>OX465200.1:6304362-7778725 GCA_949987655.1 Polymixis flavicincta
ACTCGCTGTGTCCTACCAGACAAGTAGCCCCTGAACCATTCTAGAGGTAACCCTCTGATGCCCACGTTTTCTAGCCTCGTTATTAAGATAGGAACGGAAACTGTGTCAAAGGCCTTCTGGAGATCTAGAAACACTCCTATGCATTTGTCTCCCTTGTCCAGATAAGTTGTTAAAGCCGTAGTGAGGGCAAGAACCGCATCCTCAGTCGACTTTCCTACTCTAAAACCATATTGGTTGCTGTTAAGCAGTCTATTTTTTTCAAGATACCTGATTACCCTCTTGTTAACTATTTTCTCCAGTATTTTTGATAGTGTAGACAATAGAGAAATAGGTCTGTAGTTGGACGGGCTATTCTTGTCCCCAGCCTTGAAAATTGGACACACAACAGCCCTTTTGAACAGATCAGGGAAGATACCAGTTTCGAGACTTAAATTACAAAGATGTGCGATAGGCATTGCCAAGGACAGGACATTCCGCTTGAGGATGTCCGTAGATATTTTATCCCACCCTGGTGCGCTATGCGTTCTGAATCCTAAAATAACTTCTCTTACTTCGTAAGGATCTGTTAAAGTGAACGACATTGAATCCCGCGGGGAGTTTGGCACTGATGCTTGTCGTGCTAAAACATGTTCAGATGTGTCCGTCTGTTTTAAAATGTCGCTTGCCAGAATACCTCCTATTGATGTAAAGTATGAGTTAACTATATTAAGTGACTGTTTCGGTGTGTTATTGATACAAAGAAGCTCCTCCGAAGATACTTTATTTTGTTTCATATTACACACTTCTTTGACTATTTTCCAAGTGTCCTTCAAGTTACCATCGCAGCTATTTAATTTATCCTGATAATATTTAGTTTTAAGATTTTTAATTATATTATTACATGAGTTTCTATATCGTATATATTTTTGTTTAAGGTCAGTGTCATTCGGATTTTTTTTAACACGGCCATGTAACCTGTCCCGTTTCTTTATACACCTAACAACACCAGCTGAAATCCATGGTTTTAGTGGTTGGTATCGTTTGGAAAGCATTTTAACTGTAGTATTGGATTCAATTAGTGTTAGGAGCTTTGTGGTCAATATGTCACAAGCATCATTTGGATCGGTAGCATTGTAAAGACTGTCCCAGTCTTCATGTTTGAGAGCTTCTTTAATAGTATCGTGATGGATTGTTACTTTTTGGTGAGTAACAGTATTTTTATTGACCCTGGCATTATTAATAAATAGTAATATCGGTGTATGGTCAGTAAGCTGTTGTTCAAAAACAACCGTCTTCCATGATTTAGAGCATTTAACCATAAAATGGTCTATGCATGTACTGATTCTAGTAGGTCTAGTAACTCCGATCTTCAACCCATACATAGCAATTAGGTTAAGATAATTCTGAGCTGAACCTGTGGCGTTATCAGTCAGCGTGTCTATGTTTATATCGCCCGTTAATATAACGTTCTGGGTAGTTACTTTACTTAGGACTTGCTCAAGTGAGTCGAGAAATATTCCTGTGTTTCTAAAACATGGCGGTCTGTAGCAGCAAATAAAAGTATAATCCGTATTAATAGTGATGACAAGACAGTTGCCTTCGGGAAAAACAGGTTCAATTGAGAACACCCTAAGTTCCTTGCGTACGTACACAACGACACCATCGTTTTGATTAATGGTATTTTTAGTCCAGTACATATTATATTCGTTAATATTGGGAGGTGGCGTGTTAACGTTTGTCCAGCACTCAGTTAAAATAATAATGTCAGTTGGTATGTCTAACGTGGATAGAAAAGCTAGTAGCAATTCGAAATTGCAATGTATACTTCTTATGTTCACGCTAAGGGCACACAATGAATCAATAGGGTTGTCACAACAATTAAGTACGCTAGAGCATTGGGTTGAGTCACTTAGCGGAATACATTCAACTAGGCCAGTGCTTTCAACTTCGGTAGTATACTCATTAAATTGATTGAATTTTAAATATAAAAGGTGGGCACAGATTATTGATCTTATTGCATTTAAATAAATGCAGGTAATATATCTTAGGTGACGACCGCAAATGCTGGCTACGTGATTTACTTAAATTGAAGTGGTATTTTCCTACAATACATACAATTTTCGTGGAAATATTTGCATTGAAGAGTTTTGTAATTGTGATTTGTGTAAAGGAAGTTTGTGAGTAGGAGTATACGTAGTGTGTGTAAGTTTTGAATTGATTTAACGTTATGGTTTTTGATACAGACTTAAGATTTTGGAACAGAATTACATTACTACTATAATAAAAACAAGTGCAAGTTAAGCAGAAGGCTGCTATTACAGATTTATAAGGCGTTAAACATCTACTATTAAAATAAAAGTAACAGTTACATATGCAAGTGACTGCTATTACAATTTCTATAGGCGCTAGTCATGTTGACTGTAAGTTTTCAATATTTTGTTTTATTTTATGTAGGTCCGCCTCGTCGTCTATTCTTACTGCTTGTTGGCCTTCTTTGCATCGTATCAACACTCTTCCATGTGATGTCCAACAGAAGTCGAGGTTATTCTCCTTGGAAAACTCACGCGCCAAATAAAACATTTTTTTTGTTCTGTTTGTGAGGCTTTCTGTAATGTAGATAGGTGAGTTTCCATCCAGTTTTATGTGATTAGTGTTGAATTTGTTGCCCTTGTTTTCTTTATTAAATTGTTTTATGTTAGTGAGTAATTGATCCTTTATTATCATACTATTGAAATCCACTATCACGGGACCTCTGGCTTCTACTTTCTTGCTGGGAAGGCGAAATACGTCTCTTAAATCCGAAGTCTGAATTTGTGATTTTATTACTTTGCCAATACTCTTCACGATTTCAACAAGACTTTCCTTCGTTTCAGCATGTTTCTTTGGCAAGTTTCTTATTTCAATGCTTGTGGACTTTAATGATTTTTCAAAGTTTTCTACTTTGTCTTCTAATATTTTTATGTAAGCGTTACTATCTTTTCTTTCCGACTCCAGCATTTTGGTTTTTTCTAGCAATTCATCATATTTATCGCTCATAAACTGTACATCAGCTCGCAGCTCTGAGTTCTGCTTTTTTATCTCCTCAAGATTATTATGAAGTTGGCTGAACTTAACATTTTGCTCATTGCTCAGGTTCTTAAGCATACGGATGAGATCTTCTCGAAGTGTTTTAATTTCTTCGCTGAAGGTATTGTCCAGTCTACGCTTATTGCGGAAGGTAATTGTATCATCAGGGGTATCCATCGACGGAGTGATTGTTAGGTTTGGCTCCGAGGTACAGAGGGATATAGCGTCACCCTTAGGCGTAATTTTGGGTGGTGTGCGCCTTAAAGACATGATTTATATTTATTTGTCATATGAGTAGGTATAAAAGCAGAGCCACAGCAAGCGATTAGGTGCGCAATAAGAACAGCAATAGCAAAATAATAAGGCAAACCCCTTGTTTTACGAAATTTAAATTGCGCTCGTAGTTTGTATGTCGCCAGCGCCGTTCAAAACAAAGATGACTCACCGAGTGACTTGGAGTATTGGCGCTTGCACAGATAACGTGTGTGCCGTCTATCACTCGTCAAACCGAGCGCTAGCCGAGTCGAACCGAGTGCTGTACTTGCGGCTCCGATGTGCGCTCCGACAAATTTTGAAGGTCGTTCGTTGACCCTATGCGTCACACTGCCGTGTTCGCTTACTAGATGTGTCGAATTTTTGCAAATTATGACCACTTGCAGTCCACTTTAAAACTGAGTTTACTTCTTATCCACTGGACGAAATTAGAGAAGATTTGAACACTTTGTAACGAATGCAATTAGCTACAAAATATTATATATTTTGCAACTATTTAATAACTTTTAACACTGATTATCGATTTAAATATAGGAGCTTCCAACGTAACCAGCTATCTCGCCCGCGGGGTAGCGGGGGAATGAACATTATTTTAGCGTCAATATCATGTCCTGAGGTAACTGCCTGTCCAATCACTGTGTTTGGTTTCTGTGTTCTCCAGGGTAAATAAAGCGACTGTTCCTGGTTTATATGACTTCTATTTCTTTAAAATGCTTCTAATTAGGTACAGACGCCAGTAGGTACATCAAGCTACTAACTGTCAAATTTTCCCAATTAAACCCTATGTTTAGGTGATAAAGATAAAATCTATCAGAAAAATTTGACAGATTGGGGTAGCTTGATGTGCTGGCGTCGATTGAAAAACCGTTATGAATTTAAATAATATTGAAATAATGATGCGAACGGCCAGACGCAGCTCAGAGATAGAGACCATACCCTAGCGGCTCCAATCAGGGTTTTATCTAGGCGCGGGGCAGCACCATCTCGTCGGTCTTTCTGCAACTGATGAATCTTGATGCCGCTGTTGTCAACCGCTGTGCTGCGCGAGTGCGCACGCGCCGCGTTGCGTCGCCCACCAGGTGGGTCTAATAAAAAAAATAAAAATAAAAAATAAAATCTTTTTAATTCAGGCATATTTGGCCCATACATATTGTTAGTAGAAAGACTTAAAACTATGTTAGTATTTAAAATAGCAATTTAATTTAAGTATTTGCCACCCTCTGGGGCCCCGGGCACACGCACTTGTGCTTGAACCCAGTGCCCCAGAAGGGGGCTGTCCAGTTTGTGGCTGAGCACGTTCAGGATGGTGTTGCTAATAAAAAACTACTCTGTGGTCTAAGAATTAACGTTTTCACGGTTGTCTGTGGGAAAAGAAAAAATAGTACCTATTACCTACAAATAAGGTTTATTAGTGCGGACATTTAGTTTTCACATAGTGCACTTCACTTACACTTCACTACACGTAATGCAAGTAACAATAACATCTTAAATGTATATATAAAGTAAAAAAGGGCAGAGCTCACTGAGCATCAAAGAATTCGTCCGCATCGCTGTCAGTGCGAAAAGTGCCCAAAAGGCTGGCAGCGTTGCCAAGTAGGATGGCAACGCTGATTCTTTGACCTAAGAATAGGCCAGCCCTTTGATCACGTGAAGAGTCGAACAAACCGCTTGGCGATGTCCCGAAATACTCGATGAGCGTTCAGGCCCCACGGCCCTAGAGTTTCAACATCTTAAATGTATGGAAATAATAAAAATATAAAGCTACTCAATCACTTAACCGCCCTCCCCCAACAATCTGCAAACCACTTTCCTTAGATATTCGTTTACAAATTCCTGAAAAAGAACAGCTAAGATAGGTAATTTGGCAAATTTACCTTTTATTTCCTGACGTATATCAGTAGGCAATTGGTTGAGAAGATATGGTAGGTACGTACTCTTCTATGAAGCGTTCGGTCGCCGAATTGTTTCCTTATTCTAGGTACAGACGCCAGAACATCAAGCTACCCCAAACTGTCATTTTTTGCCAATTGAACATAAACCTTATGTATATGTGATAAAGTTGAAAATCTATCAAATAAATTTGACAGATTGGGGTAGCTTGATGTGCTGGCGTCTGTATGTACATCAAATTTACCTGCCGATACTATCCTAGTTGCGTGGTTATGGGTAACCAGCGAGTGACGCTCCCAGCTGCCATAACTATTAACTAGAAGTAGTCTATTTAAGTATGTTTTAAGCTGATGGGAAGAATTTTGCAAAAAATAACTTATAACAATTATCTTTACATTTGTTTTTAGTTTTCTTACCTAAGTACCAATAGTTTGTGGGCACGCCACGATTGCGGCAGTAAGTCCCCTCTGTGAGGAGTGGGTTGAGAGGCGGCATGGCGTCCTCACCTTCTGCCTGACGCAGGTCCTCACCGGACACGGTTGTTTCGGGAGGTTCCTGTTTCAGATAGGGCAGGAGAAAACGCCCGGGTGTTTCCACTGCGAAGATCGCCCTGAGGACACGGTGGAGCACACTGTGGCGGTCTGCTCGGCTTGGGTAGAACACCGCCGTGTCCTCGTGGAGGCGATCGATAGGGGCGATCTCTCGCGTCCGGCCCTGGTCCAGGCCATGGTACGGAGCGAGAGGGCATGGGTAGCCGTCACCTCCTTCAGCGAAGCAGTGATGCTCGCGAAGAGGGAGGCGGCGTACGTGAGGGAGAGATGCGCCCTCGCGACCCTAGCCGCCGCAGTATTCGGAGACGCCCCGGGCGTCGGGAATCCCAGGCCGATTTCCGGCCACCGTAGGCATGAGCTTGCGGACGGCGAGTAATGGGTAGCTCGCTGTCCGGTAAGGACCAAGCCCAAGTCGACGGCGCGTTGTGTTCCACGCGCGCCTCAAAGAGATGTCAGCACAATTTTATGGGGCCCGCAAGGGCCGATGCCTGCCAGGGGTACGGGTTTGTTCGAAAGAGATACCACAGCCCCTGGCACACGGGCTACTGAGGGAACACGGGTGGGTTTTAGTCAGTAAAAGTCTTACACGCCCTCCTGTTCCACCCAGAGCGGGAGAAGTTATTTGATGCTTTCCCACCCAAAACAAAAAAAAAGTACTAATACTTTTAAAAATCTAATCTATTGAGCTTCAAATTTTTTTAAGCTACTTTTGCATTATTTCCTTTATTTCACTAAATACTTTTTAAATATTAGAATATAAAATACATAAAAACATTTTAAAATACAAAACAATTATAGCCCACCGGTTTCGAGAACAGGGTCCAAGCTACCTGGCGGTCAGGGCACCAAAGAAAGGAACCTAACCGAGCGACCCGTGTCCAGGAGTAGGTACCTACTGCTTACTGGATCAAGCCCTTGATCCAGCTGCCCAACGAGAGCCTCCTTAGGTGTTGGTCGAGGCTCTTTGCTATTAACCCATGTATTAGGTAACTCGCTGTTAGACTATCGGTACAATGATCGCTGAGTCCACATCCCACATGTCGACAACCTCGCGAGCCAAGTAAATATACTTTATTTATCTTTCTCGGCTTTCACGAGGTTCCCGTCATGCGGGACCGTTATGTCAAATCACTGCACGCCGCTCTAGTCGATCCACCACCACTTTATCAGGCTTATTGGCGACACTTTATATTATTACTATCACCAAATAACACCTCCCGCTCCGGGTGGAGCAGGAGGGCGTGTCAGACTTTTACTGACTAAGACCCACCCGTGTTCCTTCAGTTGCCTTTGTGCCAGGGGCCACGGTATCTCTTTCGGACAACCCGCACCCCTGGCAGGCATCGGCCTTTGCGGACCCCAGCAGTTGGTGCTGACATCTCTTTGAGGCGCGCGTGGAACACAACGCGCTGTCGACCCGGGCTTGGTCGTTACCGGACAGCGAGCTACCCATTACTTGCCATCCGCAAGCCCGTGCCTACGGCTTGGTGAGGTGCGGTGAGGGCGCATATACTGCCTCTGCCTCACGTGTGCCGCCTCCCTCTTCGCGAGCATTACTGCTTTGCAGAAGGAGGTGACGACTACCCATGCACTCTTCTATATGGGGTTTATTTTTAAACGATGATTAAAGTTAAGAGCTGCGTAACCGTCATAAATGTATGGCTAAACAGTACCTAACTTTAAGCAACGTTGCTAAATAAAGGAGTAGGTAAGTGTCGGCCACCGTTGCCTGCATTGTCCTCCCAAACCTATCACTGTAATTTGAAAACATTGTAAAAGCCAATGATTTTTAAAAGAGTAACCGTGGGGTTTCTTGCCGGCTCTTCTCCATAGTAAGCGACAAATTGGAACCGTACACCTAGCTTCTGACGTTTCATAAGTGCCCATGCAGGTTTATGCGAAGTAAAATGTTTTGATTTTGTTGGAGGAAACCATTGCATTAGCCGACGGACGTAATAAGCTCGCAGTGGGATTTTCCGCGCTCTGGATTTGTGCATCTCAGCGCGTCGAAAATCGAACAGTGTGTTTTGCTGCTCGATTTTCGACTCTCGGCCCTAAGTTGTGCGTTGAAAATCTAATGTGCGAAAAAATCTAGCGGCGATTTAATTACGTCTGTGGGAAAGTGGGATTTTGTATTTTTGTTTTTAATTACGGACGGTTTTAATGTGTGTGTCTTTTTAAAAATTTCTCACATTGATAATTTCAACATAAATGATGTAACCAACTTTTTATAAAAATAAATTGATTATAATTTATGAGTGTCAATGGAGTTTCTTACCCGTTCTTCTCCATAATAAGAAACTACACTATTGAATGGGGACCTAGCTTCATTTTCCTGACTGACCGACAAATTGACAATTCAAACTGTAATTGGTTTCTCTGAAATAAATGGTTTGAGTTTAAGCGTAAGTGTAAGATTGATTAAAAATGCTAAAAAACAAACATATTTCTGGTAAGTTTATTGATAAATAATTTACATAATTATGTTACTCCTACATGTCCTAATTTCAAAAGTAAACTTCGGGAAACATCGTCTACCTTAAAAAATACGAACATAATGATCGCAAGACCTCATACATACACCCCAATTACCAGTATTGCGTTAAAAGCATAATACAATGACCAATACTTTCCTCTACAAAGGTTACTCTGGCGCGACGTTCGTGCATTTTCGGAAGCACGAAGGTTACCGAAGCGAATACTTTTTATATTGTGAGTGTCAGTTCATGACAGACCAGAAAAATCCGCAAAAAAGGCTCTAACCTTCTCTAGTCGCACTTCAAACCGAGTTGAGAGCCGACTGTGTCGATATTCATACAATATTCAACTTTAAGCTATGGTAATACGATCCTATTTTCAATCATCATCATCATTTCAGCCGAAAGACGTTCACTGCCAGACGCAGGCCTCCCCCAGGCTCCTCCACTTCGCCCGGTCTTGAGCTTCCCACATCCAGAGGATGGAGCTCTATTTTCTGTAGTATTTTCTGAAGTATGAACTTATCCTTAGAGCTAGCGCACACGTGTGTGACACACGAAGCGTGTAGACGCGTTTTTATATTTACAGTAGTATAAAATTATTATTTTCTTGACATTGTCGTGGTGGTCTTATATACAAGTGTGTCCTGGCCCTTATACTGAGATAATGGCCAATATGAGCCAATAAATAACATAAAACATTATATCGATAACTACAATAAATAAAACATACTTAACTTAAACATTATAATAATAATTTTATCTGTCTCTTAAAATAAACTATTAATTGAAAAAAAAAACATAGAAATGAAAACCTTTTCCTTTTTGAAGTCGGTTATAACGCATTTCTTTGTGGCAACATATTGGATGAACGTTCATCCAATATGTTGAAATGCAAATAAACAATTATTATTAATTTGTAAGGCATTTCTTTTATTTGTAACCGACTTCAAAAAGGAAAAGGTTTTCATTTCGATGTTTTTTTTTTTATGTATGTTCAGGCATAACGCCGACTAAAAAAAAAAAAAACAACTCCCGAAAAAACACTACAAAGTTAAAAATTACTTTAATTTCGGAAGGCGGTGACAAAAAATTAAAATACATATCCAAAGACGACGATTTTTCGGAAATAAGTTTTTTTTTTCGGAAAAACTTTTTTTTTTTAAAGAGATCTCGTGAGTTGGAACATCCTTTCGCTGTTATTATTATTTACACGAAGCGTATAGACTTTGTATTTACAATAGCAAAATTAATGGCAATGTTGTGCTGGTCTTTTAAACAAGTGTGTCCTGGCCCTTAAACTGAGATAATGGCTCTCATATAAGAGCCAATGAATAACATAAACATTATAATGATAACTACAATAATTAAAACATGGCTTAAGCAATATAATAATCTGCCTCTTAAAATAAAGTAGCTACTACACTTGGACCTCGTAATCTTATACAGTTACTTGACAGTTCGAAGAAAAATAATGTTGCCATACTAAAACTAATAGTGTTGGTGTAGTGAACGGACGTAAAAGAATAGCACCATCCCATTTCTTCCCGTGGGTGTCGTAGGAGGCGACTAAGGGACTTACTAGAGAATGGGCAGCAGCGTTCTCTATGCATTTTACCACCATACTGCGATCGCCAACCCGCCTGCCAAGCGTGGCGATTATGGCAAAACCCCCCTTTTGGTGGAGGCTTATGTCCAGCAGTGGACGTCCTTGTCTGAAATGATGATTGAACGATTTTGCGTAAAGAACGAATGGTAAAAAATGGTTTAATTTTATTATCGTTGTAAAACTTTAAAAGTATTAATGATAACATCACTGATTCCTTTATAATAAATGTAAGAAGCGACAGTGAAATTTCTGATGCAGATGAATAAAAAATACATTTGTAACTAAGCTGTTTTATTTTAAATTACTTTATTACTGAGAAACAAAATATATAAATCAAATTCTACTATTTTTAACAGTGCATTATAATTGTTTTTAAGACTAGTTATTAAATTTCATATTTTATTTGCATGTCAGTACATTATTTCAAGATCATTCAATTTCATTGATTATTACACCACCTCACTATGGGCGCATTCCGTATTAGACAAAAAGTGATAATATCGCGAAGCCAACCAAAATAAAAATCAGTACTAATGATCTGATAGCTCTTAATTTTTTTGACTATTCAATTTGGTCGGGTTCGCGATAATATCACTTTTGTTGCATTTCGGAACACGGCATATCTTTCTTTATCATAATCTGGTGACCCTTCAACTGTCAAGTAACTGAATACGATTTTGAGTCCAATTATAACTACAGTGATCGGAATAGGCCGACTATATTTGCCTAAACTTCGGAGAACAGAGACAGAAAGTGCAGACTTCCTTACGACTATATATTTTTTCCCGGGATCCGAGAAAAATCTTCAGTAAGTTGAAAATAAGCTTTATTCAAGATGTGTAAAGGCTATTTTTAAATAAACTTGGAATTACAAAATTTTCGGGATTTTCAAGACAAGACCCAAATTGTTATATAAGAGAGCTATGTTTAAAACGTATTTATTTTATTATTTTCAATAAAGACTGATTTGAAAATAAAGAAACACGTATTTTATTGGTTTTATTAATGTTCTAATTGAACTTGCGTTCAATACCGGATTACCGGTATTGATACCGGGATCACGGTATTGACTTTTATAATACCGGTATTTGAAAGCCCTACTTGCGACCTGCGAAGTAACGAGGAAGATTTCTTGCGCCATACTGTGTCAAAGCTATCAGTGCGCGCGTCGGCAAACATCGACGACGCACTGCAGAAGCATGGCCTTGCGACAGCACCCTAAACGCTTTGTTAACTATCTATTATGTTACGTGGTATTAATGTTTGTCTTTGTGCAACTGTGTGGGCTGTCCAGTACACGCTTCCTCCTCTTCCGACCCACGGAAAGTAAACGGTTCTAAGGCAACTCCACCCTATAACTTGATGGATACCAAACCTAACAAAACATCGCATCAGCAGGAGACATTTCACACTTCTTCCCTTTCCTGCGCACGCGCTTCGGTCGCGGCTTCTTAAGATGCACGTAGTCTACGTGGGAGCGCAGTTCGCCAGATGTCCGGAATGGCTTTTCACAGGCATCGCATTTGAACGGTCGCAGGCCCGTGTGGAGCTGTGAAGGTAGAAAAGATTGAATACCCTCCAAATTGTACTTCAATAGGAAGGCCAATTCTCGTAATTAAAAACGTTCAAAATTTAATCGCAGTCTCAGGCGGCGCTTCGTATTCGTCAGGTACAAACAGCTGTCAGATAGCACAGATTCCTAACGAACGTATGATTTTTTTGTGAAATTCTACGTATTTGGACGTGTTATTGATTTAATTACGGATTAAGGCCAGATAAAGGTTGCCGAACTGAAGATTGAGCTCAAAAACAGAGACGCAAAAGTCACTGGTACTAAAGAAAAGCTCATTGAAAGGTAACATAATCTACTAGCATTTGTTCCACGACTTGTTTTTTTTTTTTTAAACCACCATTTGTGTTTTAGTGAGTTGTTGTTGATTAATGTATATTATATAATCCATATGACGGAAACAACAACTTCAAATCAAATGAAAATGATAATTCTAACCTCTCAAGTAAGATTAATTATATGGTAGAATGGCCAGAAGAAAAGTTATACAAAAGTGTGGATTCAAAAACAGTATTACTCAATTTTGACATAATTAATATATTATAAATACGTATTTCTTTGAATTGTATAAAAAGGGCAAAGGAATGTCAGATTATTCTGCAGTGCACAGAAGAGGTTATAATATGCTGCAAAATAACGACCTACTAGCGCATTAGTGACCGCAAATATTTGTACACATTTTTCTAATACTGTGTCCTTCGGTAGCTGGTAATCGTCCGCCGTGAAGTGACTTTTACAAACGAGGCTATTTTAATTGGAATATATTCATCTCTGCGAATGGCTACAAGCCACTGTTTTAATCGGCTTTTATCGCCTGTACGGAACTTATGCCCTCCTGTTTTAGAAAACAATATTCCTTTTGTAACGTTTTTAAGAATAAATAAACCAAAAAAATGATCGAAATATACAAATCGTGTGTATATTTTGACTGGTGGTTGGACCTGACGCTACAGTGCTGCCATCTCACGTAGAACATTTTAGAAAACCCTCATTGCTCGTAGGTTCTAGACACAGGTGTCAAAAAAAAAAAAAAATCGTCTAGGGTTGACTACACGGAAAGTGATTCATGTACGAGTATATCGTCTGATAGGACAAGTCGGCTTAAAGCTACAATGGCTCTTTCTTTAAAGGACCCTTGAAATATGGCCCTTGGAATTTATGGATGTTTCTTCTCATAGATGAGTCTGCTAGCAAATACCGGCGCCGTCTCATCATCATCATCATTTCACCCAAAAGACGTGCACTGCTCGACATAGGCCTCCTCAGGCTCCTCCACTTCGACCGGTCTTATGCTTCCCACATCCAGAGGATACCCGCGGCTTTCACAAGGTCATCGGCCCACCTTGTGGGAGGCCTTCACACTCTACGTCTTCCAGTGCGCGGTCGCCACTCCAGAACCTTTCGGTCCGGCGCAGTCTAGTTTTATAATACTGACCAACAAAATATCGACGTGAAAAAGTGTCTTAAGCAGAATTTAGTCTTAAACTCCCTGGTGCGCCTGGCTTTAATCACGCTGTCTCACCAGGCATCGTGTCCGACAGAGGTAGTATCAGTGACGAGCAGTTACATATTATGCTAGTCTACACGCACAACGTTATTGAGTGAGATGCAGGATCATTTGGAGGAAAACAGGCGCGTAAAAAATTAAGAAAAGTCCTTCGGAAGTTCGAATTTAAGGAAAAAACCACTGCATAAATCAATTACCCATAAAGTTGACTGAACTTTTCGATATTTTAGCTTTGTCGGTACCGACTTGGTGTTGGGGATTTTACACTTCTTTTATTACTTAAACACGCCCAAAGTTAGGTTAAAATAGCAAGAAAAACGAATCTTTGTTAGCTCATAACTATTTAATGGCTTTTTATTTTAGTATTCTGTTTCCGTAGGTACAGACATCTATCTATATAATAAATAAAAAGCAAAGTCTTGACTGACTGACTCATCAACGCCCAGCCCAAACCCTTGGATCTAGAAAGCTGAAATTTTGCACAGAGTTTCCCTTTATAATGTAGACAAGGAATAAGGAAGAATTTTTCGAAATTCAACCCCTAAGGGAGTTAAATAGGGGATGAAAGTACCGCGCGGGCGAAGCCGCTGGCAAAAGCTAGTTATTAATAATGAGACAAAACCACACCATGTTTAATTTTTGATGTACATTATCGAACAGTGAAGTAATACACTCCCGAAGTTTGTATGGAAAAAATGTCGACAAGATTTACCTTAAAAAATGTATATCGCAGCGATGGTATTCCAATAGGGCCCAACATATACACAACACAAGATATACTCACAAACTTGTGCCTGGTGAGGTTATAGCTAAATGTGAATTGTTTGCCGCACACGCCGCAGTCGTACGTGCGTCGCATGTGGCCCGCGAGGTTGGTTTCCATACTGATCGTTTTGGTACAGTGACATCTGCGTCGTTACCACTAGATATACTCACAAACATGTGCCTGGTGAGGTTGTAGCTGAACGTGAAGTTTTTGCCGCACACGCCGCAGCCGTACATGCGTCGTCCGGGCGCGTGCTGGCGCATGTGGCCCGCGAGGTTGGCTTTCATACTGAACGTTTTGTTGCAGTGGTCGCATTGGAACCACTTCTGACCCGTGTGGACCCACATGTGGCCTGCTAGAGTGGTTGTGTTCTGGGTACAGAAAAAAAATCATTATTTAACACAGTTAAATATAATTAAATAAGGGAGCAGTGGTAACGGCTGTGACTAACGAGTTGTGTGGTTCAAACCCAGGCAGGCACTTTGTGTAAATATTGTTGCGCGGCACGATTGATGTTTGGTTACCACTAGCGCCATCTCGTATCGAATAGCAGCATTAATAGACCCAGGATCTTTCTAGAAGGTTCGATGCTAAAACTTTCTAGAACTATCGACATCTGTTCAGTCAGGGCCGATATGTACTCGAACATTCTAGATGCTTCTACGGTAGAAGGTTCTGGAACTATCCGAGGGCCCTATATAAGCGGGAACGGAGCGCGTTCCGAGTTAGGGATTGGCTCGTGGCTAGTCACAAGTCGGTCCGGGTCTGACGAACCGGCTTGTGACCCCCTCACCGCGCGGACCGCCCCTTTGTGTCCCCCCTGCGACTGTGCGGCCTGCGTAGCGGGCCGTGCTGGTGCAGGGGGGGGCACCGGAAAAAGCTGCCCGGCGACTTGTCGCCGCCCTGCGGTCGCGGTGGCCTAGCCCCCACCTGATGCTGTAGCCCGGCGCGCGCCGCTCCCGAGCAGCGCGCGCCGGGCCTGAAGAGGACTGACCTGCTGCGCCGGATGACGCTGCTGCCGGTCACCGACAGCGCGCCGCCCGGCGCAACGCGCCCCAGAAATGGAGTGTCCCCAATGGGACGAAGATGAGGGGAGACGCCGAGACCAGCTGCACCCGCCGGCCCGCTGACGACATCGGCGCCTGCGCGCGTTGCGTCCACGCCGTCGCGGAGCCGGCACCCGGCGCCGTCCGCTTCATCGCGCGCGAAACGGACTGAGCGCCGCAGCTCGTCCCGCGCGTGTCCCCGTACCGAGCGCTCCGCTGCGCCGACTGCGCGCACCGTTGCGCTGCCCGCGTGCCACCCGCGCCGCCCGTGCGATGCGCCGACCGCGCTCGTACGCGCCCGCGCACCCCAGCCCCCGCGCCCCCGCCCGCCCGCGCCCCCCACAGTGGCCGCGCGTCCCTGCGCCGCCCGTGCGGAGCGCGAGCGGAGACGACCCCCCGAAGCTGGCCCGAGCTGGGCTGGCTTCGAAGAACCGGATTTACCAGCTGCTGTTCGTGCACGCGGCGCCGCCCCGCACCCTGTGGCCCCTGTCGCCGCAGCCCTGCGCTGGCGGCCGCCGCACACGGCGCCCCCTGTCGCTGGTCGCCATCCGCTGGGCCTCCCTCACGTCAGTGGGGGTCTCACCTGGCGGTGGCTTGACCGCCGGGGTGCCGAGTCCACGAACAGCAGCTTCACAGGACTTGCCGCCGGAGCCTCGGCCGCCCCTGCGACCGAAGCCCGGCCCCCCCGGACCCTCCAACTGGACGGACAGCTGCGCTGCGCCGCGCGGCGTGCCCGCGCGCCGCGCGGTGCACGCGCCCCCTCCAGCCTCCCGCACGCCTCGCCGATGCTGCGCGCCGCGCCGCTTTGAGCCACGCGGCGCTGCCCTCGACCGAAGCCGCTGCACCACCGGAAGTGACCGAAGTCTGCGCCGTCGCCGCGCGGTGTGAACACGCACTGCGCGGCACGCGCCCGTGCCTCCTCGCGCCACCCGCGCGCCCCCCCTCGTGCGCTTTGTTGCGCCGCCGCCTCGCGTCGCTCCGCCTGCCTCGCGTCGCCGCCCGCGACTGAAGCCGCCGTTGGACATGCACTCGGCTGCTGCTCGGTGGTGTTCCGTCGCAGGTTCGTCGGCTGCAGGACCCTAACGGGTCCACCCGGCATATGGGAGACGACTGCTGGGGCTGAACTGCGTAGTGCAGCGCGGTTCCCCCCGTGCGTGACGTCTCCCCCCGGGGTAGCTGACTTACCGCCGGGACGCCCACACGCGGAAGTGGAAGAGCAGCAGCCACACACAGACACCGACCGCCCAAAGGGCAAACACAAGGAAGGGCCCGTTTTCACGGGCCGCTGTATAGCTTCCGCGGGCAGGGGGCGATGCCCCGATCCCGCTTGCCACGCCCCCTTACGGGGTCGTTGCGACAACCCGGCTTCCGAGTTAGTTTTTGCTAAGCGATACAAGCGAGAACATCTAAAGCGATCTTCAAGTGCGACTTAGGGCGCATTCCGTATTAGACAAATAGTGATAATATCGCGAAGCCAACCAAAATAAAAATCAGTACTAATGATCTGATAGCTCTTAAATTTTTTGACTATTCAATTTGGTCGGGTTCGCGATATTATCACTTTTGTTGCATTTGGGAACACGGCATTAAGAGTGATCCATAGTGCTATTGTGTTGTGTAATTAGTGTGTTTAATAAAAGTGTTATTTTTGGTAATTCATATCGGCAGTTTTTAATTGTCACGAACACCAAGCTCGTAACAATATTTCCATCGTCACTGGTCTCAGAACGGCGAAGGAAAACATCGTGAGGAAACAGACATATCCATAGAACCAAAAAATACGAAGACATGTGAAATCTACCAACCCGCACTGGACCCGTACTGGACCCGCACTGGACGTGGTGGGTTATGGCCTACTATCTCTAGGAGAGAGTAGGCCTGTGCCCTAGCAGAACATTATAGATTGATTATGAAAGGTAAAGCTACAGAAGATACAGTACTTACCACAAAGAACTTCCCGCAATGTTCACACATGTAAGGTGTGGACACGGCCGTGAACTGTGTCCGGTTGATGCCCGGGTGAGCGTACCTGAAGTGGGAGGCGTATACCCGGAGACTTTCTAGTAGCACGCCACACTGTTACACAACAATAACATATAATCATATTTCGTTTATATTTATAGAGGTATGAGGAACAGGGTGTATAGTTCACTCATACCAATATTGGTAAAGGAGGATCCTCCGACCAGACGGGTGTTGTCTGGTTTGCAACTGCCCGACAGTTGATGTCGGGATATTTTATCTATTCGAGTGTCGTGGTAAACTCTGACTGCGCGATGTAGAATTTAATAATGTAGTTCGCCTGTGGCACTGTAGATGGCGCCACTTCCCTTTTTGCGTTTCTTGATATTTGTTGCGAAGTATTTATTTTGTAGTGTCGCTACTTATTCATGAGAGTCTAGGATACAAGTGTACCGTGCTACAACTGACAGCATTAAGGCAGCTCCTTACTAGTGAAGTACCCTACGCACACATAAAAACCGCTACGCGTCGGACGCTCAGGAACAAACCAGCGCGGGATAAAGCTAAAGCCCGCGCGTCCCGATATTTACTACTGATTTATAGCGTTGCATTCAACAATTATTATACTTTTAAATAGACAGTTTTCTTTTTGTTCCAACAAGGTGACTGAGTAACCATAGTTATTAAATATTTTTTGTTTGAATTAGGATTAAACATACATAGATAAAAAATATAACTTCAAACGAAAAGTTTCCATTAATTCTCTGTTTTACGGAATTATTTTTAGTATATTACTGGATAAAACATAATACATACATACATACATAAAACAATTGTACTGTACATTCCAAAGAACAAGATACCTACAGTCCTACCATGGACATTTTTTATAAATTACTAAACTATTATATGTTCCATGTTAACAAGCATCAAAAGATGCCCGTTAGTAAAATTTTGTGAAACATCCTTTGCCGAGACAAGGTTCTTACTGACTTATGTAAACAAATTAGAATATATTTTTTTAGAACACTCCCAAGACAAATAATGGAATATTCTAGGGCATGTTTTTATTTTATTTTGTGGCTATATTTAAACCATAATCACAAAATCTTGAGTCAAACGCTCAAATTCAAGAAACATTGTGATAGCGCCCTTAAGAATCTGGAGACAAGTGTCCTGGGCCTAGAGACAAATCTCATTTCTGTTTGCGTTCACACCAAACGCTACACCAAAATGTATGGAAATGACATTACCTGCGGAAAAGTTACGTCGTGTTCTTTCCGCAGGTAATGTCATTCCCATACATTTTGGCGTAGCGTTTGGCGTTAACGCTAACACAAATGTATTTTGTCTCTAGGCCCAGAGCTACAACTGACAGCATTTAGGCAGCCTCTTAGCAGGTTGTGTTGGGGGCCCTTCTGGAAGGCTCACTATAGTCATTTAGTCACATTTAAAATGCCGGGAGCCCTCGTGGACGGCTCATTTTCTTTAAATACAGGTTTTTCTTAGCAAATACAGCGTCAGAAAGCACGTCAAGCCGTTGGTCCCGAGTGTCAGCCGTAGATTTTTGAAAAACGTTACGGGTAGCCAGAAGCTCGAAAGTCTACCAACCAGTCTTACGAAGGGGTATTGTGTTACCCAGTAACTGGGTATTCAGTAACTTGACAGTTGAAGGGTTACCAGATCATGACAAAAAAAAAAGATAGTGAGGTGGTGTAAGAATTAATGAAATTGAATGAACTTGAAATAATGTCCTTACATGCAAAAAATATTTAAAATTTAATAACTTATCTTAAAAACATGATATGCAGTATTAAAAATAGTAGAATTTTTTAGATATTTTGTTTCTCAGTATTATTACTGAATCATGAATAAATATACATTTCTAACCAAGTTGTTTTATTTTAAATTACTTTATAGTAATTTCAAATAATCAGAAATTTCAATGTCGCTTGTTACATTTATTATAAAGGAATCAGTGATGTCATCAATAACATGGTCGATACGATATTTTTTTTATAATAATTTGGATAAATTTTAAGTTTTATAAAGAAATTAAAATTAAACCATTTTTATCATTAGTTCTTTACGCAAAATCGTTCACTACCCCAACTCTATTAGTTTTAGTATGGTAACATTATTTTTCATTGAACTGTCAGGTTACTGAAAACTGTTAAAAGACTAAGGTATACGCAGTTCATCACTATCATAATAATTTCAGCGGAAAAACGTCCACTGTTGGACATAGGCCTCCCCCAGGCTCCTCCACTTCGACCGGTCTTGTGCTTCCCACATCCAGAGGTTACCCGCGGCCTTACGCAGTTGCTTCATGTAAAATACTGGTATTCAGCTGCATTTAGTTTTCAGTACGATTCAGTTAGTTCCTTGCTGCTCTCTACTAGCGATGCCATAAGCTGAGGTCCGTACCCCACAGGGGGTGCCCTTAGCGAGCAGTCGCTCTAATTTTAAGTTTTTTTAAGCCCTGGCTGGCAAACTTAATTTATTAAGATTATCACGGGCAAGTTCGTTTACGACAACCTTATATATATAGGGGTATGAGGAACAGGGTGTAAAGTTCACTCATACCTATGCTGGTAAAGGAGGATCCTCCGACCAGACGGGTATTGTGTCTGGTGGGCAACTGCCCGACAGTTGATGTCGGGATTTTGGACCTATCTGGGTGTCGTGGTAAACTCTGATTGCGCGATGTAGAATTTCTTAGTTAGTTCGCCTGTGGCATTGTAGATGGCGCCACTTTTCTTTTTGCGTGTCTTGGATTTTGTTGCGAAGCATTTTTATTTGTAGTGCCGCTGCAACCTCATTGGTTGAACAGCGAGATGTCGTTTCCAAAAAAAAAATATGGTTCCGATTACACAGGAAACCGACACCGACATAGTTGGGAAACGGCAGGTAGATGACGATGCAAGCATTCATTTGATAGTCATAAACTAATTCATTAGAGTATTTTGGTGCTTACAAATAAATGCTGGCATTGAATTAGGGTATTACACTTATTTCTGAAAAGTGTCCTAACTAGATCCAAAAGTGCTAATAAACCACTAAAAAACACATTTTTATTTAATTGATTAATCGATTTGTGCCGTGAAAATGCATACATTTTTAAATATCGTGCGTAATTTGATGAAAACACTGGACGCAGTGGATGCCATGTTGCTCTGTGGGTATGAGGTCAGTTTGCTGTATAGACAAATGCGCTGATATTTTATGTGATAATTGTTTATAATTTAAAAAATAAGTTATTATTTTTTCTACGGTTTGCTGTTCCTGAATGCAAAATGTTATTTAAATAAAAATTACTTTGGTTACGAAAATAATAAAAGTACAAAGTTGTACATACCATTGACACGCCGTATGACGTAATAACATGGCGGATAATATTTCATGTTGTTCAAAAACAGAATATAAAAAATACTGAAATCTTTGAGTTTAATTTAAATTTTATTTTTGTTATTTCATGAACTAAAACTAACATTTTCCGACTGCATTTTCCCTAAGGTATCTCAATAATATATTTTTTGATTTTTTCTCATATGGAGTAAAATACCCTTTTAAAACAATGATTTTTTAAAACGAACTACCGGTATTCAGCTGCATCGGGTTAGTCTGGAAGCCGACTCCAATATAGTTAGGAAAAGACTAGGCAGATAATGGTGATGTTGCTCTTACCTGTTCACAGGTCACGGGTCCATTATGTGGTTGCATACTATTCTCGTCTCTACGATGTATGACCGGTCGTCTGACGGGGGTACCCCAAGATGCACCGAGTCGCCGCTGCTTTATAGATGGGTCATTGCTCATGCGGTTACTACAAAAACAAACACAGTATATAAAAAATATAAAAAGAAACATAAACCTTAACTTATGAAACGTCAGAAGTTAGGTCCTCATTATCATTACTTCAGCCGAAAGAAGTCCACTGCTGGACAAAGGCCTCCCCCAAGCTCCGCCACTTTGACCGGTTTTGTGCTTCCCGCATCCAGCGGATTCCTGCGGCTCCCACAAGGTCATCGGTCCACCTTGTAGGAGGCCTTCCAACTTTACGTCTTCCGGTGCGCAGTTACCACTCCAGAGCCTTCCGGCCCCATCGGCTATCTGTTCTGCGAGCAATGTGTCCTGCCCACTGCCACTTAAGTTTGGCAATGCTTTCGGGCTATGTCGGTTACCTTAGTTCTCGATTCAATCACGTAGGGAGTGCATGGGAAGCCGTCACCTCCTTCTGCGAGGCAGTAATGCTCGAGAAGAGGGAGGCGGCACATATGAGGGAGAGGTTATCTATGCGCCCTCACGGCTCTAGTCGCCGCAGGAGACGCCCTGGGCGTCGGGGATCCCAGGCTGATTCCCGGCCACCGTAGGCATGGGCTTGCGGACGGCGAGTAATGGGTAGCTCGCTGTCCGGTAAGCACCAAGCCCGGGTCGACGGCGCGTTGTGTTCCACGCGCGCCTCAAAGAGATGTCAGCACAAACTGGTGGGCTCCGCAAGGGCCGATGCCTGCCAGGGGTGCGGGTTTGTTCGAAAGAGACACCACAGCCCCTGGCATAAGGGCTACTGAAGGAACACGGGTGGGTTTTAGTCAGTAAAAGTCTGACACGCCCTCCTGCTCCATCCAGAGCGGGAGAAGTTATTTGATGATTTCCCACCCAAAAAAAAAAGGCCAATCGAAGATTTTAATTAAAACGCCATTCAAATAAATTATAATATTTTGTGCTAGTGATGTCCGCTTCATTTATTAAGTATGTATATCTACAGGAGATGGATTGCATGAGGTGCATACTCGTACTTTAAGAGGATGGGCTAAAATAATCAAAGAAATTCGAAAGATACCGCACACAGATGCCGCACACTGGCACACAGGAAATTCAAGGAACGGCTGGGTTTTAGTCAGTAAGTCTGAAACGCCCTCCCGCTCCGCCCAGAGAGGGAGAAGTTATTTTATGATTTCCCCACACACACAAAACAAAAGCCACTGAGCCAAAAAAATAAGTTAACTTCATATAAGATGGTAACAATAAACTTTTCTTTTAAGACGTTGACTATCTTTGCATTGTATAAATTCAATTTTTTTGTATTGTATAATTGCATAGCATATGTGTTAGCACTATGTTCCTACTATAATGCAAACATTTACAGGGTACGTCTTTCATTGACTTGAATGTGCCCTGGCAGCTGAGAGTATGTCATGCTCACTCAAATGTCTCGCTGGTGGTGGCGTGTGTGTTGGATCATTAAGTTCCCTTCAAAATGGTTGAGCTGAATGGTGCTGATGCATACGTCATGTCCGTGAACGGGCGCCGCCAGTAGGGACTGGTCATCTCTTAGCTCCCACGGCTTATTTTAATTGTTATTTTATTTTAATTACGGACGCTTTTAATGTGCACTTTTTACATCGTTCTCACATTGATAATTTCAACATAATGATGTAACCAACTTTTTGTAACAAAATCTTGATTTTAAAAGAGTGTCCATGGAGTTTCTTGCCCGTTCTTCTCCATACGTACCTACGCTTTGGAATGGGCAACTAGCTTCATCTTTCTAACTCACCGACCTTGACAATTCAAAAGTGCCTGTAATTGGTTTATTTGAAATAAATGCTTTGAGTTTGAGTTTTGAGTTGAAACTGAATACTTTATGCAATCTCATGCATTCGGAGGAATCTTAATAATAAAGACCTTTATTGCATCCGTTTTATTCTCCATTTTACACTTTTCAGTTAATATTTTATATGTATTATATAAATATTAACTGAAAACTATTAACTAGAAACGATTAATATTTATATATTTTTGACGTTAAGAAGCAATTATAAAACCCTTTATTTTGATACCTCACTCGAACTGTTTTGAGAAAGAAAAAAAAACAAAAATGGCCCAATTTAATTTTCCTAATTGTAATACTACTATTTCACTTTAGGGCTGCTTGTCATTTTTAAGGGGGTTTTGCCATAATCGCCACGCTTGGCAGGCGGGTTGGCGATCGCAGTATGGTGGTAAAATGCATAGAGAACGCTGCTGCCCATTCTCTAGTTGTTTCCTTAGTCGCCTTCTACGAAACCCACGGGAACAAATGGGATAGTGCTATTCTTTTTACGTCCGGCACCACGCAGTACTCCCACAAGGTGGACCGATGACCTTGTGAAGGCCGCAGGAATGCGCTGGGTGCGGGAAGCACAGAACCGGTCGAAGTGGAGGAGTTTGGGGGAGGCCTATGTCCAGCAGTGGAGGTCTTTCGGCTAAAAATATAGTGATGACGATATTTATTATACCCAGTGTCACTCTTACTCTAACGACGCCTTTCAAGCTAAAATCCATCAAGCCGTTTAGACTACAGAGCGAAAGAAATATACATACATACATGAAAAACATAACCCTCCTTCTGGCGCAGTCGGGTAAAAATAATCATTAGAACAAAGTGCTGGGTACTCACGGGTCATCCTCCTTGATATGTTTAGATGACAACCGCAGATGTCTGTCGTATGCTTTCTTAGTTAAGAACTTGACGTCGCAGTTATCACAGTGCGGCCCTTTGAATTTAGTCTGTAAAATTAAATGACAAAAAAAAAAAAAATTAGTTCAGAAAAACTGGCAAAACTAGTAAAAGATTATACGCGTATAATCGCGTACTGTCAAAACGGTAAAGGAAGACATCGTGAGGAAATCGGCATCGCCTTGAACAAAAAATTCGAAGACGTGACGTGACATCTACCAACCCGCACTGAGTTCAGAACAAATTGGAAAAATATATTTAAAGAAATAGAAAAAGATTATGCTGTGTACCAGGGACATCGACGTACAAACTGTTACCCCATGGATTGAAATTTTTCGTCAACTATTCAAAAAAGAAAAAAAATTGCTTTGCTATACATTTTGACCGCGCAGGTATGTGTTTTTAGACCGGTGGGACCCACTCCTCACACAACACACGTAGGTATCCAAATAATCTTGTGTACTCTTGGACGACGCCCGCCTGCCAAGCGTGGCGATTATGGCAAACCCCCCCCCCCCCTTTTGGGGGAGGTTTATGTCCAGCAGTGGACGTCTTTCGGCTGATAGACGACTATTTCAATTGGTTCATTGGCTCTTTATTATTATTTACTTAATTTATGACCAACATTAGGCTACGTTTTTTTTGGGTGTTGCTTCGCACTGTTTGCGCATTTAGCCAGTGTCGAGTAATTTTACTTTTCAATCAAGTAAATGGCCCGATATCAGGCACGAAGTTACATAAAAGTCTTAGTCAGTCAAGTCAAAGTTATTGTAAAGTGGTAGTAACTTTACAACAACCAATTAGGAGTTTTTGGGGGGAACACGAAAAGTCCACGTTAGTCACTTATTTTCACCTTCACTACACTTGTGCACTCACACGTAACTAGATTGTATAATTGTAATAACGTTGTAGGCCTTACAGACTGTAGATTTGTAGACGATTTTCTATTCTGTATTCGTCTAAGTACCTGGTACTTATTGACAGGCCTGCACTGTCCTCCCATACATTTTATCTCTGAAAACATTGTTAAAGCCAATCATTTTTAAAAGAGTAACCGTGGAGTTTCTTGCCGGCTCTTCTCCATAGGAAACAACATTTTGGAACCGTGCACCTAGCTTCTGATGTTTCATAAGTGCCCATGCAGGTTTATATGAAATAAAAATATTTTGATTTGATTTGAATTCACTACCAAAATTATACAATTTAATTCGCTATTTCACAAAATTTCATGAAAATGAAAATTCGTGCGACATGTTCCAACGCGATCCCGCCTAAAACTCCATTAGGCTAAGTTATATATACTACTAAATTCTGTTCGTCGAGAGTTGATAAAGTCAGAGTTTCTCAACTCATTACAAATTGCAGCCCGCTAATTATTTAAAAAAAAAATATATAGAAAGGAATGGCAATATGGCCGCCGCGTCCGCTCGTCGTTCGGGCCGCATGCCAGAAAAAATAACTCACATTTTTATCAAAAAGCTTGTGTTTCATTCTTTTGTGGACTTTGACGCCAGTTTGACTGACAAACGTGTAGCCACATAGATCGCAGACATACGCAGACATGTGCTTCAGACGTAGGTGGTTCAGTAACGTGGTTGGTTTCCTGTCAAAAATAGATCATACCTTAGAACCCTCCTTAAATCCCATCCCCATAAAACTAGTTATTATTCTTATTCCTACTCTGTCCATGCTGTAAGATTGTGGAACTCACTTCCGCCTAGCATTCGTGACTTGAAAACTATTTCCCTATGCAAATGTCGAGTGAAACAGCATTAACTTTCCTCTTAATTGTGTATGTATATATACATATTTTTAAACATATATCATATTCATATATATTTTATCACTAATATAATAAAGAGGAAAGATTTGATTGTTTGTATTGAACAGATTTGAAAAATTATTTCACTGTTGGGAAGCTACACTATCCCCGGGTGACATAGGCTATATTTTATCCCAGTATTCCCACGGGAACGGGAACTACGCGGGTGAAACCGCGGGGCGCTGCAAAGTTCCTGCATTATATGTGTAAGTATATTTTAGTTTAAGACGTCACATATTCTTATTTCCTTATCTTGTTCTCACACACTATTGTCTACATTTCTTTTTCATTTCTCCTTTCGCAGGTCTGCTGGAAGAAATTTCTAAAGAAATAAGCAGTACAGTACCCGGCGATTAATATTGCACATCGAGCTTTGGAAAGAGACAATCGGCTAATTTCGGCTTCGTAGAGCGTCATCTCTGTCGCACACTACCTATGTGACGTTTTGTCAGTCGTTGTTCAAATGCAATAGAGTGCGGTCGCCTCCAGTTCAAAATATATATTTAGAGTTGTTAACACCCCCAAATTTAAATAATTTAAAGTTGTACTATGGCATCTGTGGCATTGGTGTCTATGGCATTTTATTTTTACCCCAACCTAAAGCCATCACTCTCGCGTCCAGTTCAAAATATATATTTAGAGTTGTTAACACCCCCAAATTTAAATAATTTAAAGTTTGTACTATGGCATCTGTGGCATTGGTGTCTATGGCATTTTATTTTTACCCCAACCTAAAGCCATCACTTATAGAAAATATGGTGTATTTTTGGAGAACTTATTTAAAAATGTACGTTTTTCTAAGTGAATACAGCGTTATAAATTGTAGGCTCTTTCAGTGGTTTTAAATCAAAACGATCAAATTACATAATGGAAACCACTCACTAATAATGTTACTAGCCTACTAGTTGAGAATAAAACCGCTGTAGGTGTAACCCAAACAAGATAAACACATAATAATTTTATAACTATTATATTGTATCAGTGACCGTTACAGCTCGATTCTATGGCGGCTCGGAACACGAGGCGAGTCGCTGCGCAGTAACAAATTCATGGGTCAGCGGGGTTGAGGGGTGGGGTACTGCGCAGCGTGTAGCTAACTTCAGAGCCGCCATAAAGTTTGACGCGATGTATACCTAGAATAAGCTTATTACAATATGTTATCTTATGTTCTCATGTAAATTACTCTTTTGTATTTTTGAGAATAAAGCATTTAAACCTAAAATTAAATCAGCTGTATATTTTAACAAGTTTTACAAACATACAAGCTTTTACCACCAGTTCCGCCTGCGTTTAGTTCGGAAATTATCCCACAGAAATGTACTACCGGGATAAAAAGTATGCTTTTATATTCCATTTGGGAAACGATAACTTTTCCGATTTTTTTTTGTTCGAATTTCTCTTTTTGAAAACTATTGAAAGACGTATTTTTTGCTATATGCATTATTTGTCACAGGTATTATTTTACCGAACTATATTTCGCCGATTTAAAAAACAACTTTTACTTTAATTATGTTACGGGCATGTTTGCGGAAGCGCGCACCGACTGTTTTCACGCCACCATGCGCAAGCGGTGCACGTCCTTAGTGCGCAGGGTGCGGGCTAGCTCCAACACCGTTCTGGCAATAATCGCTGGGCGATTTGACTGCCCTAACCATGAATTCAGCATATCATTCTAGACCCCCTACCGCAGAAATATTTCGCCGGTTATGCAAAAAAAAAAAACAGCTGTTCCATACATTTTGACCGCGTAGGTATTGCACTTTTCTATGAAACAGCTGTTTTTTTTTTCTATAACCGGCGAAAAATTTCTGCGGTAGAGGGTCTAGAATGATATGCTGAATTCATGGTTAAAATTTGCGCACTGGATAAAAACTTTTCCTGTATAAGCCAATGCTGTAACAGACATTTGTAGCCCTCAATATTTTTTATTTTTGTTTTTATTTTATTTGTTTGACACTATATTATGACTAGATTTTTTTTTTCACTATGTATTTATTAACTCTGACCGTTCAATCTGACATTTTATTGAAAATCCGATTTTGTTACATGATATTTTATTTCAATTCTGTGATTTTATTTTTTATGAAATTTTGTTCTTTTCTGTTGCAGTATGGTAAAATTTTATCTTATTTTAATTTTAATTTGAAATATGGGTTTCTTGCCTGAAATAAATGAATTTTAATTTAATTTAATTAATAATAACATAAAATATGAAAACGTCATGCGCTCATACTATGGGGCTACAGAGGGAGGAAACAACCTGACCGCGTACCGTGTTCGGATGCTCTCTCTTTTTCAGGTGCTTGAGCCAGCTGTCAACGTTTCGGCACAACGACTGTCGGATCAGGTGCGGGTCATCCAGCGTAATCATGTTGGATGACACTGTACTTGATCGCTTGCAAAAGGAAATGCAGAGTAGCCATCATCATCCCCCCCGTCGCAGACAGTTGTGGTACCACCACGGCTCACCACAGATAACGCGCCTCAAGCTGACGAGGGAAGTGTTGACAGGGCTACAAACGTAAGTACCCAGTGCACTGAGGAATTGAGGAGTGCTTTGGAGGGTGCGATTCGAGAATATCGGTTCATGTCGCCCGAACTTAGGCCACGCTTACCTCGTTTGCCCATGCATAACAAGAATAGGGCGCTGGTGGCGGCTTTGGATTCGCAGTTGTCAAATTATTTTGATAACTGCGAAGACCTCACCGATACTCATTCGATTCTGTACTGCGCGGCTGTGGCGGCATGTCGTGTAGCTCACGTCAAATTCGCAAATGACTCTAGAGCTACGCGACCGAAACCAGCCGTACCAGCTTGGCAGTGCAGGATTGAACGTCGTATTGGTGGGGCCAGAGCCCTCATCGGCAAACTAATCTGCTTCAGGGAGGGCAACACTCGCCCTAGAGTGATGCGCTTTGTGAGGCGGACATTTTCAGGGACTGATACCAGCCCTCAAGATTATATGTCCCGTGTCACAGAGCGCATAGATTTCCTGAAGCAGAAAGTGTATGCATGGGCAAACCGTATTCGTCGGTATAAGCGCCGGGTAGACCGATACACTCAGAACCGCACCTTCCAGAGTGATGAAAGGTGGGTCTATAGGGCTTGGGAGCGACCGAACCAAGGTGTGGCTGATACGCGCCTACCGGAAGATGACGCCATGTGCTCTTTTTGTCGCAATATCTGGTCGGTGCCTGTCAGTCACACCGAAGGTGATTGGGCTCGAGAAGTCGAGCGAGCCTGCGATCCCATACCAGAAATGGGGGCTATTACCATCTGCCCCCAAGATGTAGCTCGTGCAGTCCGTCCGCTGCCCAACTGGAAGTCTCCAGGGCCGGACGGGCTGCACAACTTCTGGATCAAATGGTTCATGGGATCGCACGCTCGCTTGGCGGCTCAGTACTAGACTGCTTTGGAGTCTGGTTCGCTACCCCAGTTCCTGACAACAGGAGTTACCCACCTGCTCCATAAATCAGGTAGTACCGCGGAACCTAAAAATTATAGGCCGATCACTTGTTTACCGACGGTCTATAAGGTTCTTACATCCATTTTGAGAACTAAAATTTACAATCATGTTGACACTAACTCCATCATGTCTGTCTCTCAAAATGGATGTCGGAACGGGTCCCGCGGTACTAAGGAGCTGCTCCTCATTGATATGGCCATTAGCCAACAGGTTCGCCGTTCCCGAAAGGATCTTTCGACATGTTGGATAGATTACAAGAAGGCCTATGACTCGGTGCCACATACATGGCTCATGAGGGTGCTAGAGTTGTATAAAGTAGATACAACTCTGCGCACCTTCCTGATGTCATGTATGAGGCAATGGAGGACGGTCCTTCGATATCCAGGATGTCGAAACATCCAGAGGAACAGCGAGCCAATAAGGATCGAGCGAGGTATATTTCAGGGCGACAGTTTGAGTCCGCTTTGGTTCTGCCTAGCCCTGAATCCTCTAAGCACATTGCTGGAGGATTCAGGTATAGGCTATCGGCTGAGGAGAGGTGGTCAGGTTATATCTCACCTCCTCTACATGGGTGACCTAAAACTCTTTGCCCCCAACAATTTGCAACTGATGGAGCTACTGAAAGTAACTGAAACCTTCAGTAGCGCCATCAGGATGGAATTTGGTGTGGACAAATGTGCGGTCATGCATGTAAAGCGAGGAGAGATTGTGGAATCCGTGGGAACCCAACTCTCGGATTCCATAAACCTTCGAGCCCTCTCCGCAACCGAAACCTATAAGTATTTGGGTATGTCGGAAGCGTTGGGCATCAATGTTACTGACATGAAGCAATCTTTGAAGGAGCGCTTCTTTGGCCGCCTGAAGAAAGTATTTAATAGTCTTTTATCAGGCGGAAACAAGGTGCGCGCCTTCAACGGTTGGGTCATGCCGGTCTTGATGTACTCTTTCGGCATACTCAAATGGACTCAGACCGAACTCGACGCCCTGGATAGGAGGGTCCGTACGCTGCTGACTGCAAATCGAATGCATCACCCACGGTCATCGGTAATGAGACTGTATATCCCGCGAAAGTGTGGAGGTCGAGGGTTCTTAAACGCTAAGACCCTGCACAATCGCGAGATATACAGTCTCAGGGAATATTTCTTAGAGACCGATGTGGGGATGCATCGAGATGTGGCCGCGGTGGACAAGGGCCTCACCCCGCTCTCCTTGGCTAAAGAGAACTGGCGCAAGCCTGTAGTGCTTGACACTAAGGATCGCATGGAGGTATGGCAGAGTAAGGAGCTTCACGGACGCTTTTTTCGGGCCCTACATGGACCCGATGTAGACTTACTAGCGTCCGTAGCCTGGCTGCGTTTCGGTGACCTCTTTGGGGAAACCGAAGGTTTTGTCTGTGCAATTATGGACGAAGTTATCATGACGAACAACTACCGGAGATTTATTGTGAAAGATGGTACGGTTGACATCTGTCGGGCATGCCACCGTCCGGGAGAATCAATCAGACACATAATCTCCGGGTGTTCTCGTCTAGCTAACGAAGAGTACTTGCATAGACACAACCTTGTAGCCAGGGTTATCCACCAGCAACTTGCTCTGAAATACAGCCTTGTGGAATCAGAAGTGCCGTACTACAGGTATGTGCCCGACCCAGTTCTCGAAAATGTCACACTGTACTGGGATCGATCCATCATCACTGACAGGACTATTGTTGCCAATAAGCCTGATATAGTGGTGGTGGATCGACTAGAGCGGCGTACAGTGATCGTTGATATAACGGTCCCGCATGACGGGAACCTCGTGAAAGCCGAGAAAGATAAACAAATCAAGTATCTTGACTTGGCTCGCGAGGTTGTCGACATGTGGGATGTGGACTCAGCGATCATTGTACCGATAGTCGTTTCAGCCAATGGCTTGATAGCCAAGAGCCTCGACCAACATCTGAGGAGGCTCTCGTTGGGCAGCTGGGTAAGGGCTTGATCCAGAAAGCGGTACTCCTGGACACGGCTCGCATCGTTAGGAGGTTCCTCTCTCTGGAGCCCTGACCGCCGGTAGCTTGGACCTTGTTCCCGATACCGGTGGGCTACTATTTTTTTTATTTTTAAATGTTTTTATATTTTTATAACAATATTTAAAAATGTAATTAATAGTATATTTAATGGAATAAAGGCAAAACATAAAATATTTTTAACTCAAAAAGCCTACCAACTTTTTTCATTTGCCATATTTTCACCACACCGAAACAACATTTAACAGAATATTATTTGGTCACAAAAATTTTAATTCACTTGGTAGCATTTTCAATATTAAATTAAAATAGTGTCATGAAAAGTGGTTGTGCTACATAATTTAGTGGGACACGAATCCCTGCAAAACCGACTTCACGCAGTCTTGTCTGCCCTACCCTAGAGTGTAATTTAAGCCCGCGTAGGCGCGGAGGGGTGGTTGAACAGGTGGTTTGAAGGCCCGCTGTATCAGCTGAGACTGCAGCAAGCCGAAGCTGCGGTGGTGAGCGTTGAAACTATCTGCGACGATAAGCTCGCGTGGGGCTACCCAAGCCCCGCAGCGCCGAAACACAAACAATGCTTGTTTGCACGCTGCATGCTTGTTTGCATGCTGCATGCCTGCTTACACGCTGCATGCCTGCTTACACGCTGCATGCCTGCTTACACGCTGCATGCCTGCTTACACGCTGCATGCTTGAAGCAAGCATCCTTGTTTGCATGCTTCTTACTGGGACCACTTAAACCACTTTTGTTATAATGAATGTTCAAGATTCAAGATACTTTATTTGTGGAAACATGAGTACACATACAGAGCATGCAAGTTATTAAATTACAATAGTTGAGATCAGTCATGTTTGGCCTTAGTGGCGTACAAATATTTAAATTTCGTCATAATTATTAGGTACACAAGAATTATTAAATGTCAATTAAAATAAATTATCATCATAGCAATAATATGTTGCTGCATGTATGGATTATGTCAAAGATGTATTGAAACGAAAACAATGCTTCGAACAAATTATTTCGGCTAAGTGTAAGTTCGGTAAAAGGTTTTTTGACCAAATGAAACGTCGAAGTAACGAAAAATATAGAATTGACAATAGGTCAACTGATTGATGTGATGAGTGGCAGACGCGATTTCGATGAACGATAATAGTTGAAAAGTTTTAGATGAAATGAAATTCGGTAAAATATTTTTCGAACTTGTGATAGGTAACCATGCTATTTGTTAATCCAGGTTATAAGCTGTGCCAAATTTCATCTTTTTATCACGGTAGTACGTTTGCACGGGATAATATCCGACTGTCACACGGGCTGGGCACGCCACGATTGCGGCGGTAAGTCGCCTCTTTGAGGAGTGGCTTGAGAGGCGGCATGGCGTCCTCACCTTCCGCCTGACGCAGGTCCTCACCGGACACGGTTGTTTCGGGAGGTTCCTGTTTCGGATAGGGCGGGAGGAAACGCCCGGGTGTTTCCACTGCGAAGATCGCCCTGAGGACACGGTGGAGCACACGGTGGCGGTCTGCCCGGCTTGGGCGGAGAACCGCCATGTCCTCGTGGAGGCGATTGGCGGCGGCGATCTCTCGCGTCCGGCCCTGGTCCAGGCCATGGTACGGAGCGAGAGTGCATGGGTAGCCGTCACCTCCTACAGTGAAGCAGTGATGCCCGCGAAGAGGGAGGCGCACGTGAGGGAGAGGCAATATATGCGCCCTCGCGACCCTCAGGCCTCCGCCGCAAGATAAGGAGACGCCCTGGGCGTCCGGAATCCCAGGCCGATTTCCGACCACCGTAGGCATGAGCTTGCGGACGGCGAGTAATGGGTAGCTCGCTGTCCGGTAAGGACCAACCCAAGTCGACGGCGCGTTGTGTTCCACGCGAGCCTCAAAGAGATGTCAGCACAAAAAAATGATGGGGCCCGCAAGGGCCGATGCCTGCCAGGGGTGCGGGTTTGTTCGAAAGAGATACCACAGCCCCTGGCCTACGGGCTACTGAAGGAACACGGGTGGGTTTTAGTCAGTAAAAGTCTGACACGCCTGCTCCACCCAGAGCGGGAGAAGTTATTTGATGATTTCCTACCCAAAAAATAAATAAAAAAAACTGTCACGCGGGCGAAACCGCTGGCAAAAGCTAGTTGATAAGTAAGTAGACAGAAAAATGAATAAATAAAAGTAGATACTCACTCGAACTCAAAGGAACACTGCGGACACTTATACTTGTTGCCGGCGTGGTACTTCATATGTCCTAATGCGACGTTTCTAGAACAATTCAGCCACATTTATGAAAATCGCGATAGTCTGATATCAGTTTTAGTAAACAAGTATAACTGTAGCGAATGAAATGAAATAATGTTATTCTTAGATCATCATCATCGTCATAATCTCAGCCGAAAGACGTCCACTGCTGGACATAGGCCTCCCCCAAGCTCCTCCACTAAGACCAGTTCTGTGCTTCCCGCGTCCAGCAGATTCCTGCGGCCTTAACAAGGTCATCGGTCCACCTTGTGGGAGGTCTTCCCTACGCGATTGAATCAGAAATCAAAAGATCCGTAGGAGAACTAAAGTAACCGACATAGCCCGAAGAATTACCAAACTTAAAAACTTAAGTAGCAGTGGGCAGGGTACATTGCTCATAGAACAGATGGCCGATGGCGCCGGAAGGTTCTGGAGTGGCGACCGCGTACTGGAAGACGTAGAGTTGGAAGATCTCCCACAAGTTGGACCGATGACCTGGTGAAGGCCGCAGAAATCCGTTGTATACGAGAAGTACTGAGCTGGGCGAATCAGCGAGATTTAGGGGAGGCTTATGTCCAGCAGTGGACGTATGATGGTGATGATGTCACATGAAAAACCTTACCTATTCCTTGTGACCAGCGGGCACAGTTTGCATATAAATTCCGATGTGTGTTGTCCTTTCATATGCGCGCGCAAATCCCTACTTTTCTTCATACGGAAATTACATATGTTACACTTTATGGGACCACTTTGCTGAAACAAAATAAAAATATCTGTTACAGAACCAGCAGTACGTACCTAAATAGAGAGTACATCTCTAGCCTTTCCGCACCGCTGACTCGTGCGCTGCGCACTCTCAACACGGTGGCGGATGCCATAGACATATTCACCTGTACACTGGGTGAGTTCACAAGGGCCACATACTGTGTAGCATGTAAGGTATAGTTAAGTATATTTTAAGTTACTTTGTCGCATTAGATTTTATTATCTGTAATGGCAAAGGGTACATGTGTGTGATAAATAAATAAATGTTGGGGTCGGCTTCCAGTATAACCGGATGCAGCTGAATACCAGTATTTTACATGGAGCGACTGCCTATCTGACCTCCACAACCCAGTTACTGGGTAACACGATACCCCTTGGTAAGACTAGTGGCCAGACTTTCGAGCTTCTGACGACCCGTAACGACTGTCAAAGTTCCACAAATGACAGCCGGGACCAACGGCTTAACGTGCTTTCCGAGGCACGGAGGGGTCTTGGTATGTAAAGATGGTCACCCATCCACGGACCAGCCGCGGAAAGCGTAGCTTAACCTGATCGATCAACCCGAGTGGGTGTTATTACTTAGCCACAAGCCCTTTTATTATCTACACATATTTTTGCTTAAAATAAATGAGTCTGAATCTGGCAAAAAATATAGGTAGATTGATTATGTATTTACCTCGCTATGCTTGATCATATGTCTTCGTTGCTTATCCTTGGTCGGGAACCATCTATAACAGACGTTACACTTGTAACGCGCCTGAGTATACTTCTCACAATTCCGTCTGGCCAGGAGTTCTCGTTTCAACTCCTCGTGGTCCAAAGTTTTCACGTTGAAAATGTTCTCGTCAATTGGGATCGTAGGTTTTACATATGGTTGCTTTTTCTTCTTCTGTCTGAGAAGGAAAATAAATGATAAATTAGTTTATTTCTTTTTTTATTTTCAAAACCATATCCTAACATAATGTTCACTTTGCGACGCACACGCAATTACCCACACCATATACACTCACTCCACATCACACACACGTTCACCTACATCGTAACTTGCTATTGTATCCTTCATAAATTCCTTTTTTTTTTTTTTAACCGACGAAAAAACGGAGGAGGTTACTCAATTCGACGCGTATATTTTTTTATTTTTTTTTATGTATGACCAAGCATATCTTTTTACAGAGTAGTTCGATTTTGATAATTATTTTTTTATTGGAAATGGTATACACCAAAGTTGGTCCCATATAAATTTAGAAAAAAAAATCTAACCCTAAGGGTGGGAAAACAGGGATGATTGATTGTTTACTCACTGATTGTAATGTAAAACTTCGCATAACTGCTTACAGAGTAGTCCGATTTTGATAATTCTTTTTTTATTGGAAAGGCTATACTTCGAAGTTAGTCCCATATAAATTTCTAAAAAAAAAACAACCTTAAGGGTAGGAAAACAGGGGATGATTGATTGTTTACTCACAGATTTTAATACCGAGTTGTGTATTACAAAAAGTAATAAATAAAAACTTTTCAAAAAAATAACAACCGACTTCCAAAAAAACACTACAAAGTGCAAAATAACTTTAATTTCGGAAGTCGGTGACTTTGGATGTGTATTTGAATCATTTGTCACCGCCTTCCGAAATTAAAGTTATTTTGCACTTTTTTTTTTTTTTGATTCACAAAAGTTTTTTGTAAATCAAGTTTTACGAATAATATTGTAAGAATAAGAAGAATAAGAATCTTTATTTGTAAACATAGGTAGTTACAATGAGATGTCACAATATTAGTTATGATTCTCTATGTTTTCCTGTGAAGCGTACAAATATTATCAAATCTGAATTTAATAATTTATTAACATTTATATGTCAAATAATATTGAACAAGTTATACACAACTGGTAGTCAAAATCATATAGCAATTAATTAAAGAAAAAACAATTAAACCGATGTCAATATAAAAATATCAAAATCAATCAAAATCAAAATATTTTATTTCACATAAACCTGCATGGGCACTTATGAAACGTCAGAAGCTAGGTGCACGGTTCCAAAATGTTGTTTCCTATGGAGAAGAGCCGGCAAGAAACTCCACTGTCACTTACAACAATGTAATATTATAGGTACAATGTATGAGATTTTTATTTAAATATTACAAACGAATCAGCGCCCTAATAGGGTATTTTCCAATTTGATAAAAACTATTTTAATTTGAAGATTGGGACGATATATTTAACAGAAAAATTAAAATAAATTTATTTACATCCATTTTTTCCATTAAAAACGATTAAAATGAAATTTATTTTTCGATGTTTTGAATTTACCGCCAAAACGCTCCTTACGTTGACTTTTTATCACGTGACATCATGACGTCAGCTTTGTGTAAACAGCATCAGTTCAAATACTAAGTTTGGCGCAGTTTTAGAAGTATTTGTGCACAGAGGCACCACACACCAGTGATTTCACTTTTTATCCATAAAAAATCTTGTTAATTATAAACACGACACTCACTTGTTTACTTACTAACTACTTTCGTTTAAACAAAGTTGACGTCACGTGATAAAGTCATCGTAAGGAGCGTTTTGGCGGTAAATTCAAAACAACGAAAAATAAATTTGGTTTAAATCGTTTATAATAGAGAAAATGGATATAAATCAATTTACTTTTATTTTTTTGTAACATATTTCGTTCTAATCTCCAAATTAGAATAGTTTTTAATAAATTGGAAAATACCCTATTGCGTAACTCACGATTCATCATAATCTGTTCCGTTTTGAAACAGATTGTTAAACCATTGCTTCGTATGTTCGAAAAATGTGTCTGTTCAACAACGTAAATAACGCAATGAATACTGTTGAACTGTCAAATTGAAACCGATTAATCGTGAGTTACGCAATTAGGGTGCAGATCGTCTCCAGTACAACATATTAATCGTAACTCTTTGTGCAGGGGCCCTGGTGACCTGACATATAGGTTTTGTCAACACCGGGAGTACCGAGAGAAGTGAAAACTTGAACAATTACGTGTGTATTTTTTGAATCGTGAGGAAATTTTTTTGAAAAGTCATTTGATGATTCAAAACTAAAAAAGAAAAACTTGTGAATTGTATCGTCGAGCTATTAGATTATTATTTTTGGTTTGTATAGAAGTGTTAAAGAACAATTTAAACTTTAATCCTTGATCATGCTCACTGCTCTAAAAACCGAAAATATTTCGAAAATAATAATCTTAGCTAGACGATACAATTCACAAGTTTTCTTTTTTTGTTTTTGGATTGGAATCATCAAATGACTTCTCCTGCTGAGTAGAGCAGAAGGGCGTGTCAGACTTTTACTGACTAAAACCCACCCGTGCTCCCTCAGTTGCCCGTGTGCCAGGGGCGGCGTTGGGTGATTTTGAAATAAAACTGATTCAATGAAACTTAAAACATCTTTATTTAATATGGATTTTTGTAATTACAATACAACAAAATATAAATATCTTTATTGATTGCACTAAGCACGGGTTTTTTCAAGATTTACATTACTTTTAGTTTTAATAATATGACATTTAACGCTTTGGAGAACACTAACAAGACACAATAGAAGTTTTATTGTTTTTACTATGTGGTGTATTTCAAAGCTTTTTCTTTTTCTCATATTATTTACTGTCAAATGTCTGTTTATGGGTGAATTGCCTGCAATAAAACAATTTTTTATTTTTTTTATTTTTTAAATTCATGATTCGTGATGTTGTTAACAGTTTTATGTGACTTTTCAAATATTTGGTTTCAGTTTGAAGTGATTGCAGATTATTACAAAAAATCACATGCTTCGATGAATATGTACTTTCATCAATCACTTCACAATCTTGCTCTTTCTGTGATACCACTGTTACCAATTTTTTTTTTTTTACAAAATCTAAAAACCCGACTGCCTAAAAAGTGAACCTTGATTAAATAGATGGAAATAAGAAACTTGTTTTAAAAGGATGACTATTGGACTGAATACTATAAGCAATCTCATGTAGACGTAGCCAAAAAAGGTCTTTATTGTTAAATTTAAGAAGATAAATTCACTTTTTAGGCAGTCGGAGTTTCTGATTTTGTAATTTTTTTTTTATTTCACAGTTTTAAGTTAATATAATTATTTTTGACGTCAATGAGACCTATTTAAGAAACCCTATATTCTGATACGAAACTCAATAGGTATAGAGAAAAAAAATTGACGATACAATATGGCGCACAAAAATCGGCCATCTTTTTTTTCAATTTTGATATACACAGTGTCACTCTCACAATTAAGACGAATCTAACGGCACCTCTCAAGTTGAAAATTATCATGCCGTTTGTTTGTTGTGCCGTCAGGAAAAAAATATATTTTAAACTACGTAGAAATGTGAATTCTAAATATTTTAGTTTTATGGTTCACAAGATGGTACATTTCGTTTATTTTTTGTATTTGACTTTGAAAAATTGTTGAGCTACAAGTACTTACCTAAAATATAAGATAAGTACCTACCTAACATTCATACATAATTATAATTCCTATTTATTACAAACAAAATCAATAAAATTTAAGTTTACGTATTGGAAATAACTTCTGTGTTCATATTTTCACCATTCTTGCTCCTATGAATTATTATTACATTTTTAACGATTTCTTTTAGTTATATATCTAAAAATAGTAGAAAGTAAAGGACGATATGTACTTGAGAATTGCTCTGCACAAGTATGACCAAATTCATTTTCAACAAAATCTTTTTCAAATTGTCGATGAGCAGAGGAATTCTGATGAAAAGCAGAGTATGTTTGATGATGAATATTAGGCATATGTGGATCAAAAACGTGAGAGGAACGATGACTTTGTAGTACTCTATTTTCGGTAGAACTGTTGTTAGAATGTATCGTTACTATAATCAGGGCCTAATATAGATTTTTTGCCGCCCTTTACACTAACACCATATAAATCATGAGCCTGCTATTCCAAAGATGGGATAATTTATAATTACCGTACTTATATGTGTTGTTTTAATTGTATAATATTCACATACACCCTAATGTGACGGCAATTAGTCTCCAGCACAGAACATTGTACTCGGAATCTTCACTTCAGAAAAACGAATGAAGAAACAATACAATTTTCTTGTAAACGATATTTCACGATTTCCCTAAAATGTCGCGTTGTTGAATTTCATATTAAAGGGTAGTCCTCCAAAAATAATATAGTACTTATAAACAAACTACTGGAATTAATTAATCACTTCAACGTTTGTGGGGAATCCCCGTCAAATATAAACGGAACGAAAAGGGTTGCCAGTTCATAAATTTAAAATCGGTATAAAAATCGGGAGAATTTCTTTGTATTCTCAAGCCGAAAATCATTAAATATGGAAAAAGTTGGTTCCTTCTTTCCTATTTAGGTATTTCTTCTTCTTTCTTTCGGCTTTACTTGCTTAAGTGCTGTCTTATAATTTTCTTAGGAGACAGCATTAAGGTGACACTTGTTCACATTTTTTCCATACAAACTTCGGGAGGGTTTTCCTCCACTGTTTGACTATGTACATCAAAAATTAAACATGGTATGGTTTTGTCTCGTTATTATTATTGTCTGTACGGAAACAGAATACTAAAATAAAAAGCTATTAAAAAGTTATGAGCCAACAAAGATTAGTTTTTCTTGCTAATTTAACCTAACTTTGAGCGTGTTTAATCTCGAAAACCAAGACGGTACCGACAAAGTTCAATTAACAATAAGTTCAATAAACTTTATTGGTCATTGATTTATGCAGTGGTTTTTTCATAAAACCCGATATTCTGAAGCACTTTTCTCAATTTTTTCGCGATTTTTTTGCCAAAAATGCTCCTGCATCTCACTCAATAACGTTGTACGTGTAGACTAGAGTCTAACTGCTCACCACTGATACTATCTCTGTCGGGTACGAAGCCTGGTGAGACAGCGTGATTTTTAGCCAGGCCCACCAGTGAGTTCGAGCCCGCGCAAAGTGTGCCCTTAAGTAAATTATAAAACAAAACAGCACTTTAAAATGTATTGGTCCGTCTAAGGATTTACTGCCGCTAAAGTAGATTTTTTTAAAGGAAATCTTTAAAAATACTATTTCGTCGGGTTGCTATGCATGGTAATTTTTATAAGATTTTTCACCCCAACAGATAAAATTGAGGACTTCGTGCAACCACTCGGCACCCTCAATTTAGCCGCTCTGGGCAAATCCCAGCTTGCCCCCCCCCCCCCCTTAGATCGGGCCCTGACTAGAAGGTACATCCCTTGACGATATACCCTCAATTTGAGAACTATCGAAAATTGGTGGTAGATATGGCATATCTGGTGGACGGGCCTGCAATTTGAGAACTATGAATGCGGTGTGATACATTCTTCCGGTTAGAAATATTTGCTTTTAGTAAATTTAATGTTCTTATTTTATCTCGATACCGCTTAGAGTTTTGTTTTTGTCTGTCCTTTTTAATTTTTGAACCAGAAGAATCATTAGAAGAATGCGCAGCGTCCATAGACAGAGCGGCGACCTCATTCTTTTTCTTTTCTCTGTATCGTTTAGACTTTTCTCTGTCATAACGTAATCTTTCTTCTCGTTTTTCTTTATCGGCATCAGTAAGGCCACCCATAACCAGAGCAGCGTCCTCATTCTTTTTCTTTTCTCTGTGTCGTTTAGATCTTTCTCTGGCTTTTTGTAATCTTTCTCTCTTTTTTTTGTTTTCATCATCAGCCGTATCATCAATCTTTCTCTTTATGTTTCTTTCATCCTGAGAATCGTCCGTATTTTTTTCCATAATTGAGGAAAATCTAAAATTGAAAGTATTTATCATTTAAAAGCTATAAAGCAGTATATCTCAATTAACTTTACCGAAATATATTAATAGGTTATAGCTAATAATTTATTAGAAAATGTGTAGTGCAATATTTTCAACAAAAGTTGAATAACATTTCCTTAGCGCTTGGTGTTTGTGGATTTGGGAAGCAAAGAACAGCCCCGCATGCGCTCTATATCATTTCTCAAGACAGCTGAAATGTATCCGTCTATATTTATGTATGCACCAGCGATAAACATTTTACTCCACGTGTTTTTTTTTTACACTTCTAACCTAAATAATCTACAATATAAAAGTTGACACTTCACATTGATAGTTAATTTAATGGCACAACATTTGTTGCTTATTCAAATTCAAATTAAAAGAATCAAAAGAAATTTCGTTATATTGTACTGACCTTCTCTATTCTTGTGACGTGTACACTCTCCTGCACAAGTATGGAGTATTATATGATTCGGCACAATATTTGTAGCTACCCAAATTAAATTAACTAAGCCGTTAGGTAAAAATATTGTAATATGACTAAAATAATTTTCTTTTTTTTATTATTTATTTGGAAATGTATATATTGAAAGCAAAAAGAAGAATATAACAGTCTGTATAAAAATTTGAAAGAGACAGATGCCAGTAGCCAGTATACTACTCGTATTAGTATACATTTTATACATATATATACGTATATATATGTATATGAGGCATGCCGCGCCGTGCGCTATATAAATGGATACATATGTAGAGAGATATACTTTGTTTATACAGGGTGTAACAGAAACCCTATTGCTATCCTTAAGCACTAAAGATAACAGCTGGTATAGAATCACTTTATTATACGTAGTTTCAGCTCAAAATAAACTACTCTAAGAAAATATAACAAATTTTCAGTTTCATATGTTTCATAACTTCAAATCATAAGAAACGTGTCACCGCACTACGTAGGTCAATAACTTTCCACGTTACTTGCCAATATCACGATAAATCTCTTCCGAGTGATGTGTTTATTTCAATTTGAAAAGTTCGGTTTCTGGTGTTAATGTATGAAAAATTCTCATAACTTCCGAACATGTAGAGATAGGATTAAAAGAACCTTCCAATATCGTTTGATATCATCCAAAGAAGCCGTGCCCTTGGCATGTATTTACCCGTTCCGTTACACGTTGTATTTATAATGTATGCTTATAACAAACGGAGGTATATCACGAGCTATGAAGTATATGTATACACAGTATACATACAGCTCATGGGAAGCGTTCGGTGACGATGACGCGAGTTCCATGATCTTTGTTCATCCAAAAAGTGCTCAACGCGCCAAAAGAAGTTTTACTTCAAAAACCTACTTTAGGTACCAGTGTTCCACAAATTAATTATAAAATTGTGTCTATAGACTATTTAATTACTTTCTCGGTAATTTGTGGTAAGAAATAATTTATTGTGTATAAGATAACCGAGGTAGCCCGAAAGAATAGCCTAACTTAAGTAGCAGTGGGCAGGGCACATTGCTCGTAGAACAGATGGCCGATGGGGACGAAAGGTTCTGGAGTGGCGACCGCGTACCGGAAGACGTAGCGTTGGAAGGCCTATCACAAGATGGACCGATGACCTTGTGTAGTCTGCAGGAATCCGCTGGATGCGAGAAGCACGGAACCGGTCGAAGTTCAGCAGTTGATGTGTTTTGGTTGAAAAGATGATTATGCTTACACGGTACATATACGAAAATAACATATTTATCAATTTTTGTCTGTCTGTCTGTTCCGGCTAATCTCTGAAAGGGCTGGACCGATTTTGGCGGGACTTTCACTGGCAAATAGCTGATGTAATAGGGAGTAATTTAGGTTTACTTTTTTTTTTTAAATAATATCTATACAGATACATAAATAATAAAAAAAAAAAACTATTCGGCGCGGACGAAGTCGCGGGCACAGCTAGTTAACAATACAATTACTTTTATTTCAATTATACCCATTGATATCCAAAATACCCAAGATACACAGTCTCGAACAAAAGCATCAGTTAAAACTGTCCCCAATTATACGTCAGTGGTTATAGTTATGATAAAACACATATTTTGGTAAATTAAAGAAAAGAAGATTGAAAAACTATTTATAGACTCCACAGGGAAATCACAAAGTTAAATACACAACATACTTACTAAATTAAAAAAAAAACCTGTACGCGGCCAAAAGGCCAACGCAACATAATTTTGCGACATTTAAAAAAAAGTGTCGCAACGCTGGTATTCTAATAGTGCCCGCTGTGATGTCACAGACCGATACAGAAAAAAAAAGAAAATAATCAGTGTAAAGTAATTAAAACAAATGTACAGAATTAGTAAAATTATTGTAATCCGCGTGTCTGCACCCCACGTAACATCTATTACTTGTCTATGCCTTTGGTGTCCTATGGCATCGCTGTGATGGTGCGACTACACCAACGAGAAACGCCGTTGATTATCGCAATGTTGGACGCTAACCGTAGGTGTAGCCACAACTTATCACAATAATTTTATAACGGCATTCACATTTCTATTTGACGTTACAAACGTAAGAATTATTGCGATACAGCAGCCACACGGCTGACAATCGGCTAATATGCTCGGCTATATTAGCCGATTCTTTACCGCGTTGTTTATCGCGATGTTGGGCGTTAACGTTGACCGTAGTATGGCCACTGAATTTATCGCGTTAATTATCGGAATCTTTACCGCGTTGTTTATCGCGATGTTGGGCATTGATGTTAACCATAGTGTGGCCGCGGCATAACAAGTAATGAGACGCAGGCGCCAACATTACAGCAAATAGAAAATCAAATCGAATTTCTATTTGAAAGAGGCCTTCTTGAAATTCAGACAATTTACGGCAATTGGAGGAATAAAATTCAACCTTACACGCATGACTTAAAGTGGTTTTTACAAAGAAATGTCCAAAAACACTGACTGAAAGATGACTGACGATACTATTTGACACCTGCGCACATTACGCCCTATTTATGCGGACGTGTTTGTGACGCTGATTGTGTATCTTGGGTTTTTTGTATTTCTATATGATTTTTTCTTACCTTTTCACAGATATAATAACATTATCATCTTCCTTCGGTTTTCTTTTAACAGCTACTTTAGTCTTCTTAACTTCAATTGTTTTATTGTCTATACAAACAACTGCTTCATTGGCGACGGGTGTTATTATATCATCATTTACATAAGTTCGATCATCGTCACCATCACAAACGGTGATCACATCATCAACTACAGCTACGTGGTCTTCATCAGGACTGTCGAAACTCTTAGAGGGATTTGTTAGTTCATTTTCGTCATTACTATCACATATGCTATTAGAGAGTTTCAATGTTTCAATTTGTTCTTCATTTTTAAGTAAGACAACTTTATCAAAGCCTACTTTCGCATCGTTTATGTAAATACTTTCCGAAACTATATCATTATCATCATCTTCTTCTAAATCGGTTTCTTTCTCACCGATCTCAATTTCGGTTATAGGTATAAGATCGATTTCGGTTTTGACATCAGCACTGTGATAAGTCTCTTCGATAATTTCGTTTCTTCCCTCGTCTTTTATAGTTATTTTGTTTCTAACTAAGTTTTGTAATTCTACCTCGATTTCCTCGTTATGAGGTATACCTATGACTTCGGTTTTTATTAACGTGTTTGGGGCGTGTTCTTCCTTATTGTTGCTATTGAATTTGAACACTTCCTGAACCGTCCATGTTGATTTTAAATTAGTATGTTGGCTATGTATATTTAGAATATCGCTTATTTTGAGCTGCAAGTAACAAATGTTTTATGAATAACCTGTATAGATGTAGCAGTTTACGAACGCGCGGTAATTTATACCTCATGGCAATGATATAGGGGCCACATGACGCGCTTCTAAATTACATTATGTATTGTAGATGTATTATGGCTGGTTTTGTCATTTTCGCATTTATCAAGCGTCAATCATTTCACTTTTAACCTAATGACAACGACATAAGAGTCACATGACACGCGCTAATTTATAAAGTACTCACATCAGTATTGTTCTTCAAATGATCTTGCAGCAAGGCATCGCTGAACAGCGCTTTAGATCTGAATGAAGCGGCTGCCTGCAGCCGTGCAGTGCACTCCCAGCAGACGCCCATCGGTAGTCGGTTGTTTGTATCCGAACTCGGCTGAAATAATAGTGTTAAGATTACAATCGTGTTCAGTACAGGGTCTACACATCGACACGCGTACTTAAACCATGAATTTTAGCACATGATTCTTACTAGAATCAGCATAGAAATTTTTCGCCGGCTGTAGAAAAATGTTATCATCATCTGCCTAGCCTTTTCCCAACTATGTTGGGGTCGGCTTCCAGTCTAACCGAATGCAGCTGAATACCAGTATTTTACATGGAGCGACTGCCTGTCTGACCTCCACAACCCAGTTACTAGGTAATACGATACCCCTTGGTAAGACTGGTTGTCAGACTTTCGGGCTTCTGACGACCCGTAACGACTGTCAAAGATCCCCAAATGACAGCCGGGACCAACGGCTTAACGTGCTTTCCGAGGCACGGAGTGGTCTTGGTATGTAAAGATGGTCACCCATCCACGGACCAACCGCGGCAAGCGTAGCTTAACCCGATCGATCGATCCGCGCAGCTATTGTTACTTAGCCACAAGCTCCTATGGAACGAAATAAAAAAACAGTGATTTTTATACGATTAACGATAATAATTGAAAACACAATACATTAATGATCGCAACGATAGGTCGTGTTGGAGCCAAATGAAAATATAGCAAACTGTTTAAAATGTATAGTGAAGAACTTTGAAATTACAACGATAAAATGGTCGGTTAAAATAGAAATCCGTGTGATGCCGGACCGAAAAGAATAGCACCATCCCATTTGTTCCCTCGGGTGTCGTAAAGGCGACTAAGGGACTTACTAGAGAATGGGCAACAGCAACCTCTATGCTTTTTTCCATCATACTGCGATCGCCAACCCGCCTGCCAAGCGTGGCGATTATGGCAAACCCCCACTTTTTGGGGGAGGTCTACGACCAGCATTGGACATCTTTGGGCTGTAATGATGATGGTGAAATGGAAAGAATAAGACAGGTATATGAACATTAAAAGGCGCAAGCGCGTGCGTGTTTGGAGGCGTTCAACAGCTGACTGTCGTGTCGTCCGTCGCCTCCGTCAGCCGGCTGACCAGCCGCTCTCCCCGCATCCCTCTTACACTAAAGTGAGATGGCTGTCATCTCCACATTGTATTGAAAATAATAGTTTTTGATAAGCAAAAGTCTTGCATACTTCTTATCTATAAACTTACCGCCTTTCCCATTATATCTTGATACATTTTGTCTAAACCGTAGTCTTGTAATCGGTACATCTTGCCGTCCAATGAAAGGCATAGCTTGCAGATCTAGGACACAAAGGCAATTAACTTTAGTTCATTCTGCTGTCCCAATTTATTTGTGGTCGGCGTAACATAATTCTGTCATGTATAAGTCGTCATCATTCACACAGTCCATCCATCGTTTCTTTGGTCTCCCCCTACTCTTATAGCCGTCAAGATTAATTCATACTCAAAACTTTCCTCATAAACTCATTACTCCACAAAAAAATAAACAGAAATTGTTGTACGAGGCCAAAAGGCTCCTATCTCAGCATGATGGTGCGCCGTTTAAAAAAGTGTCGCAACGCTGGTATTATTAGTATATAACTGATAGGGCCTGATAAAATAATCAGCCTAAAATGACCCCACTGTTGCACAGGCCTCATCTGTGTTTTTCAAAATCGGTACAGTAGATACCGAGATTACCCCCTACAATCGCACAAATATAACCTCTTTATAATTATTATAGCATCGAAGTATAATGTGAAAACAAGTAATAACGCGGACACAATCGCGAGCAGGAGCAAGTAAATGATGATATTTTAGTAAATTTTCTTACTCTTAACGCAGCGGGTCCGTAACAGTCATCCTGAAAAAAAATACATGACTGGTTTAATTTATGCTTATCATCCTCTAGGCTTTATAGATAAAACTCAAACCCAAAGCATTTTTTTTTTTCAATTAAACCATTTACAGGCACTTTTGAATTGTCAAAATATTGAAGCGTAGATCTCAATGGAGAAGAACGGGCAAGAAACTCCATGGACACTCTTTTAAATCAAGTTGGATATTACAAAATCTTGGGAACATTATTCTTTTTGCTTCTGTATGTAAGATAAAAGTTACCAACAGTGATACGGTACCATAACCTGTTTTTTTACTTTTTTATTTGTTTATCTTGTAATCAGTTTTTAAAACTATAAGCAGATGAGTTCTAGGAAAGTCAGGCAGGGAAGAGTTATTACTATGAGAAGCAACTCTCATATTAATGACGCAGCTCTCTACAAATTATCCAATTGTAGGATGTTATGTCTTTTAAGTCCGCTGACACAAGCTGCTATTGTGAGTAGAGTGGCCAATTTGTTTTGATGTCTCTCCAGTCTGAACTTTACTTTACTTTTGCGAGCATGAACTTATCTCGTCCTTGATTGTTTTCAGGTTCAGGTGATCATTAACTTCAGCGTTCCTAATAAACCATAGCGAATATGATATCTGTTTTAAGATGTTGTTCTGAGTTCTCTGAATCATGTTGATATTTGAGCCACATGCGGAGCCCTAGTTGGATGCCGGAAATCCAGATGGGCTGTTGGCGCCCTAACCTATGAAGAAGTAATTTCCTAGTAGTAAGAAGAGTTTATGTACGTATGTGTTTCAGTGAAAACTTACTTCAATAAATGGTATGACTCCATACTTAATTCTCCGGATACCTTGCTTGGTAAAATAAAAATTATCTTCTTTAAAATGATCTGAACATATAACGGTTCTGTTTGTGGGCACCCAGTTGGGTATAGCTAGGGCCTTCAGCCATGATTCACGCTGTTTTGGGTCCTTTGGGAACCTGAAAGTAAATAGAGCAATGATTTTTGATTCTACACTATCAGGGAACCAAGGACTTATTGGTCCCCCTCAGATTGACTATCTTTATCCCTATCCTTCTTCTGATGAAACTGCTGCTGTGCCTCTTTGGGGCAGCAGTGGGGCACACATTCTTGCTAATTTCTTACGACACACTTCACAGTATATTTGCAGTATATTCATGTGCTGTGCCTTTTAGTTGGTGCTCAATAAATGTATTATCTTTCTTTCTCCCTACCAGTCTGATGAAAGACTGCAATGATGACAAAAGAATATTGTATTGTAATTTATTCATGGGTCCCAGAAATTGTCAATGTTTACGTGGTTGAAGATTTTAAATGATGGATAAATTAAGCTCCAGTTGAAGGTGCAGCATTTGCATACGCCTCAATAGATTTCTAAGCTGCTCAGAAAAGTTGCGTCACTCTTTGTCGGTGCGGTAGAAATAAATAAAAACCTGACCAGTGCATATTAGACCACTCACAATGAAGTGCTCCGTAATCGGAATGAATTAGCCAAGAAAAAACATGACAATTAACTATAATATTAGTGTCAAATGCTTCAATTCCATTTGATAGACGATAAATGTGTATAAATCAAGTAAAAATTAATTTGCGATTGATCGTTTCGAGGACCCTTTTAAATAATTACTTACAAATGAAAAGTGATCCTCTCGGAAACGGAAGTACTTGACTGATTGATTTTCTTCAGTTTGTCGTTATTGCCACAGTTTTTTATGCAACACTTCATCGTCAACTTTCTCGTAGGATACAAGATAACACAGGGTAACACAAACAAAACAAAACTAACAAACTACCAACAACTTATCAACTAAACATCACTTAAACTAGAATGAGGGCGGGAAAAGTAAAAGTACATACTTAAATAATTAAGTACATACATAAAGTACAGAATTAAAATATAAAACGGTATACTCAGAACAATCATGTATCATAGCTAAACTAAATTCTAAAGTTTGAGCGGATGCCATGGAAGTATTTGACTGATGAAAAATACATCTTCAATTATCGGTTTAATGGCAATGTTGAGGAAGACACCATCAATTCATTGAACAATCAAACATTAGGCTAATATTTACTGCACCGAATTTAACAATAATATAAAAGACAGACTGAACTGTCACGCACGTCTGTCACTCGTGTGTCACTCTCACGCAGCCAGTGTTGCCAACTCCTATAAATTCGAGTCGCTAGACTCAATATCATAAGTAGCCAGAAAGTCGCTAAAACTGATTCTATCAGGAGCGGACTCAGGATTTTGTTCTGGGATGGGACGGATAAGAAAGATAAATGTGAAAAAATTAAAAATTAAAATAGTTGAAGGTACAGCATGTGTACGAGTCCAACTTTAAATAAATTAAGTATGAATTTGACGCGCCAACGCGTATACATTTTACATAAATCTCTTGGCACTATATAATTCTGTGTCGAGTTAACAAAAAATGTATTTATTACAAGCCCTAAAATTGTTGAGACTTGTACTCCAAAACTCGTCCGATAAGTCGCTAAAACATGTTTGTCGTCAAATCTAATTTTTTGTCGATAAGAAATAAACGAAAGTCGTCACTTCTAGCGACCAAGTCGCTCAATTGGCAACACTGCACACAGATCACAGCACAGAGCATAAACTCTGTCACTCAGTTGTCAAAACCAAGTGGATTGTCAACAACAGTTGTATCATAACAGCATATTAGAATTAATTATGCTACATACATACGCAGCGGCATTATAAACAATTTAGAAAACAATAATTTACCCAAATACTGAATAAAAACACAGATTTCAAATTAGGAACACAGAATATAAATAGTAGGCAGCAATTTGACTGTGACCAGAAAGCTTCCACTCAGCATTATGCTGTGCTATGGAATTCTCAGCACAGTGGTGATTTCCAGTACTCACCAGTACTTCGAAATTTTTACGATATAAAAACAAAATACAACATAATTATTCTATAGGCATGAGTCTATGTCTATTGATTTTTTTTTAATTTAACCTACACTGTCCCACTGCTGAGCAAAGGCCTCCAAATCCTTCCAGGTATCCTTTTCCAGGGCCTCCTCGATCCAGTCCTTGCAATACGCGTCTAGGTCGTCACGCCACGTCGAATAATTATTTTATGTTTTTATTTTTACCCACGACGACGGAACGGAGACGGTAACGGTATATGCATTTGAGGTGAAAGGATGTTTGTTTGTTTGTGCAAATCCATGTTGCCATTTTTCTCCAAAAGTACTTGCCCGATTTTGATGCAGTTTTCAGTCATGGGTTTGGGTTTGATTGGTTTTGTTGCATGTTTTTAGATAAGTGTTACGGTGATAACTCACTAGGTCGGGGGGACTGCACCAAACATTGTTTGTGCAAATCCATGTTTTATTTTCACCAAAACTACTAGTCCGATTTTGATCAGCGCTATAAGACAGAATATCTATGCTCTCTAAAAAGTACAAAATAAAAAAGCAACCTTTTTTTTTACCACCACGGTTAAAAAGTAACAATAAAAGGATAAAATAATTTTAAAATACCCGACTTAAAAAAAAAGAAACGCGAGATAATAAAAGTAAAAAATCGTGGGGTGATTGAATATAAAAATACGTCAAAAAGCACCCCACACTTTTTTCCGTTTATTATCTCCTTTTTCTATTACTTTTTAGCATTCGTGAGTTTTTCAAATTTTATAATTTTTATTGAGATGGCGACTAAGGGGGACACTCCCGTTAACATAACTCTCCTATAGGGGGACACAATTTTGTAAACGGGCTACCAGTACCAAAAAGAAATGATAAAATTCGATGGTAATATGGCAACATCAACATTTTCAGTCTTAGGCCGCTTTCCGATTTAGAACAATATCGCTCGCAGGACACAGAAATAATTTGCGGTCCGATTTTGACAGCTATGACCTGTAATTTTTGTCAACAACACGGAACGCGTGTGAACGCGCTAACAGTACTCACTTGAAGTTAAAACATATGCACCATATAAAATTAATACATCATACATTTCTAATAAATCTAATTTAGCTAAAGAAATGATGCGACTCAAAACAAAACAGCACAACTGCCAGTTATGACAACGCTCACGGTGATATTAGTTTAGGGTAGGAATGAGGCGTATTCATCGTAAATTCTAAATGTAACAGGTATCTGATGATAACAGACTGTAACTGTGACAGAAACACTGAAGAAACAGCTGATCATCGAAATAATAAAATCCCTTACACACGACAGTTACAAGCTCTTCTCTGCTTATGACACTTAGACCTTAGTTAGAATGAGAAAAAAACTGTTACACTGTGATACCCTGTAACATCATCACAAGCTCTTTCCTTTTCTCGCATAGGTGTTGAATCTTACATAAAAAGTACCTTCTTTGTGTACATACTTGGAACAGACGCCAGCAGGTCAAGGTACCCCAATCTGTCAAATTTCTTTGATAGTTTTTCAACTTTATTACAAAGGAATATGTTTATGTTCAATTGGGAAAATTTGACAGTTTGGGGAAGCTTGACCTGCTGGCGACTGTACAACCCACTCCTTTATATTATGAAATAAAAGCCTGTTATTTAGGAACAGGTTTTTGGAACTGTTATTTACGTGTAGCAGGAACAGGAGAATAGATAATTATGTGATTATAGTAGTTACAGCCCACTCCTAGTTTAGGGCATGTGCGTTAGCGCAAAATGACGCATGTCATAACGTCATTTATGATGGCGAAAAGGATCTGAGCATGCTCAAATCCAGGGCCCGATCTAACTATTTAGCAGCTCCTGGCGAAAATAATTTTCGCCGCCCTTTAAACTAAGGAACACCATATAAGTCATAAGCTTGTTATTCTAAAGATACAGTTTTTGCACTGGTTTAATTTAATCCTGTATACATATGTATATATGTATACAGGATTAAATTAAACCAGTGCAAAAACTGTAACCATGAATTCAGCATATCATTCAAGACCCCTAGCGTGAAAAACGTAGTTATAAAAAAAAAATATCAGCTGTTCTATACATTTTGACTGCGTAGGTATTGCATGGTATTGCTTTTCTATGAAACAGCTGATTTTTTTTTTATATATCCGACGAAACATTTTTACGCTAGCGGGTCTACAAGATATACTGAATTTATGGTTACAGTTTGCGCACTGGTTAAAATTCAACGTGTATGTGATATTGTTTTAATTATTCACATACAGCTACTGAACAAGTACACAAAAACTAATGTGAGTATGTTTATTTGTTTGTAAGTATACAGGTACAGACGCCAGCAGGTCAAGCTATCCCAAACTGTCAAATTTTCCCAATTGAACATGAACCTTTTTCCTTTGTGATAAAGTTAAAAAACTTAAAAAAAAATTGACAGGTTGGGGTAGCTAGATTTGCTGGCTTTTGTACATATAGGGTGATGGTTACCTATCATAAGTTCGAAAAATATTTGACCAAATTTCATTTCACCTAAAACTTTTCAACTATTATCGTTTCGTTTTTTTTACTTCATCGAAGTTACGTCTGCCACTGTATCAGTTGACTTATTATCAATTAGTTTTTTTTTCGTTACTCCGACGTTTCATTTGGTCGAAAAACTTTTTATCGAAGTTACACTTAGCCAAAATTACATTTATTCGAGGTATTATGTTTCCGAACATTCATTATACCACTGTTTTAATTCCCATACTTTAATTTCAACCTCTTTTCGTCACTATTCTCTAATTTTTTTCTCATATTTTCGTTTCACCCTTGTTTGCATGCAAACCGTATTGTTCGAATCGTATATTGGTTCGACGCGAGAGCGTGCCAGACTCGAGTCGAGCGAGCTGCGCGTAATTTGTGAACGTTTACCTTTACTTACGATTACGATGCACTGTTTTATTTTTAACTAGTTTTTAAATTCATCAAAATGCCACGAATTTTTAAACAATCGCGCCAACCAACCAACTCGTGAAACCCTAAACCATCGAGGAACTACTCTCGACTCGAATGAACGCGTCATGCGCCAGTCGCAATAACAGACTGAGTCGGACTCGAGTCCAAGTCGAAAAAATCGAGAACCATCAAGATATTCGAACAATCGAAACAATCGAATAAAACCTCTCGCCATCGCGCATCGCTAAACTGAGTGACAGTAGTGACAGTGACAGCGGTGACAGTCCAGTCTGTGTTGATTTTTAGTAATTTTTATTACGGATTATTCGGTGAAATGATTACTTTAATAAGTACTTTATTTAAATGTTCAATCGATTGATGGTGTGTCTTCCTCAAAATTGCCATTAAACCGATACTTGAAGATGTATTTTTCATCAGTCAAATACTTCCATGGCATCCGCTCAAACTTTAGAATTTAGTTAACTATGATACATGATTGTTCTGAGTATACCGTTTTATATTTTAATTCTGTACTTTATGTATGTACTTAATTATTTAAGTATGTACTTTTACTTTTCCCGCCCTCATTCTAGTTTAAGTGATGTTTAGTTGATAAGGTGTTGGTAGTTTGTTAGTTTGTTTTTGTTTTGTTTTGTTTGTGTTACCCTGAGTTATCTTGTATCCTACGAGAAAGTTGACGATGAAGTGTTGCATAAAAAACTGTGGTAATAACGACAAACTGAAGAAAATCAATCAGTCAAGTACTTCCGTTTCCGAGAGGATCACTTTTCATTTGTAAGTAATTATTTAAAAGGGTCCTCGAAAGGAACAATTGCAAATTAATTTTTACTTGATTTATGACACATTTATCGTGTTACCAAATGCAATTGAAGCATTTGACAATATTACTATAATTTTATGACAACTAGTCTTACCAAGGGGTATCGTATTACCCAGTAACTGGGTTGTGGAGGTCAGATAGGCAGTCGCTCCATGTAAAATACTGGTATTCATCTGCATCCGGTTAGACTGGAAGCCGACCCCAACATAGTTGGGAAAAGGCTAGGCAGATGATGATGAATGTTATGTTTGTTCTTGGCTTTAATTCATTCCAACTATTATAAATCCAGAGAACTAGTGCCTAGTGTTCTCAGTAGGTCCTGAAATTAGATTCCGGGTGTAAATAAGTTTTAAAGCATGCCGAAGCAGACTGACCGCATCTGTCAGCTATGTTATTTAAATTCCCCATCCCAGGCCCCATCCCGGCGTCCCCTCTTAATTGGAGGGGACGCCGGGATGGGGCCTGCAAGGAATTTGAAAAATAGGTATTTGAAGAAACGATTGCTGTCACGCTGTCAGTAAGTCTGCCCCCGTAGTGTGTGATAGGGACAGCTGCAGCTCAGACCGAAATTATTGCAAAAAATTTGACGAAATCGACATTTTTCTTATTCCCCTTGTTTCTCCTCAAAAACTGAGCTCATTCAATTATTTTCACATTAATATTTTAAGGAAGGGTATTTATAGGTTCCTATCAATTTTTTTCATTCTAAAAGCTTTCCTATTTTTGTGGTAGTCCTCCAAACACGGCGGTAAAAATAGGGCATTTTTTGTAATTTGCAGAGGGTCATATTTTCTTTACTATTTAGTTGCTGAAAAAAAAAAAAATTACAGGGACGTGTTTACAGCAGACCTTGATTTTACAATAAATAAAAAAATTGCTCCAGAGGCATTAATCAGGAAGAAAAAGAATACATTTGTATGGAGAATCGCACGCCCTGAATAATAATAATAATAACAGGCATGCCACCGTCCGGGTGAATCAATCAGACACATAATCTCCGGGTGTTCTCGTCTAGCTAACGAGGAGTACTTGCATAGACACAACCTTGTAGCCAGGATTATTCACCAGCAACTTGCTCTGAAATACAGCCTTGTGGATTCAGAAGTGCCATACTACAGGTATGTGCCCGACCCAGTTCTCGAAAAGGGACATGTCACACTGTACTGGGATCGATCCATCATCACTGACAGGACTATTGTTGCCAATAAGCCTGATATAGTGGTGGTGGATCGACTAGAGCGGCGTGCAATGATCGTTGATGTAACGGTCCCGCATGACGGGAACCTCGTGAAAGCCGAGAAAGATAAACAAATCAAGTATCTTGACTTGGCTCACGAGGTTGTCGACATGTGGGATGTGGACTCAGCGATCATTGCACCGATAGTTGTTACAGCCAATGGCATTATAGCCAAGAGCCTCAACCAACATCTGAGGAGGCTCTCGTTGGGCAGCTGGGTCAAGGGCTTGATCCAGAAAGCGGTACTCCTGGACACGGCTCGCATTGTTAGGAGGTTCCTCTCTCTGGAGCCCTGACCGCCGGTAGCTTGGACCTTGTTCCCGATGCCGGTGGGTTACTATTTTTTATATTTTTAAATGTTTTTATATTTTTATACTAATATTTAAAAATGTAATTTATATGTGTTTATGTTAAAATAAAGGAAATAATAATAATATATTTATTCAAAAAATAAAAGGCTTAAAAATATGTACAGTTTTGCTTAAATGTAATAAATATTATTTCTAAGAATTAAGTGCCTGAACTAGGTAATCCTGTATTTCAGGCAAAAAGACCTAAAATAGTGTTACAAATTTAATAAATAATCACAAGTTGAAAATACACAAATACTTTTATAAATGAAGAGTAGCTTAGTTTCTAAATTTTACAAATACTTAACGTAAATATTCACTTAAAATTACTTTAACACAGTTAGTAAATTCTCTGTTTCTTCGTAAGACATGCTTTGGAGTGCATCATTGAGAGTTCTCTTACATGTTGTGTAGTTCAGGGAATAAATGTTTGCTTTCGAGTTTAGTCTATTATAGAGGAGAGGACCGAGGTACAGGTAAAATTTGGATATAAAAGCATGTTTAGTTATATTTTGTGGACAGACGATATCTTTACGTCTTTTATTAGTATATTCTGTACTGTAAGGTAGAGCTGTGTGTTGTTTTAACACAATGCCCACTATAAAAAGTTGTCGAACTGTTAAAACTTCACAAGATTTGTATAGTAGGTTAGTAGGAAAAAGGAAAGGGCGGGAAGTAGACACTTTGAGAATAGCCCTCTGAGCTCTTTCGGTGGTTAGTAATAGTGTTTTACCCGCACCACCCCACGTGGTAATACCGTAAGTTAATATCGATTGACATAGAGCAAAGTAGACTTGTCTAACAATTTTTGGATCAGCAATATAGCGTATTTTCTTAAAAACAAATATCAACTTGCGAATTCTACTATTTAAAGCTTCTATATGTTGTTTGAACGAAAGTGTTTCATCCATTATAATACCAAGGTATTTTGTTGTTTTTGCCATTTTAATTTTAGGACAACCACATTGGTTATCTGTAGGAATAGCGCAATAATGAGCATATAATGTCGAGCTAGTGCCAGTTAAAGTTTGCTTACGCATTGAAAACTTAATGCAATTTGTCTTGTCTGCATTTAGTGTTAGTGAATTATTTTGAAGCCATTTGTTAACAACATTGAATCCTTGTTGCGCAAACTTGAAGACATTGTTTTCTGAGTCAGCGGAAAATAGAAGGGCAGTATCGTCAGCATAAGAGACAATTTGGCCGTGATCAAGATTTAGATTACAAAGATCGTTAATGTAAATTAAAAATAGCGTAGGCCCTAAAATACTTCCTTGGGGAATGCCGTAGGACGTGTTCTTTTTATCATCGCTGACGATATTACCAATCCTTACACATTGGGTACGGTCTTCTAGATAGCTCTTAAATAGTTTCAACTGGGTGCCTCTGATACCTATGGCTTCAAGCTTGTGCAACAGAATAGGAATAGAAACCGTGTCAAAAGCTTTGGCGAGGTCCAAGAAGATTCCGACTGTGTGGTTACCATTATCAAGTTCTTTTGCTAAAAAGTCAGTCAGATGGTGGATGGCATCGTCTGTTGACATTTTAGGCCTAAATCCAAACTACCGCTTCGATAATTTGTGAAGCCTTTTATTTATAATTTTTTCTAATATTTTAGACATTGAAGGCAGTAAGGAAATCGGTCTATAATTTGTTACTTGATCTTTGCTGCCCGACTTATAAACTGGGACAACAACAGCTTTTTTTAGGCATTCGGGAAAAAGACCCGTAGATAAACATTTTTGGAAAATATATGTGGTGTTGTATGGTAGGTGTGTATTTGTACCAGCCTTTTCAAGTGCAATTTTATCGTAGTTACTTTTTACTTTTCTAAGGAGATCATTACAAAAGTTACGATATCGTTTATACGACAGTTGCAAAATTAAATTATCTGGATTAGATTTCGCTTTCATATGCAGTTTATCTCTATTTTTCATGCAGCGAATTAGTCCTGTCGTGATCCATGGTTTTATGTTGTAGTTTTTGTTTTTTAGTCGAGATTCAATAGTGTTCTTGTGAATTGCATGTTGCACTTTTTTTATTAGGTACAATATACAAAACTGCGGATCAGCGGAATCGTAGACTGGGTCGAAGTCGATATTGCGTAAGTCTTCTTCAAGTTTATGTACGTTTAAACTAGAAATTGTGCGAGTGACTACTTTAGGTAATTTACAATTTAAAATAAGTAGGTTAGCACTGTGGTCGGTAATTGTTGAATTAATTACAAGGGTTATTGCAGGAAAATTCGATTTGAGCATTATATGGTCCAAGCAGGAACCACTTTTATGTGTAGGAAGCGTGTGAGTTGGAAGCAAAGCATGGAAGGCGCATAGGTTGAGATATTCCTCAGCGGATGCGTCAGCATTTTCTGGAAGAATATTGAATAAATAATATGAAACGTTTATTCTTTCTACGCAAGTTATGAACTTAATGCTAAGCTCTGAAAATAGTACCGAAAACAAGCTAAATAACTTTGTGACAGAATGGTGCCTGAGGTAGTTTTATACAAAAACCTGTGTTACAGGTCACCAGGGCCCTCCGGCTAGTTGCCTGTTATTTGGACACACGACGCAATAACAATGCAGGGTACAAAACGAACGAACAATTTTATCAATCTATGTTAATTTGTATTTTTATTTTACTTTCTTAGTACCTAATAATAATTATTATTATTTGGTTAGACATACTAGCAGCTAATTAGCTGATGCGTATGTATCAAAAAGCTTGGAGATATTTAATCTGTCTAATCTATTCTTGAAACAGTTAAGTGAGGGAGCCATCACAACATTTTCTGGGAGTCTATTCCATGCTGTTACAACTCTGTTAGACAAGAAGTGCTTCAAAGGCTTTAGCTTGGATGAATTTTCCCATAACTTAAGGGAATGCCCACGCAAATGTTTGTTGGCATTCAGAGTGTAAAGGTTTTGAAGGCTGGGCACTTCGTAGTGTTCTGAAAGTATTTTATACGTTTCAATGAGCCTACCTCTTTGTCTGCGCTGTTCCAGTGTGATAAGGCCAAGGTCTTTGAGGCGCTGTTCGTAAGGTAGATTACGCATGGAGCGAACCATCTTGGTTGCCCTTCTTTGTACATTATCAAGTAGTGTGATGTCTTTTTTAAAATATGGGTCCCAGATGACATTAGCATATTCCAAGAGAGTTCTTATGTAGGTTTTGTACAACTTGACAAATGTATTGGGCGTAAGGCACTTGAATGCCTTGCGGATGATGTACAGTTTCGAATTTGCTCTTTTAACAACACTAGTTATGTGTGCTTCCCATTTTAGATCGTTGGACATAATAACACCTAGGTCTTTCTGTGACTGAACAGCTGAGAGTTTTTGGAGTCCGAGACGATAAGTTTTTCGAGGATTGTTTTTACCTATGTGTAAAACGGTACATTTATCAATATTCAGAGTCAACAACCAGTCTTGAGTCCATTTGTATATAGCGTTAAGATCATTTTGTATATCTTGCCACTGGTCATGGGGATTCCCGAAAAACTTTGTGTCATCCGCGAATAACGAAAATGGTAGGCGAAGCGTGTTTTTCAAGTCTGTGAGGTATAAAATAAATATCAGTGGTCCGAGCACCGATCCCTGAGGAACACCGCTGAAAACCTTACGAGCCGTAGAAAGAACGTCTCCAATACGCACACGGAATGTTCTTTTGGTAAGAAAATCGCTTATCCAGGCTAATACACAACCGCGTATGCCAAAATGTTCAAGTTTGTGGATCAGACGATGCAAGGGGACGCGATAGCAAGTATATCACATCTGTGGGATGCCCTTTGTCATGATTTTTGGTCCATTCGTGTACGCATTTTAGCAGATTCGTTGTGACTGACCGTCTCGGAACAAATCCATGTTGCTCCTCCAAGATAATTTGCTCCTGCGATAGGAATTCTCTTACCTTAGTTGCAATAATTTTTTCCATTGCTTTGCATAGTACGCTAGTCAGACTAATGGGTCTATAGTTTACGGGTAATAGTTTGTTTCCTTTCTTGTAAACGGGCACTACGTTGGCCACTTTCCAGTTAGCTGGCACAATTCCATCTTCCAAAGATCTGTTCATAATCTGAGCCAAGTTGCTGGTCAGAGCCTGTGAGCAATTCTTAAGTAAAATTGACGGTATGCTGTCTGGAACAGTGGCTGTATTATCGTCAAAACTTAATAATGCCTTTCGTACCATATCCTCTGTAATGTTGAACTTCTCAACCGAGTTTGTAATTGTTTTTTTTTGTTGTTTGTAAATATGTAATTTGTGTATAAGTTCAGATACAATTTACTTGTTTTATGAATAAATTACTATGACTATGACTAATAAATTAAAGAAACAATATACAATTTAGTATCATAGTATAAAATAATACAAAATATTTGAGGAAATACCAGAGTGTGTGTGAGTAAAAAGAGAAAGTGTATGAAAGAGATGAAGAAGAGGAAAGAGAGGAGCATGAGGTAAAAAGGTAAAACACTAAATACAAATTTGCTTAAATCTACGAAAAATTCAGTTGTGTTATGTGCCTGAACTAGGTCATCCTGTGTTTCAGGCGTGGCAAGGTATCATATTTCTAAATAATCACATTAATTATAAAATCTAGTAGGTATGTAAAATGGTGTAAATAGTACAATAAAACTAAAAATCTTAGTACCTATCCTAACCTAGCTAAAATTAATTAGTACAAATACAATTTTTTTATTTTTTTTTATTTAAGTACAACTAATAATTTCTCTGTATCTTCATAGGACATACTTTGGAGAGCTTTCTTCTTTTGCAATTTATATAATTAAGAGAATAAATGTTGGTTCTAGCATTTAGTCTGTTATAAAGTAGTGGTCCTAGGAAGACAAAAAATTTGGCTGCGAAAGCATGTTTTGTACTTTTTGTAGGGCAAACTATATCTTTCCGTCTCTTTTTAGTAAATTCAGTGCTATATGGGAGGGCTGCGTGCTGTTTTAATACGATGCTCATTATGAATAACTGTCGAGCTGTTAGTACTTCACAGGATTTATAGAGTAGGTTAGTAGGAAAAAGGAAAGGGCGGCCAGTAGACACCTTGAGAATCGCTCTTTGAGCTCTCTCGATAGGTAGTAGCAAACTTTTACCTGCTCCACCCCAAGAGGTGATGCAGTACGTCAAAATTGACTGGCAGAGAGCAAGATAAACTCGCCTAATTAATTTTGGGTCTGCAATATAACGTAGTTTTTTGAAAATGAACATAAGCTTACGCATTCTATTATTTAAGGCTTCTATGTGTTGTTTAAAAGATAAGGTTTCATCTATTATAATACCCAGATATTTTATTTGATTAGTTATATTAATATTAGGACACGTAAGGAGGCAATCTGCCGGGGCCATACAACAGTGAGCATACATCGTCGAGGGCAAAACAGATGTTTGTTTGCGCATTGAAAACTTAATATAATTTGTCTTAGCCGCATTTAGTGTTAGTGAGTTATGCTGAAGCCACTTATTTACAATATTAAAACCGTGTTGCGCAAACTTGTAGACTTCATGTTCCGATTCAGCAGAAAAAAGGAGGGCAGTGTCATCAGCGTAGGATATTATAGTGCCGTGCTCTAGGTTTAGATTACAGAGGTCATTTATGTATATCAAAAATAGAGTAGGCCCTAAAATACTTCCTTGGGGCACACCAAAAGACGTGTTTTTTTCGTCTGCGCTGAGAACATTGCCAATTTTAACGCACTGGGTTCGGTCTTCTAAGTAACTTTTGAGAAGTTTCAGTTGAATGCCTCTTATGCCCATTGTCTCAAGCTTGCGCAACAGAATAGGAATGGAGACTGTGTCAAAAGCTTTGGCGAGGTCCAGGAAAACTCCAACTGTGTGGTTACCCTTGTCAAGTTCTTGGGCTAGATAGTCAGTTAGATGATGTACGGCATCGGCAGTTGAAATTTTAGGTCTAAATCCATATTGACGGTCCGACAAAATTGATTTATCCTCCAGATATCTAAACAATCTTTTATTTATGATTTTTTCTAAAAATTTTGACATAGAACACAGTAAAGAAATTGGTCTATAATTTGTTACTTCCTGTTTACTGCCTGTTTTGTATACAGGGACAATAACTGCTTTTTTGAGGCACTCGGGAAAAATACCCAAGGACAGGCACATTCGGAAAATATAAGTCAGTGGTGGTACCAAAATAGTCTTGAATTGTTTGATGATTTTATTTGATATATTATCCCAACCAACTGCACAGTCGTCTTTCAAAGTCATGATTATTCTTTCTACCTCAGTTTCGTCTGTATCTAGCAGGGCGAAGGATGTTAAGGTGGAGTTACATGCAAAAGGCGTGCTTGTTAGAAAGTGTGATTGAACCCGATTTCTTTCTGCCAGATTCTTTCCGACGTTAACAAAGAAATTATTTGCTAAGTTAGCAGATGTTAGCGGTGTCGAGTGCGCTTTTAATAAACCTGAAGATGACTCATTTTGTTTCGAGGTATATGTTACATTTTAATATATTTCCAGATCTGTTTACTATTTGTTCCAGCCTCTTCCAATGCAGTTTTATCGTAGTTGCTTTTAACCTTTTTAAGGAGATCATTACAGAAATTACGATACCTTTTGTACGACAGCTGCAGTATTGCATTATCTGGATGAGATTTAGCCTTCATGTGCAGTTTATCTCTATGTTTCATACAACGAATAAGACCTGTCGTGATCCAGGGTTTTATGTTACAATTTTTACGGCTCAGTCTTGATATGTCTGTATTTTTCTGAATTGCATGTCGTATATTTTCTATTACATACAACATACAAAACTGCGGATCAGCAGAATTGTAGACTGGATCAAAGTTGATGACGCGTAAATCTTCTTCAAGTTTATTTATGTTTAATTTAGTAATTGTGCGAGTGTTTTGTTTAGGTAATTTACAGTTTATGATTAATAGGGCAGCATTATGATCGGTTATTGTTGAGTTAATAACAAGTGCAAGTGAAGGGAAATTCGATTTAAGCATAATATGGTCCAAGCAAGAGCCACTTTGATGTGTAGGAAAATTGTGTGCGGGGAGCAAGCCATGAAAGGCGCATAGGTTGAGGTAGTCCTGAGCAGATGCATCAGCACTTCCTGGAAGAATATTAATATTAATATCGCCAATTAAAATCGTGTTTTTGAAGGATGACAGGTTTTGCAAGGTGTCATTCAGAGAGTTAGTAAAATTGCTGATATTTTTAAAGGAGGGTGGCCGATATATTGCTAATATCGCAAATTCTGACCCAATTTTAACTAACAAACTGTTGCAGTCGACCATATTAGGTTCCTCAACGGAGACATTTAAATAACTTCTGACATAAACTATCACCCCATCATTTTGATTGAAATTTATACTACTTTTGTACATAGTATATCCCGTGATTTGCGGTATGTTATATTGCTTAGCAAGCCAACATTCGGTCAAAACAATTATGTCACAAGCCATGTTTATCCGTTGTTGAAAAGTGCAAAAACTATCAAAATTCTTATATATGCTACGTATATTTTGTGTTAGTATGGTTAAGGGAGTTTTATAGCCGGAAATATATTGTTTGCATTGTTCCGCTTCACAGAGTTTAGACTCGGATACAGATAAATTATCTAAGTCATTAATTATCGTGTCAATCATATTAAATAAAAAGAATAGAAAACGAAAAATGTAAAATAAAAATTAAGTAAAAGGTCTAAAATAACTTATAAACGGCGCTCTTAGGCGCCTCCATAATCAACAGAATTAACGTATCTTTTCTCGGCCATTATTTTCGCCGGGCAGTCAGTAGCGCCTGTTATGTGATTGTCTGGCTTTTTGAAATGCGAGCAAGTAGCGCATTTTGGTTCATTTGCCTTCTTTGGACAGTCTTTGATCGAGTGACTCTGATCACCACAATGGCCGCAGGTGTAAGATGTCTGTCGACATGACTTGGCAGCATGTCCATACTGCTGACACTTATAGCAACGTGTGACTAAAGTGAAGTCTCTGACAGGACACGATGACCAATTAACAAAAACACGTTCTTTAGACATCAGGGCTTTTCGAATGACCGGAGATACTTCTACGATATAATTGCAGGTCTCGGCGTCCTTCTTACCTGACTTATGGCTTAGCTTTATAGAGGTCAAGAATGACTCAACATTGCAGTCCTGAAGTTTTTCGGCTAAGTTTTGATGGTACAAACATGTGAAGACTTCATTTTCTGTCATGGATGTCGGCACTCCTATGATGACTACTCTGGGCTTTCTTTTATGAGGCTCGTCGACGGTTAGACCCGACTTTGTGAGCTGCACCGATTGTCTCAGCTTTTCAATATCTTCCTTCGTCTCGGTGCTGATAATCACTCCGCCGTTTTTAGTCTTGCGTAAGCCCCTCACGTGAAGTTGCATTTTTTCCGGGCAAATTATTTTTTGGACCAGACATTTTGTCTCATCACTGGTCTTTAATTTGTCGTTCGGATAGATAGCCACTGAACTTAAGTTAATTGGCTGGATGTAATTGTTGGCTCCTTTCTTTACCATATCAGAAAAAGACGGTCCTTGGGCAGGTTTCAGTGACTCTCCGATTCTCGACTTGAGCTCCTGTAGCTGCTGCGAAAGGTCAAGTTGGTTTTCTAAATTTATAAGGGCATGGTGGAATTGGATGGCTTTTGCTTTGATGGACTGGTACTGGACGGCCATTTGCGACGTTCCATGGCCAACCTTCCGGCATAGGGCATTGATGCGCAATTTCTGGTCCATGTTCAGCTTGCCATCAGCTGCAATAGCGCAAACCTCCTTCAGGCTCTGTTCAATATTGGTCATCCAATTTTGGACTTCTGTCGTCGGTATAGCATCGAGGTCATTGTTCCTTTGACTGGGCGCTTGAGGGGGAGCAGCAGGTACGGCTGCGGGCACAGGTGTAGCTGGTGGGGAGCGGGCACACCTACTTCTAGGACTGAAGGGACTCTCCTCCATTGTGAAACAGTTTATTTACTTGCTAATCATGGATCATCGTCAACCAAACACACACTTTACACAAACCTACGTTAATTTCCGACACAGTTTGCGTAATTACCGGCTATTGCACTAAAAACTAGGTCACGACTTCGCAAGTGATTATTTGTTTATTTCAATTAATTGTTCGACACGTCTGTTCACCCCGACAATGCAAAATCGAGAGTTGATGGTATGCAGAAGAAGGATAGTGGATTAGTATAAAGATATTCTGTCTGAGGGGGATCAACAGGTTCTCGGTTCCTTGATAGTGTAGAATCAAAAATAATTGCTCTATTTACTTTCAGGTTCCCAAAAAACCTAAAACATCGTGCATCATGGCTGAATGCCGTAGCCATACCCAACTGGGTGCCCACAAACAGAACCGTTATATGTTCAGATCATTTTAAAGAAGAGGATTTTTATTTTACTAAGCAAGGTAGCCGGAGAATTAAGAATGGAGTTATACCATTTATTGAAGTAAGTTTTCACTGATGATTATAATTTATCTCACGAGATTGTGTATTGTCGGAAGATTGTGAACCGTAACATACTGCTTACAATTTAAAGCATTGTTTTTCGGTAGATTATAATCTATCGAAGTGAAACCGTCAAACTGAGAAAAGGCATGCGACGGAACGCACCTAGCCTCGCTAGGTGCGCTGATTGAACGGCATTAATGCCCCGCGCCCGCCGCCAGAAATGGTTGTTAATTCGTTAGTTGTCGAATGTAAACAGTGTTTTGGTGATTGTAAATTGATTTTGCGTTGAAAATAACTCGCAGATTTAGAATTAGTTATATAAACTTGTTTTATAAAACCTGTGTTTCAATTCTAACTCTATGGACACAGGACGGCGTACTGTAAGACCGACCAGTCAGGGACAGCCTACGGACAGTTGACAAGTTAACGCGGGACAGATTGGGATTTAACTGTTTTACTTCAATAAATTATAATCTACCGAAAAATAATGTGTTAAATTGTAAGCAGCATGGTGAAGTACAATTGGATAATTATAGAGAGCTATTTAGAGAGAGATTTAATATTAGAGTTGCTCTTGATAGGAACATTTCCCTCCTTCCCTACTTCTCTTATCTACTCATAGTTTTAAAAACCGAATAAAAAAAAAATGCTTAAAGGATGAAAAACATAACTTATATTAGTCATGTTTTTTTTTCAGGATGACTGTTACGGACCCGCTGCATTAAGGGTAAGAAAATCTATAAAAATATCAAATCAAAAGTCATTTATTCAAACTAGACTGAGAGTCAGCTCTTTTTGGATGTCATAATTACATAAGACAGTCCTCCGGCACGCTCGCCCTTCACCACTTCCTAGCGCTTTACCTGGGAAGAAGAAGTGGAGCAACAAACTGTCCAGCAGCACAGCTGTCTGTTAAGTTGGAAGAACTTGATTTCATACAATAGTAGGTAATTAACATTACGAAACACAAAAAATCATTAAATTTGCCATATGTCAAAACATTGAAAACTACAGGTACTCAAGTAAAAAAAAACATAATTTACTAGCTCATGCCCGATATCTCGTCCGCGCAATAAATATATTAAATATCCTACAGTTTTTTTTTTTTTTCTGGGTGGGAAATCATCAAATAACTTCTCCCGCTCTGGGTGGAGCAGGAGGGCGTGTCAGACTTTTACTGACTAAAACCCACCCGTGTTCCTTCAGTAGCCCGTATGCCAGGGGCTGTGGTGTCTCTTTCGAACAAACCCGCACCCCTGGCAGGCATCGGCCCTTGCGGGCCCCATCATTTTTGTGTTGACATCTCTTTGAGGCGCGCGTGGAACACAACGCGCCGTCGACTTGGGCTTGGTCCTTACCGGACAGCGAGCTACCCATTACTCGCCGTCCGCAAACTCATGCCTACGGTGGCCGGAAATCGGCCTGGGATTCCCGACGCCCAGGGCGTCTCCGTGTCCTGCGGCGACTAGGGTCGCGAGGGCGCATATGCTGCCTCTCCCTCACGTGCGCCGCCTCCCTCTTCGCGAGCATCACTGCTTCGCTGAAGGAGGTGACGGCTCCCCATGCCCTCTCGCTCCGTACCATGGCCTGGACCAGGGCCGGACGCGAGAGATCGCCTCCGCCGATCGCCTCCACGAGGACACGGCGGTGCTCCGCCCAAGCCGGGCAGACCGCCACCGTGTGCTCCACCGTGTCCTCAGGGCGATCTTCGCAGTGGAAACACCTGGGCGTTTCCTGCCGCCCAATCCGAAACAGGAACCTCCCGAAACAGCCGTGTCCGGTGAGGACCTGCGTCAGGCGGAAGGTGAGGACGCCATGCCGCCTCTCAAACCACTCCTCAAAGAGGGGACTTACCGCCGCAATCGTGGCGTGCCCAGCACTGGGTTTCGACAATCGCACTCTCCATGTCGCCATGATATCCCGCCGGACCTCTGTCCGCTGTGCCGCGATTTCCCGCGGCAGCGGAGTTACGCCCCGGCGTTTGGCCTCCTCGCGCCACTCCCACATTTGCGCGAGGACCTTAAATATCCTACAGTCTGACCGATACCGCTGTACCGCGCCTTAGGTATGCGCGGCGAGGCGGGGGACGGGACGCTGTGAGTGGTGACGAATGAGCGGCTTGCACTGACGAATGAGCGGCTTGCACTGACGAATGAGCGGCCTGCTCTGACGAATCAGCGGCCCGCTCTGCTCCCCCGTCTCGCCGCGCCCATACCTAAGGCGCGGTACAGCGGTATCGGTCAGGCTATAAGAGCATTGTTAGCCCAGTGGTAACAGGATAGCGGGTAGACTTACGAGTCTAGGTCGTGGGTTCGAACCTTGGCAGCTCATTTACTTCTAAATCTATCTAATATTATTTTCTGCGCTGTTAATTATCGCATCATAAGCAATGTTTTGGTCTTGGGGGCTTGTGGCCAAGTGTTATTAGCCGCACGGGTCGATCGATCAGGTCAGTTACGCTTGCTGCGGTTGGTCCGTGGATGGGTGACCATCTTTCAAACCAAGACCCCTCTGTATACCTCTGATAGCACGTTAAGCCGTTCCCGGCTGTTATCTGTAAATCTTTGACAGTCGTTACGGGTCGTCAGAAGCCCGAAAGTTTAATAACCAATCTTACCAAGGGGTATCGTATTACCCGGTAACTGGGTTGTGGAGGTTGGATAGGCAGTCTGTCCATGTTAAATACTGGTAAAAACTCAACATAGTTGCGAAAATGAAGGCAAATGATGATGATATCCTAATAGCAGTGGTGGACCTATGGTAACGCCGAGCTTAAAAGTTGTAGGTCGTACGTGTTAACCCATAACTTCACATTGTGTGAATTATTTTATCACCGCTGCTCTTAAAACGCTGAAGGAAAACATCGGGTGGAGACCGGTGACATTTAACAACGTGCACTGGATCCGCGTGGTAGCCCACTCCCTCTCTACATAAGAGAGGAGGGTATTTTACTCCAAATCTTAAAATATATCATTGAGATAGCTTAAGCAAAATGCAGTCGGAAAATGTTACTTTTAGTTCATGACATAACAAAAAAGATTACAGTATTTTAATCTGTTTTTGAACACCATGAAATAGTAGCCGTTATGTTGTTACGTCATACGGCATGTCAACTGAGCAACTTTGTACTTTATTATTTTCGTAACCAAAGTAATTTTTATGTAAATAATATTTTGCATTCAGGAACAGCAAGCCAACGATAAGTGGAAAAATAAGTTTTTTTTATTATAAACAATTATTTTACAAAATATCAGCGCATTTCTTTGTAGTAGCAAACTGAGGTCACACCCACAGAGCAATATGGCGTCCACTGCGTCCAACGTTGTCGTCAAAATACGCGCGAAATTTGAAAACGTAAAATTTAAATGGATTTAATGGCACTAATCGATTAAATAAAAATGATCTTTTTTGTGGTTTATTAACTCTCTAGAATCGAATTACTATACTTTGAAAAATAGGTGTAATACCCTATTATGTAATTATGGACATGTTATATATTTCAAGTCTCCAAACCCAAGACCAATGTTTCTCATTAGTTGTCTTTGTTTTATAGATCTGCAAGCTATGCCTTTCATTGGACGCCAAAATGTACCGATTACAAGACTACGGTTTAGACAAAATGTATCAAGATATTATGGGAAAGGCGGTAAGTTTATAGATAAGAAGTATGCAAGACTTTTGCTCATCAAAAATTATTATTTTCAATACAATGTGGAGATGACCTCACTTTAGTGAAAGAGGGGTGCGGGGAGAGCGGCTCGTCAGCCGGCCGACAGATCGACGGACGACATGGCAGTCAGTTATTGCACGCCTCCACGCACGCACGCCGCTTAAGCCTTTTAACGTTCATATAGGTACCTATCTTATTGGTTCCATTTAAACCGACCATTTTACCGTTCAATCAATCAATCGTTTTACTTTGTAAACATAGGTTTACAACAGTGTGCAAGATGGTACAATTGTCAATTACAGTTTGTCTATGTTTTGCCATTTGGCGTACAAATATAAAATTATAGTAGGCTTTTACCAATTAAGTAAATTATTTTCAGTATAATAATTCAGTAGTATCAATGTCAATTTTTATTTAATTTAATTTAATTTAGTAAAAATGCAATAGAAAATGTCAATGTTTGAGGAAATGCGATAATGTCAATATTAAATAATAATAATGTCAATAAGCTACTGATATTAAAAATGTTTAAAGTTGACACTGTCCACCGAATTATTAAAGTCATGCATAAAAAGTCACGTTATGAGTATGCAAATATTATCATGTCAAAGAACTGTCATTAAAATAGTCACTGAGACAATATTAAAATTTATGTATTTAGTATTTATAGTACATAGTTTACGCTTAAAATTTACTAAATATTGAATTTTTATTGACGAAGGTAACTTATTAAATATTCTTTGGACCATACAAAAAAAAAGCTTTTCCTCATTAAAGCCGTACCTGTATGTGTATATGTTACTTTAAGCTCAAACTTATTTCTTTCACGTAATTTCCTATATTTGCTTTTAAAAGCTATTTCATAAAGGGTGAAGTTGGTTTAAAAAAATACATTTACTTCCTAAATATAAAGAGAAGGCAACGTCAATATTTTGATGGGCAACGATAATCACTAAACGACAAAGGTTACTTCACCGTAGGCCACGCTGATGATTTAACCATTATAATAAATGGCACCCATGAAAATACCCTATGTACCCTTATGCGCCAAGCGTTGAAAATAGTCGAAGACTGGTGCAACAAACACCAACTAACAGTAAACCCTACAAAAACCGAACTGATCCTCTTCACAAAAAAGAGGAAAATCGCGGAACTACAACTTCCACGTCTGTTTGGGACTACCCTAAGCCTATCAACTGAAACCAAATACCTGGGCATCTTTTTGGAAAAGCAGCTGAACTGGGCAAAACATACTAACTACATCACTACAAAAGCCAGCTTATCCCTGTGGCAATGCAAGCGAATGCTTTGCAGGAACTGGGGTATTAGCCCCAGAGTCACCTACTGGCTATACACCACAGTTATTCGACCAATGATCACATACGGCTCAATAGTCTGGTGGCCCAGAACAGACCTGAGTACAGCCCAAAAAGACCTAGAAAAACTGCAGCGGTGCGCCTGTGTAGCAATCAGTAGCTGCAAGAGAACCACACCCACCGCTGCCCTACAGGCTTTGCTGGGGCTGCCTCCTCTACACCTTATCGTGCGGGAGGAGGCGGCGCTGGCTGCCTTCAGGCTCAACATAGCTGGAACCCTAGGCAAGGACTCTAGAGTAAAGCATACACGTATTAGGGACAATGCGATCAAACGACAACCAATGGTGGCATCACCCTGCGATAAAACCCCGAAATTGTACTGCTTTCAAAAGCACTACAACGTGACACTCACAGAAGAACAGAATGATCACTCAGGCCCGGAAGAGCTAAGAGTCTACACGGATGGATCAAAGACTGACTCCGGAACCGAAGTCGGAGTTTTCTCACACAATCTTAACATAAACATATCCAGCCCGCTGGGAATGTTCGACACCGTCTAACAGGCGGAATGTGTGGGCATTATACAAGCGGCACACGCGATAGAAGCCAGGAGAGTCACAGACACCCACATACGGATACTCTCCGATAGTGCTTCAGTTCTCCAATCCCTAGGGAAAAAATACATAACATCGAGTTTAATACTAGAGTGTCACAATGCACTTGAACGAGTAACAGTTTCTAACCGCAACACTGTGACACTACAATGGATAAAAGGACACAGCGGATCACTAGGCAACGATGCTGCTGACGAACTGGCTAGGAGGGCATCCAGCTCGTCGGTCTGTGGATCCGAGCCCATAATGCCCATCCCATTTAACCAGATACGCAGGTGGCTTCAGGACTACACACACATACAAGCAGAGAGCTGGTGGACCTCGACACCAGGCTGCAGGCAGTCTAGGGACGCCCATCTTTGAATGGCAGGCTGACCAGATGTCTGTTACGCCTGGACAGAAAGGCCCTGCGTCTAGTGACTGGGACCATCACGGGACACTGCCCGCTAAACAAACACTTCTACACAATAGGCATAACGGACAGCCCCATATGCAGGGCCTGCATGGAGACTGAGGAAACCGTCGCGCATGTGCTTTTCGAATGAACAGGCGTAGCCCAGATTAGGACAGAAACCCTCGGGGCACCCAGATCTTACACGGATGTTCTCAACAGACCAGGAGTTATAGCCAACTTCTGGAGGGAGGTGGGCTGGTTGGAATAACCACTGACGTCCGCCATGGCTCACGCACAATGGTCCACTTAAAGGACTAAGTGCGGAAACCAAACCCAATAACATAGAACATATTTTGAGGTTTTTAATTAGCGGTTGTCAGCTGTCAGTACTTTGTAAGTCTTTGTTTTTGGTATTTGAAAACCTCAGATTATAAAACAAAGGCAGATAGACCGCGCGGAACACTAAGAGTGAAGCCAAAAAACCAAATACTAAAGTCTAGTCATAGTTGTCGATTCTACTTTAGTCCCCAGATAGTGAATGTCAAGATATTAATATTAAGAATCCTTTGATAAAAGTGCATTATTTTAGTGTTTTCTAGATTTATCACAAGATTATTTTTATTAAGTCACGTAATTATTTTATTTAATATAAAAAAAACACTTTTTTTTATTTCGTTCGATATTTTTATCGACAGCCGGCGAAAAATTTCTACGCCGGGATCGTGTGCTGATTTTTGGTTCAAGTTTGCGCGTAGATATGTAGACCCTGTACTGAACATGATTGTAATCTTAACACTATTATTTCAGCCGAGTTCGGACTCAAACAACCGACTACCGATGAGTGTCTGCTGGGAGTGCACTGCACGGCTGCAGTCAGCCGCTTCATTCAGATCTAAAGCGCTGTTCAGCGATGCCTTGCTGCAAGATCATTTGAAAATCAATACTGATGTGAGTATACTTACTTTTGGTATACGTCATTGCTTCCCAAGTCCAGGCCCAGTGGGTATCCCAGGCTGATTCCCGGCCACCGTAGGCACGGGCTTGCGGACGGGAGTAATGGGTAGCTTGCTGTCCGGTAAGGACCAAGCCCGGGTCGACAGCGCGTTGTGTAACACAACACGCTGTCGACAACAACAACACAACTTGTGTTCCACGCGCGCCTCAAAGAGATGTCAGCACCAACTGGTGCGGTATGCAAGGGCAGATGCCTGCCAATGCGGGTTGTTCGAAAGAGATACCGTGGCTCCTGGCACACAGGCAACTAAAGGAACACGGGTGGGTTTTAATAAGTAAAAGTCTGACACGCCCTCCCGCTCCAACCAGAGCGGGAGAAGTTTTTGATGAAATCCCACCCAAAAAATAAATGCCCAATGGGCCGCAAGAGCTAAATTAACATTTGTTACTTGCAGCTAAAAATAAGCGATATTCTAAATATACATCGCCAACATACTAATTTAAAATCAACATGGACGGTTCAGAAAGTTTTCAAATTCAACAGCAACAATAGCGAAGAACACACGCCAAATACGTTAATAAATACAGAAGTTATAGGCATACCTCATAACGAGGAAATCGAGGTAGAAGTACAAAACTTAATAACAGACAGAATTACTATAAAAGATGAGCGAAGTAACGAAATAGTCGAAGAAACTTATCATAGTGATGATGTCAAAACCGAAATCGATCTTATACCTATAACCGAAATTGAGATCGGTGAGAACGAAACTTATTTAGAAGATGATAATGATGCTAATGATATAGTGTCGGAAAATAGTTACGTAAACGATGCGAAAGTAGGCTTTGATAAAGTTGTCTTACTTAAAAATGAAGAAAAAATTGAAACATTTCAAGAACTTTCTAATGCCATATGTGATAGTGATGACGACATTGAACAAACAGATCCCTCTAAGAGTGTTGACAGTCCTGATGAAGACCAAATAGCTGTAGTTGATGATGTGATCACAGTTTGTGATGATGACGATGATCGAACTTATGTGAATGATGATATAATAATACCCGTCGCCAATGAAACAGTTGTCATAGAAAATAAAATAATGGAAGTTGAGAAGACTAAAGTAGCTGTTAAAAGAAAGCCGAAGAAAGATGATGATATTATTGTATCGGTGAAAAGGTAAGAAAAAATCATATAGTATAATCACTGATATATAAAAACCCCAAGATACAATGATAAGACAAAATCAGCGTCTCAAAAATGTCCGCATAAATAGGGCGTAATGTGCGCAAGTGTCAATAAGTATCGTCAGTTATCTTTCAGTCAGTCTTTTTGGATATTACTTTATAAAAACCACTCTAATTCATGCGTTGAATTTTATTCCTCCAATTGTCGTAAATTGTCTGAATTTCAAGAAGGCCTTAACACTTTCAGATGTATAAGTATTAGATTTGATTTTGTATTTGCCTGCGTCTCATTACTTGTCACAGCAGCGATGCCATAGAGTCTCACAGACACCAATGGCGTAGACAAGTAATTGATGTTACGTGGGGTGTAAACACGCGGATTACAATAATTTTACTATAATAAGTACATTTTTTTGAGTTATTTTACATTAATTATGTTATTTTTTTCTGTATCTGTCTGTGACATCACAGCGGGCACTATCAGAATACCAGCGAGCGTTGCGTAACTTTTTTTAAATGTCGCATCATCATGCTGTGATATTGTTTTGGCCTTTTGGCCTCGTACAGGACTATGTTTTTTTTTTAATTTATTGTGTAGTTAAGGATATTCCTGTGGAGTCCAATAAATACTTTTTCATCATTTCTTTCTTTAATTTGGCAAAAATTGTGTTTTTATCATAACTATAACCACTGACGTATAATTGGGGACAGTTTTAATTGTTACTTTTGTTCGAGACTGTGTATCTTGGGTATTTTGGATATCAATGGGTATAATTGAAATAAAATTAATTATATTGTTAAGTAGCTACTGCCCGCGACTTCCTTCGCATGATATTTCTTGTTCCCGCAGACCACACTCCTGCACTTCTACTTTTTTTTCACTGGGCATTTTTCGGTCATTTTTTCTTCTTGAAGTTTGCCTACGCGATCGTATCAGAAATGAAGAGATACGTAAGAGAAACAAGGTAACCGACATAGCCCGAAGAATTGGCAAACATAAGTAGCAGTGGGCACATTGCTCGCTGAACAGATGGCCGATGGGACCAGAAAGTTCTGGCTTGGCGACCGCGTACTGGAAGACGTAGCGTTGGAAGGTCTCCCACAAGGTGGACCGATGACTTGGTGAAGGCCGCAGGAATCCATTGGATGCGAGAAATACAGAACCGGTCCAAGTGGCGGTGCATGTCTAGCAGTTGATGTCTTTTGGCTGAAATGATGATGATATTTAAATATTTATAGTATGATTGACGTGTCAAAGTACATTATTTTTATATTTTATAAAAACGTTGTCCCACAATAGGAACGTCTCCTGTATTGTGGGTGCGTTTACAAACAATTAAACTCACATACACAAATGGTCAGACCAACGCGCTGTCGACTTGGGCTTGGACCTTACCGGACAACTACCCATTACTCGCCGCCCGCAAGCCTGCCCTGTACTGCCTTTCCCGTGTTCACGTGTCACGTGCGCCGCCTCCCTCTTCGCGAGCATGACTGCTTCGCAGAAGGACGCGACGGCTACCCATGCACTCTAGCTCCGTCCTATGGCCTTGACCAGGGCCGGACGCGAAAGATCGCCGCCGCCGAACGCCTCCACAAGGACACGGCGGTGCTCTGCCCAAGCCTGGCAGGCCTCCATCGTATGCTCCACCTAGTCCTCAGGGCGATCTTCGCAATTGAGACACCCGGGCGTTTCCTCCCGCCTTTTTCGAAACAACCGTATCCGGTGAGGACCTGCGTCAGGCGGAAGGTGAGGACGCCTTGCTGCGTCTCAAGCCACTCCTCAAAGAAGGGATTTACCGCCGCAATCGTGTCGTGCCCATTTGGTTTATAATCTATGTCGCGAGATTATAAACTGTCGATAAATTATAAACTGCACCATACTGCTTACAATTTAACGCATTATTTTTCTGTAGATTATAATTATTATCGAAGTGAAACTGTTAAATCACAATCTGTGGCGCGTTAAATTGTCAACTGTCTGAAGGCTGGTTTTATACAACAATTTTATGTTACTATTCTAAAGCTGTGAGTTATTTTTAACACGAAATCAATTTACAATCACCAAAACAGTATTTGTTTACATTTGAAAACAAACGAATTACCAAGCAAAAATGGCGGCGCGGGGCATATATGCCGTTCAACCAATCAGCTCGCGAGGTGCGTTCCGTCGCATGCCATTTCATAATTTGACTGTTTAATTTCGATAGATTATAATCTACCGAAAAATAACGCGTTAAATTGTAAATAGTATGTTACGGTTCACAATCTTTCCACAGTTCATAATCTCGCAAGATTGATCTAACGGTATTTACAATTTTACGGTGACATAATATAAAAATGTATCTGTACGAGCCCGATTGTCGGAAGGTACATTTGTGCGCTAGTACTGAGTGTGAAATGAGACACTTTAATCGTTAATACGTTTAGTTTATATTAAGTACATTCAATCACCGGTTCACAGATTAATTCGGTAGTACAAATTAGTTACACTATCACCAAATACTAGAACTAGGATTAACTATTACATCTGTATTACATTGAGCGAACACAGGAATAAAATTGGTACTAGTTACATTAGAGAGTGAGAACAGGAACAAACTGGGCTCCCCTGGCACGTGCGGAAGTATTTATACAGTATAGCGACGTGTGGGGTTAGGGGGCGGTGGTCAAGAATATCGGCCAATAAGGGTGTAGTCGTACGCGCAATTACCTTATATGGTCGCGTTTTTCGATTTCGCATCGAGATCGGATAGCCAATTACAATTCACTTGCGCTGACATGACACACCCCCACTGTTTTCTTAGAAATTCTAAGTAGCAAGAAATGAGTTAGGTACGTTTTTGTTACGACATCCTGATAATTCGTTCTGTCCTGAACATTCTCCCGTCGTGAATCATCATGGATGGTTCAGTTATTTAATTTGTTACAGGATGTCTTAACATTCACAATCATAAAACTATAAACTATTCACAAACAAAGTAAATGACATTAACATGCACAAAGTTAAATCAAAAAGGCAAAGCGTGTTAACGTTAATTATTAGAATCACTAGAATATAAAATACCATAAGGGAAGAACTAAAGGACGATGTCAAGCCCACCATTATTTAGGGAACGTCTTGTGGTACTAGTTTAACCAGCCTTTTGACAGGTCGTCTTAAAATTCCCCCCTTAGTCTTAATATCTACGGCGCGCACAATGTTGTCACTCCCGGGGAATGTCCTAATAACCAATCCCATAGGCCACGAGTTCCGCGGTAGGTTGCTATCCGCGACGAGCACTATGTCCCCGGTGAGTATTGGAGCACCACGTCCGTGGGGCTCCCGCCGATGCTGCAGGTCAGGCAGGTACTCTTTCACCCATCTCGCCCAGAACTGGTCGGCGAGTCGCTGCGAGGCGCGCCATTGTGCACGCCCGATAAGGTCCTGGTCATTGAAGTCACCAGGTGGCGGGTTCGATGCCGGGCCGTGCAACAAGAAATGATTTGGAGTTAGGGCCTCCGGATCATTTGGATCCACGGAGACGTGAGTGAGTGGTCTGTTGTTCACGGTGAATTCTACCTCAGCTAGCAGAGTCGCCAACGTTTCTTCGTTGGGGTGGCGCTCCCGTAGTGTGCTGAGGAGAGCGGTCTTTACGCTCCTTACTAGTCTTTCCCACGCACCGCCCATGAAAGGTGCGCTGGGAGGTATGAAGCGCCAGGAGATGCGCTGTCGGCTTGCCTCTTGTTGCGTCGACGCATTGATGGACGCTCGGAGCTCGCGGTCCGCGCCGTGCAGATTGGTCCCGTTGTCTGACCATACTTGAGTCGGGGGGCCCCGGCGCGCAATGAAGCGACGCAAGGCCATCACGGCAGACTCCGTCGATAGGCTCGCAGCGACCTCGAGATGTACTGCTCGTGTAGTCAGACAGGTGAACAGCGCTACGTAGCGCTTGTGTACGGCGCGTCCCACGGAGACGTGGAGAGGCCCGAAGTAGTCGAGGCCCACGTATGTGAAAGGGCGCTCGTGGTGGGCGAGGCGACAGGGCGGCAGGTCGCCCGTCCGGGGCTCGGGCGGCACGTTGCGGCGCGCTCGGCAGTCCACGCAGCGCGACACGATGGTTCGTGTGGCGGGGCGTAGGCGCGTCACCCAGTAGCGAGTGCGGCACTCGTTGACAGTTGCCTCGACGCCGGAGTGGTGCAGTCGCCTGTGGACTGCGTCGATGAGTAGTTGGGTCATGTGGTGATTCCCATCGAGAATGGCAGGACTCGATTGATGGCCTGAAATGCATTGTGCCGCGCTTACGCGCGACGTTAATTTCAGTAAGTTGTTGGAATCGATATAAACTGATAGTGCCCGTAGTCGGCCAGTTTTTAAGTTAGTGTCACTGAGTTCACCACTGAAACTTTGTCTTTGTATAACCTTTATTAATAATACTTCTGCTTTATTCAATTGTTCAGCAGTCAATTGTATAAATTTAGTGTCACTTAGCACTTTGAGTTTAGCACTCACTGAAAGTTTTGCACTACACTTTTTACTATTCCACGCTGGATCGGATTCCCTATTTTTAATAGTAGATTTATAGTTCACCTGGTCTGTGTTGATTACCATACACTTGAACAGTTCTGCTGCTTGGATGACTCGGGCGGTCGCACGCAGTAGGCGTTCCCACCGGGAGAAGCGTGTGTGGTCGGGAACCGCTGCGGTTTGGTCCGCGCCCGATTCAGTGATGTGGTGCACACGCTCCTCACCGGTGAGCTCGTGGGCTGCCGGCTGCTCTGCAGGCCATGTGTCAGGGTGGCCTCGTAGGAAGTCAGGCCCCCGGAACCACCGATGCTCGGAGTCCAGCTCGCGCGGTACGCCGCGCGTAGCGTCGTCGGCGACATTAAGCGCAGTGGGCACCCACCGCCATTCGTTGAGCTTAGTGTGCTCCTCGACGGCGGCGATGCGATGTGCTACGAACGGGCGGTATGAGCGCGCCCCGTTACGCAACCAGGTGAGGACAGTGGTACTGTCTGTCCAGTACGTGATGTGATGCGGCTTGTAGTAGTGTTCGGCCGCAATCGCAGCACCCAGGCGGCTGCCTAGAACTGCAGCTTGCAGCTCGAGTCGTGGTATTGAGGTGAGCTTCAGTGGCGCGACCTTTGTCTTCGCGGCCACCAGCGCCAGAGTAGCTTGGCCGTCCTCGTTCGCCGCGCGCCAATAGGCGACAGCAGCGTAGGCAGATTGGCTCGCATCCACGAACACATGTAACTCAAAGGGTTTTTCTTTAAAATAAACCATGTACCAACGTGGGATTTTAACAGTTTTTAACCTCTTTAGGTGTGTAGTCCACTCGCCCCACTGTTGAGCGAGATCAGCGTCTATGGCGGCGTCCCAGTTGGTGCCGCGGCGCCAGACTTCTTGTAGTAGTACCTTTGCCCTGTTAGTAACGGGAGAGACGAAGCCTAGAGGGTCAAACAGAGACATCATTATGCGCAGTACCTCTCGTTTTGTTGGCCTGGGTTTTCCAATAAGTGTGGGTGGAAGCCTCGATAGATCTAGATTGAAACCTATGTCATCCTGAGTTGGTCTCCACTCTAGTCCTAGAACGCGTTCGGTAGCCGCGTCTATGTTGAGGCCGAGGTTGTTGTTTGCTGCACCTGGATCTAACGCGTCCAGAACCTCCCTGCTGCTTGACGCCCACTGTCGCAGTTCATAATAGCTTCCATAAGTATGCGATCTATGTCCTTAGACACTCGCACTGCTTCCTCGGGGGTGTCGAAACTGTCTAACAGGTTGTCGACATAGTGATTTTAATAATAGATTGACAGGCTTCAAAATGGGAGTGTTCGTACCTGCGAGCGTTGACGTCTTTTACATAGATCGCGGTTGACGGCGAACATGTAGCGCCGAAGATCAGTGACGTCATTCTCCATTTTTCAGGTGGTCCGTCGTCCCGTCTGTCTCCACGCCATAGATAGCGGAGCGCGTCGCGATCTTCAGGACGTATCTTCACTCTCATAAACATCTCTTTGATGTCTGCAGACACGGCGACGCGTCGTTGACGGAAGCGCATTAGTACCCCGGGTAGCGACTGTAACATATCGGGACCCTTAAGTAGGTAGTCATTCAGTGACTTACCTTTTGTAGTCGCGGCAGCGTCGTGGACAATTCGTAGCTTGTCCGGTTTTAGTGGATTAAGTACGGCGAAGTGTGGTAGGTACCACGTGCGCCCCTTTGTAGAAGTAGACGGAGCTGGTTCGGCGTAGCCATTATCGATGAGTGCTTGCATTTGTTTACAATATTTTTCTTTCATGGAACTGTCCCTGTCTAGTTTACGTTCGACACTGAGTAGTCGGCGTAATGTATTTTCGTAATTATTCGGCATCTCGACGGTATCGCTTTTCCATAGTAGCGGCACTTCATATACCTTATCTCGGATCGTCGTACGTTCCTCTAGAAGCGTGATCGCTCGCTGATCGGGATCGTTAGTAGGTAGTTTAGGCGTGATCATGAGAGACTCCAACATGAAATGATCACGTAGCTGCTGATCCATGCTCTGTTGCTCGGACTCCTCGTGTGTGTTAACATAGTGGACACGATCCGGACGCGGTAGTGACCGACTGTGTGTTCCATGTAGTACCCAACCCAATGTCGTTAATGACGCGACTGGTTGATCGCGGCGGCCGCGCCTTACCTTAGTAGACACGAGGAGGTGCCAGTTGTCTTGGCCGATCAGTATTTTCGGCGACGCCCGCTCGAACTTGAAGTACTCCGCCAGGTCTTGCAGATGTTTGCAGTCGGCGACGTCCTGTCGCGTGATTGCTTGAGCGGATAGACGTAGATCGGCTATAGTTCGAGCGTTAATAACATGTTTATGTTTAGACGGCCCTTGTATGTTAACACGTACTTTACATGAGTCCGGTGACGCCTTTGTGTCTCCGATCGCTTCTATTTGTAGTGGTACCCGAGGTCCCTGTAGGCCCGCTCTGTCGGCGATATCGGCGTCAATGAGTGTGACGGTCGACCCGTCGTCTAGGAGCGCGTGTGTTTGCACCGCTCCCGCCGGTCCGGATATCACTACAGGAATAATTTTTAGGTACGACTTACATGCCTGTTGTATCCACGTCGATGCCACGATTTCAGTGTGAGTTTTAGTATCTACATTCACCGGCTCTCTATGTAATAGTGAGTGGTGCATTCGTTCGCAACCTCCCACGCCGCACTTTTTACGATTACACTTATGCACCTTATTACGTAAGCGTAAACACGTAAAACATAGTCCACGCTCCCGCGCTATGTTCCAACGTTCCTCAGCTATTGCTGCATTAAATTGTTCACACTTGGAAATGTTGTGACCCTCTATTAAACATATGGGGCATGTACTCACGTTCTTACGACTACTCTGCGATTCCGCCACGTTGTACGCTCGCGAGCGAGTGGGCGGAGGTTTGTTCGCCGACGGCCGCTGTGCTGTGTCGGACGCTGTAGTCTCCGGCGGCGCATATGGGCCGCAGCGCTCCGACTCCCTGCTTAGGAACCGAGACAATTTCACTAAGTCCGGTTCCTCATATTGTTGCTCAGCGGCGAAGTCGTACCACCGGTAACGTAGTGTAGGTGTGAGTTTTTCGATTGTTAGTTTTGTCGCCTCCGGGTTATACAAGTAATGGACCCGACGTAATGCTTGTAGTGTGGCGACAATGTTGGATACACGGGTACTGAATACACAAATATCTCTAGCATTATCATTAAGACGCGGGAGTGCGCGTAAGCGTTCCAGTTCCGACAACGCAATAGAATCAGGCCGGCCGAATCTCATCTCAAGAGATTTTATAATTTCAAATGGGACCGGGCAGTAAGCTAGTAGGCTTTCGACGGCCTCCTTGGCGCGTCCAAACAGACTCTTCCTGAGTCGTGCTATGTTTTCACAGTCAGTGTATGACGGCGCTGACTCGTCGTACGCCGCCTTAAACATAAGCCACTCTTGGTGTGCCCCGCCGAACCGGGGCAGGTCTAAATGATATCGATAGTGTACCGACGATGACGTACCTGCACGTGCGGCGACAGTGATCGCGGCGGCGAGCTCCGAGATATCTATTGAGTTTGTCTTCGGAGCGGCACTTGGTTCTACCTTAAGCTCATGTTTACCCGCCTGTATGCGTGGCTCGTAGGGCGCGGGTGCGCGAGTGTTGTGTGGTTGCGACCACACAGTCGAGTATAGCGGCGCGGTAGCGCGAGCGTGACTCGTTAATGGATAAGCCCATTCAGCTGTTGTCGGTGGCACGACTGTCGCCATCCGACCTTGATTACGGGCCTCACAGAGCCCGGTAATAACCGGCGGCGGCGGCGGTGCGTCGACTCGGTTTGCATATGAGTGTGCAGTACTTACTGCGGCGGTCTGCACTGTCGTAGCAAAAAGTGGTGGACCCACGTGCTGCGAAGGTCTCGTTGGTTCCTGCATCGTTGCTAGTGATTCCGACGTTAGCGGGGCGGTCGCGAGGGGAGGAGGGAAAACACATTCAGCTGTGTCATCGCGCGCGAGTGGCTGGTTAGTTTCCAGCCATAACCCAACTCTTCTGTCCGTTTCCGTTATAACGGTGACCTCGTCCTCGACTTCGTCTTCATCTTCATCCGATTCCGCTTCTAACGTTGCGATGCGGGCGGAAGCGAGCTCAACCTTTAACTCGATAAGCGCTTCGCGAGCACGTGCTAACCTGAGTTTCTTCACGGACGCCTTAGTTCGTGAAGAGCGAGAAGGTTCCTGTCTCTTCTCCAATGATTTCTCCGAAGTTCTGGTAAGTTCGATACTTGACGTGGTGGCGGTAGATTCTTCAGTCGTAACGGGGCGCACGGGCGCGTTATTACCGGCGCGAGCGGCGGGCTCGTTAGCGGGGGCGGCGGCGACCGGTTCGATATCAGCCGCGGCGCGGGCCGCGTGCGCGCGTGCACGTCCCGAAGTTGATCGTGTTACCGGCATTGTTATTATACGACACTAAACGCACTTCACACTCACAATAATATCCGTTTCGAAGGACCATAAATGTACGAGCCCGATTGTCGGAAGGTACATTTGTGCGCTAGTACTGAGTGTGAAATGAGACACTTTAATCGTTAATACGTTTAGTTTATATTAAGTACATTCAATCACCGGTTCACAGATTAATTCGGTAGTACAAATTAGTTACACTATCACCAAATACTAGAACTAGGATTAACTATTACATCTGTATTACATTGAGCGAACACAGGAATAAAATTGGTACTAGTTACATTAGAGAGTGAGAACAGGAACAAACTGGGCTCCCCTGGCACGTGCGGAAGTATTTATACAGTATAGCGACGTGTGGGGTTAGGGGGCGGTGGTCAAGAATATCGGCCAATAAGGGTGTAGTCGTACGCGCAATTACCTTATATGGTCGCGTTTTTCGATTTCGCATCGAGATCGGATAGCCAATTACAATTCACTTGCGCTGACATGACACACCCCCACTGTTTTCTTAGAAATTCTAAGTAGCAAGAAATGAGTTAGGTACGTTTTTGTTACGACATCCTGATAATTCGTTCTGTCCTGAACAGTATCCATATTTTCCTTGATCACAGCATCACACGTGAACGGCTGGGCCAATTTTTTACATATATATTTTGTTGTGTTTGTTACTGTCAGGAGAAGGTTCTTATGAAATAAAAAAATAAGAAAGTTGCGCGTAACATTAGAAAATTTAAGAAAACTTAACGACCATATTCTTTTTTCTAATATTATACCAACGCGAATTCATATTCATAGTCAAGACAAAAAGTAATTTATGAAGGATACAATAGCAAGTGAGGATGTATGCATACATACAAAAATATATATAAACATGTCGAATTGATAACCTCCTTCTTTTTGAAGTCGATTAAAAAGAAATAAAATCATTTATTATTTATTTTCCTTCTCAGGCAGAAAAAGAAAAAGCAACCACATGTAAAACCTACGACCTCATTTGACGAGATTTTCAACGTGAAACCTTTGGACCAGGAGGAGTTGAAACGGGAACTCCTGGCCAGACGGAATTGTGAGAAGTATACTCAGGCGCGTTACAAGTGTAACGTCTGTTATAGAGGGTTCCCGACCAAGGATAAGCAACAAAGACATATGATCAACCATAGCGAGGTAAATACATAATCCAGACTCATTTATTTTAAGCAGAAACATGTGTAGATAATAGAAGGGCTTGTGGCTAAGCAATAACAACTACACGGGTCGATCGATCAGGTTAAGCTACGCTTGCCGCGGCTGGTCCGTGGATGGGTGACCATCTTTACGTATGCTGCCGTTGGTCCCGGCTTATATTGGTGGATCTTTGACAGTCGTTACAGGTCGTCAGCCCGTAAGTCTGACAGCTAGTCTTACCAAGGGGTATCGCGTTACCCAGTAACTGGGTTGTGGAGGTCAGTTAGGCAGTCGCTCCATGTAAAATACTGGTATTGAGCTGCATCCGGTTAGACTGGAAGCCGACCCCAACATGGTGGAGAAATGCTGGACAGGTACTCTCTATTTAGGTTCTGTAGCCGATATTTTTATTTCGTTTCAGCAAAGTGGTCCTATAAAGTGTAACATATGTAATTTCCGTATGAAGAAAAATAGTCATTTGCGCGCGCATATGAAAGGACAACACATATCGGAATTTACATGCAAACTGTGCCCGCTGGTCACAAGGAATAGGTAAGGTATTTCATATCATATTATCAGACATCCACTGCTGGACATATGCCTCCCCTAAGTCTCGCTGATTCGCCCAGCTCAGTGCTTCTCGTATACAACGGATTTCTGCGGCCTTCACCAGGTCATCGGTCCAACTTGTGGGAGATCTTCCAACTCTACGTCTTCCAGTACGCGGTCACCACTCCAGAACCTTCCGGCGCCATCGGCCATCTGCTCTGTGAGCAATGTGCCCTGCCCACTGCTACTTAAGTTTAGCAATTCTTCGGGCTATGTCGGTTACCTTAGTTCTCCTACGGATCTCTTGATTTCTGATTCAATCGCGTAGGGAAGGCCTTCCAACTGAAGGCCTCCCACGAGGTGGACCGATGACCTTGTGAAGGCCGCAGGAATCCGCTGGACGCGGGAAGCACAGAACCGGTCGAAGTGGAAAAGCTTAGGGGAGGCCTATGTCCAGCAGTGGACGTCTCTCGGTTGAGATGATGATGATCTACAGAATAACATTATTTCATTTCATTCGCTACAGATAAACTGGTTTCCTAAAACTGATATCAGACTATCGCGATTTTATAAATGTTGCTGAATTGTTCTAGAAACGTCGCATTAAAACATTTAAAGTACCACGCCGGCAGAAAGTATAAGTGTCCGCAGTGTTCCGTTGAGTTCGAGTGAGTATCTACCTTTAATTGATTTATTTTTCTATCTACTTTTTTTATCTACTAGCTTTTGTCAGCGGCATCGCCCGCGTGACAGTCGGAAATTACAGTACCCGGCGATAAATATTGTGCATCGACCTTTGGAAAGAGACAATCGGCTAATTTCGGCTTTGTAGAGCGTTATCTCTGTCGCACGAAATACAAACAGTCCGGTATCTATTAGGAGATGTTAAAACAATTATGATTTGCTTCTTTTGATAATTCTTTTTATTCTTTATGTAATAAAATACACCAATTTTTCTATAAGTGCAGCTTTAGGTTGGTGTAAAATAAAATGCCATAGACACCAATGCCACAGATGCCATAGTACAACTTTAAATTATTTAAATTTGGGGGCGTTAACAACTCTAAATATATATTTTTAACTGGACGCGACCGCACTCTATCGCACTTGAACAACGGCTGACAAAAGAGATTAGTCGATTGTCTCTTTCCAAAGGTCGATGTGCAATATTTATCGCCGTGTACTGTGTGCGTGTGGTGTGAGGGCCACTTTGTTAAAACACTTTGAAAATGTTCATAGGATTTAGTGAACATTCCCAAATAATTGTAAAAGTTGGAATCAGATTTTGTGAAAGTTAAATATGCGAGTTATAGACTAAAGTTTGGCACACAGTTCTCACATAGAGGATTGATGGCCCATCTGTACCTGATAAACTATGGACACTACAGAAAATGTATTTATGCCAAAATCTAAGCCAAACGAAATTTGTGAATACAAGATATTATCGCAAAACACTCCTATTTTGTATATCTTCATTCAAAATGGGTCCTCAATTCTCATATACGTAAAAGTTTATTACGCAAATAAAATTAAACCATTAACTTACAGCTACTGTTTGAAAATAAAAATAAAATTGAATAAAAATGTGGCTTTCTAACATTTTTGAAAGCAAGAACAGTCACCACTTCTTGTTGTTTGTAAATTATTACCTTGATAAAATTCGGGCCCTCAGTCCTCCATTTTTTTTGTTTTCGTTTTATTACGCTTAGTGTATGAAAGATAAGACAAATACACAATTGTCTATTTTAGGGAAAAAAGTTGGTCAACAAATTGGTGTTATTTATTACTAAATATCTGGATGACCGAGCCCCGCACGGTTTCTTTTTTGTTTGACGTTTTCCTTAAATGAAACCTAGCTAGATCGATTTATCGCCCCCGAAACCCCATGCATACTAAATTTCATGAATAGATATCGTTGGAGCCTTTTCCGAAATTCAGATTATTATATATAATACTAGCTTTTGCCAGCGGCTTCGCCCGCGTGGAACTTTCATCCCCTATTTAACTCCCTTAGGGGTTGAATTTCGAAAAATCCTTCCTTATTCCTTGTCTACATTATAAAGGGAACCTCTGTGCAAAATTTCAGCTTTCTAGGTCCAAGGGTTTGGGCTGGGCGTTGATGAGTCAGTCAGTCAGTCAGTCAGGACCTTTCTTTTTATTTATATAATAGATATACAGGGTTATTGGAAAAACACCAACAACCTCTTAAGAGGTCATTGTACTCATCATTATGAACAACTTTTACTAAGGAACCAAACCTGAAATCACGACAAAAAAATCAGCTGTTCCCTACATTTTGATAAGTTCATCATCTGCCTAGCCTTTTCCCAACTATGTTGGGGTCGGCTTCCAGTCTGACCGGATGCAGCTGAATACCAGTATTTTACATGGAGCGACTGCCTATCTGACCTCCACAACCCAGTTACTGGGTAATACGATACCCCTTGGTAAGACTGGTTGCCAGACGTTCGCGCTTCTGACGACCCGTAACGACGATTCAGAGCAGAATTGGGGCCCTGGAGGTCTCCCGGCGCTGAACGTTTTAAATTGTGATATAATTTTGACAGGAATCCAACCACGTTATGGAACCACCTACGTCTGAAGCACATGCCTGCGTATGTCTGCGAACTGTGTGGCTACACGTTTGTCAGTCAAACTGGCGTCAATGTCCACAAAAGACTGAAACACAAGCTTTTTGATAAAAATGTGAGTAATTTTGTATGGCGTGTATTTAATTGTACCTCAAATCATTTCCGTTTAGAAAGAAAGAAGAAAGAAAATACCTTTATTTGCGGTGAACATGACGCATAAAAGAGCAGGAAAACAAAAAATAAAATAAGAAAAGGTTGAGGGAAACATGCGTCACATCCACGCAAAACGGCTATCGCTCAGCATTATGCTGCGACCCTATGCAAGACAGAGCCCCAGTGCTGGTTTTCAGCAACAGCCGGCTTTGACGTAATGACGTCGTTAGCTTTCCTAAAAATATTAATGAACGCTCTACTAAAATAATGCATAGCCATAATCAGCCTATATCACTGCTGGGACACAGACCTCCTCTCCGTGAGAGGGATTGGGCCGTAATCCACCACGCGAGCCCAGTACGGGTTGGTAGATGTCACATGTCTTCGAGTTTTTGGTTCAAGGAGATGCCGATTTCCTCACGATGTTTTCCTTTACCGTTTTGACAGTATGTGATTATACGCGTTTAATCTTTCAGGTTTTTTTTTTTTCATACAGGGTAAGTTTTTATCCAGTGCGCAAATTGTAACCATGAATTCAGCATATCATTCTAGAAAAAAAATCAGCTGTTCCATACATTTTGACCGCGTAGGTATTGCACTTTTTTTATGAAACAGCTGATTTTTTTTTGTATATCCGGCGAAAAATGTCTGCGCTAGGGGTTCTAGAATGATATGCTGAATTCATGGTTACAATTTGTGCACTGGATAAAAACTTTTCCTGTATTTAACAGACGCCAGCACATCAAGCTACCGCAATCTGTCAAATTTCTTTGATAGATTTTCATCTTTATGACAAAATTATAAGGTTCATGTTCAATTGGGAAAATTTGACAGTTTGGGGTAGCTTGATGTGCTGGCTGAACTTTTTTCTGAACTGAATAAAGTCTTTTATTTTGTATATTTCACAGACTGAATTCAAAGGGCCGCACTGTGATAATTGCGATGTCAAGTTCTTGACTAATAGTGCTTACGACAGACATCTGCGGTTGTCATCTAAACATATCACGGAGGATGACCCGTAAGTACCCAGCACTTTGTTCTAATGATACTTTTTACACGACTGTGCCAGAAAGATGGTAATGTTTTTCGAGTGTAGTGTATGTGTAGTGTATATGTCGTAGCCATCTGGTTAAATTAGCCAGCTAAGTAATTGGACGCCTAGGCCGTTCATTAAACGACAGCATGCATTAGGTATCGTGACTTCAAATCCAGGACAAGTACAGACAGTGGCGTGCAGTCCATAAATACAGAAAGACACGGCCTACCCTACCTAAACCAAATAAATATTTAAAACTAATATTATTTTATCAATAAACAAAAATCTTTATTACTAAATCAGCTCCACCTGTCGAGCGTCGGTCGTATACTTTGACGCAACTTCGCATTGTGATGCACTAGCGCCGCCGTGTGCCTCGGAAGAGACACGAACTATTCGCATCTTAATGTTTATGTGTGCTCTTGTGGTCATGCAGATTTATTGGGTGTGCTTTCCTAGACATACGTGGCACACAATGCAACTAATGCACACAACTGCACAGGGTAATCACTGGCTTATTACGCTTTATACAACACGACGCATTACGAAACTTACCTAAGTTTTCCGAACAAAGTAGGTCATGCAACTATTTTAAAAAGTTGCATTGTTTCATTAAATAGTCGCTACATAAACAACCATTACTTTTTTGTCGTATTATTAAACGGTTCTAATTAGCTTGGCCTGTTTGTTGTTGTTTTTGTTTGTTTGAGTCTTAGTACTTGAAATTTTACCCCGGGGCCTTTGATCTAATATTTGGTACACACCTTAAGTTTTGATAACAATACAGTTTAATATAAAATGAAAAAATAGAATGAGAAATATTAAGTAACGAAACAAAAACTAGAAAATTAAATAAGCTTTTTAACCGACTTCCAAAAAAGGAGGAGGTTATATGTTCCACTCTATGTATTTTCTTTTTTTTAATGTATGTTACTCGATTTCTCCCCCATTTGTGGACTGATTCTCAAAATTCTTTTTTTATTTGAAGGAGTATACTATGATGGAAGGATATGATGATGGAATCCCAGGGAAATCGTGGGCAACCCTCAAATTTTGTAGGTATTGACAATGTTTTTCATAAATTTTATAAAGCTATTGAGACATTTGCGTATGGTCATCATCATCTCATGACGCTGAGCTGATGAAGGAAGGTACAACTCTTTAACGGTTAGGAGTTAGGTGGAGGTTCGGGCATAACTCCGTTATAAGACCGATTTGCAAAATTCTTTTTTTGTTCGAAAGGGGTTTATTTCGAAATGGTCCCATTTAAATTTCATATCGATCGGATGATGCGTTTCGGAGACAGACAACAGAACTCTTCGAAAAATGACAGCAAATTAACCGAGATTGCTGCTATAGCATAAATATGCATTGTTTTGACCCCAAGGATGATGAAATTTCGAATTGGTGTGGGGTAGGTACTAACTAAAAAGTGAAAAATAAAAACTTAAAAAAAAACACTAGAAAGTGAAAAATAACTTTAATTGCAAAAGGCAGTGACCATAAATTAATAGAATACAACATCCAACGTCACCGACTTCCGAAATTAAAGTTATTTTTCACTTTCTAGTGTTTTTTAACCGACTTCAAAAAGAAGGAGGTTATCAATTCGACACGTTTATATATTTTTTTTTTTTTTATGTATGTTCGGGCATAACTCCGTCGTATGTAGACGGATTTGCAAAATTCCTTTTTTGTTCGAAAGGGGTTTACTCCGAAATGGTCCCATTGAAATTTCATATAGATCTGATGATGCATTTCGGAGACAGACAACAGAACTCTTCAAAAAATTACAGCAAATTAACCGCGAATGTTCCTATCGCATAAATATGCATTGTTTTGACGCCAAGGATGATGAAATTTCGAATTGGTGTGGGGCAGGTAACTAAAAAGTGAAAAATAAAAACTTTTTTCAAAAAAATAACAACCGACTTCCAAAAAAAACACTACAAAGAGCAAAATAACTTTAATTTCGGAAGTCGGTGACTTTGGATGTGTATTTTAATTATTGGTCACCGCCTTCCGAAATTAAAGTTTTTATTGGAAGTCGGTTGTATTTTTTATTTAATCGGTTTTAAACTAAAAGCTAAAAGTAATTCGGCAAAATAAAATCGTGGAGCGCGTGAAACATTTACTCAGGTTACGCTACTCCTCACGGATAGCTTGATGTGCTGGCGTCTGTACTGCCGTCCTTTAACTAGAAAGGCGTTTTTTTTTTGTTGGGAAATGATCAGATAACTTCTCCCGCTCTGGGTGGAGCAAGAGGGCGTGTCAGACTTTTACTGACTAAAACCCACCCGTGTTCCCTCAGTAGCCTGTATGCCAGGGGCTGCGGTATCTCTTTCGAACAAACCCGCACCCCTGACAGGCATCGGCCCTTGCAGGCCCTATCACTTTGTGCTGACATCTCTTTGAGGCGCGCGTGGAACACAACGCGCCGTCGACCTGGTCCTTACCGGACAGCGAGCTACCCATTACTCGCCGTCCGCAAGCCCACGCCTACGGTGGCCGGAAATCAGCCTGGGATTCCCGACGTCCAGGGCGTCTCCTGCGGAGGCTAGGGCCGTGAGGGCGCATGTACTGCCTCTCCCTTACGTGCGCCTCTTCCCTCTTCGCGAGCATTACTGCTTCGCTGAAGGAGGTGACGGCTACCCATGCACTCTCGCTCCGAACCATGGCCTGGGCCAGGGCCGGACGCGAGAGATCGCTGCCGCCGATCGCCTCCATGAGGGCCGTTTTTGGGTGATTTAGTAACAAACATCTAACTTAACTTTAAGCAACGTTTATAAATAAGGAGGTATTTATAAACGTTTCTTAAAGCTAAGTAGTGATTAGCGACTGTTTAACCATACAATTTTGATGTTTAAACATCAAAATTGTATCCAAACATCTAAACATACAAACTTTCACATCCTACTATAATATTATAAATGTTTGGTACTCAATCACGCAGAAACAGCTGAACAGATTTGGATGAAATTTGGCACACATATAGTTTATAACCTAGATTAACATTTAGGATACTTTTTATCCTGGTAGTGCGTTCCCGTGGGATAGTTTCCATACTCCACGCGGGCGAAGCAGCTGGTAAAAACTAGTTTATAATATTACTAGGAGGATGAACATACTATTTTTCTTTTTTGTAGTAACCGCATGAGCAATGACTCGTCTAGAAAGCTGCGGCTACTCGGTTCAACTTGGGGGAGCACCGTCAGACATAGCAGAGACGAGAATAGTATGCAAACACATAATGGACCCGTGACCTGTGAACAGGTAAGATATTGCAACATCAAAATCAAAAATCTAAATATTTTATTTCACATAAACCTGCATGGGCGCTTATGAAACGTCAAATTTTCTAGGATATAAAGAGAAGGCAGAGTTAGTATATCAATTTCGTTGAATTTGTTTCTAAGAGACTCGCGAGGACCCATTTTATAGATTGCGGGGATTGCCCTCTTTTGTAAAATGAAAATCGAATCTACGTCAGCTACCGATCCCCACAGCAGAACGCCATAAGACATAATACTGTGAAAATAAGCAAAGTAAACTAACCTAGCTGTGGCTACTTCAGTTAACTGCCTTATTTTTCTTACAGCAGAGCTTAATCTACATGAAAGAGCTCTATTGTGGGCAACCGATTGCAATTTTGAATCTAAAGTAATTCCTGGAAATATAGTTTCCGAAATAGTATCTAGTTTCTTGCCATCAAGTTTTAAATTTAGACCTACTTGGTGTACATTTGGTAACGAGAACTTAAGACATTTAGCGACGTCACCGTCATCTGCCTAGTCTTTTCCTTACTGTATTGGAGACGGCTTACAGACTAAAGGCGATTTTGCACACTGCACCGCATCACACAGCGTAGCGCGGGAGTGCGTGTTCTTACGTTGTTTGCAAGTATGTGTTCGAATAGAAAACACGCGTAGTGCAAAACACAGAAAACGCATTCAAGCGCAGTGTTGCAGATCACGCGCCTACATGCGGAAAAACACGCAACCACGCGCGTGGTCGCAAGGTCTGGCACACCGAGTTCTGCAGTATTGTGCGTGATTTTGACAGAGCTAGACGTACTATTAACAACCGCAACCGACATAGCCCGAAGAATTGCCAAACTTAAGTGTCAGTGGGCAGGGCACATTGATCGCAGAACAGATGGCCGATGGGGCCGAAAGGTTCTGGAGTGGCGACCGCGTACCGGAAGACCTAGAGTGGGAAGGCCTCCCACAAGGTGGACCGATGACCTTGTGAAGGCCGCGGGTATCCGGCTGGATGTGGGAAGCACAAGACCGGTCGAAGTGGAGGAGCCTGGGGGAGGCCTATGTCCAACAGTGGACGTCTTTCTGCTGAAATGATGATGAAGTCAGTAATAACCTTGTCTCGGCAAAGGATGTTTCATAAAATTTTACCAATGGGCATCTTTTGATTCGTTGTTACATGGAACATATAAAAGTTTAGTGATTTATAAAAACGACCATGGCAGAACTGAACCTTGTTCTTTGAAATGATCGTTACAATTTATAATAATGTATTATACAGTAATACACTAAAAATAATTCCGTAAAATAGAGAATTAATGAAAATTTTTCGTCTGAAATTATATTTTTCATCTATGTATGTTTAATCCCAATTTAAACAAAAAATATTTAATAACTACTACTGTGGTTACTAAGTTAGCTTGCTTGAAAAAAAAACCGTATATTTAAAAGTAACATTTTATTTTAAAATAATTGTTGAATGCAACGCTACAAATCAGTAGTAAATATCGGGACGCGCGGGCTTTAGCTTTATCCCGAGCTGGTTTGTTCCTGAGCGTCCGACGCGTAGCGGTTTTTATGTGTGCGTAGCGTACTTCACGAGTAAGGAGCTGCCTTAATGCTGTCAGTTGTAGCACGGAACTCTTGTCTCCTGAGTCTCATGAATATAAACGATATTATGTATTCTATTGTTGTGTAACAGTGTGGCGTGCTACTAGAAAGTCTCCGGGTATACGTCTCACACTTCAGGTCCGCTCACCCGTGCATCAAACGAACACAGTTCATGGCTGCGTCGACACGTTACATGTGTGAACATTGCGGGAAGTTATTTTTGGTAAGTACTGTATCTTCTGTAGCTTTACCTTTCATAATCACTCTATAATGTTCCCACTGCTGGGGTACATGCCTACTTTCTTCTAGAGATAGTGGGCCATACATAACTCACCACGCGGGTCCAGGGCGGTTGGGTACATTTCACATGTCGTTGAAGTTTTTGGTTCTAGGACTTGTCGGTCTCCTCACGATGTTTTCCTTCACCGTTCTGAGACCAGTGATGATGAAAATATTAACACAAAGTAAAGTGTCTGCCTGGGTTTGAACCACACAACTCGTTAGTCACAGCCGTTACCACTGCTCCCTTATTTGATTATATTGAACGGTGTTTAATAATGATTTTTTTCTCTACCCAGAACACAACCACTCTAGCAGGCCACATGTGGGTCCACACGGGTCAGAAGTGGTTCCAATGCGACCACTGCAACAAAACGTTCAGTATGAAAGGAAACCTCGCGGGTCACATACGCCTGCACGCGCCCGGGCGACCCACGTACGACTGCGGCGTGTGCGGCAAAAACTTCAAGTTCAACAACAACCTCAATAGGCACATGATTGTGAGTATATCTAGTGGTAACGATGCAGATGTCACTGTACCAAAACGATCAGTATGGAAACCAACCTCGCGGGCCACATGCGACGCACGTACGACTGCGGCGTGTGCGGCAAACACTTCACGTGCAGCTACAACCTCACCAGGCACATGTTTGTGAGTATATCTAGTGTTGTGTATATTTCGGGCCCTATTGGAATACCAGCGCTGCTGTATAAATTTTTTTTTTCAAATATCGCAGCATCGAAATGAAACGAAGTGTACATTAATGTAAGTAGATCTTTTAAGGCTTGTATCCACGTTAAGGACGTTCAGCATTTGGGCGCACTAAATTTGTGGGCGAGTGCGGGGTGATGTAGCCGTGCAGTCTTTAATCGGTCGCATTTTTAATTTATTATAACAAAAGTAATGCATGCTTATTTGTAAAAAGTAACAAAACCAAATCATTTTCCTTTGTATTGCAAATCAGTAGACATTTTTTTTTTTTTAATGAAGGAGTAAAATGATTTCATCTCAACGATTTGGAGGTGATTTGGTGTTTTTTTTTTTCTTATTATTTGATACCCATAGAAAAGTTATGCCTAAACCAAATGACGTTTCATATTATGTAGACTACTAACTATTTTTTTTTTAAATGTAATTTCTTTGTAAATGCCGACGAAAAGTGGTTTCATCTGCTTGCTGTTTTTAACCATTTTTTTGAGAGGACAGCCTTAAGACACGTACACGTCGATATTTAGTTGTTCAATATTATAAAACTAGGCGGCGCCGGCATTTGCTAGCTGACACATGTATTTATAAGAAGAAACGCCGAAACAAATACAGAGGTCACGGTCTCTTTGAAAGTCTAAAAATTATATTATTAGAATTTTATGTGAATCGAACAATGCAGGGCCATGTTTCAAGGGCCTTTTGAAGGAAGAGCCATTGTAGTTTTAATAAGCTGACCTGACCCAACAGACGGCATCCCCCCCGAGTGGGTTCCCGCATTGTCGTTGCGGGGGGGCTTAGTAACCGTGGTCTCCCATCCACGGTGAAGCCAAGAGGAACCCAACGGTGGGGCCGCTCGTCAGGGCTTTTGCCTCAAAGCCGACGACGTAGCGGCCAAAAAGTAGGTTGCGGTGAGGTGCACCGCAACTGAGGTGGGCCGCGATGTCGAATGGGAGGCATCGCGGCTGAGGGTTACAGGCTGCGGTAGAGGAGGAGTGCCGGTGCTTTTGAGCAGCGCTCTTCCCTTCCGTGGCCTGGACGGGGCCGCCACCGTTTGATGGCGGACGCGGTGGGGCCGCAGGGGAAGAGGAGTGTCGGTATAGCGTCAGCCGCTCTCCCTATCCTCTGCGGCCGAAAAGTGGTAGACGGGACGGCGCGTTGTGTTCCTCACGCGCGCCGTCAAAGATGTCAGCAACCACTGGTGGGGTCCGCAAGGGCCGATGCCTGCCAGGGGTGCGGGTTTGTTCGAAAGAGATACCACGGCCCCTGGCATACGGGCTACTGAGGGAACACGGGTGGGTTTTAGTCAGTAAAAGTCTGACACGCCCTCCTGCTCTACTCAGCAGGAGAAGTCATTTGATGATTTCCCACCCAAAAAAAAAAAAAAAAAACCCAACAGACGGCATACATGAATCAGTCTCCGTGTAGCTCAACGAATCGTCACAAGACACTACTAGATCTGCAGGACATTTCACATCAAACTGTAAACGTTCTAACTCTAAAACGAGAATTGCCCCTAAACTCCACCCCCTTATCACAGAACAAAGTTTTTCTTTAGGTATGGTTTAAACCATCGAGCCTGTTTTTGAAATAAGAACTTAGAACGGAAATCGAAATACTTAATCCAATCGAATAACTTAGTCCAGTGCTAAATTGACAGTCTTGTAAAAGGAGCTGTATTTCGATTTCAGTTAGGTTCTTATTTGCCATAAACCATGCTTAAAGAAAAATCTTGTTTTCTAATAAGGGGGCATAGGTTTAGGTACCTAGTTAAATAAAGGAAAACAAAAATATACACGTGACTCATAGATGTGAAACTTAGATTGGCCCTAGATTGGTGAAGGACCAATCGGAGCGCCGAGCGCGGTCGATGCGTTAGATTGAGATGGTTACATGAAACTCACACTAGGGCCATTTATGTAGATTAACATCAGAAAACACAAATAATCCTGCATCAACAATTTGTACCAAATGTTGTACCAAAGTTGTGTCATTGTGTTCGTTGCCGCTTTGATGCCGCCACGACTAGTTTTTTTTTACACCTGTCGAGAACCTATCGGCAATTATGGTAATTTTAAGAACTTTCAGCCATCTCAGTCTCAATCTGTCAAAAATACCTCGAGTTTCCATACATTTTTGACATTTGATTGTCGCCGAGATGAGACTGCGACTAGATTTTGAACGTTTTTAACTTACGAGAACTGGCCTTCCTATTAAAGTATTTGAGGTAATTGATCTTTTCTACCTTCACAGCTCCACACGGGCCTGCGGCCGTTCAAATGCGATGCCTGTCAGAAGTCATTCAGTACATCAGGCGAATTGCGCGCCCACGTAGACTACGTGCATCTGAAGAAGCCGCGACCGAAGCGCGTGCGCAGGAAGAGGAAGAAATGTGAACTGTCTTCTGGTTAGGTTTGATATCCATCAAGTTATAGGGTGGAGTTACCATAGAATCTTATACCTTGCTAGTATTGAAGAACGTTCCAAAGATACGTTTGTTCAATAATTTATAATTTATTGAACAAACGTATCTTTGGAATGAACGAAATTTTGCCCGCGTAGGTATTCTATTCTATTCATTATTTTCTATAGAAAATAATGAATAGAATACTCTATAGAATAGAATAGAATAATAGGATAGAATACCTACGCGGGCAAAATGTATGGTACAGCATTTCTTTTTAAATAAACGACGACAAAGGGAATCGAACTTGTTTGCATGGAGACTGGCCTCGTGCCGGTCCGCCATTTTGATTATTTTTCCAAAATGTCGTTGCACGTGAATACCTATGTATAAAAAATTAACCTTAGGAAATTTAAGTAGTTGTTTAAAATGGCATTCAAAAAATAATCACGAAAAAAATATTTATACTTACACAACAATCCGCTCCAGACAACATAAATTAGGAGGAAACTACTAATGTTAAGTGTGCCTTTTATAGATCAATATACCCATAAAAACCCTACAGAGTTTCAATTTAATCCACCAAGCCGTTTTTTTTATCCCACTCACATCCCATCCTTACTTACACTCACATCCTTCATTGAATTTTCGAAAAAATTAAAGCAGCAAGATTTTTGCTCTGAAAAGCTCACAATTATTATCAAAATGAAAAACAAATGTTATTAGCTTTTTTTTTCAAAATTTTGCATCAGTGATAAAGTCAGTAACTAAATGCGATTACACCTTCCTAAATGCGTTTTTAATTAGGTGATTCAGTCAGTCAGAAACCATCCTTGCTTCGGAATTTAGGATGCTAGCTTGCTAATTGCGATTATACTTTATTAAGTTCAGTAAAGACTGAATTAAGATCACTAAATTCAGCCAAGTGTAATAAGCGCTTTAGCTGGTGGGTTTGTAAGGGTGTGTCCACCTGGCGAACGCGCGCGTGTTGCACGCGCGTATTTCATGTTCCCGCGCCGCGCCAGCGCCGTCCGAGCACCGTTACACTAACCGTCGTCGTCGTCACAACGTCGCGCGTCGCTTTCTTTTCTTCTAAACACTTCGCTACTAAAATAGCTGATGCTGCAGTAATGATAGTGGTGGCAATACTGTTATCAGTATAACAGTCGCATTAGTAGCACGCGTGCAGCATGCGCGCAGTTCGTGAGCGGCGTAATACGCGGCGCGTTTGCCAGGTCACACACCCTAATAGGGCTTCCAGTATCAAAACCAATTTTGTTTTGGCTTCGCACGGTTTGTGTATTTAGCCAGTTTCAAGTTATTTTACTTTTCAATCAAGTAAATGGCCCCGATATCAGGCACGAAGTTACAAAAAAGTCATAGTCAGTCAAGTCAAAGTTATTGTAAAGCGGTAGTGACTCTAAAACAACCTATTAGGAGTTTTTGGGGGGAACACGAAAAGTCCACGTTAGTCACTTATTTTCACCTTCACTACACTTATGCACTCACACATAACTAAATTGAATATTTCACTACCAAAATAATACGATTTAATTCGCTATTTCACGAAATTTCATGAAAATGAAAATTCATGCGACATATTTCTACGCCATCCCGCCAAAAACTCTCTTCTAGATGGTTATTTTTTTTTGTGTTTTGCCTTCGCACGGTTTGTGCATTTAGCCAGTGTCAAGTAATGAATCTTCAAGAAAAATATTTTCGATCAAGTAAATGGCCCGTTATCAGGCACTAAGTTACAAAAAGTCATAGTCGTCCAAAGTCAGTCAAGTCAAAGTTATTGTAAAGCGGTAGTAACTTTACAACAACCTATTAGGAGTTTTTGGGGGGAACACGAAAAGTCCACGTTAGTTACCTACTACACTTGTGCACTCACGCGTAACTAAATTGAATCATTCACTACCAAAATTATACAATTTAATTCGCTATTTCACAAAATTACATGAAAATGAAAATTCGTGCGACATGTTCCAACGCGATCCCGCCAAAAAAAAATTTGATGGTTATTTGGCAACATATACATTTTCAGTCTTAGGCAGCTTACCGATTTAGAACAATTACGCTCACAGAGCTTTCTTTTTTTTTGTGAGTGGGACATCATCAAATAACTTCTCCCGGGTCCACAACATTTAAAATATAATATATTTTCTTTGCCCACTGGTCCATGAGAATGTTTGGTAAAGTCAACAATAAAAGCCTGGCTAAGGGATAGAGCATTATATGTCTGTCAGCATCCCTAACATACCCTACGTTCCGAGATACGATAATATCGATTTGAGCGCGCTTACAACCGGCTGGAGCGCGATAACGATTTCTCGCGAAACGTCATAGATGATGCAATTTACTAATATCACCGTGAGTGGTGTCAGAAATGACAGTTGGGCTGTTTTGTTTTGATTCGCATCGTATCTATAACTAACTTTGATTTAATTGAAATAGTGCTTCTATCTAAGAAGAAGAATTGTGTGGTGTATACACGAGCGCATACATAATCGTGAAATCTAAATCGGACCAACGATGTAAGCGCTGCTATTTTTCTAATTCGGAATGCAGCTTTGGTGTTGACAACTGAGTGATACTAGTGACACGATGAGAGATTCCGAGATGTTTTAACAATTGATAGAATCGAAGTCGTTATAATTAACCATCGACTCACTGTTCTAAAAAACAATCGAGATGTTTTTCGATTGTTTCGAGTCAGTGGATTCGATCGCTAGTTTTCTATTGTTCGAATCGGTCAACGAGTCTCGCTCTCGGTCGGCCCCCGACGAGGTCAATCGATTGCATGCATCGAGCCGAGGCGCATGTTAGTTATAGGCGAGAGCGTGCCAGACTCAAGTCGATCGAGCTGCGCGTAATTTGTGAACGTTTACTTACGATTACGATGCAAAGTTTTATTTTTAACGAATTTTTAAAGTCATCAAAAAGCCACGGATTTTTAAACAATCGCGCCAACCAACCAACTCGCGAAACCCTAAACCATCGAGGAACAACTCTCGACTCGATTGAACGCGTCATCCGCCAGTCGCAAAAACAGACCGAGTCGGACTCGAGGCCAAGTCGAAATAATCGAGAACCAACGAGATGTTTGAACAATGGAAACAATCGAATAAAATCTCTCGCCATCGCTCATCGCTACGGCCATGTCTAAGTGACAGCTGTGACAGAGTTTTTGGCGGGATCGCGTTAGAACATGTCGCATAAACTTTCATTATCATTAAATTTTGTTAAATAGCGAATTAAATTGCATAATTTTGGTAGTGAGTTATCCAATTTAGTTACGTGTGAGTGCACAAGTGTAGTGAAGGTGAAAATAGGTGACTAACGTGGACTTTTCGTGTTCTCCCAAAAACTCCTAATAGGTTATTGTAAAGTTACTACCGCTTTACAATAACTTTGTTATGACTAGAATACGAATAAAGACTTGGCTAAAAGGTCTCTGAAACCAGGCCATAAAACTAATTAAAAAAAAAACAGCTGTGACAGTGACAGCGGTGACATTCACCGTGACAGTTCAGTTCAGTCTGTGTTCTTTTTTATTATTGTTAATTCTGTTTATTCGATGAAATGATTACCAAGTACTTTAGTTTAAATCAAAAGATTATAGTAAGATAGTGGGTGGTTTAAATGTTCAATCGATTGATGGTGTGTCTTCCTCAAAATTGCTTTTAAACCGATACTGGAAGATGTATTTTTCATCAGTCAAATACTTCCATGGTATCCGCTGAAACTTTTGATTTTGGATAATAATGATACATGATTGTTCTGAGTATACCGTTTTATATCTTATGCTGTACATTATGTATGTACTTCATTATTTAAGTATGTACTCTTACCATCATTCTAGTTTAAGTGATGTTTAGTTGATAGGTTTAGTTTTGTTTTGTTTTTGTAATCTTGTGTTATCTTGTATCCTACGAGAAAGTTGACGATGAAGTGTTGCATAAAAAACTGTGGTAATAACGAAAAACTGAAGAAAATCAGTCAGTCAAGTACTTCCGTGTCCGAAAGGATCACTTTTCATTTGTAAGTAATTATTTAAAAGGGTCCTCGAAACGATCAATCACAAATTAATTTTTACTTGATTTAAACACATTTATCGTCTACCAAATGCTATTGAATAATGCCATAATTAAATGTTATGTTTGTTCTTGGCATTAATTAATTCCAACTACGGTACACTTCATTGTGAGTGGTCTGATATGCAGCAAACAAGTTTTTATTTATTTCGACCCCACCATCAATGAGTGACGCAACTTTTCTGAGCAGCTTAGAAATCAAATGAGGCGGATGCGAATGATGCACCTTCAACTGGAGCTTAATTTATCCATCATTTAAAATCTTCAATCACGTAAACATTTTGACAATTGTGATTGACAATTTCTGGGACCCATGAATAAATTACAACATATTCTTTTGTCATCATTGCAGTCTTTCATCAGACTGGTACGAAGAATGAAAGATAATACATTTATTTAGCACCTACTAAAAGGCACAGCACATGAATATACTGCAAATAAAGTGTGAAGTGTGTTGTAAGATATTAGCAAGAATGTGTGCCTCACTGCTGCCCCAAAGAGACACATTTTATTATATCTTGTTAACAGGATTCAGACGGGTACCAGTACTCCACCGTTTTCACATATAATTATGTACTTAATGAATGCATGTAAAATATTGTAAAACAGTTTTAAAAGCATAATGGTGTAGTTTCTTGCTCATTCTTCTCCATACAAAACTACCATTTAGAAGGGGCGACTAGAATCAATTATATTTGAATGTAAATGCTGACGTTCAGTAGTGCCTTTTATGTACCTATCCTTAAAAAGTATTTCAATGTGGTTTTCATCAATAGTCAGAGTTATTAAGAAGGAAGGACCTCAGAAAAATAAAAATCTGCTGTTCTTTACATTTATGTATGTATAACTTGTCAAAATGTAGGGAACAGCAGATTTTTTTTTTGCGATTTCCGTTTTGGTCCCATAGTAAAAAAAATTCATAATGATGAGTACAATGACCTCTTAAGAGGTTGTTGGTGTTTTTCCAATAACCCTGTATGCAATTTAGTAACATAATATAAAAAAATACAAAACATTTGAGGAAATACCAGAGTGTGTGTGAGTAACAAGAGAAACTGAAAGAGATGAAGAAGAGAAAGGAGAGGAGCAAGTATGGTGGATGGCATGCAGAAGAAGGATTGGGGATGAGCATAAAGATAGTCCATCTGAGGGGGATCAACAAGTTCTTGGTTCCCTGATGTGTGGAATCAAAAAATAATTGCTCTATTTATTTTCAGGTTCCCAAAGGACCCAAAACAGCGTGAATCATGGCTGAAGGCCCTAGCTATACCCAACTGGGTGCCCACAAACAGAACCGTTATATGTTCAGATCATTTTAAAAAAGATGATTTTTATTTTACTAAGCAAGGTAGCCGGAGAATTAAGAATGGAGTTATACCATTTATTGAAGTAAGTTTTCGCTGAAACACATACGTAAATAAACTCACACCTTCTTACTAATAGGAAATTAGGTAATTCTTCATAGGTTAGGGCACCAACAGCCCATCTGGACTTACGGCATCCAACTGTGGGGCTCTGCATGTGGCTCAAATATCAATATGATTCAGAGAACTGAGAACAACATCTTAAAACAGATATCATATTCACCATGGTTTATTAAGAATGCTGAAGTTCACAAACACCTGATCATGAAAACAGTCAAGGCTCACAAAACTCCGGACAAAAGTCCAGACTGGAGAAACATCACAACAAATTGGCATCTCATTTCACAATATCAGCTTGTGTCGACAGATTTAAAAGACGCAACATCCTACATTTATAGGGTGTAAGGGGGAGCACACAACAACCGGACTCCCCAAATGTCAACCTCACCTGCACGCGGTACACCCTGCCACTGACAGACGAGGCGCTGGCGACCGACCGATGGCGGTATAACCATCCAACAAGCCAACCTAAATTCTCCAGAGCGATGACGGGCAGCAGCGTCATCACTGCGAAAGGACTGGCTCTGCGGTCACCAACCCGCATGCCCAGCGTGGTGACTATGGGCATCAAAACCTCCCATGGATAAAGTGCCAAAACTACGGCCCCCAGTTCCCGGTGGTCCTGTTATTCCTGGCCAAGGTAGCGGTCACGGTAACGGCAGGACGGGGGGTGCGAAGAATCCCCGGGTTACGACAGGCTACCAACGACGACTACATCTGGCTACGTACAATGGACGTTCGATGAGGCTGGACCATCACCTCGCTGAACTTGAGGTAGAGTTAGGTCGTATTAACTGGCATATACTGGGGTTATCTGAAATCCGAAGACAGGGGGAGGATACAATAACCCTGGAGTCAGGCGACCTATTCTACTTTCGCGAGGGTGATCAGCTCTCCCAAGGCGGTGTCGGCTTCTTGGTCAACAAAGAACTCACTAGCAGCGTTGTGGAAATCAGTAGTGTGTCGACACGGGTAGCGTACCTTGTACTAAAGCTCACTGACAGGTACTACCTGAAAGTGATACAGGTAAATGCGCCAACTTCGACATGCTCTGACGAAACAGCCGAGGCCTTGTACGAGGACATTGCCAAAGCAATGCACAATACGACCAAGGCTCACTACAACGTTGTTATGGGGGACTTCAATGCTAAAGTGGGAGTACAAGAACGCGGCGAATCGAAAATCGGACCGTTCGGTTTGGGGCGCAGGAATCATAGGGGCAAATGCTGGTAAACTTCTTAGAGTCGCAGGGGCTCTTTTTGATGAATTCGTTCTTCGAAAAGAAGCCCCAAAGGAAGTGGACCTGGCAGAGCCCCGATAACGTGACAAGGAACGAGATCGACTTCATCATGACGGATAAGAAGCACATATTTAGAGATGTCTCCGTGATCAGCAGGTTCAATACCGGAAGCGATCACAGACTTGTCAGAGGCACTCTAAATATCAATTTTCGATCTGAGAGAATCCGCATGATGCGGCCTACCCTCCGACCTACGCAGCTCCAAACTGCTCTAGGATCCGAAAAGTTCCAACTGGAACTTCAAAATCGATTCGCCCTGCTGGAAACCTCAGGCACTGTTGACGAAAAAGCCGACGAGGTGATTAAAGCACTACGTGACGTGTCCCGCAGACTTTTCCCGTCGCAGCGAAAAAGTAAGGTGTCCAAACTTTCCTCGGAGACTCTCGGACTTATGAGGGAAAGACGGGAATTGCCATCCACGCAGCCGTCTTCGTCAGAAAAGAGGGCCTTAAACCTAAAAATACGAAAGCTGATGCGACGCGACCTTCGGTGCTCCAACACCCGCGACATTGAGGTCGCCATTGAGCAAAACCGAGGGTCGAAAGTGTTCGCTCAGCAATTAGGGAGGTCCCATCTGACGAAACTAAGAACTGCGGATGGCAGAATCGTGACTTCAAAGTCCGAGATACTCGAGGAAGTCGAGGATTTTTACGGGCAACTTTACTCAACGCGGACGGCAAAACCAGCGGAACATAGTGCAGATGACCACCGAGCCGAATGAACGCGCCACTACACGGAAGACATCCCAGATGTCGACCAGTGCGAGATTAGGGCGGCTCTCGAGCAGCTTAAGAACAACAAGGCACCGGGTGATGACGGAATAACGACAGAGCTCCTTAAAGCGGGCGGGGCTCCAGTCCTAAGAGAGCTAGCGAGTCTCTTCAATTCCGTCATCCAAGAGGGTACAACGCCCGAGGCGTGGAGCAGAGGTGCGGTGGTTCTGTTCTTCAAAAAAGGTGACAAAACCTTGCTGAAGAACTACAGACCCATCTCACTTCTGAGCCACGTCTACAAGCTGTTCTCGAGGGTCGTCACGAATCGTCTCGCCAGAAGACTTGACGAGTTCCAGCCGCCAGAACAAGCCGGTTTTCGAAAAGGCTTCAGTACCGTAGACCACATCCATACTGTTCGGCAAATTGTACAGAAGACTGAAGAGTACAACCAACCGCTGTGTATGGCATTTGTGGACTACGAGAAAGCCTTCGACTCCATCGAAATATGGGCAGTTCTGGCCTCTCTGCAACGATGTCGAATTGACTGGCGCTATATCGAGGTGTTGAGATGTTTGTATGATGCTGCTACGATGACTGTCCAGATCCAGGATAAGGAAACAAGTCCCATCCAACTCCTCAGAGGGGTGCGACAGGGGGATGTTATATCCCCGAAACTGTTCACCAACGCGTTGGAGGATATCTTTAAGACATTGGACTGGACTGGACAGGGTATCAATATTAACGGCGAATACATCTCGCACCTTCGGTTTGCCGATGACATCGTCATAATGGCAGAGACACTGGAACAGTTAGACCAGATGCTGCACAGGCTAAGCGGAGCTTCTCGGCAGGTTGGCCTCGGCATGAATTTGGATAAGACGAAAGTCATGTGCAATTCTCACGTCTTGCCGAGTCCAATCCACATCGAAGGGTCGCTTCTCGAAGTTGTGAAGGAGTATGTTTACCTAGGACAAGTCATCCAGCTCGGTAGACACAACTTTGAGAAGGAAGCCGACAAGAGGATCCGGTTGGGTTGGGCAGCGTTTGGGAAACTACGTCAAGTCTTTTCGTCGCCTATTCTGCAATGCTTGAAGACTAAGGTCTTCAACCAGTGCGTCCTGCCCGTGATGACATACGGCGCCGAAACGTGGACACTGACAGTCGGGCTGGTCCACAAATTTAAGGTCGCTCAGCGCGCTATGGAGCGGGCTATGCTCGGAGTTTCTTTGAAGGATAAAATCCGGAACGAAATTATCCGGAAAAGAACCGGAGTTACCGACATAGCTTATAGAGTGAGCAAGCTGAAGTGGCAGTGGGCTGGCTATGTTTGTCGAAGGACCGATGGACGGTGGAGCAGACGAGTCCTGGAGTGGAGACCGCGTCTCGGCAAACGTAGTGTGGGACGACCCCCAGCTAGATGGACCGACGACCTTAAAAAGGTGGCTGGGACAGACTGGATGCGGAAGGCGGAGGATAGAGTATTGTGGCGCAGCTTGGGAGAGGCCTATGTCCAGCAGTGGACTGCGATAGGCTGAGTTGATTGATTGATTGATTGAACATCCTACATTTGGATAATTTGTAGAGAGCTGCGTTATTAATATGAGTGTTGCTCCTGATAGGAACAACTCCTCCCTGCCAGACAATTTGTTCATAGTTTTAAAAACTGATTGCAAGTTAAACAAATAAAAAAAAGGTTAGGGTACCGTATCACTGTTGATGAGTTTTAACTATAAAGCCTAAAAGGTGATAAGCTTAACTTATACTAAAATAGGCATGTTTTTTTTTCAGGATGACGGTAACGGACCCGCTGCATTAAGGGTAAGAAAATGCATTAAAATATCAAATTAAAAGTCATTTATTCAAACTAGGCTGAGAGTCAGCTCTTTTTGGACGTCATAATTACATAAGACAGCCCCCCGGCACGCTCGCCCTTCACCACTTCCTAGCGCTTTCGCTGGGAAGAAGTGGCGCAACAAACTCCCCAGTACCACAGCTGTCTGTTAAGTTAGAAGAACTTGATTTTATACAATGGTAGGTAATTAACATTACGAAACACAAAAAAAAAAACAGTAAATTTGCCATATGTCAGCTAGCACACACGAATAAACCAACAAAACTTTGAAAAATACAGGTACTCAAGTGAAAAAATGTCATAATTTACTAGCTCATGCCCGATATTTCGTCCGCGTAAAATATATCCTAAGAACATTGGTAGCCCAGTAGTAACGGGATAGCGGGTAGACTTAAGGTGACCCTATAGCCTGACCGATACCGCTGTACCACGCCTTAGGTATGCGCGGCGAGGCGGGGGACGGGACGCTGTGAGTAGTCCCGAATGAGCGGCTTGCACTGACGAATCAGCGGCCTGCTCTGCTCCCTCGTCGCGCCGCGCCCATACCTAAGGCGCGGTACAGTGGTATCGGTCAGGCTATAGTCCACATTATTTCTATAAAAAATTCGGGAGTGTTAATCTCCAGTGGAACACTGGAGTAATCTCCAGTGTTCTCCAGTGTACACATCAAAAATTAAACATGGTATGGTTTTGTCTCATTATTAATATTGTCCGTACGGAAACAGAATACTAAAATAAAAGCCAGTAAAAAGTTATTAGCCAACAAAGATTAATTTTTTTCTTGCTAATTTAATCTTATTTTGGGCGTATTTTAGTAATAAGAGAAGTGTAAAATCTCCAAAACCAAGTCGGTACCGATAAAGTTCAATAGGGTATTTTCCAATTTACTAAAAACTATCTAATTTGAAGATTGGGATGAAATATGTAACAAAAATAAAAGTAAATTGATTTATATCAATTTTCTCAATTATAAACGATTTAAACCAATTTTATTTTTCGTTGTTTTGAATTTACCGCCAAAACGCTCCTTACGATGACTTTTTATCATGTGACGTCAACTTTGTGTAAACTAAAGTAGTTACTAAGTAAACAAGTGAGTGTCGTGTTTATAATTAACAAGATTTTTTATGGATAGAAAGTGAAATCACTGGTGTGCGGTGCCTCTGTGCACCAATACTTCTAAAACTGCGCCAAACTAAGTATTTGTACACACGGCTACACATCAAGCTATACATTTCCAGTTTACGCTGATCTCGCTTTGTACGGAAATCTTATACAATGCGAGATCGGCTTATATTGGAAATGTATAGCTTGATGTGTAGCCGTGCGTACTGGTGCTGTTTACACAAAGCTGACGTCAAGATGTGACATGGTAAAAAGTCATCGTAAAGAGCGTTTTGGCGGTAAATTCAAAACAACGAAAATACATTTTATTTTAATCGTTTTTAATGGAGAAAATGGATATAAATAAATTTATTTTTATTTTTCTGTTACATATTTCGTCCCAATCTTCAAATTAAAATAGTTTTAAAAAAATTGTAAAATACCCTATTATCGAAGAGTTCAATAAACTTTATTGGTCATTGATATAAGCAGTGCTTCCGAAGGACTTTTCTTAATTTTTCACGCGCCTGTTTTACTGTAAATGATTCTGCATCTCACTCAATAACGTTGTGCGTGTAGACTCGCGTCTAACTGCTCATCACTGATACTACCTTTGTCGGACACGATGCCTGGTGAGACAGCGTGATTTTTAGCTAAGCTCACCAGTGAGTTCGAGCCAGCGACTAGGTTTTTTAAGAGAAAGTCGTGGGTTCGAACCTAGACAGCTATCTAATAATTTTTTTACGCTATTAATTCAATAATAAAAATTGCTTATGATACAATTATCAAAAGCAATTTTTTGCAGCAGTGTGGACTTATTATTTATTTCAAATATCGCTACCCAAGACCAATGTTTCTCATTAGTTGTCTTTGTTTTCTAGATCTGCAAGCTATGCCTTTCATTGGACGGCAAAATGTACCGATTACAAGACTACGGTTTAGACAAAATGTATCAAGATATTATGGGAAAGGCGGTAAGTTTATAGATAAGAAGTATGCAAGACTTTTGCTCATCAAAAACTATTAAGACAGCCATCTCACTTTAGTGTAAGAGGGGTGCGGGGAGAGCGGCTCGTCAGCCGGCCGACGGAGGCGACGGACGACACGACAGTCAGCTGTTGCACGCCTCCACGCACGCGCGCGCTTTCGCCTTTTAACGTTCATATAGGAATTTTAACCGACCATTTTATCGTTCAATCAATAGTTTTTATTTGTAAACATGTAACAACAATAGTCTGTAAGATGGTACAATTGTCAATTACAGTTTCTCTATGTTTTGCCATTTGGCGTACAAATGTTAGTTACTTATTATAGTAGGCTTTTGCCAACTAAGTAAATTAATTTCAGTATAATAATTCAGTGACGACCGCGTACCGGAAGACGTATATAGACGTTTGCGGTTTCCAGTTCAAAATATTATCAATAACAATACCAAGGAATCTAGTCATAGTTGTCGATTCTACTTTAGTCCCCAGATAGTGAATGTCAAGATATTAATATTAAGAATCTTTTGATAAAAAAGCATTATTTTAGTGTTTTCTAGATTTATCACAAGATAATTGTTATTTAGCCACGTAATTGTTTTATTTTATGTCAAATTTATCTCTGCTTCTTATGTATTAGGATCGTCACATTTTACTACTACCGTGCTGTCGTCAGCAAATAGTACCATAGGATGCTTTATTTCTTTGGGAAGATCATTTATATAAGTTAAGAATAGCGGAGGTCCTAACACACTGCCCTGTGGGACTCCGTATTTAATGACAGTACTACTAGATCTGTGTCTTCTTTCGTTGCCAGTGCGTGGGCGAATACGTGTTATTTCTAAAATCTGTTTTCTGTAGTGTAACTTTCAGAAAGCTTTAAAGTGTTGCCTCGTATACTATAGTTTTCAAATTTATTTATGGTATCATAAAATCTACAAAGTCGAAAGCCTTTGTAAGATACATAAATATCGCACATACGGCATTTTTTATCCATATTTGATGAGATTGTTTTCGTTGAAGTTTTTAAGTTTTTAATGAAAAACTATACAATTTCTGCCTGCTATATTTATATTTTCTTTATATTATTTATTATTATTTCAGCCGAGTTCGGACTCAAACAACCGACTACCGATGAGTGTCTGCTGGGAGTGCACTGCACGGCTGCAGTCAGCCGCTTCATTCAGATCTAAAGCGCTGTTCAGCGATGCCTTGCTGCAAGATCATTTGAAGTTCAATGCTGATGTGAGCATACTTACTTTAGGTATACGTCATTGTTTCCCAAGTCCAGGCCCAGTGGGTATCCCAGGCTGATTCCCGGCCACCGTAGGCACGGGCGTGCGGACGGGAGTAATGGGTAGCTTGCTGTCCGGTAAGGACCAAGCCCGGGTCGACAGCGCGTTGTGTTCCACGCGCGCCTCTAAGAGATGTCAGCACCAACTGGTGCGGTCTGCAAGGGCCGATGCCTGCCAGTGCGGGTTGTTCGAAAGAGATACCGTGGCTCCTGGCACACAGACAACTAAAGGAACACGGGTGGGTCTTAGTAAGTAAACGTCTGACACGCCCTCCCGCTCCACCCAGAGCGGGAGAAGTTATTTGATGATTTCCCCACCCAAAAAAATAAAGGCCCAGTGTGTGTGTACGAGCTAAAATAACATTTGTTACTTCCAGCTAAAAATAAGCGATATTCTAAAAATACATCGCCAACATACTGATTTAAAATCAACATGGACGGTTCAGAAAGTGTTCAAATTCAACAGCAACAATAGCGAAGAACATACGCCAAATACGTTAACAAAAACAGAAGTTATAGGCATACCTCATAACGAGGAAATCGAGGTAGAAGTACAAAACTTAATAACAGACAAAATTACTATAAAAGACGAGCGAAGCAACGAAATAATCGAAGATACCTATCACAGTGCTGATGTCAAAACCGAAATCGATCTTATACCTATAACCGAAATTGAGATTGGTGAGGAAGAAACCGATTTAGAAGATGATGATGATAATGATATAGTTTCGGAAAATATGTACGTAAACGATGCGAAAAAAAATGAAACATTAAAACTTTCTAATAGCATATGTGATAGTGATAGTGACATTGAACAAACGGATCCCTGTAAGAGAGTCGAAAGAGCTGATGAAGACCAAATAGCTGTAGTTGATGATGTGATCACCGTTTGTGATGATGACGATGATCGAACTTATGTAAATGATGATATAATAACACCCGTCGCTAATGAAGCAGTTGTCATAGAAAAGAAAATAATTGAAGTTAAGAAGACTAAAGTAGCTGTTAAAAGAAAACCGAAGGAAGATGATGATGTTACTATATCTGTGAAAAGGTAAGAAAAAATCATATAATCACTGATACACAAAAAACCCAAGATACACAATCAGCGTCTCAAAAACGTCCGCATAAATAGGGCGTAATGTGTGCAGGTGTCAAATAGTATCGTCAGTCATCTTTCAGTCTTTTTGGACATTGCTTTTAAAAAAACACTTTAAGTCATGCGTGTAAGGTTGAATTTTATTCCTCCAATTAACACCCCCGTAACACTTTCAAATATTAATTTGATTTTATTTTCTATTTGCCGTAATGTCGGCGCCTGCGTCTCATTACTTGTCACAGCGATGCCATCTCTCGCCTTTGGAGTCTCACAGACACCAAATGCGTAGACAAGTGATTGATGTTACGTGGGGTGTAAACACGTGGATTACTAAAATTTTACTATGTAAGTATTTTTTTTTTTAAATTAGTTTACACTAATTATCTTTTCTTTCTGTATCTGTCTGTGACATCACAGCGGGTACTATCGACCGATGATGCGACATTCAAAAAACTTTCGCAACGCTGGTACGTTGCGAAAGTTTTTTGAATGTCGCATCATCATGCTATGATACCCATTTGGCCTCGTACAGGACTTAGTCTTTAATTTTTATTTATTAAGTATGTTGTGTGGTTACGTTTGTGATATTCCTGTGGAGTCAAATAAATAATTTCTCAATCTTCCTTTCTTTAATTTAGGTACTAAAATATGTGTTTTGTCATAACTATAACCACTGACGTATAATTGGGGACAGTTTTAAATGTTGCGTTTTGTTCGAGACTATGCGCATCTTGGGTTATTTGTATATCAATGGGTATAATTGAAATAAAATTAATTACATTGTTACCTAGCTTCTGCCCGCGACTTCCTTCGTGATATCTAGACACGCGGTAACATGTCAAGCCAAGTTCAAGTAATAGAACTGGCGAGCAGCACCGTGTGTAATATTACACGAACCATTTGGAGCCACTTTTGACCCCCTCATAACTCAAAAACTATTTCACATAAACGTGTCAAATTTGGCTCATATATTGAAACTTACGAGATACATATGTGCGCAAAAAACGCGCGACAGATTGTGATTTAACAGTTTCACTTCGATAGATTGTAATCTACAGAAAAGTAATGCGTTAAATTGTAAGCTGTATGTTACGGCTCAAAATCTTTCGACAGTTCACAAGCTTTCTACAGTTCCCAATCTCGCAAGATATATAAAAATGAATCTATTCTTAGGGATCAGAAGCCTAATTATTTTTTTAAAAAGAAAAAACAAAACGGCCTACAACTATTTATTTAAATTACAAAACCGTTATAAGAAAATAGCTCAATATGAAAATTAGTAAGCGTCCGTCCCATCCGAGCTCCGCAGCAAAAGTGACCGAGGCGAGTGAGCACACGGCTCATGGTGTGTCACCCCCTCCACTGACAGCGTCATCGCAGCGACGTGATGTCCCCGCCCTGCCAGCTGACAAATCCTCTAAGACGGCCTCTCCTGACAGCTGAACGTCCTCGTCAGCTTGACTTCCTGGCCTCAGCTCCTCGTTCGTCTGGCCACCACTGGATGGGTTCTCCAATGGTAGGCTTCCTTGCGCCTGGTCCTCATCATTTGACTCGTCACCTAAAACATACCAACATAGAAAAATCAACAAAGCATTCTGAAAGTTTAACTTGGAGCTATCCATTACAATGAAACTACAAGCGTTTTACTACAACTTCAAGCAATAACATCAAAATGGATAGCAGATAGGTTATCGTTACACCAATGAAAGAGTTCCGGACCTCAATCATTACTGAAACAATAACAAAATCACCTGGCAACCACTATCGGGGTTCCAGTAATCAGAATCACCTGGCAACCACTATCGGGGTTCCAGTGACCAATATCAGCTGGCAACCACTATCGGGGTTCCAGTGACCAATATCAGCTGGCAACCACTATCGGGGTTCCAGTGACCAATATCAGCTGGCAACCACTATCGGGGTTCCAGTGACAAATGCCATAAGTAAAAAGCTGCCACAATGCTGCTTTTACTCACCACCACCGAGATGATCAAATAATACTTCGCAAGCATCCGGGGTCCACTCACCACGCCACTGAACCATATGTTCTGCGGCGGTCTGGGTTTTCTTACCGTATGAGCCAGCAAGTAGCTCAAGCTCATACCGGTGATGTGGGAGCGCTCGTACGACCTTGTACGGACCACGCATCCCGGAGTCCAGCTTTCCCGTGCTCTGCGAGCCCTTGCTCACGAACACGAAGCTGCCGACAGCAAATGTACGCGGCTGACGGCGAAGCTCGTTGACATACGCATCCTGCCGCTGCTGATTTTCGGCAAGCAACTCGGACGCCCTCTGTCTTCTCAGCGTCAGAAGAGCTTCTCGGTTAGGATGCGAGTCGTTCAGCGCGACGTCTCGCACAAGAGACCTCAGCACTGGAGTAGTCCCTTCAACGCCAGTCAACAGCTGTAGAGGTGAGGTGCGGGTCGTGGCTTGCCTCGTTATGTTCAAGGTGAGCTGCACCTTCCACAACGCATCGGACCACTGCGCACCCTTGTTGTTCACCTCTATCCGCAACATGTTGAGGACCGTCCTGCAATAACGCTCGACCTGCCCGTTTTCACGGTGCATTTCAGGCGTGATAAAATGTATGTTACAGCCTAACTCAGTAACCCAATCTTGAAAGGATGCACTTTCGAACATTCTGCCCACGGTCACACACAATTGTTGACGGAGTACCAAATAGTGAAATGGTATTGGAAAATACACGTTTTAGCTCGGCGGTATCTTGTCTGTACAGAGCGTACAACAGACAGTACTTAGTAAAAGCATCTACTACGAGGAGTATGTATCGGAAACCGTTTGACTCCGTTAGGGGACCAAGGACGTCAGTGTGAACCACTGTAAAGGGTACCTCAGGTTTCGTCCAAGATTCTATGGGTTGCCTAGCTGAGCGCGAGGGACTTTCTTATGTGACAGACACACAATACAGTGACCAACATATTTCTTAATAAAAGCCCTTAACCCAGGAAACCAAAAATGACGCAATATAAGCTCAGTAGTTTTGTCTATTCCTATATGATCGTGATCATCGTGAAACACCCTTAACAAACTAAGCCTATGCCCTTTAGGGATAAAACAAAGGAGACGAGAGTCTTCTCCGGTTGGTGAATACTTGTAGTACAGCAAATCGTACTTTATGAAAAACCGGGTAGGATCCAATTGACCATCTCTCAGCTTTTGCATCAAGCTTTGAGTTTCAGAGTCAGCCGTCTGAGCAATCTTCGCCCAATTTCGCGGATTTCGTATTTGGAGAACAGTAGCGGGCTGCCGGCTTAAAAAGTCTGCGTGTTGCATGAGGCAACCTTTCCGATACTCAAGCGTGAACCGAAGGTCTTGCATGTAAACCCACCAACGAGCCACACGAGGCAACAAGTCCTTTTTACGCTCAGTCAATTTCAACGAATTACAATCTGTTACTATTTTAAACTCTATGCCTATTAAATAATGCCGAAAATGTTGTAATGCGCGAACGATTGCCAATGTCTCGAGTTCGTAACTGTGGTAACGGGACTCGGCGCCTTGCGTGGATTTACTAAAATAGCTGACAACTCGCTTCCGCCTACCCTCATGTTCCTGCAATAGAATTGCACCATAACCGATAGCACTGGCGTCTGTATGAAGCTCAGTTGGCAGATTGGGATTGAAGATTGCTAAAACGGGTTCCTCAGTAAGACTTTTAATAACAAAATCACGTGCTAAGTCTTGCTCCGCGCCCCATAAAAAAGGCTGACCTTTTCTTAGCAATTTGGCAATACAAGCAGTTTTCGAAGCGTACCCAGCAATGTACCTCCGAAAATAGCCCGCCAAACCCAAAAATTTACGAACGCTTCTTACATTAGCTGGCTTAGGAGACTTTACTAAAGCTTCAGTCTTACTAGGGCTCGGCCGTACCTGACCATGACCGAAAAACGTGCATTTTCTTAGATTTACTGAAAATCCCGCCTCAGTGAGTGTTTTTAATACCTCTCGCAAAGTTTCGAGACCGTCACTGACAGAATTCGACATTATTAAAACATCGTCGATATAAATCAACACCTTACCGGTATCCAGCAGGTGCTTCAGGGTTTTGGAAATGATTATTTGATAGATAATAGGTGCATTAGCGTGCCCATAGGGCATTTTCAAATATTCGTAATGCCCTTCAGGCGTTACGAATGCTGTTTTACCAATAGAATCATCATCCTTCATCGGCACCTGGTGAAAACCTGTTGCCATATCAAGACTTGTATAGAATTAAAAAACTGCCTAGCCTGTCAATGTGATCATCGATTAACGGTAGCGGAAATCGCTCTTTAATAGTGATAGCATTTAGATCCCTGTAGTCGACGCACATCCTATCAGACCCATCCTTTTTCTTAACGAGGATGATAGGACTCGCGTAATTAGACTGTGACTCACGAATAATTCCCTTACTAATCAAATCATTAATAATCTCGCGAACGCGACGCTTTTCGTCCACGGAGAGTTTATAAGGTCGATAGTAAATTGGGATGTCACTATTAATTTTTATTTCCATACAACCCGTGTTTACTGTAGACGTCGCTGTACCGGTAGTAAACGTATCAGAAAACTCGTTTAACAGAGCTAGCAAACACTCTTTTTCGTCACCTACTAAGGGCGTCCTTATATTAGGGGACTCTACAGTCGACACACTGTTTACTTGCGAAACCCTGACTAACCGTTGAGAGTTATTTGTTCGAGTATACGTAACTCCGCTACGATTTAAAACATCAGTGCCAATCAAAATCGGAGCCTGAATACAGTCCGGGGGAATAACAAACAAATCTACTTCTAAAGATAATTCGGGAAATTCGATAAGAGTGCTTACATACGAAGTGGACTCAATATCTTGACTTCCTATGCCACGCATCCGGCGATAGGTGGGAATTTTATTTAAACTAAAATGCTTTAATACAGAATCGGAAATCAGCGAAATATCAGAACCAGAATCAATTAAAACGTCAACAGGTACGTTTTGTATAACCGCGGACATCACATTGTTTTGTCTGGAGGAGACTCTGAGCAAAAATTTACGTTACTCGAATTATTTTTATTATTTGATTTCGATTCGACGCGTTCCTTAGCAAAACAAGTTTCAACTGAATGCCCGGTCTTTTTGCAGAATGTGCAAGTCTTAACGGGTTTAGAATTTGACTTTGTCGGTTGAGAATTTGAGCTAGTCGATTCGGTTTTTGATGAAGATTTATCAGAATCCGCATCGATTTTCGCAGACTTTTTAGGGCAAACGGCCTGTTTGTGACCTACGTTTCCGCAAGAAAAGCACACTAATCTATCATACTGCGTGACCTTGCGTTTACGTGGATCAGGGGAATTTGCGTTTGACGTGCGGACAGGATTGTTATTAACAGGTGGCGCGCCCTTAGGCTTTAAGTACACTGACAAAAATTCAACTAATTCCTTTGACTGTAGTTTAGCGTTGGCGGTCGCGGCCTTCACTTGGGGATCGGAGATGCCACGGATCACAATAGCGGTTTTTAATTCCTCTGAAAGCCCCTTAACAATGTTCAGTCGCAACAGGGACTTCCGCGCATACTCAGCATAAGTGGCGAATTTATTAGAATTTACACTCATGACATCATATAGCACAGTAGCCATATCAACTTCACGTGGGCACAACGATCGGAATTCAATTTTAAAATTGGACCACGACCGATCACTGGTCACCCAATCGTTGAGCCACGTCTTAGCATCACCCCGTAAACACCCACCAATGCGTCCCAGGCATTCCCGATCGTCCCACTGACATATCTCGCGCCCACGATCGACTTCCGCACACCACATGTCAAAGTCATCACATTTGGGTCAAAATTAGAAATGTAGTAATGCTTAGATCTTACTTGAATTAGGGAAGAAAGTGCCCCCACAATCCTGTCTGCAGCGTCAACCTCCCGCGATGTCTCAGCGGTCACGGTTCTATCCGTAGCACGTGTTTCCGTATTACCGGTAACAGGTGCCTCAGCAACCACCGAAGTTGTCGGCGGCGGAGTGCCGCCCGGATGAGACGACATGGAAGTAGACGTACGCATAGTATTTGAAGGCAAACGTTCCTCTAAAGCGCTCAATCGAACCAGTATTTCATTTAAAGGGTCGCGTCGAGGGCTTTCCCGACGCCCATACGAACTATCCCGGCGGCTACGCGAACTTTGAGAGTACTCTGATCTATCACGACGACGCCTAGGAGATTTACTACGCGATTGACGATAACGGTCACGACGCCTTTTATGAACATCGCGACGGCTATGCGAATCGTTTTCCCGAGAATTACGCCTCGGTGTATTCTCACGCGGCGTGCAATCACGACTCGACATGATTAAAACTATAGGCAACGTAAATTACCGCTACGTGAACAACAAACTTAGCGCGAAATAAAAGAATTAACACGTGGTTGTTTACTTCAAAAAATACGCACGAAATGTAATCTAATCGAGTAAGAAGCACGTGGCGACTGCCGAATCACGTTAAAATGCACAAAAACTAATCACGGACTAAATCAACAACACGTGGTGAAAAATAATTTAAAACTGTCTCAAAAACACTATTTCCGGTTAAAAAGATGGCGAACGATCTAAATCGCGTGTAATTTAAAGTTATCCCACTTCTGATCTTAGGGATCAGAAGCCTAATTAATTTTTTAAAAAGAAAAAACAAAACGGCCTACAACTATTTATTTAAATTACAAAACCGTTATAAGAAAATAGCTCAATATGAAAATTAGTAAGCGTCCGTCCCATCCGAGCTCCACAGCAAAAGTGACCGAGGCGAGTGAGCACACGGCTCATGGTGTGTCACCCCCTCCACTGACAGCGTCATCGCAGCGACGTGATGTCCCCGCCCTGCCAGCTGTCAAATCCTCTAAGACTATATTTTCCTTGGTAACGGCATCACACGTGAACGGCTGGGCCAATTTTTCCAATTCTTTTTGTTGTGTTTTTTATTTTCAGGAGAAGGTTCAGGGGAAGGGGAAAAACAGGAAAGTTGCACGTAACATTATAAAATTTGAGAAAACGACCATATTAACTTTTCTAATATTATACCAACGCAAATTCAAAATTCATAGCTAATACAGGACAACGTCTGTCGGGTCAGCTAGTATTTAAATTAAAATCTATTACATTGTAGCTATAATATTGCAATATTATTCATAAAACTTGATTTACAAAAATAATTTACAAAATCAAAAAACCCGACTGCCTAAAAAGTGAACTTTAATTTAAAAAGATGGAAAAAAGAAACTGTATTTAAAAGCATCATTACTATTAGACCGAATACTATTATGCAATCTCATGCAGTCGGAGGCATCAGCTTAAATTTAACAATAAAGACCTTTATTGCCTCCTGACTGCTTGTTGAGAGCAGTGGTGGCCAAGAGAGCAGTGGTGGCCAAGTGGTAACGGCTGCGACTTACGAGTTGTCGGTCGTGAGTTCGAACCCAGCCAGGCGCTTTACTTTGTGTAAAATATTTCATCACCACTGCTCTTAAAACGGTGAAGGAAAACATCGTGAGGAAACCGGCATGTCCTAGAACCAAAAATTCGAACACATGTGACATCTACCAACCCACACTGGGCCCGCGTGGTGGATTACGGCCCAATCCCTCTCACCGAGAGGAGGCCTGTGTCCCAGCAGTGGGAACATAATAGGCTGATGATGATGATGACTGCTTGTTGATTTTGTAAATTATTTTTTAAGCTATTGCGTAGCTTCTATCGCGGGCCTTGAGCGTGGAGACCGAACCCAGAAATTCCGCAACGAAAATAATGTCACACCTAGCAACAGGTCGGACTGTTGCATAGCAACGGAGGAATGACATGTTAAAATTGCAATTTTGACTGCTTTATCTGAATTTTCATACACAACATCGTATATTTATGGATAGTTTATGAAATTTTCTTGATGAGTTCAATGTGGCTGTAGGCTTGCACCAGGGATCGGCTTTAAGTCCTTACCTCTTCCTGTTGATCATGGACGCTCTGACGTCGGACATACAGGAGGAGGCACCCTGGTGTATGCTGTTTGCCGATGACATTGTTCTTGTCGGTGAAGATGTGTCCGAGATCCAGAGCAGATTGAAGAAGTGGCAACAGAAGCTGGAGAATGTTGGCTTGAAAATCAGCAGAACCAAAACTGAATATATGTTCTGCGATTTCGGCGGTCTCTCCAGCTCTGGAGCCATAGCGCTTGATGGCGTGCTTCTCCCAGTCTGCTCCGACTTTCGGTATCTCGGTTCACTCGTGCAAAGCGATGGCGAAGTAGATCGGACGGTTAAGCACATAATTAACACCGGATGGATGAAATGGCGGCAGGTCACGGGAACCATCTGCGACTCCCATATTCCCCTTAAACTTAAGGGGAAGATATATAAAACCATGGTAAGACCTGCCGTCTTTGTATGGGTCAGAATGTTGGGCCACAAAAGAGATGAATGAAAGGCAATTGCATGTATCCGAGATGAGAATGTTAAGAGGAATGTGTGGTGTTACACGAATGGATAGAATAAAAAATGAGTACATAAGAGGAAGCCTGAAAGTGGCAACGATAAATGAAAAGTTGTGTGGAAATCGGTTGTCATGGTATGGGCATGTGATACGGAGGAATGAGGAAAATGTCGTGAGGAAAGTTTTGAGTATGAATGTCGATGGTTATAAGAGTAGGGGGAGACCAAAAAAACGATGGATGGACTGTGTGAATGATGATATGGTTAGAAAGGGTGTGACTACGGAGATGACGACTAATAGAGAAGTGTGGAAGAAAAAGACATGTTGCGCCGACCCCAAATAAATTGGGATAAGGGCAGGAGAATGATGATGAGTTTATGAAATTTTCTTACCGTTTTAGCAGTATTTTGCCATTTCATACTGGGGGGTATAGTATCTGTTTATTACCTGATACTGTACTTCGCTTCTTTTTCATTCATCCACATCATCTTTATGTTTAGTATCCTTTTACGACTTATCCTTTTACATTATTTATATTTCACACTTTGTTTTCTGTATTAGTACTCTGCGAATCGGTCTTAAACGATTCGTCTATTTAAAATTACCTGATTTTACATAGAATTTTGCATCTTTTTACATAATAATATTATTGTTATGACATTTAAGTCCAACGTGTCAAACTGATGTCTACTTATTCTTTTAATTGTCTATGCAGTCTATTCAAGGCAAGGAAGGTTGCATTAGGATTGTATTTACTAAAGATAATTTTAAATCGTTTTGTATAGCCCAAATTTGGTTTTTTCTACCTAATTACGTTGTCTACTAAATAACGGAATTCTAAATTATTATAAGATTCTTAGACGCACTCTCGGTTTTTATCAAGGAGGTTTGATGTCTTGGCCGACCAGACCGAAAAAAAAGAAAAAAAGGGGCATGACTGGAGAAGTCAACGGGGAAAAAGTTACTAAGCTGAAAATTCGGGGCTACGGAGATGGGATTGAAAGTGTCTATCATCATGAAGAACACGTTATATCTATAATTGCGTCAATGTTACGCAATTGCCGAGTCAAATAAAAGACAACGGTTACTAGCGAAGTTCTCATGAAGAACACGATACTCATAACTGCATCAATATTATTCAATCGTCAAGGCAGCCAAAGACAACGGTTACCTTCTAACGAAGCTCACTGAAAATTACCTTGAAAAGGTCGCCCGGCTCCTAGAGTGGCATTTCAAGTATATTGACTAGTGGATCGAACTTTTTGACACCAAGACTGAAAACATTGCCATTGTCAATCTTACCTATTACTTTCCTTACCTCTACCTTGTGTGTGTACTTTCTACACAGGTACCCTTTTTTATAACTACACTATTTTGTTTACTTTTCTTATTTATTAAATTGAACTGTCTACCCTATTTCTTACCTTTTATTTGTTAGGAATAGGTAGACATGACAGGGGTGTTAGGTTATTTTCGTTATAATTGCATAAGTTGATAAAAAATGCTATGCAATAGCTTTACCGCGGCAGTCTCCGAGTGCCACAAGTTTTTTTATTTCACAGTTTTTAGTTAATATAATGACCTTTATTTCACTTATATACAGGCTGAAATTTTAATGGTTGTTTTCCCGCGGCAAAACAACTTGCCATAAGGAGTCCCTTCGAACCATAGAGTAAAAGTAAAAAAAAAAAATGTTTTTTGTTTTGAAATAATTAAAAAAATATTCATCAACTCGAAAGCGTGAGAATCAATAGTAACACTGGAGGTAACTTGTAGGTATTACTCGAAACGCACGCGCCGCCGCACCGCCGCGCCGACAAAGGAACAATGATGCATAAATGTTCAAAGCAAAATAAACTCGCATGTGGTACTAAGTCATAAATTAGTTTTCACGCAACAACACAAAACACAGCCGCGGCGCCGACAAAGAAAATACCGATTTATAAATGTTCAAAGCAAAATAAGCTCTCGAGTGTAATGATACGGCATAAAGTACAAACTAACAACAATTACAAACCAAGCAGCGCGCCGGCTTCCCATTGAGCGGGACGGCGCGCGGCGTCGGCGGCGGCGCACTTAGTTTTCCCGCGAATGTCGTACGTGAAACACGCGTTATCAGTGCAATGGATCGCCATTACAATTATTGCAATTTGGAGTACGTCGCTATGGTGCATCTGTACGCTAGGGCTGATTATGACACCCTTGATGCCCGTCGACTTTACGCGGAGCTGCCACACTTGGAGTCGCTTCGTCTTCGCCATCGGCCCGGACGATCGTAGCAGCGACACAGCGGCTACTCGACGATCATGAGCAGTTCCGGACATCAGCAGTTGCACAGGGCAGTGGTCGATCGGCCGTTATTTCGCCAGAGCTCGACGAATAGATCATCGAGTACTTCGAACGGGATCTTCGGCGAAGTACACGTTGCAAGGCTGCGGCTAGGTTTGGCGTAAGCCAATACTACGTCTGGAAACTACTCAACTCTGAAGGACTTCATCCTTATGATTATCGCAGAGTTCATGCCCTCCATGAAAACGACGCGCAGAACAGAATTACTTTTTGTCAGTGGTTAATCGACAGTCAAAATGCGAACATTTTGTGGACAGGTGAAGGAACTTTTACGCGAGTTAGACTCGAACATTTTTGGGCGTTAAATAACCCACATGTTATTCGCGAGTGTGCGCATCAAGAGCGTTTTAGTGATAATGTGTGTAATAATTAATGCCCACCTCATTTCAATATCGTAAGAAGTGACAGAGACACGTTATTAAAATTTAAAGGCAATCAATGAAAACGTGCTCCATTGTGTATTCAACGTAGTGGCTTGCAGTTGCACTGCTTGCACTACGAACAATTACTCCGTTATCGTTACCGTGAAGTGTAAGTACCTACTCGTACTTTTGTAAATTGTGAAGTTGTTAACATTTAAAAGTAGGTAGTCAAATTAATTAAAATTATTGTAAATCAGTTGATTCAAATTTTGAACGACGCCTCAAACTTTTTTAGGTATCTAAGTCCGAAAATTATGATAAACTTGTTTTTATTAATTAATTTTTATGTTAATTTCTTGTTCAGTAAATTGCAGCTAAAAAGTATTTATGACGGTCCTAAGCTCGTAAAAGTATGAAGGGAAAATTTGAATAGCTTGTTGGGTACAGCTTATTATCAAGAATACGATCAGCTGATTGAAACGCACGCGGGTCAACGGCCGCGCGGCCGCTCGGCGGCGGCGCCCGGCTTGCGCAGAGCGTAGGTATCGGAACTGTTGGTTCGTGGTCGCTTTCGAGTTTTGTTTTTCACAATGGTTAATCTGCCATTTTTTGTTTCTAATATTTTATTTGTTTATAAAACTATTGTATTACCAAGACAAAACCATTTCGCTGCGGGAAAACAACCATTTAAATTTCACCGTGTACATATAACTTACATTTTTAAATATTTGTATAAAAATATAAAAACATTTAAAAATATAAAAAATAGTATCCCACCGGTATCGGGAACAGGGTCCAAGCTACCCGGCGGTCAGGGCTCCAGAGAGAGGAACCTCCTAACAATGCGAGCCGTGTCAAGAAGTACCGCTTTCTGAGTCCACATCCCACATGTCGACAACCTCGCGAGCCAAGTCAAGATACTTGATTTGTTTATCTTTCTCGGCTTTCACGAGGTTCCCGTCATGCGGGACCGTTATGTCAACGATCATTGTGCGCCACTCTAGTCGATCCACCACCACTATATCAGGCTTATTGGCAACAATAGTCCTGTCAGTGATGATGGATCGATCCCAGTACAGTGTAACATGTCCATTTTCAAGAACTGGGTCGGGCACATACCTGTAGTACGGCACTTCTGATTCCACAAGGCTGTATTTCAGAGCAAGTTGCTGGTGGATAATCCTGGCTACAAGGTTGTAATATAATTATTGTTAACGTTAATGAGACCTATTTATGAAACCCTTTATTTTGATACCCCACTCAATAGGGTTGTTTTTTTTTTAAATGACACTATATGGCGCCAAAAACCGTTTTTTTTTTTCATTTTTTGTATACCCAGTGTCACTCTCACAATTAAGACGAATCTAACGGCATCTCTCAAGCTGAAATCGATAAGCCGTGTAGGCTACAGAGCGTACCAAATAAATATACATACATACATACATGCACTCGAAAAACATAACCCTCCTACTGGCGCAGTCGGGTAAAAATATAATTGAATTTAATTGATTGATTGATTGATCGATGTCGAAGTCGGATAAAAAGAAATAAACTAATTTATCATTTATTTTCCTTCTCAGACAGAAGAAGAAAAAGCAACCACATGTAAAACCTACGACCTCATTTGACGAGATTTTCAACGTGAAACCTTTGGACCACGAGGAGTTGAAACGAGAAATCCTGGCCAGACGGAATTGTGAGAAGTATACTCAGGCGCGTTACAAGTGTAACGTCTGTTATAGAGGGTTCCCGACCAAGGATAAGCAACAAAGACATATGATCAACCATAGCGAGGTAAATACATAATCAGGATATAATTATAAATCATACTGTCATCGAGACGTCGAATAGTTCGGTCACGTTAATTCTGCTCCGTAGCTTCAATTCTATAATCTTTGTAAAAAGTTATTGTACGAGTGCGTTCTGTCTTGACACTCTAAGACGGTACCCTATAGACTGCAATCACATTATTTTCTAATCGATTAAAGTGTTTTCAAATGTGTTATTAGTGAAAACTATAGTGTTCAGTGGTGGTGATCAAACAAAAGTTATTGCAAGGTGTCATTATTAAATTATTTCCAACCTACCGTCTGTTGGGCAAACTTCGTGTTGCCACACGAGATTCATAATTTCGGGCATTAAACTTAAGTTACGTTGGCTCTGAGCGTTAACGTCCGGCACCCATACACAAGGTGTTGCAGGTTCGAGTCCACCAAAACGCACCTCGTCTTTTTGGATTTATTGTACTGTTTGTGTATTATAATAAAATAAAATGTCGAACTGTGATACTTGTGGACTACCGGTTAAACAAAATGAAAAATAACATGTTTTAATTGCGACAAAAGCTATCATCACCTATGTGTTAAATTGAGTGCTACTGCGCTTAAAAGGCTCAGTAAAGCTGCACGTTCTAAGTGGAATTGTCCGAGCTGTTTATCTGAACATGAGCCTAATAAGTCGTTGTCTGATAGCTCTGAAGGCGAGGATGATAAGGTTAGTGACATACGACTTGTTATACGGGAGGAAATTCGGAATACATTGCGTATTGAAGTGAAGAGTATGATTAGCGAGCTTAGATTCGAAATGGACGAGTTAAAAAAACAGATTGATGAGTTGAAGTTATCCGGATCCTTTGACATATCTCAAGTTAACGACTTAAAAACTGAACTCCAGGGTGTCCAACGTGAGAATTCTGAACTACGTTCTCAGAACTCCGATATGAAAAGGACTATGAATCAGCTGATAACGCAAATAAACACCCTTGATCAGAATATGCGTGAGGCGAATATGGAAATTCACGGCTTACCAGAAAATAGGAATGAAATTTTACCGACCGTTGTAACGCAATTGGCTAATGTTGTGTCATTTGCCCTAACGGACTGCGATATTATGAAGTGCGTAAGAGTGGCCAGTATGAACAACTACAAGTCTCGCCCGCGCTCGGTAATAGTGAAGCTGCGTAGTCCTAGATGTCGCGACGAATTTTATTCTGCAGTAACTAGATACAATAAATCTCACTCCGAGGATAAATTGAACACAAGTCTTTTGGGTTATGGCGGTAGCAAGGAGCCAGTTTATGTATCCGAGCACTTTTCTCCGACATATAAATCTTTACATGCTGCTGCACGTCTTAAGGCTAAAGAAAAATCCTATAAGTTTGTCTGGGTGCGCTATGGTAAAATTTTTGTATGTAAAGGTGAAAATTCTGGTACTATTCTAATTAAGGATGAGCAGAGTTTAGAAAAAATTGTATAATTTTTTGTTTTAATTATTCACCTAGTTCCTACTTGTCATGTTTACTTTTTATTTAGTCTAGTGGATAGTATATCAATTTTTTATCAGAATGTGAGAGGCATGAAAACGAAGTCACATGAAATTCTAATGTCAATTTTAAATTCTGACTATGACATAATATGTCTGACAGAAACGTGGTTAGATGACTCGTTCTTATCCTCTGAATACTTTGATCAAAGATATACTGTTGTGCGCCGTGACCGTAGTGCACAGTTTAAAGATTTGTACTCTAAAAGTTATGGTGGTGGGTTATTGGTAGCTATCTATATCTATACATATAATAAATCTGTAAAGGAACTTTTTCTGTACATTTAAAATATTTCGAAAATAATTGCTTGGGGTGGTAAGGGATAATCAACAGATGACATTTTAACCCTTATCAAAATTTTTGTCTGTGGCTCGGTTTTTCAGTTTCTATGTTGAATAGATCAAGTATCACGTCAAAAGAACGAAACTAATATGGTTATCTTTCATACTCAAATATTGTTTATAACTCAGAGTTTATATTAGTCTTTGTTTCATCGCAATCGCTTCGGTCAACCTATCTAAATAATTTAAAGTGTTCAAGAAGAATTTATTTACGTAATGTTGAAACACTTAGCGACATCTATTGGCGTGAAACGGTACTAACGAATACTTAATATTAACACGTCATTCTCATTTAAGTTACTTACTGTGTCTGTGTTATTTCAAAAAGTAATGATACTGATTACTAAAATCGCTTTCCGTTGGTGGTTGATTCCCACGAATCAAAAAAGCTAAAAGAATTTCAAATAAAAAGTTGTGATAATATTAACTGACGTGGTGTTCTGAGTCATATACCTAGAATGCAATGTTAGATAAATATTTATTAGTTTTATCAATCAAATTAATACAAATAGAGGGGAAGAAATCTCATTTTTAATTGTGATAAAAGTCTTAGTAGCGCCATCTAGCATAATGTAGCAAAATTAGAGCGGCTAGAGGAACATCTCCAAATTCTTAATCTCTAGCGTCAGTAACGCCATCTAGGTTTGAATAGCAAACATGCAAAGACAACAACTTGATTTCGCGCGAAATTTGATAATGTTAAATTTAAATGCGTGTTTACAGCATTACTCGATTCAAATAATGGGAGTTTTGGGAGTAAAGAGTTGTAAATACTTATGTGCTAATTTTCGTGATGTTAGTTTTCGAGGTGGGGAGGGGTTCAAGCGAGGTCGGATGGTGAAAGTCAGGAAAAAAAATCCAAAATTGCGACCATAACTACTGGTGGATTTGAGTAAATAGATAGGTTTTCACACGGGCAACTGTAGTTATGTCGATGCTCTTCCGAGCAACATCGCTTACAGAGAAGCATTTTCTTAGTTAAAACAAGTTTAAAAATTTATTTATTTATCCATTTGGCATCTCCAACAAAGGATACATTACTTACACAGGAACAATAGAAATCACAATAGTAAAATATTGACAATTTTAAAGTCGCTTCTTTAAATATAATTATTTATTGGTCTACAAATAAATGTATGGCTGAACAAAAGAAACACTGAAACATTTTTGAATAAAAAGGCATCGCAACTGAGAGTCGCGGAGGATCGCTCTGTTACGTCCATTATCCTCGGGATCGGGCTCTCTCTCTTCCTGCTGCCTGCGTCAGCAGCGGGGAGAGAAGTGGGGGCGCGCGCGGTATGGCACTACGTAGCAACAACATCGTACTTACTATGTTCATAGAAAACCCGTGCTATACAATTAAATAGTTTTTTTTGCCTGGTTTGGTTTTTTTTTCAACAGCGCTTTTAATGTGGATAATGACCGACGTTGCGGGGCGTAGGTAATGGTAACATTCGCAGCGAGCATGTCTTTACGCCGTGTGCTAAAATCAGTGTTGCTCGCTCGCATGTTTTGCCGTAGGTACTACTGACTGCACGAATACTTGCTTGGTAACATATTAGGTGCATTTTGACCCGTGACGCCGGTCAGTATCCACCTTTACAGCGTGATCTTTCTTCATCGTGATAACGCCATGGTCCCACGGGCCGTTAACTGACAGGTGGCGTCAGGTGTTACTGCACTGCTACCTGTCGAGGCCTATCGCAGTCCGTGCAGAGCATTCCCACTGCTGTGGTTTTATTCAGTGGTCAACGTTTGATAAACAAAGCTAAAAGACACGCGCCTGTACGGGCCGAGATAGGCGCCCGCCCCCGCGTGGAATAATGCTTCAGCACACTCAACCAGACGCGCAGTCGATTTATTGAGTAAGTACAGTAAAAGCTCCTTATTCGTGCTTCCTTCATTCGCGTTTTCACTACTCGCGGATTAAAAAAATGCGACCCAATTCCTATATCCGCGGCTAAAGATTTATTTATTTGCGGGTCTAATCGGTACATCGGTACATACATATTAACAAATAACAAAAAGGATTCCAATAGGTATCCAACCCAATATCCTTTGTAAACGCGTCGTCAGGTGGACTATAAAAAAGTGAAATAGACCTTATTACAACTTCGCCTAAAGTACATTGTCAAATGATATCGCCGCTGTATTGGTTCGGCCTTTGACATCTACAATAGCCGCCTTCGCCGCGGTTGGTGTTTTTAACCGACTTCAAAAAGAAGGAGGTTATCAATTCGACATGTTTATATTTTTAATGTATGTTCAGGCATAACTCCGTCGTATACAGGGTGTAAAAAGACACATCACAAAGCCGTAAACTACGCATACTGTACGTATAACTAAGTAGCTTTGCGCAATTTTTTTTGCTGGGAACCGATTTTTTTTTTAAGGTATGAAATAAAGCCATTTTTTATTGCGCGCAATGTAACGCGAACCCAGGCTTGAACGGACACAGTACTGTTGTGTGAGTTAAGCCCCGCCCCTTCGCTCTACGCGGTATGAGCGAAATGAATAAAAAGTTTCCATGATAAATGTACAACCATTTACTTAAATTAAAACTCTTAAAAACACTAGATTTTAGTTGTTTTTAGCCTGTGTGGGCACTTACCTACTGTCCATCGCTGTCATCATCAAACATCGGTGGCCTCTCGACACTCACGAGCTGTGGTTCAAACTGCCGACCTCCCACGCGGAGACAAACGCGCGCCCTTTTCAGCGTATTTTCATGAACCCGCTCCAGGATTCCTTCTCGCTCTGACAGCTGCTTTAGTTCATCAAAAACTTCAATAATTTTCTGACGCATCTCAACAGCGGTCTCACAGGGACGGTCAAACACCCTATCCTTGACGTAGCCCCACAAAAAGAAATCCAGAGGGGTTAAATCTGGCGATCGTGCAGGCCATGCATGGGGCCCATACCGCCCAATCCAATGGTCGCCGAACAGTTGCGTCAGCTGTTCGCGAACCGGTCTCACAATGTGTGGCGGCGCGCCGTCATGCTGGTACCACACATTTCGCCGCTGGACCAATGGCATGGCTTCCAGCGTGTCGGTCAGGTAACCATTGATCAGTTCGAGGTAGTTAGGTCCGTTCATTCTGGGCGGCAAGAAAACGGGGCCCAGGATCTGGTTTCCCACAATGCCTGCCCGCACATTATGTTTCCAACGTGCCTGGAAACCCGTTTCCTGGGTTTGGTTTGGGTTCACGGAGCACCAATAGTGTGAATTACGGCGGTTCCACATACCATTATTTGTAAAGGTACTTTCGTCCGTGAAAATAATGTTGTTCACAAATCCTCGGTCCTGCCTTAACAGCCACCTGCAGTACTGCATACGGCGTGTTGTGTCGCCCGGCACGAGCGCTTGCACGCGGTGAATTTTGTAAGGCCGTTGCCTATCTCTTTTAAGTACTTTGTGCACAGTGGAATGAGACACCACGTACCTAGCGCGATTGCCATGCCGTCTCCGCAATACTTTTGCCGCTGTACGCACTCCCAAACGTGGGTTTTCCCGCATTACAGATAGGATGGCCATTTCTGCCGCCGGTCTTATTTGCCTGCCGCCTCCCTGTGAAACCGGCACGATCGGCTGGTTGTCCAATAACCGTTGCACTGCCCGAGTGAAAATACGTGAATCAGAGGGCTGAAACGCGGTAGGATATTCAGTACCATAAAGTCGTAGGGCTGCGGCAGCATTTCCTCGGGCCATACCGTAGCAGTACACCATGTTAACGTACTCGCGCGCCGAATAATCGTGAAACGGCATTTTCGCAACTAAAACAATTAACACAAAAGCACTAACAAACAAACAAGTACGCACTCAAACACAGACACTTCGTGTGCCAGCCAATACGCAGTCACAGTCACTGCACAGCAGCACAGTTTCTACACTTAAAAGTAGGTAATGCTTTTCGGAAAAAACAACACAAGCGCATTCGATAACGTAAGAAACCGAACTAATAATGCCGATTGCCGAAAAATTTGATCAATTTCTTGTTTTGCTGGAGACGTTCCTAGGTGCGCGGTGCGGGAGGGGTGACAGTTACAAGTTGACGAATCACTGAGCTCTCGCATCACGTCACCACACCCCCGCGCCCACCGCGCAGCTACCTCAGGAAACGTCGCGGTAGGCATAAAGGAGCCGCGGCTTTCTTTGATCTATGCGAAGCGCGCGCGATCGGAACGTTAGGTATCTTTATATCATTGCGCTATTAGGATCTACCAAATTATGGAAACGTAAACGGAAGACGTAATACGTCATACGACGCGACGTATACGTCAATCAAATTCTTTTAAGGGCTATCATAAGGTTACCTAAATAATCAATGTTATTTTAATTCTGTGGAACACAGCTACCTAATTAAGCTGTTTTCAGACCAGCGCGATTTGTCGCGCGACGCGACACGAACAATACAAAACTTCACGGTATAACAATAACCGGTGTCTGAAAACAGCTTAAGATGACGAAATCTAGAAAAAAAACTAAAAGACTTCAATTGCAGTTATGTAATTATTACCAGCATACACGTTTATTTACAATGAATAAATATCCACCCTATTGGCAGTAGGTATGGCTTCGTGTGAATAAAGTGAATAAACCTTTATTTTTACCATAAGTAGTAAATAAATACTGCCTCGTTGGTCTAGTGGTTGCAAACGCTACTGCTGAGCATGAGGTCCTGGGTTCGATTCCCGTGTTGGGCAGTGTTATTTGATTTTTCTATCTGAAATTTCTCAGTAGCAGCCCGGAGTCTTGATGTCTGCCCGGTTGATGGCAATAGGCTCGCCCCCTATTACATGGAACTTAAACATAGCTGGCAAAATGTGGGTGCATCTGCTACAGGTACATCTCTGCCGAACCCTTCGGGGAAACAAAGCGTGATGTTATGTTATGTTAGTGAATGAATAGCTCAAACCAAAAAGTGGTTTTGATAGGTAGGTAGGTAATTTGTGCAGTAATAATAAAATTAATTCTTCATTATTTGCTTGAATGTAGGTAGTAAGCACTTAGAATAATAACGCACTAGACTAGCAGTTTACTTTTATTGTAAACGAAACGAATGAGGACCAACTTCGTCAACATTTTTAATTGAATCTGCAAGAAGTTTAGTGATAAGATGTACCTACTTGTAGTACTTACAAGGGCGTGTTCTTCGACATTACAGACAACGGACTTGCCTGCAACTCATAATCAACGTCTTTGAAATCAGAAACTTCAACAAATGTAACTACGAAATGTAGGCACTAACAACCGATCAGCTGTTACAAACACGGGTCGTTGTAACGTTCAAGACCACGTGACACTGATCGTGCGCTTGTTGTCGTACAGTCGTGACGTGCGTGGTAGTGTGCGCTTGATGTTCATTGCGTTTTTGTAACTTCAAATGTGTTATTTGTTAAGAAAAATTGAAAATTTTGGTAATGATTCTTTGGAAAAAAGTTTAGTAATAACACGTGGAATACATTTACGCAAAAAAAGTAAAAAAAAAATGCGACTTTGACCTTCAATATCTTCAGAACCAGTGGATTCCCAGGTATGGTCTAGTGGAAAAAAATGATCCAAATAATGGGTAGAATATGTGGCTTCCGGCTTCGGAAAGGGTCTTTTTACACCCGATATAGACAGATTTGCAAAATTCTTTTTTTTTTCGAAAGGGGTTTACTCCGAAATGGTCCCATTGAAATTTCATATAAACAGTGCCCGATCTAGCTATTTAGCCGCTCCGGGCAAAAATAACATTCGCCGCCCTTTGCACTAACATCATCAAAGATGGTATGACCATAATTATGTGATATTCTTTTAACTATATAATATTCACATACGTTAGTCTACTACGGCTTCTGAACAAGTATACAAAAATTCATGAGAGTAGGTATGTTTGTAAGTATAAATTTTGCCGCCGCTCATTTTTGCCGCTCTGAGCATTTGCCCGGCTTGCCCCCCCCTTAGATTGGGCCCTGCATATAGATCTGATGATACGTTTCGGAAACAGACAACGGAACTCTTCAAAAAATTACAGCAAATCAACCGCGAATGTTGCTATCACATAAATAAGTATGCATTGTTTTGACCCAAAGGATGATGAAATTTCGAATTGGTGTATTGGTAGGTAACAAAAAAGTGAAAAATAAAAACTTTTTTCAAAAAAATAACAACCGACTTCCAAAAAACACTACAAAGTGCAAAATAACTTTAATTTCGGAAGGCGGTGACAAATAATTAAAATACACATCCAACGTCACCGACTTCCGAAATTAAAGTTATTTTGCACTTTGTAGTGTTTTTTGGAAGTCGGTTGGTTTTTTTTTTTTTTTAATTTTTTTGAGAATGTAAACAAACATAATGAAACCAACCTCATCACCATAAAGTATATTTATATATCATCATCATCATCATTTCAGCTGAAAGACGTCCACTGCTGGACATAGGCCTCCCCCACATTTATAAATGCTGCGACTTAATAGACATTCCATCCTTTGGTACGAGCCGCTTTGCGTGTTTTACCTATTGTTTCATCTTTCCATTTATTGCAAAATGTTGAAATTTTTTTTTTACTTAAAAACGATTTTCGACGCGAAAAAATCTGTTTAACGCATAGAAATGCTTGATCGTTTACGCCTTGGAGAGTCGCTTGCATCCATATCACGCTCATACAATTAATCAATATGGTCAAAAACTTCAATTAAATTGTTTTTTTTTTTTGTCACTAGTAGTATATTATTGGGCATCCTACTCCACCTTCCGTTCCATCGGCTCACTTCGTTCGCCTCGTCACTCTCGATGGAGTAGAATGCCCAATAATATAAATGAAAACCTACATAGTGCAGTAAAATACTGGTTCGGCGCCTATTCCACTCGATGGGAACGGAAGGTGGAGTATGAATTCCTACATAGTGTAGTAAAATACTGTTAGTATCGATGGCTTACCTCTATCAACTAGGTACCGCAGATTCAGATTCATGTAATTATACTCACCAGGTTAAAACAGCTAAAACTTTACTATACCTTGATTCAAAACTTTCGTTGACATAATCAGCTCTATATTTGAACGAACCAGTAACCTAAAATTCAGGACAGATTGTCTCATGTCTCTCCACATACTTAGGGATGGTGCATTGCCGCTTAGGATAACACACATACCTGTTTTCGTGACCAGATTGGCTCGAGGACATCTGAAAGCTACCGCGTACATTATAAAACTTTACTATCCCTTGATTCAAACATACACAAACTTTCGTTAACATAATCAGGTCTATATTTGAACGAAACAGTAACTTTAAATTCAGGACAGATTGTCTCATGTCTCTCCACATACTTAGGGATGGTGCATTGCCGCTTAGGATAACACACATACCTGTTTTCGTGACCAGATTGGCTCGAGGACATCTGAACTTTAAGCTACCGCGTATATTATAAAACTTTACTATCCCTTGATTCAAACATACACAAACTTTCGTTAGCATAATCAGGTCTATTTTTGAACGAAACAGTAACTTTAAATTCAGGACAGATTGTCTCATGTCTCTCCACATACTTAGGGATGGTGCATTGCCGCTTGGGATAACACACATACCCTGTTTTCGTGACCAGATTGGCTCGAGGACATCTGAACTTTAAGCTACCGCGTACATTATAAAACTTTACCATACCTTGATTCAAACATACACAAACTTTCGTAGCATAATCAGGTCTATATTTGAACGAACCAGTGACCTAAAATTCAGGACAGATTGTCTCATGTCTCTCCACATACTTAGGGATGGTGCATTGTCGTTTAGGATAACACACATACCTGTTTTCGTGACCAGATTGGCTCGAGGACATCTGAACGTTAAGCTACCGAGTACATTATAAAACTTTACTATCCCTTGATTCAAACATACACAAACTCTCGTTAACATAATCAGGTCTATATTTGAACGAACCAGTAACCTAAAATTCAGGACAGATTGTCTCATGTCTCTCCACATACTTAGGGATGGTGCATTGCCGCTTAGGATAACACACATACCTGTTTTCGTGACCAGTTTGGCTCGAGGACATCTGAACTTTAAGCTACGAGTACATTAAACTAAAATTTGGGACAGATTGTCTCATGTCTCTTCACAGAGCAAGAAATAGCATGCACCTTCAAGCACACACACACAATCTATTTCTATGACCCCAGATTGGGCACCAAGGACATCCAAATTGTAATTTAATTCCTTCGAACCAACGACACTACCTTACACGTTAACAAACAAGGGCGCTCGCTGTTTGAACTGCTAGCCTAAAATTCAGGACAGATTGTCTCATGTCTCTTCACAGAGTAAGATATAGCATAAACCTTCCGGCACACACACAATCTATTTCTATGACCCCAGATTCGGCACCAAGGACATCTGAACTTTAGGATACCGTAAACATTAAACTAAAATTTGGGACAGATTGTCTCATGTCTCTTCACAGAGCAAGATATAGCATGCACCTTCAGATCCACACACAATCTATTTCTATCACCCCAGATTGGGCACCAAGGACATCCAAATTTTAATTTAATGAATTCGAACAGACGACATACCTGACACGTTAATGTTACATGTTATTTATTGAGTAGTTCTATCACGCTCTGCTGTCCGAGCCTTTGATTATATACCAAAGGTTCGTACATTCTACTGGTTTTGCATGCATATACACTTGCAATGCCAGCTGCACCACCAGCTAAAGTTCCTAAAGCCGATAAACCAGCGAAAATTGGAATTAAAGGTAGAATTCCTCCAGTCTTTGGTATGGGTATTACTCGGGGTACTCGAATTCTATGATGAATGTTTGGAAATAACTTTTTTGCGGTTAAGTAAGCTGCTTTTATTAAAGTATTATTATCTTTGCATTTGAGTTTCTTAATTTTTGATTTAATTTTTGAAACTAAGCTTTTAAATGTTTTAATGCCGGATCCAGACTTTAGTTTCGCTTTCATAACTTTGTTCACTAGCCAAGAGCTCAGTTTTTCTCCTTTCCCTGCATCTTTTGATTTAAGTCTTTCTTTAGCCATGTTAAGTAGTTGTAAATCGGCTTTGTGGCGATTTGATAAGTCTGTATGGTTTGTATACGCTATATCGTGTTGCATGCAAGCTTCGTCTAGCTTATTTACACCTCGGTCACCTCGCGCTAAGCGTTTGTGAAGTTTGGTTCCTGGTCCACAATAATTGTATCCTGGCAAATGAACTTCGAATGGTAGACGATTAATTATGCTGTTAACTAGTCCACCCCCCTTCATTACCCAAATTATAATGATAGGATTTTAAATGAGAAATGGATATATAATATCTTAGTCCATTATTGCAGCTTTTTCAATCCAACTGTTTTCTGCACTGGTTAGACCTAACCATTTGACGTACAATTTATTTCCTTTCTTTTTCAAAACCTTTTCTATTAAATAAACATCAGGATAGTTAGATCTTTGCAGTTCTTGTTCATAAAAAGCTCCTAAAATGTTTTGCTTTCGTTGATCTTCTATTTGATATGTCACTGGTATTGTTTTATTTACCTTTTTTATAATAAATAATTCAGTTGACCAATTAGGAGTGTAACCTTTCTCAAAATTATGTTTGTATTTACTTATGCGAACACAATCACCTACTTTGAATTTAGGTTTCCACTGAACTAAATCATGTTTATTTATGTTTTTTAAATTTTCTTTGATTACTTGTTCATTACATTTATTCACATCAACCGGTTTAAATTGAATAGTACGATGTTTTGTGTTGTTATATTTCTTTATCGTTTCTTCCAATGGTAAACCTAACCACTTATATTTTCCATCGAAACTAAAATATTTATATAATTTATTTTTTACAGTTCTAATCAATCTCTCTACAATTGATGCTTTTTTAGTAGAAAACGATGAGTAATGGTTAATATTATGTTTTTTCATAAGTGTTTGAAAAGTGGTGTTATAAAATTCTGTTCCCATATCAGTTTGTAAGTTAACAGGATTGTTATGACTACTAAGCAGTATATGTTCGAATGCACGAGTAACGACAAATTTATTTTTCGATTTTAACGGTTCAGCCCAGGCATATTTTGAGAAGCAGTCAATCACCACTAAGATGAAATTGTAACCTTTGTTATACTTTTTCAGGTTTTGCATGTCCATCAAATCTGCTTGCCATAAGTCGTGGATTCCTTTCAAAATAACAGAACGTCGAAGGAAATTTCTCCGAGCCGCTTTGTGTATTTCATTTACAATTTGCTGTTTTACCATTACGGAGTTTTTTGAAGTAATTTATCTACCTCTGCTTTAGTATAAAACGTATCTTGCAAATGAGTTGAAACCTCAGGTATTCTTGCTTTTAAAGTAGTTTGAACAGCACCTTTTGCATCTTTTATGATTTGAGAACGTAATGAACCAATCATATTATTAAATTCTTTTAGCATATTAGCATTCAATCGATCTACATAATCCTTATTCACAGCCAAATTATTTAATTCTTTTAACGTGTTAGCATTTATACGATCTACATAATCCTTGTTCACAGCATCGTCTGCTTCTACTGGAGATCTAATTCCTCTCAATCTTAATGCTTTTAAATCAAAATCTCCGTTTTCCGATTTTAACAACGCATTCTCATTAAACTCAAATAAGTCTGTTAAACGCATTCTTTTGTGAATATAGTGCCCGAATTTGTCTACGTTCATGTTTAAGGTGTATTGTATTGAAAGGCTATTAGTAAAATAAACACGTTTTAAAATATTTATTTATTTATAACTTTATTTTCACGCAATTCTTCAATAATAGATATAATTTCATTTTCTAATCCTGTGTTGCCAGCATCTCTAGACGCAATTAATAATTTCAATCTTTCCACTAATTCATTAGGATTATCCCAGTACACGAAATCTACGTTTTTTTTCCATCTTTTTAGTAACGGTAGACCCTTTCCCTGAACTGCATTATTCAGTTTAAAAAGAGGTTTAATTACTTGCAAATATTTTTGTCCTTTATTACTTTTTATTGGTTTACTTGGCTCATAGTCTCGACGATGTGCATTTGTATCAAGTAGCATCGACTTATAATTTTGCATATCACTGTCTGTAACCAAACTTAAATCTACATCTTTCTTAAGCAACAACTGTTTTAAACCAGAGGTATTTCGGTATTTACGTCCAGCCACGATAATGTTTTGATCGCTGATTGTTATGCAAGCAGAACCTAACATTAGTTTCCCGCGGTCTGCTCTAACCCCAAATGGAATATCTACCAACGCTTCTGAAGATACTGACCAGGATGACGTATCACAATCTTGATTCGTTTCAACTACTGATTCATATGAAGACTCACTGTTGATATCAGATTCATATTTGTCTTCATCGTAATTATTATCATTATTTCCTACGCTTCCAGTTCCTTCTTTCTGTAAAGTTTCGTTAGTAAACGGAACATCACCAAAATCATTACTAGCACGCAGAAACGGAGTTTGCTTACTTGCATTAGCAATTAGGTTGAGAGGTTCTGTTACAGGTTTGAAAACAGATTCCAGTGCTTGTTTATTGGTAATCTCAGCATCTCTCATTTTTCGTACTTTTATCTTCACAGCTTCTGCCGCATCAACAATTTGTCGTTTCAATGATTTTTCCATATTGGTAAAACAGGTCGTAATTGATTTAGCGTTGTAAGGCGAATAATAATGACAGGCAGGTAATGATCTTATATACTTACGTATTCGTGTTCTTAGTCAAAGACTGCAAACGTGTCGAATTTACTTCTATAACACCCTCTGTTTTTGGAACAATCCTTATTAATTACAACGTAATTGAACGGCTCACTCCATATTTTTGAGCACATTTCACGAAATTCAATCCATGACATGTCAGTGTTGACGTGTTCATCATAAACATGTCTCATATTTTTTTCATCTTGTTTAAAAAGTACGATAAGGTTCGCATTGTCTCTTACTAGTTGCTTAGGGATTTTACTATATGTCTGATTTAGATAAAAGCAGTCGATGAATTTATGTCTCCCCATTGCAAAAAAATCGCGCATACTGTTTTGATTTTCACAAGCAACATCATCAAATACAATTACAGAATTTGGTTTTGCGGTCTGAACACTTATTACTTGCTCATTTTCATAGTATTTCTGGAACGAAATATCTGGTACTCGTTGCAAAACTTTTTCTAAAAATATGTACTTGGGTTGTTGCAAGGTTTTCGAATAAACATAAACATTTTGAAATCTTAATCCATTCTCATGTATAAGAAGACCCACTAATAAATTAGTTTTTCCACAATTTGACGGTCCGCAAATGATGCATCGTATGGATTTAGGTAATAATTCTCCATGACGAAAACCAGTTTCCTGAGACTGAACGCAAAGTTTGTTTACATTTAACGAATGTGGTTGTTTTACAAATTTCATGGTATCTCATTGAAATGGTTATAACAACAATGGGTCAATTAATCGATTACATCGACATTTATATGTTGTTATGATTTTTGTGAACGTTTCGTTTACTATTTTGTATGTATGTATATACCTATGCACGGATCGGACAAGGTAAGTCATCGATATCTATATTACCTAATATGTCCACACAACTCTATTGTATAGTTATTAGTCACTATAAATAGTGGTCTTCATTAAACTTTTATACACATACATATCAAGAGCTCTTGAAATGAATAAAATAAAATACTGTCCTAGATATGAAATTTATAACAAACATCAAATTCGTGTATTCTCGTTCAGACATTATTGGGCGACAACCGATTCACAAAAAAGATTGGTGATGGAAATGTCTGATGCAGGTTTTTTTTATTGTGGAAATGGTGTAAACGATAAAGTCATGTGTTTTTCTTGTGGAGGCAGTATCAAAGATTGGGAGATTTACGATGATCCTTGGTTGCAGCATGCAACACACTTTCCTGATTGCTTGTATTTAAATGCTGTGAAAGGAAAAGATTATGTTGATAAGTTCCATCCAATACATCGGGTGGAATAGGAATCTTTATCTTAGTTTAAATCGCCCTCGATAACAAGTGGCAGATGATTTAACCAATAATAGGTATGTGTCGTACTTAATACAAAATAAATCATAATTATAAATATATAATCGTAGTACCTAGAAGAATGAAACATTTTGAAATTAGAAGCGATTACAAACTTCAAAAATAAATCCGGATTTAATATTTAGGAAGTTCTATTAATGACAAATTTAGTGTTTACAACATGACGTTCATGTTACTTACAATATAAATGCATGGAATGCAATTTATGTGTGCGTGGGAAGCGCGCATTGCATTGACATTGCACTTCGCCGATTTGAACGAACAAAGCATATTTATACATAAAGCTAATTTACATCTAATTAACAACCACCGGATACGGTTACCGTCAACGGAACTATCTATAGCTGCGGATTCACACAGTTTGTACGCTAGATTGAATAATGTGAGATACGTTTCTGATCCGGCTGCCGTTGTCAAGTGTATCTGCACCTTAGCTTTATACATGTAAGGCAAGGATGGAGTATCCGTGTGACCACATTTACCACTTGATTGTTACGTGTTGATGTAAAAGGATGTATCGTCTGCAATGTGTTAAATTAAAATTTAGATGTCCTCGAGCCAATCTGGTCACAGCCAAATGTTTGTGGAGAGACATGAGACAATCTGTTCTAAATTTTAGTTTAATGTACGCGGTAGCTTAAAGTTCAGATGTCCTCGAGCCAATCTGGTCACGAAAACAGGTATGTGTGCTAAGCGGCAATGCACCATCCCTAAGTATGTGGAGAGATATGAGACAATCTGTCCTGAATTTTAGGCTACTGGATCGTCCCAATATAGACCTGATTATGTTAACGAAAGTTTGTGTATGTTTGAATCAAGGTATGGTAAAGTTTTATAATGTACGCGGTAGCTTAAAGTTCAGATGTCCTCGAGCCAATCTGGTCACGAAAACAGGTATGTGTGTTATCCTAAACGACAATGCACCATCCCTAAGTATGTGGAGAGACATGAGACAATCTGTCCTGAATTTTAGGTCACTGGTTCGTTCAAATATAGACCTGATTATGCTACGAAAGTTTGTGTATGTTTGAATCAAGGTATGGTAAAGTTTTATAATGTACGCGGTAGCTTAAAGTTCAGATGTCCTCGAGCCAATCTGGTCACGAAAACAGGGTATGTGTGTTATCCCAAGCGGCAATGCACCATCCCTAAGTATGTGGAGAGACATGAGACAATCTGTCCTGAATTTTAAGTTACTGTTTCGTTCAAATATAGACTTGATTATGTTAACGAAAGTTTGTGTATGTTTGAATCAAGGTATAGTAAAGTTTTATAATGTACGCGGTAGCTTAAAGTTCAGATGTCCTCGAGCCAATCTGGTCACGAAAACAGGTATGTGTGTTATCCTAAGCGGCAATGCACCATCCCTAAGTATGTGGAGAGACATGAGACAATCTGTCCTGAATTTTAGGTCACTGGTTCGTTCAAATATAGACCTGATTATGCTACGAAAGTTTGTGTATGTTTGAATCAAGGTATGGTAAAGTTTTATAATGTACGCGGTAGCTTAAAGTTCAGATGTCCTCGAGCCAATCTGGTCACGAAAACAGGGTATGTGTGTTATCCCAAGCGGCAATGCACCATCCCTAAGTATGTGGAGAGACATGAGACAATCTGTCCTGAATTTTAAGTTACTGTTTCGTTCAAATATAGACTTGATTATGTTAACGAAAGTTTGTGTATGTTTGAATCAAGGTATAGTAAAGTTTTATAATGTACGCGGTAGCTTAAAGTTCAGATGTCCTCGAGCCAATCTGGTCACGAAAACAGGTATGTGTGTTATCCTAAGCGGCAATGCACCATCCCTAAGTATGTGGAGAGACATGAGACAATCTGTCCTGAATTTTAGGTCACTGGTTCGTTCAAATATAGAGCTGATTATGATAACGAAAGTTTGTGTATGTTTGAATCAAGGTATAGTAAAGTTTTAGCTGTTTTAACCTGGTGAGTATAATTACATGAATCTGAATCTGCGATACCTAGTTGATAGAGGTAAGCCATCGATACTAACAGTATTTTACTACACTATGTAGGAATTCATACTTCACCTTCCGTTCCCATCGAGTGGAATAGGCGCCGAACCAGTATTTTACTGCACTATGTAGGTTTTCATTTATATTATTGGGCATTCTACTCCACCGAGAGTGACGAGGCGAACGAAGTGAGCCGATGGAACGGAAGGTGGAGTAGGATGCCCAATAATATACTACTGTCACTTAGGAACGTATCCCCTATAATCCCATATAAATTACCATTCCATAGTCACGGTTTCTGTATTCGCGGTAGGTATTTTACGGAACGTATACCTCGCGAATAAAGAGCTTTTACTGTACCTACGGCAGGTGCACATTTATTATAAAATGAGCCTCGACCAGGCGCTTTGATCTATATTTATTCTTAAAAATCTGAGTGAGACTTCGTCGCAATATCATTATAACCCCTAAAGACGCCTGCAGGCCTAGACAAAACACCTTTCTGTTAACGTTCACGCTAAACTCTACGCCAGAATATATGGGAATGACATTACCGTGTCCTTTCCGCAGGTAATGTTATTCCCATACATTTTGGCGTACCGTTTAGCGTGAACGCCAAGAGTAATGTGTTTTGTCACTAGGCTCTGGACTGCATTCGAAAGCTGTGGTAGATTCCTACCAGGATAGATCGGAAGATCGGAGGAGTGGTACCTACACCGTCAAAGCGACACATTATTGTTTTCCGACATGCACGCGAACGAAGTCGCGGGCACAGCTAGTTAGTAATAAGTATAATTTTGTTAATAAAACTGAGTGGCAAACCTCCGTTGAGGATATGTGGTTATGTATTAGTGCTGGTGGCGTCTGTATGAATATTTGTGTTGTATATTTGCCGTTTTATATACCTTGCCATATCTTTGTCCAATTCTTGGCCAGGGCTGAAGAAATTTGTTTGCGTCATACGGATTGCACTACTCTGATTCTTGGTGATTTTAATCTTCCTAGCGTGAACTGGCATGATTCTAATCATCCCTTTCTAGGCCTTAGTGACCCTAAATGTTTTGCGTTAAGAGACTTTCTAAACATCACCGGGTTTGTTCAAATGAATAGTGTCTGCAATGAAAATGATAATATCTTAGACCTCATATTAGTGGATGAGAACTCCAGTCTTTCTGTTTCTTGTGCACCCCCCATCAGTAAACCAGATGTGCATCATCCGCCGCTAGAATTAGCCCTTACTAAAACTGTTATTTCTAATTTAAATTATAATATTATTTTTATTAAAACAGACTATGAGGCTTGTATTCGTGATCTACGTAAAGTAAATTGGGAGAATTATTCTCATTTGAGTTGTAGTGATTATGTTCTGAACTTTTATAATATACCTACTATGGGAAAATATAGATAAATACACGCCGAGGGGTAAGCCTAAGAATAATTGCTATCCAGTTTGGTTCTCAGCTTCGTTGATTAAACTTCTTAAAGACAAACATAAATATAGGACTCGTTTCAAACGGTACAAAAACCCTCGGGACTACGATACTTTTGTTTCCCTACGGGTGCGAGCTGGGAGAGCTATGGATGACTGTTTTAAAGATTATATAGAAAGAATTGAGAGTGAATTAAAAACGAATGTAAAAGCTTTTTGGCGCTATAATAAGTCCAAAAAAACTTTCAGAGGTATTCCTAACCAGGTTTCGTGGGGTAATAGCGTTGGTAAAGGGGGTAGTGGTGTGGCTGATCTATTTGCTGACTATTTTGCATCTGTGTACGGTGTTAGTCAACAGCCTAGTAACTTGTCTCAAGACTACTCTTCGTCCAATTACAGTTTGCATTCCATTGGCATTACTGAAAATGACGTTAGAGATAGCATCAAAAAGTTAGATCTTAATAAAGGAGCTGGACCGGATGGACTTCCTCCTATTTTTATTCGTCTCTGCATGGATGCTCTTATTGTACCACTGCAGATAATATACAATAAGTCCCTTAAAGAAGGTACATTTCCCGATTTATGGAAAATCTCATACATTATCCCCGTACATAAATCTGGTAATATGAATGACGTAACTAACTATAGACCAATCTCTATTATTTCACAATTTGCAAAGATGTTTGAGGGTCTTATTAATAATGTAGTTTATTCTCACCTCCGTCATTCATATAATTAGTTCGAAGCAACATGGTTTTATGTCTAACCGTTCTACTACGTCTAACTACTACTTTCATTGGTAACACCTTTGAGGCTAGGGGTCAGGTTGATGCTGTTTACACAGATTTTGCTAAAGCCTTTGATCGTGTTGATCACTCAATTCTTTCTATGAAATTGAATAGCGCTGGCATTCATGGCTCTCTGCTGCGGTGGTTCGAGAGTTATTTAAGTAATCGTTCTCAAATAGTTGCCTTGGCGGGATATGAATCTGTACCATTCTCTCTTGGCTCTGGTGTTCCGCAGGGCTCCAAGTTGGGCCCTTTGCTTTTTTTGGTATTTTTGAACGATCTTTTGGATTTGATAGGTTGCAATTGTTTAGCCTACGCTGATGATTTAAAAATTTGCTGCAGGATATCGGACCTGAATGATTGTATTAGGCTTCAAAGGGATCTTGATGTCCTTCAACAATGGTGTTTCAACAACAGAATGACGCTCAATGTTAAAAAATGCCAGACGATTACATTCACGAATAAAGTGAACTACATTAAATTTGATTATCAAATAGAGGGATCAGTATTGAGCAGAGTATCAGTCATCCGCGATCTAGGTGTACTCTTTGATACATCCTTGTCCTTTGGTGATCATATAGATACTATAGTTGCTAAGGCTAAAAGAATGCTTGGCTTTATAATCCGCATGTCAAAACCTTTCCGCAATTATAGTAGCATTATTCTACTCTATAACGCACTGGTAAGGAGCTCCTTGGAGTATTGCTCCACTATTTGGTCTCCTTATTACTCAAGTTATACTAATAATGTTGGATCTGTTCAGGCCCGTTTTGTTAGGTATCTATGTATGAAGAATGGGATCCGTAAAGCTATACCTGATTACAATGATAGGTTAAGGCACTTTAAGATGATTAGCTTAAAAGAAAGACGGTCCACTTCTGACCTACTGATTCTTCACAAAATTATTAATGGCTCCATAGATGCGCAACTTATTAACTATTTTAGCTTTAGGACTAGCCTGCGTAGCAAACGACATCATCGCATATTTCAATTGCCTACATCTACCTTAAACACCACCTTTAATAGCCCTCTAACACGTATGGCAAGGTTATACAATGAAAGGTCCAATTTGACGGTTTACCCTATCGAAGTTTTCTCAATGAGTTTCGTTTCATACAGACGCTCCCTATATAAACAGTGCGAACAATGTACGCCTATATAGCTCATTGTGTTTAGTTTTTATAGTGTTCTAGATTTAGGTTTACTGGACACACTTTTATTTTTTCTTGTCTCTAATTTGCATTATGTCAATGTCATGCATACCTGTTATTTGCACGGTTACTGAAATGCCGTTCTTAAATGTTAGTTTATTTGAAATGTAAGTGACAGTGCTGTTGGTGTGCTTATTATAAATAAATAAATATTTTTTGCCAGAATCAGACTCATTTATTTGAAGCAAAAACATGTGTAGATAATAGAGGGGGCTTCCGGTTAAGCAATAATAGCTGCACGGGTCGATCAATCAGGTTGAGCTACGCTTGCCGCGGTTGGTCCGTGGATGGGTGACCATCTTTACATACCAAGAACCCTCCGTGCCTCGGAAAGCACGTTAAGCCGTTGGTCCCGGCTGTCATTTGTGGATCTTTGACAGTCGTTACGGGTTGTCAGAAGCGCGAAAGTCTGTCAACCAGTCTTACCAAGGCGTATCGTATTACCCAGTTACTGGGTTGTGGAGGTCAGATAGGCAGTCGCTCCATATAAAATACTGGTATTCAGCTGCATCCGGTTAGACTGGAAGCCTACCCCAACATGGTGGGGAAAGGCTAGATATGTACTCTCTATTTAGGTACTAGTTCTATAACCGATATTTTTATTTCGTTTCAGGAAAGTGGTCCCATAAAGTGTAACATATGTAATTTCCGTATGAAGACAAATAGGAAATTGCGCGTGCATATGCAAGGACAACACACATCGGAATTTACATGCAAATTATGCCCGCTGGTCACAAGGAATAGGTAAGGTTTTTCATGTGATATCATCATCATCATCAGACGTGCACTGCTGGACATAGGCCTCCCCCAAGTCTCGCTGATTCGCCCAGCTCAGTGCTTCTCGTATACAACGAATTTCTGAGGCCTTCACCAAGTCATCGGTCCAACTTGTGGGAGACCTTCCAACTCTACGTCTTCCAGTACGCGGTCGCCACTCCAGAACCTTCCGGCGCCATCGGCCATCTGTTCTGTGAGCAATGTGCCCTGCCCACTGCCTCTTAAGTTTGGCAATTCTTCGGGCTATGTCGGTTACCTTAGTTCTCCTACGGATCTCTTGATTTCTGATTCAATCGCGTAGAGAAGGCCTTCCAACTGAAGGTCTCCCACAAAGTGGACCGATGACCTTGTTAGGGCCGCAGGAATCCGCTGGACGCGGGAAGCACAGAACCGGTCGAAGTGGAGGAACTTGAGGGACGCATAATGTCCAGTAGTGGACGTCTTTCGGCTGAGATTATGATGATGACGATCTAAGAGTAACATAATTTCATTTCATTCGCTACAGTTATACTTGTTTACTAAAACTGATCAGACTATCGCTATTTTCATAAATGTGGCTAAATTGTTCCAGAAACGTCGTATTAGGACATATAAGGTACCACGCCGGAAGAAAGTATAAGTGTCCGCAATGTTCCTTGGAGTTCGAGTGAGTACTTTAATTATCTACTAGCTTTTGCCAGCGGCTTCGCCTGCGTGACACTAGAAACCAGAAAACCAACCAGAAAAGAGCTTATAATCTTAAACGGCTGAACCGATTTTGATGAAACATTTCTAAGAACACTCCCGACTAATACACCTTTCAACCAGAAAAACAAAATCGGTTCATCCGTTCGGGAGCTACGTTACCTCAGACAGACACACACACAAACACACACCCACTCAAACACACCCACTCACTCACAAACACTCACACACGCTCACTCACTCACACACTCACTCACACACACACACACACAAACAGAGACGTCAAACTTCGTCGTTTTTGCGTCGGGGGTTAAAAACAAGATATTCTCCCAAAACAATTTCCTACTTTGTATATCTTCGTTCAAAATGGAGCCTCAATTCTCATACACGTATAAGTTTATTACGCAAATAAAACACACAGCTACTGTTTAAAAATATAAATAAAATTGAATAAAATGTGGCCTTCTAAAACTTGTGAAAGCAAGAACAAGGCACCACTTGTTGTTTGAAAATGATGACCTTGATAAAATTCGGACCCTCAGTCCTCCATTTTTCAACCCCCGACGCAAAAACGACGGGGTGTTATAAGTTTGACGTGTGTGTGTGTGTGTGTGTGTGTGCGTGTGTGCGTGTGTGGGGGGGGGGTGTGGGTGTGGGGGGGTGTGGGTGTGTCTGAGGCAACGTAGCTCCCGAACGGATGAACCGATTTTGTTTTTTTGTTTGAAAGGTCTATTAGTCGGGAGTGTTCTTAGACATGTTTCATCAGAATCAGTTCAGCCGGTTATTTAAGCTCTTTTCTGGTTGATGAAGGGATTTGAGCATCTTCCACGGGTCTGATCAACTCGAAATTTGGTATTCTATTATTTCAATGATATTAGACGAACAAATTAACCTTGAACTGATTCTGGAGCAACACCTGGAATTTCCAGGATACCCAAGTTACTCACCAACGAACAGCAGAAGTATCGTTTTGGGGTCATTGAAAAGGTCTCAATGAATAGATTATTGATAAATGGTGATCAGGACGAGGAATGAGGATAAATTAATAACAAACTTCACTGTGGGAAAAATACCCAATGCTGCGCAGATTTAAGCGAGATACTAAAAAGCAGGAAATTAAAAATTAACCGACCCAAACAAAAACTCTAACAAGTAAAACAAAAATATTTATAGGCCTTTAAGTTGAAGGTAATATTTTGATGAAGGTATTGTCAAGTCCGGGGACGGTCAATGAATAAGCCAAACAGAGGCTTGAGACCATTTTCGTTAGCCGTCCCCCGACTTGACATTGCCTTGATCAAAATATTACCTTCAACTTAAAGGCCTATAAATATTATTGTTTTACTTTTTAGAGTTTTTGTTTGGGTCGGGGCTTTTTTTTATGTTTTTTTATTTCACTATGGCCATTTAACAATTCCTTACTTCGAAACCACGTCAATTCCTTTGATTACACACGACATCTGCTAATATCGTATTAATAATATCGAAAAATTGTCTTGGAATATGACATTTCGATTCCTTACCGTAACATTGGTTTCTACAAGAAGTTGACGTAGTTTGAACGTAGCGAGATTCCGCGGGGAATCGTTATAACCATACAGCAAAATTGGGACCCTGGAGGCAGTGGCGTAGCTAGGTAACCAAAGGCCCTGGGACAAAAAATAAACTAGGGCCCCAACTAAACTATTTCAAATCGTTTGTTCCGTATTCGTCTTGTTCCGAATTCGACGTAAGTTGTCATTATTAAAGACGCGTTCTTGGAATCAGTTTTTTTTTTTAATATTCCGAATGTAGGAGAAATTTTCACTAGTTCAATTTATAGTTAGTAAGTTACTAACTACTAACTACAAATTGAACTAGTAGACTTACTAACTATAAATTGAACTAGTGAAAATCCGAGTCCGAGGGGCCCCCTGAGCTTGGGGGCCCCGAGGCACTGCCCCGCCTAATCCTCCGATAGCTACGCCACTGCCTGGAGGGCACCCGGTGCTGAACGTTTTAAATTGTGATATAATTTTGACAGGAAACCAACCTCGTTATTGAACCACCTACGTCTGAAGCACATGCCTGCGTGTGTCTGCGAACTGTGTGGCTACACGTTTGTCAGTGAAGCTGGCGTCAAAGCCCACAAAAGATTGAAACACAAGCTTTTTGATAAAAATGTGAGTAATTTTGTACGGCGTGAGTTTAATTGTACCTCAAATCATTTCCGTTTAGAAAGAAAGAAGAAAGAAAATACCTTTATTTGGGCCGTAATCCACGACGCGGGCCCAGTGCGGGTTGGTAGATGTATGATGTCTTCGAATTTTTGGTTCTAGGAGATGCCGATTTCCTCATGATCTTTTCCTTTACCGTTTTGACAGTATGCGATTATACGTGTATAATCTTTTACTCGTTTTTTTTTTTAAATATTATACAGACGCCAGCACATCAAGCTACCCCAATCTGTCAAATTTATTTGATAGATTTTTATATTTACCACATAAGTCTATGATTGTTAGCGTTCTGAAGGATTGGTAAAAGATACAAGTGGTGTAGAGAAAAATTATAAATAAATAAATATAAATAATCTTTATTTCTCCATAAATACAATTACAGTACTTTGATTAAAAAATGGCTTAAATTAGTGTTCGAGAGAGAAAAACCCTGACTTCTAAACTAGGTTTATGTACCTGCATCTTAGAAGCCAGTGTCCCTTCAAAGTGATGTGCATAAAGAAATTAACACAGTACACGTTATACACAATAATCCATTTGGGCAAGTCAAGAGAAACAAAAAAAAAAGCATGAAAACAAGATAAAAAACAAAAAATATATAAATTTAAAAACTACAAATATACATGAAAAGAAAGTGTTGTGTTGTGGATGTCTCTAGTGTGTTTGTCTGGAGTTGTGTATGTGTGTGTTTGAGGGTGTGTGTATGACTGTGGAAGAGTGTGTGTGACTGTGAGTGAAATATGAGTGAGTGTGCGAGCGTATGCGAGAGTAAAACAATTTTCACAATATGTACAATTTATTCCTTTTAAAAAGTCCTCAACTTTTTAAATATATTTCCAAAATTTTCCAACAGAGTTCCTCCGCATTGCGATAAGTTAGTTTTAGAAGATAGTCCTGTAGCTTAGATTTTAACAGATTTTTAGTATCGTGAAAGATTTTTAGCAATTTATTTAGATGGTTATAAAGTTTCGTGCTGGTGACGTAATAGTGTCTCCTGGCAAACGACGTTCTATGCGACTCTTGAGGAACAACCGTGTGTTTAATTCTGCCAGTTGGCTCTAAAGACGGACGAGTAGGGTGTTTACGGAGCATTGACTGAAGGACATACAGCTGTCTGACAGTTAACACTTTAGTTTCTGCATATAGCTGTACTGTGGAATATCTTAACTGCCGAAAGAGCAGAACCTTCAGAACAGCTCTTTGTGCTCGTTCTAGTTGGATGAAATGGGTCTCGGTAGCGCCACCCCAGATTGGAATACAAAAAGCTAAGATCAATTGGCATAAAGCAAAGTAGACCACCCTCAAATTATCCCTATCTGCAGACTTGCGTAATTTTTTAAAAACGCAAATCAGCTTGCGAGTTCTACCAGAAAGTGTGTCTAGGTGTTTATGCCAATTGAGATGTTGGTCGATATGAACGCCTAGGTATTTGACACTAGTGGACTTAGATATTGCAAGGCAGTCACAAATAGTGGAAGGCGTACATGTATGGGCTTTAAGAGTAAGGGAAGGTGATGGGCATAAATTTGACCTGATAGCAAATGGCATATAAACCGTTTTACTGACATTTAGAGTGAGAAGGTTGTTATTCAACCATTCCATTACACGTGTAAGCGCCTTCTCGGCATGCCGATACCACAGGGCCCAGTCTACTCCATCTATATGCAAGGAAGTGTCATCGGCGTATGTTATGACTTTACAGTTTTGAATGGGCAGTTTGCAGAGTTCATTAATATAGATAAGGAATAGAGTAGGACCCAGTATGCTACCTTGAGGTACACCGTATGTAATAAGAAGCTTTGCTGAATTGCTTCATTTATTGATTAAAATATAATATAATATTTCATCATACATTTTGTACCTATGCTATCTTCGTTCAAAGTCATCCAAATAATAGGAAAACAGTAGAATAAAATACTTAAAGTTATCCTCTCCAAAGCTCTTCAGCCTGTATGTAAACGACCTCATAGTGGAACTCAGCAGCATGCGTGGCGGATGTGCGGTGGGTGGTATTAGTGTTAATAATATCAGCTACGCCGATGACATGGTGCTGCTGAGTCCCACTGCAGGGGCGCTCGGAGAGATGTTGAAAGTTTGTGAAGCCTATGTGTCACACGGACTTATTTATAATGTAAAGAAAAGTCAGTACATGGTCTTTAAGGCCGCCGGTAAGTGTCCTGAATCTGTTCCACCCATTACTTTGAATGGTGTGAACTTAGATAGGGTGTCACAATTTAAGTACCTTGCACATTACCTTACCGACGACCTTAAAGATGATGTTGATATAGAAAGGGAGCGCAGAGCTCTGTCAGTCGGTGGCAACATGCTGGCCCGTAGATTCGCCCGCTGTACGGACCAAGTCAAGCTCACGCTATTTAAAACTTATTGTCAGGGATTGTACACGGATGGTCTATGGGTTTGCTATACCAAAAAATCCCTAGACACTCTGCGCGTCCAATACAATAACATTTTCAGGGTGATATTGGGACTTCCTCGTTTCTGCAGTGCCTCTGAGATGTTTGCGCAGGCTCATACTGATGGCTTTCATGCCGTCATCCGCAAAAAAGTCGTGTCACTTATGAGGAGGGTGCGGGGGAGACACAACAGCATCCTGAAAACTATAGCTGAACATGTACGTGCTCCTGTGTTGAGGCATTTCGTTCGTCTGATGATCTTTTAGGGAGGCATCTCCCTATTGATTATCATGACGTGGCGGGGTGTCTCAGCGCAGGGGAATCTGTGTGTAGAACTGTGTGTAATTTTATTTAAGTAGGTACTAACAATAGTTTTTCTAAGTTTTTTCTTTTTTGTAAACTAACCTTTGGATCTTGTTGTCCCAAAATAAATAAATTTGAATTAAAAGTAAATAAAACTTTACGTTCCACAATGAACGGGCACCAATCTCACTCTCGCACGCTCGCAACGTATAGCGTCGCCTGTACGCACACTATAAATATTACCGGCGCTCGCGCAAGAGCTCGGTCGCCCCGCGAAGACCCCGAGTTAACCTTGAGACCCCCGACCGTCCCTTGCTCGTTGGTGCGCCAGCCCGCGCCGCAGCTGAGCCAGTAGCTTTAAATTCCCCAAATAATAATCAAGAAAATACTTTGATCCAGCCTGTGCCTGTCACTAGCTGCCCAGCCAGTGACGAGCCAGTGACGCCCTGAGCCGAGGTTCGTACCCCACAAGGGGTGCCCTCAGGTTGCAGTCGCTTTAGGTGTAAGTAGGTTTTATGACCTGGCTGGAGGCTTTTAGTTTTACTAGAAATGCGTTTACAGGACAGTCCGGTAAAGCAGTCACGACCTCTCAAGGTCAACTGCGAGGTGCAATTTAAAAAAAAAACGAACTCTGTACGTATCTGTTTCCGGGGCCTGCATGTGGTCCGTTCGCGCGGCGAATGTTTGCAGGGGGTGCTGTTGTAAGTATGTGGAAGCGTGTGTCATACAAGGTTCATGTTCAATTGGGAAAATTTGACAGTTTGGTGTACCTTGATGTGCTGTCTGTACAATGTTTTTCTGAACTGAATAAAGTATTTTATTTTGTATATTTCACAGACTGAATTCAAAGGGCCGCACTGTGATAAGTGCGATGTCAAGTTCTTAACTAATAGTGCTTACGACAGACATCTGCGCTTGTCATCTAAACATATAACGGAGGATGACCCGTAAGTACCCAGCCCTTTGTTCTAATGATATCTTTTACCCGACTGTGCCAGAAGGAGGGTTATGTTTTACGAGTGTATGTGTAGTGTATAAGTCGTAGCCATCTGGTTAAATTAGCCGGCGAAGTAATTGGACGCCTAAGCCGTTCATTAAACGCATCTATCTGACTAGGCATCCAATTGGATGCCTAGTCAGATAGTTAATTGAATTAGAATCATTCAAAGTTTAACAACTTGGCGTACCTATTGAAAGTCAGCCCTATGAAGATGATTGACCAAGACTCAGCCAAGTTTAGTTTAGTTTTTTTCCACTGCGGCGCTAGTATACACCAAAACAAATATGGCGTAAATAGCGCAAACCGTGAATGTTATTTTTCGTTACAGTGTGCAATTTCAAGTGTAATTATTTATTTATTTAAAAACATTACTTACTTAGTGGTAGGTATTAGTAAAAAGTAGTCGTACATAATTTGGAACTCATCTTCACCCTGACCAAAGATCACAAAATCATCAACATGCAATTTAACCACACACATGACAAAATGACTTGGTACACGACATTCAGCCATTTGGTTAAACGTTGCGCTTAATGACATTGCTAGTTGTTCTTCAGCTATTTAATTGAATGCCGGCGTTTAATGAACGGCCTAGGCGTCCAATTAGCTGGCTAATTTAACCAGATGTCCGCGATATATACAACGTGTAACTGAAAGGGTATATACATACCACGGGCACGGCTTCTTTGGATGATATCAAATTATATTGGAAAGGTTTTTAATCCTATCTCTACATGTTCGGAAGTTATGAGAATTTTTAGTACACTGATACCAGAAACCGAACTTTTCAAACTGAAATGAACAAACACATCACTCGGAAGAAAAGTTTCATATTGAGACACGAAGCAACAAAATACGAACCAGACGAATGTGGCCGTTTTTCATTAGGTCGTATTTTTTACTTCGTGTCTCAATATGAAACTTTATAAAAGGTATTAGAAAATTCTAGACACACTTACCGAGACAGCTGATTGAGCCGTTTTTCATAATTCCTTCTCAGTCACGAAATATTTTTTTTAAAGGAGTGGCGCTTGACAGCGCTCTTAAGGATAGCAATAGGGTTTCTGTTACACACTTTATATATATACTTATGAATTCTCTCGAGCGCATACGTCACAAGGTGCGGGCTTATTGGGGTCATTCCATGCCCAATCGCAAGTACGTGGTGGTGGGTAGTCGAGCCCAATCCCATTTTAATATTGTGTAGCTATAGAGGTGTACGTTACCCCAGCGAGAAAGTGTCTCCTAGAGTTATATGAGTAGAACTTAAATGTGTGCCTTATCTGCTGTAAATGTGCCCCCACATAAAAAATGTGTGCCCCCTGTCGTTTTGGAGAAAAACGGAAAAAACGATTCTTGCTGGGGTAACGTTTTTCTAGTAGGAAAATTCTAAACGAATGATCGGAGAGAGAAAAATTGTGCATGGCCAGAGAGCTTATGTGTGCCAAAATGTGCCCCCAAAAATTAAATCTGTGCCCCTTCAGGTTTTCGAGATATTGAATTTCCTGCTGGAGTAACGTTTTGATGAATCGTATATCTCTAAAACCATTGCATGTGCCCCTGTAGAATAAACATACACGAGTAGCTCTTAATGTGTGCCCCTTAGTGCCCCAATTAGATTTAAGGAAATATTAATAGTTTTCAAGTTATCGCGGTTTTATGAAAACCCGAAAAAATATCGCAGCGCCTAAATGAGACAAGGCACAAGTTCGCTGAAAACTGTATTCGGTCCTTCTTGACGCTATTAATAACCATACAAAGTTTCAAAACTGTTCATGCATGCGATTTTGAGTAATCTTGCTAAAAGTCAAAACGATGGTGACTTAACTTTGACGGCAAAATACAAGGAACCGGCTCAATCCCAGATGTGTAGGTGTGAACCAAAATCGTGTGCCTTTAGTCAAAAATATATGGTGAAAATATTCAGCTCGGAATGTTTCGCATTAAGGGGACACTTTGCGCGGGCTCGAACTCACTGGTGGGCCTGGCTAAAAATCACGCTGTCTCACCAGGCTTCGTAACCGACAGAGATAGTATCAGTGGTGAGCAGTTAGACGCTAGTCTACACGCACAATGTTATTGAGTGAGATGCAGGAGCATTTTTGGCAAAAAAATCGCGAAAAAATTAAGAAAAGTCCTTCAGAAGATCGGGTTTTTTGAAAAAACCACTGCATAAATCAATGACCAATAAAGTTTATTGAACTTATTGTAAATTGAACTTTGTCGGTACCGTCTTGATTTTCGAGATTTTACACTCCTTTTATTACTTAAACACGCTCAAAGTTAGGTTAAATTAGCAAGAAAAACGAATCTTTGTTGGCTCATAACTCTTTAAGGCCCCGTGCATAAAATTCACTCGCTAGAGTTTAGGCAAATTCATTGCGATACTATGTTTGTGTGCACCGTTCACGCACACACGCCTAAAAGTCGAGCGTAGTGATCGCTTAAACAGTTTTGATAGTACGCAGTAGTAGTAGTAGAGTTGTAGTATCCTATAGATTTATATTTTTTATGTTATTTAGGTATGGTTGAGAAATAAAAGTCTACAATGTTTGTGCATATTCGTTTAGTATATATATCACAATAAACAAAAATGGTACAATTTCGTGTCATAAGCATGTAGACATTCAATAACATTGAGGAAAGCATTTTACATAAATACGAGTAGTTTGCATATTTAGAAATTTAATTGTGACATCATCGATGTCAATAATAGCCAAGATAAACTTAGAAAGTTCAAAAACAAAAACAAAAAAAAACTATTGAGGCTGGGCCCCACATTTGAAAACTGTTTTTAAAATAAAATAATTAATAATACAAATACAATAGGAGAATTGGAATTGAATTAGGATTAAAAATAAAGTGTTCTAAAATACAAAACATTGAAATTTGAATTTGAATTTAAGGGTTTCATTTTCACAATTTGGCCAATGAACCGTTAAGACAGCATATATTTTTCTTATCATGTCTGATTGTCCTTCTTCAACATTTGGAACTACGGATTTTTTCGAGGTGTTGTCTAACTTTGAATCATTATCTTCCTCACTCTGAAAGATCAGTTTAAAATTATATAAGTGCAGTAGGAATATTATAAATTCATAATTTATTTATATAAGACAACGGCGAAATTTCATTGATTTCCTAAAATTAACAACAATGAAGATACGAATGCACTCGTAAATACTTATTTATGTAGGTACTTCTAACACTGATTGAAAGTAAAAACTAACACGTTCTTGAAACGAAGCCCTACGGCTTCGTTGAAGAATGTGTAAGTTTTGGTTGGAATTACGTTCTGCAAGAATTTGTCTGATACATGCCAATCCCACGTTTCGTCCTTTTTTTTTTGGTGATGCACTGGTAATGTGTTACTTTCTTTCGACCATATCGACGTACATTGGCATTGGTGCCGATTCTGTTGTACACCGAACTAAACTAACTAAACTATAACTGAAATTCCTTACTTTTTACTATGAGAATCTAAACGCTATTCTGCAAAAAAATATCTCTAAATTTAAAAACTATTTTGACACAACTAAAATCGAATTTGACAATCGCGACTCGCACGTGGTATGTTTTGGCTTCGCAACGTGGTACTTGTTTGCCCTACACCGTGTTTTTTTTTAGAGCCAGCAGTGCGCCGGGGTCGGCAGCCTCGACGTGATTTATTTGGAATTCTCACTTTTTTCATGGAAAATATGAAAAATTATTATCCACATGTTGAGTTTTACATGTGTTTGGGGTGTCCTAAAGGGGGTCGAAATTTTCATTATTTTTGCGATAGGACACACCGTTTTCGAGATATAAGCAAAAGAAAAGAAATAAAATACAGTACTATTTTTGCACCAGAAGTCGAGTTGTCGGTGTGAATTTTAGTTCTTGACAACTAATTTTATTCCACACCTATTTAATCGCGATTAAAAATAGTCAGATTTAGTTAGACAACCAAAATTTTAGGTTGAATAGAATAATGAAATTGACAACAACAGAATAGCAAAATTACCATTTTCACTAAACTAATATTTCAGTGCAATCTTAGTGCTGTCAAACTAAAATATAGTTAAGTTGTGTCACTTTAGTCAATTTCAGAATAGGAAATCGTCGTTTGACAGGAATAAACTAAATTTTGGTGATTTTTAGTCTAGTTTAGAGAATTTTGTGACAACAGAATCGGCACCATTATCTAAAAAAAATATTAACATCAGTAACTTATAGGCACTGTTGGGCTCAATCACTGTTTTAACTTTTCACAACTGTCATCTGGGATTTTCTTATTGACCTCATTAGGGGCTTCACTCACTCTTGGAAACCATAAAAACTATCTCTCTGTCTTTCTTTTTTTTCTATTACATCACAAAAACTTTTTGAAATTCCCACAGCTCAGCATAAAAATGATAGAAATTGTCATTTCTATCATTTTTATTACGTGACGATTTCTAAAAGTTTGCTCGTACCAAGCTCCGTTAAAGAACTTCCTTTCAAAAATCTTTTAAACATACAATCAAAATATGTATAACTAGCGAACCCGGTACGAAGTCGTTTCTTGCGACACTTCACCCAGGTCCAACAAAAGCTAAGAAGGATAGAGGCGACCCAAAAAAAAAATACATTAGAATTGAACTAGCCGTTTAGGATGAGAAGAATTACGAACACACGTACACCGGTATAACATTAACATTTTGCAAGTACCTACTTAAAATAAATATTAATACTTACCGGATCAAAATGTGGTAGTCGGCGTACAATTTCTGGAATATTTTTACGTAGAATCGCAGGAGCCCACGTGACTCCTGCGATGCAAAGTGATACGTCCTCACGCTGGGAAGGCCCGGTCGTTTCTGACGGGATCGATTTTGCGCGGTCGATTATATAGTTCACTTTGACTTTTATTTACGAAATGAAGTTGTTGTTTATTATAAAAATAAAATTTAGATTATATTCAATGTAATGTAATGGTTAACTTAAGATTAATACGTAATTTTTAATATTTCAATAAAGTGATTTTAAGTAATAGAAAAAAATACTTATTCGTCTAGCAGTTTCCTAAAAATTACGTTATTTCAATATTTATTTTCTGCTATATTTCGTATAAAAGTCAAAAAAGTGGTTCCACTATCTGCAAGTAGACCATTCAATGATGTTACTTGTATTTTTTTTATGTCCAGAATTTTTTGTAGTTGTTTGTAACACAAAGCCAAACATCACTCGCTCGTCACTCGGAAAAGGGGCTGTGAATATTGGTGATTTTCCACTATTCTATAAGTTATTTGAAAAATCCCTTTCCACCACATGCAAGAATTAGAACTCCACTATTATAATAACAAAATAAAATGTCTAAATTTCGTTTCCCTAACTCACAACAAGTGATCAAAATTGACCAAAATCAGTCTTAATAGCTTTTTATTTTCGTATTCTGTTTCCGTACAGACAATAATAATAACGAGACAAAACCATACCATGTTTAATTTTTGATGTACATAGTCAAACAGTGGAGTAAAACTCTCACGAAGTTTGTATGGAAAAAAAAAACCGGTCAAGTGCGAGTTGGACTCGCGCACCGAGGGTTCCGTACAAACCTGTGGGTATATAAGTAAAAGTTCAAAATTGTCAAAAATATTTTTTTTTTATATGACGAAACTAAAAATTTACGGTTTTCGTATTTTTTCCTATATCTGTACTATAAGACGTGACTTCGTACAAAATTTCAAGATTCTAAGTTCACGGGAAGTACCCTGTAGGTTTTGATTCCCGTGCGAGTTTCGAAAATTTGCGGAAATCTGCGGCCTAAATGGCTGTATCTTTTGATTGCGTTGACTTAGAAGGTTGATTTTTCTACAGCTTCCAGGGACAGTAGAACTAAGTATCATATAGAAATTTCAGTTTGATACCTCCACGCGTTCCTGAGAAAAACGGTCTTGACAGACGGACGGACGGACGGACGGACGGACAACAAAGTGATCTTATAAGGGTTCCGTTTTTTCCTTTAGAGGTACGGAACCCTAAAAATGTGGACAAGTGTCACCTTTTTTTTTTTTTGGGTGGGAAATCATCAAATAACTTCTCCCGCTCTGGGTGGAGCAGGAGGGCGTGTCAGACTTTTACTGACTAAAACCCACCCGTGTTCCTTCAGTAGCCCTTAAGCCAGGGGCTGTGGTGTCTCTTTCGAACAAACCCGCACCCCTGGCAGGCATCGACCCTTGCGGGTCCCATCAATTTTTGTGCTGACATCTCTTTGAGGCGCGCGTGGAACACAACGCGCCGTCGACTTGGGCTTGGTCCTTACCGGACAGCGAGCTACCCATTACTCGCCGTCCGCAAGCCCATGCCTACGGTGGCCGGAAATCGGCCTGGGATTCCCGACGCCCAGGGCGTCTCCGTATCCTGCGGCGGCTGGGGTCGCGAGGGCGCATATGCTGCCTCTCCCTCACGTGCGCCGCCTCCCTCTTCGCGAGCATCACTGCTTCGCTGAAGGAGGTGACGGCTCCCCATGCCCTCTCGCTCCGTACCATGGCCTGGACCAGGGCCGGACGCGAGAGATCGCCGCCGCCGATCGCCTCCACGAGGACACGGCGGTGCTCCGCCCAAGCAGGGCAGACCGCCACCGTGTGCTCCACCGTGTCCTCAGGGCGATCTTCGCAGTGGAAACACCCGGGCGTTTCCTCCCGCCCTATCCGAAACAGGAACCTCCCGAAACAACCGTGTCCGGTGAGGACCTGCGTCAGGCGGAAGGTGAGGACGCCATGCCGCCTCTCGAACCACTCCTCAAAGAGGGGACTTACCGCCGCAATCGTGGCGTGCCCAGCACTGGGTTGCGACAATCGCTCTCTCCATGTCACCATGAGATCCCGCCGGAGCTCTGTCCGCTGTGCCGCGATTTCCTGCGGCAGCGGAGTTACGCCCCGGCGTTTGGCCTCCTCGCGCCACTCCCATATTTGCGCGAGGACCTTTGCCTCCAGATCCCATGGCGAAGTTGCCAAAGTCAGTTACAGAACTTAGCGATGGAAAGTTTAAAACGCACATCAAACGTATCCTTATCAAAGCAAGCATATTATAAGATAAACGACTACGTTGAAGACAGGGAAGTTTGGCATTAATTCCTTCTGCACTTGTGGCTTCCCTGGTACCTCATTAACAGCATAACTATGTGAAAGTCTATTAACTGCTCTCAATGTTCTTTTTTATTCTTTTTATTTTTACAATGCTGACATATATTCTCGTCATTATTTGACATTATACATCAATTTTAAAATCAACTATTTTTTAGTGATTGTCATGTTAATCATGTCACTATGTTTAATTAGGTTCATTTTATTTATGTAGATTATTTTACATATTGTGAATCTAGTCTGTAAGATCTAGACTAGAGACTAGATTTGTAGACGATTTTCTTTTCAGTATTCGTCTCAAGTACCTGGTACTTATTGACAGGCCTGCACTGTCCTCCCATACATTTTATCTCTGAAAACATTGTTAAAGCCAATCATTTTTAAAAAGTAACCGTGGAGTTTCTTGCCGGCTCTTCTCCATAGGAAACAACATTTTGGAACCGTGCACCTAGCTTCTGACGTTTCATAAGTGCCCATGCAGGTTTATATGAAATAAAAATATTTTGATTTGACAAGTGTCACCTTAAGTTAATATTAACAAAAAACCAAAATATGTAAACAACGGCTGGCTATCCGACCAAATTCCAATGACTACTAAAAAGCGACTGATTCATACATATCGATGACCTTCTTTATTGGACGTATTATACCCAAGCTGTTGTCCGTACAGTCGCGTTCAAAAGTTTTAGGGGCTAATTAAAAATATATATTAAATGGACCTTGTGACTATATTAAATGAAACAGCTTGTTGAGGTGGAAATTATTATTTTTATTCACTTAATTTTAATTCTTAAAGTAAGTATTGCATCAATTACAGATTAAATTTCCTACCTATAAATATTATAAATTATTTGCACGTTGTGTAGTCGTTATTATTTAAATCACAGATCAGTTTTTCATCTAAATTTAACATGTATTTAGTAAATTGGCATCACAAAAAATCACAGAACGGTATTAAGTATGAATATAATATTGTGTAAAAAAAATATTAAATTTTAAATCACAGACAAATAATTTTCTTACGAGTAATTTGCTTATCCATAGATTCAGTTAACGTGTGTAAATATAGTAAACCGCATAAAGATATAACTGTAAACATCGACTGTGCACAAATTATCTGATGGTGTTTGGCTATAAATAAACATATTTATCCCATATACCTACGTAACAACATTATCACCTGACTGTGGGATGACACTTATATATCTAAAACGCCATCAAATCAAAATTATGTGACACTACATAATCAGCTTTAATATAATCGTTGGTTAATAATTATAAATCCCTCATAGGTACGTAATACGACATATAAAATGGAAACACGTTGTTGCAACACAAATCATTGTGCGGTTGAGTATAGGTATAGGTACACTAAATACAACTCTGCAAGTTACTAATCAACAAACAGCAAAAGTATCGTGTTTAGGCTCGTTGAAAAGGTCTCAATGAACAGATTATAGATAAATAGTGATCAGGACGATGAATGAGGATAAATTAGTAACAAACTTCACTGTGGGAAAAATACGCAACGATGCGCAGATTTAAGCGAGCGAGGCATTAAGTTTAAAAAGCAGGAAATAAAAATTAAATTAAAAATTTAAAAAGCCCCTGACCCTAACAAAAACTGTAAAAAGTAAAAATAATAATATTAATAGGCCTTTTAAGATGATGGTAATATTTTGATCAAGGCATTGTCAAGTCGGGGGACGGTCAATAAAAACGCCAAACAGAGGCCTAGCATTTTTTCATTAGCCGTCGTAGCCCCCGCCTTTACAATGCCTTGATCAAAATATTACCTTCATCTTAAAAGGCCTATAAATATTATTAATTTTACTTTTTAGAGTGTTTGTTAGGGTTGGGGGTTTTATAGTGTATACGTGTATATTTTGCCTAATATACAACGTGTTGGTTTGCATCCTCGTCAAATTTCAGGTGGCTGTTCTGAAAGACATAAATAATCAAATAAAATTACGAGACTTGCTCACTAATGAATACATACTTGTTTTTTTAGCTATTTAAGTTGAACAGTATTTCAGAAAACACCTCTTTCAAAGAACAGAATCGCCCCGTTCCGTATGCAGTAGGCAGTGTCGCACGACTGTATCGCTGTGTGTTACAGTGCGGTATCACACGGGCCACGTTTTAAAATGCGTGACCGAAAAAAAAAATGCCAAACGCCGATTTCCGAAAATATGGAAAAAAAACTACTTATTTTATTATTGATTCGTGTCGAGAATCATTAGCATAGTTACTTCCTTGAATTTGACGAGGATGCAAAACAACACGTTGTATAAGATGTTAGCGAAGATGAAATTGTGATGCCACCGTGAGAATACCAATATCTTTAAAAAAATCTCTCAGAGAAACTCTAGCACCTACCCACCTGGGTGCTTACTCTCGAATATAATTCCGATAGATCGTCATTGGAATTATCAGTTAAACGTCAGGGATTGGCTGGACTCACTGAGTCTAGCCAATCCCTGACGTTTAACTGATAATTCCAATGTCGATCTATCGGAATTATATTCCAGAGTAAGCACCCTGGTAGTGCGTTCCCGTGGGATAATGTCCATACTCCACGCGTGCGAACCCGCTGGCAATAACTAGTTTATAATATTACTAGGAGGATGAATATACTATTTTTCTTTTTTGTAGTAACCGCATGAGCAATGACTCGTCTAGAAAGCTGCGGCTACTCGGTTCATCTTGGGGGACCACCGTCAGACATTATGGAGACGAGAACAGAATGCAAACACATAATCGACCCGTGACCTGTGAACAGGTAAGATCCCAGATCATAGAAAGAAGGAGATATGGTTAGGAGGCGTGGCGCTTGCGAACGCATCTGGCCTCAAAGCGGCTTGATGCCAGTTTCAGTAAATAGTCAAATGTCAACTTGCGACTGCTTCACTGCTCGTGATTTTTGACAAAATGCCGCGTTGTTCAGTGATTGTTTGCAAAAATAACAGCTGTATTGTGAATTACATGAAAGATGGCATCTCATTTCACACCTAAGTACTAAAATATTATTGTTTTTCTTAATAAATTCATTAAAACATTATTTCGTGGTACTAGAAACACGATGAAAAACCAAATCAATTGTTTGCATTAGGAACAAAAACCAATGCGTGCTTAGTACAAATCTACCAGTGAATCGGCTGGTCTAGTAGCGCAATGGATTCGTGTTTTACTGATACTCTCACTTACATGATAGGTTCGTGAACCGGCCGCTGCCGGCTTTTGTGATTTAGAGATGTGATTGTTATGTTTACGGTTGTCGATATTTTATACGATTCTGCTAAGTACGAATGATTTTAAGCATGATTTAATTAATTATTGAATATCACAATTTGTTACTACAGTGTAATAAGGGACTGCGCATTTTATGGCGTTATTGAGAGTTGTCGTTAAATGGAGATAAGAAAAATCAATATTCTTTACTAATAAAGTATAAAAGTATTTATGTAACTATTGCTTTTACTGAACTGCATGTGTAGTAGTTGGCGAGTGATGGGGACAAACTGGCGACACCAGGTTCCGATATATCATATCTCCTTCTTTCTATGTTCTGAGATTATACCCATCAGAAGATGTGATTAAGATATGTCAGATGTCCGAAGTATTTTTAAAAGACGGTCACATATTTAATAAAGTTTATTGGGTCGTCAATATTCCAAAACATAATCTATCATCAATAGGGTATTTTCCAATTTAATAAAAACTATTTTAATTTGAAGATTGGGACGATATACAGGCTTAATTTTTTTTTAGCGTCTGGAAAAAAATAGGGTATAATAGGTGAACGGAGTAGACCCCTATGGCACAGAAATTACACTTTTTTTTTTTTCAAAACTAATATAAAATTATTTTTTTTACTATGAAAAGTTTACAACAATTAAGTAATAGTATTCATTGATAGGTTACTATCAATGAATACTATTACTTAATTGTTGTAAACTTTTAGGTTACTATAGGTTACTATCAATGAATACTATTACTTAATTGTTGTCAACTTTTCATAGTAAAAAAAAAAAAAAAAACAACAAAAAATTGGCAAATAATATCAAAATCCAACTTAAATGCACCCTACTCTACGCGCAGAAATTATCAACGAAAATTCGTAACGAAATTCAATCCTTTGATTGAAGCCGGCCGCTTTTAAGCAGGCGTAGGTACCGCTCACGTTTCACCGCATGCGCACCCCCTCACGCCCGCGCGCGCCACTCACCGTTTCTCCACTCTCCAGTCACCTGCGATTGGTCACAGCATGACGTCGACCGCTGTATTTTCCGCGTGTGCTTCAACTGCTCAGTGATTGTTTTCATAATGACGTATGCATGCTCCAGCGTAGAGTATCTTGCCATGATGAGGTATAATTTTTTGTCCGGTAAAAATTTAAATGGTGCGAGCGAATGCACGCCGACGAAGAACACCTACAATCCCTTAGACGTAACGGAATTCCTGATCCCCGGAACCCCAGCACAGTGGACCTCGTATTAAGTTCTGTCGCTAGCTGCAGAACCACTCGCAGGCGAACATTCTATGGACTGACGAGTCCATATTTACCCGCGTTGGTATCTACAACGTACACAATGAGCACTGGTTGAGTTTTCAAAACCCACTTAAAATAAAAGAACACGCAGATAATTGCTGAACCACTTCACTAAACGAGCCGTCTTATTCTTACCGTATTTTTAGGCAATTCGCTTAGTCTACTACGCATTTGTTTCAATGGTTTTTGATTACAATAATAATTATTAGGATTCTTTTTTTTTACACATCAAGCTAAAACCTTCGAAATACAGATGAATGTGAGTGATTGTTATAAGAATTTAACATCAACAGGTTTGTTTACATTTCTATCAAAGCTTTACCGATCTTACGAGACGTAATTTATTTTGTTTACGGTTTCAAGACACGCGTCACACAGTGTATCAAATTATTTGCCTACTACAATTCCACACAGCACGGTGACGTGTGTAGGGATCAGTTGCAAAGATGTACACTTCATCATGCTTCATTCATGGGTGATCGCAGCTGACGCTCGTTTACTATTATTATTATTAGTTTTACGCGAGTGTCGTAGGATGTATTCTTTTTCATGTATTTTAAGGATATTCGGAACTTTTATTAAATCAATGGTACCAGGGAAAGGTTAGCGTATATGAGTTCTATTCTACTTACACGACACGTCATATTGTTGTCCAGACGCTAAAAAAAATCATCCGGTATTTAACAGAAAAATAAATTTATTTAAATCCATTTTCTCAATTAAAACCGATTAAAATCAAATTTCGTTTTCGTTGTTTTGAATTTACCGCCAAAACGCTCCTTTCGATGACTTTTTATCACGTGACATCGTGACGCCAGCTTTGTGCAGTGCGATAATTAGTTTGGTGCAGTTTTACAAGTATTTGTGCACAGAGGCACCGTACGCCAGTAATTCCACTTTCTATACATTAAAAATCTTGTTAATTATTAACACGACATTCACTTGTTTATTTACTAACTACTTTGGTTTACACAAAGTTGACGTCATGTGATAAAAATTCATCGTAACGAGCGTTCTGGAGGTAAATTCAAAACAACGAAAAGTAAATTCGATTTAAATAGTTTTTAATTGAGAAAACGGACATAAATCAATTTACTTTTATTTTTCTGTTACATATTTCGCCCCAGTCTTCAATTTAGAATACTTTTCAATAAATTGGAAAATACCCTATTGTGGGAATTTCCTACGTCTAATCATATTACTGACTTAGTGAAAGCTACCACGGCAATAATATACGCTTTCATCACCTATTAAAATTAAACATCAAACTATCAAAACGGCAATTATTAAATAAATATGTGATAATTCAAGGTCAGTAAATATTTTTAGTACTATCTGTTATCGTTTCATTTAACGTTAGTTTCTGTCAGGGGCTTCACTCAAGTACTTGAATGCAGGGCCTGATCTAGCTATTTAGCCGCTCCGGGCAAAAATAATATTCGCCGCCCTTTACATAACACTAAAGAAGTCATGAGCGTGCTATTCCAAAGATGGGATATATATACCAGGCCACTCATACATACATGTATAGTATAATCTATTTTGAAAATATGTTTTTTTGTAAGTTAAAATAGGTACGTTCCAATTTCAAAATTTCCCTCCACATTGTTTGCGAGATTATCGTATCTCATTAAAAAATGGTTCTGCGCCGGAACATTTTCGCGCTATGATTTTTTACGATTTCAAGTGTGGCTGTGGCCTGAAATCGGACGAATCGTACGATAGACTTCAAATGTCATTCATGGATGAAGGCCCTTCTAAGGCAACCGTGTATCGTTGGTATAACGAATTCAAGCGCGGTGGACTAATTTTGGGGGATAAGGAAAGAAGTGGTCGCCCTTTGACGGCTATTACGGAAGGAAACGTACTAGCAGTGAACAATTTAATCCATGACAATAGGCGAGTTACGTAGCATTTACAACCTGCCTCACACACTGCAGGTTGTATCGGGAAGCCTTCTACACGCGCATCTTCGCGTGAGGAGGATAGTTTCACGCTGGGTGCCGCACAACCTCACCGATGCTCAGAAGCAGGCCCGGGCGGAGTGGTGCAGTGATATGATTAACAAAGGACATCGTCGGAAATGGCCCCAGGACCAACAAACATCTGACCTACATAATCACTATTAATATATTTTATTCGACTAATTGCGAGTATCTGTATGAAACAGACATTCTGCGTTCCATAGTGAATAATTAAAAGAGCGACTATTGACATCATATACAATATGCCGCCATCTTTGGCCGCATTCCGAATTAGAAAAATAGCGCTGTGAGCGCTCACATCGGTATTTTGCGTTCCGAGTTAGATATCACGATTCTGAAAGCAAGGAACCGTCATTTTTGTCATCAAAACGGAACGCTCGTGACTATCTAAGTTAGCTAAAGATTCGATGCGACTCAAAACAAAACAGCACAACTGTCATTTTTGACACCGCTCACGGTGATATGAGTATCGCAAGATGGCGCATGTCATGACGTCATCTATGACGATTCGCGACTCGGATATCGTTATCGCGCTCACGCCATGCCCATTCGGGAAGTGCGTGAGCGCGCTCAAATCGATATTATCGTAACTCGGAACGTGGCCTTTGACAATTACATTAGATGACAATTAGTGATGTACAATCTTTCATTTCACACACATCGAAAGCGAGATTACTTGTGTTCGCCACCTGCTCAAGGATTTTACACGCATTCAAACGTACTTTCTTTTCAACCTTTTTCGCTGTAGGTTGGGTGACTCAGAAGTGTATGACGCTTCTGTAAGAACTTTTGCGCCGCTTTTATTGGTACCGTACTATAAACTATAGGTACGAAAAGAATTCAAGGACAAAACCAATTTTCATATCTTAATCCATTCATCCTAAATAATAATCCTTTTAAACAATTACTACACATAAGTGAGATGCATTGTAATATTCCGAATAGAAATAACACGCTGGGTACTAAATGGTATCGATTTTATTTAAAATAATCGATCGAATGTATTGGCATCCTTAGAGATCATCATCATTGTCTTATCTGTCAATCAACTCAACTGTCAAAAGTGTCAAAGTGGTAATGCAGTCAAGTCACACTCGCGCGCATTTCTTCATGATTGCTTTGTGTACCTAGTGATTTCAATTTGCTTTTATTTTCGGAATACATTCGAGGACCTTGCTATTTTTTACGGACTCCGATTGCTTTCACTAACGTGTTACAGGCATTTATTAGCATGTATTTCGAAGTATTTCGGACTTGCCATCAACCGAGACAAGACGAAGATGATGATAGTAAGCCGGGATGATCAAAGCAGAATTAACGTACGGAGCATAGCTAATTGCGAAGTTGTACAGAGCTATATCTACCTCGGCTCTGCTATCTCCAATACGAGATAAAGCGAAGGTGCGCCATCACCAGATCGGCAGTGGAACGGCTGGGAAGGATTTGGGGGGACAGAAGGATTACCAAAAAGACGAAGGTCAGATTGATGAAATGCCTTGTCTTTCCGATATTTCTTTATGGTGCCGAAACATGGTCTCTGCGAATGCAGGATCGCCGTAAAGTCACGCTTTGGAGATGTGGTGCTGGAGACGCCTCCTAAAGATCTCGTGGACATCGTTTCGCACCAATGTTTCCATCCTCAAGGAACTTCATATTAAGGACCGGCTTTCGTCTACTGTACAACTCCGAATATTGAAGTTCTTTGGTCACATCACTAGAAGCGAAAATTCCATGGAGAGACTGGTGGTTCAGGGCCGGGTGGAGGGCAAGAGATCACGCGGCCGTTCACCAACTCGCTGGACTGACCTGATCAAGAAAGCTACTGAATCTACCATGGTCCAGTGTACTCGCAACGTCTCCAACCGACAGATATGGAAGCACATCGCTGAAAGGGCAATCCTCGGGGAAGTCAACGACCCACCGAACATCTCTCCGTGTACCTCGTCTACGCAACCACGACCACTCTGACAAGAGTGTTACGACTAAGAAGATTTCGAAGTATTTAAAGCATTGTTTCTTACTAAATATAACCTCAAAATCTTTATTTTCTTTTGAAATATATCCCTTCTGCAAGTTGTCCGTCAGTAAACTTTGTCTTCATAGGCATATACTTGTAATTTAGAACACGCAAAGTAATTTTCCTTTGCTGTTGGTTCTGGGGCGAACGATGTATGGATGCAGAACAATCTCCTTTGAAACAGGCTCGTCTCGCCGTGTTTACGACATCATTAGAAGCAGCATCGATCTAGAACCAGGGGGAAGATTTCGATAGCGAGCTTTTTCAATATGACTGGCTAATTGGTGTCAATTCCTTTACGGAACCAAAGAAACATCAACGCTGAATGGTATACTACCAAATGCTTGGGAGAAGTTTTCTCTGTTGTGAGCAACAAGCGACCAAACACGGCCCCGCGGGCTACTGCTCCACCACGACAACGCGCCTTCACACACCGCGCTCAAAACGAAGGACTCCCTGAACAGAACGCTGGCCGGTCAAACACCTGGGTCACTCACCTTACAGCCCTGACACGGGTGTTTCCACTGCGAAGATCGCCCTGAGGACACTGTGGAGCACACGGTGGCGGTCTGCCCGGCTTGGGTGGAGCACCGCCCCGTGTCCTCGTGGAGGCGATCTCTCGCGTCCGGCCCTGGTCCAGTTCGAGAACACGGCAGTGCTCCGCCCAAGCCGGGCTGACCTCCACGCGATCTACGCAGTGGTAACACCCGGGCGTTTCCTCCCGCCTTATCAGAAACTAATTATATTCCGTTATAAAACGAATCAGTAATTCTGTAAAATAATTAAATTAGGTAAATAAAACATTATACTCTACCTCGTAATAATTAAAATAATTTTCTTCGCACTTGCTGCTCTATTTTTTGATAAATTTTATACCGTCACAAACTTTATGTTCTAATGAAATCATAGCTAAGAAAACCTTAAAAATACTATTTTGTCGGGCTGCTAGGCATGGTAATTTTTATAAGATTTTTCACTCCTACCGATAAAATTTAGTACTTCGTGCAACCCTCAATTTTGCCGCCCCTCCATTTTTGCCGCTCTGGGCATTTGCCCGGCTTGCCCCCCCCCCCCTAGATCGGGCCCTGCTTGAATGAAAATAAGATTACCCCCTACATACAAACATACAAATACCTCTTTAACATTGATATTTTAAAGATAATCAAACTTTTCCATTATTAAGCATGTGTATAATGTTAACCAATAGGGTATTTTCCAATTTAATAAAAACTATTTTAATTTGAAGATTGGAACGATATACTTAGCAGAAAAATAAAAATAAATTTATTTAAATCCATTTTCTCAATTAAAAACGATTAAAATCAAATAACGTTTTCGTTGTTTTGAATTTACCGCCAAAACGCTCCTTACGGTGACTTTTTATCACGTGACATCGTGATGCCAGCTTTGTGTAAACGGCACCGGTACAAATACTTAGTTTGGCGCAGTTTTAGAATTATTTGTGCAGAGGCACAGAATGCCAATAATTCCACTTTCTATACATTTAAAATCTTGTTAATTATTTACTCGACATTCACTTGTTTACTTACTAACTACTTTGGTTTACACAAAGTTGACGTCACGTGATAAAAAGTCATCGTAACGAGCGTTTTGGCGGTAAATTCAAATTAACGAAAAGTAAATTCCATTTCAATCGTTTTTAATTGAGAAAATGGATTTAAATCATTTTACTTTTATTTTTGTGTTTTAGATTTCGTCCCAATCTTCAATTTAGAATGCTTTTCATTAAATTGGAAAATACCCTATTATTTCATTGCTTGTGCGTTGTCGATAACTAGAACAGAATCACTGGGTATATTTGGGATTAATTGATTAACCAGCCATTTTTCGTAGTTATCGTTATTCATTTCATTGTGATAGTCACCTGTAGTGTCCGTGGATTTATACGTTAAAAAGGCACCGGGTACAAAGTCTTTTTCATTTCCCGCATGAACTATTATCAAACGTTGACCTTTTCCCCCCCGAGTGGGTTCCCGCATTGTCGTTGCGGGGGGGCTTAGTAACCGTGGTCTCCCATCCACGGTGAAGCCAAGAGGAACCCAACGGTGGGGCCGCTCGTCAGGGCTTTTGCCTTCAAGCCATTGACGTAGCGGCCAAAAAGTAGGTTGCGGTGGGGTGCACCGCAACTGAGGTGGGCCGCGATGTCGAATGGGAGGCATCGCGGCTGAGGGTTACAGGCTGCGGTAGAGGAGGAGTGCCGGTGCTTCTGAGCAGCGCTCTTCCCTTCCGTGGCCTGGACGGGGCCGCCACCGTTTGATGGCGGACGCGGTGGGGCCGCAGGGGAAGAGGAGTGTCGGTATAGCGTCAGCCGCTCTCCCTATCCTCTGCGGCCGAAAAGTGGTAGACGGGACGGCGCGTTGTGTTCCTCACGCGCGCCGTCAAAGATGTCAGCAACCACTGGTGGGGTCCGCAAGGGCCGATGCCTGCCAGGGGTGCGGGTTTGTTCGAAAGAGATACCACGGCCCCTGGCATACGGGCTACTGAGGGAACACGGGTGGGTTTTAGTCAGTAAAAGTCTGACACGCCCTCCTGCTCTACTCAGCAGGAGAAGTCATTTGATGATTTCCCACCCAAAAAAAAAAAAAAAAAAAAAAAAAACGTTGACCTTTTGAAATTGGCTTTTTACTCCTTTTTTCTCATCATCACATCAAGATTTCCCTTTAGTGTGGGATGTATGTAAGACTCATCCATGTAGACGATATTTTTTCCTGATTCGCGAAATTTGCGTATTTTATCGAGGTATTCCATTCGTTTGAGACTTACCTCGTGCTTTTCCATTAGAACTTTTCGATTATCTTCCATTTTAGTGAACCGAAATCCCATCTCGTGAAGTATTTTTCTCAACGTCTGTTCAGACCCATTGTAAGTAATAGCTTCGGATAATTTAGCTTTTAATGATTTTATTGTTGGCAGTTCCTTAAATCTTAAGTGAAAATCATACACCATTCTTCGAACATCATAATCAAAATCATCCATATCCAAACGAAATTGCATTTTTGGTCTCCCTTTTTTTGGAGTGTTGAACTTAATTTCACTAGAATGTGTTTCAGTGCTGACTTCGTTTAATATCTTGTTCAAAGTTCTTCTTGAAATTCCAGTGGCATTTGCAAACTCGCTCTTGAACCTTCTTAAAATAACAACTTACATAATTATTAATTTGTTTACATAAGTCATTATGAACCTTGTCTTGGTAAAGGATGTTTCATAAAATTTTACTAACTTATGATTCTTTGTTACATGGAAAATTATAATAGTTTAGTAATTTATAAAAATATCCATGGTAGGACTGTACCTTTTTCTTTGAAATGATCATTACAATTTATAATCTATCATACAGTAATACACTAAAAATAATTCCGTAAAACAGAGAATTAATGAAAACTTTTCGTCCAATTTTTTATTATTTAAATTTATGTATGTTTTATCCTAATTCAAACAATATAATAACTATGGTTAGTAAGACAGCTTGCTTAAATAAAAAATAAAAACAATCTATTTAAAAGTAAAATTTTATTTTAAAATAATTGTTGAATGCAACGCTATAAATCAGTAGTAAATATCGGGACGCGCGGGCTTTAGCTTTATCCCGCGCTTGTTTGTTCCTGGGCGTCCGACGCGTAGCGGTTTTTATGTGTGCGTGGCGTACTTCACTAGTAAGAAGCTGCGTTGTAGCACGGAACTCTTATCTCCTGAGTCTCATAAATACAAAACGATTTATGTAATTTATTGTTTTGTAATAGTGTGGCGCGCAACTAGAAAGTCTCCGGATATACATCTCCCACTTCAGGTCCGCTCACCCGGGCATCAAACGGACACAGTTCACGGCCGCGTCGACACGTTACATGTGTGAACATTGCGGGAAGTTATTTTTGGTAAGTACTGTATCTTATGTAGCTGTACCTTTCACAATCACTCTATAATATTCCTACTGCTGGGGCACAGGCCTACGCTCTTCTAGAGATAGTGGGCCATAATCCACCACGTGGGTCCAGTGCGGGTTGGTATATTCCACATGTCGTCGAAGTTTGTGGTTCTAGGACTTGTCGGTCTCCTCACGATGTTTTCCTTCACCGTTCTGAGACCAGTGGTGATGAAAATATTTACACAAAGTGTCTGCCTGGGTTTGAACCACACAACTCGTTAGTCACAGCCGTTACCACTGCTCCCTTATTTGATTATATTGAACGGTGTTTAATAATTATTGTTTTCTGTACCCAGAACGCAACCATTCTAGCAGGCCACATGTGGGTCCACACGGGTCAGAAGTGGTTCCAATGCGACCACTGCAACAAAACGTTCAGTATGAAAGGTAGCCTAGTGTTACACATGCGCCAGCACGTACCCGAGCGACCCACGTACGACTGCGGCGTGTGCGGCAAACACTTCACATTCAGCTACAACCTCAACAGGCACATGATTGTGAGTATATCTAGTGGTAACGATGCAGATGTCACTGTACCAAAACGATCAGTATGGAAACCAACCTCGCGGGCCACATGCGACGCACGTACGACTGCGGCGTGTGCGGCAAACACTTCACGTGCAGCTACAACCTCACCAGGCACATGTTTGTGAGTATATCTAGTGTTGTGTATATTTCGGGGCCCTATTGGAATACCAGCGCTGCGGTATACATTTTTTTTTCAAATATCGCAGCATCGAAGTGTACATTTATGTCAGTAGATCTTTTAAGGCTTGTATCCACTCTAAGGACCTTCAGCATTTGGGCGCACTAAATTTGTGGGCGAGTGCGGGGCGATGTGGCCGTCCAGTCTTTAATCGGTCGCATTTTTAATTTATTATAGCAAAAATAATGTATACTTATTTGTAAAAAGTAACAAAACCAAATCATTTTCCTTTGTATTGCAAAGCAGTAGACATTTTTTTACACTTTTGTTAAAAAATGAAGGAGTAAAATGGTTTCATATCAACGATTTGGAGGTGATTTAGTGTTTTTTTTTTTCTTATTATTTGATACCCATAGAACAGTTATGCCTAAACCAAATGACGTTTCATATTGTGGTAGACTACTAACTATTTTTTTCAAATGTAATTTCTTTATAAATGCCGACGAAAAGTGGTTTCATCTGCATGCTGTTTTTAACCATTTTTTGAGAGGACAGCCTTAAGACACGTACACGTCGAAATTTAGTTGGTCAATATTATTAAACTAGGCGGCGCCGGCATTTGCTAGCTGACACATCTATTTATAAGAAGAAACGCCGAAACAAATTCAGAGGTCACGGTCTCTTTGAAAGTCTAAAAATTATATTATTAGAATTTTATGTGAATCGAACAATGCAGGCCCATGTTTCAAGGGCCTTTTGAAGGAAGAGCCATTGTAGTTTTAAGCTGACCTGACCCAACAGACGGCATACATGAATCAGTCTCCGTGTAGCTCAACGAATCGTCACAAGACACTACTAGATCTGCAGGACATTTCACATCAAACTGTGAACGTTCTAACTCTAAAACGAGAATTGCCCTCCATATGTTTAGGTACCTACCTAGTTAAATAAAGGTAAACAAAAATAAACACGTGACTCATAGATGTGAAACTTAGATTGGTGAAGGACCAATCGGACCGCCGAGCGCGGTCGATGCGTTAGATCGAGATGGTTACATGAAACTCACACTAGGGCCATTTATGTAGATTAACATCAGAAAACACAAATAATCCTGCATCAACAATTTCTACCAAACGTTGTAATAAAGTTGTGTCATTGTGTTCGTTGCCGCTTTGTTGCCGTCGCGACTTTTTTTTTGACACCTGTCGAGAACCTATCGGCAATTATGGTAATTTTAAGAACTTTCAGCCATCTCAGTCTCAATCTGTCAAAAATACCTCGAGTTTCAATACATTTTTGACATTTGATTGTCGCCGAGATGAGACTGCGACTAGATTTTGAACGTTTTTAATTACGAGAACTAGCCTTCCTATTAAAGTATTTGGAGGGTAATTGATCTTTTCTACCTTCACAGCTCCACACGGGCCTGCGACCGTTCAAATGCGATGCTTGTCAGAAGTCATTCAGTACATCAGGCGAATTGCGCGCCCACGTAGACTACGTGCATCTGAAGAAGCCGCGACCGAAGCGCGTGCGCAGGAAGAGGAAGAAGTGTGAAATGTCTTCTGGTTAGGTTTGGTAGCCATCAAGTTATAGGGTGGAGTTACCATAGAACCTTATACCTTACTAGTATTGAAGAACGTTCCAAAGATACGTTTGTTAAATGAATGATAGACAATAATGAATAGAATAGAATACCCATGCGGACAAAATGTATGGTACAGATAAACGACGACGAAGGGAATCCAACTTTTTTGCGTGGAGACTGGCCTCGTCCCGGTCCGCCATTTAGATTATTTTTTCAAAACGTCGTTGCACGTTAATATCTATGTATATGTATAAGATGTTAAAGATCTTAAGTTTAAGTTGTTTAAAATGACAAAAAAAAAAAACTCGCAAAAAATATTTATACTTACTCAACAATCCGTTCTAGACAACATAAATTAGGAGGAAACCACTAATGTTAAGTGTGCCATTTATAGATCAATATACCCATAAAAACCCTACAGAGTTTCAATTTAATCCACCAAGCCGTTTTTTTTTTTTATCCCACTCACATCCCACTTCATTGAATTTTCGAAAAAATTTAAGCAGCAAGATTTTTGCTCTGAAAAGCTCACAATTATTTTCAAAATGAAAAACAAATGTTTTTAGCTTTTTTTTTCTAAATTTTGCATCAGTTACAAAGTCAGTAACTAAATGCGATTACATTTTATCCCACTCACATCCCACTTCATTGAATTTTCGAAAAAATTTAAGCAGCAAGATTTTTGCTCTGAAAAGCTCACAATTATTTTCAAAATGAAAAACAAATGTTTTTAGCTTTTTTTTTCTAAATTTTGCATCAGTGACAAAGTCAGTAACTAAATGCGATTACACCTTCCAATTCAGCCAAGTGTAATAAGCGCTTTAGCTGGTGGGTTTGTAAGGGTGTGTCCATCTGGCGAACGCGCACGTGTTGCACGCGCGTATTTCATGTTCGCGCGCCGCTCCAGCGCCGTCTGAGCACCGTTCGCGCGCAAGCTATGCACTGCGTGTGAACGGCGCACTAACCGTCGTCGTCGTCGTCACAACGTCGGTTTCTTTTCTTCTAAACACTTCGCTACTAAAATAGCTGATGCTGCAGTAATGATAGTGGCAATAGTGTTATCAGACAGTCGCATTAGTAGCACGCGTGCAGCATGCGCGCAGTTCGCGAGCGGCGTATACGCGGCGCGTTTGCCAGGTCACACACCCTAATAGGGCTTCCAGTATCAAAACCAATTTTGTTTTGGCTTCGCACGGTTTGTGCATTTAGCCAGTTTCAAGTAATTTTACTTTTCAATCACGTAAATGGCCCGATATCAGGCACGAAGTTACAAAAAAGTCATAGTCAGTCAAGTCAAAGTTATTGTAAAGCGGTAGTAACTTTATAACAACCGAGTTTTTGGGGGGAATACGAAAAGTCACTTATTTTCACCTTCACTACACTTATGCACTCACACGTAACTTAATTGAATAATTCACTGCCAAAATTATACAATTTAATTCGCTATTTCACGAAATTTCATGAAAATGAAAATTCGTGCGACATGTTCCAACGCGATCCCGCCAAAAAAAAACCTAGATGGCTATTCGGCAACATAAACATTTTCAGTCTTAGGCAGCTTTCCGATTTAGAACAATATCGCTTTCTTTTTTTTATTTTTTTTTGTGAGTAGGACATCATCAAATAACTTCTCCCGGGTCCACATTTTAAAATATAATATATTTTCTTTGCCCACTGGTCCATGAGAATGTTTGGTAAAGTGAATAATAAAAGCCTGGCTAAGGGATAGAGCATTATATGTCCGTCAGCATCCCTAACATACCCTACGTTCCGAGATACGATAAAATCGATTTGAGCGCGCTCACAACCGTTCCGAATTGGCGTGAGCGCGATAACGGCGACTATGTCTTAAACTGATATTCACCGCTGTCTTTGGCTAAAAATAGTGCATCTGGCTAGAGTCGTCACCTTAATAAATACATACATACATACTCAGCCTATAAACGTTCCCACTGCTGGGACACGGGCCTCCTCTCCATGAGAGGGAGTGGGCCGTAATACCACGCGGGCCCAGTGCGGGTTGGTAGATGTCACATGTCTTCGAATTTTTGGTTCTAGGACATGCCGGTTTCCTCACGATGTTTTCCTTCACCGTTTGAGAGTAGTGGTGATGAAATTATTTACACAAAGTAATGCGCCTGGCTGGGTTCGAAACTCACGACCTACAACTCGTAAGTCGCGGCCGTTACCACTGGGCCACCACTGCTCTCTCTTAATAAATAGGAATAAGAAATTTGTGGTGTATACACGAGCGCGTACATGACATCTAAATCGGACCATCGATGTAAGCGCTGCTATTTTTCTAATTCGGAATGCAGATTTGGTGTTGACAACTAAGTGATACTAGTGACACGATGAGCGATTCCGAGATGTTTTAACAATTGATAGAATCGAAGTCGTTATAATAAACCATCGACTCGCTGTTCTAAAAAACAATCGAGATGTTTTTCGATTGTTTCGAGTCAGTGGATTCGATCGCTAGTTTTCGATTGTTCGAATCGGTCACCGAGTCTCGCTCTCGGTCGGTCCCCGACGAGGTCAATCGATTGCATGCATCGAGCCGAGGCGCATGTTACTTACAGGCGAGAGCGTGCCAGACTCGAGTCGATCGAGCTGCGCGTAATTTGTGAACGTTTACTTACGATTACGATGCAATGTTTTATTTTTAACGAGTTTTTAAATTCATCAAAATACCACGGATTTTTAAACAATCGCGCCAACCAACCAACTCGCGAAACCCTAAACCATCGAGGAACAACTCTCGACATCGATTGAACGGGTCATGCGCCAGTAGCAAAAACAGACCGAGTTGGACTCAAGTCCAAGTCGAAATAATCGAGATTCATTGAGTTCTTCGAACAATAGAAACAATCGAATAAAACCTCTCGCCATCGCTCATCGCCACGACCATGTCTAAGGGCGCATTCCGTATTAGACAAGTAGTGATAATATCGCGAAGCCAACCAAAATAAAAATCAGTACGAATGATCTGATTGTTGCATTTCGGAACACGGCATAAGTGACAGCTGTGACAGTGACAGCGGTGACAGTTCAGTTCAGTCTGTGTTCTTTTTATTATTGTTATTTCGGTTTATTCGATGAAATGATTACCAAGTACTTTAATTTAAATCAAAGAGTACAGTTAGATAGTGGGTGGTTTAAATGTTCAATCGATTGATGGTGTGTCTTCCTCAAAATTGCCTTTAAACCGATAATTGAAGATGTATTTTTCATCAGTCAAATACTTCCATGGTATTCGCTCAAACTTTTGAATTTGGATAAAAATGATAGGTACATGTACTTTTACCATCATTCTAGTTTAAGTGATGTTTAGTTGATAGGTTGTTGGTAATTGGTTAGTTTTGTTTTGTTTTTGTAATTCTGTGTTATCTTGTACCATACGAGAAAGTTGACGATGAAGTGTTGCATAAAAAACTGTGGTAATAACGAAAAACTGAAGAAAATCAGTCAGTCAAGTACTTCCGTTTCCGAGAGGATCACTTTTCATTTGTAAGTAATTATTTGAAAGGGCACTCGAAACGATCAATCACAAATTAATTTTGCCCCAAAGAGGCACATCAGCAATGATTTTTTTTTGCAATTTCCGTTTTGGTCCCATAGTAAAAGTTGTTCATAATGATGAGTACAATGACCTCTTAGAGGTTGTTGGTGTTTTTCCAATAACCCTTTATACAATTTAGTAACATAATATAAAAAAATACAAAACATTTGGGGAAATGCCAGAGTGTGTGTGAGTAACAAGAGAAACTGTATGAAAGAGATGAAGAAGAGGAAGGAGAGGAGCAAGTATGGTGGATGGCATGCAGAAGAAGGATTGGGGATGAGCATAAAGATAGTCTATCTGAGGGGGATCAACAAGTTCTAGGTTCCCTGATAGTCATCATCTGCCTAGCCTTTTCCCAACTATGTTGGGGTCGGCTTCCAGTCTAACCGGATGCAGCTGAATACCAGTATTTTACATGGAGCGACTGCCTATCTGACCTCCACAACCCAGTTACTGGGTAATACGATACCCCTTGGTAAGACTGGTTGTCAGACTTTCGGGCTTCTGACGACCCGTAACAACGTTCCCCGATAGTGTGGAATCAAAAAATAATTGCTCTATTTATTTTCAGGTTCCCAAAGGATCCAAAACAGCGTGAATCATGGCTGAAGGCCCTAGCTATACCCAACTGGGTGCCCACAAACAGAACCGTTATATGTTCAGATCATTTTAAAAAAGATGATTTTTATTTTACTAAGCAAGGTAGCCGGAGAATTAAGAATGGAGTTATACCATTTATTGAAGTAAGTTTTTGCTGATACACATACGTAAATAAACTCACACCTTACTACTAGGAAATTACTTCTTCATAGGTTAGGGCACCAACAGCCCATCTGGACTTACGGCATCCAACTGTGGGGCTCCGCATGTGGCTCAAATATGAATATGATTCAGAGAACTGAGAACAACATCTTAAAACAGATATCATATTCACCATGGTTTATTAGGAACGCTGAAGTTCACAAACACCTTATCATGAAAACAGTCAAGGAAGAGATAAGTTCATGCTCACAAAAGTATAAGTCCAGACGAGAAAAATCACAACAAATTGGCCGCTCAACTCACAATATCAGCTTGTGTCGACAGATTTAAAAGACGCAACATCCTACAATTGAATAATTTGTAGAGAGCTGCGTTATTAATATGAGAGTTGCTCCTGATAGGAACAACTATTCCCTGCCAGACATTCCTACAAAAAATTTGTTCATAGTTTTAAAAACTGATTGCAAGTTAAACAAATAAAAAAAAGGTTAGGGTACCGTATCACTGTTGGTGGGGGTGGGGGAGGGGGGAGGGGGGGGGATCTGGATTTATGCTTTCGCGATTGCACAACGACATGCTTTGCTTTGCTTGGTAGTATAGATGCAGGCCTACCCTGCCGCCTCCTTCAGAGGCAGCAGGGTGGCGGGGTCTTGAGGGAGAGCGCTGCAGTCGTGTAGATCCTCAAGGCAAGTCTGGTGGATGTACCTTCCCGAGGTTGCCACCCCGTTCTTGGTCTAATTCCTTAAGAAATAGATGTAACAAAAACCACCAGGCGCCAGTGCCATCCCGCAATTTAGCCCTCCTGCCCCATTCTCTCAATCCCTCCCCACTCCACCCTACCTACACCCGTACTCCTTCCACTCCAACTTCCGCTCCTAACCGCGACCCTGCCGTGACAGGGTGGTGGCGGGCTCGTCCTTCACTAAAATCAGCTGATGGCGAGTAGGAGCAATTAGTCACCTGCGCTAGGACCTGCGTAGTTGAGCGCCGTGAGCGGGGATGAAGGAGTCCTGGGGGGTTGAGCCGATCGGCTCTGGTTGTAATGTGCCCGTGAGGCAACACGCCCCCTTTGGTCCGGATTTAAAGCGAAACGGTGGCCCTACCTAATAGCCAGGGGTAGGGAAATGGTCACGGTGTCCCGTCAGAGGGTCACAGGCGAGGTGCGTGAGGTCCGCTGAGGTTGTCCTTGGACGACCGAAGCGGTAGGTAAAGGTCATGCTGACGGTGTAAGTGAAAGTTGATTAGCTCGTTGGGGGCCAACCTGATCGAGCACCCGATGTCGCACTGTAAACCAGCCTCGCGTCCCTATATCTCTCTGGTAGTCCTAACGTTCGATCTTTTTATAGTGAGACGTTCCCAGGTGCGGGCTCCATGGAGGGTGGGATCCAGAGAGACGAATTATTAGGGACAATTTAACATGGATGCCTTAAGGCCAGTTAAAACCCAAATCACTGGAGTGGAGGCGAAAGCCAATGAGACTAAAGGGAGGTGCTTGCACTTCTCTCGCCCCTGGACACCTTGCGACTAACTTCGCGGGTACCAGTGCGGGCGCTGGTCCGGTTGTGGCGAGAACCGCAGCCAAGACCAAAACCAACAAGTCCCAAAAAAAACAGAGTACGTCGGCGCTGATTGGGACCAGTACCGACCCCTCTAAAACCCAGGTGAGTGCAATGGCGACGGTTAACACCACTGCCGATCCGACCCTTGCCGCACGACTCCCGGTGCTGGGTAATACTGGCACCGTGAAACACCCTCCCACTCCTGTGGCACCTCCAACGATCGACGAACGGCGATCAGCAATGACGTGCCTTTTGTCCGACTGTAAAGTCCTCCAAGCCAACCTCCACCACAGTCAGACCGCGACGGCTCAGCTCCGGAAGTGGCTGGAGGTACAACACACGGCCATTGCTCTGATCCAAGAGCCGTGGATTAGGGCCGGCCGCATACAAGGACTATCCAATCTTGGGGGTAAGCTCCTGGTTACCACTGATCACGACCATCCCAGGTCGTGTATCTATGTTACAGGTAACCTTAAAACACAGCTCTTAACTGAATTCTGTTGCAGAGATGTCTCTGCAGCAAAGCTAGTAATACAACGTGCCGACGCCGTAGAGATGGCGATCGTCTTCGCCTCAGCCTACATGCCTGAGGCGGAGGCGCCGCCCCCCCACGACCTCGCCCGTCTCGTGAGCCATTGCGAGAGTTGCGGGTTTGAGGTCGTCGTCGGGGCCGACGCCAATGCTCATCACCAACTATGGGGCATGGACACCCAAAACGAAAGGGGTAAGGGTTTAGTTGATTATTTATTCTCAACTAACCTATCTCTACTAAACACCGGCGCTGAACCTACTTTCGTAACCAGGCGTAGTCGCACGATCATTGATCTCACCCTGGCAACAGAGGGCGCGGCGGAAATCATCACTGGCTGGCAGGTCTCCAAGGAGGTCTCCTGCTCGGATCATAGGTGGATTCGCTTTGACATCCAGGTGTGCGCTCCACCTACGACACCACGTCGCAATCCGCGTAATTCGGATCGCGGCATCTATACACGCAGCCTAGAAGCTAAGCTTGCGACGCCAAGCGGTCCGACGTCATTTGCGGACACGACACAAATTGAGGCACAAGTAAGTCATATCACTAAACTAATGATAGACAGCTACCACACTGCCTGCCCAGAAACCACCCCGCGTTGCACACCGGGCAAACAACCTTGGTGGGGCGCTGACCTGGAGCGCAAGCGCGGTAAGGTAAGGAAGGCTTTAAATAGAGCCATGAACACTTGTGCGGATGAGGACTGGGATAGCTACTATGCAGCCAAATCCAGCTACAAAAAATGCATCAGATTCAGGAGTACCGCGGGTTGGCGCAAATTCTGCGGTAACATTGAATCCTGCCAGCAAGCCAACAGGGTAAGGAAGGTACTGTCGCAACAGAAGACTTCCGGGCCCACCACCCTCCGCAAACCTGATAACACACTCACATCATCACCTGAAGAAGCTAGACGCGTCCTAATTGAAACTCACTTCCCTGGATGCGTCTTCGCGCAGGTAATCGACTGGCAGGATGTAATCCAAACACCATCTGAGAATGACTGGCGCTACACATGCAGGGTGATCACGCTGGAAAAACTCCAATGGGCCATCCGCAGCTTCCATCCTTTCAAGGCAGCTGGTCCCGATGGAGTGTTCCCCGCCTTATTACAATGGGGGGGAGTCTCTGTCGCATTAAGACTAGTGCCTATAATGAGAGCGTGCCTGGCCTTTAGGTACGTTCCCAAAGGCTGGAGAGAAGTGAAAGTTATATTCATCCCAAAGCCAGGTAAAGGTGACTACACTAACGCCAAATCCCACCGACCAATCAGCCTGACCTCTTTTCTACTGAAAACACTGGAAAGGTTATGTGATAGGGAGCTGAGAGACGGCGCCCTCAAAACCATACCGCTACACGGTAACCAACACGCGTATAGCTCAGGTAAGTCGACCGAATCTGCTCTTCATCAAGTGGTCAGTCAGATAGAAGTAGCAATACACCAAAAAGGCACCTGCCTGGGCACCTTCATAGACATCGAAGGAGCCTTCGACAAAACCAATTTCTCAAGCATCGGAAGCGCCCTCTCCAGACATGGGGTAGATCAGGTACTAACGGACTGGATTACAAACATGCTTAGCAAACGAGTGGTTCGCTTAGAGGACGAGCAGCAGCTGGCCATGATAGCCAGAGGCTGCCCCCAAGGAGGGGTACTGTCCCCCCTCCTATGGAATCTGGTGATTAATGATCTTATCACCAAACTCAACGCCAACCATTATTTTACAATAGGTTATGCAGATGATCTCGCAATTCTTGTTTCGGGGAAAGTGACGGGAACGATCTGTAACCTCACACAACAAGCACTACGTATCGTAGAGAGATGGTGTAGGGAATTTGAGCTATCAGTTAACCCCACCAAAACTGAACTAGTAATGTTCACCCATAAACGAGCATTAGGCCCTTTCTGCCTACCGAAACTGTTCAACAGGGAACTTCAGTTGGCCAATGAAGTTAAGTATCTCGGGGTTACTTTGGACAGTAAGCTAAACTGGAGCAGTCATTTGGACACCAAGCTAAACAGGGCCTGCATCACATTCTGGCAGTGCAGGAAAATGATTGGTAAGAAGTGGGGCCTATCCCCCAAAATTATACTATGGCTGTACACTGCAATAATCCGCCCCATGATCACCTACGGGGCCGTGGTCTGGTGGCCCCGCACCAAGCTAGTTACAGCTACCAACAAACTACAGCGCATGCAAAGACTAGCCTGCATGGCGACCACGGGCTGCATGAGGACTACTCCGACTGCAGCGATCGAGGCCATGCTGGGGCTGCCGCCGCTCCACCTGTTCATACAGCAGGAAGCAACGATGGCGGCGGTGCGTCTAAAGGCTACAAATCTATGGAGTAAGAAAGACACACAACACACCGGGCTGCTTAAGGAACTCAACAGTGAGTTCCCCATTACGAAGGCAATAAATGACCGGGTACCCAAACAATTTATCTTCGATAAAAAATACAGAATCCAACTGCATGAGGATCGACGATGCGAAGGCTTGCGCCCCGCAGAGCTGCGTATCTTCACGGACGGATCAAAAACAGGTAGTGGCACAGGGGCTGGAGTCTTCTCGGAGGACCTCAACATCCACATAGCCACACCACTGGGAGTCCATAACACAGTGTTCCAGGCCGAATGCATGGGCATCTCCCTTGCCGCGTCTGCTATCATGGCCAGGGAAGTTAAGGATCACTCGATTCGCATACTCTCAGACAGCATGGCTGTTCTACAAGCGCTGAACAGTCACACGGTTGACTCTGGGCTGATATACGAGTGCCACCAGCGCCTCAACGAGGTAGGTAGCCTCAACAATATTACCATTCAGTGGATCAAAGGACACAGCGGTTCGCTAGGCAACGGTGCAGCCGATGAACTTGCCAGGAGGGGGTCGAGCATGACACCAGTGGGACCAGAACCCATTGCGCCACTTCCCTTCGGGTATCTACGCACTCTGGTAAGGAAACGAACCAGGGATCATCATCACAAAATATGGATGGACCTAAGTGAGTGCAGGCAGGCTAAGGAAGCGATTCCTGCGTTCGATGTCCGCCTCACGAAACAGGTTCTCCGTTTAACAAAACCACAGCTGCGTACAGTTACAGCAGCCGTAACTGGCCATGGGTCATTTAATAAACATCTCTTTGTCATAGGAGTAACAGACAGTCCGCTGTGCAGGGCCTGCATGGAGGACGACGAGACAGCAGCTCATGTGCTGTTAAACTGCCCGGCGGTTGCTAATTACAGGGCAAAATACTTCGGTAACCCAGGTACCCTACGTGAGATTGTCAGCAACACAAAGGCGTTGCTGGCCTTTCTCGAGGAGCTGAGGTGGATCGAATGACCGATTCTCCCACCCGTACGCAAAATACGCGCTTTGACGTGGAGTTGCGGACAACAGCCCGTTTTACCTATTACCTATCACTGTTGGTGACTTATCTATAAAGCCTAAAAGGTGACAAGCATAACTTATACTAAAATAGGCATGTTTTTTTTCAGGATGACGGTAACGGATCCGCTGCATTAAGGGTAAGAAAATCTATTAAAATATTAAATCAAAAGTCATTTCCTCAAACCAGGCTGAGAGTCAGCTCTATTTGAACGTCAAAATTACATAAGACAGTCCCCCCAAAACGCCCGCCCTTCACCACTTCCTAGCGTTTTGTCTGGGAAGAAGAAGTGGAGCAACAAACTCCCCAATACCACAGCTGTCTGTTAAGTTAGAAGAACTTGATTTTATACAATAGTAGGTAATTAACATTACGAAACACAAAAAAAAAAAACAGTAAATTTGCCAAATGTCAGCTAGCACACGCGAATAAACTAACAAAACTTTGAAAAATACAGGTACTCAAGTGAAAAAGATATCATATTTTTTTGTTTTTTGAAACGTTGGCCCACTTTAGGAATTTCTCCTGTATTGTGGGTACATTTACAAACATTTAAACTCACATACACAAACAGCCAGACTTATTGTAGGTCATAACAAATATTTGTTCCGTGTGGGAATCGAACCCACGACACGCAGCGCAGCAGTCAGCAGCGCTTAACCACTGCGCCAACCGTGTTAGCTCATGCCCGATATTCGTCCACGTAAAATACGAGCATATCCTAAGAACATTGGTAGCCCAGTAGTAACGGGATAGCGGGTAGACTTAAGGCGACGATAGATGACAGCTACCTACAGCGATGCACTGCCGCCCGACGCTCGCAAGAGACCCCGCCTCAACGCTCATCAAGTTTTTCGAAAAACAACCCATGTCTATTTATCAAACACAATTCAAAGAAAAACCGTTCACTAAATTTTGGGTGATTAAATTGTCTTTTAGAAGGTGAAAGTTTCATGGAAATACACCTGATAGTTTTTGCGTGATTGTCGTTTTTATGTCCGCCATAGACATTACCAATTAATTATATTATGTTATGTTATAAAAATATTATTTAAAATATTCACATATCAAATGACGAAGAAAATTGTCTAGTTTCCAATTTTTTTTTTTTCAAGTACATAAGACAAGCCGTTTAGACGTGATCTTCAATAAAAAGTCCTTAAAAGTCGGCTGTCTGCGCCTTAAGGTGACCCTATAGCCTGACCGATACCGCTGTACTGCGTTTTAGGTATGCGCGGCGAGGCGGGGGACGGGACGCTGTGAGTGGTGACGAATGAGCGGCTTGCACTGACGAATCAGCGGCCTGCACTGCTCCCCCGTCGCGCCACCTAAGGCGCGGTACAGCGGTATCGGTCAGGCTATAGTCCACATTTTTCCCATACAACATTCGGGAGTGTATTACTCCAGTGTTCGACAGTGTACACAAAAAAAAATTAAACATTTTATGGTTTTGTCTCATTATTAATATTGTCCGTACGGAAACAGAATACTAAAATAAAAGCCAATAAAAAGTTATTAGCCAACATAGATTTATTTTTAACACGCTTTTTTCTTGCTAATTTAATCTTATTTTGGGCGTATTTTAGTAATAAAGGAAGTGTAAAATCTCTAAGTCGGTACCGACAAAGTTCAATTATCGAAAAGTTCATTAAACTTTATTGGTCATTAATAAGCAGTGGTTTTTTCATAAAACCCGATCTTCCGAAGGACTTTTCTTAATTTTTTACGCGGCCGTTTTACTATGTATAAATGATCCTGCATCTCAGTCAATAACGTTGTGCGTGTAGACTCGCGTCTAACTGCTCATCACTGATACTACCTCTGTCGGACACGATGCCTGGTGAGACAGCGTGCTTTTTAGCTAAGCTCACCAGTGAGTTCGAGCCAGCGACTAGGTTCCCCTTAAGAGTTGTGGGTCGTGGGTTCGAACCTAGACAGCTATCGAATATTTTTTTCTACGCTATTAATTATTGTATCATAAGCAATTTTTTGCAGCAGTGTGGACATGTTATTTATTTCAAATCTCGCTACCCAAGACCAATGTTTCTCATTAGTTGTCGTTGTTTTCTAGATCTGCAAGCTATGCCTTTCATTGGACGGCAAAATGTACCGATTACAAGACTACGGTTTAGACAAAATGTATCAAGATATAATGGGAAAGGCGGTAAGTTTATAGATAAGAAGTATGCAAGACTTTTGCTTATCAAAAACTATTTTCAATACAATGTGGAGACAGCCATCTCACTTTAGTGTAAGAGGGGTGCGGGTGTGCGATTGTCGCAACCCAGTGCTGGGCACGCCACGATTGCGGCGGTAAGTTCCCTCTTTGAGGAGTGGCTTGAGAGGCGGCATGGCGTCCTCACCTTCCGCCTGACGCAGGTCCTCACCGGACACGGTTGTTTCGGGAGGTTCCTGTTTCGGATAGGGCGGGAGGAAACGCCCGGGGGTATCCACTGCGAAGATCGCCCTGAGGACACGGTGGCGGTCCGAACCGCCATGTCCTCGTGGAGGCGATCGGCGGCGGCGATCTCTCGCGTCCGGCCCTGGTCCAGGCCATGGTACGGAGCGAGAGTGCATGGGTAGCCGTCACCTCCTTCAATGAAGCGGTGATGCTCGCGAAGAGGGAGGCGGCGCACGTGAGGGAGAGGCAGCATATGCGCCCTCGCGACCATAGCCGCCACAGGATACGGCGACGCCCCGGGCGTCGGGAATCCCAGGCCGATTTCCGGCCACCGTAGGCATGAGCTTGCGGACGGCGAGTAATGGGTAGCTCGCTGTCCGGTAAGGAACAAGCACAAGTCGAAGGCGCATTGTGTTCCACGCGCGCCTCAAAGAGATGTCAGCACAAAAAATGATGGGGCCCGCAAGGGCCGATGCCTGCCAGGGGTGCGGATTTGTTCGAAAGAGATACCACAGCCCCTGGCATACGGGCTACTGAGGGAACACGGGTGGGTTTTAGTTAGTAAAAGTCTGACACGCCCTCCTGCTCCACCCAGAGCGGGAGAAGTTATTTGATGATTTCCCAGCCAAAAAAAAAAGAGGGGTGCGGGGAGAGCGGCTCGTCAGCCGGCCGACGGAGGCGACGGACGACATGGCAGTCAGCTGTTGCACGCCTCCACGCACGCGCGCGCTTGCGCCTTTTAACTTTCATATTGGTACTTACTTATCTTGTTGTTTCCAATTTAACCGACCATTATCGTTCAATCAACCAATGAATAGTCTTTATTATTTTGTAAACATAGGTTACAATAGTGTGCAAGATGGTACAATTGTCAATTAAAGTTTCTCTATGTTTTGCCATTTGGCGTACAAATATACACATAAAGTAGGCTTTTGGCAATTAAGTAAATTAATTTCAGTAGTATCAATGTCAATATTTATTTAATTTTAAATTAATTTAATAAAATTCAAATTCAATAGGAAATGTCAGAATATTTGAGGAAATGCGATAATGTCAATATTAAATAATAATAATGTCAATAAGCTACTGTTATGAAAAATGTTTAAAGTTGACACTGTCCACCGAATTATTAGAGTCGTCATGCATAAATAGTCACGTTATGAGTATACATAAATGTACTCTGTGGAGTATACAAATATTATCATGTCAAAGAACTGTCATTAAAATAGTCACTGAGACAACAGTAACATTTAGTTCTGTATTAATATAGTACATAGTATACGCTTAAAATTGACTAAATTTTGAATTTCAATTGACGAAGGTAACTTATTAAATATTCTTTGAGCCATACAAAAAAAGCTTTTCCTCATTAAAGCCGTACCTGTATGTGTATATGTTACTTTAAGCTCAAACTTATTTCTTTCACGTAATTTCCTATATTTGCTTTTAAAAGCTATTTCATAAAGGGTGAAGTTTGTTTTAACAAATACATTTATAATACTTCATAAATTTAAGAAGAAGGCAACGTCAATATTTTGAGGTTTTAATTAGCGGTTGACAGCTGTCAGTACTTTGTAAGCCACACATAGTTCTTATGCATCTTTTTTGGTCTTTGAAAACATACTCTTTATAAACAGTATATTATATCATATCTTAGTGTCGATGCAACATAGCCATGGTACGCCATTAAAAGAGCTTCTCGACTTACAATTATAGCTAGTTTATATAGAGGGGCTTGTGGCTAAATAACAATAGCTGCACGGTTCGATCGGCCAGGTTAAGCTACGCTTGCCGCGGTTGGTCCGTGGATGGGTGACTATCTTTACATACCAAGACCCCTCCGTGCCTCGGAAAGCACGTTAAGCCGTTGATCCCGGCTGTCTTTTGTGGATCTTTGACAGTCGTTACGGGTCGTCGAAGTCCGACAGTCTGACAACCAGTCTTACCAAGGGGTATCGTATTACCCAGTAACTGGGTTGTGTAGGTCAGATAGGCAGTCGCTCCATGTAAAATACTGGTACTCAGCTGCATCCGGTTATACTGGAAGCCGACCCCAACATAATTGGGAAAAGGCTAGGCAGATAATAATAGGTCTTTACCTATGAAATTGCCGTTTTGTATGAAAAAATTTAAACGAATTTTTTTCATGAATTTTTTATTTGTATTAATCGAAGTAATCACCCATGCAATCAATGCATCTTTGCCATCGCAGTGGCAGTTTATTGATGCCCTTCTTAAAGAAATCAGCTGGACGGGAGGCAACAAATTCTTCAAAGGCATTTTGTACTGCCTCTCGGGTATTAAATTTTTTTCCCGCCAAGAAGTTATCCAAATTCTGGAAAAAGTAGTAGTCTGTAGGCGCAAGGTCTGGTGAGTAGAGCGGATGACGGAGAGCTTCCAACCCCAGTTCTTGCAACTTGGAGACCGTCTGCTGTGCAGTATGAGGTCGCGCGTTGTCGTGCAGGAGCAGCGGAGACGAGCGATTGACCAATGCTGGTTGGAGATGCGCCAGCTTCTCCATCATTGTGTTCAGTTCTTCACAGTACACATCTGCAGTAATGCTCGCCCCGTTTGGTAAGAAGCTGTGATGAATCACACCGGCGCTAGACCACCAAACAGTGACCATCACTTTTCTAGGGGTAAGTTTTCGTTTAGGGCATTGTTTAGGTGCTGAACCAGGATCCAACCAACTTGCTGAGCGCTTACGGTTATCAAACAGAATCCATTTTTCATCGCAGGTAACAATGCGGTTCAAAATTCCTTCATTTGTGTGTCTGTTGAGCAGTGCAAGGCACGTCTCGACGCGTACTTTGCGCTGGCGATCATTGAGTTCGTGGGGCACCCATTTGTCAAGCTTTTTTACCTTGCCAATTTGACGCAAATGGACCAATATTGTTTTGACGCTAACGTCGAAAGCTGCTGCTAATTCAGCCGTAGATTGTGTATCATCAGCTTCCACAATCGCCTTTAATTCGTCATTGTCGACCAAAGTCTTCGGACGACCGCGAGGTTCATTTTTCAGGTCGAAATTTCCAGAACGGAAGCGAGCAAACCAATAACAGGTGGTGCGTTGGTTTGTAGTGTTAGCTCCGTAAACGTCGTTGATGTTGCGTGCCGCTTGTGCCGCGTTGCTGCCACGACGGTACTCATATTCCATAATTACTCGAATTTTTAACGTATCCATGATGACGAAAAAGATTGAAATGCGATGAAAATGTAACACTAATCAATAAAGAAATGACTACTTTTAGAAAAAAAAATCCATGTTTTTAAAATAAAATTAATTTGAAATTAGAATTCTTAGCCAAACAAAAATTATTTTGATTTGAAATGGCCAGTACTGCAGAACGGCAATTTCATAGGTAAAGACCTAATATTTAAACTAGCTATAATTGTAAGGGTCGTTTTTACAGATATATTTGTCCGTTTGCGGTTTCCAGAACTAAATATTATCAATAACAAAACCAAGGAATCTAGTCATAGTTGTCGATTCTACTAAAGTCCCCACATAGTGAATGTCAAGATATTAATATTAAGAATCTCTTGATAAAAGTGCATTATTTTAGTGTTTCCTAGATTTATCACAAGATAATTGTTATTTAACCACGTAATTATTTTATTTAATGTGAAATTTTTCTCTGCTTCGTATGTATTAGGATCGTCACATTTTACTACTACCGTGCTGTCGTCAGCAAATAGTACCATAGGATACTTTATTTCTTTTGGAAGAACATTTATATAAGTTAAGAATAGTGGAGGTCCTAACACACTGCCCTGTGGGACTCCGTATTTAATGATCGTACTACTAGATCTGTGTCTTCTTTCGTTGCCAGTGCGTGGGCGAATTCGTGTTATTTCTAAAATCTGTTTTCTGTAGTGTAACTTTCAGAAAGCTTTAAAGTATTGCCTCGTATACTATATTTTTCAAATTTATTTAATGGTATCATAAAATCTACAAAGTCGAAAGCCTTTGTAAGGTACATAAATATCGCACATACAGATTTTTTTTATCCATATTTGATGAGGTTGTTTTCGTTGAAATTTTTAAGTTTTTAATGAAGAACTATAAAACTTCAACGAAAACAATCTAAAAAAAGAGAAATATAGACTATAATATGTATAATGATACATGTTATACAGTCTGCTATATTTTCTTTTGGCTCCACCACGACCTATCGTCCCGATCACTAATGTATTGTCTTTTCATTTACTTATAATCGTTAATCGTAAAAACACTGTTTTTTTTGTTTTTTTCGATATTTCTTTGGACAGCTGGCAAGTTTGCGCGTTGATATTTAGACCTTGTACTGAACACGATTAAAATCTGAACACTATTATTTCAGCCGAGTTCGGACTCAAACAATCGCCTACCGATGAGTGTCTGCTGGGAGTGCACTGCACGGCTGCAGTCAGCCGCTTCATTCAGATCTAAAGCGCTGTTCAGCGATGCCTTGCTGCAAGATCATTTGAAGATCAATACTGATGTGAGTATACTTACTTTTGGTATACGTCACTGCTTCCCAAGTCCAGGCCCGGTGGGTATCCCAGGCTGATTCCCGGCCACCGTAGGCACGGGCTTGCGGACGGAAGTAATGGGTAGCTTGCTGTCCGGTAAGGACCAAGCCTGGGTCGACAGCGCGTTGTGTTCCACGCGCGCCTCAAAGAGATGTCAGCACCAACTGGTGCGGTCTGCATGGGCCGATGCCTGTCAGTGCGGGTTGTTCGAAAGAGATACCGTGGCTCCTGGCACACAGACAACTAAACGAACACGTGTGGGTCTCAGTAAGTAAAAGTCTGACACGCCCTCGCGCTCCACCCAGAGCGGGAGAAGTTATTTGATGATTTCTCACACAAAAATATAAAGGCCCAGTGGGCCGTAAGAGCTAAAATAGCATTTGTTACTTGCAGCTAAAAATAAGCGATATTCGAAAAATACATCGCCAACATACTGATTTAAAATCAACATGGACGGTTCAGAAAGTGTTCAAATTCAACAGCAACAATAGCGAAGAACATACGCCAAATACGTTAACAAAAACAGAAGTTATAGGCATACCTCATAACGAGGAAATCGAGGTAGAAGTACAAAACTTAATAACAGACAAAATTACATAAAAGACGAGCGAAGTAACGAAATAATCGAAGATACCTATCACAGTGCTGATGTCAAAACCGAAATCGATCTTATACCTATAACCGAAATTGAGATTGGTGAGGAAGAAACCGATTTAGAAGATGATGATGATGATGATAATGATATAGTTTCGGAAAATATGTACGTAAACGATGCGAAAAAAAATGAAACATTAAAACTTTCTAATAGCATATGTGATAGTGATGGTGACATTGAACAAACGGATCCCTGTAAGAGAGTCGACAGAGCTGATGAAAACCAAATAGCTGTGGTTGATGATGTGATCACCGTTTGGGATGATGACGATGATCGAACTTATGTAAATGATGATATAATAACACCCGTCGCCAATGAAGCAGTTGTCATAGAAAAGAAAATAATTGAAGTTGAGAAGACTAAAGTAGCTGTTAAAAGAAAGCCGAAGGAAGATGATGATGTTACTATATCTGTGAAAAGGTAAGAAAAAATCATATAGTGTAATCACTGATACACAAAAAACCCAAGATACACAATCAGCGTCTCAAAAACGTCCGCATAAATAGGGCGTAATGTGCGCAGGTGTCAAATAGTATCGTCAGTCATCTTTCAGTCAGTCTTTTTGGACATTGCTTTTTAAAAACCACTTTAAGTCATGCGTGTAAGGTTGAATTTTATTCCTCCAATTGCCGTAAACTGTCTGAATTTCAAGAAGGCCGTAACACTTTCAAATATTAATTTGATTTTATTTTCTATTTGTACAGAAAAAATTAATGCGTTAAATTGTAAGCAGTACGTTACGGCTCAAAATCTTTCGACAGTTCACAAGCTTTCTACAGTTCCCAATCTCGCAAGATAGACCTAACGGTATTTACAATTTACGGTGACATTATAGAAAAATGAATCCATATTTTCCTTGGTAACGGCATCACACGTGAACGGCTGGGCCAATTTTTCCAATTCTTTTTTTTTTTTGTGTTTGTTATTGTCAGGAGAAGGTTCTTATGATAGAAAAAAACAGGAAAGTTGCGCGTAACATTAGAAAATTTGAGAAAACGACCATATTAACTTTTCTAATATTATACCAACGCGAATTCAATATTCATAGCTATGACAGGATAACGTCTGTCGGATCAGCTAGTATTTAAATAAAACTCTAATACATTGTAGCTGTAACAAAAAAAAGAAAAAACTTGATTTACAAAAATAATTTACAAAATCAAAAAACCCGACTGCCTAAAAAGTGGACTTTAATTTAAAAAGATGGAAAAAAGAAACTGTTATTAAAAGCATCATTACTATTAGACTGAATACTATAAGCAATCTCATGCAGTCGGAGGCATGCATCTTAAATTTAACAGTAAAGACCTCTATTGCCTCCGACTGCTTGTTGATTTTGTAAATTATTTTTTTATTTCTTAGTTTTTAGTTAATATAATTATTGTTGACGTTAATGAGACCTATTTATGAAACGCTTTATTTTGATAGGGACTCAATAGGGTTGGTTTTTTTTAATGACACTTTATGGCGCCAAAAACCGAACATTTTTTTTTTTTTCATTTTTGGTATACTCAGTGTCACTCTCACAATCAAGACGAATCTAACGGCATCTCTCAAGCTGAAATCGATCAAGCCGTGTAGGCTACAGAGCGTGCCAAATAAATATACATACATACATGCACTCGAAAAACATAACCCTCCTACTGGCGCAGTCGGGTAAAAATATAATTGAATTTAATTGATTGATCGATGTCGAAGTCGGATAAAAAGAAATAAACTAATTTATCATTTATTTTCCTTCTCAGACAGAAGAAGAAAAAGCAACCACATGTAAAACCTACGACCTCATTTGACGAGATTTTCAACGTGAAACCTTTGGACCACGAGGAGTTGAAACGAGAAATCCTGGCCAGACGGAATTGTGAGAAGTATACTCAGGCGCGTTACAAGTGTAACGTCTGTTATAGAGGGTTCCCGACCAAGGATAAGCAACAAAGACATATGATCAACCATAGCGAGGTAAATACATAATCAGTCTATATTTTTTGCCACAATAAGACTCATTTATTTGAAGCAAAAACATGTGTAGATAATAGAGGGGGGTTGTGGTTAAGCAATAATAGCTGCACGGGTCGATCAATCAGGTTGAGCTGCACTTGCCGCGGTTGGTCCGTGGATGGGTGAGCATCTTTACATACCAAGAACCCTCCGTGCCTCGGAAAGCACGTTAAACCGTTGGTACCAGCTGTCATTTGTGGATCTTTGACAGTCGTTACGGGTCGTCAGAAGCGCGAAAGTCTGTCAACCAGTCTTGCCAAGGGGTATCGTATTACCCAGTAACTGGGTTGTGGAGGTCATATAGGCAGTCGCTCCATATAAAATACTGTATTCAGCTGCATCCGGTTAGACTGGAAGCCGACCCCAACATAATGCGGAAAGGCTAGAGATGTACTCTCTATTTAGGTACTAGTTCTATAACCGATATTTTTATTTCGTTTCAGCAAAGTGGTCCCATAAAGTGTAACATATGTAATTTCCGTATGAAGAAAAATAGGAATTTGCGCGTGCATATGCAAGGACAACACACATCGGAATTTACATGCAAACTGTGCCCGCTGGTCACAAGGAATAGGTAAGGTTTTTCATGTGATATTTTAGGGGTATGAGGAACAGGGTGTAAAGTTCACTCATACCTATGATGGTAAAAGAGGATCCTCCGACCAGACGGGTATTGTGTCTGGTCCGGGCAACTGCCCGACAGTTGATGTCGGGATTTTGTATATTATGTTTGAGTGGTGTGGTAAACTCTGATTGCGCGATGTAGAATTGCTTAGATAGTTCGCCTGTTGCATTGTAGATGGCGCCACTTTCCTTTTTGCGTTTCTTAGATTTTGTTGCGAAGATTTTTATTTGTAGTGTCGCTACAATATCATCATCATCATCAGACGTCCACTGCTGGACATAGGCCTCCCCTAAGTCTCGCTGATTCGCCCAGCTCAGTGCTTCTCGTATACAACGGATTTCTGCGGCCTTCACCAGTTCATCGGTCCACCTTGTGGGAGGCCTTCCAACGCTACGTCTTCCAGTACGCGGTCACCACTCCAGAACCTTCCGGCGCCATCGGCCATCTGTTCTGTGAGCAATGTACCCTGCCCACCTACTTAAGTTTGGTAATTCTTCGGGCTATGTCGGTTACCTTAGTTCTACGGATCTCTTGATTTCTGATTCAATCGCGTAGAGAAGGCCTTCCCACTGAAGGTCTCCCACAAGGTGGACCGATAACCTTGTGAGGGCCGCAGGAATCCGCTGGACGCAGGAAGCACAGAACCGGTCGAAGTGGAGGAGCTTGGGGAGGCCTATGTCCAGTAGTGGACGTCTTTCGGCTGAGATTATGGTGATGATGATCTAAGAGTAACATAATTTCATTTCATTCGCTACAGTTATACTTGTTTACTAAAATTGATATGAGACTATCGCGATTTTCATAAATGTGGCTAAATTGTTCCAGAAACGTCGTATTAGCACATATAAGGTACCACGCCGGCAGAAAGTATAAGTGTCCGCAATGTTCCTTGGAGTTCGAGTGAGTATCTAATTTTTATTTATTTATTTTTCTATCTACTTTAATTATCTACTAGCTTTTGCTAGCGGCTTCGCCTGCGTGACACTAGAAACCCTAAAACCAACCAGAAAAGAGCTTATAATCTTAAACGGCTGAACCGATTTTGATGAAACATTTCTAAGAACACTCCCGACTAATACACCTTTCAACCAGAAAAACAAAATCGGTTCATCCGTTCGGGAGCTACGTTGCCTCAGACAGACACACACACACAAACACACACCACTCAAACACACCCACTCACTCACAAACACTCACACACGCACACTCACTCACAAACACTCACACACGCACACTCACTCACACACACACTCACACACACACACAAACATACATCAAACTTCGTCGTTTTTGCGTCGGGGGTTAAAAACAAGATATTATCGCAAAACAATTTCCTACCTTGTATATCTTCGTTCAAAATAGAGCCTCAATTCTCATACACGTATAAGTTTTTTTTAATATTTATAATAAGTTTTATTACGCAAATAAAACACACAGCTACTGTTTAAAAATATAAATAAAATTGAATAAAATATGTGGCCTTCTAAAACTTGTGAAAGCAAGAACAAGGCACCACTTCTTGTTGTTTGAAAATGATGACCTTGATAAAATTCGGACCCTCAGCCCTCCATTTTTCAACCCCCGACGCAAAAATGACGGGGTGTTATAAGTGTGTGTGTGTGTGTGTGTGTGTGTGTGTGTGTGTGTGTGTGTGTGTGTGTGTGTGTGTGTGTGTGTGTGTGTGTGTGTGTGTGTGTGTGTGTGTGTGTGTGTGTGTGTGTGTGTGTGTGTGTGTGTGTGTGTGTGTGTGTGTGTGTGTGTGTGTGTGTGTGTGTGTGTGTGTGTGTGTGTGTGTGTGTGTGTGTGTGTGTGTGTGTGTGTGTGTGTGTGTGTGTGTGTGTGTGTGTGTGTGTGTGTGTGTGTGTGTGTGTGTGTGTGTGTGTGTGTGTGTGTGTGTGTGTGTGTGTGTGTGTGTGTGTGTGTGTGTGTGTGTGTGTGTGTGTGTGTGTGTGTGTGTGTGTGTGTGTGTGTGTGTGTGTGTGTGTGTGTGTGTGTGTTTATTTTGTTTGTTTATTTGTTTATTGTTCAATTAGGACTAGATTACATGGCAAGGTAACATAATATGAAGTAAAGGCATACGTTTCTTAATCTAGTTAGTGGGTGCCGTACTGTTCTCCTAGATAGGTTACGAAGTAACCTGTGTTTAGGAGAAACAGTTCCGATCCCCGTCATAAATGGTTGACTTATAGATAGCACGTGTAAGTATGTATTATTAAAAGAAATAGTAATCATTACAGCAAGCTACAAGCTATGAGACAATTCAGGACTATTAAACAACAAACACAGTAAAAATAAAAACTTCAATCATAAAATATAAAAGTAAGAAATATAGAAACTACTTACGTATTTAAAAAATAAAAATAAAACTTAAAACTTATAAATTTCGAGAAAAAAATAATGTTTAGTATGTTTGTGTGGTGAGTTTATTGTTAGTGTGATGAGTGTTTCGCTAGTGTATGAAGTGTGTGATGCATGTGTGTGTTTGAGTGATCACTTCTTTAGAAACTCTTCGGTTTCGTCGTAGTTAAGGTTTAGCAAGAAGGAGCGAACAGTCTTTTTGCAGTTATTTTTGTTTAAACCGTAAATCGGAATTTTAGCATTAATTTTATTGTAAAGTGATGGGCCAAGGTAGAGAGCAATTTTTTTTATAAATGCTGTACGTGTAGGTGGTATTGTGCAGATTAGGTCTTTGCGGCGCTTGGAGATTTTTTTGAAATGTGTGCGTCGGTGTTGGAGAAGGACTATGTGTAAAATGTATTGTTGCCTTACATTAAGTACGCTACATGATTGATACAGTTCAAAAGTTGGAGAGAGTATCGGTCGGAACGTAGCCACTTTTAGGATAGCTCTGTGTGCGACCTCCAGAGGCTTAAGTATTGTCTTTGCAGCACCACCCCAACATGAGATACAATAGATTAGAATTGACTGACAAAGAGCAAAATAAACTTTTCGGATAATTAACGGGTTGGCTACTTGTCGCAGAGTTTTAAAAATATAAATTAACTTTCGTATGCGACTAGAAATAGTGATAATGTGGGGTTTAAAATTAAGGTTTTTGTCCAGAACTACACCAAGATATTTAACCTGGTCTACAGAGATTAAGGTAGGACATTGACAATTAGGTTGAGATTGTGTGGGACAAGAATGAGCTTTAATAGAGATTGAAGTTTTTGGCTGAGAAGCATTGCTCATTGAAAAAGTGATGAAGTTTGTTTTGTTGGCGTTGAGAGTAAGGGTATGAGAAGAAAGCCACTTCAAGGCGGAATTAAAACCGTGTTGTGCAGCAACTTGGAGTTCCGACCATGAGTTTGCAGAGAAAGTGATGGCAGTATCGTCTGCAAAAGAAACTATTGTGGCTTTTGGAATTTGGAGATTGCAGAGGTCGTTTATAAACACAAGAAAGAGTGTGGGCCCCAGAATGCTACCCTGGGGTACACCATAGTGTATGGGTAGTTCATCACTCTTATAATTGTCTATAGTTACTAACTGTGAACGATCAGTAAGGTAACTCTTGAAGAGATCAAGTGAAGACCCCCTGACACCTAAACATTCAAGCTTGATTAGAAGAATGGAGAGGGGAACGGTGTCAAATGCTTTCGCGAGATCTAAAAATATTGTGAGAACCTTTTTTTTGGTATTTAGGTTCTGGACTATATTGTCAACTAACATGTGGACAGCTTCAGAAGTGGATTTGTTCCTTCGAAAGCCAAACTGCTGGGGTGACAAAAGTTTGAAGTGTTCGAGGTATTGGACTAATCGCTTGTTAATGAGTCGTTCAAGTACCTTAGATAGTGCGCTTAGGACAGCTATTGGACGATAGTTGTTTGGCAAGGTCCCGTCTCCACCCTTGAATATAGGATGAATAATTGCCTTTTTGAAAGAAGAGGGGAAGATAGCTAATTGAAAGCAGAGGTTGAAAATGTGGCATAGTATAGGTGCGAGGATCCGTGCGTATCTCCTCAAGAAAGCTTGTGATATGCCATCCCAACCAGTAGCAGCATTAACCCTAAGCTGGTTAATAGTAGTTAAGACCTCATCAGAATCCGTCTGTTCTAACACGAAAGATTTATCGAAATTTGTAGTATGAGAGGGAATTGAGTGGGATTGTGCGCTCTTTATATTTTCTGCAAGCTTTTTCCCGATGTTAACAAAGAATTCGTTTACATCATTGCAAGACTGTCTGGGCGAGTGAGAGTGAGTTAATAGCTGGTTTGAGGAGTGCTTCTTTTTCTGTGAATGAGTGATGTTTTTTATAGTGTCCCATAGTTTTTTAGGGTTGTGGTTTGCCTTATTTAGTTCTTCGGAATCAAATATTCTTTTAATTTTTTTTAAAAGGTTTGCACAAAAATTTCTGTATCGCTTGTATGTGATAAGTAGAGTTTGATTGTCTGGTGACTGCTTGACTTTTTTGTGTAGAGAATCTCGGTTCCGGATACAACGCAGCAAGCCTGGAGTAATCCACGGTTTCAATATCCTTTTATTTGCTGGGACTTTAACAAGTGACGTGGACTCATTTATGGCATTTTTTGCTATTTGTGTAAGCTTGTCTATAGCGTCGTCTGGGTCAGAGATAAGGAGAATGGGGGTAAAGTCTAGGTGTTTCATAGTTTCATCAAGTGCATTATAGTCTACCTTGGATATCATTTTTGTAGGAGTTGATTCAGATTTTTTATTTTTATTATTTACACATAAGAGGGAAGCACAATGATCTGTTACCGTTGTGTCGTAGACTAGAGTAAGAATAGTAGCTGTGGATCGAATCATAATGTGATCTAAGCAGTTGTTGCCTCTCGTGGGGTGTGTATGGGCTGGTAAGAATCCGTGGTACGCCAGGACATTTAGATATTCGTGGGATCGTGAATCTTGGGTATGAGGTTTAATATCCAGGTTAATATCTCCAGTTATGATAACCGATTTAAAGGAATTGAGGGTATGAATAATGTTACCGAGTGCAGTAAGGAACGAATTAATGTTGTCATTTGAGGGGGAGCGGTAGATACATAGTATAGCCACTTCAGAATTTACCTTTACAAGTAAGCCCGAGGCGGAGCCAAGAAAGTCAGGCTCTTCACATAAAGCTATTAAGTCTGACTTAGCATAGACGACTACCCCGTCACTCTGATTAAGGTGTTTTGTTGTTTTGTGTGTGATATAGTTATGTAGAGTGGGAATGCATGAGTTACTCGAGCACGGTAGCCAGCACTCTGTAAGAACCAGAAGATCACAGTCAATATTCATACGGTGAATTAGGGTTTGAAGATTTAGGTAATTACAGTTTATGGACCGGATATTTTGCGTTAATGTAGTAAACCAGACGCTTCCATTTTTAACATGTAGTTTCGTTTCTTCGGGGGTACAAATGTGAGTCTCAGATACAGAAAATTGGTCGAGATCAGACATTACATCATTGATAGTGTTAGACGTTGCTTGTTAAAATTAAGGGTAATGGAGTGTAGTAAATAAGGCTATAGGAATAAGAAAGTACGAACTTTGGGACGGTTAGTATGAGTGAGAAATGTGTAGTTTTATAGTGTTTTAACCATATGGTAGAAATAGGTTTTATGAAGTCAAAATTGTGTGAAGTGTTTTTGGTTGAGATGTTTTGTGTGCAACAGTTTACATTAACTGACTCAAATAAAGTAGCACGAAAAGTATGAACATAATAAAAGGTAGTGGTAGAAATAACCGTTAACAGAGAACTTGAATTTCTTAGAGAATAAATTAGTCATACGTTGTTAGGTGCAGGCGGTACAGACATATTTTGAATTTGTAGTTCACTTTTGATTACAATAGCAGGGCTGTCCGGATTCTTTTTCATCAGGATGCGCCCGTCCGCAGTCCAGCAAAACATGTACTGATTCATCTTGGCATAGTTACGAGCCAGATAGAAAAGTCGTTTAGAGTAGGGAGTTAATTGTTCTGCAGCGTAGGTTGGCGTTTTTGGAGCTTCAATACCCAGATGAGTTGAGTTTAGCTTGTTGTTTGGATTTCGTTTATTGTGTTCCTTAACAGCTGACAAAAAGTTTGTTTTGATCAGGGTATTCGTAAATTCGACTCTTAGGGTAGAATTTGGGGATTCTTTTTTTGTAGGCTGTCGTGAAACATCGCGTATGTCATAGACTTGTAGTTTCATTTCGAGTTGATTTGATAATTCCAGCAAGGAGTCATATAGCATCTTTTTCGTTTCTTTCGTTCTCTTCGGTACGTTGCGAAGCTCGATGCATGTTTTTACGAGGGCACGGTCGAAAGACTCCGCCCTTTCTTCCAGTGCAGATAATTTAGTTACCATTAAATTGCGTTCTTTTTCCAGGCTAATAATCTTTAACTCGAGTGAGGTTAACTGGTCCGAAAAAGAGTTCACGGATTTTTCCATTTCCATAAAAGACTCCTCTATTTTAGAGTTCGAGGTTTTTATTTCAATTATGTACCCTTCTAGTTTGTCCAGGCGGGTATTTTGCGAGGCAGTCATATTTAAAATCATATCCCTTATCTCGTTCTTGAAGTCGGTTAAATAGTCGCCAGTATTATCGACACCTGATGGACATCGTCGCTTATTTGTTCTCTGGGTAATATTAGCATTGGTTGACAACTCATCTTTGGCCAACAATTTGGTGATGTCGGACTCGGAACGTGAAGGAGTATTATGATTCGGTGGCGTTCTAGCCGTCGACATTTTTTGCATTTAATTTGGTTTGGATGGTTAGGAACAGTGCTGACAATTATGCAAATCACAAAAAGTGTAACGTCGCGCCGGTTTCGAACCTCCGACCTGAGGCGTACAAAGCAGTCTGCTTAGCCAACGCGCCAAGTTCACTATTAATGAGTAGTGCAAAATAGCCAATAAGGTTCAAGTCTTGCGATAAATAAGTGAAAGGACGTTGAGTGGGTGACGACAGTCAAGGTCACATGTGTATGTCACTGTTCCACGCCACATTCACTTATAACGTTATTTTAAAACTCAAAACACCAAATCAGTCTTGTTTACACTCACTATATTGTTTATGCGTGAATATTACTGTTTGTTAAGGAGATTTGTGCAGTTTTAGGCGAAAACTTTTACAGTAAGTTCGTTAGAATTTTGGTAAACAATTTAAAACACAGAGAGCACACGAGACACGTCCTATCGCTAGCGCGCGGGGCGAGGGGGAATCACGTATAAGTTTTTTTTAATATTTATAATAAGTTTTATTACGCAAATAAAACACGTGTGTGTGTGTGTGTGTGTGTGTGTGTGTGTGTGTGTGTGTGTGTGTGTGGGTGTGTGTGTGTGTGTGTGTGTGTGTGTGTGTGTGTGGGTGTGTGTGTGTGTGTGTGTGGGTGGGTGTGTGTGTGAGTGGGTGTGTGTGTCTGAGGCAACGTAGCTCCTGAACGGATGAACCGATTTTGTTTTTTTGTTTGAAAGGTCTATTAGTCGGGAGTGTTCTTGGACATGTTTCATCAAAATCAGTTCAGCCGTTTATTTAAGCTCTTTTCTGGTTGATGAAGGGATTTGAGCATCTTCCACGGGTCTGATCAACTCGAAATTTGGTATTCTATTATTTCAATGATATTAGACGAACAAATTAACCTTGAACTGATTCTGGGGCAACACCTGGAATTTCCAGGATACCCAAGTTACTCACCAACGAACAGCAGAAGTATCGTGTTGGGGTCATTGAAAAGGTCTCAATGAATAGATTATTGATAAATGGTGATCAGGACGAGGAATGAGGATAAATTAGTAACAAACTTCACTGTGGGAAAAATACCCAATGCTGCGCAGACTTAAGCGAGATACTAAAAAGCAGGAAATTAAAAATTTACCGACCCAAACAAAAACTCTAAAACGTATTTTTTTATTTCACTATGGCCATTTAACAATTCCTTACTTCGAAACCACGTCAATAACTTTGATTACACACGAAATCTGCTAATATCGTATTAATAATATCGAAAAATTGTCTTGGAATATGACATTTCGATTCCTTATCGTAACATTGGTTTCTACAAGATGTTGACGTAGTTTGAACGTAGCGAGATTCCGCGGGGAATCGTTATAACCATACAGCAAAATTGGGACCCTGGAGGCAGTGGCGTAGCTAGGTAACCAAAGGCCCTGGGACAAAAAATATACTAGGGCCCCAACTAAACTATTTCAAATCGTTTGTTCCGTATTCGTCTTTTTCCGAATTCGACGTAAGTTGTCATTATTAAAGACGCGTTCTTGGAATCTGTTTTTTTTTTTATATTCCGAATGTAGGAGAAATTTTCACTAGTTACTAACTATAAATTGAACTAGTAGACTTACTAACTATAAATTGAACTAGTGAAAATCCGAGTCCGAGGGGCCCCCTGAGCTTGGGGGCCCCGGGGCACTGCCCCGCCTAATCCTCCGATAGCTACGCCACTGCCTGGAGGGCACCCGGTGCTGAACGTTTTAAATTGTGATATAAATTTGACAGGAAACCAACCTCGTTATTGAACCACATACGTCTGAAGCACATGCCTGCGTGTGTCTGCGAACTGTGTGGCTATACGTTTGTCAGTGAAGCTGGCGTCAAAGCCCACAAAAGATTGAAACACAAGCTTTTTGATAAAAATGTGAGTAATTTTGTATGGCGTGTGTTTAATTGTACCTCAAATCATTTCCGTTTAGAAAGAAAGAAGAAATAAAAAACCCGTTTATTTGCGGTAAACATGACGCAAAAAAGAGCAGAAACACAAAAAATATAATAAGAAAAGGTTGAGGGAAACATGCGTCACATCCACGCAAAACGACTATCGCTCAGCATTATGCTGCGACCCTATGCAAGACAGAGCCCCACCGCTGGTTTTCAGCGACAGCCGGCTTTGACGTAATGACGTCGTTAGCTTTCCTAAAAATATTAATGAACGCTCTACTAAAATAATACATAGCCATAATCAACCTATATCACTGCTGGGACAAAGGCCTCGTCTAGGTAAGAGGGAGTGGGCCGTAATCCACCACGCGGGCCCAGTGCGAGTTGGTAGATGCCACATGTCTTCGAATTTTTGGTTCTAGGAGATTTCTGATTTTCTCACGATGTTTTCCTTTACCGTTTTGACAAAATGCGATTATACGCGTATAATCTTTTACTAGTTTTTTTTTTTTTTTTATATTATACAGCCAGCACATCGAGCTACCCCAATCTGTCAAATATATTTGATAGATTTTCATATTTATTACATAAGTATAAGGTTGTTAGCGTTCTGAAGGATTGGTGGTAAAAGACACAAGTGGTGTAGAGAAAAATTATAAATAAAATAAATAAATATAAATAATCTTTATTTCTCCATAAATACAATTACAGTACTTTGATTAAATAATGGCTTAAATTAGTGTTCGAGAGAGAAAAACCCTGACTTCTAAACTAGGTTTATGTACCTGTATCTTAGAAGCCAGTGTCCCTTCAAAGTGATGTGCATAAAGAAATTAGGACAGTACACGTTATACACAACCACCATTTGGGCAAGTCCAAGAGAAACAAAAAAAAATAAAAGCATGAAAACAAGATAAAAAACAAAAAATATATAAATTTAAAAACTACAAATATACATGAAAAGAAAGTGTTGTGTTGTGGATGTCTCTAGTGTGTTTGTCTGGAGTTGTGTGTGTGTGTGTGTGTGTGGGTGTGTGTGTGTGTGTTTGAGGGTGTGTGTATGACTGTGGAAGAGTGTGACTGTGAGTGAAATATGGGTGAGTGTGCGAGCGTATGCGAGAGTAAAACAATTTTCACAATATGTACAATTTATTCCTTTAAAAAAGTCCTCAACTATTTATATATATTTCCAAAATTTCCCAACAGAAGATCCTCCGTATTGCGATCAGTTACTTTTAGAAGATAGTACTGTAGCTTAGATTTTAACAGATTTTTAGTATCGTGAAAGATTTTTAGCAATTTATTTAGATGGTTATAAAGTTTCGTGCTGGTGACGTAATAGTGTCTCCTGGCAAACGACGTTCTATGCGACTCTTGAGGAAAAACCGTGTGTTTAATTCTGCCAGTTGGCTCTAAAGACGGACGAGTAGGGTGTTTACGGAGCATTGACTGAAGGACATACAGCTGTCTGACAGTTAACACTTTAGTTTCTGCATATAGCTGTACCACAGTATAAAAATCATACAGTAGTTCGACGCCTTTGATCTTTGGTAAAATGCCGACATCGTCTAGACAGTAGCGCATCGGCCAGGGTTGTCACAAGTAAACAATATTTATGAAATTATTTATTTATTGCAGATCAACATCGATAGCAGTATTGATGTTGATCTGCAAAAAAATTACTTCGGAATTCACACCCATATCATATTATAAATACATTTAAAATGACGTCCGCCATCTTGGATTTCGAAAAAGGCTGGCTTTTTCGTAACAAGCACCCCAATTAAACTTAAAATTGGTACCGATTCTCTTGTACAGAGGCCAGCACATCAAGCTACCCCAATATGTCAAATTTCTTTGATAGTTTTTCAACTTTATCACAAAGGAATAAGGTTCATGTTCAATTGGGAAAATTTCACAGTTTAGGATAGGTTGACCTGCTGGCGTCTGTACACCGAACTAAACTAACTAAACTATAACTAAAATTCCTTACTTTTGACTATGAGAATCTTAACGCTATCCTGCAAAAAATATCTCTAAATTTAAAACAATTTTGACACAACTAAAATCGAATTTAACAATCGCGACTCGCACGTGGTATGTTTTGGCTTCGCAACGTGGTACTTGTTTGCCCTACACCGTGATTTTTTTTAGACCCAGAGGCGCGCAGGGGCGGCAATCTCGACGTGATTTATATGGAATTTTCACTTTTTGTATGGAAAATATGAAAAATTATTACCCATATGTTGAGTTTTAGAGGTGTATGGGGTTTAGTATAGGGGCTCGAAATTTCCATTATTTTTGCAATAGGACACACCATTTTCGAGATATAAGCAAAAAAAAAACACAGTACTATTTTTGCACCAGAACTCGAGGTGTCGGTGTGAATTTTAGTTTTTGACAACTAATTTTATTCCACACCTACTTAATCGCGATTAAAAATTGTCCGATTTAGTTTAACAACCAAAATTTTAGGTTGAATAGAACAATGAAATTGACAACAACAGAATAGCAAAATTGCCATTTTCACTAAACTAATAACTCAGTGCAATCTTAGTGCTGTCAAACTAAAATAAAGTTAAGTTGTGTCACTTTAGTCAATTTCAGAATGGGAAATCGTCGCTTGACAGGAATAAACTAAATGTTGGTGATTTTTAGTCTAGTTTAGAGAATTTTGTGACAACAGAATCGGCACCATTAACACCCAAATCAAATTATAAAAAAACGACGTCCGCCATCTTGAATTTCAAAAAGTATGACTTTTTCGTAACAAGCACTCCAATTAAACTCAAAATTGACATCCATATCTTATTATAAAAAATAATGTCCACCATCTCGAAATTTACCCTTAGTAAATAATAAAATTAGCACTGGGCCCGCGTGGTGGATTACGGCCCACTCCCTCTCACAGAGAGGAGGCCTGTGTTCCAGCAGTGGTAACGTATGACGGCCGAGTATGTATGTAAATAATAAAAAAGTCCAACACTTTCACATTTATAATATGTATTAGTAGGATTTCCAAACAGATGCCCTGTGCGATAACCTGTGCCTAACTTTTTAACTGCACTCTACAATAACAAATCTGTACGTGGAAGCTGATGAAACCGCAGATCTTTATTTATACGAGATGAGGACTTGCAATCACTCACAGCACACGTCGTATGCACCATTTTAAATAAACAAATAAAAAACAAACACGCGTTAGCCCCGAATGTTAGAGCCCGAACTACTAACATCGTTTTGTTAGCAGTTCGGGCTCGGCTTACCCGCGTCTCGCCCCTCACACCCCGCACGATTGCCCTGTCTAGACGGCTTCGTTGGACGACTGTATGATTTATAGACTGTGGCTGTACTGTGGAATATCTTAACGGCCGAAAGAGCAGAACCTTCAGAACAGCTCTTTGTGCTCGTTCTAGTTGGATGAAATGGGTCTCGGTAGCTCCACCCCAGATTGGAATACAATAAGCTAAGATCGATTGGCATAAAGCAAAGTAGACCACCCTCAAAGTATCCCTATCTGCAGACTTGCGTATTTTAAAAAAAACGCAAATCAGCTTGCGAGTTCTACCAGAAAGTGTGTCTAGGTGTTTATGCCTATTGAGATGTTGGTCGATATGAACGCCTAGGTATTTGACACTAGTGGACTTAGATATTGCAAGGCAGTCACAAATGGTGGAAGGCGTACATGTATGGGCTTTAAGAGTAAGGGAAAGCATATAAACCGTTTTACTGACATTTAGAGTGAGAAGGTTGTTATTCAACCATTCCATTACACGTGTAAGCGCCTTCTCGGCATGCCGATAGCACAGGGCCCAGTCTACTCCATCTATAAGCAGGGAAGTGTCATCGGCGTATGTTATGACTTTACAGTTTTGAATGGGCAGTTTGCAGAGTTCATTAATATAGATAAGGAATAGAGTAGGACCCAGTATGCTACCTTGAGGCACACCGTATGTAATAAGAAGCTTTACTGAATTGCTTCATTTATTGATTAAAATATCTTATAATATTTCATCATACATTTTGTACCTATGCTATCTTCGTTCAAAATCAGCCAAACAATAGGAAAACAGTAGAATAAAATACTAAAACTAAATAAAACTTTACACTATAAATATTACCGGCGCTCGCGCAAGAGCTCAGTCGCCCCGCGAAGACCCCGAGTTTACTATGAGACCCCCGACCGTCCCTTGCTCGTTGATGCGCCAGCCCGCGCCGCAGCTGAGCCAGTAGCTTTAAATTCCCCGAATAATAATCAAGAAAATACTTTGATCCAGCCTTTCCCTGTCACTAGCTGCCCCCCCCCCCCCCCGCCAGTGACGCCCTGAGCCGAGGTTCGTACCCCACAGGGGGTGCCCTCAGGTTGCAGTTGCTTTAGGTGTAAGTAGGTTATATGACCTGGCTGGAGGCTTTTAGTTTTACTAAAAATGCCTTTACAGGTAAGTCCGGTTAAGCAGTCACGACCTCTCAAGGTCAACTGCGAGGTGCAATTAAAAAAAAAAACGAACTCTGTACGTATCTGTTTCCGAGGCCTGCATGTGGTCTGTTCGCGCGGCGAATGTTTGCAGGGGGCACTGTTGTAAGTATGTGGAAGCGTGTGTCCTACAAGATTCATGTTCAATTGGGAAAATTTGTACCTTGATGTGCTGTCTGTACAATGTTTTTCTGAACTGAATAAAATATTTTATTTTGTATATTTCACAGACTGAATTCAAAGGGCCGCACTGTGATAAGTGCGATGTCAAGTTCTTAACTAATAGTGCTTACGACAGACATCTGCGCTTGTCATCTAAACATATAACGGAGGATGACCCGTAAGTACCCAGCCCTTTGTTCTGATATGAATGATATTTTTTACCCGACTGTGCCAGAAGGAGGGTTATGTTTTTCGAGTGTATGTGTAGTGTATAAGTCGTAGCCATCTGGTTAAATTAGCCGGCGAAGTAATTGGACGCCTAGGCCGTTCATTAAACGCATCTGACTATCTAACTAGGCATCCAATTGGATGCCTAGTCAGATAGTTCATTGAATTAGAATCATACAAACTTTAACAACTTGGCGTATGTCAGCCCTTTGAAGATGATTGACCAAGACTCAGCCAAGTGATTCAAATTTAGTTTAATTTTTTCCACTGCGGCGCTAGTAGACACCCAAAACAAATATGGCGTAAATAGTAATATAGCAAACCGTGAATGTTATTTTTCGTTACAGTGTGCAATTTCAAGTGTCATTATTTATTTATTATAAACATTTTACTATATTTTAATTAAATTTTAACTTAAAAAAAATACTTAGTGGTAGGTAAGTTAACTTATTTAGTGGTAGGTAAGTTAACTTATTAGTAAAAAGTAGTCGTACATAATTTGAAACTCAACGTCACCCTGACCAAAGATCACAAAATCATCAACATGCAATTTAACCACACACATGACAAAATGACTTGGTACACGACATTTAGCCATTTGGTTAAACGTTGCGCTCAATGACATTGGTAGTTGTCCTTCAGCTATTTAATTGAATGCCGGCGGTTAATGAACGGCCTAGGCGTCCAATTAGCTGGCTAATTTAACCAGATGGCTGCGGCATATACAACGTGCGACGGAAAGGGTATACTATAGGTATACATACCAAGGGCACGGCGTCTTTGGATGATATCAAATGATATTGGAAAGGTTTTTAATCCTATCTCTACATGTTCGGAAGTTATGAGAATTTTTAATACACTGGTACCAGAAACCGAACTTTTCAAACTGAAATGAACAAACACATCACTCGGAAGAAAAGTTTCATATTGATATCACAATATGAAACTTTATAAAAGGAATTAGAAAATTCTTGACACACTTTTTTCATAATTCCTTCTCAGTCACGAGATATTTTTTTAAAGGAGTGGCGCTAGTCATAAGTTGTAAGTAATTTATTTCATAACAATATAGGTACATTGTGTTGAAAATGGACCCGTGACAGCGCTCTTAAGGCAAGCAATAGGGTTTCTGTTACACACTTTATATAAATACTTTTGAATTCTCTCGAGCGCATACGTCACAAGGTGCGGGCTTATTGGGGTCATTCCATACCATAGATTTAAGAAAGAAGAAGATATGCCAAGTAGTTGAAAATTTATCGGAACCTGGTGTCTCCACTTGCTCCCCACTACCGCGCCACAACCACACATGCAATTTAGTAAAACCAATAGATACGAAGTCGCGCTCACACTCGCAATTTATAAATCAGAACGTACTACACAATCAAATATAGACCTTATCCCTTCAAACGCAGCGTGCATTTAAGTACAACTCACTCACACAAACAACAGTTGATACCGTTGTGCTGTGCAAAAGCAATTTATTTTACATATACGCTAGTGATTGACTAAATCGGAAAGTTGTCGATACTTCTATTTATTATTGTACTTCTTCATTTTTTTTTGGGGTCCAGGAAATAAGATAAAATGAAAACGATAACCGTAATACGTCACTAATAATAGGTCTTTACCTATGAAATTGCCGTTTTGTATGAAAAAATTTAAACGAATTTTTTTCATGAATTTTTTATTTGTATTAATCGAAGTAATCACCCATGCAATCAATGCATCTTTGCCATCGCAGTGGCAGTTTATTGATGCCCTTCTTAAAGAAATCAGCTGGACGGGAGGCAACAAATTCTTCAAAGGCATTTTGTACTGCCTCTCGGGTATTAAATTTTTTTCCCGCCAAGAAGTTATCCAAATTCTGGAAAAAGTAGTAGTCTGTAGGCGCAAGGTCTGGTGAGTAGGGCGGATGACGGAGAGCTTCCAACCCCAGTTCTTGCAACTTGGAGACCGTCTGCTGTGCAGTATGAGGTCGCGCGTTGTCGTGCAGGAGCAGCGGAGACGAGCGATTGACCAATGCTGGTTGGAGATGCGCCAGCTTCTCCATCATTGTGTTCAGTTCTTCACAGTACACATCTGCAGTACCTAATGCTCACCCCGTTTGGTAAGAAGCTGTGATGAATCACACCGGCGCTAGACCACCAAACAGTGACCATCACTTTTCTAGGGGTAAGTTTTCGTTTAGGGCATTGTTTAGGTGCTGAACCAGGATCCAACCAACTTGCTGAGCGCTTACGGTTATCAAACAGAATCCATTTTTCATCGCAGGTAACAATGCGGTTCAAAATTCCTTCATTTGTGTGTCTGTTGAGCAGTGCAAGGCACGTCTCGACGCGTACTTCGCGCTGGCGATCATTGAGTTCGTGGGGCACCCATTTGTCAAGCTTTTTTACCTTGCCAATTTGACGCAAATGGACCAATATTGTTTTGACGCTAACGTCGAAAGCTGCTGCTAATTCAGCCGTAGATTGTGTATCATCAGCTTCCACAATCGCCTTTAATTCGTCATTGTCGACCAAAGTCTTCGGACGACCGCGAGGTTCATTTTTCAGGTCGAAATTTCCAGAACGGAAGCGAGCAAACCAATAACAGGTGGTGCGTTGGTTTGTAGTGTTAGCTCCGTAAACGTCGTTGATGTTGCGTGCCGCTTGTGCCGCGTTGCTGCCACGACGGTACTCATATTCCATAATTACTCGAATTTTTAACGTATCCATGATGACGAAAAAGATTGAAATGCGATGAAAATGTAACACTAATCAATAAAGAAATGACTACTTTTAGAAAAAAAAATCCATGTTTTTAAAATAAAATTAATTTGAAATTAGAATTCTTAGCCAAACAAAAATTATTTTGATTTGAAATGGCCAGTACTGCAGAACGGCAATTTCATAGGTAAAGACCTAATATATTATCTTAACAATGCCGATAACAATAACGCATACGAAGCGTTTGAAGACTGTAACGTAAGTAAAATGCCAAAACCAAAAAAAAGTAAGGAAATAGCACGAGGATAAGACTTATTATACGATAATTCAAACCCAATAACACTCCACCGACATTATCTAAAATTTTGTTAACTTTACGACTGTTGTTTAGGCATTTCTCTACTACGCTGTAAAATAATCAAAATAAGAAAAAAACATTAATTCACATCGATGTAGCCATCAATTTATTCGCGAATCGACATTATCGATAGCCTACGTTAGTGGATCTGCACGAGCACATCACTAGCTCGACGCAAGAACCAGCGGCCGTACTACGGAATGCGTCCGCATAGATACTTTATCGTTTTGTGATTTTTACATTGCTTGTCCAGTCACTTAGCGACAACATATTTAGGTAGTGGTTTAGGAGCAATGTATTTAGTACAAAAATAATACAGTCGCTGTGATATTTGAAAACAAAAATAACATGGTAAACGCAAGGAATGTTTTTCGATTTCTTGTTTTTCATGATTTTAAAGACAAATATAGAAAAATACTTGTAATTATTTATGGTAAGTGATTCCATGATTCACAAAGTTTTTGTTTTGGCTTTGGTTTTTACAAGAAACCACTGAACAACACGGCATTCTTATGATTTATCACGACAACGGTCGAAAGCACACTAGTTCGCGGAGACGGCCATTTGCTTTAGGAATGATCATGCTGATCATACCGCGCGGACACAGACACGCCCCTTTCCCACTTCTCCTGCTTTTTATATTTCTATGTTCCATGCCCAATCGCAAGTACGTAGTGGTGGGTAGTCGAGCCCAATCCTATTTTAATAGGTATTGTGGCAGTTCAAATCGACCCGAGCGCCACGGTGTGGTCAATAAAGAAACTTTTATGATCTGTCATCGTGTATTGCCGTCAAAGTTTATGTTAATGTTTACACTAATATAAAATACTAGCAGCGCTCCGCGGTTTCACCCCCGTAGTTTCCGTTCCCATGGGAATACGGGGATAAAACATAGCCTATGTCACCCGGGGATAGTGTGGCTTCCTAACAGTGAAATAATTTTTCAAATTGGTTCAGTCGTTTCGGAGCCTATTCAATGCAAACAAACAAACAAATCTTTCCTCTTTATAATATTAGTATATATGGGTTCCGGCCGATTAATAATGATCGTCGGCGTGGTCAGAATATGTCAAATTAATGTTTTCATCTTTTTTAAATTTCACTTTTTATCAATACTCAAATTTTATTTGCATTCCACAATGTGTACTTAGGTGGTATAATAATAATAAAATAATAATAAAAAATTGTGATCATTATGGACCCTGTCGGGCACAGCAAAAAATAGTAGGAGAGTTCCTCTCTCCTACTATTTTTTAAAATTTTGCCTTAAATAAGTAGGTAGCTAAACTTACATCTACGAGTAAACTAAGTCCAATAATACCACTTTATGGGTTCTTTATACCTACAAGCTTTAATATGTAGAAGAACTGTTACCTATTTTATTGAGATAATCATGAGCTGTTAATTCTGAATGTAAATGATAGATTTAAATTATTTTGTTAATTCAAATTTTTTGATCTAACTATACATTTTATATTATTAATTTAATTAGTTAAATCAATCTAAAGCTAATTTTATTGTTATTATTTTTAGTTTTAAGGCATTGACCATGACTTTATTGTTATTTTGAGTTTTTTGTCGAAATGCTATTGAAGGCAATGTAAATTTATAGTTAATTGTTGATGTCATTTATATAAAAATAATAATAATTTTATGTGTAAATTTAAATACAAAATTACTTGTTTGTGGACTGTGACATAATATAGGATTCTTTATAATTTATCGCTTAAAAATTCGTTTATACTATTGTTGCGTTCCAGGACCCTATCTACGTGTGTAAGGACACTCTGGAAATAATACTCGGACTGTATGATGGATACCAGTATAATAATTAAAATATTAAAAGTGACAACTAGGTAGGTCGCGACGCGGACAATGCTCGTGTGTCTTCGACCGTCGTTCTCTCGGATCGTCCCTCCTCCTTCGTCTGCTTCGTACCCCTCTGTCGTCCGGCTGGTTAATACCAAATAGTCCCGGCGTTGAAGAGAGGTCTTCAATATTATGGAGTAGTAGGCAGCGGGCATATCGTATTGTAAGCCCGACGAATGATCCCCTTCTTTGTCTTGATGTCTGCTACCCTCGCGATGCCGTCTCTCCCTGGGAGTAGACGAACTACTCTCCCAAGAAGCCATAGTAATGGTGGAGAAGTCTTATCTTTGATAAGCACCAAGTCACCTTCTTTAAGCTGCCCTCTGGATGTACACCACTTTGTCCTTTGCTGTAGCCAGAAAATATATTCATTAGCAAAGCGTTTCCAGAAATGTTGCTTTAGGTATTCAATGCGCTGGAACCGTTGCAAGTTGCTGATGGTTTGGCTGCGTATCTGTGGATGAGGCAAAGAGATGAGTGGTCTTCCAATGAGGAAATGAGATGGAGTAAGCGGAGCAAGGTCAGATGGTTCATTGGATAGGGGTGTGAGTGGTCGTGAGTTCAGTATCGCTTCGACCTGAGTAAGGCATGTGGACAGTTCCTCGTAAGTTAGATGTGTCAAACCTAATATTCGTCGTAAGTGGTGCTTAACAGATTTAACTGCCGACTCCCACAATCCTCCAAAGTGTGGCGTGTACGCAGGAATAAAAGAAAAGTTTATACCTGATTCAGCCATCTCAAATGTATAATCCTGTTTTAAAATATTGGAAAGTTCGTTGAAGGTGCCAACAAAGGTAGTCCCATTATCTGAAAAAATAGATTTTGGTTTACCCCTACGAGCTGTAAACCGGTTAAGAGCTGCGATAAAGGCTTCCTTCGTAAGGTCCGAGACAAGTTCGAGATGGACCGCCCTTGTAGCCAGACAGACAAAAACGCATATATAGGCTTTAATTAGTCGACAACCTCTCCCCTTTCGATCAGCAATCATTATGGGACCAGCATAGTCAGTGCCTGTTTCAAGAAACGGATATTCCAACTGAACTCTTTCCTTGGGCAATTGTCCCATTTCAGGTTGAATGGTCTCGCCCTTAAATCTCATACATTTAACACAAGTACGTGCAGTTCTTCTCGCCAAGTTTCTACCACCTAGTGGCCAGTATCTGTGCCTGATAGTTGCTAGCAAAAGTTGTGGACCTGCATGGAAAAGTTTCAAATGATAAGATTTAAAAATTAACACAGTTAAATGGTGTTTACTGTCTAAAAGTACGGGATGTTTTGTGGTATAATCATAGAACGAATTGTCAAGCCTACCCCCAATTCTAATTATGTTGTTATCTAAGTAGGGTGATAGTGAAAGAAGACGATTCTTATGAGGTAATTGTTTACCTAATTTAAGTAATTGGTACTCTAGTTGAAATGACTCATTCTGTGCAACTATAATAAGGAAATTAGAAGCTAAAGTTAATTCAGAGCTTGTTAGTGAGCCGTACGACCGTGCTTGAGAATTCTTTATATTATTTATAAATCTGTGTATGTAGGCTGTGATACGTTGAAGTCTAGAATAATTTGATGAATTGCTAATTAATAAATTAAATGTTTGATAATCTTTATTCAAATTAACATCCTGAGAATGTAATAATGTGATGGTTTCTGGTAGCACATTACTACTATTTGAATTAGGTTTAGTAGGCCATTGCAATGGATCCAGTAGCAAGAATTGTGGCCCGGACCACCATAGACTTGTATTGCCTATCTGGTCTGCGCCAATCCCACGTGACACAAGATCTGCAGGATTATCCTTGGAAGGTACATAGCGCCAGTCATTATCACCATAACCTTCCAGTATCTCGGAAACTCTATTCCTAACAAAGGGCTTAAGCAATGCAGGTGATGAAGCGAGCCATCCCAGAACGATCATGGAATCACACCAAAATATACTTTTCACCGACTGAAAGGTGACAGAACTGAGTACCTTTGTACAGAGCCGTGTTCCCAGCAAGGCACCACAGAGTTCCAGACGTGGTATAGTAGTGACCTTAATTGGAGCCACTTTACTCTTGGAAGCGTAAAGGTTTACACTAACCGACCCATCTGTGCTAATAGAGCGAACGTAAAGACACGCTCCGTACGCCTTCTCTGAAGCGTCTGAAAATACATGAAATTCAATCGATATAGGTGAATCGCACGTAATTCTTCTGGGAATATCTAGATTATTAAGATGAGCTAGTGTTTGTGTGAAATTGAGCCACACCTTACGTATATCATCATGTACCTCCTCGTCCCATGAACTTTTTGAAACCCATAGTTTTTGCATGAGGAGTTTTGCTTCTATTATACATGGTGTGACAAGTCCTAATGGATCAAAGATTTGTGACACTATTGAAAGAATGATTCTTTTCGTTATAATTAACTCTGTGTTTGTAGTGTCGATTGAAAATGTGAGTTGATCAAGAGTATATTGCCAATGGAGTCCTAATGTTTTTGATAATTCATTGGCGCTTAACTCAACTGTACTTGGTGTATCATGTGTGGGTGTGTTTTGATTTTGTGTTATAGATGTAAGTATGTGTATATTATTTGATTGCCATTTTCTTAGATTAAGCTGTGCTGTATTCAATGTTTTGATAACACTCTGACAAAGTGTAATTGTATCAGAAATGGTGTCTCCCCCAGATAGAAAATCGTCTACATATAAATCGTCAGCTATAGCCCGCCGCGTAGCTTCGTCTGAAGTTTCTGTGGATAGTTGTTTCAGACATCGCGTTGTTAGGAAAGGTGCGGAAGCTGTGCCATACGTGACGGTGTTCAAAGTGTACGTTTTAAGTTCATGTGAGGAATCAGACCTCCATAGAATTAATTGTAAAGGCCGTTGTGTATCTGTTACATAGATTTGACGGAAAAACTTTTCAATATCAGCAGATACTACATACTTATGCTGACGGAAGCGTAGAAGAATGGATAGTAAATCATTTTGCACTCTTGGTCCAACAAATTGTATCTGATTAAGGGATTTTCCTGACGTTGTCACCGCTGAGGCATCGAATACCACCCTCAGTTTGGTTGTCGTACTTTGCTCTCGGACAATACCATGATGTGGCAAATGATAATGATCCGGTAAATTTGATCGATGTTCAAATATACTCATGTGTCCTAGAGTCTCGTATTCTTCCATGAACGCTACGTAACGCTGTTTAAACGATGGATCCCTATGAAACCTACGCTCCAGTGATAGGAAGCGTCTCTTGGCCATGTCGTATGGTCCTTCGAGCCGAGAATGTGGAATATTTAATCTCGATTTGTGTCGGAGTGTGTAACGTGATTGTATATCCTCACGCTTTGTATAAAATTCTTGATACTTACGAACAAATTTGCAGGTTTCTAATATGTATATACTAGGAAGTGTTAAAATATTATAATTTTGGAATTGAGGTTTACAGCTGTCAGTTTGATCGATAATACAGATGGCTTAGTGTCAAAGGCCTCACTTCTCATGCATTAGGTATCGTAAGTTCAAATCCAGGACAAGTACAGACAGTGGCGTGCAGTCCATAAATACAGAAATACACTGCCTACCCTACCTAAGTCAGACAAATATCTTATTAACATCTAATCCCCTTATTTATAAACTTTGCTTAAAGTTAAGTATAGTGATTAGCCTCCCCGAGTGCGTTCCTGCATTGTCGTTGCGGGGGGGGGCTCAGTAGCTGTGGTTTCCCAGCCACGGTGAAGCGAAGAGGAACCCAAAAGGCCCTGCCTTGCCGGCATCAACCGGCAACCCGGCCCTGGTCCAGGCCATGGTTCGGAGCGAGAGTGCATAGATACTATAGCCGTCACCTCCTTCAGCGAAGCAGTAATGCTCGCGAAGAGGGAGGCGGCGCACGCGAGGGAGAGGCAGTATATTCGCCCTCACGGCCCTAGCCTCCGCAGGAGAAGCCCTGGACGTCGGGAATCCCAAGCTGATTCCCGGCCACCGTAGGCGCGGGCTTGCGGACGACAAGTAATGGGTAGCTCGCTGTCCAGTAAGGACCAAGCCCAGGTCGGCGGCGCGTTGTGTCCCACGCGCTCCTCAAAGAGATGTCAGCACAAATAGGTGTGTATCGCTCGGAGAGACACTAACACTAGCGCATCGTGACAGTATTCACTTCTGCCAGGGGTGCGGGTTGTTCGAAAGAGATACCGCCGCCCCTGGCAAACAGGCTACTGAGGGAACACGGGTGGGTTTTAGTCATTAAAAGTCTGACACGCCCTCCTGCTCCACCCAGAGCGGGAGAAGTTATTGAATGATTCCCAACACAAAAAAAAAGACAATTATGTTTTCTCGAGTTCTCGACTTTTTCTCGAGCTTAATTTCCCGGGAACAAAGCCCAACGATTTCCCGGGAATTCTCGGCTCGGGAATTCCCGGGAATGAACCCTAGTCGGTATAGCGTTGGCCGCTCTTCCTATCCACTGCGGCCGAAAAGTTGTAGGCGGGACGTCACGTTGTGTTCAGTCAGTCGTTGTGACAGTCCCCCCAAAAACGCCCACCCTTCGACACTTCCTAGTGCTTTAGCTGGGAAGAAGAAGTGGCGCAACAAACTGTACAGCAGCACAGCTGTCTGATAAGTTGGAAGAACTTGATTTTATACATTAATAGGTAGGTAAGCAATTAAATTTCATCAAAAAATGGAAATTTCATTAATAAATAAAAAAATGGTTTATACAGTCAAATAAAATAAACAATGCTAAGGAGTAACTCATATAACCTGTCAGTAGGTAAGCTAATTCTGGTGAAAGAACACAAACGTCTTGAGTTAATCAAAGCGACCAACAATTCTTATCGTTTATGTAGTCGTTGATGGAATAGTATGCCTTAGAACAAAGATTTGATTTTACTTTAGCTTTAAACGCATTAAAATGTAAATCTAGCAAAGAAGAGGGAAGCTTGTTATAAAAGGTGATACCGAGCCCAACAAATGAGTTATGAACTTTATGAAGCCGGTGAAAGGGACCACGTAGTTTGTCCTTATTTCTAGTATTAATATTATGAATATCACTGTTTTTAGTGTATGAGTGTATATTTGCATGAGTGCATATATTAGGTCTTTACCTATGAAATTGCCGTTCTGCAGTACTGGCCATTTCAAATCAAAATAATTTTTGTTTGGCTAAGAATTCTAATTTCAAATTAATTTTATTTTAAAAACATGGATTTTTTTTTCTAAAAGTAGTCATTTCTTTATTGATTAGTGTTACATTTTCATCGCATTTCAATCTTTTTCGTCATCATGGATACGTTAAAAATTCGAGTAATTATGGAATATGAGTACCGTCGTGGCAGCAACGCGGCACAAGCGGCACGCAACATCAACGACGTTTACGGAGCTAACACTACAAACCAACGCACCACCTGTTATTGGTTTGCTCGCTTCCGTTCTGGAAATTTCGACCTGAAAAATGAACCTCGCGGTCGTCCGAAGACTTTGGTCGACAATGACGAATTAAAAGCGATTGTGGAAGCTGATGATACACAATCTACGGCTGAATTAGCAGCAGCTTTCGACGTTAGCGTCAAAACAATATTGGTCCATTTGCGTCAAATTGGCAAGGTAAAAAAGCTTGACAAATGGGTGCCCCACGAACTCAATGATCGCCAGCGCGAAGTACGCGTCGAGACGTGCCTTGCACTGCTCAACAGACACACAAATGAAGGAATTTTGAACCGCATTGTTACCTGCGATGAAAAATGGATTCTGTTTGATAACCGTAAGCGCTCAGCAAGTTGGTTGGATCCTGGTTCAGCACCTAAACAATGCCCTAAACGAAAACTTACCCCTAGAAAAGTGATGGTCACTGTTTGGTGGTCTAGCGCCGGTGTGATTCATCACAGCTTCTTACCAAACGGGGTGAGCATTACTGCAGATGTGTACTGTGAAGAACTGAACACAATGATGGAGAAGCTGGCGCATCTCCAACCAGCATTGGTCAATCGCTCGTCTCCGCTGCTCCTGCACGACAACGCGCGACCTCATACTGCACAGCAGACGGTCTCCAAGTTGCAAGAACTGGGGTTGGAAGCTCTCCGTCATCCGCCCTACTCACCAGACCTTGCGCCTACAGACTACTACTTTTTCCAGAATTTGGATAACTTCTTGGCGGGAAAAAAATTTAATACCCGAGAGGCAGTACAAAATGCCTTTGAAGAATTTGTTGCCTCCCGTCCAGCTGATTTCTTTAAGAAGGGCATCAATAAACTGCCACTGCGATGGCAAAGATGCATTGATTGCATGGGTGATTACTTCGATTAATACAAATAAAAAATTCATGAAAAAAATTCGTTTAAATTTTTTCATACAAAACGGCAATTTCATAGGTAAAGACCTATTATAAGATGTTAGCGAAGATGAATTGTGATGCCACCGTGAGAATACCAATATCTTTAAAAAAATCTCTCAGAGAAACTCTAGCACCTACCCCCCTGGTAGTGCGTTCCCGTGGGATAATTTCCAAACTCCACGCGTGCGAACCCGCTGGCAATAACTAGTTTATAATATTACTAGGAGGATGAACATACTATTTTTCTTTTTTTGTAGTAACCGCATGAGCAATGACTCGTCTAGAAAGCTGCGGCTACTCGGTTCATCTTGGGGGACCCCCGTCAGACATTATGGAGACGAGAACAGCATGCTAACACATGATGGACCCGTGACCTGTGAACAGGTAAGATCTCAGATCATAGAAAGAAGGAGATATGGTTAGGAGGCGTGGCGCTTGCGAACGCATCTGGCCGCAAAGCGGCTTGATGCCAGTTTCAGTAAATAGTCACATGTAAACTTGCGACTGCTTCACTGCTCGTGATTTTTGACAAAATGCCACGTTGTTCAGTAATCATACACCATTCTTCGAACAACATCATAATCAAAATCATCCATATCCAAACCAAATTGCTTTTTGGTCTCCCTTTTTTGGAGTGCTGAACTTCATTTCAGTAGAATGTGTTTCAGTGCTGACTTCGTTTAATATATTGTTCAAAGTTCTTCTTGAAATTCCAGTGGCATTTGCAAACTCGCTCTTGAACCTTCTTAAAATAATAACTTACATATTAATTTGTTTACATAAGTCAGTAAGAACCTTGTCTCGGCAAAGGATGTTTCATAAAATTTTACTAACTTATGATTCTTTGTTACATGGAAAATTATAATAGTTTAGTAATTTATAAAAATATCCATGGTAGGACTGTACCTTTTTCTTTGAAATGATCATTACAATTTATAATCTATCATACAGTAATACACTAAAAATAATTCCGTAAAACAGAGAATTAATGAAAACTTTTCGTCCAATTTTTTATTATTTAAATTTATGTATGTTTTATCCTAATTCAAACAATATAATAACTATGGTTAGTAAGACAGCTTGCTTAAATAAAAAATAAAAACAATCTATTTAAAAGTAAAATTTTATTTTAAAATAATTGTTGAATGCAACGCTATAAATCAGTAGTAAATATCGGGACGCGCGGGCTTTAGCTTTATCCCGCGCTTGTTTGTTCCTGGGCGTCCGACGCGTAGCGGTTTTTATGTGTGCGTTGCGTACTTCACTAGTAAGAAGCTGCGTTGTAGCACGGAACTCTTATCTCCTGAGTCTCATAAATACAAAACGATTTATGTAATTTATTGTTTTGTAATAGTGTGGCGCGCAACTAGAAAGTCTCCGGATATACATCTCCCACTTCAGGTCCGCTCACCCGGGCATCAAACGGACACAGTTCACGGCCGCGTCGACACGTTACATGTGTGAACATTGCGGGAAGTTATTTTTGGTAAGTACTGTATCTTATGTAGCTGTACCTTTCACAATCACTCTATAATATTCCTACTGCTGGGGCACAGGCCTACGCTCTTCTAGAGATAGTGGGCCATAATCCACCACGCGGGTCCAGTGCGGGTTGGTATATTCCACATGTCGTCGAAGTTTTTGGTTCTAGGACTTGTCGGTCTCCTCACGATGTTTTCCTTCACCGTTCTGAGACCAGTGGTGATGAAAATATTTACACAAAGTGTCTGCCTGGGTTTGAACCACACAACTCGTTAGTCACAGCCGTTACCACTGCTCCCTTATTTGATTATATTGAACGGTGTTTAATAATTATTGTTTTCTGTACCCAGAACGCAACCATTCTAGCAGGCCACATGTGGGTCCACACGGGTCAGAAGTGGTTCCAATGCGACCACTGCAACAAAACGTTCAGTATGAAAGGTAGCCTAGTGTTACACATGCGCCAGCACGTACCCGAGCGACCCACGTACGACTGCGGCGTGTGCGGCAAACACTTCACATTCAGCTACAACCTCAACAGGCACATGATTGTGAGTATATCTAGTGGTAACGATGCAGATGTCACTGTACCAAAACGATCAGTATGGAAACCAACCTCGCGGGCCACATGCGACGCACGTACGACTGCGGCGTGTGCGGCAAACACTTCACGTGCAGCTACAACCTCACCAGGCACATGTTTGTGAGTATATCTAGTGTTGTGTATATTTCGGGGCCCTATTGGAATACCAGCGCTGCGGTATACATTTTTTTTTCAAATATCGCAGCATCGAAGTGTACATTTATGTCAGTAGATCTTTTAAGGCTTGTATCCACTCTAAGGACCTTCAGCATTTGGGCGCACTAAATTTGTGGGCGAGTGCGGGGCGATGTGGCCGTCCAGTCTTTAATCGGTCGCATTTTTAATTTATTATAACAAAAATAATGTATACTTATTTGTAAAAAGTAACAAAACCAAATCATTTTCCTTTGTATTGCAAAGCAGTAGACATTTTTTTACACTTTTGTTAAAAAATGAAGGAGTAAAATGGTTTCATATCAACGATTTGGAGGTGATTTAGTGTTTTTTTTTTTCTTATTATTTGATACCCATAGAACAGTTATGCCTAAACCAAATGACGTTTCATATTGTGGTAGACTACTAACTATTTTTTTCAAATGAAATTTCTTTATAAATGCCGACGAAAAGTGGTTTCATCTGCATGCTGTTTTTAACCATTTTTTGAGAGGACAGCCTTAAGACACGTACACGTCGAAATTTAGTTGGTCAATATTATTAAACTAGGCGGCGCCGGCATTTGCTAGCTGACACATCTATTTATAAGAAGAAACGCCGAAACAAATTCAGAGGTCACGGTCTCTTTGAAAGTCTAAAAATTATATTATTAGAATTTTATGTGAATCGAACAATGCAGGCCCATGTTTCAAGGGCCTTTTGAAGGAAGAGCCATTGTAGTTTTAAGCTGACCTGACCCAACAGACGGCATACATGAATCAGTCTCCGTGTAGCTCAACGAATCGTCACAAGACACTACTAGATCTGCACGACATTTCACATCAAACTGTGAACGTTCTAACTCTAAAACGAGAATTGCCCTCCATATGTTTAGGTACCTACCTAGTTAAATAAAGGTAAACAAAAATAAACACGTGACTCATAGATGTGAAACTTAGATTGGTGAAGGACCAATCGGACCGCCGAGCGCGGTCGATGCGTTAGATCGAGATGGTTACATGAAACTCACACTAGGGCCATTTATGTAGATTAACATCAGAAAACACAAATAATCCTGCATCAACAATTTCTACCAAACGTTGTAATAAAGTTGTGTCATTGTGTTCGTTGCCGCTTTGTTGCCGTCGCGACTTTTTTTTTGACACCTGTCGAGAACCTATCGGCAATTATGGTAATTTTAAGAACTTTCAGCCATCTCAGTCTCAATCTGTCAAAAATACCTCGAGTTTCAATACATTTTTGACATTTGATTGTCGCCGAGATGAGACTGCGACTAGATTTTGAACGTTTTTAATTACGAGAACTAGCCTTCCTATTAAAGTATTTGGAGGGTAATTGATCTTTTCTACCTTCACAGCTCCACACGGGCCTGCGACCGTTCAAATGCGATGCTTGTCAGAAGTCATTCAGTACATCAGGCGAATTGCGCGCCCACGTAGACTACGTGCATCTGAAGAAGCCGCGACCGAAGCGCGTGCGCAGGAAGAGGAAGAAGTGTGAAATGTCTTCTGGTTAGGTTTGGTAGCCATCAAGTTATAGGGTGGAGTTACCATAGAACCTTATACCTTACTAGTATTGAAGAACGTTCCAAAGATACGTTTGTTAAATGAATGATAGACAATAATGAATAGAATAGAATACCCATGCGGACAAAATGTATGGTACAGATAAACGACGACGAAGGGAATCCAACTTTTTTGCGTGGAGACTGGCCTCGTCCCGGTCCGCCATTTAGATTATTTTTTCAAAACGTCGTTGCACGTTAATATCTATGTATATGTATAAGGTGTTAAAGATCTTAAGTTTAAGTTGTTTAAAATGACAAAAAAAAAAATCTCGCAAAAAATATTTATACTTACTCAACAATCCGTTCTAGACAACATAAATTAGGAGGAAACCACTAATGTTAAGTGTGCCATTTATAGATCAATATACCCATAAAAACCCTACAGAGTTTCAATTTAATCCACCAAGCCGTTTTTTTTTTATCCCACTCACATCCGAAAAAATTTAAGCAGCAAGATTTTTGCTCTGAAAAGCTCACAATTATTTTCAAAATGAAAAACAAATGTTTTTAGCTTTTTTTTTCTAAATTTTGCATCAGTGACAAAGTCAGTAACTAAATGCGATTACATTTTATCCCACTCACATCCCACTTCATTGAATTTTCGAAAAAATTTAAGCAGCAAGATTTTTGCTCTGAAAAGCTCACAATTATTTTCAAAATGAAAAACAAATGTTTTTAGCTTTTTTTTTCTAAATTTTGCATCAGTGACAAAGTCAGTAACTAAATGCGATTACACCTTCCTACATGCGTTTCTAATTAGGTGATTCAGCCAGTCAGAAACCATCCTTGCTTCGGAATTTAGGATGCTAGCTTGCTAATTGCGATTATACTTGACTAAATTCTGTAAAGACTGAATTAAGATCACTAAATTCAGCCAAGTGTAATAAGCGCTTTAGCTGGTGGGTTTGTAAGGGTGTGTCCATCTGGCGAACGCGCACGTGTTGCACGCGCGTATTTCATGTTCGCGCGCCGCTCCAGCGCCGTCTGAGCACCGTTCGCGCGCAAGCTATGCACTGCGTGTGAACGGCGCACTAACCGTCGTCGTCGTCGTCACAACGTCGGTTTCTTTTCTTCTAAACACTTCGCTACTAAAATAGCTGATGCTGCAGTAATGATAGTGGCAATAGTGTTATCAGACAGTCGCATTAGTAACACGCGTGCAGCATGCGCGCAGTTCGCGAGCGGCGTATACGCGGCGCGTTTGCCAGGTCACACACCCTAATAGGGCTTCCAGTATCAAAACCAATTTTGTTTTGGCTTCGCACGGTTTGTGAATTTAGCCAGTTTCAAGTAATTTTACTTTTCAATCACGTAAATGGCCCGATATCAGGCACGAAGTTACAAAAAAGTCATAGTCAGTCAAGTCAAAGTTATTGTAAAGCGGTAGTAACTTTATAACAACCGAGTTTTTGGGGGGAATACGAAAAGTCACTTATTTTCACCTTCACTACACTTATGCACTCACACGTAACTGAATAATTCACTGCCAAAATTATACAATTTAATTCGCTATTTCACGAAATTTCATGAAAATGAAAATTCGTGCGACATGTTCCAACGCGATCCCGCCAAAAAAAAACCTAGATGGCTATTCGGCAACATAAACATTTTCAGTCTTAGGCAGCTTTCCGATTTAGAACAATATCGCTTTCTTTTTTTTCTTTTTTTTTGTGAGTAGGACATCATCAAATAACTTCTCCCGGGTCCACATTTTAAAATATAATATATTTTCTTTGCCCACTGGTCCATGAGAATGTTTGGTAAAGTGAACAATAAAAGCCTGGCTAAGGGATAGAGCATTATATGTCCGTCAGCATCCCTAACATACCCTACGTTCCGAGATACGATAATATCGATTTGAGCGCGCTCACAACCGTTCCGAATTGGCGTGAGCGCGATAACGGCGACTATGTCTTAAACTGATATTCACCGCTGTCTTTGGCTAAAAATAGTGCATCTGGCTAGAGTCGTCACCTTAATAAATACATACATACATACTCAGCCTATAAACGTTCCCACTGCTGGGACACAGGCCTCCTCTCCATGAGAGGGAGTGGGCCGTAATACCACGCGGGCCCAGTGCGGGTTGGTAGATGTCACATGTCTTCGAATTTTTGGTTCTAGGACATGCCGGTTTCCTCACGATGTTTTCCTTCACCGTTTGAGAGTAGTGGTGATGAAATTATTTACACAAAGTAATGCGCCTGGCTGGGTTCGAAACTCACGACCTACAACTCGTAAGTCGCGGCCGTTACCACTGGGCCACCACTGCTCTCTCTTAATAAATAGGAATAAGAAATTTGTGGCGTAAACACGAGCGCGTACATGACATCTAAATCGGACCATCGATGTAAGCGCTGCTATTTTTCTAATTCGGAATGCAGATTTGGTGTTGACAACTAAGTGATACTAGTGACACGATGAGCGATTCCGAGATGTTTTAACAATTGATAGAATCGAAGTCGTTATAATAAACCATCGACTCGCTGTTCTAAAAAACAATCGAGATGTTTTTCGATTGTTTCGAGTCAGTGGATTCGATCGCTAGTTTTCGATTGTTCGAATCGGTCACCGAGTCTCGCTCTCGGTCGGTCCCCGACGAGGTCAATCGATTGCATGCATCGAGCCGAGGCTCATGTTACTTACAGGCGAGAGCGTGCCAGACTCGAGTCGATCGAGCTGCGCGTAATTTGTGAACGTTTACTTACGATTACGATGCAATGTTTTATTTTTAACGAGTTTTTAAATTCATCAAAATACCACGGATTTTTAAACAATCGCGCCAACCAACCAACTCGCGAAACCCTAAACCATCGAGGAACAACTCTCGACATCGATTGAACGGGTCATGCGCCAGTAGCAAAAACAGACCGAGTTGGACTCAAGTCCAAGTCGAAATAATCGAGAATCATTGAGTTCTTCGAACAATAGAAACAATCGAATAAAACCTCTCGCCATCGCTCATCGCCACGACCATGTCTAAGGGCGCATTCCGTATTAGACAAATAGTGATAATATCGCGAAGCCAACCAAAATAAAAATCAGTACGAATGATCTGATTGTTGCATTTCGGAACACGGCATAAGTGACAGCTGTGACAGTGACAGCGGTGACAGTTCAGTTCAGTCTGTGTTCTTTTTATTATTGTTAATTCGGTTTATTCCAGGGTTGACAATCTTAGTAGTGGCAAACGGGTAATCGGTCTCCTTTAAGTATGCAAAATAAGGTTGGACACCTGAAGCATTGCCGACCAATATGTGAAACTGACATTTTAATTTAATTTCTTAATATTGTGTTACTTTTACGAAACACTCGCAGAGATGGCAGTATTAACGATTTGTTAATTCGTAGTTCTACTCAGTACGCTAGATGGCGTAAAAACAGTGACCAACCCTCGCCCAATTTCCATGAGCGTCAAAATAAATTAACCTATGTAATAAAACATTATATAACGGGAAAATATATTCTAAGATAAAATCTCAATCATAACGAAATAAATAGTTCATAAAACAATTTCAAGACTTATTGGCTGAAATCATTTTTATATGCAACACTACACAGTACACATGTCAAACAAAACAAAATTTGCCGCCCGTTGACTCGTTCGCGTTTGTGCTATTTTGTTCCTAACTGTTTTCTTGATTTTAATCGTCTAAAGTGCTTTTTCCACCTAAGTCCGTTGAGTAGAGCCTCTGCCCCTCCGGCGGTGTTGATTTTGTGCTTGGTTGATTGTTAAAATCGGAAAAAAGTATTGAGACAGGACTTTGACTAACTTTTGTGTTTGTGACTGATTTCTATACCTATTATCATGTCAAACAGAAAGTGTTGCGTCCCCGGATGCTTAAACAGCCTGGGTAAGTGTTTTATTCTTAAAAGGCGTCTGTGCGAAAAGCTTCGTTATTTGGGCCCCCAAGCCCGCTACCTCTACTCCGATACCGGGGGGGGGGGGGGCTGATATGCACGCATTTCAGCACCCTATGACAAAGCTCTGTGGGCAGAGTCTATCACACGTTAATTTCAGGTTTTGTCTTTATACTTAATTTTTCGATTATTTCAGATACCAATGCGATTTTGCATAAATTCCCAAACCCAGCTACGGATAAGGATTTTTTCAATACATGGGTCTATTCCGTTGGTGGTGACATATTGCAACTTGAAAATGAACACATTTTCAAATACCGCCGTGTATGTCGCATACACTTCGAACAAAAATATTGCTGCAGGAATAATCGACTCGGCAAAGAAGCTGTACCAACAAAAAACATGCCAGGTTAGTCTGTAATAATAAAACTACTAATTTATTGGCAGATGGTGATATTAAATCGTTATTATTATAAATGCAAAAGGGTGTTAATTGGTTTGACTGGTCCACTGACCAGACAAACCAATAAACACACTTTTGCATAAAGCAAATCATGCAAGAATTGAACTAGGGATGAATGTAATTTTTTGCTTAGAGAGGGTTAATGGGCCCTAAAGTGACATCAGCTACTTAATATAATTGTTATTACAGGATTATCTACCTTAAAATTCAACTCAGAAAAAAGAGTGTTGAGACCTCTTCAGACGTCAGAAGCATCTACATCAAAAGGTAAATTAATATTACTTTTCAAGATTTTGCATGTCCCATTATGAGTTCTTAATTATGCGTCCACTGCTGGACATGGGCGCCATAGCTGGTATTCTATATATATATAACATTTGGTTATACCTAATAACAAAATTGTCCTGAATTGGGAATCGCACCTAATACCTCAAACCCAGTGGTTGCTTCTGCAACTGCTAGACCAATGTAGCTTTACATAATAATGTGATGACAATTCAAACATAACTGTCAATCAGTGCTAAAAAGACAATGGAAAATCTATTATGTATAGTTCTCCGAGGGTTATAGCTGTTTGCTGAAATAATTTATTAATTGTCATTCCAGAACCTGTCACACATTTGGACTCAGTGGATTTAATTAAACGGCTTTACTTAAAAGTACTTAAAATACTGAATACCACTATTGTAATTAGAAAATACATAATATTTATTATATTTCATTACAGAGCATCACAAAAACCAAAAACCTACTCACGTTACTAAAAGGCGGGTGAAACGTGTTGCTGTAACCCAATCAGAGCATGCTTTATACAAAAAACTGGTGCTAGTTGGAGTAAGACTTAGTAAGTGCCGCAATAAGGTCAAAAAGCAGGCAAAAAAGATCCAGGCACTACAAAATCTAATGACCAATCCACAGTTTTTGAAAACACTTGACGAATTACCTAGCACATCAAAAGTTTTGACATTATTACAGTTCAGAGAGCATAAGAAAGGCAACAAAGTTCGTCGTTTTACTTTAAAGGAAAAAAATATTGCATTGTCCTTCCTCAAACAGAGCCCAAAAGGGTACAGGTTTCTTAGAAAAATATTTATCTTGCCATCACGCCAAACTCTCCTGAAGTTGCTAAATATGGCAGATATAAATCCAGGAATCAACAAAAATATGATTCAGCAAATAAAGAAAACTACTGAAAAAATGAAGTTAGAACATAAATTATGTGTTGTTCTGTTTGATGAAATGTCACTTAAACCTAATGTGACATACAATGAACGGAAGGACAAAGTTTGTGGTTTTGTCACGAATGGCCTAGAGACACAACCTGATTATGCTGATCATGCCCAGGTGTTTATGGTAAGAGGTTTAATAAAAACTATAAGCAACCCGTTGCATATACTTTTTCACAAGCTGCAACGAAGGGGCCTGAACTTGCGAAGCAGTTGAAATCAGTAATTACTGAGCTACAAAATGCGGGTCTTATTGTAGTAGCAACTGTGTGCGACCAAGGCACAAATAATGTGAACTGCATTAAATATCTTTTACAAGAGACAAGGGGTAACCTGTTGAGAAGGGGAGAAGAGCCCCGAGATAACAGTTTAATTATTAACAACCAAGAAATCATACCATTATATGACCCTCCCCATCTGATGAAATGTATACGAAATAATTTGATTTCAAAACATTTGAGATACATCAAAAACGGCGAAGTAAAAATGGCAAAATGGGCTCACATCGTGGCCTTACACAAAGAAAACCCAGGGTACAAAGGAATCCGATTGGTCCCCAAATTGACAGATGCCCATTGTGACCCGAGCAAAATAGGTACCCCGAATGAAGGTCAAAAATGCTACACAAGTTTTCAGTCAAACTGTGGCATCGAATATGGGCTATCTAGCAGGTAAAAGTCATCAATACCAAATGTTGTCTTTACATTCTTTTATCCCTAGTTCTTTTCTGATAATTACAATGAAATGTAAATATTAAATGCTTACAATAGTTTTACAATACGCAGATTAGAGAACACATTATTAAACAAACTATATTTTTTCACAGATAAGGGTATACTTCCTAAAGAAGCCAAAGACACTGCAGACATTCTGTTGTTCTTCGACAAGCTTTTTGATTCCCTCAATGGAAGCTTTGGCAAAAGAAAGAAGTATGGAAAACCTCTTCTAGGACCTGCGACGCCTACTTCTATCCATCACAAAACATGGAAGGAGAGTAAAATTATTATGAAAGAAATGAAATTTATTCATCCTAAAACATGTTACAATGAACACGTTCCCACATTAAACAATTGGGTATGGACGCTAGAAGGAATTGAATTATTATTAAAAAAAATGCAAACAAAATATGGTGTATCATCAGTTTGGCTGCGGCATCTGAATCAAGACCCGATAGAAAACTTTTTTGGGTCCATAAGAAGCCACGGATGCCGCAACGTAAACCCTACTCCAGAACGATTTGAAGCAGCATTCGCGACGTTACTCGTAAACAGTCTCTCTAGCGTCCATGCTCCTGGAGCTAATTGTGAAATAGACAATTGTGAAACTTTACATGAAGTACTCATCACAGGCGGGGACGGCAAAGAGCAAACTAATTGCGAACTTAGTAATATTCCCGATATAACATTCACACCCCTTGCAGAAAAAAATGACCCACGCGTAATTGGTGGCCTACAGTACGTAAGTGGGTATTTTGTAAAAAGCGCCAAGAAAAAGGTATTCAAGGGCTGTGTTAAATGTAAAAACGATTTAATATCAAACAGTGAGCACGAATATTTAAGATATCGGGAATACGCAAATAAAAAATGGCTTTGCAGTCCCAGCGACTCCCTCTTAAATTGTATCTCAAGTCTGCAGGATATAAACTATGTAATATTAAAAGAAAATTTAGACAAACAACATTTAAGGGAATTAATAACTACTGTGATTTTTATAGCTATCGATTTTTCATTCATAAAATGCTCAAAACATAATGAAAAATTAATAGATTTTTTAATAAAAATATCCTGTAGATTTTTCATTTACAACTATTGTAAAGATATTAATAATATATTAATGAATAAGAGGGAGTGTGATGATGACACGGATTCGTATAAAATTAAAGCCAAAAAACTCAATAAGAAGTGTTTCAAAAGAAAGAAATAAATAATGAAACAAGACAACAGAAGTTACCCCTTCAAATAGCCAATTATTGTTACAGAATTGCTAAAGTACATTCATCTTTTATGGGGTACTGTGTTAAATGTTATAACAAAATACCTTGTGATATATTTTAGGAAAATCGTATACATACTTACTCTTACAATGTTTGTAAATATGTGAGCACCATGTATCTATCATAAAATTAATTTCTCTGTATTGCTTCAATTACATTTTTTTACCTATTTTAGTATAGTAATTTTATTCTGGGTGCATCGTTTTCACACACAATTGTATAATGAATGTACTATGTTCAATTGTATTTAAAACATTTTAAAAGAGTAGGTAAAGGTGGAGTTTTTTGCTCGTTCTTCTTTCTTCTCCTTGTGAAACTACATTTTGGAATGGGTGACTAGAATCAATTCTATTTTAATGTAAATGTTGACGTTCAAAAGTGCCATAAAAGTGCCTAATTGAAATAAATGCTTTGACTTTGAACTTTGTATTATTGTTTAATAATGTGAATTACTTTCGCTTTTCTACATAGCTGTAAGCGAATATGTAATTCACATTTTAAAATACCTATCTAAATAAAAAATATCAAGGCTGAAAGTAGTAGACGTTCTGCGTATGTGTGTACCTACGTGTGTGTGTGTGTGCGTAAGATTATGTTGGCATAAGTTCCAAAACACGCGTCCAGAGGGCGACAATTGACGTTTCTCACTTTTGTCGCTGAGTTGTACCTCTATTCCATATTATAAAAAAGTACTCTGTGGTTTATTCGATGAAATGATTACCAAGTACTTTAATTTAAATCAAAGAGTACAGTTAGATAGTGGGTGGTTTAAATGTTCAATCGATTGATGGTGTGTCTTCCTCAAAATTGCCTTTAAACCGATAATTGAAGATGTATTTTTCATCAGTCAAATACTTCCATGGTATTCGCTCAAACTTTTGAATTTGGATAAAAATGATACATGTACTTTTACCATCATTCTAGTTTAAGTGATGTTTAGTTGATAGGTTGTTGGTAATTGGTTAGTTTTGTTTTGTTTTTGTAATTCTGTGTTATCTTGTACCATACGAGAAAGTTGACGATGAAGTGTTGCATAAAAAACTGTGGTAATAACGAAAAACTGAAGAAAATCAGTCAGTCAAGTACTTCCGTTTCCGAGAGGATCACTTTTCATTTGTAAGTAATTATTTGAAAGGGCACTCGAAACGATCAATCACAAATTAATTTTGCCCCAAAGAGGCACATCAGCAATGATTTTTTTTTTGCAATTTCCGTTTTGGTCCCATAGTAAAAGTTGTTCATAATGATGAGTACAATGACCTCTTAGAGGTTGTTGGTGTTTTTCCAATAACCCTACAATTTAGTAACATAATATAAAAAAATACAAAACATTTGGGGAAATGCCAGAGTGTGTGTGAGTAACAAGAGAAACTGTATGAAAGAGATGAAGAAGAGGAAGGAGAGGAGCAAGTATGGTGGATGGCATGCAGAAGAAGGATTGGGGATGAGCATAAAGATAGTCTATCTGAGGGGGATCAACAAGTTCTAGGTTCCCTCATAGTCATCATCTGCCTAGCCTTTTCCCAACTATGTTGGGGTCGGCTTCCAGTCTAACCGGATGCAGCTGAATACCAGTACCTATTTTACATGCAGCGACTGCCTATCTGACCTCCACAACCCAGTTACTGGGTAATACGATACCCCTTGGTAAGACTGGTTGTCAGACTTTCGGGCTTCTGACGACCCGTAACAACGTTCCCCGATAGTGTGGAATCAAAAAATAATTGCTCTATTTATTTTCAGGTTCCCAAAGGATCCAAAACAGCGTGAATCATGGCTGAAGGCCCTAGCTATACCCAACTGGGTGCCCACAAACAGAACCATTATATGTTCAGATCATTTTAAAAACCATGATTTTTATTTTACTAAGCAAGGTAGCCGGAGAATTAAGAATGGAGTTATACCATTTATTGAAGTAAGTTTTTGCTGATACACATACGTAAATAAACTCACACCTTCTTACTACTAGGAAATTACTTCTTCATAGGTTAGGGCACCAACAGCCCATCTGGACTTACGGCATCCAACTGTGGGGCTCCGCATGTGGCTCAAATATGAATATGATTCAGAGAACTGAGAACAACATCTTAAAACAGATATCATATTCACCATGGTTTATTAGGAACGCTGAAGTTCACAAACACCTTATCATGAAAACAGTCAAGGAAGAGATAAGTTCATGCTCACAAAAGTATAAGTCCAGACGAGAAAAATCACAACAAATTGGCCGCTCAACTCACAATATCAGGATTTATGCTTTCGCGATTGCACAACGACATGCTTTGCTTTGCTTTGCTTGGTAGTATAGATGCAGGCCTACCCGGTGGCGGGGTCTTGAGGGAGAGCGCTGCAGTCGTGTAGATCCTCAAGGCAAGTCTGGTGGATGTACCTTCCCGAGGTTGCCACCCCGTTCTTGGTCTAATTCCTTAAGAAATAGATGTAACAAAAACCACCAGGCGCCAGTGCCATCCCGCAATTTAGCCCTCCTGCCCCATTCTCTCAATCCCTCCCCACTCCACCCTACCTACACCCGTACTCCTTCCACTCCAACTTCCGCTCCTAACCGCGACCCTGCCGTGACTGGGTGGTGGCGGGCTCGTCCTTCACTAAAATCAGCTGATGGCGAGTAGGAGCAATTAGTCACCTGCGCTAGGACCTGCGTAGTTGAGCGCCGTGAGCGGGGATGAAGGAGTCCTGGGGGGTTGAGCCGATCGGCTCTGGTTGTAATGTGCCCGTGAGGCAACACGCCCCCTTTGGTCCGGATTTAAAGCGAAACGGTGGCCCTACCTAATAGCCAGGGGTAGGGAAATGGTCACGGTGTCCCGTCAGAGGGTCACAGGCGAGGTGCGTGAGGTCCGCTGAGGTTGTCCTTGGACGACCGAAGCGGTAGGTAAAGGTCATGCTGACGGTGTAAGTGAAAGTTGATTAGCTCGTTGGGGGCCAACCTGATCGAGCACCCGATGTCGCACTGTAAACCAGCCTCGCGTCCCTATATCTCTCTGGTAGTCCTAACGTTCGATCTTTTTATAGTGAGACGTTCCCAGGTGCGGGCTCCATGGAGGGTGGGAGCCAGAGAGACGAATTATTAGGGACAATTTAACATGGATGCCTTAAGGCCAGTTAAAACCCAAATCACTGGAGTGGAGGCGAAAGCCAATGAGACTAAAGGGAGGTGCTTGCACTTCTCTCGCCCCTGGACACCTTGCGACTAACTTCGCGGGTACCAGTGCGGGCGCTGGTCCGGTTGTGGCGAGTACCGCAGCCAAAACCAAAACCAACAAGTCCCAAAAAAAACAGAGTACGTCGGCGCTGATTGGGACCAGTACCGACCCCTCTAAAACCCAGGTGAGTGCAATGGCGACGGTTAACACCACTGCCGATCCGACCCTTGCCGCACGACTCCCGGTGCTGGGTAATACTGGCACCGTGAAACACCCTCCCACTCCTGTGGCACCTCCAACGATCGACGAACGGCGATCAGCAATGACGTGCCTTTTGTCCGACTGTAAAGTCCTCCAAGCCAACCTCCACCACAGTCAGACCGCGACGGCTCAGCTCCGGAAGTGGCTGGAGGTACAACACACGGCCATTGCTCTGATCCAAGAGCCGTGGATTAGGGCCGGCCGCATACAAGGACTATCCAATCTTGGGGGTAAGCTCCTGGTTACCACTGATCACGACCATCCCAGGTCGTGTATCTATGTTACAGGTAACCTTAAAACACAGCTCTTAACTGAATTCTGTTGCAGAGATTCTCTGCAGCAAAGCTAGTAATACAACGTGCCGACGCCGTAGAGATGGCGATCGTCTTCGCCTCAGCCTACATGCCTGAGGCGGAGGCGCCGCCCCCCCACGACCTCGCCCGTCTCGTGAGCCATTGCGAGAGTTGCGGGTTTGAGGTCGTCGTCGGGGCCGACGCCAATGCTCATCACCAACTATGGGGCATGGACACCCAAAACGAAAGGGGTAAGGGATTAGTTGATTATTTATTCTCAACTAACCTATCTCTACTAAATACCGTCGCTGAACCTACTTTCGTAACCAGGCGTAGTCGCACGATCATTGATCTCACCCTGGCAACAGAGGGCGCGGCGGAAATCATCACTGGCTGGCAGGTCTCCAAGGAGGTCTCCTGCTCGGATCATAGGTGGATTCGCTTTGACATCCAGGTGTGCGCTCCACCTACGACACCACGTCGCAATCCGCGTAATTCGGATCGCGGCATCTATACACGCAGCCTAGAAGCTAAGCTTGCGACGCCAAGCGGTCCGACGTCATTTGCGGACACGACACAAATTGAGGCACAAGTAAGTCATATCACTAAACTAATGATAGACAGCTACCACACTGCCTGCCCAGAAACCACCCCGCGTTGCACACCGGGCAAACAACCTTGGTGGGGCGCTGACCTGGAGCGCAAGCGCGGTAAGGTAAGGAAGGCTTTAAATAGAGCCATGAACACTTGTGCGGATGAGGACTGGGATAGCTACTATGCAGCCAAATCCAGCTACAAAAAATGCATCAGATTCAGGAGTACCGCGGGTTGGCGCAAATTCTGCGGTAACATTGAATCCTGCCAGCAAGCCAACAGGGTAAGGAAGGTACTGTCGCAACAGAAGACTTCCGGGCCCACCACCCTCCGCAAACCTGATAACACACTCACATCATCACCTGAAGAAGCTAGACGCGTCCTAATTGAAACTCACTTCCCTGGATGCGTCTTCGCGCAGGTAATCGACTGGCAGGATGTAATCCAAACACCATCTGAGAATGACTGGCCCTACACATGCAGGGTGATCACGCTGGAAAAACTCCAATGGGCCATCCGCAGCTTCCATCCTTTCAAGGCAGCTGGTCCCGATGGAGTGTTCCCCGCCTTATTACAATGGGGGGGAGTCTCTGTCGCATTAAGACTAGTGCCTATAATGAGAGCGTGCCTGGCCTTTAGGTACGTTCCCAAAGGCTGGAGAGAAGTGAAAGTTATATTCATCCCAAAGCCAGGTAAAGGTGACTACACTAACGCCAAATCCCACCGACCAATCAGCCTGACCTCTTTTCTACTGAAAACACTGGAAAGGTTATGTGATAGGGAGCTGAGAGACGGCGCCCTCAAAACCATACCGCTACACGGTAACCAACACGCGTATAGCTCAGGTAAGTCGACCGAATCTGCTCTTCATCAAGTGGTCAGTCAGATAGAAGTAGCAATACACCAAAAAGGCACCTGCCTGGGCACCTTCATAGACATCGAAGGAGCCTTCGACAAAACCAATTTCTCAAGCATCGGAAGCGCCCTCTCCAGACATGGGGTAGATCAGGTACTAACGGACTGGATTACAAACATGCTTAGCAAACGAGTGGTTCGCTTAGAGGACGAGCAGCAGCTGGCCATGATAGCCAGAGGCTGCCCCCAAGGAGGGGTACTGTCCCCCCTCCTATGGAATCTGGTGATTAATGATCTTATCACCAAACTCAACGCCAACCATTATTTTACAATAGGTTATGCAGATGATCTCGCAATTCTTGTTTCGGGGAAAGTGACGGGAACGATCTGTAACCTCACACAACAAGCACTACGTATCGTAGAGAGATGGTGTAGGGAATTTGAGCTATCAGTTAACCCCACCAAAACTGAACTAGTAATGTTCACCCATAAACGAGCATTAGGCCCTTTCTGCCTACCGAAACTGTTCAACAGGGAACTTCAGTTGGCCAATGAAGTTAAGTATCTCGGGGTTACTTTGGACAGTAAGCTAAACTGGAGCAGTCATTTGGACACCAAGCTAAACAGGGCCTGCATCACATTCTGGCAGTGCAGGAAAATGATTGGTAAGAAGTGGGGCCTATCCCCCAAAATTATACTATGGCTGTACACTGCAATAATCCGCCCCATGATCACCTACGGGGCCGTGGTCTGGTGGCCCCGCACCAAGCTAGTTACAGCTACCAACAAACTACAGCGCATGCAAAGACTAGCCTGCATGGCGACCACGGGCTGCATGAGGACTACTCCGACTGCAGCGATCGAGGCCATGCTGGGGCTGCCGCCGCTCCACCTGTTCATACAGCAGGAAGCAACGATGGCGGCGGTGCGTCTAAAGGCTACAAATCTATGGAGTAAGAAAGACACACAACACACCGGGCTGCTTAAGGAACTCAACAGTGAGTTCCCCATTACGAAGGCAACAAATGACCGGGTACCCAAACAATTTATCTTCGATAAAAAATACAGAATCCAACTGCATGAGGATCGACGATGCGAAGGCTTGCGCCCCGCAGAGCTGCGTATCTTCACGGACGGATCAAAAACAGGTAGTGGCACAGGGGCTGGAGTCTTCTCGGAGGACCTCAACATCCACATAGCCACACCACTGGGAGTCCATAACACAGTGTTCCAGGCCGAATGCATGGGCATCTCCCTTGCCGCGTCTGCTATCATGGCCAGGGAAGTTAAGGATCACTCGATTCGCATACTCTCAGACAGCATGGCTGTTCTACAAGCGCTGAACAGTCACACGGTTGACTCTGGGCTGATATACGAGTGCCACCAGCGCCTCAACGAGGTAGGTAGCCTCAACAATATTACCATTCAGTGGATCAAAGGACACAGCGGTTCGCTAGGCAACGGTGCAGCCGATGAACTTGCCAGGAGGGGGTCGAGCATGACACCAGTGGGACCAGAACCCATTGCGCCACTTCCCTTCGGGTATCTACGCACTCTGGTAAGGAAACGAACCAGGGATCATCATCACAAAATATGGATGGACCTAAGTGAGTGCAGGCAGGCTAAGGAAGCGATTCCTGCGTTCGATGTCCGCCTCACGAAACAGGTTCTCCGTTTAACAAAACCACAGCTGCGTACAGTTACAGCAGCCGTAACTGGCCATGGGTCATTTAATAAACATCTCTTTGTCATAGGAGTAACAGACAGTCCGCTGTGCAGGGCCTGCATGGAGGACGACGAGACAGCAGCTCATGTGCTGTTAAACTGCCCGGCGGTTGCTAATTACAGGGCAAAATACTTCGGTAACCCAGGTACCCTACGTGAGATTGTCAGCAACACAAAGGCGTTGCTGGCCTTTCTCGAGGAGCTGAGGTGGATCGAATGACCGATTCTCCCACCCGTACGCAAAATACGCGCTTTGACGTGGAGTTGCGGACAACAGCCCGTTTTACCTATTACCTATCACTGTTGGTGACTTATCTATAAAGCCTAAAAGGTGACAAGCATAACTTATACTAAAATAGGCATGTTTTTTTTTCAGGATGACGGTAACGGATCCGCTGCATTAAGGGTAAGAAAATCTATTAAAATATTAAATCAAAAGTCATTTCCTCAAACCAGGCTGAGAGTCAGCTCTATTTGAACGTCAAAATTACATAAGACAGTCCCCCCAAAACGCCCGCCCTTCACCACTTCCTAGCGTTTTGTCTGGGAAGAAGAAGTGGAGCAACAAACTCCCCAATACCACAGCTGTCTGTTAAGTTAGAAGAACTTGATTTTATACAATAGTAGGTAATTAACATTACGAAACACAAAAAAAAAAAACAGTAAATTTGCCAAATGTCAGCTAGCACACGCGAATAAACTAACAAAACTTTGAAAAATACAGGTACTCAAGTGAAAAAGATATCATATTTTTTTGTTTTTTGAAACGTTGGCCCACTTTAGGAATTTCTCCTGTATTGTGGGTGCATTTACAAACATTTAAACTCACATACACAAACAGCCAGACTTATTGTAGGTCATAACAAATATTTGTTCCGTGTGGGAATCGAACCCACGACACGCAGCGCAGCAGTCAGCAGCGCTTAACCACTGCGCCAACCGTGTTAGCTCATGCCCGATATTTCGTCCACGTAAAATACGAGCATATCCTAAGAACATTGGTAGCTCAGTAGTAACGGGATAGCGGGTAGACTTAAGGCGACGATAGATGACAGCTACCTACAGCGATGCACTGCCGCCCGACGCTCGCAAGAGACCCCGCCTCAACGCTCATCAAGTTTTTCGAAAAACAACCCATGTCTATTTATCAAACACAATTCAAAGAAAAACCGTTCACTAAATTTTGGGTGATTAAATTGTCTTTTAGATGGTGAAAGTTTCATGGAAATACACCTGATAGTTTTTGCGTGATTGTCGTTTTTATGTCCGCCATAGACATTACCAATTAATTACATTATGTTATGTTATAAAAATATTATTTAAAATATTCACATATCAAATGACGAAGAAAATTGTCTAGTTTCCAATTATTATTTTTTTCAAGTACATAAGACAAGCCGTTTAGACGTGATCTTCAATAAAAAGTCCTTAAAAGTCGGCTGTCTGCGCCTTAAGGTGACCCTATAGCCTGACCGATACCGCTGTACTGCGTTTTAGGTATGCGCGGCGAGGCGGGGGACGGGACGCTGTGAGTGGTGACGAATGAGCGGCTTGCACTGACGAATCAGCGGCCTGCACTGCTCCCCCGTCGCGCCACCTAAGGCGCGGTACAGCGGTATCGGTCAGGCTATAGTCCACATTTTTCCCATACAACATTCGGGAGTGTATTACTCCAGTGTTCGACAGTGTACACAAAAAAAAATTAAACATTTTATGGTTTTGTCTCATTATTAATATTGTCCGTACGGAAACAGAATACTAAAATAAAAGCCAATAAAAAGTTATTAGCCAACATAGATTTATTTTTAACACGCTTTTTTCTTGCTAATTTAATCTTATTTTGGGCGTATTTTAGTAATAAGGGAAGTGTAAAATCTCTAAGTCGGTACCGACAAAGTTCAATTATCGAAAAGTTCATTAAACTTTATTGGTCATTAATAAGCAGTGGTTTTTTCATAAAACCCGATCTTCCGAAGGACTTTTCTTAATTTTTTACGCGGCCGTTTTACTATGTATAAATGATCCTGCATCTCAGTCAATAACGTTGTGCGTGTAGACTCGCGTCTAACTGCTCATCACTGATACTACCTCTGTCGGACACGATGCCTGGTGAGACAGCGTGCTTTTTAGCTAAGCTCACCAGTGAGTTCGAGCCAGCGACTAGGTTCCCCTTAAGAGTTGTGGGTCGTGGGTTCGAACCTAGACAGCTATCGAATATTTTTTTCTACGCTATTAATTATTGTATCATAAGCAATTTTTTGCAGCAGTGTGGACATGTTATTTATTTCAAATCTCGCTACCCAAGACCAATGTTTCTCATTAGTTGTCGTTGTTTTCTAGATCTGCAAGCTATGCCTTTCATTGGACGGCAAAATGTACCGAATACAAGACTACGGTTTAGACAAAATGTATCAAGATATAATGGGAAAGGCGGTAAGTTTATAGATAAGAAGTATGCAAGACTTTTGCTTATCAAAAACTATTTTCAATACAATGTGGAGACAGCCATCTCACTTTAGTGTAAGAGGGGTGCGGGTGTGCGATTGTCGCAACCCAGTGCTGGGCACGCCACGATTGCGGCGGTAAGTTCCCTCTTTGAGGAGTGGCTTGAGAGGCGGCATGGCGTCCTCACCTTCCGCCTGACGCAGGTCCTCACCGGACACGGTTGTTTCGGGAGGTTCCTGTTTCGGATAGGGCGGGAGGAAACGCCCGGGTGTATCCACTGCGAAGATCGCCCTGAGGACACGGTGGAGCACACGGTGGCGGTCTGTCCGGCTTGGGCGGAGAACAGCCATGTCCTCGTGGAGGCGATCGGCGGCGGCGATCTCTCGCGTCCGGCCCTGGTCCAGGTCATGGTACGGAGCGAGAGTGCATGGGTAGCCGTCACCTCCTTCAGTGAAGCGGTGATGCTCGCGAAGAGGGAGGCGGCGCACGTGAGGGAGAGGCAGCATATGCGCCCTCGCGACCCTAACCGCCACAGGATACGGAGACGCCCTGGGCTTCGGGAATCCCTGGTCGATTTCCGGCCACCGTAGGCATGAGCTTGCGGACGGCGCGTAATGGGTAGCTCGCTGTCCGGTAAGGACCAAGCACAAGTCGAAGGCGCGTTGTGTTCCACGCGCGCCTCAAAGAGATGTCAGCACAAAAAATGATCTCAATCTCAATCTCAATCTCTTTATTGTGGATCATAGGTAGGTACATAATACAGGTCTTAAATACTTAATTGTGATCAGCTACGTCCCGCCCTTAGGGCATACAACAGTTACACAAAAAAATAAACAATTTAATTACATTACAGAACTATACAATCACATTAATATTTCACATAAATTATAAAAATAAAAAGTAACGAATTAAGGTAGGTACATATCATTGGGCCACCGAACGCATCATGACTGAGGGGCACTATATTGGAGCAGTGATTTGTCTGATAGGAAGTCTTTTAGTGAGTAGTAGCACTTGTTTACTAGTAAATCATGGAGATTCTTTTTAATTTTTTTCATATCCGTAATTATCTTAATAGGCCCTGGTATATTATTAAAGATGCATGAAGCAATACAGAAGATACTTTCATGCATTAGATGAGTCTTGCTAGCTACTGTGCGCAATTTGTCCTTACGCCTTATACGCGTGTAGTAATTATACATGTCAATATTATTTTTGACATATACTGCTGCCTCAAATATATAGACACATGGCAGTGTTAATACGTTCATCTTTTTAAAAAATGGCTTACAAGAGTCAGTTTCGCATAACTTAAATATAGCCCTGATGCAACGTTTTTGCGCAATGAACGCACGCCCCTTGTCTGAACTGTTGCCCCAGAATATTATACCGTATCTGAGTATAGAGCTAACGTAACCGTGGTAAGCTGTTAGTAAAGTAGACTGATTTGCTATTTTACTCAGTCTGTGAAGTGCATATGAAAACTGTCCCAGCTTTTTGCATACATGGTCAATATGTAGTTTCCAGTTAAGTTTGTTGTCAATATGTAACCCTAAAAATTTTGTTACTTCCGTTTCCTTAATTTCGCTATCTAGATAATGGATTTTTAACATACCCGTACGTCGACTTCGTATTTTAAAATTCATTAGTTTAGTTTTGTCAATGTTAATCATTAAATTATTTATTTTAAGCCAGTCTATAATTAACAATATTGTTTGATTAATGTCAGGTTCTAGATCAATTGTGTTATCATTAACGAATAAAACAGTGCTATCATCAGCAAATAGCGTAATGTCGTGATTTGTTACCGAAGGCATGTCATTTATATAAACAAGGAAGAATAAGGGACCCACGATACTCCCTTGAGGAACGCCGAATTTAGCAATCCCAGATTCAGAAACATATATTTCTTCTGTTTTAGTTGTGGGATTTAACCGTCGTACTTCTGTAAATTGTTGTCTGTTGCTAAGGTACGATTCTATAAGTTTGTACACATTACCTCTCACACCATATGCGTACATCTTTCTTAAGAGGATTTTGTGGTCAACTCGGTCGAAAGCCTTCGACATGTCCATGAAAAGCGCAACAGCCGGCAGCCCTTTATCTAGGTTAGTCATTACTTTATGTAAAAAGTTATACATTGCCACATTTATGGATTTGTTTTTCCTGTAACCATATTGGCTAGGCGTTAGAATGTTGTGTGTTTCAAAGAAAGTATAGAGACAGTTAAACATCACCTTTTCAACAATTTTTCCAAAAATTGGTATCAGTGCTATGGGCCTATAGTTGTTCATGTTAGTTTTGTCTCCTTTTTTAAATATTGGCTTTATAACAGATATTTTTAGTTTGTCTGGGAAGGTGCCTTCTTCTATGCATAAATTAACAATGAAGCTAAGTGGTTCTGATATAATTTGAGCTACATCTTTAACAATATTTGTCATAATGCTATCATAACCGGCACTATTTTTATTTTTTAGATCAATTATTATTTTATTGATGTCATCAGGGACAGTCGGTGTCATAAAAATTGAATTAGAATTATATGTCAGTTTATTGGAAGATTTTTGAGGTATACTAGTATTATTATCATTGATGTCAAGAAAAAAGTCATTAAAAGAATTCGCAATGTCTTGAGGATTATTTATTATTTCGCCGTTTATAGTTAATTGATTAACACCTTCATTTGGGTGTTTAGATTTGATCTCATTTATTACTTTCCAGGTAGCTTTGTTCTTATTTGTGGCAGATTTTATAAAGTAGTCATTTTGAGATTTTTTTGTCAGTCTGGTTATGGTTTTATATCTCTTTGCATATGCTTTGAACGCAGTTTTGGTGGCTTGATTTGGATTATTCCTATATTGCCACAGTAGTTGGCATTTACGTTTGCTACATATTCTTAAGCCACGTGAGATCCATTTCGGTTTACATCTGTCATGTATCCTGACTTTCTTAACAGGAAAACAGAGATCGTAAAACATGGTGAAATTATCATAGAATTTGTTGTAGGCACTATTCGCATCCATGCAACTATATACGTCGCTATTGGTTAGTTGTTTTAAATATTTAATAAATATTGCTCTATTGTCTTGAGAGTAATCCCGTTTCAAAATATACCAATATTTTATGGTGCAAGTCTTTTTGACCGGAACCTTAATAATTTGCGCATTATGGTCTGATAGCGCTAACTCCTTGATAGTGCCTTTGCAAGCTCGTATGTTATGGGCTATGTTGTCTGATGATGGGGCCCGCAAGGGCCGATGCCTGCCAGGGGTGCGGGTTTGTTCGAAAGAGATACCACAGCCCCTGGCATACGGGCTGCTGAGGGAACACGGGTGGGTTTTAGTCAGTAAAAGTCTGACACGCCCTCCTGCTCCACCCAGAGCGGGAGAAGTTATTTGATGATTTCCCAGCCAAAAAAAAAGAGGGGTGCGGGGAGAGCGACTCGTCAGCCGGCCGACGGAGGCGACGGACGACATGGTAGTCAGCTGTTGCACGCCTCCACGCACGCGCGCTCTTGCGCCTTTTAACTTTCATATAGGTACTTACCTATCTGGTTGTTTCCAATTTAACCGACCATTTTATCGTTGAATCAACCAATCAAGTCTTTATTATTTTGTAAACATAGGTTACAATAGTGTGCAAGATGCTACAATTGTCAATTAAAGTTTCTCTATGTTTTGCCATTTGGCGTACAAATATACACTTATAGTAGGCTTTTGGCAATTAAGTAAATTAATTTCAGTAGTATCAATGTCAATATTTATTTAATTTTAAATTAATTTAATAAAATTCAAATTAAATAGGAAATGTCAGAATATTTGAGGAAATGCGATAATGTCAATATTAAATAGTAATAATGTCAATAAGCTACTGTTATGAAAAATGTTTAAAGTTGACACTGTCCACCGAATTATTAGAGTCGTCATGCATAAATAGTCACGTTATGAGTATACATAAATGTACTCTCTGGAGTATACAAATATTATCATGTCAAAGAACTGTCATTAAAATAGTCACTGAGACAACAGTAACATTTAGTTCTGTATTAATATAGTACATAGTATACGCTTAAAATTGACTAAATTTTGAATTTCAATTGACGAAGGTAACTTATTAAGTATTCTTTGAGCTATACAAAAAAAAGCTTTTCCTCATTAAAGCCGTACCTGTATGTGTATATGTTACTTTAAGCTCAAACTTATTTCTTTCACGTAATTTCCTATATTTGCTTTTAAAAGCTATTTCATAAAGGGTGAAGTTTGTTTTAACAAATACATTTATAATCCCTACTAATATTATAAATGCGAAAGTAACTCTGTCTGTCTGTCTGTCTGTCTGTCTGTCTGTCTGTCTGTTACGCTTTCACGCCTTAACCGCTGAACCGATCGTCATGAAATTTGGCCGAGATATAGCCTGGGATATGGGTAAGGACATAGGCTACTTTTTTACGCGATAACCGACATCCACGCGGGCGGAGCCGCGGGCAAAAGCTAGTACTTCATAAATATAAGAAGAAGGCAACGTCAATATTTTGAGGTTTTAATTAGCGGTTGACAGCTGTCAGTACTTTGTAAGCCACACATAGTTCTTATGCATCTTTTTTGGTCTTTGAAAACATACTCTTTATTAACTGAATGGGCCCAGTATATTATATCATATCTTAGTGTCGATGCAACATAGCCATGGTACGGTTTTTTACAGATATTGTCCGTTTGCGGTTTCCAGTACAAAATATTATCAATAACAATACCAAGGAATCTAGTCATAGTTGTCTATTCTACTAAAGTCCCCAGATAGTGAATGTCAAGATATTAATATTAAGAATATTTTAATCAAAGTGCATTATTTTAGTGTTTCCTAGATTTATCACAAGATAATTGTTATTTAGCCACGTAATTATTTTATTTAATGTCAAATTTGTCTCTGCTTCGTATGAATTAGGATCGTCACATTTTACTACTACCGTGTTGTCGTCAGCAAATAGTACCATAGGATACTTTATTTCTTTGGGAAGAACATTTATATAAGTTAAGAATAGAGGAGGTCCTAACACACTGCCCTGTGGGACTCCGTATTTAATGATCGTACTACTAGATCTGTCTCTTCTTTCGTTGCCAGTGCGTGGGCGAATTCGTGTTATTTCTAAAATCTGTTTTCTGTAGTGTAACTTTCAGAAAGCTTTAAAGTATTGCCTCGTATACTATATTTTTCAAATTTATTTAATGGTATCATAAAATCTACAAAGTCGAAAGCCTTTGTAAGGTACATAAATATCGCACATACAGATTTTTTTTATCCATATTTGATGAGGTTGTTTTCGTTGAAATTTTTAAGTTTTTAATGAAGAACTATAAAACTTCAACGAAAACAATCTAAAAAAAGAGAAATATAGACTATAATATGTATAATGATACATGTTATACAGTCTGCTATATTTTCTTTTGTCTCCACCACGACCTATCGTCCCGATCACTAATGTATTGTCTTTTCATTTACTTATAATCGTTAATCGTAAAAACACTGTTTTTTTTTGTTTCGTTCGATATTTCTTTGGACAGCTGGCGAAAAATGTCTACGCTGGGATCATGTGCTGATTTTTGGTTCAAGTTTGCGCGTCGATATTTAGACCCTGTACTGAACACGATTAAAATCTGAACACTATTATTTCAGCCGAGTTCGGACTCAAACTACCGCCTACCGATGAGTGTCTGCTGGGAGTGCACTGCACGGCTGCAGTCAGCCGCTTCATTCAGATCTAAAGCGCTGTTCAGCGATGCCTTGCTGCAAGATCATTTGAAGATCAATACTGATGTGAGTATACTTACTTTTGGTATACGTCACTGCTTCCCAAGTCCAGGCCCGGTGGGTATCCCAGGCTGATTCCCGGCCACCGTAGGCACGGGCTTGCGGACGGAAGTAATGGGTAGCTTGCTGTCCGGTAAGGACCAAGCCCGGGTCGACAGCGCGTTGTGTTCCACGCGCGCCTCAAAGAGATGTCAGCACCTACTGGTGCGGTCTGCATGGGCCGATGCCTGTCAGTGCGGGTTGTTCGAAAGAGATACCGTGGCTCCTGGCACACAGACAACTAAACGAACACGTGTGGGTCTCAGTAAGTAAAAGTCTGACACGCCCTCGCGCTCCACCCAGAGCGGGAGAAGTTATTTGATGATTTCTCACACAAAAATATAAAGGCCCAGTGGGCCGTAAGAGCTAAAATAGCATTTGTTACTTGCAGCTAAAAATAAGCGATATTCGAAAAATACATCGCCAACATACTGATTTAAAATCAACATGGACGGTTCAGAAAGTGTTCAAATTCAACAGCAACAATAGCGAAGAACATACGCCAAATACGTTAACAAAAACAGAAGTTATAGGCATACCTCATAACGAGGAAATCGAGGTAGAAGTACAAAACTTAATAACAGACAAAATTACAATAAAAGACGAGCGAAGTAACGAAATAATCGAAGATACCTATCACAGTGCTGATGTCAAAACCGAAATCGATCTTATACCTATAAGCGAAATTGAGATTGGTGAGGAAGAAACCGATTTAGAAGATGATGATGATGATGATAATGATATAGTTTCGGAAAATATGTACGTAAACGATGCGAAAAAAAATGAAACATTAAAACTTTCTAATAGCATATGTGATAGTGATAGTGACATTGAACAAACGGATCCCTGTAAGAGAGTCGAAAGAGCTGATGAAGACCAAATAGCTGTAGTTGATGATGTGATCACCGTTTGTGATGATGACGATGATCGAACTTATGTAAATGATGATATAATAACACCCGTCGCCAATGAAGCAGTTGTCATAGAAAAGAAAATAATTGAAGTTAAGAAGACTAAAGTAGCTGTTAAAAGAAAACCGAAGGAAGATGATGATGTTACTATATCTGTGAAAAGGTAAGAAAAAATCATATAGTATAATCACTGATACACAAAAAACCCAAGATACACAATCAGCGTCTCAAAAACGTCCGCATAAATAGTGCGCAATGTGCGCAGGTGTCAAATAGTATCGTCAGTCATCTTTCAGTCAGTCTTTTTGGACATTGCTTTTTAAAATACACTTTAAATCATGCGTGTAAGGTTGAATTTTATTCCTCCAATTGCCGTAAACTGTCTGAATTTCAAGAAGGCCGTAACACTTTTAAATATTAATTTGATTTTATTTTCTATTTGTACAGAAAAAAGTAATGCGTTAAATTGTAAGCAGTACGTTACGGCTCAAAATCTTTCGACAGTTCACAAGCTTTCTACAGTTCCCAATCTCGCAAGATAGACCTAACGGTATTTACAATTTACGGTGACATTATAGAAAAATGAATCCATATTTTCCTTGGTAACGGCATCACACGTGAACGGCTGGGCCAATTTTTCCAATTCTTTTTTTTTTTTGTTTTTGTTATTGTCAGGAGAAGGTTCTTATGATAGAAAAAAACAGGAAAGTTGCGCGTAACATTAGAAAATTTGAGAAAACGACCATATTAACTTTTCTAATATTATACCAACGCGAATTCAATATTCATAGCTATGACAGGATAACGTCTGTCGGATCAGCTAGTATTTAAATAAAACTCTAATATATTGTAGCTATAACAAAAAAAGGAAAAACTTGATTTACAAAAATAATTTACAAAATCAAAAAACCCGACTGCCTAAAAAGTGGACTTTAATTTAAAAAGATGGATAAAAGAAACTGTTTTTAAAAGCATCATTACTATTAGACTGAATACTATAAGCAATCTCATGCAGTCGGAGGCATGCATCTTAAATTTAACAGTAAAGACCTCTATTGCCCCCGACTGCTTGTTGATTTTGTAAATTATTTTTTTTATTTCACAGTTTTAAGTTAATATAATTATTGTTGACGTTAATGAGACCTATTTATGAAACCCTTTATTTTGATACCCCACTCAATTGGGTTGGTTTTTTTTAATGACACTTTATGGCGCCAAAAACCGAACATTTTATTTTTTCATTTTTGGTATACCTACTCAGTGTCACTCTCACAATCAAGACGAATCTAACGGCATCTCTCAAGCTGAAATCGATCAAGCCGTGTAGGCTACAGAGCGTGCCAAATAAATATACATACATACATACATGCACTCGAAAAACATAACCCTCCTACTGGCGCAGTCGGGTAAAAATATAATTGAATTTAATTGATTGATTGATTGATCGATGTCGAAGTCGGATAAAAAGAAATAAACTAAGTAATTTATCATTTATTTTCCTTCTCAGACAGAAGAAGAAAAAGCAACCACATGTAAAACCTACGACCTCATTTGACGAGATTTTCAACGTGAAACCTTTGGACCACGAGGAGTTAAAACGAGAAATCCTGGCCAGACGGAATTGTGAGAAGTATACTCAGGCGCTTTACAAGTGTAACGTCTGTTATAGAGGGTTCCCGACCAAGGATAAGCAACGAAGACATATGATCAACCATAGCGAGGTAAATACATATCAGTCTATATTTTTTGCCACAATAAGACTCATTTATTTTAAGCAAAAACATGTGTAGATAATAGAGGGGGGTTGTGGTTAAGCAATAATAGCTGCACGGGTCGATCAATCAGGTTGGGCTACGCTTGCGCGGTTGGTCCGTGGATGGGTGAGCATCTTTTGTGGATCTTTGACAGTCGTTACGGGTCGTCAGAAGCCCGAAAGTCAGACAATCAGTCTTACCAAGGGGTATCGTGTTACCCAGTAACTGGGTAGTGGAGGTCAGATAGGCAGTCGCTCCATGTAAGATACTGGTATTCAGCTGCATCCGGGTAGACTGGCAGCCGACCCCAACATGGTGGGGAAAGGCTAGAGATGTACTCTCTATTTAGGTACTGATTCTGTAACAGATATTTTTATTTCGTTTCAGCAAAGTGGTCCTATAAAGTGTAACATATGTAATTTCCGTATGAAGAAAAATAGGAATTTGCGCGTGCATATGCAAGGACAACACACATCGGAATTTACATGCAAACTGTGCCCGCTGGTCACAAGGAATAGGTAAGGTTTTTCATGTGATATTTTAGGGGTATGAGGACCAGGGTGTATAGTTCACTCATACCTATGATGGTAAAGGAGGATCCTCCGACCAGACGGGTATTGTGTCTGGTCCGGGCAACTGCCCGACAGTTGATATCGGGATTTTGTATATGTTTGAGTGGTGTGGTAAACTCTGATTGCGCGATGTAGAATTGCTTAGATAGTTCGCCTGTTGCATTGTAGATGGCGCCACTTTTCTTTTTGCGTTTCTTAGATTTTGTTGCGAAGATTTTTATTTGTAGTGTCGCTACAATATCATCATCATCATCAGACGTCCACTGCTGGACATAGGCCTCCCCTAAGTCTCGCTGATTCGCCCAGCTCAGTGCTTCTCGTATACAACGGATTTCTGCGGCCTTCACCAGTTCATCGGTCCACCTTGTGGGAGGCCTTCCAACGCTACGTCTTCCAGTACGCGGTCACCACTCCAGAACCTTCCGGCGCCATCGGCCATCTGTTCTGTGAGCAATGTACCCTGCCCACCTACTTAAGTTTGGTAATTCTTCGGGCTATGTCGGTTACCTTAGTTCTACGGATCTCTTGATTTCTGATTTAATCGCGTAGAGAAGGCCTTCCCACTGAAGGTCTCCCACAAGGTGGACCGATAACCTTGTGAGGGCCGCAGGAAGCACAGAACCGGTCGAAGTGGAGGAGCTTGGGGAGGCCTATGTCCAGTAGTGGACGTCTTTCGGCTGAGATTATGGTGATGATGATCTAAGAGTAACATAATTTCATTTCATTCGCTACAGTTATAGTTGTTTACTAAAATTGATATGAGACTATCGCGATTTTCATAAATGTGGCTAAATTGTTCCAGAAACGTCGTATTAGCACATATAAGGTACCACGCCGGCAGAAAGTATAAGTGTCCGCAATGTTCCTTGGAGTTCGAGTGAGTATCTAATTTTTATTTATTTATTTTTCTATCTACTTTAATTATCTACTAGCTTTTGCCAGCGGCTTCGCCTGCGTGACACTAGAAACCCTAAAACCAACCAGAAAAGAGCTTATAATCTTAAACGGCTGAACCGATTTTGATGAAACATTTCTAAGAACACTCCCGACTAATACACCTTACCTTTCAACCAGAAAAACAAAATCGGTTCATCCGTTCGGGAGCTACGTTGCCTCAGACAGACACACACACACAAACACACACCACTCAAACACACCCACTCACTCACAAACACTCACACACGCACAGTCACTCACAAACACTCACACACGCACACTCACTCACACACACACTCACACACACACACAAACAGATACGTCAAACTTCGTCGTTTTTGCGTCGGGGGTTAAAAACAAGATATTATCGCAAAACAATTTCCTACCTTGTATATCTTCGTTCAAAATAGAGCCTCAATTCTCATACACGTATAAGTTTATTACGCAAATAAAACACACAGCTACTGTTTAAAAATATAAATAAAATTGAATAAAATATGTGGCCTTCTAAAACTTGTGAAAGCAAGAACAAGGCACCACTTCTTGTTGTTTGAAAATGATGACCTTGATAAAATTCGGACCCTCAGCCCTCCATTTTTCAACCCCCGACGCAAAAATGACGGGGTGTTATAAGTTTGACGTGTGTGTGTGTGTGTGTGTGTGTGTGTGCGTGCGTGTGTGTGTGTGTGTGTGCGTGTGTGTGTGTGTGTGTGTGTGAGTGAGTGGGTGTGTGTGTGTGTGTGTCTCTGAGGCAACGTAGCTCCTGAACGGATGAATCGATTTTGTTTTTTTGTTTGAAAGGTCTATTAGTCGGGAGTGTTCTTGGACATGTTTCATCAAAATCAGTTCAGCCGTTTATTTAAGCTCTTTTCTGGTTGATGAAGGGATTTGAGCATCTTCCACGGGTCTGATCAACTCGAAATTTGGTATTCTATTATTTCAATGATATTAGACGAACAAATTAACCTTGAACTGATTCTGGGGCAACACCTGGAATTTCCAGGATACCCAAGTTACTCACCAACGAACAGCAGAAGTATCGTGTTGGGGTCATTGAAAAGGTCTCAATGAATAGATTATTGATAAATGGTGATCAGGACGAGGAATGAGGATAAATTAGTAACAAACTTCACTGTGGGAAAAATACCCAATGCTGCGCAGACTTAAGCGAGATACTAAAAAGCAGGAAATTAAAAATTTACCGACCCAAACAAAAACTCTAAAACGTATTTTTTATTTCACTATGGCCATTTAACAATTCCTTACTTCGAAACCACGTCAATAACTTTGATTACACACGAAATCTGCTAATATCGTATTAATAATATCGAAAAATTGTCTTGGAATATGACATTTCGATTCCTTATCGTAACATTGGTTTCTACAAGATGTTGACGTAGTTTGAACGTAGCGAGATTCCGCAGGGAATCGTTATAACCATACAGCAAAATTGGGACCCTGGAGGCAGTGGCGTAGCTAGGTAACCAAAGGCCCTGGGACAAAAAATAAACTAGGGCCCCAACTAAACTATTTCAAATCGTTTGTTCCGTATTCGTCTTTTTCCGAATTCGACGTAAGTTGTCATTATTAAAGACGCGTTCTTGGAATCTGTTTTTTTTATATTCCGAATGTAGGAGAAATTTTCACTAGTTCAATTTATAGTTAGTAAGTTACTAACTACTAACTACAAATTGAACTAGTAGACTTACTAACTATAAATTGAACTAGTGAAAATCCGAGTCCGAGGGGCCCCCTGAGCTTGGGGGCCCCGAGGCACTGCCCCGCCTAATCCTCCGATAGCTACGCCACTGCCTGGAGGGCACCCGGTGCTGAACGTTTTAAATTGTGATATAATTTTGACAGGAAACCAACCTCGTTATTGAACCACCTACGCCTGAAGCACATGCCTGCGTGTGTCTGCGAACTGTGTGGCTACACGTTTGTCAGTGAAGCTGGCGTCAAAGCCCACAAAAGATTGAAACACAAGCTTTTTGATAAAAATGTGAGTAATTTTGTATGGCGTGTGTTTAATTGTACCTCAAATCATTTCCGTTTAGAAAGAAAGAAGAAATAAAAAACCTGTTTATTTGCGGTAAACATGACGCAAAAAAGAGCAGAAACACAAAAAATATAATAAGAAAAGGTTGAGGGAAACATGCGTCACATCCACGCAAAACGACTATCGCTCAGCATTATGCTGCGACCCTATGCAAGACAGAGCCCCACCGCTGGTTTTCAGCGACAGCCGGCTTTGACGTAATGACGTCGTTAGCTTTCCTAAAAATATTAATGAACGCTCTACTAAAATAATACATAGCCATAATCAACCTATATCACTGCTGGGACAAAGGCCTCGTCTAGGTAAGAGGGAGTGGGCCGTAATCCACCACGCGGGCCCAGTGCGAGTTGGTAGATGCCACATGTCTTCGAATTTTTGGTTCTAGGAGATTTCTGATTTTCTCACGATGTTTTCCTTTACCGTTTTGACAAAATGCGATTATACGCGTATAATCTTTTACTAGTTTTTTTTTTTTTTTTATATTATACAGCCAGCACATCGAGCTACCCCAATCTGTCAAATATATTTGATAGATTTTCATATTTATTACATAAGTATAAGGTTGTTAGCGTTCTGAAGGATTGGTGGTAAAAGACACAAGTGGTGTAGAGAAAAATTATAAATAAAATAAATAAATATAAATAATCTTTATTTCTCCATAAATACAATTACAGTACTTTGATTAAATAATGGCTTAAATTAGTGTTCGAGAGAGAAAAACCCTGACTTCTAAACTAGGTTTATGTACCTGTATCTTAGAAGCCAGTGTCCCTTCAAAGTGATGTGCATAAAGAAATTAGGACAGTACACGTTATACACAACCACCATTTGGGCAAGTCCAAGAGAAACAAAAAAAAATAAAAGCATGAAAACAAGATAAAAAACAAAAAATATATAAATTTAAAAACTACAAATATACATGAAAAGAAAGTGTTGTGTTGTGGATGTCTCTAGTGTGTTTGTCTGGAGTTGTGTGTGTGTGTGTGTGTGTGGGTGTGTGTGTGTGTGTTTGAGGGTGTGTGTATGACTGTGGAAGAGTGTGACTGTGAGTGAAATATGGGTGAGTGTGCGAGCGTATGCGAGAGTAAAACAATTTTCACAATATGTACAATTTATTCCTTTAAAAAAGTCCTCAACTATTTATATATATTTCCAAAATTTCCCAACAGAAGATCCTCCGTATTGCGATCAGTTACTTTTAGAAGATAGTACTGTAGCTTAGATTTTAACAGATTTTTAGTATCGTGAAAGATTTTTAGCAATTTATTTAGATGGTTATAAAGTTTCGTGCTGGTGACGTAATAGTGTCTCCTGGCAAACGACGTTCTATGCGACTCTTGAGGAAAAACCGTGTGTTTAATTCTGCCAGTTGGCTCTAAAGACGGACGAGTAGGGTGTTTACGGAGCATTGACTGAAGGACATACAGCTGTCTGACAGTTAACACTTTAGTTTCTGCATATAGCTGTACCACAGTATAAAAATCATACAGTAGTTCGACGCCTTTGATCTTTGGTAAAATGCCGACATCGTCTAGACAGTAGCGCATCGGCCAGGGTTGTCACAAGTAAACAATATTTATGAAATTATTTATTTATTGCAGATCAACATCGATAGCAGTATTGATGTTGATCTGCAAAAAAATTACTTCGGAATTCACACCCATATCATATTATAAATACATTTAAAATGACGTCCGCCATCTTGGATTTCGAAAAAGGCTGGCTTTTTCGTAACAAGCACCCCAATTAAACTTAAAATTGGTACCGATTCTCTTGTACAGAGGCCAGCACATCAAGCTACCCCAATATGTCAAATTTCTTTGATAGTTTTTCAACTTTATCACAAAGGAATAAGGTTCATGTTCAATTGGGAAAATTTCACAGTTTAGGATAGGTTGACCTGCTGGCGTCTGTACACCGAACTAAACTAACTAAACTATAACTAAAATTCCTTACTTTTGACTATGAGAATCTTAACGCTATCCTGCAAAAAATATCTCTAAATTTAAAACAATTTTGACACAACTAAAATCGAATTTAACAATCGCGACTCGCACGTGGTATGTTTTGGCTTCGCAACGTGGTACTTGTTTGCCCTACACCGTTATTTTTTTTAGACCCAGAGGCGCGCAGGGGCGGCAATCTCGACGTGATTTATATGGAATTTTCACTTTTTGTATGGAAAATATGAAAAATTATTACCCATATGCTGAGTTTTAGAGGTGTATGGGGTTTAGTATAGGGGCTCGAAATTTCCATTATTTTTGCAATAGGACACACCATTTTCGAGATATAAGCAAAAAAAAAACACAGTACTATTTTTGCACCAGAACTCGAGGTGTCGGTGTGAATTTTAGTTTTTGACAACTAATTTTATTCCACACCTACTTAATCGCGATTAAAAATTGTCCGATTTAGTTTAACAACCAAAATTTTAGGTTGAATAGAACAATGAAATTGACAACAACAGAATAGCAAAATTGCCATTTTCACTAAACTAATAACTCAGTGCAATCTTAGTGCTGTCAAACTAAAATAAAGTTAAGTTGTGTCACTTTAGTCAATTTCAGAATGGGAAATCGTCGCTTGACAGGAATAAACTAAATGTTGGTGATTTTTAGTCTAGTTTAGAGAATTTTGTGACAACAGAATCGGCACCATTAACACCCAAATCAAATTATAAAAAAACGACGTACACCATCTTGAATTTCAAAAAGTATGACTTTTTCGTAACAAGCACTCCAATTAAACTCAAAATTGACATCCATATCTTATTATAAAAAATAATGTCCACCATCTCGAAATTTACCCTTAGTAAATAATAAAATTAGCACTGGGCCCGCGTGGTGGATTACGGCCCACTCCCTCTCACAGAGAGGAGGCCTGTGTTCCAGCAGTGGTAACGTATGACGGCCGAGTATGTATGTAAATAATAAAAAAGTCCAACACTTTCACATTTATAATATGTATTAGTAGGATTTCCAAACAGATGCCCTGTGCGATAACCTGTGCCTAACTTTTTAACTGCACTCTACAATAACAAATCTGTACGTGGAAGCTGATGAAACCGCAGATCTTTATTTATACGAGATGAGGACTTGCAATCACTCACAGCACACGTCGTATGCACCATTTTAAATAAACAAATAAAAAACAAACACGCGTTAGCCCCGAATGTTAGAGCCCGAACTACTAACATCGTTTTGTTAGCAGTTCGGGCTCGGCTTACCCGCGTCTCGCCCCTCACACCCCGCACGATTGCCCTGTCTAGACGGCTTCGTTGGACGACTGTATGATTTATAGACTGTGGCTGTACTGTGGAATATCTTAACGGCCGAAAGAGCAGAACCTTCAGAACAGCTCTTTGTGCTCGTTCTAGTTGGATGAAATGGGTCTCGGTAGCTCCACCCCAGATTGGAATACAATAAGCTAAGATCGATTGGCATAAAGCAAAGTAGACCACCCTCAAAGTATCCCTATCTGCAGACTTGCGTATTTTAAAAAAAACGCAAATCAGCTTGCGAGTTCTACCAGAAAGTGTGTCTAGGTGTTTATGCCTATTGAGATGTTGGTCGATATGAACGCCTAGGTATTTGACACTAGTGGACTTAGATATTGCAAGGCAGTCACAAATGGTGGAAGGCGTACATGTATGGGCTTTAAGAGTAAGGGAAGGCATATAAACCGTTTTACTGACATTTAGAGTGAGAAGGTTGTTATTCAACCATTCCATTACACGTGTAAGCGCCTTCTCGGCATGCCGATAGCACAGGGCCCAGTCTACTCCATCTATAAGCAGGGAAGTGTCATCGGCGTATGTTATGACTTTACAGTTTTGAATGGGCAGTTTGCAGAGTTCATTAATATAGATAAGGAATAGAGTAGGACCCAGTATGCTACCTTGAGGCACACCGTATGTAATAAGAAGCTTTACTGAATTGCTTCATTTATTGATTAAAATATCTTATAATATTTCATCATACATTTTGTACCTATGCTATCTTCGTTCAAAATCAGCCAAACAATAGGAAAACAGTAGAATAAAATACTAAAACTAAATAAAACTTTACACTATAAATATTACCGGCGCTCGCGCAAGAGCTCAGTCGCCCCGCGAAGACCCCGAGTTTACTATGAGACCCCCGACCGTCCCTTGCTCGTTGATGCGCCAGCCCGCGCCGCAGCTGAGCCAGTAGCTTTAAATTCCCCGAATAATAATCAAGAAAATACTTTGATCCAGCCTTTCCCTGTCACTAGCTGCCCCAACCCCCCCCCCGCCAGTGACGCCCTGAGCCGAGGTTCGTACCCCACAGGGGGTGCCCTCAGGTTGCAGTCGCTTTAGGTGTAAGTAGGTTATATGACCTGGCTGGAGGCTTTTAGTTTTACTAAAAATGCCTTTACAGGTAAGTCCGGTTAAGCAGTCACGACCTCTCAAGGTCAACTGCGAGGTGCAATAAAAAAAAAAAAACGAACTCTGTACGTATCTGTTTCCGAGGCCTGCATGTGGTCTGTTCGCGCGGCGAATGTTTGCAGGGGGCACTGTTGTAAGTATGTGGAAGCGTGTGTCCTACAAGATTCATGTTCAATTGGGAAAATTTGTACCTTGATGTGCTGTCTGTACAATGTTTTTCTGAACTGAATAAAATATTTTATTTTGTATATTTCACAGACTGAATTCAAAGGGCCGCACTGTGATAAGTGCGATGTCAAGTTCTTAACTAATAGTGCTTACGACAGACATCTGCGCTTGTCATCTAAACATATAACGGAGGATGACCCGTAAGTACCCAGCCCTTTGTTCTAATGATATTTTTTACCCGACTGTGCCAGAAGGAGGGTTATGTTTTTCGAGTGTATGTGTAGTGTATAAGTCGTAGCCATCTGGTTAAATTAGCCGGCGAAGTAATTGGACGCCTAGGCCGTTCATTAAACGCATCTGACTATCTAACTAGGCATCCAATTGGATGCCTAGTCAGATAGTTCATTGAATTAGAATCATACAAACTTTAACAACTTGGCGTATGTCAGCCCTTTGAAGATGATTGACCAAGACTCAGCCAAGTGATTCAAATTTAGTTTAGTTTTTTCCACTGCGGCGCTAGTAGACACCCAAAACAAATATGGCGTAAATAGTAATATAGCAAACCGTGAATGTTATTTTTCGTTACAGTGTGCAATTTCAAGTGTCATTATTTATTTATTATAAACATTTTACTATATTTTAATTAAATTTTAAATTAAAAAAAAATACTTAGTGGTAGGTAAGTTAACTTATTAGTAAAAAGTAGTCGTACATAATTTGAAACTCAACGTCACCCTGACCAAAGATCACAAAATCATCAACATGCAATTTAACCACACACATGACAAAATGACTTGGTACACGACATTTAGCCATTTGGTTAAACGTTGCGCTCAATGACATTGGTAGTTGTCCTTCAGCTATTTAATTGAATGCCGGCGGTTAATGAACGGCCTAGGCGTCCAATTAGCTGGCTAATTAAACCAGATGTCCGCGATATATACAACGTGTAACTGAAAGGGTATATACATACCACGGGCACGGCTTCTTTGGATGATATCAAATGATATTGGAAAGGTTTTTAATCCTATCTCTACATGTTCGGAATTTTTAGTACACTGATACCAGAAACCGAACTTTTCAAACTGAAATGAACAAACACATCACTCGGAAGAAAAGTTTCATATTGAGACGCGAAGCAACAAAATACGATCTAGAGGAATGTGGCCATTTTTCATTAGATCGTATTTTGTTGCTTCGTGTCTCAATATGAAACTTTATAGTCAGTCAGTCAGGGAGTCAGTCGCGCGCCGCGGTCAAGGTCGGTCGTGTTTTGTTTGTGCGCCGCCGCGCTGAGTGCGACGACGCACACTGGAAACAATGTCGCAAGTGTTAAAGTGTAACGTCTGTAATATCGTCATTGATGAACTATTAGCAGTGCAAAATAAAATATCAGTTATTGACGAAGAAACCTTAAAAAGAATTTGTGTGTCCGCGTTCACGAGTAATGAAATATGTAAATCAAAGTCGTTATTATTTGAATCCCTGCCGACGGATCAACGCAAGATTATAAGAAAAAGGAAGGGGAAAGAAGAAAGAGACCTAGATGACATCATAAGTGTGTTTAAAAGTACAGATCCTGATGTAATTCCAGTGTTTGTGGCGAGAGTGCTCGAAAAACTACCCCCAATTTTATTCGATCATCTCGATTGTACTAAACTTTTAAAAGACTTAACAAGATTAAGCTCAGAGATTGAAAATATCAAGAATTCATATGTCACATTAAAACAATTTGAGGACTTACGAGCAGATATACACAATTTAAAGCACGCATCGCTACCTCCATTTACAACACCAACTGGATATGTAAACATGAGAAGGGGTGCTTGGAACGTGGAAAGTGGCCCAATAGGAATGACATTGAGTCAAGATTATTCCTCTAATGAGCAAGACTTCCAACAGTCAACTAGCAACGCACAGAGACATCACAGCCCCGCATCTAAGACAGCTACTGACAATTGCCAAGCTGAAGTTATGGTGTGTAAAAATGTGTCTAAACCGTTATCTCTTGCCATGCACATGAATGAGTCACCACCGACCACGCGGGCGCCGGTGGTAGCAGGGGCCGAAGTGACGCAAGCGGTCAGCTGTGAGAGCGTCAAGAAAGTGCAAGTCATACAGAGATCTGTCGCTGTCTCAAGTATTCCTAAGAAACTAATGCAGGAGACCAATAATAATAATGTGGCTCAAAATCAAGTTTGTCAACAACGTGAGTCCAAAGTACAAATAAATAACGAAAATGAAGATAATCCTTGGCAAACAGTAAATAGAAATAAAAGAAAGCAAAAGTATAGATATTTGGGCGAAAGAGGTAAAGCAGAAGCGACAATATCATCTTTCAAAGCTGCTGTTAAGAAAATACCTATTTTTATAACGAATGTGCATAATGAAACATTAGAGTCTGACATTATTGATTACATTAAAATAAAAACACAGGAGACGGTGTTCTTAGAAAAGATTAATACGAAAAAAGTATTAGATCACAAAGCCTACAAGTTCTTTGTATCCGAGTCTAAAGTAGCTATGTTTTTAGACGAAAAAATATGGCCTGAAGGGATTATCTTTAGACGCTTCGTGCATTACAGACATCGAAAAGTGGATGGAGAATCCGCTGACATCGGTCCATTGCCTTCCAACTATGGATAGTACAACCTATAAGTTTGCCAGTTATAATTGCAAAAACGTGAAAAGCGCAGTGAACGATATTCGACGTTTGTGTAGCGAGTGTGTGTTGATAGCACTGCAGGAAACCTGGCTGCTTCCGGAAGAATTGGCGTATCTAAATAGCATAGATAGCGGATTTAGTTGCAAGGGGACATCAGCTGTGGATACGACGGCGGGTCTACTGCGTGGCAGGCCGTACGGCGGTACCGCGCTTCTATGGAATACTCGTGTGTTTCCTAGTGTTACTGTGATAAATTGCGATAATCCGCGAGTGTGTGCTATTCGCATTAATACGGTCGCTAGTCCGTTTATAGTGGTGTGTGTTTATATGCCGACAAACAAATCGGAGAACTTGACGATGTTTACTGACTGTATGGGGACCGTAAGTGCTATTAGTAATGATTATGAAAACGAACCTATTTTTGTTCTAGGGGATTTCAATGCACATCCCGGTGAATTATTTTTTAATGAATTAAATATTTTATGTGATGAGTTCAAATGGCTGCTTATTGATGTTATTGACGTAAGTGAGTTAGGATTAACTTCTAATACATTTACTTATATAGATCAAGCGTGTGGGTCTAAGCGTTGGTTGGACCATTGTGTTGTGTCGCAATCTGCTGCTGTCTCAGTGTGTAATGTTTATGTTAATTATGACGTATTGTGGTCAGACCATTTTCCCATTATATGTGAATGTAAGTTGGAGTGTTTGACTCCAGTTAGAATTATTCCGAGTGTACCTAATAACGAGGTTGTGTGGGGAGAAAAAACCAATGACTTTATTAGACAATATAGAATTGAATGTCATAAACATCTTAAACTTATTGATTTTCCGACTGAGTTTCAAAAGTGTAGTGACCGGTATTGTAATGACCCTGCTCACAGCTTAGTTATTGATAAGCTTTACTCCGACGTTGTGCTTGCATTATCCCAGGCATCTTTGGGTGGTGGGGGAGGCGGGCGTAAGCAGAGTAAACGTAGACCTAAAATCGTTGTTGGTTGGAATAAAGTCGTCAGCGACAGTCATAGGGTGGCCCGGGCGAGTTTTCGGGAATGGCTATTATGCGGTAGTCCAACCACTGGTGATATGTATACTAACATGTGCGATAGCAAAAAAATATTTAAATCGCGTTTAAAATGGTGTCAAAAGCATCAAGACCAACTGAAAATGGACGTTCTAGCTGTTAAGCATAGCGTGAAAGATTTCAGTGGTTTTTGGAAAAATACTAAACGTTTGGGTACTCGGCCGGGTCTTCCTGTGAGTGTTGACGGTTCGAATGACTTAAAAAGCATTGCTGATAAATTTAAAAATAACTTTACTGTTAGGTCACCGTTACGGCCATTATCGTCGTCTCGGGGTGAGGGTGAGATGAGCGGGGAATATGTTGATACCAGGATTACGGCCAAGGATGTATCAAGGGCGGTGAAATCTCTGTCAAAAGGCAAATCACCTGGCCATGACGGATTAAGCGTGGAACATGTGCAGCACGCTGGGCCTCATATGTGCAGAGTGCTGGCCATGTTGTACAACTTTTGCATATCACACTCATACCTACCTAACGACATGATGAGAACTATCTTAGTACCGGTAGTAAAAAACAAGGCAGGAGATTTATCAGACATATCTAACTACAGACCTATTTCCTTGGCAACAATAGGTGCGAAAGTGTTTGACAGCATTCTGAATACACAATTAAACAAACACTTAAAATTAAATGATAATCAGTTCGGATTTCGACCGGGACTCTCCACGGAAACTGCGATATTGTGTCTGAAGAGTGCTGTCAGATATTATACTGAGAGAAAAACATCTGTGTACGCCTGCTTCCTCGATCTTTCCAAGGCCTTCGACCTGGTCTGTTATGATATCCTGTGGGATAAAATGAAAGCAGCCCATATACCGAACGAACTTATTACCATCTTTAAGTACTGGTATGGGAACCAGGTGAACTATGTCAGGTGGGCGGGCACATTGTCGGACCCGTATAGTTTGGAATGTGGGGTGAGGCAGGGGGGTTTGAGCTCACCATCCATTTTTAATCTGTACATTAATGGGCTGATCGAGGCGCTCAGCGAGCGACATATTGGTTGTTACATCGATGGCGTCTGTTTCAATAACATCAGCTACGCTGACGATATGGTGCTGCTGAGTGCCTCGGTCTGCGGACTCAGAAAGCTGTTGGGTATCTGTGAGGGTTATGCAACTGATCACGGACTGTTGTACAACGTAAAAAAAAGTCAGTGTATGGTTTTCCAGGGTGGACTCAGAAAAGTGATATCAATGCCACCAATTACACTGTATGGCTTACCGTTAGAAAGGGTAGACGAGTTCAAGTACTTAGGCCATCTAGTGACACCTACCCTGAAAGACGACGCGGACATTGAACGGGAGCGGAGGGCGCTGTCGATCAGAGCGAACATGGTCATTCGTAGGTTTGCTCGGTGCTCAACAGCAGTTAAAATAACTCTTTTTAGAGCCTACTGCACCACGCTGTACACATGTAGTCTATGGACCGACTACACGCAAAAATCGTACAGCGCCTTTCGTGTCCAATTTAACAACGCGTTTAGGATGATGATGGGGCTCCCCCGCTATTGTAGCGCATCAACGATGTTTGCGGAAGCCCGCGTAGATTGTTTCTACGCAACAATGCGCAAGCGTAGCGCCTCGCTGGTGCGGCGCGTGCGGGGGAGCCCCAACAGCTTGCTAACCGCGCTTGCAGAAAGGCTCGATTGTGTTATCGTGACTCACTGTTTGGAACGACACGTGGCACGCGAAACATACAAAATGCGAGGTTGAAACATACAAATTTAATTCATAATGCTATTTTGTTATTATTATTTTATTTTTGTATATTTAATTTTTTTTTTTTTTTTAATGTATAAATTTTAATTGTAATTGCATGTAATAATTTAATATTGTAATTTTTGAATAATGTTAAATGTGACCGTGTTCTTGTCCTATTTTAATATGAGTCCATGTTACTTGAAATAAATGATTTATTATTATTATTTATAAAAGGAATTAGAAAATTCTTGACACACTTTTTTCATAATTCCTTCTCAGTCACGAGATATTTTTTTTAAAGGAGTGGCGCTAGTCATAAGTTGTAAGTAATTTATTTCATAACAATATAGGTACATTGTGTTGAAAATGGACCCGTGACAGCGCTCTTAAGGCAAGCAATAGGGTTTCTGTTACACACTTTATATAAATACTTTTGAATTCTCTCGAGCGCATACGTCACAAGGTGCGGGCTTATTGGGGTCATTCCATGCCATAGATTTAAGAAAGAAGAAGATATGCCAAGTAGTTGAAAATGTATCGGAACCTGGTGTCTCCACTTGCTCCCCACTACCGCGCCACAACCACACATGCAATTTAGTAAAACCAATAGATACGAAGTCGCGCTCACACTCGCAATTTATAAATCAGAACGTACTACACAATCAAATATAGACCTTATCCCTTCAAACGCAGCGTGCATTTAAGTACAACTCACTCACACAAACAACAGTTGATACCGTTGTGCTGTGCAAAAGCAATTTATTTTACATATACGCTAGTGATTGACTAAATCGGAAAGTTGTCGATACTTCTATTTATTATTGTACTTCTTCATTTTTTTTTGGGGTCCAGGAAATAAGATAAAATGAAAACGATAACCGTAATACGTCACTAATATATTATCTGAACAATGCCGATAACAATAACGCATACGAAGCGTTTGAAGACTTTAACGTAAGTAAAATGCCAAAACCAAAAAAAAGTAAGGAAATAGCACGAGGATAAGACTTATTATACGATAATTCAAACCCAATAACACTCCACCGACATTATCTAAAATTTTGTTAACTTTACGACTGTTGTTTAGGCATTTCTCTACTACGCTGTAAAATAATCAAAATAAGAAAAAAACATTAATTCACATCGATGTAGCCATCAATTTATTCGCGAATCGACATTATCGATAGCCTACGTTAGTGGATCTGCACGAGCACATCACTAGCTCGACGCAAGAACCAGCGGCCGTACTACGGAATGCGTCCGCATAGATACTTTATCGTTTTGTGATTTTTACATTGCTTGTCCAGTCACTTAGCGACAACATATTTAGGTAGTGGTTTAGGAGCAATGTATTTAGTACAAAAATAATACAGTCGCTGTGATATTTGAAAACAAAAATAACATGGTAAACGCAAGGAATGTTTTTCGATTTCTTGTTTTTCATGATTTTAAAGACAAATATAGAAAAATACTTGTAATTATTTATGGTAAGTGATTCCATGATTCACAAAGTTTTTGTTTTGGCTTTGGTTTTTACAAGAAACCACTGAACAACACGGCATTCTTATGATTTATCACGACAACGGTCGAAAGCACACTAGTTCGCGGAGACGGCCATTTGCTTTAGGAATGATCATGCTGATCATACCGCGCGGACACAGACACGCCCCTTTCCCACTTCTCCTGCTTTTTATATTTCTATGTTCCATGCCCAATCGCAAGTACGTAGTGGTGGGTAGTCGAGCCCAATCCTATTTTAATAGGTATTGTGGCAGTTCAAATCGACCCGAGCGCCACGGTGTGGTCAATAAAGAAACTTTTATGATCTGTCATCGTGTATTGCCGTCAAAGTTTATGTTAATGTTTACACTAATATAAAATACTAGCAGCGCTCCGCGGTTTCACCCCCGTAGTTTCCGTTCCCATGGGAATACGGGGATAAAACATAGCCTATGTCACCCGGGGATAGTGTAGCTTCCTAACAGTGAAATAATTTTTCAAATTGGTTCAGTCGTTTCGGAGCCTATTCAATGCAAACAAACAAACAAATCTTTCCTCTTTATAATATTAGTATAGATGGGTTCCGGCCGATTAATAATGATCGTCGGCGTGGTCAGAATATGTCAAATTAATGTTTTCATCTTTTTTAAATTTCACTTTTTATCAATACTCAAATTTTATTTGCATTCCACAATGTGTACTTAGGTTGTATAATAATAATAAAATAATAATAAAAAATTGAGAGGAGAGTTCCTCTCTCCTACTATTTTTTAAAATTTTGCCTTAAATAAGTAGGTAGCTAAACTTACATCTACGAGTAAACTAAGTCCAATAATACCACTTTATGGGTTCTTTATACCTACAAGCTTTAATATGTAGAAGAACTGTTACCTATTTTATTGAGATATAATCATGAGCTGTTAATTCTGAATGTAAATGATAGATTTAAATTATTTTGTTAATTCTAATTTTTTGATCTAACTATACATTTTATATTATTAATTTAATTAGTTAAATCAATCTAAAGCTAATTTTATTGTTATTATTTTTAGTTTTAAGGCATTGACCATGACTTTATTGTTATTTTGAGTTTTTTGTCGAAATGCTATTGAAGGCAATGTAAATTTATAGTTAATTGTTGATGTCATTTATATAAAAATAATAATAATTTTATGTGTAAATTTAAATACAAAATTACTTGTTTGTGGACTGTGACATAATATAGGATTCTTTATAATTTATCGCTTAAAAATTCGTTTATACTATAGTAGCATTTTTCGATTAAAAATTGCTTTAGTTTTTTTTTTTTTTATAAATAGGTTTGTTTTATCTTCTTTAGTTATTTCAGGTATTTTATTATATTTTTTATGGACTGATTGTAGAATGTATTTTTAGCCGAGAATGTGGAATATTTAATCTCGATTTGTGTCGGAGTGTGTAACGTGATTGTATATCCTCACGCTTTGTATAAAATTCTTGATACTTACGAACAAATTTGCAGGTTTCTAATATGTATATACTAGGGAGTGTTAAAATATTATAATTTTGGAATTGAGGTTTACAGCTGTCAGTTTGATCGATAATACAGATGGCTTAGTGTCGAAGGCCTCACTTCTCATGCATTAGGTATCGTAAGTTCAAATCCAGGACAAGTACAGACAGTGGCGTGCAGTCCATAAATACAGAAATACACTGCCTACCCTACCTAAGTCAGACAAATATCTTATTAACATCTAATCCCCTTATTTATAAACTTTGCTTAAAGTTAAGTATAGTGATTAGCCTCCCCGAGTGCGTTCCTGCATTGTCGTTGCGGGGGGGGGGGGGGGGGGGCTCAGTAGCTGTGGTTTCCCAGCCACGGTGAAGCGAAGAAGAACCCAAAAGGCCCTGCCTTGCCGGCATCAACCGGCAACCCGGCCCTGGTCCAGGCCATGGTTCGGAGCGAGAGTGCATAGATACTATAGCCGTCACCTCCTTCAGCGAAGCAGTAATGCTCGCGAAGAGGGAGGCGGCGCACGCGAGGGAGAGGCAGTATATTCGCCCTCACGGCCCTAGCCTCCGCAGGAGAAGCCCTGGACGTCGGGAATCCCAAGCTGATTCCCGGCCACCGTAGGCGCGGGCTTGCGGACGACAAGTAATGGGTAGCTCGCTGTCCAGTAAGGACCAAGCCCAGGTCGACGGCGCGTTGTGTCCCACGCGCTCCTCAAAGAGATGTCAGCACAAATAGGTGTGTATCGCTCGGAGAGACACTAACACTAGCGCATCGTGACAGTATTCACTTCTGCCAGGGGTGCGGGTTGTTCGAAAGAGATACCGCCGCCCCTGGCAAACAGGCTACTGAGGGAACACGGGTGGGTTTTAGTCAGTAAAAGTCTGACACGCCCTCCTGCTCCACCCAGAGCGGGAGAAGTTATTGAATGATTCCCAACACAAAAAAAAAAGACAAGTATGTTTTCTCGAGTTCTCGACTTTTTCTCGAGCTTAATTTCCCGGGAACAAAGCCCAACGATTTCCCGGGAATTCTCGGCTCGGGAATTCCCGGGAATGAACCCTAGTCGGTATAGCGTTGGCCGCTCTTCCTATCCACTGCGGCCGAAAAGTTGTAGGCGGGACGTCACGTTGTGTTCCACGCGCGCCGGTCAGCAACAAGTGGTGGGGTCCGCAAGGGCTGACGATTGCCAGGGGTGCGGGTTGTTCTAAAGAGACACCGTCGCCCCTGGCACACAGGCAACTGAGAGAACACGGATGGGTTTTAGTCAGTAAAAGTCTGACACGCCCTCCTGCTCTCTACCCAGAGCGGGAGAAGTCATTTGATGACTACCCACACTCCAAAAAAAAAAGGAGTGATTAGCGACTGTTTAAATTTACAATTTTGATGTTTAAACATCTCTTCTTCTTTATGCAATGTTTATAAATAATAGGGTAAGTATCTAAGCATAGAAACTTTCACATCCTACTATAAATTAAATAATATTATAAATGTGAAAGTTCGAATGTTTGTTACTCAATCACACAGAAACAGCTGAACGGATTTGGATGAAATTTGGCACACACACACAGTTTATAACTTTAACATAACATATAGGATACTTTTTATCCCGGTATGCCTTAGAACAAAATCAAAAGTCATTTATTCAAACTAGGCTGGTGTCAGCACTTTTTGAACGTCAAAATTACATAAGACAGTCCCCCCAAAAACGCCCACCCTTCGACACTTCCTAGTGCTTTAGCTGGGAAGAAGAAGTGGCGCAACAAACTGTACAGCAGCACAGCTGTCTGATAAGTTGGAAGAACTTGATTTTATACATTAATAGGTAGGTAAGTAATTAAATTTCATCAAAAAATGGAAATTTCATTAATAAATAAAAAAATGGTTTATACAGTCAAATAAAATAAACAATGCTAAGGAGTAACTCATATAACCTGTCAGTAGGTAAGCTAATTCTGGTGAAAGAACACAAACGTCTTGAGTTAATCACAGCGACCAACAATTCTTATCTCGTTTAAGTAGTCGTTGATAGAATAGTATGCCTTAGAACAAAGATTTGATTTTACTTTAGCTTTAAACGCATTAAAATGTAAATCTAGCAAAGAAGAGGGATGCTTGTTATAAAAGGTGATACCGAGCCCAACAAATGAGTTATGAACTTTATGAAGCCGGTGAAAGGGAGACCACGTAGTTTGTCCTTATTTCTAGTATTAATATTATGAATATCACTGTTTTTAGTGTATGAGTGTATATTTTGCATAAGTGCACATATACGATGTTAGCGAAGATGAATTGTGATGCCACCGTGAGAATACCAATATCTTTAAAAAAATCTCTCAGAGAAACTCTAACACCTACCCACCTGGTAGTGCGTTCCCGTGGGATAATGTCCATACTCCACGCGGGCGAACCCGCTGGCAATAACTAGTTTATAATATTACTAGGAGGATGAACATACTATTTTTCTTTTTTGTAGTAACCGCATGAGCAATGACTCGTCTAGAAAGCTGCGGCTACTCGGTTCATCTTGGGGAACACCCGTCAGACATTATGGAGACGAGAACAGCATGCTAACACATGATGGACCCGTGACCTGTGAACAGGTAAGATCTCAGATCATAGAAAGAAGGAGATATAGTTAGGAGGCGTGGCGCTTGCGAACGCATCTGGCCGCAAAGCGGCTTGATGCCAGTTTCAGTAAATAGTAAAATGTAAACTTGCGACTGCTTCACTGCTCGTGATTTTTGACAAAATGCCGCGGTGTTCAGTAATTGTTTGCAAAAATAACAGCTGTATTGTGAATTACATGAAAGATGGCATCTCATTTCACACCTAAGTACTAAACTTTTACAGGCACTTTGGAATTGTCAAACAAAAATCGAAGTTGAATTAATTGATTAACCAGCCATTTTTCGTAGTTATCGTTATTCATTTCATTGTGATAGTCACCTGTAGTGTCCGTGGATTTAGACGTTAACAAGGCACCGGGTACAAAGCCTTTTTCATTTCCCGCATGAACTATTATCAAACGTTGACCTTTTGAAATTGACTTTTATACTCCTTTTTTCTTATCACCACTTCAAGATTTCCATTTAGTGTGGGATGTACGTATGAAAGACTCATCCATGTAGACGATATTTTTTTCTGATTCGCGAAATTTGGTATTCCATTCGTTTGAGACTTACATCGTGCTTTTCCATTAGAACTTTTCGATTATCTTCCATTTCAGTGAACCGAAATCCCATCTCGTGAAGTATTTTTCTCAACGTCTGTTCAGACCCATTGTAAGTAATAGCTTCGGATAATTTAGCTTTTAATGATTTTATTGTTGGCAGTTCATTAAATCTTAAGTCAAAATCATACACCATTCTTCGAACAACATCATAATCAAAATCATCGATATCCAAACGAAATTGCTTTTTTGGTCTCCCTTTTTTTGGAGTGTTGAACTTAATTTCACTAGAATGTGTTTCAGTGCTGACTTCGTTTAGTATATTGTTCAAAGTTCTTCTTGAAATTCCAGTGGCATTTGCAAACTCGCTCTTGAACCTTCTTAAAATAACAACTTACATATTAATTTGTTTACATAAGTCAGTAAGAACCTTGTCTCGGTAAAGGATGTTTCATAAAATTTTACTAACTTATGATTCTTTGTTACATGGAACATTACAATAGTTTAGTAATTTATAAAAATGTCCATGGTAGGACTGTACCTTTTTCTTTGAAATGATCATTACAATTTTTAATCTATCATACAGTAATACACTAAAAATAATTCCGTAAAACAGAATTAATGAAAACTGTTCGTCTGATTTTTTTATATATGTATGTTCTATCCTAATTCAAACAATATAATAACTATGGTTAGTAAGACAGCTTACTTAAATAAAAAATAAAAACAATCTATAAAATCTTATTTTAAAATAATTGTTGAATGCAACGCTATAAATCAGTAGTAAATATCGGGACGCACGGGCTTTAGCTTTATCCCGCGCTTGTTTGTTCCTGGGCGTCCGACGCGTAGCGGTTTTTATGTGTGCGTTGCGTACTTCACTAGTAAGAAGCTGCGTTGTAGCACGGAACTCTTATCTCCTGAGTCTCATAAATACAAAACGATTTATGTAATTTATTGTTTTGTAACAGTGTGGCACGCAACTAGAAAGTCTCCGGGTATACATCTCCCACTTCAGGTCCGCTCACCCGGGCATCAAACGGACACAGTTCACGGCTGCGTCGACACGTTACATGTGTGAACATTGCGGGAAGTTATTTTTGGTAAGTACTGTATCTTCTGTAGCTGTACCTTTCATAATCACTCTATAATATTCCCACTGCTGGGGCACAGGCCTACTCTCTTCTAGAGATAGTGGGCCATAAACCACCACGCGGGTCCAGGGCGGGTTGGTAGATTTCACATGTCGTTGAAGTTTTTGGTTCTAGGACTTGTCGGTCTCCTCACGATGTTTTCCTTCACCGTTCTGAGACCAGTGATGATGAAAATATTTACACAAAGTAAAATGCCTGCATTTTTTTTTTTTTTTTTTTGGGTGGGAAATCATCAAATAACTTCTCCCGCTCTGGGTGGAGCAGGAGGGCGTGTCAGACTTTTACTGACTAAACCCACCCGTGTTCCTTCAGTAGCCCGTATGCGAGGGGCTGTGGTGTCTCTTTCGAACAAACCCGCACCCCTGGCAGGCATCGACCCTTGTGGGTCCCATCACTTTTTGTGCTGACATCTCTTTGAGGCGCGCGTGGAACACAACGCTCCGTCGACTTGGGCTTGGTCCTTACCGGACAGCGAGCTACCCATTACTCGCCGTCCGCAAGCTCATGCCTACGGTGGCCGGAAATCGGCCTGGGATTCCCGACGCCCAGGGCGTCTCCGTATCCTGCGGCGGCTAGGGTCGCGAGGGCGCATATGCTGCCTCTCCCTCACGTGCGCCGCCTCCCTCTTCGCGAGCATCACTGCTTCGCTGAAGGAGGTGACGGCTCCCCATGCCCTCTCGCTCCGTACCATGGTCTGGACCAGGGCCGGACGCGAGTGGTCGCCGCCGCCGATCACCTCCACGAGGACACGGCGGTGCTCCACCCAAGCTGGGCAGACCGCCACCGTGTGCTCCACCGTGTCCTCAGGGCGATCTTTGCAGTGGAAACACCCGGGCGTTTCCTCCCGCCCTATCCGAAACAGGAACCTCCCGAAACAACCGTGTCCGGTGAGGACCTGCGTCAGGCGGAAGGTGAGGACGCCATGCCGCCTCTCAAACCACTCCTCAAAGAGGGGACTTACCGCCGCAATCGCCGCGTGCCCAAAGTAAAATGCCTGCCTGGGTTTGAACCACACAACTCGTTAGTCACAGCCGTTACCACTGCTCCCTTATTTGATTATATTGAACGGTGTTTAATAATTATTATTTTCTGTACCCAGAACACAATCATTCTAGCAGGTCGCATTGGAAACATTTCTGACCCGTGTGGACCCATCCACACGGGTCAGAAATGTTTCCAATGCGACCACTGCAACAAAACGTTCAGTATGAAAGCCAACCTCGCGACCCACATGCGCCAGCACGCGCCCGAGCGACCCACGTACGTCTGCGGCGTGTGCGACAAACACTTCAAGTTCAGCAACAACCTCACCAGGCACATGTTTGTGAGTAGATCTAGTGGTAAAGACGCGATGTTTAAATGAAACTCACCCTAGGGCCATTGATGTAGATTAACATTAGAAAAAATAATCCTGCATCAACAATTTCTACCAAACGTTGTAATAAAGTTGAGTCATTGTGTTCGTTGCCGCTGTGACTACTTTTTTTTGACACCTGTCGAACCTAGCGGCAATTATTGTTATTTTAAGAAACGTTCACAGTCTGAACTCAGTCTCAATCTGTCAAAAATACCTAGAGTTTCCAAATATTTTTGACAAGTTTTTGACATTTGATTGTCGCCGAGATGAGGCTGCGACTAGATTTTAAACGTTTTTAATTACGAGAATTGGCCAAATTGGAAAAGTATTTGAGGGTAATTGGTCTTTTCTACCTTCACAGCTCCACACGGGCCTGCGACCGTTCAAATGCGATGCCTGTCAGAAGTCATTCAGTACATCCGGCGACCTGCGCTCCCACGTAGACTACGTGCATCTGAAGAAGCCGCGACCGAAGCGCGTGCGCAGGAAGAGGAAGAAGTGTGAAATGTCTTCTGGTTAGATTTGGTAAAGTTGTAGGGTGCAGTTTCCATAGAATCTTTTATCTTGCTGGTATTGAAGAACGTTCCAAAGATACGTTTGTTCAATTAATTATAGAAAATAATGAATAGAATAGAATACCTACGCGGGCAAAATGTATGGTACAGCATTTCTTTTAAAATAAACGATGACGAAGGGTATTGAACTTTTTTTTCATGGAGCAGTCTCCATCGCCTCGTCTCGGTTCGCCATTTTGATTGTTTTTTTAAATGTCATCGCACGAAAATACCTATGTATATTTATAGGGTGTTAATAGTACATTATGGTACAAGTGTGTAACGTTGGTGATTATCGCTGAGGCGCCATTGAGGACGATAATCATCAATACACACTTGTATCATACGACGTTTTTCAACACACTTGCGAAGAAAATAATACTACAAAATCATCATCATCATCGTTATCGTCATCGTCATCATCATCGTCATCGTCATCGTAATCGACATCGTCATCGTCGTCATGTCATCGTCAACGTCATCGTCGTCATCGTCATCGTCATCGTCATGTCATCATCATCGTCATCGTCATAGTCATAGTCATCGTCATCGTCATAGTCATCGTCATCATCATCGTCGTCATCGTCATGTCATCGTCATCGTCGTCATCGTCATCATCATCGTCATCGTCATCGTCGTCGTCGTCATCGTCATGTCATCATCATCATCATCATCGTCGTCGTCATCGTCATGTCATCGTCATAATCATAGTCATCGTCGTCGTCATCATCATCATCATCATCATCATCATCATCATCATTATCATCGTTGTTTTTAAGAACAAAGCAACTCAACCAATTAAAAAACAACCTATAACTCACTAAGAACAAAGCAACTCGACCAATTCTATAACTCACTAGTGAATAATAGTAATGAAAAAGTCACAGTTTGATAATAGGTGTCATTATGTGCCTAATTGCAGTGAAATTAGAGCCATTTTATGAGCAAGTGTGTTGAAAAAAATTAACCTCAATAAAGAAGTAGCAAAAATGCCCCACTTCCGACTGCAAAAATGAGTATCTCAAAAAATCTTTAACAATGAGTGTAAAAAATGATACAATATAAAAAAATAAAAAATAGCCAGTAAGAATGATAATCGGAGCTAAGCAATTTATTAATACTCATTTTCATCTATTTTTTTTTTTTTTGATATTTTTCTCAGCTGTCGGTCGTGGGGTAACCTCTTTGACGGCCAGTTAACCGCTTATTCCATTGTTAAATGACGTAGATGTTACTAAATTTGACGTTAGTCTTCGTGTTTTACAAGTTTAAATAATTAATAGTATTTTCTTCCATGTAGATTCTTTGTCTTTGTTTGTAACAGAGTCAGTCTTTTTATTTTCTGTTATTTGCTTAGGTATACCTCTCGACTAAACTCACAAGTAATTGAACCTCAGCATTATTAAAGATTGATGAACGCTCCCTCTTTTTGTTTTCCATTATTTCAATCAATTTAAAAATGACAAATTAACAAATTTAAAGACCACACGATCAAACTTACAACCTCGTAACGTATAAAAAATGGCATGACGCTGCCATCTGTTTGAAAAACATTGACAACAATAAACAAAACTGTCCGTCCCATTCTAACCCTTGTTTATTCTGTATATTTGTTTCACCGCCCTGACGTTAGCGTCATCATAGATGAGATATTCGGTCAGATAGTTAAACCTAGGATTAATATTGTTTGTAAAATTGACAACCACTTATCTGACGAATAAAGAGTCTAATAACTTTATTCTTCAGGTAGCTATTGGTACTTTTAACTGACGATTGAAAAATCGGCCCTAACTTCAGTAAAGACTAAATTAAAATCACTAAATTCAGCCAAGTATAATAAGCGCTTTGGCAGGTGGGTTTGTAATAGGGCTTCCAGTACCAAAACCAAATGATGAAGATGATGGGAAGATGGTTATTTGGCAACATAAACATTTTCAGTCTTGGGCAGCTTTCCGATTTAGAACAATATAGGTCACAGTGCTCACATCAATAATTTGCGTTCCGATTTAGATGTCACGATTATGACAACCTGAACCAGCTAGAACCTGTAATTTTTTTCCACAACACGGAACGCTCGTGAACGCGCTAACAGTACTCACTCGACGGTAAAACATATGCACCTTTCTTCTTCATCTTTGGTAAGGTGGCGACTCTAGCCAAAGCACTATTTCTAATAAATCTAAGTTAGCTAAAGTTATGATGCGACTTAAAACAAAACAGGACAACTGCCAGTTATGACAACGCTCATGGTGATATTAGTTCATTAGCTTCAGAATAGGAAATCACTTTCGTAGCCATCATTGTTTTAAAAGTTTTCTGTCTGCTGTACTCCGAGGAGGCCTTGCTATTTGCAAAGTGACTTCCAGAGCACAACTTGCAGAAAGCTCCGCTTTCAGCAATGCTACAACCATCACCAGGGTGAAAATTTCCAAACTTGCTGCAACGGGGTCTGGAACGACAAACAGATTCTACGTGATCAAATCGGTAACACTTTCGACATGGATGGTAGGGTAAATATAGCATTCTACAGACAATAATGTGTAAAAAGAGAAAATACGTTTTGGTAAAACTTGGCCATCATATGTGACGACACAATTTTCCGTGGGCCTGTATTCAATATGCCGTCTTTGTTTACCTTCTTGATAATACTTCTAACTTTTATTATTGGGCTACAACCTTCTGGAACTTTTAAATATGTCAGGACATCTTTTCTGAAAAATCTGTAGGAGTGCTACTTACAATACAACACCCATACGGTTATGTTAAAAGAGGGAATTGCAGCTTCATACAATTTTTTTCCTAAAACATTATTCGAAATAAAAGCGTTTGCATCCCGAGGGAGTGCAAACTCAACCGATAGGTACACGGTTTTTTATCAACTCGCTTTACTGCAACAATATTGGAAAAGTTCTGATTTGCCAGAAAGCGCCCAACTGGGTGTATAGTAGTTCCAATGTTAGGTTGGGATTCCTGACGGGAAACGTGGACGATTGTGTTATGCAGTACCTAACACGTCCTATTTGAGTTCTCGGTTGTTTGGTAGGCCGATTGGAAACATTTTCTTCATTACGATTACGTATAATAGTCTGGAAAGAAAGGATTTAGGACTCCCGATTACAGACCACATCTGCAAACTGGCTTTGTGTTGCGGGTTGGAGTTGACGTGGACGGAGAAAAGCGAGGGGATCTGGGGTTTTATTTTTATCCATATCCATTTTGAATATGACCAAGAATGGTGACCAATGTTTTTAAAAACAAACAATTCACAGACAATCACATAAAAACAACCAAAAAACGTAACAAACAAACGTGCTACTCAACGCACATTGTGGCGAGAATCATAAATAAATCGATATTATTGTTATTCGGAATGCAGCCTTAAATGTCAAAGTCAGTCACAAGTCACAATACTCACAATCTCCTGTCGCGTTCCGAAATTCAACAAAAGTGGTAATATCGCGAAGCCAACCAAAATAAAAATCAGTACTAATGATCTGATAGCTCTTAAATTTTTTGACTATTCAATTTGGTCGGGTTCGCGATATTATCACTTTTGTTGAATTTCGGAACGCGACATCCATCTAAACGTAAGTGTATAAACGTCAGTGTTATTACTAAACTCTACGGTCAGATAATTTCAGTAAAAACAGTTCAAGATCAAAATATGTTAATTTGTTATGGTTCTCGCTCTCCTGTATTTCGTGTGATTTTCTGTTGAAAGTGCGTCGAGTTGAGTATTCTTCTCTGCCTTTGCATCGACACATACCGTGGACTGGCAATAAATTTTACTCTGTGGTCACGACACGACGTCAGATGGGTGTGTAAACAAATCTAATTGAATGTATGTTGGGTTTTTGAAATCTAAAAATGAGTTATTATTCTACTTATCGTTGGTGTGCTGTTCCTGTATGCAAGAATACTAGTGTAAAAACACCTGACAAACTGTGGATTCAAGTACCAACTGATAAAACTATGAGAAAAACTTGGTTCAAACTTGCGAGAAGGGATCTGGACCTTTTATTTGGAAAAACTCGTTTGTACTTTTGTGAAGATCACTTTGATGTAAGTACCTTATGCATTACCTTTCTAAAATATCTTTCACAATAGGTTACCTACATGAAAAAGTAGTAACACTTACAGCGAGATATAACCTGTGGCGGGAGCCGTTTATACCCCCTGACAATTTAATCAAACCATCAGAGAGACGTCCTGCCATCCGTTCCGGCTGGTCACGCGTGGGCAGACTTCGAACCCAAGTTGACCGGTGCAAAGACAATCTCCACAAATATGGGCGTTCACAGACTGCTCAGATCTCAAGTGCGTAGGCGGCACCTCGCCCAGACAATGGGCTCACCTTCTATCGTGCGCCCCATGCCGCAGTCACTTGTGCATTTGACGATCTTATGACTGAGTGAGTGGAGTTCACGCAGCTGAAATTTGGGGCTGAAGATGTTTGTTTTTTTTTTGCCATCAATATGTCAAGATGGTAAAGTACATAGTTTTGGAATATCGTTCATATTTCGCGGTTATAGAAGCTAGTAAAATAATTAGCGAATTTATATCATATGTTTCAGTTGGAACACGACATGGAAAACTATATACGGTACAAAATAATGGGTTCAGTAAAAAGAATTCGATTGAAACCGCATTGCATACCCTCTAAATTCGATTGGAATACAAAACATAAGTCTGCTTCGAATGAATCTCATCTTGTTGAAGGCGTTGAAGCTAAAAGGCTAAGAATATCTAGATCTAAAGATTCTATCCAAGATTATATAGAAGAAGATAATATCAAAGCAACATTGAGCATTGAAGGTAATTTTACATTTATAAACGTTGCTTATAGTTCAGTTGTGATTGGTGACTGTTAAACCATACATTTTTACGTTTAAACATCTCTAGCAACATATATAAACAAGGGGCCATCCATAAATTACGTCACACGTTAAGGGGGAGGGAGAGGGTCAACGAAATGTGACACTGTGTGACAAGGGACAGGGGTGTCAGGCTTTGTGACGTCACATGTTAAAATCTAAAATACTAAAACTCGAAATATATAAGTAAACCAAAAACTTAAAAATATTACTTAAGTCTATATTTATAAGGTTTCTTCCATCTATCTGAAATATTTGACTTTATGTTTGCTTTTGTTTAAGGTTTCATAAGTGTGAACACCTGTGATAAGGATGGGGGGGGGGGGGGGGTAAAAACACCATAAAATTTGTGTGATGTAATTTATGGATCCTAAGAGGGTTTTTTTTTTTTTTTTTTTTGGGTGGGAAATCATCAAATGACTTCTCCTGTTGAGTAGAGCAGGAGGGCGTGTCAGACTTTTACTGACTAAAACCCACCCGTGTTCCCTCAGTAGCCCGTATGCCAGGGGCTGTGGTATCTCTTTCGAACAAACCCGCACCCCTGGCAGGCATCGGCCCTTGCGGACCCCACCGGTGGTTGCTGACATCTTTGACGGCGCGCGTGTGGAACACAACGACGCGCCGTCCCGTCTACCACTTTTCGGCCGCAGGGGATAGGGAGAGCGGCTGACGCTATACCGACACTCCTCTTCCCCTGCGGCCCCACCGCGTCCGCCATCAACCGGTGGCGGCCCCGTCCAGGCCACGGAAGGGAAGAGCGCTGCTCAGAAGCACCGGCACTCCTCCTCTACCGCAGCCCGTAACCCTCAGCCGCGATGCCTCCCATTCGACATCGCGGCCCACCTCAGTTGCGGTGCACCTCACCGCAACCTACTTTTTGGCCGCTACATCGTCGGCTTTGAGGCAAAAGCCCTGACGAGCGGCCCCACCTTTGGGTTCCTCTTGGCTTCACCGTGGCCGGAATCCACGGTTACTGAGCCCCCCCGCAAGGACAATGCGGGAACCCACTCGGAGGGGATCCTAAGAGGGTAAATGTGTAGCTTACTAAAGTTAAAAGTAAATGAATTTTATAACAGCAGCCTTGTATTTGATCTTTGCCTTTGTTTGGCAAGCTTTGGTGATTTGTCACCTGAAATTCACTGCTTGCCTTCTTCTAATACTTATCAGTTAACTATGTAGGATCACTAAAAATTATAAAACTAAGTCCCCTGCCGAGTCTGTCTGTCTGTTCGCGATAAACTAAAAAAATATGGAACATATTTTCATGCAGTTTTCACCAATATACAGAGTAATTCATGGGTAAGGTTAAAATGTATAATTTGTTAAGGTTTTGTGTAATTCGGTTAATGCGGACAAAGCTGCTGGCAAAACCTAGTTCATCAAAATACAAGTATTTGGATTATTATTCACTTACAGATTCGCAGACAGCACTGGATTTTGCTTCTATGGAAAGTAAATGTGACAAAGCTGTTGAAATCGTTCAAGTACAGGATCCAGTGGCGAAGGATGTTTCTAAGGGAGAGGTAAGCCGGAGCCCAAAAATTAAAAAATTGTCAGTTCCTGACTATTTTCAAGGGATGGGCTAAAGACTAAATTTAATATATGAGCATAAAATTTGACGAACATTGCCATATGCCATTTTACTCCACTGTGCTCACCAGACATTTCTGCCGCACTGTCGTAAGATTCTGACTGACCAACTTACTTATTCCTACAATGCTACTGGTCAAGTATTTCTAACAACTGTTTGGATAAAACTCCAGCGGTTGACTTCCGCTAACATCGTAAAAACCCAGAAATTGATCTTCGATTCCAGTTTCAGATAAATACCGAAAAATAATAGTTAGTTGCTCCCTATGACTGACATCAGGACTTTCGTCAATCATTACAGGCAGAAATTGAGCTGTTTCTATCACGAATCTAATGTGGTCTCGGTATAGAGATATGAGGAACAGGGTGTAAGGTTCACTCATGCTCTATGGAAAAGGGAGGATCCTCCGACCAGACGCAACTTCGCATTGCGATGCACTAGCGCCGCTGAGTGCCTCGGGAGAGACACAAACTGTATACGTCTTAATGTTTATATGTGTGCACTCGTGGTCATGCAGATTTATTGGGTGTGCGTTCCGTGGCACATAATATGATATAACTAATAATACACACAACCGTACAGGGTAGTCACTGGCTTTTTACGCTTTTGTACTACACAACGTATTACGAAACTTACCGAAGTTTTCCGAACAAAGTTGGTTATGCGACTATTTAAAAAAGTAGCATTGTTTCAAGAATGGTCGCTACATAAACAACCATTACGTATGTGGGGTTAATATTTTGTATTTAAATGTCTAATCTTATTTCAAATGGTGTATGAAAGACATTGGTTTCTCTTTTTAGCCTGTTAGCTAAAATATCCCTGTGGTTTAAAACTATTCCACGCCACTGTTTACTGTTATCTTGCGGTTGATGTTATACATCTAGGCTGGTCAAATTGTAAACAAGTCATTCTGACCTGTAACAGGTGACACGTCTGGAAAGAGTGTGCCGAGCATGCTGGACGTCTGCAACCAGAAAAATGCAAAAGCAACAAACTCTCGATGCTGACTGGTTGGAAGATTCTGATACCGGGGACCTGTTTCAGGAGCAAATTGAACAAGATGTAAATATTCCTATACCAGAAGAGAACTTCCAGTATTATGAATTGTAAATAAGGTTCATTCGAGAACATACAAACGTGGTGCTGTCACACCTAACCATTGTTTATTCAATGACTGCAACAATAATGAGCGTCTATTAGTGCCATCAATAGTGAAAGAATTTATTATGTGCCTACTTGATGTTATGTAATATAACATATCAATTGCTTCCACGTTTTAATGAAACGCGGGACTAAGATTTTGAAGCACAAAGACTTGGTGAGGTGGTCACCAGTAACTGGCCACCTAACATAGCTAAACTGCTACAGAATTTAAACAAATGTATTTCAAAGGCACTAGGCGCATTCGTAAACACATTTAGACCCTTTCAAATGACTTTTTTTCAGTTCATTTTGTTTTTGAACATAACCTCAAACAAAATTTAGTTTTCTGGAAATATCTCGGAAACGCTGTTGTAGATTGTGCTGAATTTTGTGAGGAAGTGTTTAGACATGTCACCGAATATTTTGAAGATGATTTGATGAAGACACACAAATGTTGAAATGAGGACATTTGTCTATATTGCTGTGGGCATTCGCCCAAAAAACTTAAGAAAATGTAAATTTCCCAGGATAAACTGAAGCTTCATCTTAAAGAGTACTATTTTTTCAGGTTTTTGCTGAATCTTGTACTGATGCTGGTCATTCCGGTCCATGGGATGAAGTGAAGGTGAGCTGGCAAAATTATGCAAACATGAATTCAACCTTCTGTTTGCCCTTATCTCAATGTATGTATGGTCGGCGTAACATGCATTCAAAAATCAAAAAAAAAATCAAAAGTCATTTATTCAAATTAGGCTGAGAATCAGCACTTTTCGAACATCAAAATACATAAGACAGTCCCCCAAAAACGTCCACCCTTCGACACTTCCTAGTGCTTTCGCTGGGAAGAAGTGGCGCAACAAACTCCCCAGCAGCACAGCTGTCTGTTTAGTCGGATGGACTTGATTCTATACATACATATGCAAGGTAATAAACAATAACGCATAATACCAAAAATAAAAGTCTCCTGGTATAAAGGGCTCTAAAGCTTACATATGCAGTGCTGGATTATTGTTAGATCATGTCAATAACGAATGACATAATAGATAGATGGTAAAAAAAAAAAAACACTAAAACATTAGTCGAGAAGGTTTCTTGTGGAAGTCAGATGGCAGTCGCTCTATGTAAAATACTGGTATTCAGCTGCATACTTACGAAAAGGCTAGGCATATGAAAACTACATAGTATAAAACAAAGTCACTTTTCGTGTCTGTACGCTTACATCTTTTAAACTACGCAACGAATTTTGATGCCCTTTTCATCAATAGACGCAGTGATTCAAGAGGAAAGTTTATAAGTCCCGACCTCCGCGCGGGCGAATCCACAGGCAAAAGCTAGTTTCATATTATAGAGGTATGAGGAACGGGGTGTAAAGTTCACTCATACTATGTGGAAAATGGAGGATCCTCCAATCAGACGGGTGCTGTGTCTGGTAGGCAACTGCCCGACGGTTGATGTCGGGTTGTTGTATGCGGGTCGCGCGGTAAACTCTGATTGCGCAATGTAGTTACGGTGTGACGTCAAGTCTTGTGTAGTTCGCATATGGCATTGTAGATGGCGCCACATCACTTTGTGTTTCTCAAGTTTGTTGATTTGTAGTTTCGTATGTGGCATTGTAGATGGCCGCCACAATATAATTTTAAAAACCGACGAAACAATTTTACACCAGAGGGTCAGGGGGCTTGTCTAGAATTATGTGCTGAATTCATTCATGTTCCAATTTGCAAGTTGATCGCCCTGCCACTCTGTATTTTTTCTCAATTTACTTAGCTTGATTTACAGATTCCGTACATAACGGTTATAAGTCTTAGCATACTAACACTCACCTCAGGTTTTATTCAAGCTAAGTACATTAGCGTGTCATACGAAAATTAACCTTATTTGTTTAACGTTAATCTGCATATTCCTGAAAGTGACTGTAATTAGGCATTTCATACGAATAAGAACGAAAATGAAATATAAATTAGGTTAATTTTTATATGTATCGCCTAATTTTCTTCTTTTTCAGGTTGAAAATGCTGATATTTTTGATGACGAGGACAATGCTGTGGATGATTCGGATACACTATCGGTAGAATCAAATGTGAGTCAGATTAATTGTTAATTCTTATTAGGTTATTTTACAGGTCTGATTAAACAAATTTGTGAAGAAACAAGTAGCATGTGTGTAATTTGTACTTAAAATGTCGCTTTCATCCCCCCCTAAACAAAATCCCTTGCTACGCCCATGACGGAGATATACAAAGTAGGATAGAGTTTTGCGATAATATTTTAAAGACCCACCCTCAAAAAAAAAAAAAAATCGGTCTGGGTGTCAGACTTTTACTGACTCGTGATCGTGACCCACTCGTGTTCCCTCAGTTGCCAGGGGCTACGGTATCTCTTTCGAACAACCCGCAACCCTGGCAGGCATCGGCCTTTTCGGACCCCACCAATTGGTGGGTCACTCTTTGAGTTTGAGGCGCGCGTGGGCGCGCGCCTCACATGCCGCGCCATCGACTCGGTCGACCGGACAGCGAGCTATCCATTTCTCGCCGTCCGCAAGCCCGCGCCAACGGTGCGGTGGCCGGAAATCAGCCTGGGATTCTAGACGCCCAGGGCGTCTCTTGCGGCGACTAAGGCTGCGAGGGCGCATAAACTGTCTCTCCCTCACGTGTGCCGCCTCCCTCTTCGCAAGCATTACTGCTTCGCAGAAAGAGATGACGGCTACCCATGCACTCTCGCTCCGTACCATGGCCTGGACCAGAGCCGGACGCGAGAGATCGCCTCCACGAGGACACGGCGGTGCTCTGACCAAGCCGGGCAGACCTCCACCGTATGCTCCACCGTGTCCTCAGGCCGATCTTCGCAGTGAAAACACCCGGGCGTTTCCTCCCGCCTTATCCGAAACAGGAACCTCCCGAAACAATCGTGTCCGGTAAGAACCTGCGTCAGGCGGTCTCAAGGTGAGGACGCCGTGGCGCCTCTCAAGCCAATCCTCAAAGAGTGGACTTAATTACCACCGCCGCAATCGTGGCGTGCCCATGCTGTCCACATTAGACCACTTTTATTGTTTCTTTTTCAAATAAATCCTAATAAACCCAATAATCTTTTTTCTTACATAAAATGAACAAACGAAGTCAAGTGAAGCGAAAACAATAAACAAAAGACAATAAATATCAAAAACGAATGCATTTTTTTCTGTAATACGCATCATCATAATCTTTATCCAGAAATAAGGGAATTTTCTTCTTTTTTAGGTTGAAAATACTGATATTTTTGATGACGAGGACAATGCTGTGGATGATTCGGATACACTGGTAGATTCAAATGTGAGCCAAATTAATTATTTATTCTTATTAAGTCATTCTGCAGGTCTGACAGAAAAAAAAAACTCAAAAAAATGTTTTGCATATTTGTATTCAATAATTAAAATGACGCTTGCCTCCGGTTTTTTTTTATATGATAGGATGCTCTCAAAGTTAGGGACAGTCTCCTAAGTACATTCCTGTAGCTGCTGAGACACACACGGCGAAAGTGTGGAAATCTCTTCCGGCTTCTGTGTTCATGTATTTCCACGTGTAACCCGTTACACTTTAAAGCAAGAGTGTACAGGCATCTTCTGACCTTCTTTGTTCCATTATAGACCGTATCCATCACTTTCCACCAGGCAAGATGGAGGTCAAGAGCTGGCCCATTTCGCAATAAAAAAAACCGGTTAAGGTACCTACCCTCCATCGGACGTAATAAAATCGCGTTGGGATTTTGTCGCTCACTGTATCATCAACGCACTGCATCGACAGTTGAACATCGAACAGTAGAACACACTGTTCTATTTTCGACGCGCTGGGTTGTACTCTGTAGGATTCTCTATGCTCGATTCAACATCGAGGATCAAAAATCCAGTGTAAGAAAACGTCAACTTACTGTCCCGTCTAAAAATTCACCCTGATTTATTAATTTTTCAGGTGTGCAGGGTATGTCTAACTTTAGATGTGAAAATGTATGATTTGAAGGACATTGAGTTGAGAGAAATGTTCCGGAATGTTACTGGGATAGCGGTAAGTTATTGTTGTCTTTGTTTTAAATAACATTACGCCTGTGATTGTGGGATTGTTTTGCGCAATGTGTCTTCAACCCACTTTTTATCGCTCACAGTGCTGTCCGTACGTACGTGGTCTACCACGATACCTCTAAGGTTGCGCCAGCATTTGAGTTTAAAGGATATTAAGCATTTATCTTTCTTCCCTCTACCAGGTGACGGAATATAACCATTCTATACTTGAGCGCCTATGTTGGGAGTGCGCTGGAAGACTGAAAGCGGCTGCGGGCTTCAGGAACAAAGCGCTGCTCAGCGATGCTTTGCTGCAGGGGTTAGCAAACACAGGCGAACAAGTGAGTTACGGTAGCAGTAATGTTAGCATTGGTGAGAGTAGATGTAGAAATAAGACACGTGGCCCATCGACTGATCCAGCGTCTACCTAATTTTTCGTAAAAAATATTATTTTTTTGGGATATTTTTTTCTACACTAAGGGGAGAATTTTTTCATTCAATTTTGAATGGGACGAACTTCGAAGCATATCTTTTACAATAAAATAAGAATTTTCAAAATCAGACTACTCAGTAAAAAGTTATACATACAATAATACATATCGCAAATACGCCTCGAAAAGTTGTGAATCTTTTTTTTAATGGTTTTGTTGTTTCAAATTTCAGATACGAAAAAAGGACATCACTTCAATAAAGGAAAACGCAGATTATCTCAAATCAGGATCTATGAGCGTTGTAGAATTATTATGTAGTGTGGAAATTGATCCCAAAAAGGAAAGAGTACCTCCTTTATTGGAAAACAATGACATGGAAATAGTACAAAATATAGTTAAAAATGAACCGATAGATTTGGAAGAAAGTGTCTCTGAAGATGGTTATTGTCAAGTAGACGTTAAACACGCAGATTATCTCAAATCAGCGGGAACCTTGAGCGTTGCAGAAGTATTTCGTACTGTCGAAATTGAATCTGAAAACGAAAGCGTACCTCCTATATCGGAAAACAATAACATGGAAGTAGTACAAAATATAGTTAAAAATGAGCCGATAGAATTGAAAGAAAGTGTCTTCGAAGATGGTTGTTATCAAATAGACGTTAAAGACGAATTTAATATTGAAGATCTTATCAAAACTGAGATAGAAAGTGATGACATATGTCACAATACTGACGAAACAAGTCCTGTCGGTGTTAATAATATACCTTTTAGAGAAGATACAATTAACTCAGCATTTATCAGTTCCCATGTAGAACCAAAGAAACGGATTAGCGGTTACCTTCTAAAAACACCTAGTGTTTGTGAAGATATCATAAAAAGCCCTGCAACAAAAACCACAAATAGAGATGCGATTTCAAAAATTGTGTGTCGAAAATCGAACCAAGTGATAAGTGTTCACATAGGTGATACTAAATTAAAAAATGTAATCGTCAAAGTAGGTGGTATTTGCAAAAAGACTTCAAATCTGAAACTGGTGAAGAAGAGTCAAGCTGTGGCGAATACTTCTACAGATCAGGAATGTATGAGTTTGGAAAAAAAATGAGTTTGAAGTTGGCAATTTATGTATTTTTCTCCAAGAGATCTGTGGGAAGGAGCTAGACTGTTGAAGTACTTCCAAACATAGTTTTGCCTCCAAGCGATGCTGTGTTCTTGAAGACACATAACATCACGCCATGCTGCCCCGACGGTTAGGGCAGAGGTTTACCAATAGTACACCCACATTTTGCCAGTTATTCATAACCTCCTCACTACTACAGGAACCACTTTTAAGGTGAAACAAGTCCACATTTTTTCCATACAAACTTCGGGAGGGTTTTACTCCACTGTTTGACAATGTACATCAAAACTTAAACACATACAGACCATACCAGGTTTGGGCACGCCACGATTGCGGCGGTAAGTCCCCTCTTTGAGGAGTGGCTTGAGAGGCGGCATGGTGTCCTCACCTTCCGCCTGACGCAGGTCCTCACCGGACACGGTTGTTTCGGGAGGTTCCTGTTTCGGATAGGGCGGGAGGAAACGCCCGGGTGTTTCCACTGCGAAGATCGCCCTGAGGACACGGTGGAGCACACGGTGGCGGTCTGCCCTGCTTGGGCGGAGCACCGCCGTGTCCTCGTGGAAGGCGATCGGCGGCGGCGATCTCTCGCGTCCGGCCCTGGTCCAGGCCATGGTACGGAGCGAGAGGGCATGGGGAGCCGTCACCTCCTTCAGCGAAGCAGTGATGCTCGCGAAGAGGGAGGCGGCGCACGTGAGGGAGAGGCAGCATATGCGCCCTCGCGACCCCAGCCGCCGCAGGATACGGAGACGCCCTGGGCGTCGGGAATCCCAGGCCGATTTCCGGCCACTGTAGGCATGGGCTTGCGGACGGCGAGTAATGGGTAGCTCGCTGTCCGGTAAGGACCAAGCCCAAGTCGACGGCGCGTTGTGTTCCACGCGCGCCTCAAAGAGATGTCAGCACAAAAAATCCCCGGCATACGGGCTACTGAAGGAACACGGGTGGGTTTTAGTCAGTAGAAGTCTGACACGCCCTCCTGCTCCACCCAGAGCGGGAGAAGTTATTTGATGATATCCCAACAAAAAAAAAAACCATACCAGGTTTTGTCTCATTATTAATGTTGTCGGTACGGAAACAGAATACTAAAATAAAAAGCCAACAAAAAGTTTTTCTTGATAATTTAACGTAACTTTGGACATGTTTAAGTAATAAAAGAAGTGTAAAATCTCGAAAACTAAGTCGGTACCGACAAAACTCAATAGGGTATTTTCCAATTTATTAAAAACTATTTTAATTTTAAGATTGGGACGAAATATGTGACAAAAATAAATTAATTAATATCCATTTTCTCAATTAAAAATGATTAAAATCAAACTTATTTCTCGTTGTTTTGAATTTACCGCCAAAACGCTCCTTACGATGACTTTATCACGTGACGTTAACTTTGTGTAAACTAAAGTAAGTAGTTAGTAAGTGAATGTCGAGTTCAAATACAGGATTTTTTATGGATAGACAGTGATATTACTGATGTGCAGTGCCTCTGTGCACAAATACTTCTAAAACTGCGCTAAAATATGTATTTGTACCGATGCCGTTTTCACAAAGTTGACGTCACATGTCAATGTTTTATTGAAATTTAGACATATTACTTCTATAGTGTTTTATTTTATTTTATTGGAGGGTGGGAAATCATCAAATGACCTCTCCCGCTCTGGGTGGAGCAGGAGGGCGTGTTAGACTTTTAATGACTAAAACCCACCCGTGTTCCCTCAGTTGCCTGTGTGCCAGGGGCATAGATTTAAGAAAGAAGAAGATATGCCAAGTAGTTGAAAATGTATCGGAACCCGGTGTCTCCACTTGCTCCCCACTACCGCGCCACAACTACACATGCAATTTAGTAAAACCAATAGATACGAAGTCGCGCTCACACTCGCAATTTATAAATCAGAACGTACTACACAATCAAATATAGACCTTATCCCTTCAAACGCAGCGTGCATTTAAGTACAACTCACTCACACAAACAACGGTTGCTACCGTTGTGCTGTGCAAAAGCAATTTATTTTACATATACGCTAGTGATTGACTAAGTCGGAAAGTTGTCGATACTTCTATTTATTATTGTACTACTTCAATTTTTTTGGGGTCCAGGAAATAAGATAAAATGAAAACGATAACCGTAATACGTCACTAATATATTATCTGAACAATGCCGATAACAATAACGCATACGAAGCGTTTGAAGACTTTAACGTAAGTAAAATGCCAAAACCAAAAACAAGTAAGGAAATAGCACGAGGATAAGACTAAGACTTATTATACGATAATTCAAACCCAATAACACTCCACCGACATTATCTAAAATTTTGTTAACTTTACGACTGTTGTTTAGGCATTTCTCTACTTCGCTGTAAAATAATCAAAATAAGTAAAAAACATTAATTCACATCGATCTAGCCATCAATTTATTCGCGAATCGACATTATCGATAGCCTACGTTAGTGGATCTGCACGAGCACATCACTAGCTCGACGCAAGAACCAGCAGCCGTAATACGGAATGCGTCCGCATAGATACTTTATCGTTTTGCGATTTTTACATTGCTTGTCCAGTCACTTAGCGACAAAATATTTAGGTAGTGGTTTAGGAGCAATGTATTTAGTACAAAAATAATACAGTCGCTGTGATATTTGAAAACAAAAATAACATGGTAAATGCAAGAAATGTTTTTCGATTTCTTGTTTTTCATGATTTTAAAGACAAATATAGAAAAATACTTGTACTTATTTATGGTAAGTGATTCCATGATTCACAAAGTTTTTGTTTTGGCTTTGGTTTTTACAAGAAACCACTGAACAACACGGCATTCTTATGATTTATCACGACAACGGTCGAAAGCACACTAGTTCGCGGAGACGGCCATTTGCTTTAGGAATGATCATGCTGATCATACCGCGCGGACACAGACACGCCCCTTTCCCACTTCTCCTGCTTTTAATATTTCTATGACCAGGGGCGACGGTATCTCTTTCAAACAACCCGCACCTCTGGCACGAATCGGCCATTGCGGACCCCACCAGTTGTTGCTGACATCTCTGACGGCGCGCGGGGAACACAACGCGCCGTCCCGCCTAGCACTTTTCGGCCGCAGGGGAGAGGGAGAGCGGCCATCGCTATACCGACACTCCTCTTCCCCTGCGGCCTCACTGCGTCCGCCATCAACGGTGGCGGCCCCGTCCAGGCCACGGAAGGGAAGAGCGCTGCTCAGAAGCACCGGCACTCCTCCTCTGCCGCAGCCCGTAACCCTCAGCTGCGATGCCTCCCATTCGACATCACCACAGTTGTGGTGCACCTCACCGCAACCTACTTTTTGGCCGCTACGTCATCGGCTTGAAGACAAAAGCCCTGACGAGCGGATTCACCTTGTTGTTCCTCTTCGCTTCACCGTGGCTGGGAGACCACGGCTACTGAGCCCCCCCGCAACGAAAATGCGGGATCCCACTCGGGGGGGACTTCTATAGGGTGACTGGTAATTAGTGTCCAATATTTAAATACATGATTGTACTCATCATAACAAACAACTTTCCCAAAGAAACGATTATTTTTATCTATCTTATTGATCCCAATTTTACTACCCCAATAGAATATTGAGTAGGTACAGAGGCCAGCACATCAAGCTACACCAATCTGTCAAATTTCTTTGATATTTTTTCAAGTTTATAACAAAGGAATAAGGTTTATGTTCAATTGGGAAAAGACAGTTTGGGATAGCTTGACCTGCTGGCGACTGTACCTAACAAGAATAATACACCATTATCTGTAATTTAATTTAGTTACCTACAAACAAAATAAAAATAATCCACTTTTACCATACATTATTTTTTTTTTTCATTAATTTAACAACGGATCGCGCGCGCATAGCTGTGAGTGTGATCCTGGGGTCAAGCGACTTGATGCGCGCGCGTGATTTTAATAAATTTAATTGCCTGTTTCAGAATCAAGAATAGATGATCAAATTCGTGTATTTAGGCCCTAAAAAAAATATACGAGTATGTAGATGGATCCTTGTTTGAGGGAAATTAAAGGTTCAAAACACGATTAATTGCAATTTGCTCGATGAAAAAAAAATCCGAAACAGGGTCGATTTCTAAACCATTTTCCGTCTCATTTCCCAATAACTTCACAAAATTATGTGAAAATTACATATGTACGATGAGGGAATCGTATTTAAGAGGGAATATAAAGGTTGAATTTTTTAGTTTAGTAGTTTTTTTTTGAATAAACTCAAAAAGATCTAAATCCGGCTAAATCGGCACACGCTCACGAGTCTGTCCTGGTCCTGTCAGAGTCCTGCGGGACGTCATCGAGGGTGGACCTGTGTCCAATTTTTTTAAAACTCGCTCATTCTGCGCCTGTACAAAAAATCTAATAAAATAATAACAAATTAATTTATGAAATTGCGATAGCTCAGAAAAAATATCTTGTAATTCCATAATAGTTTTAATTCATAAAATTGTTTTCGAAAATGTGATTATTTCTAGGCAACATGATGACATTTAATTGTCATCTTAAAATAGTGTTGACACATAACAAATTATTATCGATGAAGTAAAGTCAAGTGAGAGTCGTATTCGTCGTTTATGTAGAAGTTTGTACAAATCACAGTTTTCTAAGATTCTTTTAAACAGTTTCACCCATTTCAACTATGATATTTCCTCTTCACCGAACTATGTTCGCTACTATCATATCCTACATTAATATTACAAATTGTACCCACAGTATGTCTGTTGTCGGTTGTATACTTATGCCGTGTTCCGAAATGCAACAAAAGTGATATTATCGCGAACCCGACCAAATTGAATAGTCAAAAAATTTAAGAGCTATCAGATCATTAGTACTGATTTTTATTTTGGTTGGCTTCGCGATATTATCACTATTTGTCTAATACGGAATGCGCCCTTATAAAGAACCTTCAGCCTGACACCAACAGAGAAAATAGGAAAAAAATTGCTATACAAGATTTTTTCTCGAATCCGTGATTTTAAAATATTAATGCTGATGTCCTAAAATAATAGTTTCGATTAATTAAAGCTGGAGCAGTAGGTACGTCACTAGACAATAAGGTACGGCAATTGTTCCTTCATATGTAGCTCACAATATTTACGGTTCTTTCTGAGCGATGGCAAACACCAAAAACAAAAGAATATGGTTACAGTATAACCGAAACAGTACCACCATTTTTAGCGTCTTCTACTTAGTAAAAATCGGAAAATCAGGATCTTTGAACATTCTGCCATTAAAGATGTAAATAAAATAGTGTATGAAAATTTGTATGGAAATCTACCATTTTGACGAAGAGATATACCGTCGGACGCACGGCTTGTCTACTTGATAAATTCTTGAATTCACTGACAACTTACGCTTAGCCTTAATCTCTGGGTCGGGAAGCATGATTTCGATTTGGAGACATTTATTTTCTCAAAGAACAAATTGCACAAGGGTTTTTTTTTTTGTTTTGAATGCGAAATCATCAAATGACTTCTCCCGCTCTGTGCGGAGCAGGAGGGCGTATCAGACTTTTACTGAATAAACCCCACCCGTGTTCCTTCAGTTCGACTGTCAACTAACACTTGTCTGGAAATTATCTGGTTGAAAGGTCTGGAAGCATGATTTCCAAATGAAACCATTGTAATTTTTCATTTTCACCTTACAACCGCAAAACCATATGTATCTGTAACTAGCTTCTACTCGTGACTTCGTTCGCGTGGAAGTCGTAAGACACCGCTATTGTGCCACATTATATAAAACTTCCCTGTACAGAACTACGTCACATTTGTAGATTTGCTCTCAACAGTCTAAATATACAAAGAAAACAGGACTGTTTTCTCGGGATCAATTGACGTACAGTTGTCCGTGTGAGAAGCAGCTAGTCCTGAGGTTGAAACCCGTAGTATAATAATAGTAAAGCTGAAGGGTTTTTTTATATATGTTAGAAATCACTAACTCTGCAACTACCAGCCTCAGGCAAAAGCTAGTTTTGAATGAAAATACATTTCTGCATTTTCATTCGAAACTAGGTGAATACATCACATTAACAATTACATTAAATTACAACACAGCATATTAGCCGATTTCGACACCGCCACGATACCGGGGATTAGATTTTCGTATACGTTTAGTACCTACACTAAACGCTTCACATAGAGTTGTTATTGCCACCTATGTCGTTGCAGTCAGTGACTGACACCGATATCAACACAATAGAGGTGAGAGAACTGGCCATTCTTTCACTTGAACACACTTATTCGCACTGCCGACTTCGAAACGTCGATACTTACTGTAGGTACCTACTGTGGGCGTTTGGTGAGTCGCGATGGTCATCGATATTCACCAATATCATCAGGCATATAATAAATATATCGGTTTCGAATCAATACGTGTATACCTGCCGACTTAACGGTATCGGGTTGGTATCAATATCTGATGATATGAAAACGCTCAATAGGTAACTTACAGGACACTTACCCTACACAAGGAACTTTAAGTAATATTCTTAGTTTTACCATACCATACCTCTACTAAGGAAAAAATATCGAAATCGAACCTAAGCAAATATAATTCAGTTGATCAACTGCAATATGTTTTACTATGGCATAGATTTTCTGCTAAATGGTTGACAGTTCATCGTAAATGAATACGTCGTGTTGCATTTGGGGGAGGCGGAGGTAGCGTTTCAAAGGCCCACAGGCCGGAACAACCTAGCTTTAATGACAAAAGAATAATCCATGGTAAAACTGCTTGTTTTTTTATGTTTGTAGGTACCTAACTAAATTACATCTGATGGTGTATTATATTCTTGTTAGATACTAAATATTCTATTGGTGTGATTTTGGACATGCGCTAGTTAAATAAAAATAAAATTGAGTCTTGTCACTATTTCTTTGACTCAATCGACTGTTCTTCTGGCAAAAAACGTATTTTTTATTTAAATACCCATAGTAAAAGTTAAAGTAAAAGAAATCGATACAGTAGTAAATTAGAAACAAACTCTGTTACACCTTGTTTAAGCTGCTTACAGTCAATCGCCGAAAGTATAGTCTGTTCTATGATATCCAGTGAAAGTGTAAATGAAGCAGAAAAAGTTCCCATACCATACCATCCCATGTTGGCAGAAACTTAATAATAAAGTTTCTAATTATAAGGTGAAAGTTAGGAAATTTAGAATCTAAACATGTAGTTCGGGAACCTCTACACTATTGTCTTAGTGCTGCGCGTGGGTCAACATCTTGCGCGCGGTGCGGGCACGCGCGTTTTCGCGCGGTCATGTACACAACAATATTGATTTGTTACAATCTTAAAGCGCGCGCCGAGCCAACCGCGCGTCGTCGCGCGTTCATCTGTACTCAGCCTTATATATTGCACTAGACACCCATTGAATTTACATTTCGTGCCGCTAACGCCACAGACTACATAGAGATACTACGTAAACCGTAGTTGTAAATGGCATAAACTATAAGTACTCTTTAATATTATGATGATCTCTCTATCGGTTCGGTATTGCCAGCAGATCATGCTGTCATGTATCACTAGTTTGCTACACTTTTCGTCTTAACAATATTAATTTGACTCTGTAACCTGTTCACTTCGCGAGCTACACGTCGCGACAGCGGGTATAGAAAGAATTTTCAGTGTCATGAACATTGTGAAAAATAAACTATGGAACAGGACGACTGGTCCACTTCTAAATGCCATAATTTTTATTAGAAGTTTTTACTGATGTAAAAAGTTACAATTAAGAATTACCAAAAGATGTCATTGCATCTATTGGTAAAAACACAAAATACTCTTACAAAAATCAATCACAAATAACAACATCTTCAGCATCAGCGTCATCGACAGAAGTGTGGATCTGTGAATTATGATGAAGTTGTATAAGTTATTATAACATTTCTTGAATTTTACTTTCAATCTTTTTTTTTTTTTGCTTGTTGCTCTTGATTCTTATTAAACCGATTAACGAATAATTAACAAATGTATATATTTATGTGGTTTTATTTCACAGCTTATAGAATACTAAACACTTTGCCAGGAGTGCTGGCGGGGGTGTATGACGGCTCGCGAGATAGTACGCCACGCTCGCGACCCGCTCTGATAGTTTTGATTGTTTTTACCATATTTACCTGTTTGTGCTCTTGAGTTTTGTTTCTGACTAATATATGCTTTTACACTATTAAACGCGTGCCAATAATTCAACACCGAACAAACCCCTGAGAAACCTCCTTACAACGTACTTTCGGTAGTGATAAATAAATTATGAAATTTTATAAAAATTAGAATTTACGTAGAAATATACTTAAATATTCTGATTTTGAGTCATATAAGCACATTATTGTTTTACTATATTAAAATTAAAAGTCGTTATTTTTAAATCTGTATATCACATGACCTAAAACACGAGCCGCCATGGTGTGACGTCATAGAGGCGAAAAGTGTCAGTTCAGTGTAAACAACTAGGTACATATCTATCGTTTTAATGCTAGTATTTGGACAACTATGCACTACACACCAACGATAGCGATTGTAATTCATAATTTTCCCAAGAACCACCAAATATCTTTAGCTGTTAACGTTGAATGAGTCCCGGTCGTACATACGCGACTGTTGTTTTTACCAATATTACGTCACCAAAATGGCTGATAGCGTTTTTGCGGGAACGAAAAAGGTTTAAAATTTAATTTAATTTTATAGCAAGAAAGCACGTTTATTTTGCCGAAATATATTTTTTGTGGCTTTTTATTAGGAAAATCAACATTTTGAAGTACTTTTTCAAACATAGTAGAATACCCTATTTAGACCGGATATCATGTTTATGTTTCACTGGCGACATTTTACTCCCGACCTAGCACCTTAAAAAGATCCAAGGTGGCAACATTGCTCCTGCTGTCAAACGTGACACCGTCAGTGTCACGTTTGACAGCAACAGCAGTTTTGGCAAACTTTTATTCGTAGGGTACAATATTTAATTAACATTTTAACAAACACCTTTCATTTTCTGTGATCGGCCTTCTAGGAGAGGTCTTATTTTTATTAAAGTTAACGTTATATCAAATCAACATTAAAAATAAACAATGAGGTGCTCTGTTCAGAATTGCACAAATTATAATGCGAACAGATTAAATAAAAGCAAAGGAATCACATTACACAAGTAAGTATTCAACCCAACGATTAAAATTCTAAACAGAAATGTTCAACCCGACTAGAACAGCCACACCATTTGATTGGGTGTCCCTGCACCAAATACACCACAGTCTTTTTTTTTTTGGGTGGGAAATCATCAAATAACTTCTCCCGCTCTGGGTGGAGCAGGAGGGCGTGTCAGACTGACTAAAACCCACCCGTGTTCTCTCAGTACCTAGTCTGTACGCCAGGGGCGGCAGTATCTCTTTCGAATAAACCTGCACCCCAGTACACCATAGCCTTGGCCGCTACCCTAGCCAAAGGTAAAGCGCCTATTACACTATTTAATTTGTAGGAAATCTAATTAGGTTATTGAAAAATGTAATCGAAGTTACAACAACCTACTGACTACAGTTAGATTCCGATTTAGTGCAATTGGAAGGTCCCATCCTCACTATCTAAATTGGTAACAATTTAGGAAGTAGTGAGGGGGGGGGGAATTGGGTTGCAAAACCCAATTTAGTTCTATTTCATGACTGCTCTCACACTCACACTAGACTAAATTGAATTTTAAATCGGACAAATTGCTCTTCATTTGTCCGGTTTAAATTTTAATTTAGTCTAGTGTGATTACAAGCTTCCAACTTCCTAAGGAGACTGTTCCTAGTTAAAGTTTCTACAAATTTAATAGTGTATTAAGCGCTTAAGTGGGACACTGGGCACTAGGGGCCGTTTTCTAAGTGTTTGTCGTGTTTGGAGAATGCCTTGCCTTAACCGATACGCTTGGCAGTCGGGTTGGTGATCGCAGTGTGATGGTAAACTGCATATAGAACGGAGCTGCCCAGTCTCTAATAAGTCCTTTTTCATCATACCCACGGGAAGAAATAGATCTTGGTATTATTAATTTACCAACCCGCACTGGGCCTGCGTGGTGGATTATGGCCCAATCCCTCTCACCGAGAGGAGGCCTGTGTCCCAGCAGTGGGAACATTATAGGCTGATGATGATGATGATGATTCTTAATTTGTTTTAAATGTGGCTTGTAATATGTGCAGTCGTCGAACAAGCTTTATGGTATACAGGCAGCTAACTTAATGTTGAAGCAACTTTTAAACAATGCATTGTTGTGTTCGTGTTGAATAGTCCATTCTTTGCTTTTTTAAAGTAGATTTATAAAAATGAATACTGCCTGTGCAGTGGTAAGATGGTGGTAAGACCTATAAATTTTTGCCTGTCCACCAATAGCTTGTTTTCATAGCCAGTCAGCAGACAATCCAGTATACGAAAAACTCCCGCCGCGATTTTGTTAAGTTGGCTTAAGGATCCTACGACCGAAGCTCGCAACTAGGATTCGGGTGGAGACAATATTTCGTCTGAAAATTGCTATCGTTGCGCTAGTGTTAGTACCTGTCGAGGATACATACCTACAGTGAGCAGTACGATCACACACACATTGACAATGGGTTGACGCGATAGCGCTACTAGCTACTGACCATTTATGATGAATTTGGATGTGTTCCGTAATACCAAGAATGATGAATGAAAACTTATTGTATTTTAATATTTTTTTCGACATTTTACAACTTGATAATATGAGCTATGCTTCTGAGACAACAATATTACGGAAATTGTTGGTTATAATACCAAAAAAACAGTGAGAAAACATGTCATTTACGCTGTAAAAATGTGCGAAATGCAATTCGCTTAAACTTCATTTCAGGTAAGTATTTTGGAAAAAAAAACCCCCACGAGCCTAGATAAATACTGTCTGAATCCGAATATCATCATAATATGATGGAAATATGCTCAAGTTGCAAATGATTTAGGTATTACGTATGTATGGACAGTTCATTGTACGTAGGCCTCTTAAAGACTTAATTTTAATCAGCCAGAAGCAACATGAAACATGCCATCCACAGTAAGTACCCAACTAGTTGTCCTTTGTGTTCCAGCTCCATTGTGACTTGTGATCATCTTACAACTTATTTCATGTCACTTCTGAATGCCTCTTAGGGCTGATTTTACCAAAGTCAGATATCTTTTATCCGTTGAGTAAAATTTACGTCTGACAATTATTCTACTATTTTATAAATTTTAGTCTCAGGATAAGACTTATTCTAAGTATAAAAGTTTGGTAAAATTCGTAGTATAAATAGTATGACAGCACACTAAAGACAAATTATTCGATGTTTCCAACTGCCCTTGTAATGTACAGCCAGAGCAATCACCTCTGCTACCTGCTCACTTATCTCACCCCCCATTTGTTTCTGATATCAATTTTCAATATCTCCAAGGATGGTCAAGTAATTGCTGTAGAAAAACAACTTTTACAAGGCGAATTTCTCACACATGAAAAATCTGAAGAAGTACATCTCTGTTCTGTGACAAACTAGACGAGATTATTAAACTACTAGCAGCGCTTCGCGGTTTCACCCGTGTAGTTCCTGTTCCCGTGGGAATACGGGGATAAAATATAGCCTATTTCACCCGGGGATAGTATAGCTTCACAACAGTGAAAGAATTTTTCAAATTTGTTCAGTAGTTTCGGAGCCTATTCAATGCAAACAAACATACAAACAATCAATCAAATCTTTCCACTTTATTATTAGTATAGACATACTCCTCTGACTGGTCCTAAATCTTCCACTTTTCCAGTTTGATTCTAATGCCCCCTGATAAGCACTTTTAAAAAGAAACAGAAAGCCTGGATCAAGTGGAAGAAGTACAAAAATATATGTGACTAGCTTTTACCTCGCGGCTCCGCCCGCGTCAATGCGGGTTATCGCGTTAAAAACTAGCCTATGTCCTTCTCCATATCCCAGGATATATTTCTGCCATGTTTCATGACGATCGGTTCAGTGGTTTAGTCGTGAAAACGTAACAGACAGACAGAGTTACTTTCGGATTATGAAACATTCACAACACTAAGAGCTAGTTTTAGGGAAATGTGTGTCTGTGCATCAACTCTGTAGAAGATAGCCTACACACAAATATTAAACACTTCTGGACATATATGTATAGGAAACTGAATGGATTAACCATGCATCCCAGCAAAAGTTCACTATAAAGGCACCCAATCCATGTTTGTTTCTAAACACCATCAAACTTACTAAGCTACACTCAACATCATCATCATCATTTCAGCCGAAAGACGTCCACTGCTGGACATAGGCCTCCCCCACTCCTCCACTTCGAACGGTTCTGCGCTTCTCGCATCCAGCGGATTCCTGCGGCCTTCACAAGGTCATCGGTCCATCTTGTGATAGGCCTTCCAACGCTACGTCTTCCAGTACGCGGTCGCCACTCCAGAACCTTCCGGACCCATCGGCCATCTGTTCTGCGAGCAATGTGCCCTGCCCACTGCCACTTAAGTTTGGCGATTCTTCGGGCTATGTCGGTTGCCTTGGTTCTCCTGCGGATCTCTTCATTCCTGATTCGATCACGTACGAGGGTCATTCAATAAATACTTAGCCTACAAAAAGTAAACGAAAATTTTGGAAAAGTGGCAATTTATTTTTCAACATTGTCTCCTTTTAGTTCGATACACTTAGCCCAGCGATGCTCCAACTTTTTTAACCCGTCCGAAAAATAGTTTTTGTCAAACTCTGCAAAATAGGCCTCCGTGGCGGCGATGACCTCCTCATTCGATCCATATCTATTCCCGGCGAGTGATTTTTTCAGATTAGGAAACAGAAAGAAGTCACAAGGGGCCAAATCTAGAGAATACGGTGGATGGAGCAGCAATTCGTAGCGTAATTCGACCAATTTGGCCATGGCAACGGCAGACGTGTGAACCGGTGCGTTGTCGTGGTGAAACAGCACTTTTTTCTTCGCCAGATGGGGTCGTTTTTTCTTTAATTCGGCGTCGAATCGGCCCAATAAATCGGCATAGTAAAGCCCTGTAATTGTTTTACCCTTCTCGAGGTAATCGATGTAGATCACACCTTCTGAATCCCAGAAAACGGTGGCCATAACTTTTCCGGCCGATTTTACAGTTTTCGCCTTCTTTGGAGCACGTTCCCCGGTCTGGATCCATTGTTTTGATTGCTCCTTGGTCTTTGGTGTGTACCAGTGGATCCAGGTTTCATCGACGGTCACAAAACGACGCAAAAACGCTGGATTCCGCTTAAACAGCGCCAAACACGTCTCCGATGTGGTCTCACGGTTGCGCTTGTTTTCTGGTGTGAGTAAACGCGGCACCCATCGCGCCGACAGCTTTCTCATGCCGAGTTCCTCGTGAAGAATATGATGCACTGTTCCTTCTGAAATGCCCACAGTCTCAGCTAGCTCCCGAACCTTCAATCGGCAATCTGCCAATACGAGATCATGGAGTTTTTTAATGTTTTCCTCCGTAGCAGCTGTTTTCGATGCATCTGGACGTGGTTCATCAAAAACCGACGTACGGCCACGTGCAAACTCGTTGAACCAATTCTTGACGGTGGCCATCGATGGAGAAGAGTCACCGTACACAGCATCCAAGCGCTCTTTGATTTCGATGCGCGTTTTCCCTTCCAAAAATAGGAATCGAATCACCGAACGATATTGCTCTTTTTGCATTTTTGTAAAACCGATCGACACGTTCGCTTCCATAAGTTGTCAAATTAAAACAAATGAAGGGATTGGAATGAAAATTTGAAAAAAGAATTAAAAAAGAATGTGCTCTTTTGAAATTACAGCGCCCTCTGGCGATGAGGCTAGGTACTTATTGAATGCACCTCGTAGGTAAATTCCGAGCATAGCCCTTTCCATTGCCCTTTGGGTGACTTTTAGTCTTCTGATAAGGCCCATTGTGGGACCTTGTGGGACCTCTCAAGAGAGGTGTCACACGGGTATTCGACATTACCTTCGTTTTGTCCATGTTCATTTTGAGACCCCCTCTTTCGGAGACTACTGAGGTCATCGAGCATTGTGCTGAGCTCCTCCTTGGTCTACTATATCGCCATACTTCTACTACTATTTACTATAAGCCATGACTACTATATCGTCAGCAAACCGAAGGTGAGTGATGTACTCGCCATTGATGTTGATGCCAACCCCTCTCCAGTCCAGAAACTTGAAGATATCCTCCAGGGCACCGGTGAACAGTTTCGGAGATATTACGTCTCCCTGTCTCACCCCTTGCTGCAGGAGGATAGGTTTCGTGTTCCTGGAGCCAGACTGACATAGTGGCGTTTTTAGCACCTCGATGTACCGATAGTCAATTTGGCACCGTTGGGGAGACTGCAGTACAGCCCAAATCTCGATCGAATCGAAGGCTTTCTCGTAGTCCACAAACGCTAAGCAGAGAGGCAGGTCATGTTCTTCGGTCTTCTGTATAACCTGCCGCAGCTTATGAATGTGGTCCACGGTGATAAAGCCTTTTCGGCATCCGGCATGTTCGGGAGGCTGGAAGTCGCCAAACCTGCGCGAGAGACGGTTCGTGATGACTTGAAAACAGCTTGTCGATATGGCTCAGAAATGAGATGGGCCTATAATTCTTAAGCAGGGTGTTGTCGCCCTTCTTGAAGAAGAGTACCACCACACTTCTGTTCCATGCCTGTGGCGTTTTGTCCTCTAGTATGACGGAATCGAACAGCTTTTGGTGGGCTTTAAGAACTGGTGTTCCACCAGCCCTCAAGAGTTCGGCCGTAATTCCGTCACCACCCGGCGCCTTGTTGTTTTTAAGCTGCTTCAGAGCCAATCTGTAATCTTTTTTAAATTTTTACTTTATTTATAATCATATTATAAGTATTTACTGGACGTACTGTTACGAAAGCTCCTAGCGATAACACTTTATCTTCTAAACCATTACGTCTACCTGTGGACAGCATTGTGGGTTTATACTATTAATTTAATTGTTTTGTTAATTTAGTTGTTCCTCTCAATAATAATAAAATGTTTGTTAGGATACCGAAGGATCCAGTCCATTACTCTTTATGGATAAAAGCCTTAACTACATCGGGCTACCAACCGAACAAGCAGAAGAAGGAGCTTTATGTGTGCTCTGATCATTTTCTACCTGAAGATTTTGACCCCGCACACGTAAGTCGGCGAAGAATCAAAGTTGGAGTTGTTCCCACTCTGGTAAGTGCTCATTAAGTATTTTTAAAAAAAATACTCCTGTAATGTTGTGAAGAATGTTTTGAGTATGAATGTGGAGGATTATCAAGGTGTAGAGAGGAAGTCAAAAGAAACCGAAGGATGGACTTTGTGAAAGCTATGTTTAGCTGTTACGCTCATAGCTAGAAAGGGTGACAACCGAGATGATAACATATAGAGAAGTATGTAAGAAAACTATGTACATGTTGCGCCGACCCCCAAAAAGTTGAGATTGTGGCGGCATCTACAACGCCAAATGCGAACTACGCATCAAGGACTTAACGTCACACTAATCCTAAATTCCACAAGCAGAGTTTACTGCGCGACTCGTATCTACAAGATGTTGATTTGCATCCTAGTCAAATTCAAGGACGTTATTATGCTAATGATTCTCGACCCAAATCAACAATAAAATGGGTAGGTATTTTTTTAAATATTTTTTCCTGTTTACTAAAATCCGTAAGTGTGAACCAGCCGTATTTAAACGCGGCCCGTCTGTTACTAGCCTAACCGCGCTTTCACACACAAACGCAAACAATACCTACATCCATTCACAACGCTTGCGCGATCGTTCGTTCGGGCGCCGCGTGCGCGGCCCCCGCCCGCCCCCGAACCAACAGTGTGTTTGATGTCGCCGAAATGTGCGTGCGCGCTTCTCAGTTCTCGGTAAATTGTTGAGACGTCATTCGATACAAAGTGCAAGATGACGGACAATTACACTAATATCGAGTTGGTGGAGATGGTCCGCCTGTATGCCATCAGTGGAGACAGCCTACGTGGAGCCGTCCGGATGTTCACGGAAATGTTTGCCGATCGGGAACCCCCATCACAGAGCGTCATGCTGGCTGCTACGCAGAGACTGCGGGATCATCGGCAGTTTGACGTTCCCCGGCATGCTCAAGCTCGCGGCAGCGTAGGTAGGCCTGCCTGTCGCCTTGCAGGAAGACATCCTGGAATACTTCCAGCGAGAACCACGGGCAAGCACGCGGGAGGCTGGTCGACGCTTTGGAGTGCACCACACTACAGTGTACGTGCAAGGATCATTAGTGCTTTCGACACTTTAAAACGAATGTGTTAGTGTTACGTACCTAAACTAAAGGAAAACCAGCTACGTCGTGCTCGATTATGCCAAGAGTGTGAAGGTGGCAACTTTGAACAACTCCTCCGGGTAACTTAAGTAGGTAATTTATTTATTTGTACATTTTGTAAATACGTTGTTAGCTTAACCAATTTTATTAGTGTAAATAAGTTGATTTTAAATTTTTAACTACGCCAATAATACCTAAGAGTCGAAAGTATCACCACCTACTTACACATAACTAGCAAATCTTTCCATTTCCATCAAACCTAAAAAACATTTTTAAACTTAGTAGATCGGTACATCAACTAAGGTAGGTAGGTATTATTACCGGTCCTAAGCCCGTTAAGTAGTAAAGAAAATTTCAAATCAACCAATTTAATCCACAAATAAAAACAAAATCATTACGAAAAGTTTAGGCTGAACGATAGCATTAGAGCAAAACGAACATTTTATTAATCATCTGATACCAGGTCAGTGAACTTTTCTTTGGCGCACTAGTATTACTGTCATTAGTAAGATTTCCGTATTCTAATGATGCTTAAAAAGAGGTAATTATCAAACTAAATTTATGACAATAATGTAGGTGATTTTCGAAATAAAATTAGGTAAAATTATTGCTACCGGTCGCTTAGGTCATTCATTGCTCGCCGCTCGGTCGCGCACGCTTGAATTTGGTTCGTAGGTAGGTAAGACGTCGACACTCACGCACACAGCTGCATTGTCGCTGTTGCGTAGTCGGGTGATTCTCTTTTATTTGTATTGAATTAAGGGTTTAATTCTGAAATACTGTTAAATTTCAACAACAAAAAAAAGCAGTGCTTATTTGTTATTGCCCGGTACTGTATTTTCAATTGATTATTTATGTCTTTTATGACAACTACCTGAAATTTGACGAGGATGCAAAACAACATCTTGTATACAACATCCCGACATCAACCGTCGGCCCCCATTGTTAATAATAATAAAAGTAAAAAGGAAATAAAAATAATTTGATCCAGTCTGTCCCTTGCTGTCCCCCTATCAGTGACGCCTTGAGCCGAGGCCCGTACCCCACAGGGGGTGCCCTCAGCGTGGAGTCGCTCCCCCCCGAGTGGGTTCCCGCATTGTCGTTGCGGGGGGGGCTCAGTAACCGTGGATTCCGGCCACGGTGAAGCCAAGAGGAACCCAAAGGTGGGGCCGCTCGTCAGGGCTTTTGCCTGAAAGCTGACGACGTAGCGGCCAAAAAGTAGGTTGCGGTGAGGTGCATCGCAACTGAGGTGGGCCGCGATGTCGAATGGGAGGCATCGCGGCTGAGGGTTACGGGCTGCGGTAGAGGAGGAGTGCCGGTGCTTATGAGCAGCGCTCTTCCCTTCCGTGGCCTGGACGGGGCCGCCACCGTTTGATGGCGGACGCGGTGGGCCCGCAGGGGAAGAGGAGTGTCGGTACAGCGTCAGCCGCTCTCCCTATCCCCTGCGGCCGAAAAGTGGTAGACGGGACGGCGCGTTGTGTTCCACACGCGCGCCGTCAAAGATGTCAGCAACCACCGGTGGGGTCCGCAAGGGCCGATGCCTGCCAGGGGTGCGGGTTTGTTCGAAAGAGATACCACAGCCCCTGGCATACGGGCTACTGAGGGAACACGGGTGGGTTTTAGTCAGTAAAAGTCTGACACACCCTCCTGCTCTACTCAGCAGGAGAAGTCATTTGATGATTACCCAGCCACAAAAAAAGAAAAAAAAGCGTGGAGTCGCTTAGTATTTTAAGTAGTTTTACGCCCCTGGCTGGAGGCTTTAAGATTTCTTAAGGAACTTAGTTGCGGACTCGATCTCACTGGTGGGCCTGCCTGAAAAGCACGCTGTCTTACCAGGCTTCGTGTCTGACAGAGGTAGTACCCGTGATGAGTAGTTAGACGCTAGTCTACACGCACAACATTATTCAGTGAAGTACAGGATCAGTTATAGTAAAACATACGCGTAAAAAATTACGAAAAGTCCTTCTGAAGATCGGGTTTTCTGCAAAAAAAAACCACTGCATAAATCAATGTCCAATAAAGTTCATTGAACTTTTCGATAATAGGGTATTATCCAATTTTTCAAAAACTATTCTAATTTGAATATTGGAACGAGATATTTAACAGAAAAATAAAAATAAATTGATTTCTATCCATTATCTCAATTAAAAACGATTTAAACCAAATGTATTTTTCGTAGTTTTGAATTTACCGTCATAACGCTTCGTACTATGACTTTTTATCATGTGACGTCAACTTTGTGTAAACTAGTTAGTAAGTAAATAAGGAATGTCGAGTTTATAATTAAAAGATTTTGAATGGATAGAAAGTGATATTACTGCTGTGCGGTGCCTCTGTGCACAAATACTTTAAAACGGCGCCAAACTAAGTATTTGTACCGGTGACGTTTATACAGAGTTCACGTCACATGTCACGTGATAAAAAGTCATCGTAAGGCGCGTTTTGGCGGTAAATTCAAAACAACGAAAAATAAATTAGATTTTAATCGTTTTTAATTGACAAAATGTGTATTAATAAATTTAATTTTTATTTTTCTGTTAAATATATCGTCCCGATCTTCAAATTAAAATAGTTTTAATCAAATCGGAAAATACCCAATTGAGCTTTGTCCGTACCGACTTAGTTTTGGAGATTTTACACTTCTTTTATTACTTAAACACGCCCAAAGTTAGGTTAAATTAGCAAGAAAAACGAATCTTTGTTGGCTACTAACTTTTTAAATGGTTTTTAATTGTAATATTCTGTTTCCGTACAGACAATGTTAATAATAAGACAAAACCATGTCATGTTTAATTTTTGATGTACATTGTCAAACAGTGGAGTAAAACACTCCCGAAGTTTGTATGGGAAAAATGTGGACTTGTTTGACCTTAAGGCAGCCACAGGAAAGTCCGGTTAAGAAGTCACGGCCTCTCAAGGCCAACTTCAAGATGGCATTTCAAAAAAAAAAAAAACCGTCGGGCACACAGACATATAAACAGCAGGTCGGGCAGTTGCCCACCAGACAACACCCGTCTGGTCGGAGAATCCTACCTTTTCCATAGATAAGTGAACTTTACACCTTGTTCCTCATACCACTCTATGATAAAGGAAGGAAAATGATAGTTACGCTCAAACATAATTGAGCGTGTACTCCTCAAAGACTAACTAACTACCCATTTACACATAGCAAGTGACAATTCATCACTTCAGCCGAAAGACGTCCACTGCTGGACATAGGCCTCCCCCAAAAGGGGGGGTTTGCCATAATTGCCACGCTTGGCAGGCGGGTTGGCGATCGCAGTATGGTGGTAAAATGTATAGAGAACGCTGCTGCCCATTCTATAGTAAGTCCCATAAGTCGCGTCCTACGACACCAAGTGACAATTACATTTTTGCTATGTAACTGTCTATAAACTTGAAAGTTTAAGGGCTGATTTGTTCAAAAGTTTTTTTTTTTTCGCGTTTTGGCTTCGCACGGTTTGTGCATTTACTAGTGTCAAGTAATGAATCTTCAAAAAAATCTTTTCGATCAAGTAAATGGCCCGTTATCAGGCACGAAGTTACAAAAAAGTCATAGTCGTCTAAAGTCAGTCAAGTCAAAGTTATTGTAAAGCGGTAGTAACTTTACAATAACCTATTAGGAGTTTTTGGGGGAACACGAAAAGTCCACGTTAGTCAATTATTTTCACCTTCACTACACTTGTGCACTCACACGTAACTAAATTGGATAATTCACTACCAAAATTATACAATTTAATTCGCTATTTCACAAAATTTAATGAAAATTCATGCGACATGTTCCAACGCGATCCCGCCAAAAAAAACCTGTTCAAAAGTTAGTTCTGTTCTATTTTTAAAGGTTCTGGCTCCATCGGTAACTTTCGATGATTTTGCTCATGTCAAGCATCGATCACTAATAAAGAACTATATTAGTTCTATATTAGTGATCGATGATGTCAAGGTATGAAAAAGTAATGATCGTAAACTTTTACACAACTATTGATCAGTGTTTGTAGCGGTGGCATCCATGGATCCCCATGCTAAAAAAGGACAAAACATTTTTGCTTAGTAAAATGTAAAACTTCACAAATTAATAGTTCGTTAACTTTTATTTTAGTAGTAAATATGTCGGTTTGACGGCTTTTGTATAGAAAATATGACAAACTGTCAGATTTACTCTTCAGATAAAAGTTGTCTGACTATTGGAAAATTAGCTCTTAAACTTAGTTAAATAGCTAATTTAATTATTAAAAAAAAAAACAGTCTGCTTAGCCTTTTTTCTAGAGGGTCGGCTTCCAATTTATATAACCTTTTTGGTATGGTCAAAGATGACACGCGAAAACCGTAGTGAGTATGAAAGTGTTCTACTTCTAAATGACAGTGAACAAAATGATTCAATATAAAACCTTGTTTACAGATGGCTTGCGCAAACCAGCCTGAGTTAAAGGTAAGGAAATAAATACTTACTTACTTAACAGTATCACAACAATGTTTTCAGTTCCAGTGCCCAGTTGTCGAAATTCTACCATATTTAGTTTAAAGCTTGAATTTATTTCTAATGCAAATATATGAAAATACTAGCTATTAAATTTTCCCACGGGAACGTAAATAGGTACCGAGATAAAAAGTATCCTATACGTTAACTCAGTTTATAAACTATCTGTGTGCGAATAGGGTATTTTCCAATTTATTAAATACTATTTTAATTTGAAGATCGGGACGAAATATGTGACAATAATAAAAATCAATTGATTAATATCCATTTTCTCAATAAAAAATGATTAAAATCAAATTTATTTTTCGTTGTTTTGATTTACCGCCAAAACGCTCCTTACGATGACTTTTATATCACGTGACATCCTGACGTCAGCTTTGTGTAAACGGCATCGGTACAAATACTTAGTTTAGCGCAGTTTTAGAAGTATTTGTGCACAGAGGCACTGCACATCAGTAATATCACTGTCTATCCATTAAAAATCCTGTCTTTAAACTCGACATTCACTTGTTTACTTACTAACTACTTACTTTAGTTTACACAAAGTTGACGTCACGTGATAAAGTCAAAACAACGAGAAATAAGCTTGATTTTAATCATTTTTAGGGTTCCGTACCTCTAAAGGAAAAAACGGAACCCTTATAAGATCACTTTGTTGTCCGTCCGTCCGTCCGTCCGTCCGTCCGTCCGTCTGTCAAGACCGTTTTTCTCAGGAACGCGTGGAGGTATCAAACTGAAATTTCTATATGATACTTAGTTCTACTGTCCCTGGAAGCTGTAGAAAAATCAACCTTCTAAGTTAACGCAATCAAAAGATACAGCCATTTAGGCCGCAAAATTCCGCAAATTTTCGAAACTCGCACGGGAATCAAAACCTACAGGGTACTTCCCGTGAACTTAGAATCTTGAAATTTTGTACGAAGTCACGTCTTATATTACAGATATAGGAAAAATTACGAAAACCGAAAATTTTTAGTTTCGTCATATAAAAAAAAATATTTTTGACAATTTTGAACTTTTACTTATATACCCACAGGTTTGTACGGAACCCTCGGTGCGCGAGTCCAACTCGCACTTGACCGGTTTTTTAATTGAGAAAATGGATATTAATCAATTTATTTTTATTTTTCTGTCACATATTTCGTCCCAATCTTCAAACTAATTTAGTTTTTAATAAATTGGAAAATACCCTATTGGGGATGGGTGGAATTGGTTTATGGTTGCCAACCCACGTGGAATGAACTCTTAAGATAATCACGAAAAACCACTTGAAATGCGACGTTGCCAGCCCGCGCGGGGTGAACGCACTGAGTACATATTAAATCATATTGATATTTTTGTTCCAGGTGTGCAGAGTGTGTCTTGCTCTAGATGGAAAAATGCATAAAATGAAAGACTTCAAATTGAGCGAAATGTTCCAAAATGTCACGGGAATATCGGTAAGTCATTGTTGTAGAAATGTAGACTTCTGGATTAGCTATATTAACTGAAACACAGCTTTAGAAATTAAAATAATAGGAACTTAACAACTTCGGATTGAAGAAGCGAAATTGAGGCTATAGTGCGATTCTTAAATAAATAAATAATATGTATAAAACACTGAATAAGCGCTATCTGGTGACCATAATTGGAAACAATAAATGATTCCATACAAACTGACTAAGTAGGTATAATGATATCTTTATTTTGAAGGCTCCCGCAGACAGGCGCTACGGGAAAGCGCAGCGCAACTCTTGTAGAACAATTTCCATAAATGTTTTCATAAAATTGTTCTCTGTTCTGTTTCTCCAGTAAGTATAAAAACTCACACTGAGGTCACTGGACGCACCATCTCAACTCAGCCTATCGCAGTCCACTGCTGGACATAAGCTTCTCCCAGGCTGCGCTACAACACTCTATCCTCCGCCTTCCGCATCTAGTCTGTCCCAGCCACCTTTTTAAGGTCGTCGGTCCATCTAGCTAGTGGGCGTACCACACTACGTTTGCCGAGATGCGGTCTCCACTTCAGGACTCGTGTGCTCCACTGTCCATCAGTCCTTCGACAAACATGGCCAGCCCACTGCCACTCGAGCTTGCTCACTCTACAAGCTATGTCGGTAACTCCGGTTCTTTTCATTCCTGATTTTATCCTTCAAAGAAACTCCGAGCATAGACCGCTCCATAGCGCGCTGAGCGACCTTAAATTTGTGAACCAGCCCAACTGTCAGTGGCCACGTATGCACCATACCCATGCCCAATAAGATGATTTTTAACGCGATCGGGGCCTATTATGCAGGGTCAAATTAACTTAGCTGGCAATACTATACCCACGTGTTTGGTGTTGATAAAAAAAAATCATCATTCAGTGGGCGAAGGTCAATGGCCGCAATTGGTCAGCGAACCGCGAAGGCCGGGCACGTTTAGATCAATCTCAGATCAAATTCTCCATATTGGATTTCCAACTCCCGCTGAGTTTTGCTTCTACAGGGTTTCAAAATGTCTGACAGGTGACAAATGTCTCACATGATTCTAGATCTAGAGCAGACAAATTTATCGTAGGTTATCAAAAAAAGAAGAAAAAAAAATTACAGGTTTCGACCATATGTTCGTAGTTTCGGTACTGTCCATATTTATATTGTGACAATAGTCTTCATTCATCAGGCCTGCGACAAAAAGGAGAGCGTACTCCATCACGTTTGTTGGGAGTGTACAGCGCGGCTCACAGCGGCTGCAGCGTTTAGAGAAAAAGCGCTTCTCAGCAATGCACTGCTGAATGACCTCGTTAACATCACACATAAAAACATCGCGTTTTTGAAACATAAACATAGTTTTCTAAAATCATCTCTATCCGTCGAGACTGTATTCACTGCAACTGATATTGAATGCGAAGATACTGCCTTAGCAAACAAAGAAATGGAAATATCACTCAATGATGAGACAGATATAACAGAAACAAAACCTGAATTGCGAATGATTGAAGAAGGAAAAGATATAGAATTTGGGGAGCCTTGGATAGATGCTCCTGTGAAAACAGAGACAGAATTTGATCCTATAGCTGAAACTAGAATCAACTTTGATGGTTTTGATAGCGATACATCTAGAGAAGACGGCGAAGAAGATGAAATAAGCAATACTGTAGAACAAATTAATGAAAAGATTTTGAGTGAAGATACTAATAACAGTAGTGTACCGATAATAAATGATGCAGAAAGCATCGTTTTAGCCAATGATGAAAATAAAAAAAATAACCGTGATGTCATCGTTAATACTGTGGAGGAGTCTTCAAGTGAAGAAGACATACAAGACACAGACAAGCCGGCTACAAAAAAAGATGTTTCGGTCAAAAATTCTAAGCACAAGACGAGCAGTAAGGTTGGGGCTGAGATTAAAAAAGCCAGGTAAGAAAAAGGTATTCTTTTGCGCAGAAACAACATAAAAAAACTTCTGCAATGTTAACATATTCCCCGACTAGAAAACTGAAAGTGAGTTTATTGTAGTATGTACACCTTTTACATATATGTATATTTTTTTAAACCGATGCACAGAAAATCAGGTTCTCAATTCGACCATATACAGGATTTTAAGTTTTTATCCAGTGCGCAAATTTTAACTATGAATTCAGCTTAACATTAGAGAGCCCATAGCGCAGAAATTTTTCGCCGGCTATAAAAAAAAAAACAGCTGTTTCATAGAAAAGTGAAATACCTACGCGGTCAAAATGCTGAACAGCTGATTTTTTTTTGTACAACCGGCCAAAAATTCCTGCCGTAGGGGGTCTAGAATGATATACTGAATTCATGGGTACAATTTGCGCACTGGATAAAAACTTTTCCTGTATAGGTACTTACGAGTATCTATACTAATATTATAAAGCGGAAAGATTTGATTGTTTGTTTGCATTTAATAGGCTCCGAAACTACTGAACCGATTTGAAAAATTATTTCACTGTTGGGAAACTAAACTAACCCCGGGCGACATAGGCTATATTTTATCCCCGTATTCCCACGGGAACGGGAACTACGCGGGAGAAACCGCGGAGCGCTGCTGTTAAAGTCTGCACATTTGACGAATGAGAACAAGACTGAAAACCTTTTATAAAAAACCGGCTTACAAAATCCGAAGACGGTGTATTTGGTTTTGTATACTCGGTTTTTGACACCGACTTCCGAAATTAAAGTTGTTTATCAAATTGGAAGTCGGTGGTTCTTTTTGTTTATTTTTGTTAGTTTTCACCTTTTTCTAGTCACTTCGTTATTTATGCACCGATTAATAAATACCTCAAAGGTGGTCCCATGTAAAGGAAGTCAGGATCTTATGATGGGATCTTGATTGCCCTAATATATCAAATTGAGGGAAACCCTCGAAAATTGTGAACACGAATAGTGTTTCTGTCTAACACCAGCAGGTTTAGCATGACGCTTTGGATTTCTACGAAGAATAGACAGTGCTTTTCCTATACAAAGAGACATTTCGTTCCTACATTTTTGATATCGTACCGTAGATATCCTTCTACAATCTGTCATTTAGTCTTTCGTTTCTAACGATATTTGTCTAGGTCCTTATAAATGTAGACTATTTCAGAAGAATATTAAATTTCTTCCCAAACTGTCAAAATCTCACCGACAACAAACTTTCTACTCGACGGCCACAAAGTATATACGATTATCTACAAAATCATGATTCGTTTAGAACGCATAATTGTGATATAAATTGTAATAGAAAAAAAACATAGCTGTCTTCTCCTATTGTACATCATTTAGTTAATAATCATGTGTATTCTTCCGTCGACAAATCGGTGCTCGTGCTAAGCCTGCAGTTTCCCTTTGCATCTATGACGAAAAATCGATGTGCAAACCCAATGTTTTTGGGCTGTCGATGGGACTGTGGTCTGGAGGGAGTAAGAGTACTGTCTGCACAATATCATCGGCTTGTCTTTCATTGATGTTACAAACTTGAAGAACGTGCACGATGTGGCAATATAACTTAACAGCGAGCACATTCTTTACCAATGAGACGTGCCTACATTTTGAGTGCTTGCTGTAGCCTTGGCTTCCGTCTTACGTGTTATGCAAATATGATTGTGAGCTTAAACTTGAAAAATGATTGGAATTACCAAATACGCACCACAAACCACCAACACGTCATCATTATCACCAACTTACTGTTGCGCGACACGATTAATGTTTGGTTACCACTAGCGCCATCTAGTATCGAGTAGGAGAATTAATAGAGTCAAGATCTTTCTAGAAATTTTGATGCTAGAACTTTCTAGAACTAATCTGTTCAGTCAGGGCCGGTATGTACTCGAACATTCTAGATGCTTCTGCGGTAGAAGGTTCTGGAACTATCCGACGGCCCTATAAAAGGACGGAACGGATCGCGCCCCAGGCAGTATTGGATAAGCGATACATGCGAACATCTATAGCGATCTTCAAGCGCGACTTAAGAGTAATCAGTAGAGCAATTGTGTTTTGTAACTAGTGTGTTTGAGTGGTTGGTTCTCAGTGTGTTTAATTACAGTGTCATCAACTGCCTAGCCTTTTCCCAATCACGTTGGAATCGGCTTCCAGTCTAACCGGATGCAGCTGAATACCAGTATTTTACATGGAGCGACTGCCTATCTGACCTCCACAACCCAGTTACTGGGTAATACGATACCCCTTGGTAAGACTGGTTGTCAGACTTTCGGGCTTCTGACGACCCGTAACGACTGTCAAAGATCCACAAATGACAGCCGGGATCAACGGCTTGACGTGCTTTCCGAGGCACGGGTCTTGGTATGTAAAGATGGTGACCCATCCACGGACCAACCGCGGCAAGCGTAGCTTAACCTGATCGATCGACCCGTGCGGTTTATGCTACTTAGCACAAGTGTCATTTTTGGTTATTTAAATTGGCAGTTTTTAACTGTCACGAACTCCCAGCTCGTAACATTATTAATGCTCCACTTCTGGAACACAGGCCTACCTACCTTCACTAGCTAAGTTAATAACAGTGACGGCAAATTATTATTACATCATCAAATACACTAAGTAGAAAAACATATTACTAGCTGACCCGACAGACGTTGTCCTGTCCGTCCAAAAGTCATTCATACAAAATCCCTACCCTACCTACCCTACCTACCCTACCAACCCTACCTACCTTACCTACGCTACCCTACCCTACACTACCCTACCCTACCCTACCCTACCATACCTACCTACGCTACCCTACCATACCCTACCCTACACTACCCAACCTACCTACCTACCATAAATTGAGATGTAAGCTATCCTATCTTTTAAGTTGGATCATATTATAAATGGTTACAGAATTTTATCAAAATCCGTTCTGTATTTTCGGAGTTTATCGCGAACATACATCGTGACACGAAATTTTTATATAAGTATATAGATTGAAGCTAACTCACAAACCACTAATCAGAATTTGACCAAAATAAGGGACCACTCATTACATACCTTTCAAACAAAAGAAGATTTTTTCTAATCGGTTTATAAATGACGGAGTTCTAGAGGCGATAAAAAAAATGCTGATGTTCTTTTTTTTTAGATTTGACGTTGTCCGCAACTGGCATAAACAAAAAATAATTGCGTTGAAGAAAAAGGGACTGAGTGTCCGTGAAATAGCCAAGGAAACCGGATTGTCGGTGAGTCTTAAAATACTTATTCATTTGGGCTTATTGCTAGGAGCTCCAAATCTATTGTTCTCCAAATATTTGACTTGACTTCATTTTAAATGCATAAAGTAACGCTAGGGTGAACACATTATTTTTAATAAAATAATAACATTAAACTTTAAATAAAAAGTTTTGGTAATTGTATTATGTTTTAACTCAAAACTCTAATTAAAGTGCGCTTACACGAGCAACTAAAATTGCTCCATCTTGGGCAATTCTCGTCAAATATGACGTCACGACTACATCCAGCAATTTCGGGCAATGGCAACATGTAGCAACCTGTTGCCAGAGTTACGGTCACACAATATGGAGGAACTTAAAAATATAGGCAATGCGTCTCCCCCGCCGCCTCCGCCGCCGCACGGTGGATCGAAAATCGGCTGTAGAAGACAGGATCTCGATTTCTTAAATGTATTTTTTTTTGCTGGCAATGACTTCTGCTGATCATTACTGTTCTATAAAATGTCATATGAAGTAATTGTGTGCACAAAAAAATGTATGGAGCTGACATGAAAAATGAGGATATCTCTGGAATCGCAAGGTTGGCCGTTATATCCTTGCACACTGTTATAGTGCTATTTATTTGTGAATTTTTGACATACTTAATATCGCGGCATCACTTGCGATTTTTTTTTAATCTTCAAAATTAAAAAAAGAAAAAGGTATATAATACATTTTAATGCTTAAATATGGCTATACCAAGTGTAATTTACAATATTTTTTATGCTTAGACCAAAAATTCTAAGAAATCACAAAGTCGTATTACCTACTTTGTGATTTTCATTTGAAATGACATGGTAATTATGAATTACGTAATACGTAATCTTGTCTAATGCCTCAAGTCCACATTAGCTAATGATTAATAAAACTTAATACCTATATACCTAGTTAAAAGGATACGTACCAAAATAATTTGGGGTACTCGCTAATTTAGCAATTAGTGCAGGATTAACTTAATGAAAGTAATTAGATAAATGTGATACCATCATTAGTCAATAACAATAAATAGTCAAACATTGGATTCACAACTTCAGTTCATTTAGAGCATGTAAATAAAAAATATTGTAAATTACACTTGGTATCGCCATATTTAAGCATTAAAATGTATTATGTACCTTTTTATTTTTTTTTATTTTGAAGATTAAAAAAAAAATCGCAAGTGATGCCGCGATATTAAGTATGTCAAAAATTCACAAATAAATAGCACTATAACAGTGTGCAAGGATATAACGGCCAACCTTGCGATTCCAGAGATATCCTCATTTTTCATGTCAGCTCCATACATTTTTTTCTTATAAAAATTATAACTCTTCCATTTGTGCACACAATTACTTCATATGACATTTTATAGAACAGTAATGATCAGCAGAAGTCATTTCCAGCAAAAAAAAATAACATTTAAGAAATCGAGATCCACCGTGCGCCGGCCGGTTCCTCTCTCGAAAACGAGATGTAGTTATACGTACACACGAGATAGAAAGAAAATTGACTAAAGATTTCATAACCGATTGGAGATTCGGCAACTCATGAAATATGTAGAGCATATATGTGGAGCAATCAGAAGCAATATTGCCGAAACACATCGGCAATTTATTGTTGTTGCTCCAGATTGCACCACTTAATTGATCCAAATTGATCCATTAATGTTGCCGAGCAATAATTTGTTCAAAAAATTGCCCGTGTATGAGCACCTTTAGAGTTTATGAGATTATTTAAGTTACATGTTGTATAGTGGAGATACATACGTAGCCGTATGTATCTACACAAAAAATAATCAGCTATTTCATAGAAAAGTGGAATACCTACGCGGTTAAAATGTATGGAACAGCTGATTATTTTTTGTAAACCGACGAAAAATTTCTGCGCTGGGGGGAGTCTAGAATTATATGCTGAATTCATGGTTACAGTTTGCGCACTGGATAAAAACTTATTCTGTATAATATTATTGTAGGTTACTGTCCCACTGGTGGGAAAGCTCTCCCCCACGTCTGCAGCCTTTTCCGGCCAATCAACCAAGAACAAGACTAACAATTATATTTTATTTTTAGATACCATCTGTTGACCGTTGTTGGAACAGCTATACCAAAATCGGTAAAAGAAACCGTAACGATTCCACTACAGAGGCAGAGGACAGTCAACCGCAAGAACCTGGCAAAGAAATGACGCCTTGTTCTGCAATAGTGAGACAAAGATTGCAAGATGCTGGCTTAGAACACATACTCATGAAAAAACCTGGAAAAAAGGAACAAGTAGCAAAAAGGTAATTGAATCCGATGAGAATCCACATCGAGATCCCAGCATGTCGATTTTATAACCATCTCACCGCGTGAAGTGAGCGTGGAGTGAGCTGTCAGTGTCAAGTCACCTAATGCTTAGTCAAACTTTAGCATCAGTGTGATCAGGGGCGTAGCTACCGCCGTATCAGCCGTTTTATTTATTTATTTAACACTTGAAGCACACAAATGTACAGAGGAAACAGTGGTAGGTGCAATAAATTTGAGGAATATTTTAACATAAACGCATAAACCTAACTCAAACTATAAATATAATACCTTTATACCTAACTATATATAAATATAAGCACAAATAAATGTACATAAATAAACGAATTGACTAAAAACAAATAAGACAAACAATGAGAAAACATTACCGTTGTAATGATACTGCCAACTTTGTGCGAATGTGCTCGCGAACTTTAAACTTGAAGGATAATCGGTTGGTTGCCATCCTGATTTCCTGTGGGAGCGCATCCGTTTTGTGCTGCTGGGTAGTTTGTTGCGCCACTTCTTCTTCCCAGCTAAAGCACTAGGAAGTGTTGAAGGGTGGGCGTTTTTGGGGGACTGTCTTATGTAATTTTGACGTTCAAAAAGTGCTGACTCTCAGCCTAGTTTGAATAAATGACTTTTGATTTTATCAATGATACGGGGCCCCCAAGCTACAGGGCCCTTTCGAGCCTCGACGTATTATTATAAAGCATTTTTTTTTAATTCAACACCTCAAATACTTTTTAATGACAGGCCTACAATGAATGAATATCTAATAACAATTGACGAGCTGGACAAGACAATTCTTAATAAGCAGCATTCGTTTAGTCAAATTGAACGTATTCGAGTCAGGATGCCACAATTTTCGAGGGCACTTCATTCGCTCTTACATTTTCTCAATAAAGCCAGAGTTTTTAGCGGGATCGCGTTGGAACATGTCGTACGAATTTTCATTTTCATGAAATTTTGTGAAATAGCGAATTAAATTGTATAATTTTGGTAGTGAATTATTCAATTTAGTTACTTGTGAGTGCACAAGTGTAGTGAAGGTGAAAATAAGTGACTAACGTGAACTTTTCGTGTTCCCCCCAAAAACTCCTAATAGGTTGTTGTAAAGTTACTACCGCTTTACAATAACTTTGACTTGACTGACTTTGTACGACTATGACTTTTTGTAACTTAGTGCCTGATAACGGGCCATTTACATGATCGAATAATTTTTTTTTGAAGATTCATTACTTGACACTGGCTAGATGCACAAACCGTGCGAAGGCAAAACAAAAAAAAAAACAAAATTAATGCTAGAATGGCAGCTAGGTTTTATCTCCCGAGTTTAGGTACGTTTTTCTTTAATTTGTAAAAAAGTATTTTTGAAATTGGCCGTATTCGGGTAAAAAGGGCCAATATCGTGATACAGGGCCCCTTTAGGATTTTTGACAGTCGTTACGGGTCCTCAGAAGCCCGAAAATCTGACAACCAGTCTTACCAAGGAGTATCGTATTATACAATAACTTAGTTGTGGAGGTCAGATACGCGGTCGCTCTACGTAAAATTCTGGTATTCAGCTACACCTGGCTAGACTGGAAGCCGCCCTAACAGACTGTGGATTTGTAGACGATTTTTTATTCTTCATTTTCATTCCTCTCAATAACTACCTGGTACTTATTGACAAGCCCGCGCTGTCCTCCCATACCTATATCACTGTAATTTGAAAACATTGTTAAAGCCAATTATTTTTAAAAGAGTAACCGTGGAGTTTCTTGCCGGCTCTTCTCCATAGGAAACGACAATTTAGAACCGTGCACCTAGCTTCTGACGTTTCATAAGTGCCCATGCAGGTTTATGTGAAGTTAGCCGATCCGACATACGTTGTCCTGTCTTAACTATGAATATTGAAATAGCATTATATATAGATGATACGCGCAACTTTCTTAATTTTATACGTGTAACTCATATGACCTGTCAGTAGGGAAGCTAATTCTGCCGAAAGAACGCAAACATTGTCTCGAGTTAATCACAGCGTTCTTATCGTTTAAGTAGTCGTTGATAGAATAGTATGCCTTAAAACAAAGATTTGATTTTACTTTAGCTTTAAACGCATTAAAACGTAAATCTAGCAAAGAATAGGGAAGCTTTTATAAAAATAAATGGTTATATATAGCCATCGACATTCATACTCAAAACTTCCCTCACGAAATTTTCCTAATTCCTCCGTATTACATGCCCCACCATGACAACCGATTTCCACACAACTCCTCTGCCGCTTTCAGACTTCTGTAGGTACTCGTTTCTTACTCTATCAATTCGTGTAACAAACACCACACAATGTGAAACGAATGGATAGAAAATGAATAAGTTTTTTTTTTTTTTCTAGCGAGTTTGTGCAGATTTATGAGGCATTAAGAGAACGAATAATAGCGCTGAAGCAAGAAGGATTGAACGATAGCCAGATTGCTTTCCTGTTGGATACTTCGGTGGGTAGCTTAAAATGTTTATTTATTTTAACCATTTATGCACACACATATAAACAGACAAGAATAAAAGGAACAGAAAAATACGTACAAAGGTAATGCTTATTTCTACAGAAATCTCTTCCAGCACACCTGCGATAGGAGAGAAGATAACAGAGATGTAGACAACGCGTGTAATAATAATAGACAAAGGCCTTTGTCTAGTGGACCATAATCCACCACGCGGGCCCAGTACGGTTTTGTCGGATGTCACATCAGGCCATGTCTTGGAATTTTTGTTTCTAGGACATGCCGGTTTCCTCACGATGTTTTCCTTCACCCTTTTTGAGAGCTGTGGTGATGAAATTATTAACAAAAAGTGAAGTGGGACATGCTCTTTTGTTGGGGCCTGTACCACTGCTTCACTTGATTACAACCACGACTTATTGCCACCTCAATTGCGTAACATACTTCCTTTCATAATCTGAAGGATTCTGAAGGAAATTCCTAATCCTAATTGCTTCATAGTGTAACGAGCTTGGGGTTCGTGACAGTTAAAAACTGCCAATATAAATTACCAAAAAAAGACACTTTAATTACACAACCTAAGAACCACTCAAACACACTGATTACAAAAGACCATTACTGATCACCCTTAAGTAGCACTTGAAGATCGCTTTTCGAAGTTCTCGCATTTATCGCTTCCAATAATAGTGCCTGGGACGCGATCCGTTCCCACTTTTATAGGGCCGTCGGATAGTTCCAGAACTTCCGAACTTCTTCTGCCGTAGAAGCATCTAGAATGTTCGAGTACATACCGGCCCTGACTGAACAGATGTCGATAGTTCTAGGAAATCATCAATTTTTCATCGCAATTTCTAGAAAGATCTTGACTCTATTAATTCTGCCACTCGATACTAGATTGCGCTAGTGGTAACCGCGCAACAATAGGTTTGAAATATTCGTCAGCTCAACAGTGTAAATAATACAATGGATATTGTTGATTTTTTCAAAATTTAAGGCATTACAATTGTGTGTTAGGGTGCAAACCTAAAGATACAGGTTTTTCGGTCCCGATTTGTCGAGGTTGGTACGGATAGGTACCGGTCAAACCACATATAGAAACAGGTAAATCTGTTCTTAGTAACCATCATGTTATGCGAGTCATTTAATCATATACAACGTGCCCGAACAGCGGTGCACGTTTTTTTTTTGTCTGGCATCTCGCAGTTGACCTTGAGAGGCCATGACTGCTTAACTGGGCTTTCCTATGAAGGGTAAATATGATATGGGTTTTAGTGATACTAAAAGCCTCCAGCCAGGGCATAAAACCTACTTAACCTAAAGCGACTGCACGCTGAGGGCACCCCCTGTGGGGTACGAACCTCGGCTCAGGGCGTCACTGGCGGGGGGGGGGGGGGGGGGGACAGCTAGTGGGGACAGGCTGGATCAAGATGTTTTCATGATTATTAACATTCGGGGAATTTAACTCTACTGGCTCAGCTGCGGCGCGGGCTGGTACATCAACGAGCAAGGGACGGTCGGGGAAAGACGAGATGCGCCGGTGTCGAAAATATTTATAGTGTGCGTACAGACAACAGATTGTTTTAAGCTTTGTAAATCAATGTGCTCCCATTGGTCAATCAAATATTTTTAATATAGGTAAGCCTAGTTACTAAGAATAGGTCTAAATATATATAAGTGAGGACCCTTTACCAATAAAGTTATATAAATAAATAAATAAAATAATTAATAAAAAATATATTTATTTCAGGGGTTCCCGTATTAAAATCACAAGTTCAAGTTCATGTTCACAAAATCACGAGATAAATACAAATCACAGAGTAAAAAAAAAAAAATACAATGTCATCTAATTAAAAATACAATGTCAAATAAAAAATACATTTATAATGATTCGGAAATTAATATTGTAAAATACAAATTAAAATAAAAGTTTCATTTTCCAGATAGTGTTAAAAATGAAAGTTTCACTTTCATTTTTAACACTATCTGGATGGACCCAACAATGTCTTCGAATTCGTCAGACAATGAGTTTTTTCCCCTCGAAAGTGTTCATTATAAATATAAAAAAGCACAGTCGGTGTTTCTAATATGAACCGTAAAAGAAAGAAATATGGATCGTATTATCAATTATTCAAACTAATCTCCTTCCAACATTTATCAATCACATTTATGTTGCTGTGTAATTTATGTCATTTGTTCCACAAAGGTGGTTTAGCAAATACCAGTGCTATCAAAACATCGCAACCCATATACATTTTCACGACGGCAGAAGAGGACACACTACACAGGCAAATGCTTAGCCCCGTGTGACTCGGTCCAGGTAGTCGGCACCGACATGCTTAAACCTGTTCCTTTATAAATGAGCGCATGAGATAACACGGGAAAACCCGACCGTCCCTTGCTCGTTGATGCGCTAGCCCGCGCCGCAGCTGAGCCAGTAGCTTTAAATTCCCCGTCTAATAATCATGAAAATAATATCTTGATCCAGCCTGTCCCCAGTAGTACTAGCTGCCCCCCCCCCCCCTAACCCCCCCCCCCCCCCCCCCCCCCGCCAGTGACTCCCTGAGCCGAGGTTCGTACCCCACAGGGGGTGCCCTCAGTGCGCAGTCGTTTTAGGTTTAAGTAGGTTTACGCCCTGGCTGGAGGCTTTTAGATTCCTATAAACCTTCACAGGAAAGTCCGGTTGAGCAGTCACGGCCTCTCAAGGTCAACTGCGAGACGCCATTCCTAAAAAACCACCGATCGGTACCGACCCGCACAGACTCGCCTGCACCGGTAACCTGTTTCTTTATGTAAGCAACCTGTTCCTAATGTATTGTTAGTATCTTTTTTGACTAGCTGCGCCCGCGGCTTCGGTCGCGTGGTTATCGGAAATCATCCCAGACTATGTCATTCCTTATAACATCAGCTATCTGCTAGTGAAAGTCCCGTCAAAATCGGTCCAGCCGTTTCGGAGATTTGCCGGAATAAACAGAGAGACGGACAAAAACATTTTTTAATTTAAAAGTACGGTATGGACTCGTATACGCATTTATTGACAAAAATACTTTATTGTACACGTTATTCTCTTGATAGCAGTGGTGGCCCAGTGGTAACGGCCGCGACTTACGAGTCGTGCGTTCGAACCCAGCCAGGCGCATTACTTTGTGTAAATCATTTCATCACCACCTGCTCTCAAACGATGAAGGAAAACATCGTGAGGAAACCGGCATGTCCTAGAACCAAAAATTCTAAGAAATGTGACATCTACCAACCCGCACTGGGCCCGCGTGGTGGATTACGGCCCACTCCCTCTCACTGAGAGGAGGCCTGTGTCCCAGCAGTGGGAACGTTATAGGCTGAGTATGTATGTATGTATGTTATTCTCTTTCCATTAATCGAGGGGCTTATTGTCAAGTAATAACAGCCTCATGAGTCGATCGATCAGGTTAAGCTTCGCCTTCCGCAGTTGGTCCGTGGATGGGTAACCATCTTTACATACCAAGACCCCTCCGTGCGTCAGAAACCTGCTAACATACGTGGATCTTTAACAGTCGTCAGAAGCCCGAAAGTCTGACAACCAGTCTTACCAAGGATTATGTGTTACCCAGTAACTGGGTTGTGAAGGTCAGAGAGGCAATTAATTGCTTCATGTGAAATACTGGTATTCGGCTCCATCCGGTTAGACTGGAAGCCGACCCCAAAGTTGGGAAAAGGTTTCCATGTATCGATGAGATATACGGGCAAAGTTTTTATCCAATGCGCAAATTTTAACCATGAATTCAGCATATCATTCTGGAACCCCTAGCGAAGAAATTTTTCGCCGGTTGTACAAAAAAAAATCAGCTGTTTCATAGAAAAGTGCAATACCTACGCGGTCAAAATGTATAGAACAGCTGTTTTTTTTTTTTGTGTATCTGGCGAAAAATTTACCCTGTATAAACGTGTACTTACTTATTTATTTTTTTCAGCGACGCACAGTTCATAGGTGGTGGAAACGCTGGTGCAATGATGGTCATATGCAAACGGGCAAACGAACAGGGAGGAGACGAAAAACGACACCTGAAGAAGACCAACTCTTCATAGACCGTGTGGCTCAAGCAGAGTCTGTTCATACGCCTACCTTGGCTAAGGAATGGGGGATTTCTATGCTGTAATATAAAATATACTAGCTGACTCAACAGACGTTGTCCTGTCCGTCCAAAAGTCATTCATACAAAATCCATACCCTACCTACCCAACCCTACCTACGCTACCCTACCCTACCCTACCCTATCCTATCCTACCCTACCCTACCCTACCCTACCTACGCTACCCTAGACTACCCTACCTACCCTACCTACGCTACCCTAGACTACCCTACCTACCATAAATTGAGGTGTAAGCTATCCTATCTTTCAAGTTGGATCAAACTGAACACGGTGAAATCGGTTAAGTAGTTTAGGAGTACATCGCCGATGAACAACGTGATACGTAATTTATATATCTATATAAATAAAACGAAAAGTCCTGACTGACTGATTGACTGACTCATCAACGCCCAGTCCAAACTCTTGGACCTGGAAAGCTGAAATTTTGCATAGAGATTCCCTTGATAATGTAGACAAGGAATAAGGAAGGATTTTTCGAAATTCAACCCTTTAGGGAATTAAATAGGGGATGAAAGTTCCGCGCGGGCGAAGGCGCTGGCAAAAGCTAGTATTATATATTAAGATAGCAAAATTGGATAAGTGAGAAATCTCCCCATAGCTGGAACTCATGCTTAGGTCCCGAAACTTTAGCACTGAATTTCCTCTATTAGTGGGACAAAACAAACCTCCATATCTGGGACTAACTTTTGCCAAGCGGCTTCACCCGCGCGGAACTTCCATCCCCTATTTAACTCCCTTAGAAGTTGAATTTCTAAAAATCCTTCCTTATTCCTTGTCTACATTATGAAGGGAACCTCTGTGCAAAATTACAGCTTTCTAGGCCTGGCCTGGCTTTTTTGGACTGGGCGATGATGAGTCAGTCAGTCAGGACTTTTCTTTTTATTAATATAGATTCGTTCTTTCGATTTTATCGTCATAATTACCTCTATAATTGAGTTATAGCCTGACCAATACCGCTGTACCGCGCCTTAGGTATGGGCGCGGCGCGACGGGGTAGCAGAGCAGGCCGCTGATTCGTCAGTGCAAACCGCTGATTCGTCAGCGCAAGCCGCTCATACGTCAGTGCAAGCCGCTGATTCACCAGTGCAAGCGGCTCATTCGTCAGTGCAAGCCGCCCATTCGTCAGTGCAAGCCAATGATTCGTCAGTGCATGCCGTGATACGTCAGTGCAAACCGCTCATTCGTCAGTGCAAGCCGCTGATTCGTCAGTGCAAGCCGCTGATTCGTCAGTGTTAGCCGCTCATTCGTCAGTGCAAGCCGCTGATTCGTCAGTGCAAGCCGCTCATTCGTCAGTGCAAGCCGCTCATTCGTCAGTGCAAGCCGAAGATTCGTCAGTGCAAGCCGCTCATTCGTCAGTGCAAGCCGCTCATTCGTCAGTGCAAGCCGAAGATTCGTCAGTGCAAGCCGCTCATTCGTCAGTGCAAGCCGCTCATTCGTCAGTGCAAGCCGCTCATTCGTCAGTGCAAGCCGCTCATTCGTCAGTGCAAGCCGCTGATTCGTTAGTGCAAGCCGCTGATTCGTTAGTGCAAGCCGCTGATTCGTCAGTGTTAGCCGCTCATTCGTCACCACTCACAGCGTCTCGTCCCCCGCCTCGCCGCGCATACCTAAGGCGCGGTACAGCGGTATCGGAAAGGCTATAGTGAATGTATTTTACCTCTTTTAAGTTCGATTTTATTCGTCATAATTACCTCTATAATTGAGACAGCGAGTGTATTTTATCTCTTTTACTGAGACTATATTTGAGGGATTAGTTCGTGAGATCGTGTCTGGTAGCAACGTACCCGCGATTATTTGCTTTCTATCTTTCCAGATGTGTACGTAGACGTTTATTAGAAGCAGGTTTCAAACGCGAGAAGAGGATACCCTATGTACCTTTCAAAGCTGGCCGCAATCACAGCAAGTAATACACTTATTTTTTTTTTTAGTGTTTATTTAATTAAATATGTTGTTACAGTTTAATTTTAAACATCTCCTGCCAAACTGCAAAACAATTTGTCGGCAGATTTACTTACACTACCCCGGTACGGAAACGTGGTCGCTCACAATAGGCCTCAAGAAGTCTGAAAGTCACCCAAAGGGCAATGGAGAAGGCTATGCTTGGAGTTTCCCTACGTGATCGAATCAGAAATGAAGAGATCCGCAGGAGAACCAAGGTAACCGACAAAGCACTAAGAACTGGCAAACTTAAATGGCAGTAGGCAGGGCACATAGCTCACAGAACAGATGGCCGATGGGGCCGGAAGGTTCTGGAGTGGCGACCGTGTACTGGAAGACGTAAAGTTGGAAGGCCTTCCGCAAGGTAGACCGATAACCTACCTTTCGGCTCCATTGGCAATCTGTTCTGCGAGCAATGTGCTCTGCCCTCTGCCACTTAAGTTTGGTAATTCTTGGGGCTATTTCGGTTGCCTTGGTTCTCCTGCGGATTTAATTCATAATTCCATTGCCTTTTAGCCTTCTAATAAGGCCCATTGTGAGCGATCATCAGTATAACAGCATTATAAATGGGACATATCATAAGTTAACTATGTTTATGTACAGGGCCGATGAAGAATTCAAACAACGAATAATAACGATGAAACTAAATGGAGTTGCTGTCACCGACATCGCTAAACAGTGTCGAGTGCCGGTGAGTGTACAATCCTTATTCTTATACTAGCTTATACCTGCGGCATCACACGTGGATATCCGAAAATATCCCACGGGAACGGAATACCGGGATTTAAACTTTTTTTTTTTGCTATTTATTATTAACAGACTTCAAAAAGAAGGCGTTATGCCGTCGTATATTGACGGATTTGCAAAATTATTTTTTTGTTCGAAAGGGGTTTTCCGCCGGACCATTTCGGATCCGGCGGTTACAAATAATTAAAATACACATCCAAAGTCACCGACTTCCGAAATTAAAGTTATTTTGCACTTTGTAGTGTTTTTTTGGAAGGCGGTTGTTATTCTTTTGAAAAAAGTTTTTATATTTGTCCCCATTTCATCCAGATCCGTATAGCAGTCTTTTTTGGGTCATCCAGACAAACGGACAAACATTCTTCGTTACTATTTTATCACACAAGGTGGTAGGACCATCGCCGCGCTAACTGTCACCTAGAATTCACCACATGATTCTTGACGTGGAAATCTTTCAACGGTTAACAAAAAAAAAAATTGCTGATAAATAGAAAATTTCAATACCTATCAAAATTTATGGCTCAGCATTTTTTTTTTATAATAACCAATGAAATCTTGTCCAGTGTGCCCTGTTGTCTGCACGCTGCAGGAGTTGGACGCTGCTGGAAGTGCCAAACTCGTAGCTAGATCCTGGGCTGACTGTATTTAGATTGCTATCGACAAGCTAAGGAGTTCTCATTGATATTTGAGTTTATAGCTGATGGAACTAAACGTGTCGCTGAATGCATTAGTCGAGGCAATATGACAGCAAGATATTTAACATAATGTGTTTTCGAACGCACTTACGCGCCTGCGCCTCACGCCGACCTATAGTAGCGTAGTCGGCGCGAATACCGACCACTGATTGGCTGATGTTAGGTTGGTAGAAATGAGTTTGGTTGGACGATAGATGATAAGTATGGCGGCATTGGGATTCTAACTCTTGTGTCGTAATGATGTTATTAGTTATATTTTATAGTTTTATGCCAATAACAAAACCCTTTTACCATAAACTGACTCACCCCGACTAAAAGTTTTAATAAATAAATGTTCATTTTTTCAGCGAAATACAATTTACCTATGGTGGAAGCGATGGCGTCAGAATAATAAGACAAGTACGACTGAACAAGATAAAAGTACAGCAGAAGATGCAAACGTCGGAAAGACTTTGCAAAGGCCAACAATAATATCTTCACAAAAGTCTAAATGGCGACGAAAACTACCCGATGCAGAATCGAAATCTTAAGATACACTTACACAAGAGTTAAAATGAAACAAGAATTATACCTATTTTAGTTGCCCGGTAATGCTAATCTTGTCAAAACTTGTCATCATCATCATTTCAGCCGAAAGACGTCCACTGCTGGACATAAGCCGCCCCCAAAAGGGGGTTTTGCCATAATCGCCACACTTGGCAGGCGGGTTGGCGATCGCAGTATGGTGGTAAAATGCATAGAGAACGCTGCTGCCCATTCTCTAGTAAGTCCCTTAGTCGCCTTCTACGACACCCACGGGAAGAAATGGGATGGTGCTACTCTTTTACGTCCGGCACCATACGGTACTAAAACTTGTAAATATTGGTAAATAGAAAATAAAAATAAATCTCGAAATAAAAAATATTTTAAGGGTAAATTGTTTATTTCCTTTATTCCACTTCCATCATATTTACATTTCGAATATAATACAAAGCACATTTACAATATAATACAGAGGTTAAAAACTACTCAGAGATCACTCTCTGAGTGTGTCCTCACGTCTCTTTGTCCAGACATAATCTTGCTTAGATCATGTGAAGACCATGTGGATTGGTGTCTGTAATGGTCTTTTGAGATACCACACACATTGAATAGGACTGTCCGGTCAGTGCACGCATTTGTCAGTCATGATTTTACATATAATACGTACTTTCTAAGTTTGTCTTGTACCCTCCCAATATGCATTTTCCCAATTGAACATGAACCTTATTTTTATTAAATAAAGTTGAAAATCTATCAAAGAAATTTGACAGATTGGGGTAGCTTGATGTGCTGGCGTCTGTACATCACTGATATCGGTGAACAAAATATCATGAGGACTGCCAGTCTCCTCCAGTCGCGATGGCAATAACGTCGTCCTCCTATCTCGCCGCCGAACGACCTACATCTCGTCTTCGTCCATGGTGGCCACTCTCAGCCGCCCACGTCATCCTGGAATGCGAGGCCGTGGCTTCTCAACGAGAAGAAATCCTCGGAACAGTGAGGTCGCTCCGCGAAGCCTGTGAAGCTCCCAGGAAGCTTCTGTGCTTTTGGGTGGAGCTAGACTGGCTTTGTTAGGCAGTATCCCCACGCACAAGGACCGAATCATCATGGTGGCCACTCTGTCACAACTCCACCTGTCATCACTGCGCCTTCCCAGGTGTCCTGCACAACTCCATTTGAGTTCCATAATACGCTTTCCGATATCGAAGACCTTCGTACGTGTTCGTATCTTGATGTTTGGAACTCGGTCTATTATCCTGATGCCAAGCATGGAACGCTCTATGTCTCTCCATGCAACTCTCAGCCTGTACACAGCTTATTGCGTTACGGGTAGTCAAATGCCCGAAAGTCTGATATTCACTCTTGCCAAGAGGCATTGTGTTTCCCAGTAACTGGAAAACGCGATACCAGTTCCCCAGTTGCAGGAAAACAGGTATCGTGTACTCGTTTATACGATACTGAAACTGCTGAGTGGGCCTGCAACTGCATTGACATTGCATTCACCTGTGTGAATGCAATTCTGGGTACTGGTGTACCATTGGCACAGCTCTGCCCTACCCTTCGGGGCAGCATGGTGTGATGTTATTTATGTGCCTTCAAGAACACAGCATAGCTTGGAGGCAGAAATATGTTTGGAAGAACTTCAACAGCCTAGCTCCTTCCCACAGATCTTTTCGACAAAAAAACTTGTCAAATTAAAACTCATTTTTTTTCTAAACTCTTAGATTCCTAATCTGTAGAAGTATTTGCCATAGCTTGACTCTTCTTCACCAGTTTCAGATTTGAAGTCTTTTTACAAATACCACCTACTTTGACGTTTATATTTTTTAATTTAGCATCACCTATTACCGTGTAATGACGTATTACTTGGTTCAATTTTCTAGACACAATTTTTGAAATCGCATCTCTATTTGTAGTTTTTATTACAGGGCTTTTTATTATATCTTTACAAACACTAGGTGTTTTTAGAAGGTAACCACTAATCCGTTTCTTTGGTTCTACATGGGAACTGATAAATGCTGAGTTAATTGTATCTTCTCTAAATGGTATATTATTAACACCGACAGGACTTGTTTCGTTAGTATTGTGACATATGTCATCACTTTCTATCTCAGTTTTGATAAGATCTTCAATAATTAATTCGTCTTTAACGTCTATTTGATAACAACCATCTTCAAAGACACTATCTTCCAATTCTATCGGCTCATTTTTAACTATATTTTGTACTATTTTCGTGTCATTATTTTCTGATATAGAAGGTACGCTTTCGTTTTCGGGTTCAATTTTTACAGTACGAAATACTTCTGCAACGCTCAAGGTTCCCGCTGATTTGAGATAATCTGCGTTTTTAACGTCTACTTGACAATAACCATCTTCCAAATCTATCGGCTCAATTTTTACTATATTCTGTACTATTTCCGTGTTATTGTTTTCCAATAAAGGAGGTACGCTTTCGTTTTTGGGATCAATTTCTACAGTACATAATAATTCTACAACGCTCATAGATCCTGATTTGAGATGATTTGCGTTTTCTTTTATTGAAGTGATGTCCTTTTTTCGTATCTGAAATGTGAAACAATAAAACCATTTTAAAAAAGATTCACAACTTTTCGAGGCATGTTTGCGATATGTATTATTTTATGTATAACTTTTTACTGAGTAGTCCGATTATGAACATTCTTATTTTATTGTAAAAGGTATGCTTCGAAGTTCGTCCCATACAAAATTGAAAGAAAAAATTCTCCCCTTAGTGTACAAAAAAATATCCCATAAAAAAAAAAAACTTTTTAACAAAAAAATTGGCAAACTATGGAACAGCCTGGGCCACGTGTCTTACTTCCACAGTTACACCATTGTTAACATTACTGCTACCGTAACTCACATGTTCGCCTATGTTTGCTAACCCCTGCAGCAAAGCATCGCTGAGCAGCGCTTTGTTCCTGAAACCCGCAGCCGCTTTCAGTCTTCCAGCGCACTCCCAACATAGGCGCTCTAGTATAGAATGGTTATTTTCCGTCACCTGGTAGAGGGAAGAAAGATAAATGCTTAATATCCTTTAAACTCGATGGCGCAACCTTAGAGGTATCGAAACTACATTATGGAAGGGGCGACTAGAATCAGTTCTAATTTAATGTAAATGTTGACGTTCAAAAGTGCCTTGAAAGTGCCTATTTTAAATAAATGCTTTGACTTTCAACATTGATATTCTAACAGAGTGCATCTCAGAGCGTTGAAAAAATACACTGTTTGATTTTCCACTGTGGGCGTTAAACAGTGCATTGAAGACACATTGCGCAAAAAAAATCCGCTGCGATTATGTTACGCCTGTGGGAACAGGGTAACTGGCGAAATGTAGGTGTACTATTTATGTAGATACAACTCTCCCTGACCGTTAGTGAATTATAGGCGTGATGTTATGTAAAACAAAGACAACAATGACTTACCGCTATCCCAGTAACATTCTGGAACATTTCTCTCAACTCAATTTCCTTCAAATCATACATTTTCACATCTAAAGTTAGACATACCCTGCACATCTGAAAAAATAATAAATCAGGGTGAATTTTTAGATGGGAACAGTAAGTCTATGTTTTTCGCGCATTGGATTTTCGACCCTCGATGTTGAACCGAACATAGAGAATACTACAGAGTACATCCCAGCGCGTCGAAAATAGAACAGTGTTTTACAGTGTGTGTGTGTCAACTGTCGACGCAGTGCGTTGATGATACAGTGAGCGACAAAATCCCAGCGCGGTTTTATTACGTCCGATGGAGGGTACATTAACCAGTTTGTTATTGTGAAATGGGTCAGCTCTTAATCTCAGTCTCGCCTAGTGGCGGGTTACACGTGGAAGAGAACACAGAAGCCGGAAGAGAGTTCTACACTTTGGCCGTGTGCGTCTCAGCAGTTAAATGATAATGATCTTAGGAGACCGTCCTTTGAGAGCATCTTATCATATAAAAATCCGGAGGCAAGCGACATTTTAAGTATTGAATACAAATATGCTAATTTTTTTTTTTTAGAAATTTGTTTTATCAGACCTGCAGAATGACTTAATAAGAATAAATAATTAATTTGGCTCACATTTGAGTCTACCAGTGTATCCGAATCACCAACAGCATTGTCCTCGTCGTCAAAAATATCAGTATTTTCAACCTAAAAAATAAAAAGAAGATTTTTAACTCAAGAAGAAAATTTTTAATTAAATTTATATTAGGTCTTTACCTATGAAATTGCCGTTCTGCAGTACTGGCCATTTCAAATGAAAATAATTTTTGTTTGGCTAAGAATTCTAATTTCAAATTAATTTTATTTTAAAAACATGGATTTTTTTTTCTAAAAGTAGTCATTTCTTTATTGATTAGTGTTACATTTTCATCGCATTTCAATCTTTTTCGTCATCATGGATACGTTAAAAATTCGAGTAATTATGGAATATGAGTACCGTCGTGGCAGCAACGCGGCACAAGCGGCACGCAACATCAACGACGTTTACGGAGCTAACACTACAAACCAACGCACCACCTGTTATTGGTTTGCTCGCTTCCGTTCTGGAAATTTCGACCTGAAAAATGAACCTCGCGGTCGTCCGAAGACTTTGGTCGACAATGACGAATTAAAGGCGATTGTGGAAGCTGATGATACACAATCTACGGCTGAATTAGCAGCAGCTTTCGACGTTAGCGTCAAAACAATATTGGTCCATTTGCGTCAAATTGGCAAGGTAAAAAAGCTTGACTTGGTGCCCCACGAACTAAATGATCGCCAGCGCGAAGTACGCGTCGAGACGTGCCTTGCACTGCTCAACAGACACACAAATGAAGGAATTTTGAACCGCATTGTTACCTGCGATGAAAAATGGATTCTGTTTGATAACCGTAAGCGCTCAGCAAGTTGGTTGGATCCTGATTCAGCACCTAAACAATGCCCTAAACGAAAACTTACCCCTAGAAAAGTGATGGTCACTGTTTGGTGGTCTAGCGCCGGTGTGATTCATCACAGCTTCTTACCAAACGGGGTGAGCATTACTGCAGATGTGTACTGTGAAGAACTGAACACAATGATGGAGAAGCTGGCGCATCTCCAACCAGCATTGGTCAATCGCTCGTCTCCGCTGCTCCTGCACGACAACGCGCGACCTCATACTGCACAGCAGACGGTCTCCAAGTTGCAAGAACTGGGGTTGGAAGCTCTCCGTCATCCGCCCTACTCACCAGACCTTGCGCCTACTTTTTCCAGAATTTGGATAACTTCTTGGCGGGAAAAAAATTTAATACCCGAGAGGCAGTACAAAATGCCTTTGAAGAATTTGTTGCCTCCCGTCCAGCTGATTTCTTTAAGAAGGGCATCAATAAACTGCCACTGCGATGGCAAAGATGCATTGATTGCATGGGTGATTACTTCGATTAATACAAATAAAAAATTCATGAAAAAAATTCGTTTAAATTTTTTCATACAAAACGGCAATTTCATAGGTAAAGACCTATTATTTCATTTATGTTCTTATTCGTATGAAACGCTTGATTACAGTCGCTTTCAGGAATATGCAGATTAACGTTACACAATTATGGTTAATTTTCGTATGACATGCTAATGTACTTAGCTTGAATAAAACCTGTGGTTGGGTGTTAGTATAATAAAATTTGTCTCATAACCGTTATGGACGCAGTCTGTACATCAAGCTAAGTAAATTTTGGAAAAATACAGGGTGGCAGATCGACTTGCAAATTGGAACATGAATTCAGCATATTATTCTAGGCCCCCTGACCCATTTTTTTGGGTGGGAAATTATCAAATAACTTCTCCCGCTCTGGTGGAGCAGGACTTCAGACTTTTACTGACTAAAACGCACCCGTGTTCCCTCAGGTGCCGGCGTGTCAGGGGCGGCGACGGTACCTATATCTTTCGAACAACCCGCACCTGGCAGGCATCGGCCCTTGCGGGCCCCATCAGGTTGTGTAGACAACTCTTTGAGGCGCGCGTGGAACACAACGCGCCGTCGACCTGAGCTTGATCCTTACCGAACAGCGAGCTACCCATTACTCGCCGTCCGCAAGCCCATGCCTACGGTGGCCGGATATCGGCCTGGGATTCCCGACGCCGAGGGCGTCTACGTATCCTGCGGCGGCTGGGGTCGCGAGGGCGCATATGCTGCCTTTCCCTCACGTGCGCCGCCTCCCTCTTCGCGAGCATCACTGCTTCGCTGAAGGAGGTGACGGCTCCCCATGCCCTCTCGCTCCGTACCATGGCCTGGACCAGGGCCGGACGCGAGAGATCGCCGCCGCCGATCGCCGCCACGAGGACACGGCGGTGCTCCGCCCAAGCAGGGCAGACCGCCACCGTGTGCTCCACCGTGTCCTCAGGGCGATCTTCACAGTGGAAACACCCGGGCGTTTCCTCCCGCCTTTTGCGAAACAGGAACCTCCCGAAACAGCCGTGTCCGGTGAGGGCCTGCGTCAGGCGGAAGGTGAGGACGCCGTGGCGCCTCTCAAGCCACTTCTCAAAGAGGGGACTTACCGCCGCAATCGTGGCGTGCCCAGCACTGAGCCATCTGGTGTAAACATGTTTCGACGGTTTTAAAAATTACATGAAACTAGCTTTCGCCTGCGGGTTCGCCCGCGTGCAGGTTGGTGTATTATACATATAAACATTCCTCTTGAATCACTGTTTCTATTGATAAAAACCGCATTAAAATCCGTTGCGTAGTTTAAAAGATGTAAGCGTACAGACACGAAAAGTGACTTTGTTTTATACTATGTAGAAGTTTTCATATGCCTAGCCTTTTCGTAAGTATGCAGCTGAATACCAGTATTTTACATAGAGCGACTGCCATCTGACTTCCACAAGAAACCTTCTCGACTAATGCATGTGCCGACCATACATACATTGAGATAAGGGCAATGAGAACAATGAATTCATGTTTACATAATTTTGTCGACTCACCTTCACTTCATACCATGGACCGGAATGACTAGCGTCAGCACAAGTTTCAGCAGAAACCTGAGAAAAAAAATGTAAATCAAAACAATGGAGAAAATAATAATTAAAATACCCGACCGCGCAAAGCGTAGGTAATCGAAAAGTAATCTTTAGATGAAGCTTCAGTTTAGCCCGCGAAATTTAAATTTTCTCACCGTTAGTGCTATATCTAGATACTAATCAAATGTATCATAGATTTCAGTACATACTGCAATCTATGATACATATAATATAACAGTCAATTAATTGATAAATGAATAAATTATTATTCTTTAACAGCGTGCATCCCGCGCCCGCTAGCAAGGTCGCATTTATAATGGTTTTTTGTGACAATTTTTTATCATTTAATTGTAATAAATACTGCAAATAGAAAATAATTGACGGTATGCGGATTTTTATATTTAAATGACAAAATAACTGCATAAAAAATGCCACACAAACTTATAAATACCAACGATTTAGTGGTTGGCTGAAAAAAATAGTAAATAGGTACTTTGATTTAAACAAGATAATCACAAAAGCCACTTGAAATGCGACGTTGGCAGCCCGCGCCAGATGGACGCTCTTAAACTTTTATTTTATTCTTCCAAAAGTATGTTATCCAAAAATGGAGTTGGACACTCACATTATTTAATACAAAGTGCCCAGTTCAAATGCCACAAAATGCACACCTGCATTTATGTCCTACAAGGCAAGAACAATAGTATGTATAATATATCATACTATGGCGTCAAAACTATCTCTTACATTTTCGTTTTTATTTATTAAAATGTAGATACAGTCGCCAGCAGGTCAAGCTATCCCAAACTGTCAAATTTTCCCAATTGAACATAAACCTTATTGATGATGACCTTTGTGATAAAGTTGAAAAACGATCAAAGAAATTTGACAGATTGGGGTAGCTTGATGTGCTGGCGTCTGTACAATATATTCTAATATAGACAGCGCTTGGTTTGATTCTACCTCGTAAGTAAATAATATATGATCCAAGACCACTGTCCTCTATCAGTCTGCCAAAGGAATGGGCTGCAACAGTTAGAACTAAATTTATTAACTACTCCACAAAGAAGTATAGATTGTGTGGAATTTTGGACAGCGCTAACATGCAAGATGTGATGCATGACTATGATTACCTACCTTTTCCTTTACATCATCAACTTATTCCTAATAAAATATCTGTAAGCCATCTATTCTGAATTAATTTTTTCATTTTAGTAGCTACAACTTGTAATAAGACTATACTGTTGCAAGCGAGGTGGTGAATCATGAGAAGTTGTAGCTACTATATTTTTATTTATTATTTAGTACAATAAGTAATCATCAATATTAATTGCATTTGCATAGGGATTGTAGATGTTTGTCTAGGAAAATACCTTCATACTTTCTTTATCCATTGTCTGTAACGGGTTTCTACTGACTTGGACACTGATTTTTCTTTTATTTCGCGCCAAACGCATTTCATGTCGCTCCTTCTTTTTTTGATGAAAACTAGAATTTCCATCATTCCATGGGAATTGACTTGGCACAGCAGATTTTTTCAACACAGGTCTGGCTGAATTATAATATAATGTTATAGTTGAGTAATTTTTGTTAAGCCAAGTACTAAAAAACATTTGCACTATATAAATCATTGAAGGTTGGTCGCGCACAGACATAATCAAGGTGACATAAGTAACTATTTATCATTATAAATCAGTAGGTACAAAATATTCTTACGTTTTTCTAGTACTGAGTCCTTCGGTAGCTGGTAATCGTCAGCCGTGAAGTGGCTTTTACAAACGAGGCTATTTTTCGTTGGAGTATATTCATCTCTGCGAATCGCTACAAGCCACTGTTTTAATCGGCTTTTATCGCCTGTAGGGAACTTATGCCCTCCTGTTTTATTTGCACACATAGGCACTGCACAACACTGTGGCATTTTAGAAAAAAATATTCCTCTTGTAGCGTTTTTAAGATAAATAAACCAAAATAATGATCGAAAAATACAAATCGTGTTATCGTGTATATAACTAATTTGACAGGTGGTTGTTGGTTGGACCTGATGCTACAGTGCTGCCATCTCACGTTTCAAAAAACCCACATTCGGTGCCGACTTGCCAACCGCCGACACTTTGGCCGCATTCCGAATTTGACAAATAGCGCTGGGAGCGCAAATACGCTCACATCGATATTTTGTGTTCCGATTTAGATGTCACGATTATAATAGCTAAGAGCTGTTATTTTGCAACAATGCAGAACGCGCCAACAGTGCTCACTGAACGTTAAAACCGATATACACCATATAAAACTTGTATAGACCACAAATTTCTTCGTCCTATTTGGTTAGGTGACGATTCTTGCCAGAAGCACTATTTCTCAGTTGGCTAAAGATATGATGCGACGTGTCATGACGTCCGAAGGACTCAGTACTAGAAAAACGTAAGAATATTTTGTACCTACTGATTTATAATGATAAATAGTTACTTATGTCACCTTGATTATGTCTGTGCGCGACCAACCTTCAATGATTTATATAGTGCAAATGTTTTTTAGTACTTGGCTTAACAAAAATTACTCAACTATAACATTATATTATAATTTCAGCCAGACCTGTGTTGAAAAAATCTGCTGTGCCAAGTCAATTCCCATGGAATGATGGAAATTCTAGTTTTCATCAAAAAAAGAAGGAGCGACATGAAATGCGTTTGGCGCGAAATAAAAGAAAAATCAGTGTCCAAGTCAGTAGAAACCCGTTACAGACAATGGATAAAGAAAGTATGAAGGTATTTTCCTAGACAAACATCTACAATCCCTATGCAAATGCAATTAATATTGATGATTACGTATACTTATTGTACCTACTAAATAATAAATAAAAAATAGTAGTAATAGTCTCATTACAAGTTGTAGCTACTAAAATGAAAAAAAATATTCAGAATAGATGGCTTACAGATATTTTACCAACAGTTAATCTAAATCACCCTGAACTGTAGTGATAATTCAATAAAATAAATATTATTCATTAGTAAAATAATATTATTTTGTTTATACAATTTAAAATGAATGTAATGATGAGGAAAAAGTCAGTTGAAACTATTTTTAAAACGCTGAGACACTTTCTGCCTTATCTATAATCAAAATTTTGGAATCACAATTTCAAAGACGTCGGAGAGTTTTTCAAAATCAAAAGTCATTTATTCAAACTAGGCTGCTGTCAGCACTTTTTGAACGTCAAAAATTACAAAAGACAGTCCCCCAAAAACGCCCACCCTTCGACACTTCCTAGTGCTTTGCTGGGAAGAAGAAGTGGCGCAACAAACTCCCCAGCAGGAAGAACCTCTCCTTTTTCAAGAACCTCTCCTTAATCGGTACTACCGGTACTACGTAATCCACACCATAATACGCCATTACACAAGTGCGCAATAAACTCGAATAAATAATTAAATACAAAATATTAACCCACATACAATTCCGATTAAGAGAACTAAGAAAAGTTTTTCTTTTTTGTAATTTAAGAGTATATTTTTATAACCATACTTTTTTTTGGGTCGGAAATTAAAGCGATATTGATTTTGGCCACTGTCTTTCGCATGGGCCTCTCTCAAGCTCCGCCACTTCGACCGGTTTTGTGCTTCCCCCATCCAGCGGACTCGTGCGGCCCTCACAAGGTCATCGGTCTACCTTGTAGGAGGCCTTCCTACTTTACGTCTTCCGGCATGCGGTCGCCACTCCAGAACCTTTCGGCCCGATGGGCCATCTGGTCTGCGAGTAATGTGCCCCGCCCACTTCCACTTAAGTTTGGAAATTCTTCGGGCTATGTCGGTTACCTTGGTTCTCCTGCGGATCTCTTCATTCCTGATTCGATCACGCAGGGAAACTCCAAGCATAGCCCTCTTCATTGCCCTTTGGGTGACTAGGCCTTCTTATGACGCCTATTGTGAGCGACCACGTTTTGGTTCTGTATGTCATCACTGGCATCAAGCACTGGTCAAAGACTTTCGTCTTAAGACGCGGCGGTATGTGGGTCGAGAAGATATTGCGAAGCTTCCCAAAAGCTGCCCTGCCGAGTCCGATTCGTAGGTACAGTCACGAGCATTAATATGTATACACATCGCCAAATTCAAAAGCGATTTTCTTTTAAATAGCGATTGCAACCTTGAGATAACTTGGGTATTTCATTATAGTGTGGGTTCCAAAATATTATTTTCATAATAAAATAAGTTTACAATGAGTAAAAGTGGAAAAAATCACTTTTAAAAGTTTGTAAGCGTAATACATATTGTTGCTCGTGACTGTACATCTGAGTATTTTGTTATCATTCAATTATGTGACGGACGAAACGATAGGTAGTCATCATCATCTAATGAGAAAAAACGATTTTCATTTATTCTTGGTATTTAAATCGGAATAGTATCAAACGTCTCAAGAAATAATACTATTCGACCTACGTTGATAAAAAAAATTATTAACTCGGGTACAACCCTATTTGACATTTATTTCCCATCTTCTGTCATCTGTCATACTTCTGCAATATTATGGGCACGTTCCGAGTTGCGATAATATCGATTTGAGCGCGCTCACAGCCGTTCCGAATTGGCGTGAACGCGATAACGATGTCTCACGATGCGACAAACCAATATCACGGTGACTTGACAGTGTCAAAAATGACAAGTTTTGCTGCTTTGTTTTGAGTCGCATCGAATCTTTAGTTAACTTAGATTTATTTGAAATAGTGCTTCTATCTAGGAAGGAGATATGTGTGGTGTATACAAGTTTAATATGGTGAATATATGTGTGTGCGTTACCCAGGCCAGATGTTGTCGAAAATGGTCATTTGAATCTAATAGAAAATTAGTTTTGCGGCTTCTGTAATTGTTGCGCACATTTTTAAATTTGTTGCGCTTATAGTTTTTTAATTATTTCACAAAAACATTTCCTGCTGGGGTAACGTTATCCCAGCCAGACCTTTTTCTTTCTAATGGGAATATTTAAATAAATACTAGCTATAAAATTTGTTGTCTAGATGAAGTAAATGTTGTGCCTTATTTTGTATTTGTTCTTTCACCGGTTGCGAAGTTATTCGAGATTTTGCTGGGGTAACGTTTTTGGTTTTGCTAGATCTTTGAAACGGTTAAGCGGATTCTTATCATATTTTGTACATGACTTCTTAGGAATTAGTTTAAATTTGTTCTGCAATAAAAAAACCAAAATAATGCATAGTTTAGAGGTTATTTCATTAAATAGAAAAACACTTCAATTGGTTCCAGCACTCTCAATAAGAGGGCTAAAGACTTACTTTAAACGTTATTTTAAAGCTTGTAAATGCCTTCAAATGTATGTGAAGTTTCATTAGTATCCTGAAAGTATTTAACAAGTTATGATGATATTCAGTTCTTCACGAGCACAGTCTTGATGCGCGCGGTGTTATTTGGCCACTGGATTGGATATATGAACTGAATGTTATGTCAATTATTAGTTGTTTAGTTCAGTTGTATATCAGTAAAATTTCAGCGTAGTACATTGGATAATTAATGAGATAATACGATTAAAGTCATTAGGAAGTGAATGACCGAGGTAACCCGACCAAGTTTAGGTGGTTACGAAAAAGCGAAATCGCAGAACATTATGCTATCTTTTGAAATGTTTAGTATAATACACCTTACAATTTCGGTACAGACGCGTACACTGTTAAATACATAATAATATAATATCTGTCCTATGAAAACATTATTATTATCTTCCAGTTGCACATACTTATCAAAAATCACTGATATAACATGTCGTTCGGTGGGACGCGGGAAGGGTGGGGTGAAGGGGTAATTCATTGTTTGCATAACGCACTAAACATGCTCCATAATCACATAATTCATCTTGTAGAGTGCGCGTGTGCTTCGGCAGTTCCGTTTCCTGTTTTTGCAAATATTTATCGAGGGCGTGAGAGCTATTATATAATAATAAGTGTGGCGAATTACTGTTAATGTGGAGTGCTTCTATTGATGATCATAATTATGGTGCGTGTTGCTTGATGAATTCACGAACAAGGTAAGCTTGCATAATGTAACTACAGAAATAGTAGCAAAATTATTATTAATATGTACATGTTGTTAGGTACCTACTTATCTAAAACTGTATTTTTTTGAGGCTTAAATATTTGAATTTAGGAACTTACTTATTATTTTCTTTTTTTTCGTACTTAGTTTTTACCTGGACTGGAATTCTCAACAATGATAACGACAAATTTATCCTTCGCTACATAGTACCTATAAAACAAAGTCGCTTCCCGTTGTCTGTCCCTGTTTGCTTAGATCTTTAAAACTACGCAACGGATTCTGAAGCAGTTTTTTTTAATAGATAGACTGATTCAAGTGGAAGGTTTTTGTGTATACATTGTCAACATTTTATGCGGGCGAAGCCATAGGCTGAAGCTAGTTTGTAATAGACTTGAAACTTGATTAATGAAATTCATGACTTAGCGACCGATTTTTATCGTTATCAATGTCGGGAGTTGGGACTACCGCAACAGGTAGGTAGGTATTTATTTCCACAAACTCCTTGGACACATAGACTTTAAGAAATCCATAATAACCTTGTTGCGACACTCGCGTTGATATACATAAACTCGCAATAGATGACGTTTCGAGGCTCAAATATGTAGCAAAACTACAATTGAAACCCCATTAAGGATTTAGACAAAAAATGTACTCTTTCTTTTTATTGTAGGCATAAACAGAATGGCAACATAGTGATCATTACACATTCCAATATTTGTATATTTAAATAAAAACTGTAACTGTGTACTGTGTTTACTGAAATCTATAATTTAAATAAAAATTAATAGAAAATTTCAAAATAGCAAAATTACTATCTGTAATTTTAATCTGTGATTGTTTTTAAGTATAAGTTTATTAATACTTTAAAAGTTCAGTTAAAATTACCTGTTAATAAAAAATCTTTAATAAACATGTATTTTTTTTTTAAACTTGTGTACATGTCTGTACTAAATTTGTAACACTATCCTACATATTTTAGAAGGTACCATAATGTTCTGCGATTTCGCTTTTTCGTAACCACCTAAACTTGGTCGGGTTACCTCGGTCATTCACTTCCTAATGACTTTAATCGTATTATCTCATTAATTATCCAATGTACTACGCTGAAATTTTACTGATATACAACTGAACTAAACAACTAATAATTGACATAACATTCAGTTCATATATCCAATCCAGTGGCCAAATAACACCGCGCGCATCAAGACCGTGCTCGTGAAGAACTGAATATCATCATAACTTGTTAAATACTTACAAGATACTAATGAAACTTCACATACATTTGAAGGCATTTACAAGCTTTAAAATAACGTTTAAAGTAAGTCTTTAAACCTCTTATTGAGAGTGCTGGAACCAATTGAAGTGTTTTTCTATTTAATGAAATAACCTTTAAACTATGCATTATTTTGTTTTTTTTTTTATTGCAGAACAAATTTAAACTAATTCCTAAGAAGTCATATACAAAATATGATAAAAATCCGCTAAACTGTTTCAAAGATCTAGCAAAACCAAAAACGTTACCCCAGCAAAATGTCGAATAACTTCGCAACCGGTGAAAGAACAAATACAAAATAAGGCACAACATTTACTTCATCTAGACAACAAATTTTATAGCTAGTATTTATTTAAATATTCCCATTAGAAAGAAAAAGGCCTGGCTGGGATAACGTTACCCCAGCAGGAAATGTTTTTGTGAAATAATTAAAAAACTATAAGCGCAACAAATTTAAAAATGTGCGCAACAATTACAGAAGCCGCAAAACTAATTTTCTATTAGATTCAAATGACCATTTTCGACAACATCTGGCCTGGATAACGCACACAATATATGTTATAACGTTGAGTGAACACTTATCGCGATCACGAGCGTTCCGTCTTGATGACAAAAATGACGGTTGTTAGCTGTCAAAATAGTGACACCTAATTCGGAACGCAAAATACCCATGTGAGCGAACACAGCCGGTATTGCCAACCCGTACGATACGTTCTGCGAGCAATGTGCCCATAAATACCTCAAGCGGGCCCTGCGCTTGCTAGGCGTGCTAATTGCCTTCAAGGCGCCTCGTCGGCGCATTAAAAATACACGCCATGTGCAAAGGCTCTATCTTACTGGTACCCCTTTTTATCTTATCACTGTTAAATTGGGAAACGAATTGTTAAGTAAATAAAGAAATTTTGCTGTCATAAAAAAAACCACAACACATTTGACATTAAAATGACGTTTATTATAAACTATTTTTGTTGCTTTTGTTTCATATTTACAAAATTTGGGAGCCTTTCCATAACATTAGAGCACAAAATCAAACCATAACTACTTACAACCAAGCATTAAGTATTACAAATTCTCAAGTTTAAGGTGGAAGAGACGTGGAGCAGAGGTGCGGTGTTGCTAACTGAACGCTAAAACGTGTTGCTAAAACGTATGAACATTATAATTTCCCGGTCTATCAACTCGGCCTATTGCATTACAGTGATGGGCATAGACCTCTCCCAGGCCGCACCACAAAACTATCCTCCGCCTTCTACATCCAGTCTATCAACTGAGCTCCAGTCAGTCGCTGACGCTGAATCGCGTATACTCGACTCCAGTCGATAGCTAACGCTGAATTGTGTATACTTGGTTCCAGTCAGTCGCTGAATCACGGATACTCGGATCTGGTAGGTCGCTGACGCTCAATTGTGTATACTTGTCTCCAGTCGATTGACGCTGAATTGTGAACACTCTGCTCCAGTCGGTAGCTGACGCTGAATCGCGTATACTCGGCTCCAGTCAGTAACTGACGCTGAATCGCGTATACTCGGCTCCAGTCGATCGCTGACGCTGTATTGTGTATACTCGGTTCCAGTTAGTCGCTGACGCTCAATCGCGTGTACTCGGCTCCAGTCGGTCGCTGACGCTCAATCGCGTATACTCGGCTCCGGTAGGTCGCCGACGCTCAATTGTGTATACTCGGCTCCAGTCGACCATTGACGATTAATTGTGAACACTCGGCTCCAGTCGGTAGCTGACACTGAATCGCGTATACTCGGTTCCAGTCAGTCGCTGACGCTGAATCGCGTGTACTCGGCTCCAATCGGTAACTGAAGCTGAATCACGTATACTCGGCTCCAGTCGATCGCTGACGCTGAATTGTGTATACTCGGTTCCAGTCAGTCGCTGACGCTCAATCGCGTATACTCGGCTCCGGTAGGTCGCCGACGCTCAATTGTGTACACTCGGCTCCAGTCGACCACTGAGGATTAATTGTGAACACTCGGCTCCAGTCGGTAGCTGACACTGAATCGCGTATACTCGGTTCCAGTCAATCGCTGACGCTGAATCACGTATACTCGGCTCCAGTCGGTCGCTGACACTGAATCAAGAGATACAGAGTGTATTCAAGAACACAGCATCGCTTGGAGGCAGAATTATTTATGGTGGAGTATGGTCCACAGTCTAGATCCTTCCCAGAGATCTCTTTGACAGTAAATAAAATTTGCCAATTTAAAACTCATTTTTAAGCTATTGCATAGCTTCTATCGCGGGCCTTGAACGTGGAGACCGAATCCAGAAATTCCGTAACGAAAATAACCTAGCAACAGGTCGGACTGTTGCATAGCAACGGTGGAATGACATGTTAAAATTGCAATTTTGACTGCTTTATCTGAATTTTCATACACAACATCGTAATTATTTATGGATAGTTTATGAAATTTTCTTACCGTTTTAGCAGTATTTTAGCCATTTCATAATGGGGGGTGTTAGGTTATTTTCGTTATAATTGCATAAGTTGATAAAAAGTGCTATGCAATAGCTTTACCGCGGCAGTCTCCGAGTGCCACACGTTTTTTTTTTCCAAACTCATACATTCCTTATCTGTTGAAGTATTCCTCTTAACTTAACTTTTCTTCGCCAGTTTCAGATTTGAAGCCTTTTTACAAATACCACCTACTTTGACATTTATATTTTTTAATTTAACACCACCTGTTAACACGTGTTGACTTATTACTGGGTTCGATTTTCTGTACACTATTTTTGAAATCAAATCGCTTTTGGTAATTTTTATTACAGGTCTTTTTGTCATATCTTCACAATCACTAGATGTTTTACGCGGGTAGCCGAGAATCCGTTTCTTAGTTTTAACACGGGGACTGCTATATGCTAAGTTAATTGTATCTTCCCTATATGGTACATTTTTAACAACGACAGGTTTTGTGGTCCCAGTATTAGGACATATTTTAGGATTATTCTCTGTCTCCGGTTTGCTAAGTCCTTCAATAATTGATTCGTGTTCTAAATCCATTTGATAATGACCATCTTCAAAGACACTGTCTGCCAGTTCCATCCAATCATTTCGAGCTATATTTTGTACAATGGCCGTGTCATTGTTTTCCGATGTAGGTGGTACGCTTTCGTTTTCGGGTTCAATTTCTACACTACGAAATACTTCTACAACGCTCAAAGTTCCGGCTGTTTTGAGATAATCTGCGTTTTCTTTTATTGTAGTGATGTAACTTTTTTGTATCTGAAATGTAAAACAATAAAACATTAACATTCATAACTTTTCGAGGGGTTATATAGGGTTATTGGAAAAACTCCAACAACCTCGTAAGAGATCGTTGTACAGAGGCCAGCACATCAAGCTACCCCAATCTGTCAAATTTCTTTGATAATTTTTCAACTTTATCACAAAGGAATAAGGTTTATGTTCGATTGGGAAAATTTGACAGTTTGGGATAGCTTGACTTGCTGGCGACTGTACTCTACTCATCATTATGAACAACGTTTACTATGGGACCAAACCTCAAATCGCATAATAAAAATCAGCTGTTCCCTACATTTCGATGAGTTATACGAACATAAATTTGAGCTGATTTTTTAAAAATTTGTTCGTAATGATGAGTACAATGACCTCTTAAGAGGTTGTTGGTGTTTTTCCAATAACCCTGTTTATATGTATTTATATTTTATGGTCCGATTCAAAATCGAATGTCAAGTGTCAAAAAAAAAATGTCCCGTACAAAAAAGCTTTTGGCAAAATTAGAAACTGAAAAAGGTAGTGGCAGTCGCTGGATCATCCTGCCCCACACTGGGCCCAGTGTCTTACTACCACAGTTACTCTAACCATTTCTCTAACAATACTGCTACCGTAACTCACTTGTTCGCCAGTGTTTGCTAACCCCTGCAGCAAAGCATCGCTGAGCAGCGCTTTGTTCCTGAAGCCCGCAGCCGCTTTCAGTCTTCCAGCGCACTCCCAACATAGGCGCTCAAGTATAGAATGTTTATTTTCCGTCACCTGGTAGAGGGAAGAAACATAAATGCTTAATATCCTTTAAACTCAAATGATAGCGCAACCTTAGAGGTATCGTGGTAGACCACGTACGTACGGGAGGGATTTTTTCGCACACTGGTTCTGCAACTCTCAGTGTTGAACTTTCCAGCAGAGTGCATCTCAGAGCGTTGAAACAACACACTGTTCGATTTTCAGCTCTGGGCGTTAAGCAGAGCGTTGAAGACACATTGCGCAAAATAATCCGGCTGCGATTTTGTTACGTCTGTGGGTACAGGGTAACTGGCGAAACGTAGGTGTACTATTTATGTAGATATAACTCTCCCTGACCGTTCGTGGCGAGGCGTGATGTTATGTAAAACAAAGACAACAATGACTTACCGCTATCCCAGTAACATTCTGGAACATTTCTCTCAACTCAATGTCCTTCAAATCATACATTTTCACATCTAAAGTTAGACATACCCTGCACACCTGAAAAATTAATAAATCAGGGTGAATTTTTAGATGGGACAGTAAGTTGACGTTTTCTTGCACTGGATTTTTGACCCTCGATGTTGAACCGAGATAGAGAATACTACAGAGTGCATCCGAGCGCGTCGAAAATAGAACAGTGTGTTCTACTGTTCGATGTTCAACTGTCAACGCAGTGCGTTGATGATACAGTACGCGGAAAAATCCGTTACGTTGGAGGTTGGAGGGTAGGTACCTAAACCGTTTTTTTTTTATTGTAAAACTGGTCAGCTCTTGACCTCAATCTCGCCTAGTGGGGAGTGATGGATAAGGTCTATAATAGAACGAGCGAGTCCAGAAGGTGAAGGCGAGTCCACTCTTGTTTTGAAGTCTGACGGGTTATGCGTAGGTAGTATATACGCCCTCATGGTCCTAGCCTCCGCAGGAGATGCCCTGTGCATCTGGAATCCCAGGCTGATTCCCAGCCACCGTAGATGCGGGCTTGCGGATGACAAGAAATAGGTGGTTCGCTGTCCGGTAAGGACCAAGCCCGCGTCGACGGCGCGTTATATTCCACGCGCGTCTCAAAGAGAAGTCGGCACCAACTGATGGGACCCGCAAGGGCCAATGGGCAATGCCTGGCAGGGGTGCGGGTTGTTCGAAAGAGATACCGCCGCCCTTGGCACACAGGCTACTGAGGGAACACGGGTGGGTATTAGTCAGTAAGAGTCCGACACGCCCTCCTGCTCCACCAAGAGCGGGAGAAGTTATTAGATGTTTTTCACACTTAAAAAAAACGTGTTAAACACAGACGCTGGCCGTGTACACGCTGAGACGCACACGCGTGTGTGTCTCAGCAGCGATAAGAAAATGTACTAAGGACACTGTCCGTAACTTTGAGAGCATCCTATCTATATTTATAAAAGGAGAAACTGACTGACTGATCAATCAACGCACAGCCGAAACTACTAGGACTAGGAACGTGAAATTTTGCACACGGCTTCCTTTTATAATGTAGGGGAGCACTAAGAAGGGGTTTTTGGAAATTCGACCTTTAAGGGGGTGAAAAGGGGGGATTTTGTTTGTATGAAAAATCTTATTTCTTGAGTTAATAAACTTGAAACTTGGCACAAATACTAAGCTAAGTAAATTATGAGGTTGGCCATTTATTGTTTTTCTAAACTACCCCCTAAAGGGGGATTGGGGGGTGTCAAAGTTTGTATGAAAGAATTTTAAGGCGCGCGCGCGGTCTGATTAACTCGAAACTCAGTATTTATACCTAAAACCAAAAATAAAGAATAACGTGTGTCAGAATATTTCGAAAATCTACCCCAAAGGGGTAAAAAAGGGTAGTCCGTAATAATATTATAAATGTGAAAGTTTGTGAAGATGATTGGATCTTTGTTACTCAATCATAGAAAAACGGCAAAACGGATTTGGATGAAATTTGTCACACAGATAGATTATAACCTAGATTAACACACAGGAAACTTTTTATCTCGGTAGTACGTTCCCGCGGGATAATTTCCGAATTCCACGCGGGCGAAGCCGCGGGCGGAAGCTAGTCATATATAAAACGGACGAAAGCGACATTTTAAGTATTGAATACCAATACATATACTACTCGTTCCTTAAGAAATTTGTTCTATCGGTCTGCAAAGGACCTAATAAGAATAAATAATTAACTTGACTCACATTTGAGTCTACCAGTGCATCTGAATCATCCTCAGCATCGTCCTCATCACACAGATCAGTATTTTCAACCTGAAAAAGAAGAATTTTTACTCAAGAAGGTTTTTCGGCGAAACATACAAAAATGAACCTTATTTTTGAAGTGAAAACTTCTTTAGCGGCGTTTTACACTTTTTTTGTAATGGGTAAAAAATGTTAAACTCGCGTCAGGACACGTGACCTGATCGAAAAATCGTAAGACGATTGAGAGAAGATGGAGAGTAGACAGCCGGCGCGGCGTAGGAGAGGAAGTATCCCCCTCTCTTTCTACGGCGCGGCGAAAATGTATGCCTGCGCCTGCTGATTCGTTTAGGCGGCGCAGGGCGCTTGCGCGAATGTTCGTGTGTGGAATTTACAACGAAATACAAAACTACTATTGACGCGGTCTTTATTAGACATTTAAATAAGTTCGAATCAAAAACTGTTCGTTTCTTACTTCGGCTATCATAAACCGATCGTGTCAGTTTTAGAGATTGGCGATGATGGTTCTGGTAATAATGATGGCGAAAAAGTCGTCGAAATTATGCATGGAAGTTGATTTTTCTGAGAGATAAACTTTTTAATGTAATATAAATTGTCATGTTTGTGTACGATAGCGCAATAAATATATATTGTATTCTACCACATAAATGATAGTACTTTTATACTGATAATTAAAGCAATTCGTGCAAAATTATTCCCTAACCATTCCAAAATATCAAAAATGCACAACGTTAATATTCAAGTTTTCACTTCTGCCGGCCCGGCACTTCCGGAGTGCGACCCGTCGTTTTTAATTCCATTTTTTGTTCGTGTTCTTATGAAACCCAAATTATGTAAAAGAGTGAATTTCGCAAAAACTGCAGTTGACTCTTTCTACTTTGCTGCCGACGTACTGTCTACACAATCATCTGCCTGGCCTTTTCTCAACTATGTTGGGGTCGGCTTCCAGTCTAACCGAATGCAGGTGAATGCCAGTATTTTACATGGTTCGACTGCCTATCTGACCTCCACAACTCAGTAACAGTGTAATACGATACCCCTTGGTAAGACTGGTTGTCAGACTTTCGGGCTTCTGACGACCCGTAACGACTTAATGTGCTTTCCGAGGCGCGGAGGGGTCTTGGAATGTAAAGATTCCATCCACAGACCCACCGTGGCAAGCATAGCGAAAGCCCTTCATACAGTCATACTTCCTTCGTACTGTCTACACGGAAAGACATTTTTGTCTGCTCTTCCGTCGACAAAACGGCGCTCGTGCTAAGCCTGCTGCAATCTTTTCTATTGTCCCAACCACAACGGAATTTGCTTAATTATATTGTCTCAGTTGAATTTTTGAACATTAATGTACAGTCGCCAGCAGGTCAAGCTATCCCAAACTGACAAATTTTCCAAATTGAACATAAACCTTATTCCTTTGGAATAAAGTTGAAAACCTATCAAAGAAATTTGACAGATTGGGGTAGCTTGATGTGCTGGCTGATTTTTGTGTCGCCAAATAGAAAGTTACTTGCGCCAATCATATAAACTATTTGGTATAGGTTTTATATGTAGGCAGCATGTAAGAAAAATGAGCCCCGAACACAAGGGAAAAGTGGCATTCTCCTTAAAACACTATTGTCGCATTCCGAAATTCAACAAAAGTGATAATATCGCGAACCCGACCAAATTGAATAGTCAAAAGATTTAAGAGCTATCAGATCATTAGTACTGATTTTTATTTTGTTTGGCTTCGCGATATTATCACTTTTGTTGAGTTTCGGAACACGACCTATTTATGTTTCAATAGCCTTCTTAAAATTGGAAGTGATTTTGACTTTTGAATTACTGTATTAGAGTTACACAGGATAAGTTTATCCAGTGCGCAAACTGTTACCATGAATTAAGCAGATTATTCTAGATTAGTGTAGAAATTATTCGTCGGTTTGCAAAAAAAATCTGCTGTTTCATAGAAAAGTGCAATACCTACGCGGTCAAAATGTAAGAAACACTCGATTTCGTTTTTGTTTCTATGCCCCTAGCATGGAAATGTTCTAGAATGATATGCTGAATTCATGGTTACAGTTTACGCAATGGTTAATATTTTATCCTGTAGAGTTGAGGCCCCTCATATAGGAGGAGTCTTCTACCGTAGATTGTCCTCGGTGCTCTTAAGATTGTAAGGCTAGCCTGCGTCGTCATGCGCTTTTGAATTTGCGTTCTTTTAGTAAATGTTATTTGCAGGTCAGGCTGTGTCTTGAACAAAATATGATTTGACAGCGTTCCAAATTTGGCTTTACGTAATAAAAATCATGAATACAACCACTTGAGAGCAAGTGGTAATGGCCGAGACTTAGATACAAGTTGTAGATCTTAAGTTCAAATTCAGACAGGCGTTATACTTTATGTAAACTCTCAAAAAGGTGAAGGAAAACATGTGAGGAAACCGGCACGTCCTAGAACCAAGAATTCGAAGACATGTGACATCTACCAACCCACACTGGGCTCTCGTGGTGGATTACGGCCCACTCCCTCTCACAGAGAGGAGGCCTGTGTCCCAGCAGTGGGAACATTATAGGCTGGTTTTTTTTAGAGTTTGATAAGTAAGCACGGTCGTCTGATAGTAGTTTAAGTTTATTAAGAAACCGATGAATGTTTTCGAATGAAATTGAATTTGATAAATGAACTGTTCATTTTGTGACCAGCAATTTTGTGACTTAATTAGAATAAACATTTTATTTGGCTCACATTTGCGTCTACCAGTGCGTCCGAAACATTCACAGCATCGTCATCGTCACCAAAAATATAAGTACTTTCGATCTGAAAAATAAAAAGAAGAATTTTCTGTAATTATTTTGGCGATACCTTCAAAAATGAAATTTACCTATTTATATTTCATTAATGTTCGTATTCGTATGAAAATGCGTGGTTGCAGTCGCTTACAGGAATATGCGGATTAACGTCGCACAAAAATGTCTTCCAATTTGAAGTCGGTTAAAAAATAAGAATTCTTTAGCATTGTTCCAATTGTAGATCTAAATCTGTTTTCTACTTATAACTGTTCTGGAAGCAATACCGTCTTTACCATAAGGGCACACGGGGCCCGTGCCCAGGGCCCCCCATGCTCAGGGGGCCCCGAAGGACTGACAATTTCTCTCACATTTATTCTCAAAACATTTTGCCAACGTCAAAATTTTTGTTTTTCGGGTTACACTAATTAATAATTCGCTATCTTTACTTTCCGAAAGGGCCCTAAATTATTGTGTGCCCAAGGGCCCCAGCATAGTTTAAGACGGCCTTGTCTGGAAGGAATAAATACCTGTGTGTCATTTCTGCCTTCTATGTTTGTGACATCTGGCAGTAACGATTGATGTGAGGGACCTGCCATGGGTGCAACGGGATCTTGCAGAAGATTATGTGTTATCTGAAAAAATAATTACGTTTTTACCTGGCTGTATATTTCCATTACTGGGATAAAGACTTGTGACAGATGAACAGACACAATAGGGAATAAGCATCTAATTCAAAACTCTTTAATAATTTCAATAAACATTGTGTCAAGAAAAAAAATTGCTATATTTTTAACATTTATAAATGCATTCTTATTTTACAATTTCTTATTGTATGTTGCGTTTTTCTAGGTGAACTGAACGCAAGCTCGAAACGCGTCGTCTTCAAAAATGTCGGAAGTGACCACAAAAGGCATGTTAATAAATATATTTTCTTAGCAAACTGTTTGAATTCTCACCAAGGTAAGTTGGTAGCACAGAACATATATATACTCCTAATGAAGAAGAACGACAAGTTCAAACAAAAAAAGGAAAACACTTCTCACTAGCACCGTCTATCGTCGGCCCCTCGAAAATTTGGTATGGTGCTGAGCGATGGCGGGAGATTTACAATGATTAGGTACGGGATAAAAATTGGTATTCAAAAATTTAATAATTTTAATTTGGAATAGGCATTTTTACTCATAAGGAAACTCAAGTTGTAATAAGTTTTCTTACGAATAAAAACGCCTGCCTTGAATAATGTAATAAATAAAACAAACATATAAAATGATGGAAGTCATTTATTTCACAATAAAATATGTAAATTAGATTTTTAATTACATCTAAAAAATACTAGGTTAGTCCTAGGTTTCCCTTTTCGCAAGTCAGAACAATCGCTATTTAATGTGCCAAACAGTTTGTCCATTATTTTTATGACATTTGCGGTGACAGTAGCATCAGTACTGAGTTCTCTTGTAAATTTCAAAATACATTTTATCAATTATTATACAATTTTGTAGTTATTTATATTGTTTTAATAGTAAGTAGGTATTATAGATAATTAGTGATTATAAAAACTATAAAACAAAGTCTAATCTTTAAACAGTTTCTGATTGGAATGAAATGAAAGACGACCTCATGCAAATCGGAAGCAAGCCATACTTTCCTAGTAAATTAGTGTTATGTTAATTTCAAATAGTTTTATCAGATATCCTAAATTCACTTTAATTTGCCTTATTGTTAATATTTGTATTTTTAAGTTTATTATTTGTTTGGTCCCACAGGAACATGTTACCGGGACAAAAATTAGTCTATGTCCTTTTCCAGGATGCCATCTATCTTCTTGCCAAATTTGATCGAGCTCCCAGCTTGTGCCACGAAGTTGATTCAATATAACATTGCAATATTTTTACTTACATCATATGGAACAGCAGTTCTAAGTAGCTTCCCCTTAGACTCATCAGTAAAATCTGCATCATTAAAATGTTTCTGACACAGCATTCTATGTTCATTGTGTAATTTCATTGGTAATGTGTATGAGTACCCTCTTTCTGGGAAAATGTATTTTGCCCACAATTCACAACTGAAAATAAAAATACATGGAATTTATAATGTACAAGTATTAGGTACAAAATGATTTAAAGTTTCTTTATGAATCTGAAAAGACGTCAATATTATAATTGACTGAAAGAAATCGTTTTCAGTGATAATAATGACTAGTTGTAGCATACATTTTTAACTAAATATTACATTGTTGTCTATTTCTGATGTACATTATAGTACACAAGCTCCCCCAACATAACTGCACCTGCTTGGAATGCATTACTCCTTACCCTTTCCCCGTAACTTCCCTGCGACGCCCTGCTGTTGCTCGCTCGGACCAAAGAGAGGTCAAAGAGAATATAATACAGACACACACGGTCTCATTGATTGATCGCCTTTTGATAATTTTTGTGTTATCTTATAGAGGTCCAGTGCACAGTTACGTAACGGGCTAGTACATCAATATCCACAGAGTCGTAGCGAATAAATATTATGTACTTATTCACACAGCAGCAATATTAACTGAATAATTACCTTCAATACAGAAGGGTTAGAATTTGATACCAGCTTGAATCTCAGACTTTTCGTAATTCATAATTATGCGGATCTGAATGGTTATCCTTTGCTTTAACGATTAATCTACACAAGACCTTACCCTTCTCATTCTGAGAACGTACCCAGTAGTGGATCAGTGATAATGTCGGAGCATCTTCTTAAGCGGGCTGTAACGTTATTGTTAAGTTTAATGATACCTACCGGACTAGATTCCTTATAGCAGGTTTAGGAAATCGAAACAATTTAATGTTATCCTCAGCTGGTGAGCACCCACACTTGAAACATTTCCTTTTGTTTTCTTTTTCCGCCATTGTTTAGTCCTATCTCAAACAGCAGATACTGATCAGAGTAGAGTCACTTTCTCAAAACCAAGACATACACTGCCACAGAACACATATACTCCAGGACAAGAATCACAACTTCATAGAAATTAAATGTCATCGAAAACGATGGCGCCAGCGCCATCTGTTGCACACCCCCTGGGACTAAATGGTTCTAGGGGTTCTTTTGAAGCCATTTTTTATATTAAAATAATAAAAAAGATAGTAGCAAGCTAGTAATAACAAAAACAATATGATAGAATGAAATATCTTTATTCTGAGAAACAACCAGTTAATGTGTTAGTTATTTACAAGAATCGCGTTTACAAAACCGCTCGGAAAATTCATATTTTCTTACATTTTCTGCAATTTGCAGGTCATTTTCAGGTTGTATGTTGATTTTGATCTCAGACGAGTTGTTTTAATGATTACGATTCTGTAAAACCACATTTGTTACGGTCGCAAATTATATTTTAATAAACATACAACCTGACATTACCCGTGTGTCGTGCAGTACATAGAGACAAATGCAGCTGATTATTAATAATATATTTAGATGCTCTTCATTTATGTGATAAAATACAAATTTTTTTCTGAAGGAGGCTTTTGGAGGATTCTTGTGCAAAAGATCTATTTTTTTTTAACACAAAAGCGTTTTACAATAATGTAAAAAACACTTTTTATTATATGAAACATAGTTTCTTCTTTGTGCTCCATGCAGTCATTTAAAAAGTTGAAATTTATTGTGCTTTTTAAAATATTTGTAATGTCTTGCTTTTATTTTTAATTTATGTGCATTGTTTTCCAAATACTTATTAATTTCAGTGGCACATACTTCTACACAGAGCACTAAGTTTTGATGAGGGTAGTTTAAGGATTCTTTCACATTGCTGTATTCTTTGAACTCTATAAAATTATGTATGGATGTGTGGTCTTCAGAAGTGAGGATTAATGTGCACTTCTCGCAGTCATGTTTATATTTTTTTATTATAAAGCCACAAACATAGGCACATGCTTGTATTTCGCTAGTTTCATCCATTAATAATTCTTCAGCACACTCCAATTCCTGATTCCCACTGGAAGATGCAACTATTCCTTCAGATGGGCCTTCAGCTGAAGTAATAATTTCATCTTCAGTGCTGTCCTTATTTTCGGCATTTAAAAATAATTTAAAATTATTGATTATGACACTATTACTATCAATTTCACAATTTCCAACACCTATGTGGGACAGGTTGCTCAGCAATGTCGTTTTTAGGGCTCCAACAAACTGTCCCGTGGTAGGGTTGCAATTTGCGCCACAATTGGCTCGGGCTTCATGATTTTAGGTTATTTCTTCTTAAACATAAGTTTGCATAGGTGTGTATGAAGAGACATAAATATACAGACAAACACAGATTTAATAGGTTGCACAGATTTTGTATATTTTTTTTAATCACTTGTCATCCAATTAACAGGTTGAATACTTCAATTAAATTTAAATTCCAGAAACAATTAAAAAATAATTGTGTCCTGAGTGAATCCACTTGTTAAACCTATCACATTACAATAGGTAGATAAATGTAAATTCTATTTTACTAACCTCTACATCTGGACAAGCAAATCGTCTTAATTTCTTCAAAGGGTAGTCCACAAACGCTGATTCCTTAAAATGTCGGTGACATAACATTCTGTGCTCAGAATGCAATTTAGCCTGAAAATCCACTGCCGACCACGGTTTATCCGGGAAACAATATTTTGCCCATAATTCGCAACTGAAATAGAAAATTATTCTTTAGAGTATATTTAGATCAGGGTTGTCTTAGGGGGTCTATGTATGAGGGGCTTGTGGCTAAGTAACAATAGCTGCACGGGTCGATCGACCAGGTTAAGCTACGCTTGCCGCGGTTGGTCCGTGGATGGGTGACCATCTTTACATACCAAGACCACTCCGTGCCACAGAAAGCATGTTAAGCCGTTGGTCCCGGCTGTCATTTGTGGATCCATATATAATATTATGCTCCGTGTGTGGATCTTTGAGTTATTATGGGTCGTCAGAATCCCGAAAGTCTGACAACCAGTCTTACCAAGGGGTGTCGTATTACCCAGTAACTGGGTTGTGGAGGTCAGATAGGCAGTCGCTCCATGTAAAATACTGGTATTCAGCTGCATCCGGTTAGACTGGAAGCCAAACCGAACATAGTTGGGAAAAGGCTAGGCAGATGATGGTTGTCTTAGGGAATATTTAAAAAAAATCTAAAGTAGGTACATTATATTTATTTTACATTTTTAGTAAATATTTACCCCAAGCAATAGATTGTTTACAAGACTACTATTTCATTATTAAATTAACGGCGACTAATACTAGAGAATGGGCAGCAGCGTTCTGTATGCATTCTACCACCATACTGCGATTGCCAACCCGCCTGCCAAGCGTAGCGATTATGGCAAACCCCCCCTTTTGGGGGAGGCCTATGGTCCAACAGTGGACGTCTTTCGGCTGAAGTGTGTGTATATTAAATTAATTACCACTTACCGAAGAACGTTTGTAGAACCAGGTTTAGGAAACCTAAACAATTTCGTGTCGGGGTCATCGGCAGGCGAAGAACCACACTTAACACATTTCCTTTGATTTTCCTTCATTGTTCCAAAAGTTCAAACAAACAAAACAAACAACACGAACGGAAGAGTCACTATCTCGTAAACGACACTTATAAATTAACTTGGCACAAAAAACGGAGGAACGGAAGCTCTACTCTCAACGTTGATGATGGCGAGGTTAATAATAAAAAGTCGAGAAACAGATAATTACAAGAAACATGCGCATGCGACGGCAGACATTTTTCTTGTAAATTAGTGATGCGTCCCTCACTCATGAGGCCCCTCATTTGAGGTACTCGTGATCGCAAATTGAAAGAGTTACTCGAATTTCAATATTGAACCACCTCATTCCTCATCACCCCTCATTTGAAAATTGACATTGACATTATTGACAATAGGAAATCGAGGCAAGCGAGTTCGTGACTCGCGAATGAGGATTGAGTAATTGAGTGAGCTCAGTGAGCGAATGAACCGACTCAAAAATTGTATGGAGAATTGGGAATGAGTGAGGTGAGGTGTGATCTTAAAGTTTGGAAAACACCGTGGCACACCGCACAGTAAACATTATTTAAATTATTTCAGCTACGATTAATTATTATGAACTCTAAAAGCATTAGCATTAGATTGGTAATAAAGGGTCATTGATTCGTTTATTTTGGCGGTCTATTTATAAGCGAAAGAAAATGATGTGTGTGAGAGAGTGAGGACGTGAATAATCGGATTATCGGAGAGTCGTGACTCGTGAGTACTCGTGAGTCGTCGTTGCACCCGCCCGCCTCGCTCACTTGAAGCTTCGTTTGAGTTCGGCTCGGGCTCGCGAGTCGTGAGGCGAATACGCCGTCGTACGATTCCTCACCTCAAATGAGGGGTCCCTCGTGAGGACCTCATGAAGCAAATTGAGGGGCTCCCTCATCCTCACATAAAATTGATGAGTTACCCATCACTATTGTAAATAAATAAGTTCTTAGGGTGGCCAGGTACACTTAAAAATATTCTACGCAGCCAGTTTTATAGAATTATTTTTTTATGATTTATGAGGGTTAAAAATATATTTATATATAATTATAAAAATGTAGTTAATTTTTAAAGATATCTAACAACACAATTTTCGCACAGGTTCAAAAAAGCCTCATGAAATAGTATACTCGCTAGTAATAAAGAAACTACTATTTGGTAGAATGTGTTTCTATCAGAAACATTTTAGTTTGATCAATGTTCCCAACTTAAAAAAATAGCATTTTAAAGATCGAAACGGTGCGGATACCAACACAGGCCTAGCCCCTATAGGTATTCTACAAGAATCGAACAAAGTTGACCGGGCCTGTACACTGCACTGAATAACACTCTAAGGGAGGAACAGAAGTTCGACTCGACGTTTTAGGAGAAATTAAAAATGCAGACTTTTGCCGTGTTCCGATATGCAACAAAAGTGATAATATCGCGAACCCGACCAAATTGAATAGTCAAAAAATTTAAGAGCTACCAGATCATTAGTACTAATTTTTATTTTGGTCGCCTTCGCGATATTATCACTATTTGTCTAATACGGAATGCGCCCTTAGTAAATATAACGTAAATAGCCCTTAGTAATAACACCACGCACAAACAATGGCTGGATGTTATTCAAATTTGACATAATAACAAAATGGCTCGTTTGGTGATACCATACAAAATAACTACAATTTTTTTTTTCATTGCAAACACATTTCACACACACTTTGGGACTGTGTATACGTGAATCAGCATTCACCCAAAATTCAACCCCCGTAGGTTCGCCCCGAACAAAGCTGACAGGGCCTGGTTGGTAGTGCGATTTCTGTTTGAATGAAGAACAAAAAATAATTTTACTTCGCCCCAAATGCTAAAACAGAGATGGAAGCAAAACAGCATCATGATAAGTGACGTCACAATATGGCCGCGATATTAACGCACGTTTGAACTGTAGTAGAGAATTATGATAGCGAGCATAAATCGTAGCGGGTACAAAGGTTAAAACCGTTGTAAAATTTGACTTTTTTTATACTTTTCTTGGGACGAAGAGGAAAAAGAATTTGATGCATATTCCCATTCCTTATAAGATTAGTAATCGAGTTCCCATTAGCACCATTAGAGTTTAGAAACCTAGTAAAATATTTACCTTATCATTGGCTCCTTCATTTATAATTCTGATTGATTGTACATCCGTTGTGACATCTGACTGGGGCAACTGATGAGAAAGACCTACCACAGGTTCAACGGGATGTTGCGGAAGAGTTGGTGTTATCTGAAAATACTTATTTGTAAGAACAAAACAGGGTGTAACAGAAACCTTAAGATAACAGCTGATATAGGATCACTATGTGTGCGTTACTCCAGCGGATACATACATACAACTTAAGTACAAATTAAGACCCACTGTCGTAAAAAAAAATCGTAGTTGTATGTTGTACGGCAATTTGCTAAACGTTACTCCAGCGGCATCTTGAATAACTCTGAAACCTCAAGACGCACAAATTTCATTTTTTGGGCACAATTAGGCACAAATTAGATCTATCTAAGTAGCTAGTTTGTATTCAGCTACGACCACCGGTTAAAAAACATGCCGCTGGAGTAACGTTACTCCAGCGGAATCTGTTTTTCGTGAATATCTTTGGATCGGCTGGAAGCACAAATTCTAAATTTCGGGCACATTTACACGAGACGGGGTACTAATTATCTGTCAAGCCGAAATCCTGAAAAGCGACAACATTCCGCTGGAGTAACGCACACGTCAAGGTCGTCCAAAAACTGCAGTCACCCAAGAAAACGTTGATGCTGTGCGTAAGCTGATTGAGGAAGATCAACATGTGACATACCGCGAAATTCAGGCAACTTTAGACATTGGCATGAGTCGAATACAAATAATCTTGCATGAACAATTACGAGTAGGTGTAAAAAAGTTGTTTTCCTGATGGATACCGCATTCGCTCTGTGAAGAGCAAAAAGCGGCTCGCGTTACTTGGTGCGTCAGAACTCTCGAAAGATTCCACGCAAGATCCTCAAATGCTGTATACAACATCATATCAGGTGACGAATCCTGGATATACGCGTACGACAAAAAAACCAGTCACGAGTTTGGGTGTTCGAAAATGAGTTAAAGCCAACAAAAATTGTTCGTTCACGGAGTGTTGCAAAAAAAATGGTGGCCACGTTTGTCTCCAAAACCGGCCATGTTACGACTATTCCTCTTGAGGGACAAAGAACGGTTAATGCAGAATGGTATGCTAGCATTTGTTTGCCACAGGTCGTTTCTGAACTCCGTAAAGAGAACTGCAACCGCCGCATCATCCTCCATCACGACAATGCGAGTTCTCACACCGCGCACAGAACAAAAGAGTTTTTAGAGCAAGAAAACATAGAATTATTAGGCCATCCGCCGTACAGCCCCGACCTAAGCCCTAATGATTTCTATACTTTCCCTAAAATAAAGAATAAATTGCGTGGACAGAGATTTTCATCACCTGAAGAAGCTGTGGACGCCTACAAAACGGCCATTTTGGAGACCCCAACTTCCGAATGGAATGGTTGCTTCAATGACTGGTTCCATTGTATGGAAAAATGTGTCAAATTTCGCGGAGAATACTTCGAAAAGCAATAAATAAATTTTTTAATAGTAACGTTGTGTCACTTCCTTGATTCCCGAAATTTTCAGTGCCGTATCATCCAAAGCAGCTGTGCCCTTGATGTGCTATGTATATACCATTTCATTACACGTTGTATAACAACTTGGAGCAGTGGAATATTGTTTGAATAAAAACAACTATTAGTCATTAATTTATTTATTTAATACTTTAAGCACACAAATGTACAGAGGCGGACTATGCCATAAGCATTTTCTACCAGTCAACGTTTTTTCTTTTTTTTTTGGGTGGGAAATCATCAAATAACTTCTCCCGCTCTGGGTGGAGCAAGAGGGCGTGTCAGACTTTTCGAACCGACGAAAAAACGGAGGAGGTTACTCAATTCGACGCGTATATTTTTTTTTTTTTTTTTTTTATGTATGACCACGCATAACTTTTTCCAGAGTAGTCCGATTTTGATAATTCTTTTTTATTGGAAAGGGTATACCTCGAAGTTGGTCCCATATAAATTTCGAAGAAAAATTCCAACCCTAAGGGTAAGAAAACAGGGGATGATTGATTGTTTACTCACAGATTTTAATACTGAGTCGTGTATTAAATCAAAAATTAAGCATGTAGAAATTAGTAGATTATAGCCACAAAAAATTATAAAATAAAAACTTTTTAATAAAAAAATTGAACCGCCGAAAAACCGAAAAATAAAAAATAATAAACTAGCTTTGTCCAACTCCAATAAATAAGTTCGAAAGTCGGTGACTTTGGATATGTATTTGATTATATGTCACCGCCTTCCGAACTTAGTTATTGGGGTTGGACAAAGCTAGTTTATTATCTTTTATTTTTCGGTTTTTCGGCGGTTCAATTTTTTTATTAAAAAGTTTTTAATAACTAAAACCCACCCGTGTTCCCTCAGTAGCCTGTATGCCAGGGGCGGTGGTATATCTTTCGAATAAACCCGCACCCCTGGCAGGCAACGGCCCATGCCCCGCCATTTTTGTGCTGTTACCCATTACTCGCCGTCCGCAAGCCCGGCCGGAAATCAGCCTGGGATTCCCGACGCCCAGGGCATCTCCTGCGGCGGTTAGGGCCGTGAGGGTGCAAATACTGCCTCTCCCTCACGTGCGCCGCCTCCCTCTTCGCGAGCATTACTGCTTCGCTGAAGGAGGTGACGGCTACCCATGCACTCTCGCTCCGTACCATGGCCTGGACCAGGGCCGGACGCGAGAGATCGCCGCCGCTGATCGCCTCTACGAGGACACGGCGGTTACCAACGTTTGAGTGATGCAGAGACAAACAGTGGTAGGTGCAATAAAGTGTTTATGACCTGGATTTAACACTTGGGGTACTTTTTATCCAGGGTACGTTCCCGCGATATATTTACCGACCTCCACACAGGCGAAAACGCTGATAAAAGTTATTATCTAATGTTATCTATACTAATAATAAAGAGGAAAGATTTGATTGTTTGTATGTTTTTTTTGCATTGAATAAATAGGCTCCGAAACTACTGAACCGATTTGAAAAATCATTTCACTGATGGGAAGCTACACTATCCCCGGGTGACATAGGCTATATTTTATTCCCATATTCCCACGGGAACGGGAACTACGCGGGTGATACCGCGGAGCGCTGCTAGTATTAAGATGTTTTATTTTAGTAATTTATTATTTCAGAATCAGTTTCTGCTGAAATTGATCTGAAAAAATCAAAATACCATTCACTAAGATGCATGACGTAGTTTGAAACACCCTTTTATGGAGATGGAATGAATGATGGAATGTAATGGTAGGTAGGTAGATATATTCTAACGTTTGATACGTAAACATGATTAACAGGGAGGGTGTTTCATAATTCTAAAGCATTATTTATTTTTCTTTGTATGTACCTACCTATTATCTTAATTAATGGTAACAATGTTTTAATCGCCCCTAGAGGTATTGTATACATTGACTGGACCACCTTTGAAGACAACTAAAATGTCACTGTGTATTTCCTAAACATTTGCTTGATTGCAACATTAATTTCACATTGCTTTTTATTGATTTATCAACCATTTAATTTAAATAATACCCTTTGGATACAGAACGATAAAGTTCTAACCCAGAGGTGTCCATTTTCCTCGAAAACTACTTTCAAAATTTAATTTAATGGTTTCGGTGGAACCGCTGCCTGCTTCTACATTTCCACCATGTTCCCAAAGGTCGTCAAAATAATTTAAGACAAAAAATCTGAAAATAAGGATTTTAAAGCTTCAAAATGCTTTTTTAAAGACTCAATATGATTTTTTTTCCCTGAAATACAGCCTGTCAAAAATCATACAATAATAATTAATCCAATCCAGAAAAAAACAATGAGTAGTGGTATTTGGAGTGCGAATCATCATTTCAGCCGAAAGACGTCCACTGCTGGACATAGGCCTGCCCCGGGCTCCTCCACTTCGACCTGTTCTGTGCTTCCTACATCCAGCGGATACCCGCGGCCTTCACAAGGTCTACGACTTCCGGTTCGCGGTCGCCACTCCAGAACCTTTCGGCCCCATCGACCATCTGTTCTGCGAGCAATGTACCCTGCCCACTGTCACTTAAGTTTGCCAATTCTTCGGGCTATGTCGGTAGCCTTGGTTCTCCTGCGGATCTCTTCATTTCTGATTCGATTCGATCCGACTCGGCTGGGCAGCGTTCGGAAGACTTCGCAATATCTTCTCGTCCCAAATACCACAGTGTCTCAAGACGAAAGTCTTTGACGAGTGTGAGTTGCCAGTGATGACATATGATACAGAGACGTGGTCGCTCACAATGGGCCTTATCAGAAGGCTTAAAGCCACCCAAAGGGCAACAGAGAGGGCTATGCTTGGTTACACATACTAGCAGCTAATTAGCTGGTTGGTTCTCAGAGAATATTTTCAATGTCTGTGCTGGCAGAACTAGGAGGCTTCACTACAGAGCTAGAACCATTGATGAATAGATTTGGTTCTTGCGGAATGTCTTCATTCAGTGCCGGCTGTACTTACGAATAATTCGGATCCACTTTCTACTGGTGGCGGTGCTTGCCGGTGACCCCTTAGCCAACAAGCATGACACGCTCGGGCGTTCGGAGGCATCTGCAATTGAAGGCACAATTAGTTTTAGTAATTCTAATCATCATCTGCCTAGCCTTTTCCCAACTATGTTGGGGTCGGCTTCCAGTCTAACCCGATGCAGCTGAATACCAGTATTTTACATGGAGCGACTGCCTATCTGACCTCCTCAACCCTGTTACTGGGTAATACGATACCCCTTGGTAAGACTGGTTGTCAGACTTTCGGGCTTCTGACGACCCGTAACGACTGTCAAAGATCTACAAATGACAGTCGGGACCAACGGCTTAACGTGCTTTCCGAGGCACGGAGGAGTCTTGGTACGTAAAGATGGTCACCCATCCACGGACCAACCGCGGCAAGCGTAGCTTAACCTGGCCGATCGACCCGTGCAGCTATTGTTATTTAGCCACAAGCCCCTTCCTAGTTTTAGTAATTCTAATGTGGGTGAATAATAATACAACAAAAGTGAGAATATCACTCAAGTTAGCCTTTTTAGCTTGAATTGCTACAATTTTTTTTTTATCATTCTGGACTATTTTATCACTTGGTTGCGTGAATATAGTTAGCGTTTCAAGTATGAACCCTGTCATTGCCACTGCTATCTACTTAGAACACTTGAACTCTCTTAAGTCGATTTACAGATTCACTGTTGTCTAGCAGTTTAACAGCCAGAGGATTTGGGTGGATGGGAAGATGATCAGCTTATTGTATTTTTTAAATAGTTATTTCCTCAATAATTGGAGGGTCTTCATTCCGTGTGAACCATGGTGCAATGACAATATTCCTCAAGATGGTGTTTAGAGTTCTTTGGAGGCGTCATATGTTAATTTTGCTGACCACTCCCCATAGTTCGATGCCGTATGACTATATAGGTTTTAATAGAGAGTTGTACTAAAGAGAGAAATGCTTAATTAATTTGATATTGTTATGGCATACAGATTTTTACTAACTTAGTTATTTTAGCTGGAATAATCTCCAATATGTCCGGTTTCGGACTGTACAAACTTAAAGGGGTGGTAGTTTGCTCTTTTCTATCAATAAAGTTATTCTACATGTGAGGTCGGAACCCACACCCCCCTGAATGGCAGCCATTTTTGTGTTTTGTAAAAGTACAGTAACTTTGAAATTTAAAGCCCAATTATCATTAAAAAAATACTTTTAGCAACGGAAAAGTATTAACAATGGGTTAAATAAGTCAAATAATAACATTAAATCCTGCATCATATTGAAATAAAAAAAATGACATCGGGTTTTTGGTTAATTAAGGTTATTACAAAATTCACCCCGGGGAACTACCTTTTTTTTCTGCACGTCTAACAGATGTTAAGTTCACCTAAACAATGATACCAAAAACTCGATTCTATGACAAATGGTTTAAGAGATATTGTTGCTTCATTGCTGATTTAGCATTAACGACCAAAACACAAAAATGGCTGCCATTCAGGGGGGGTGGTTTCCGACCCTACATCATCAGCATCTGCCTAGCCTTTTCCCAACTATGTTGGGGTCGGCTTCCGGTCTAACCGGATGCAGCTGAATACCAGTATTTTACATGGAGCGACTGCCTATCTGACCTCCACAACCCAGTTACTGGGTAATACGATCGTTACTGGGTTTCCGACCCTACATGTAGAATAATTTTATTGATAGAACAGAGCAATCTACCACCCCTTTAAGTTTGTACAGTCCGAAACCGGACATATTGTATACAATCAGCATGTACACTTACTTCAAGAGGGCTGACTATTTTCATAGAATAAGTCCATTCAGCATCACCACAATTTAGCCGATGAGATCGTCTCCCTGTTCTTCTAGCTATAGATATGCCACAACATACGCAAACTGAATCATGGCCAAGTCGACGTTCACCTATTTTGCCTTCATTCCTGTTATTGGATTCGAGGATCAATAGGCTAACGCATTCCTGGCACAAGTAGTCTTCATTGGTTACCTAGAACAAGAAAAACTTCACACTTTAATCTATACCAGAATTCAGTCTTCTTCATCTTCCCTCCTGTCCATGTCCCTATATGGGGTCGTCATACCAAGAATCAGGGGGGCTGACCAGAATTCACTAATTTGTTATTATTTTATACTGTTTTTTAAGTTAACAATGGTTATGACTTCTATAAAAATAAAAGTCGTGACTGACTGACTCATCAACGCCCAGCCCAAACCCTTGGACCTAGAAAGCTGAAATTTTACACAGAGGTTCTCTTTATAATGTAGACAAGGATAGAAAGGATTTTTAGAAATTCAACCGCTAAGGGAGTGAAGTACTAAGGGATGAAAGTTCCGCGCGGGCGAAGCCGCTGGCAAAAGCTAGTTACTAGTAAGGTTACTCAACATTTGCATGAGCCCGAGCAGAATACAATCGATTTTCTATTGTCACCACAAATGTGGAGACTATACAAATATGTATTACTACCTTCTGCCCGCAACTTCGTCTGCGTCAAATTTCTTGCTCCCCGAGTCCTGACCCACCCCGTTGCATCAAATCGCCTGGCCGTGCGAGTACTTCGTACTCGTGACTTTTTTTTTTTTTTTGCTCGGCTGCTAAAGACCCTAGCATGATGTTGCTTCCTCGATAAATGGGCTATCCAACTCTATATTTTTTTCAATTCGAACCAGTAGTTCCTGAGATTAGCGCGTTCAACCATACAAACAAACGAACTCTTCGGCTTTAAAATATTAGTATAAACTGTTAAGAGTTTAATATGGTGTAGTTATAATTGAAGACATGAGTGGATGAAGATGATATGTTGCGAAAACCTAATTTCGAGAAAATTTAGTTCAAAGTTTCGCATAAACATTTTAAGTTAAAAATTTAAGTGGCATTTTAAGTAAAACCGATTAAGTGTATTTAGCCAAAACGGACGTCTAGCGGCGTAAGCCGTTTAATAGTCAGCCGTTTAGTATTTTTATAATAAGAGAGAAATTAAATCATTCATACAACAGCGAAAATCCGAAAATGCGACATATCACCTTCATCCACTCATGTCTTCATTAATGGATATGCCGATTTTTAGCTACCTGTCTGGAAATCCATTCTTCTATGACAGAGATAATTCCAAGATCCATATTTGTTGCTTTGTACCGATATTTTTGTGTAACTGGAATGGCAATCCAGCAATTAATGCAGCGAGGCATGGTGGTGCGGACTACCTGAAAGATAAAACAGTGTGGTTTCAGAGCCTGTGAACAGTCAGTCTATGGTAGTAAATTCATTGTGCAAATCTGAATGCAACAGAACTTATTAAGTAGGTACTTTTTCTAAAGCCACAACAAGACCATAAGAGTACCTACCTACTTTAGGCCGTGCGTCTCACCTCGATCGTTTGTTAGAATCTCATTATATAGCAAATAGGTACTAGCCTTAGAAACTACGATAAATGGATGTATAGTGTCCAAAAGAAGTCCGAGTGGAAAGACAGATCAAATAAATGTTCACTTAAAACAAGAAACTTGAACGAAAATAACACACAATAAACAAATTCAAATCAATTGTATCCATTCCGTAAAGTTCCGTTGCCTTAGATAAAAAAAAAAATACTCAGTGATCTAATAGTCCGGCTAGAGCGCTAAACATAGACCAATTAATCACTAGGTAATTTAAAAAAAAAACTTTAAAAAAAACTTTTTGCTTTTCAGTTTTTCGGCGGCAAATTTTTTTTTATAATTTTTTGTGGCTATAATCTACTAATTACTACATCCTTAATTTTTTCTTATTTTTTGTAAAACACACCTCTGCATTAAAAATCTGTGAGTAAACAATCAATCATCCTCTGTTTTCCTAGCCTTAGGGTTGGATGTTTTTTTCGAAATTGATATGGGACTAACTTCGGGATATACCCTTTCCATTAAAAAAAGAATGATCAAAATCGGACTGCTCTGAATAAGTTATGCGTAGTCATACATAAAAAAATACGCGTTGACTTGAGAACCTCCTCCGTTTTTTCGTCGGTTAAAAAGACGTACACAAAACGCTAAAAACGCAAACGCATTGAATTAAATTTGACACTTAATTGGCGATCTCCTTTCACAATGACAATATTGACACAACCAACCGAGGGAGGCCACGTTCCGAGATACGATAATATCGATTTGAGCGCGATCACGCCCGTTCCGAATTGGCGTGAGCACGATCACGATGTCCCGCGAATCGTCATAGGCAATTTTGTTTCGATTCGTATCGCATCTTTAGGTAACTTAGATTAATTTGAAATAGTGCTTCTATCTCAGAAGAAATATGTGGTGTATACAAGTTTAATATAGTGAATATATGTTTTATCGTTAAGTGAACATGACAAAAATGACGGTTCTTAGCTGTCAGAATCGTGATATCTAAATCGGAACGCAAAATATCGATGTGAGCGCTCACGGCGCTATTTTTCTATTATGGAATACGCTCTATATATGAAGTCCTTGGCGTTCTGGGGACTTTCAAAGGATTTCTAATTCGGAATGCGGCCCGGATAGTGTCGCCAAAATCAATACTTACTTTTAAAATATAGTGCAAGGAAGTGTGATAATTAAACCATTTTTATCGTTCGTTATAAAACTAAAAAAAAAACATTTGTAAGTTGTGGAATATAAGAATAATAATTTATTAATAAAAGCAATTTACTTTTTTTTTTATTTATTCTAATAGAAAGACACAAAACTCAATAGTAAATTGCCTTACTACTGAAAAACAAAACATATAACAAATTCTACAATTTTCAATAGTGCCTATCATAAATAATATATAAAAAATTGCATGTGAGTACATTATTTCCAGTTCATTCAATTTCGTTCATCCTACACCTCCACTACCTCACTATCTTTTTTGTCAAAATCTAGTAACCCACCAACTATCAAGTTACTGATTACAATTATGAAAATATAGACACGGGTTTAGTCTACTACGTATCAAACGCCATACGCTTAAACACTAGAGACGCGTTTATGTGGAGCACTCGGAACAAGTGTTTACCGAGTCCAGGCCCAAAAACCTGTTCCAGTATATACTTCTCACCTCTATTGTCTGTCACCTGTGACCCACAGAACATATATACATCAAGAGGGAGAATAACGATTCCATACAAATAGGAAAATTTTCCGTACCAACGGGCGCCATCTCTGGACAGCCAGCGAAAACTAGAGAGCTGAAGCTAGGGCGGAATTTCAACTACTGAGCATTTCATAGACAATTTGTATTGCCATTTTATGCACAAGTACAGAGGCCAGCACATCAAGCTACCGCAATCTGTCAAATTTATTTGATAGTTTTTCAACTTTAATACAAAGGAATAAGATTCATGTTCAATTGGGAAAATTTTACAGTCAGTTTGGGATACGTTGACCAGCTGGCGTCTGTACATTGCGCTTCCCGATAGTTTCCTACAAGATGGTCAATTTTTGTCAAACAGTAATTGAAATCTAAACAGAATCAATATCGAGAAGCACGGCTACACATCAAGCTATACATTTCCAGTTTACGCTGATCTCGCACTGTACGGAAATCCTATTCAATGCAAGATCAGCTTATACTGGAAATGTATAGCTTGATGTATAGCCGTGTGTACATACAATTAATCTATAAAGTGCAGTCTATTATAACAGATTAGTTCTTGACTTTTTATTTAACATGATAATTATAATTTATTAGATATTCATGGAACATATTATATTACATCTGATTTTAAACGAATAAATATGAGTTTTATATTCATTTCCAGAAATATAGGTAGTGGTACACACTACTACACGTCAAGCTATACATTTCCAGTTTACGCTGAGTCGCTGATCTCGCACCGTACGGATATTAAAATAAAACAACCAAAAATGTTATTCATTTTTAATATATTTTTTAGATTAGAATAACGATTTTAGAGTAAATCGATTATTGTCAGCTTAGAATAATAACGCATAGAAACCTAGTACGAGTGCAAAAAGTGAGGCAACAAAAACTTAGCCATGGTGGCTAAGTTTTTTCATTGATGACAACTTAGGGTAATTTACCCTAGATTTAGGGTGAAACTAATACGGTAGGGTAAGTTTTTATATTGAATATCCATAACGTCAAGTGAAACGAAATGACATCTGACAACAATTATTTCAAAACTATTGCTTTCATTGCTGTGGCTTAGTCTTGTGCCTGCTCGGTCATTTTTAAGATCGCTCCGTACTAGTTCATTTCGGTCAGTGAACTAGTTCATTCTATTAGTTCTATTGGCTCTATTCGGTCTTCGCTCTGTCAGTACTTCCATAGATCACATCACAGAACAAAAAGTCTAGGTCCGCACGGCTGCACATCAAGCTATACATTTCCAGTATAATAAGCTGATCTCGCATTGTATAGGATTTCCATAAAGTGAGAGATCAGCGTAAACTGGAATTTTAACAGACATATTTTACAGACATTTACTTAATTTAAAATGGTAAAAACTATCTCGGTTAAACTACATTATTTGTTCACAATTTATAGTATTATTGTAATAAATGATTTTACACAATACCTATTTGATTTTCCTTCATAATTGAACAGGCTTATGACTGTCATTCTAATCTATCACTTAGAAAATTTATAGGTAGGTACACACAAATAAATAGTAAACTTATAATTTATTTGCGAACACAACTTACCTTGCGTCATTTTATTCGGGTGATAAGCAAAAATAGGCATTATGGCATTGACATACGTTAGTCTATACGCGCATCTCATTCTAACGAGTTCGGTCGGTCGGTCGAGTCTCGGGTATCATCGTCATTCATCGGCTATTCTTTCTCGTTCTCGTTCAGAAACGTTTAAAATTGAAATCGTATCAGTGAAATCAGTCGCTCGCTATCATTCTCATTCTTGTTCGGACTGTCGGACACGAGGAGCTGTTAGAACTAATAGACCGATTACAAGTCAGCATTCGGAAACGTTTCTTTTAGTTCAGTGCAAAGAAACGGTTCCTATTCGTTCATCGTTCATGAACTACACAAGACTACTGTGGCTGTGCTTTCGACCTTTCGTGCACTGTGGATGTTATTTTCTTTACTCGCTGCTTCGAACCTTTGTTTTTCTTATCATGGACCGCGATACCGCTCCTCATGATGACCCGACCCTACCCGGACACTGAATCTGCACCTCACGTTGAACCTGGTGCTAAAATGTACCTTTAACCGGCTTTAAATGACAAGCCACGGCACGAACTTGGAGTCCTCTGCTACATGTTGTTACGTCGTGGGAGAATGAGGAACGAATGCGAATTGCGGCGTTGATGTAATGCATCGCAGAAGACACATGTAGCTCATTGAAGTATTATCAATGATCCGGAAATGGACTGCTCCTCAACTGCCTTGTCGGCCGGAGGACGATGGGTTGCTGTGCTCATGTTATGACTATTATTTGGCATTTAAGCTAGGCTAGGCACGAAAATAATGTTGCACCGCCTGCCCAGTTTTTAGACAATGTCATAACCAGTGATCGGAGTAGGTAGATTGATTTGGGGTCAATGAACTGGCACGTATATATTAGTATGGATATGCCTCCGGGATTTTGAAATGATCTAAACTGCTTTTGATATAATTTTAACCTGGTTTCATATTCATAACTAGTTATTGCATTGAATGCGAAAAAATAAATCTATAGCATTCTATAAATTTCTAATGTAGTAGTTTAAAAATACAAATTTCACAATATTTGATTCAATCCCGTAAGTACCAAAATGAAATCCAGGAAAAAAAGCTTATCCATGTTATGATTTCTATGACTATTCATGATGCGAGTACGTAAAATCAATCTACCTACTCCGATCACTGGTCATAACAGTTTATGACTCTGAATAAAGTGGAAATAACAAATGAAAACGGATAGTTTTTAACCACCCTAATAGAACCCCATCAAGTGTAAGTAATTAGATTATAGAAAAGCAGCACTCTGTATTTCACACGCAAAGTTGCGGCCCCGTGGGAATACGGGGTTAAAATATAGCCTATGTCACCCGGGGATAGTGTAGCTTCCCAACAGTGAAAGAATTTTTCAAATCGGTTCAGTAGTTTAGGAGCCTATTCAATGCAAACAAACAAACAATCAAATCTTTCCTCTTTATATTATTAGTATAGATAATATACTTATTACAAAGATTTTACCCAACAAGTTTTAAATTTTTCATATGCCAGTTGAAGCATATTACAAAGTATGTATTTTGTTAATAAATACCTTGTCCACGCTTAGCCAGAGCACCCTTAAAAACTGAACAATTCCCTTTCGTTAAATTTCGTTATTTTCATTTATCACATATATGTAAGCATTGAACGTTTGTATAGGAAAACTGGCTTTGTTTAAGAAAGTGTATTGAAAATGAATAGTTAGATTAGATTTATTTTTACTTATATTTATTTACTTATATTTTGCTGCAATGTAAGTAATCAAATCTAAAATAAAATAAAATAATTTTGGTATTTCTTTGCAATGTAGCCTTCATTGCAAAGAAATACCAAAATTATAGAAAATGAATAGTTAGATTAGATTTATTTTTACTTATATTTATTTACTTATATTTTGCTGCAATGTAAGTAATCAAATCGAAAATAAAATAAAATAATTTTGGTATTTCTTTGCAATGTAGCCTTCATTGCAAAGAAATACCAAAATTATTTTGGTTTTAGAAGTTGTTTCAAATACACTTTTAAAGTGTTAATTGTACTAACCTGATGGCATTGAACACCAGGTACAGCTGTTCTGAACAACTTCTTGTCATTAAAGCATGAGCTCATAAAATGCTTGCTGCAAAGCATCTTATGTCTTGAATGGAGTCCATCCTGGAATTTTGGTGAAGACCAGGCTTCGTATGGGAAGCAATACTTTGCCCATAATTCACAACTGGAGATAAAAAAATAAAAAATGACATACCATAAGTTATCATATTACTAAGTAACATCAAATATAGGCTGCAGGCAAGAAAAAGTTTTCATATTAAGTACCTAACGATCTTGGCAACGAAAATGAGGACTTTAACAAAGGGTATAAAAAACATTACACATACATGTTACGTTCGTTATTAGTGGCTAGAAGCTGGAATAGCAATCATTGTGGTATTCTATGTCATCTAAAATGAATAGCATGGAAAGTACTTAATAGGTTTTTGGTGGGATCGTGTTGGAATATATCGCACGAATTTTCATTTTCATGAAATAGTGAATTGCGCGCCTTAAAGAGTTGTCAGCAACAATTGGTGGAGTCCTCAAGGGCTGATGCCTGCCAGGGGTGCGGGTTGTTCGAAAGAGATACCGTGGCCCGTGGCAGACAGACAACTGTAGGAACACGGGTGAGTTTTAATCAGTAAAAGTCTGACACGCCCTCCTACCTACTCCACCCAGAGCGGGAGAAATTATTTGATGATTTCCCACCCTCAAAAAAAAGCCCCCGTGGCGGCAGTGGAGATTTTAATATTAATATTTTAGATGTTACTCCATTAAGTATTAGACTACTTAATCTATTTAGGTCTTTTAATTTAATTAACTTGTTTTCTGAACCTACTAGGATCACGGCATCTTCGTCAACATGCCTTGATAATATTTTTAGTGATTGCGATGCCAAAAATAAATTAGTTTTAACTGACTTAACGTCCGACCACTGTGGTTTATTAGCTAGCTTCCCTTTATTCTTACACAAAAAGCCGCATAAAATAGAATGCAGGCCTTATACAGCTAGTCGTTGCAACAAATTTAAAAATAATATATCTCGTAGGATTACACCATCTTTAATAGAACATGAGCATCCTAATGAAATCTATGGAGCCCTTTTTGATATAGTGCATAAAGAATACCAGTCTACTTTCAAAACCAAAACCATTGACATTAATGGCACCTCCGTCGGCTTCAACCAATGGGCCACACCAGGTATTTATAAAAGTAGAGCGACACTATACGAGCTGTATGGTTTGAAAAAATACAGGTTTGATACTCCTTTCCTGGAGTATGTCAGAAATTATTCAAAATTATTTAAAAAGATCTGTGCTTTTGCTAAATCTAAATTTTTAAGCGATACTATAAAAAAATCTAATAATAAAATAAAAACCACATGGAAAATTATTAACAATGAAACGGGTAAATCGGTTAAACAGGAAAAACAACTAGAGATTATGGTCAACAACACATTACTTAATGAAGCTGCTGACATAGCTGAGGCTTTTAATGAGTTTTTTGCCAACATACCTTTAACTACGACTCACACCTTAAATTCGTCCCCGTCTAAAGCTGAAAACCTTTTGCATAGTAGTGTGCCCAAATGTAGTAGCTTATTAAGTTTCGAACATGTAACGCCTCGTGATGTAGTAAATATTTTTAATACACTTAAATCAAAAAACACTGGAGATTACTGGGGCATCTCTATTAAACTTTTAAGTAATATAATCGACATCGTAGCCCCCTATCTTGCTGTTACTTTTAATAAATGTGTTGACTCGGGAACTTTTCCTGACCTCATGAAGATTAGTAAAGTCATACCATTATTTAAATCGGGTAATAAAAATAACGTGGGCAATTTTAGGCCTATTTGTATATTACCGGCATTTAGTAAAATATTTGAAAAATTGATACTCAAGCAGTTGCTAAGACATTTTCATTTAAATAGCCTCCTTCATGAGGAACAATATGGCTTTACAAAGGGTCGTTCGACTACAGATGCGGGTGTTGCTTTGTTGAAACACATATTTAACGCATGGGAGAACTCGCAAAATGCTATTGGAGTTTTCTGTGATCTCTCCAAAGCCTTTGATTGCGTGCACCATGAAACGCTTTTGCGTAAACTGCGTTATTATGGTGTCCATAACGAAGCTTTAAACGTAATAAATTCTTATTTACATAGTAGGTTCCAATGTGTAGAAAGTAATGGTGTAAAATCTTCCGGGCTACCAGTTCAGTTAGGTGTGCCTCAAGGCTCAATACTCGGCCCATTCTTGTTTTTAGTATATATCAATGACTTACCATTCTATTTAAAGGGTATTTGTGATGTTGTTCTGTTTGCAGATGACACTTCTCTTATTTTTAAAGTAGACAGGAATAGACAAGATTTTGACGACGTAAACAGTGCACTCTCAATGCTTACGGATTGGTTTACGGCAAATAACCTAGTACTTAATGCCAAGAAGACAAAGTGTGTAAAATTCGCCTTACCGAATGTTAGAAATCTTGGTCCAAACATCGTGTTAGATAAAGAGGTGCTTGAAACCGTAGACTCGACAGTTTTTTTGGGCATAACAGTAGATGCTAAACTTCAGTGGGGCTCACACATATCAAGCCTAGCGGGAAAGCTCAGTTCGGCCGCCTATGCCGTTAGAAAAGTAAGACAGTACACTGACGTTGAAACAGCTCGGTTAGTTTATTTCAGTTATTTTCATAGCGTTATGTCCTACGGCATTCTGTTGTGGGGCAAAGCCGCTGATATTCAAAATATTTTTGTTCTTCAAAAGCGAGCTGTTCGAGCAATTTACCAACTGGGTGCTAGAGTGTCCCTAAGAGATTTTTTTAAAGATATCGGTATTCTCACGGTGGCATCGCAATTCATATTCGCTAACATCTTATATATTAGGCAAAATATACACTTATACACTAAAAACAGTGATATTCATAATATAAATACTAGAAATAAGGATAAACTACGTGCTCCCTTTCACCGGCTTCATAAGGTTCATAACTCATTTGTTGGGCTTGGTATAACCTTTTATAACAAGCTTCCCTCTTCTTTGTTAGATTTACATTTTAGTGCGTTTAAAGCCAAAGTAAAATCCAACCTTTGTTCTAAGGCATATTATTCTATTAACGACTACTTAAACGATAAGAATAGTTGGTCGCTGTGATTAACTCAAGACAATGTTTGTGTTCTTTCACCAGAATTAGCTTACCTACTGACAGGTTGTATGAATTACATTCATATACTTAATTGTTTATTTTATTAGACTCTTTAAATCATTTTATTTTTTACTATTGTATTGTACAGTATCAAGTTCTTCTAACTGAACAGACAGCTGTGCTGCTGGGGAGTTTGTTGCGCCACTTCTTCTTCCCAGCTAAAGCACTAGGAAGTGTCGAAGGGTGGGCGTTTTGGGGGGACTGTCTTATGTTTTATTTTTTTGACGTTCGAAAAGTGCTGACTCTCAGCCTAGTTTGAATAAATGACTTTTGATTTTGATTTTGATTTTGAGTGACGCACGAATTATTCAATTTAGTTACTTGTGCGTGCACAAGTGTAGTGAAAGTGAAAATAAGTGACTAGCGTGGACTTTTCGTGTTCCCCCCAAAAACTCCTAATAGGTTGTTGTAAAGTTACTACCGCTTTACAATAACTTTGACTTGACTATGACTTTTTTTCAACTTCGTGCCTGATATCGGGCCAATTACTTGATTGAAAAGTAAAATTACTTGACACTGGCTAAATGCACAAACCGTGCAAAACCAAAACCCAAAAAAAAAAGAAAAGAAATGTACATATTACTACTACTGGGTACCTACATACCGCAGAGCATTTTTGGAGCCAGGCCTTGGAAACCGATGCAAAGTAACGCTGGGATCTTTAGAAGGTGAAGATCCACACATGCAACAGATTCTAGTACTTTCTTTCTGAGCACTCATCGCGAAATTAAATACAAAATCAACCAAGAGTCACTGTCTCAACACGGAGTCTATTTTTCACAAATTCCCACTTAATTTCACCAAAACACAGCTACGGAGGAGCAAGCTCGACTCAAAGTTAACAATGTTTGTAATTATTAAATGGAACTAGTTTATTATAACAATTAAACAAGAATACAAGATCAAATGGCGCTCAAGCGACGACAGACGTTTTTGTTGTGACGTTAACGTCAACGTCAATTGACGTGCAGATGCTAGTGCTGTCCACAGAACATATATACTCCTAACGGAGGTGCTGTCACACATTTTCCCCTTAGAGCATTTATCTAAAGAGATGCCATAGCTGAGAGTGCCATGTACACCGTAATTACGGTAAGTGCACCGTATTCAGCAAAAATTTACCACCTACCGTCGAGGCATGACAAAATCTACCGTAATCTGGAAGGATTAAGATTACTGTTGTAAAAAAAGTTAAATAAATCAAAACACAATTATTTTGTATTATAAACGCACTCCGATCCCTAATATTTTTGTCCGACACTACAATGGTCACACCATCAGACAAGTTCAGGGATTCCCGAGTTGACGTTCATAGATTTTAATTTCGCATAATATTACGATCGATCCATTTAGTTACACATGGCATTCCTCGAATTTAGTCTGTTCTTGGTGACTTGTCAAGTCGTCAAGTTTTTACAGGTTCTTTGTTTAACTGTCGATTATTAGACAATATAAAGACAAAAAAAAAAACGGAATAAACTCATAACTAGCTCTATAAAAAGGGCATATTTTGACGCAGCAGTCTGAAAAGACCCGGACAAAATTGTATTAACATTAAACCTGATGACGATATGCCAAAAAAAAAAAAAATAACAAAAATGAGGAGATTTTGGTGTCACATTCAGAATGTTTATGGTATTTATTTCCATATCTCTCCTCATTTTTGTACTTATATGTTTGTGAATTATTATCTAGTAATTTTACTTGTATTTTTGTATGACTTAAAAAAAAGTGTTACACTGTTTTTCTCATACCCCAATCACCGTAGTTTTATAGAATCTACCGTATTTTTACCACCGACCAGATTTAGGACATGGCAACACTGAGCTGAGCGAATCCCTCTGCCAAAATCGATTGGCCTTAAGACCATGCATGTTTTATAATAAAACTAGTTCATTCGCCGACCCCTGCCATTGTGTACCATTGTATAATCAAACCCAGGACCTCATGCTCAGCAGTAGCTCTAGCGACCACTAGACCATCGAAGCATTCACAACATATATAATATATATTTTATTAAAACTTACATCAGATGAGTAGATTAAATCAGATGCTCTTGAAGTTCCAGGTTGTTGACTGGTTCCAGTTTCAGCAATTGAAATCTCAATTTGAGAGCTGTGTGTTGATGTGGTGGGTTCAGACGGAATGGAATATCTATGCAGCTTTTTCCTTTGCAAATGGTCTTGAACAAATGCACTTTCGGGAAAATGCTTAGAACAAAGCATTTTATGGCTAACATAGAGGTTTCTCTGAAATTCTACAGAATTCCAGTTCTCCTCTGGGTAACAAAACTTTGCCCATGCTACCAACCTGAAAACGTGATTTTAGGGTTGATTTTTTAAATCATCAACAGAATTATACTACCAATTGAAATTGATACTAAATTTTGGATTCTAATAGACATACCGCTGTACGTTGGAAGGTCCTGGTTTCAGAAAACGATGTAAGACTAGTTCCGAATCTTGTGCTGTGGATGCATTGCATTTTGCACATTTTCTTTTACTGTCCGGCATAATTATTCACTGATTGACTAACCAAAGAACACAACCAACCCGAAAACGTGATTTTAGGGTTGATTTTTTAAATAATCAACAGAATTATACTACCAATTAAAATTGATACTTAATTTTAGATTCTAATAGACATACCGCTGTACGTTGGAAGGTCCTGGTTTCGGAAAACGGTGTAAGACTAGTTCCGAATCTTGTGCTGTGGATGCATTGCATTTTGCACATTTTCGTTTACTGTCCAGCATAATTATTCACCGATTGACTAACCAAGGAACACAACCAACCTGAAAACGTGATTTTAGGGTTGATTTTTTAAATCATCAACAGAATTATACTACCAATTAAAATTGATACTTAATTTTGGATTATAATAGACATACCGCTGTACGTTGGAAGGGCCTGGTTTCGGAAAACGATGTAAGACTAGTTCCGAATCTTGTGCTGTGGATGCATTGCATTTTGCACATTTTCGTTTACTGTCCGGCATAATTATTCACCGATTGACTAACCAAGAAACACAAAACAAAAAGAGTCACTAGGCTAAAGAGTCACTATATAGGCTCGTGAAACAACCAATATAGCGTAGGTTATCCCGTATGCGGAGTCTCAATGAAAAGGCGGAGGAGAATATTCAACTAGACGCACTTTGAACTGAAAATCACACGAAATACAGGAAAAACAACAACAAAAACAAATTAACACACGGAGCCGTTTTGAAGCGTTTCAATAAAGTTCTATACTTTGACATGACTTTGACATCTGACTGAAAACACTGATGTTGCCATTTTACCAACGATTTTTTTTATTTGGTTTTTGGTACTGGAAGCCCTTCAACAAACCCACCGACTGAGCCAAACAATCTAAACACAGTTGACTCCCCCTGATCGAGTCACCACAAAATACAGAGAGTACAGAAGGCAATCTACATACAAAGTGCGCTCGAGAAACGCACACATAGACACCGCTCACGGACACGATATCTCAGACCGGTTTGGGACCAGTGCGAGCGCGAGTGCCATCCCCTGAGACACGCGTCTGTGAAATGCAAAAAATTTGCAACAAAAAAGTTACTTCAGTAAGTTCAGTGGACGGTTGTTTAAATTAAACATTAAACTTTGAATTGTCTTTTTTAAGCTACCAGTTGTTGAGTTGACCAGAGAGGTGAGAGTTTTAACGTAACACAGAATACCTAGTTACTCGTAGTTGTGGGTAAGCGAAAATGACTTTGTGGCCTTGTAGTATTTTTACAATTTATATTAGGTATTTATTGTAGTACTTATAAGCTAAAAAATACGCTCATCTTCCTCATTATAGATAGTTAAGATAGAACTTCTCGGCGAGCCGGCCAGGCCATCCGCGTAGCCGCCCGCCGCCGATCATAACTATTAGAGTTGAGATTAACTGTGATCATGGCAAAGACCTAAATACGAGTGCCACTACCACGATAGTTTTTTGTGCATAAGCCAAAGTTGACAACCCTTGCGCGACTGCCGAGCGTAGGTATGAAAATCGAAGTACATACATGTGATTGCCTTCTGTACTCTCTTTATTTTGTGGAGTCACTGAGTGAGTGAGAGCGGGGCGCAGACGGGGTAATGCGAAAAGAGCGGGCGGCGCGGCGCGGGGGCGGTGATCGCGTCTTGACTTGTCGCTGTTGGAGTCCGTCGAAGCGCGCGAAATATTTTTTTTGTTTTTTTTAAGCCGCTCGTCGCGCCCCCCTTTGGAATACCCTACGCCCCCCAAGTGGGGCGCGCCCCACTGGTTGGGAACCCATGCTCTAAGGGGACATAAAAGAGGAAAACGTGCAAATAAAACCCATATGAAGCTAAATAGGAATAAAGAACAGTACTTACATTCGGGTTAATCCGAAAGCCGAAGTCCTAATCGCGTGCAATATCAAATAACCGTTAATAAAAGCAAAGTCGTCACAGTTGTAGGTTCATAAACTACCGGTATCCAAATTATGTGCAAAGTAGAAAAATCCGTTATGAAAAGGCCAAGTCAGTAGGTATAAATAAGAAAAATCCGCAAAGCACAAATAATAGCACTGGATAACAATAAAGCACGAACGAACGAAACGATACTGTGACCGTGTGACGGTCTGAAAAAAGTACTCTGTGGGTGTGACGCACAGAAGGCCAATTCTACTAATTAAAAACGTTCGCAGTGTCATCTCGGCGACAATGGAATTTCAAAAATTTGACAAAAATGTATGGGATTTTTTGACAGATTGACACTGTCACTGAGATCAGACTGTGAACGTTCTTAAAATTACCAGAATTGCCCCTCAGGTCTGACGGATGACGGATAAAAAAGTACTAGTCGTAGTCTGTGGTCTGACGGATTCTTGTAGCGATGGGCGTCGAATCCACAGAACATAAATACCTTATCGGGGTTGAATCAACGAACTAGGGCGCATTCCGTATTAGAAAAATAGCAATGTGAGCGCTCACATCGATATTTTGCGTTCCGAGTTAGATATGACGATTCTGACAGCTACTAACCATCATATTTGTAAACAATACGGAACGCGCGTGATCGCGATAAAAGTGTTCACTCAACATATATACACGCTGAAATTTTAATGGTTGTTTTCCCGCGGCACACGCGTTATCAGTGCAATGGATCGCCATTACAATTATTGCAATTTGGAGTACGTCGCTATGGTGCATCTGTACGCTAAGGCTGATTATGACACCCTTGATGCCCGTCGAGTTTACGCGGAGCTGCCACACTTGGAGTCGCTTCGTCTTCGGCCATCGGCCCGGACGATCGTAGCAGTGACACAGCGGCTACTCGACGATCATGAGCAGTTCCGGACATCAGCAGTTGCACAGGGCAGAGGTCGATCGGCCGTTATTTCGCCAGAGCTCGACGAATAGATCATCGAGTACTTCGAACGGGATCCTCGGCGAAGTACACGTAAGGCTGCGGCTAGGTTTGGCGTAAGCCAATACTACGTCTGGAAACTATTCAACTCTGAAGGACTTCATCCTTATGATTATCGCAGAGTTCATGCCCTCCATGAAAATGACGCGCAGAACAGAATTACTTTTTGTCAGTGGTTAATCGACAGTCAAAATGCGAACATTTTGTGGACAGATGAAGGAACTTTTACGCGAGTTAGACTCGAACATTTTTGGGCGTTAAATAAACCACATGTTATTCGCGAGTGTGCGCATCAAGAGCGTTTTAGTGATAATGTGTGATAATTAATGGCCACCTCATTTCAATATCGTAAGAAGTGACAGAGACACCTTATTAAAATTGAAAGGCGATCAATTAAAACGTGCTCCAGTGTGTGTTCAACGTAGTGGCTTGCAGTTGCACTACGAACAATTACTCCGTTACCGTGAAGTGTAAGTACTTACTCGTATTTTTGTAAATTGTGAACATTTAAAAGTAGGTTGTCAAATTAATTAAAATTATTGTAAATAAGTTGATTCAAATTTTGAAAGACGCCTCAAACTTTTTTAGGTATCTAAGTCCGAAAATTATGATAAACTTGTTTTTATTAATTAATTTCTTGTTCAGTAAATTGCAGCTAAAAAGTATTTATGACGGTCCTAAGCTCGTAAAAGTATGAAGGAAAAATTTGAATAGCTTGTTGGGTACAGCTTATTATCAAGAATACGATCAGCTGATTGAACGCACGCGGGTCAACGGCCGCGCGGCCGCTCGGCGGCGGCGCCCGGCTTGCGCAGAACGTAGGTATCGGAACTATTGGTTCGTGGTCGCTTTCGAGTTTTGTTTTTCACAATGGTTAATCTGCCATTTTTTGTTTCTAATGTTTTATTTGTTTATAAAACTATTGTATTACCAAGACAAAACCATTTCGCTGCGGGAAAACAACCATTTAAATTTCACCGTGTATTATTATTTCACCATACAACATATATATTCACCATAATAAACTTGTATACGCCACACATTTCTTCTTCTAAGATAGAAGCACTATTTCAAATAAATCTAAGTTAGCTAAAGATACGATGCGAAGTTTTATAGATTCATGCTATAGTAAATCATGGACAAGAATACTCCACATATACCTACAAAACGTAATTTTGATATTGAAACGGGTAAACAAGTTAGTGAATTTGTTACACCAAAAAATGTTAAGATGCTGTGCAATTGTTTAGTAGAGATACTAATTTGATTCTAATTGCAAAAGCCAATAAAAAATATGTTTTTAAACAAAATTATAAAGAAAAATAAATTGTACTTTATTTTGATACTAGCTTCCGCCCGCAGCTTCGCCCGCGTGGAAGTCGGAAATTATCCCGCGGGAACGTACTACCGGGATAAAAATTATTCTATATGTTAATCTAGGTTATAATCTGTCTGTGTGTCAAATTTCATCCAAATCCGTTTAGCCGTTTTTGCGTGATTGAGTAACAAACATCCAATCATTAACCCCCGACGCAAAAACGACGGGGTGTTATAAGTTTGACGTGTTTGTGTGTGTGTGTGTCTGTCTGAGGCAACGTAGCTCCCGAACGGATGAACCGATTTTAATTTAGTTTTTTTTTGTTTGAAAGATGTATTAGTCGGGAGTGTTCTTAGACATGTTTCATCAAAATCGGTTTTGCCGTTTGAAGATTATCAGCTCTTTTCTGGTTGAAAAAGGGATTTTAGCCTCTTCCATGGGTCTGATCAACTCAAAATTTGGGATTATATTACTTCAATGATATTAGACGAAAAAAATAACCTTGAACTGATGCTGGAGCAACACCTGGAATTTCCAGGAAACCCAAGTTATTCACCAACAAACAGCAGAAGTATCGTGTTTGGGCTCATTGAATAGGTCTAAATGAATAGATTATAGATAAATGGTGATTTAAGGGAGCTATTAAGTTTAAAAAGCAGGAAATAAAAATTAAATTAAAAATTTAAAAATTCCCCGACCCAAACAAAAACTCTAAAAAGTAAAAAATAATATTTATAGGCCTTTTAATTTGAACGTAATATTTTGATCAGGGCATTGTCAAGTCGGGGGACGGCTAGGCCTCTGTTTGGCGTTTTCATTGACCGTCCCATTTCATGTTCCTAGTCCTAGTAGTTTCGGCTGTGCGTTGATTGATCAGTCAGTCAGTATTTATACTAGCTTCCGCCCGCGGCTGCGCCCACGTGGATGTCGGAAATTATCCCGCGGGAACGTACTACCGGGATAAAAAGTATCCTGTGTGTTAATCTATGTTATAATCTATCTGTGTGCCAAATTTCATCCAAACCCGTTCAGCCGTTTTTGAGTGATTGAGTAACAAAGATCCAATCATCTTCACAAACTTTCACATTTACATTACGGACTACCCTTTTTTACCCCTTTAGGGGTAGATTTTCGAAAAACCCTGATACGCAGTATTCTTTATTCTTCGTTTTAGGTATAATTACTGAGTTTCAAGTTAATCACACCGCGCGTTAAAATTCTTCCATACAAACTTTGACACCCCCCAATCCCCCTTTAGGGGGTAGTTTAGAAAAACAATTTATTACCAACTTTATAATTTACTTAGATAAGTATTTGTGCCAGTTTTCAAGCTTGTTAACTCAAGGAATAAGATTTTTATACAAACAAAATCCCCCCTTTTCACCCCCTTAAAGGTTGAATTTCCAAAAACCCCTTCTTAGTGCTCCCCTACATTATAAAAGGAAGCCGTGTGCAAAATTTCGCGTTCCTAGTCCTAGTAGTTTCGGCTGTGCGTTGATTGATCAGTCAGTCAGTTTCTCCTTTTATATTTAAAGATATATATACTCATAGATTACATACAGAGGCCAGCACATCAAGCTAGCCTAATCTGTCAAATTTCTTTGATAGTTTTTAAACTTTATTGGAAAGGAATGGGAAAATTTGACAGATTGGGATAGCTTAACCTGCTGGCAACTGTACTTTTTTTTTTCTTTTCTAGAATAACCAATGTACTTTAATTTGATTCTGTTACCTGTTTACTTCGCGAGCTACACGTCGCGACACTTATAATTGTTTATACCTACTTGCATTTAAAATGTCAGGACGTATGTATGTAATAAGAGTAATTTGAAAAAGATGATTATAGCGGGAAAGCTGTCTGTAACGTGTGCAAGGAGAAAATATCATACAAATCGACCACGGCAAATTTAAAAAGCTACATAAAACGGATTCAATTTTTTCATCAGTTTTTTTTTTTTTTTTGGTCGTCTCGATCATCAACTTTCATAACTGAAAAAAAATTAGCATTATATTACGTCAGTAGATGTAGCTCAGAGACTAGTTCAACTCGTTGAACGTCGCGGCGGCGTTGAATAAAACCGTTCAATAAATTAACATTTAACGGTTTACTTTGTAAGTTGACATTAGTGCACGTTAACTCGTTGACGAATTTAAGTAAGTAAGTAAAATGCTTTATTTGCCAAAATGTAGGTGTACAAAGTTGTGACTGATATACAAGGAGCGACCTCTGTTGTCATGTAGCGGAAGCAAAGGTTGAGACGTCCAATTCTGTTTGTGATATTCATCACTAGAGGGCGCCCGGGATCAATGAATCTTCACGCATAAATATCGATTGATGCCCGCTCCTCGACACTGGAGGCGCTGTTTTATGAATGGGTATTGTATTATTAAGAATGAAATTGGTAGTACTGGCCCACTGACACTACGTGGCAGCGCTGTTGTAGAAATGGGTCGAACATACTAGAAGTTTCTGGAACCGGATGTTGGTTGTAAACGCGAGTTCTTCCGCCCACATTGCGATTGTGGCGTTCTGTTCGCTTCCAGACACGAAAGAGTGCACTAGTCTCGTAAGTTTCTACCGCATTAAATAGAAATATTGAACTGTAGCCATCCTAGCCCGAAAGTGCCCGAAACTAGTGAATAATAGTTTATAATAATAATATTGATGTAATAGTTTAACCTGTGGATATACCGATAGTAAATCTTAGTAGTGATCGCGTGTTTTTCATTACTAGATTTGTCCTCTGTCCTCAACAAAAGTAGTATGCTGTTGATCAACTAGTTAACGAACGTGAATCAATGTTGACGTTTCGTTAACGGAAAAATCTTCAACGACCCATCGCTAGATCCTTCAGATCCTTGACATATCAAACGATTTTTTTTTTTTATTAGTTTTATGGCCACAGAGACCTTTTAAGCCAAGTCTTTATTATGAACGTATTCTAGTCATAACAAAGTTACTGTAAAGCGGTAGTAACTTTACAATAACCTGTTAGGAGTTTTTGGGGGAACACGAAAAGTCCACGTTAGTCACTTATTTTCACCTTCACTACACTTGTGCACTCACACGTAACTAAATTGGATAACTCACTACCAAAATTGTACAATTTAATTCGCTATTTCACAAAATTTAATGATAATGAAAATGCATGCGACATGTTCCAGCGCGATCCCGCCAAAAACTCCTATCAAACGAATGACGCGGTGAGCCCACAGAACATAAATACCCTGACGGGGGTGAGCCGGTAGGGATGGCGACCTGAGATCTTAGAGCATTTATCCTATGGAGATGGCAAGGAGCGAATCACTGAACAACTTTTTCTGTCACTTTTTGCGGGAGGCGTGGAAAACACATACAGCACACTACGAAAATTTGACAACCACACACAGATACCTACATGCTTCCTATTGCTACAAACCAACAAGAAAAAATGTTGTTTCATAGCATGAATGAATGAATAAATTGTTCATTCGTGATATTTTCTTGCATACGAAAGTACTTCCGTTGCTATAGCAGGTGGGCAGGTGTTTGCAATTGTGATGATTCTTGCACTCTTAAGCAAATTTGGAGGCGGTTCTTCCGTGCCGAAAATGTTTTTTAAAGTGGATATCGCGCCCTCAACTAATTGCCTTCAATTATTTGCAAGTTGTTTAAAACTAGTCGACATAAAATGTTCTGAACAAATTGCGCTAGTACGCGTGGGTCCCCAATTTTCTGTATTACCGCAAAATTTCCTCCATTTTTCTCTTATTACTGGATCTTTTGATCAGGTCAAGCTGCCAAATGCCAATGCATTCCACAACTTTCTTCGACAAATCCTTTTCTGTTCAGTCCGCTCGTTTGTGGAATGCATTGCCAGTTCAAATAAAACGCGCGCAATCGTTACCGGTGTTCAAGAGACTCGTGAAGGAGCATTACTTGTTGTTGTGATTTTGTTGTAGGTAGCTAGGTAGGTAGGTTTGTGGTAGGTAGGTAATCTGTAGTCGTCATTTATTTTCTATGCTTATATAGTTTAAATGTATGTTTTTATGTATCTATTATACAGCATATTTATGAATATATCTTTGTAGGTATCTATTATATAATAAATTGTATTTATAATTTGTTGCACCAATAATAACCCCATTTTGATGTCCACGCAATCACTATCCATTCAAGGTTGCTTGGAAGAGATCGCAGAAAGTGATAAGGCCGCCCACTGTATGTTTTTTTTTAGTGTTTAATGTTTTATTTTGTCATGCTTTTTCTGGTGTACAATAAAGCGGATATAAATAAATAAATAAGCTATCCCAAACTGTCAAATTTTCACAATTGAACATAAACTTTATTTCTTTGTAAAGTTGAAAAACTATTAAAGAAATTTGACAGATTGGGGTAGCTTGATGTGCAGGCTGGCCTCTATACGTATTGCATTTTCGTAACGGCCTTGAAAAACCTATTGGTAAGTAACCACGGTTCGCGGTGGAATTTTAGATTTGGGCGACATATTATCTACCAATTTTATTTATTGTGTTTCTAATTCAAATTGCATGAGCTACAAAAACTCACATACGAAACAAACAGTTATTTTTTACTATCCTAAACCTACAAAAGAAAATCATTTAAAGCGACTCACAAAGAACTGAAATTTATTATTTTGTCTACAATAAAAAAAAAAAAATTCAACCTGACTTGTCCAGATATAGGTATACAAAAGAAAAACTGGTTACTGAACATATTGACTGAAAAAAGTATTGATTTTATCAATCCTTCATAGGGTATTTTTCAATTTTTCAAAAACTATTCTAATTTGAAGATTGGAACGAGATATTTAACAGAAAAATGAAAATAAATTGATTTCTATCCATTTTCTCAATTAAAAACGATTTAAACTGAGGTGTTTGAGTAAAACAACGTGTTGCTAGTTACGCGGTTTATTGTCCACTGGCCGACCGGCACATACTCATAGGCACGCATACAACCTACCCTACATTACACCTCCACCCCCCTATATTTAATTATACACTTTAATCAAGAATGTTATCTTCTGAATTTGACAATTTCATAGAAAAGAAAAAAATAATAATAAAAAAAAAATAAACAACGAAATATTCCATAGACCTTCTTAATCTAACTTATATCTAACTGGCTTATTTAAGCGGCATTGACGGATGGGACGAGACTGGGGCGGTTCAGGAGCAAGCGAAGGCCGTATCGGGCTCTGATCTGACTGTTCTACACAGTCCTCAAACGTCTCTGGTTCGCCTTCATGCTGTGTGTCCGCTGCGGCCGTGACGTCGCTACCAGGACTGCTCGGACCGGGCGCCTCCTGTTCACGTGCGACTGCCAGCGACTCCGACTTCTCACAAAAAGGGCTAGAAGGACAGATTAATGAACTCCGTATCCGTGGCTTTAGCTGATCAACATGTCTATGGGATTCTTTTCCGAAAGCATCTAATACCCTATAATCGGTGGTTCCTATCTTTTCTGATACCTTTCCGGTACCCATTTATCCTGTCCCCTATATTGACGTAGCCAGACTTCGTCCCCCGGGCATAATTGACGAGACCCCGTTGCGCCATATGTCTGCTGTCGCCCCTGAGCATCCCTAACTTTATTGTCAATATTAGGCCTTAGGGCATCAAATTTAGTACGCAACCTACGGCCAAACATAAGTGACGCCGGTGTTTCACCTGTCGTACAATGTTCTGTGTTTCTATAGTAAAGTAGAAAATTATTTAAAAATAAATGCATGTTTAAATTATCTCTAAGTGCCTTCTTAATTGCACGTTTTACTGTGTGCACTGCCTTCTCAGCTGCACCGTTTGAGGCGGGGTGGTATGGTGCTGAGAATATATGTTCAATGCCATTTGTATTAAGAAATTGTGAAAACTCAGGACTTGTAAACGGCGGCCCGTTGTCGGAGACTATTTGTCTAGGTAACCCAAAACGTGCAAACACGTCACTTAAAACGTTGATTGTGTAACCAGCCGCAGTACTAGGCACTTGACTAACCTCTAGCCATTTAGTTCTGGCGTCAACAATTACTAAAAACATTCGGCCAGTGATTGGGCCTAAGAAATCAACGTGAACACGGGCCCACGGTTTATCTGGCCACGGCCAAGGACAGGGCATGTGTCGCGGCGGTGCCTCATTTTCCACGGCACAGACACGACAACCACGGCACGTTTTTTCAATCTCTTCGTCCATACCTGGCCACCAAACATAACTCCTAGCAAAAGCTTTAGTTTTCACTATCCCCATGTGGGCTTCATGTAAATCGGATAAAACTTTATTCCTACATACTCCTGGTACAACTACCCTATGTCCCCACATCACACACCCTAACTCTTCATATAGTTCCTTCTTACGATTAAAATACGGCTGGAGCGATATTATTTCATTATCCGACGGCCATTCGTCGCGAATATACCTTAAAACACGACCTAATAACTGGTCTCGGCTCGTCTGTCTTTTAATTTCATTGTAATCTAATAACATTGCATTCTGTGCAAAGTGTAAATGTGATTGTTCCGGAATTGTACTAGCTTGTTGACGTGTACAAAGTGCGGGCCACCGAGACAACCCGTCCGCCCCGTTCTGCTTCGATGTAACATACTCGATGTCGTATGTATAGGCTGCTAACTTAATAGCCCACCTTTGCAACCGACTGGCTGCCATCGATGGTATTCCCTGTTTAGGCCCAAAAATAGTAACTAACGGCTTGTGGTCCGTGCGTAGTGTGAAACGTCGCCCGTATAAGTACTGATGTAATTTTTCGAAACAGAAAACAATAGCTAAAGCTTCCCGCTCGATCTGTGAATAATGTTTCTCCGCTGAGTTTAGCGCACGTGACACATACACCACCCACCGGTCGCTCCCCCGCTCCGACTGCGCCCCCGCCCGCGCCCCGACTATCTTGTTCGCATGTCTGACTTAGCACGCCGCCTATACCTTTCGCGCTCGCGTCACAAGTTAAAAACAAAGGTCTGCCTGGGTCATAATTGGCAAGGACGTCTGCACTAATTAATATACTTTTAATTTTTTTAAATGCCGACTCACACTCACTGTCCCACTTCCACAACACCCCTTTCTTCAATAACCTATATAACGGCGCCAGTACAGTGCTCAAGTTGTTCACAAATTTAGCATAGTAATTAATTGTCCCCAAAAAAGCCCTTAAATCGGTAATGTTATCTGGCTGGGGTATATTTAGTATGCCTTCCACCTTTTTGGGGTCTGCTTTGACTCCATCGGCCGAAATAATGAATCCTAAATATTCTACTGAATTAGTCATGAATTTACACTTTTCTTTTTTTAGTTTCATTCCATTACTATGTAACCGCTCCAAAACTCTCTCTACGGTAAGTAAATGCTCATTAATATTGGGAGAACCTATTATTATGTCGTCGAGAAATACTTCTACATTCGGAATGTCGTTTAAAAGATTTGCCATAATTCGTTGGAATATACCCGGGCTCGAAGAGAGGCCGTATACTAACCGTTTGTATTTAAAAAGGCCCTTGTGTGTATTAATAACCGTATAATTATCGGGATCTTCCAATTCAATCTGGTTATAGGCTTGTGTCAAGTCAATTTTTGAAAATATTTTTGCCCCGTTTAATTTAACCAGCAAGTCGTTTATACGTGGTAAAGGATATTTGTCGACTAATAAAACTGGATTTAAAGTTATTTTGTAATCAGCACAGATACGGAGTCCACCATCAGCCTTACGCACCGGTACGAGCGGAGTAGCCCAGTCCGCGCTGTCCACAGGCTCGACGACGCCAGCGCGCAGCATGCCCTCGAGCTCTGCCTCGACGCGCTCGCGGAGTGCGTACGGTACAGGCCGTGCGCGGCAGAACACGGGTGTTGCTCCCTCCCGTATTCGCAGCCGAGCCTTGCCTCCCGTGAACCGTCCCAGTCCCTCCGTGAACAAATCCTTATATCTGTGAAGTAATAGCGTTAATTGATTATTACATGAGTTATTATAATTTGTTTCGCCTACCTTCATAGTTACAACATTTTGGTACAAAGGTATTTTAATGCCTAATTCTGTAAGCCATTGTCGACCCAGTAGTGAGGTGGTACCCCCTTCTATTATAAACAATTCCAATTGTTTAGACTTATTTTCATATTTGATTAATGGCCTAATTACCCTTATTGGTTTTATTGACGTACCGTCATAAAATCTAAATACTAAATTAGAATTATCTAAGGGTCTATAGCTAAACAGTTTATCATACATCGTCTTACTAATGCATGACACTAATGACCCCGTATCAATCTCCATCGATAGTTGGGATTTATCCACCCATATAGTTAAGCTCACCGGTTTATAGCTATTTAAACTGAGTTGATGTAAATCTTCTACCGCCTCCCAGTCCTCATTATCTGACAACGACGGCTCGTCCACCGCTAACTGGTCCCAGGAATTTATCTGGTTGTCCGGTCCGCTCGCTGCATGCACATGCGCCACCAGGTTGTTGGTGTCGCGTCCATCTCGCGGCTGCCTCCCTCCGAAGTGCATCGGGCAAACCCGACGTAGATGCCCTTTCTGCCTACATCTACCACAGATAAACCGATTGTATCTACATCCTTCACTCTGATGATCCGACGCCCCGCAAGCCGAACAATTGCTTTTGGAATCGTTGGCAGTGCTGGTGCGCGTGCGCCCCGCCGCCGCGCCGCCGGCCCGCGCTGGCCGCCACGGCCCCGGCCGGCGCGGCTACCCGCCTGCGCCGTCGCCACCGCGTGCAGCGCTCCAGCCGCTGCCTCACCGCTTCCTCTCGACTCATTATTATTCGCGACTGTCTGTTCCACTGCTGCTGCATCTCTCTCCGCCGCTTCCATTGCACATGAAATTTTCACGGCATTTGCATATTGCAGATTTTCTTCTGCAAACAGTCGTTGCCTAATAGACTCGCTCCGCAACCCGCAAACTAACTGATCACGTAAGTTCTCCTCCAAAACCGCCTTGAATTCACAAACTTTTGACATTTTCTTCAATTCCGAAATGTATTGCAAAATCGATTCACCCTCCATTTGTCTTCTCTGACGAAAACGATACCTCTCTGCCATGAACGACGGCTTTGGTTGCAAAGTGGTGTTCCATGACTTCCACTACCTCCGCATAAGTTTTCGCACTAGGTTTGTCCGGACTTGTTTAATTACTTAACAGTTCGTATGCTTCGTCACCCATGGCCGCAACCGCAATCATTGTGGGTAACCAAAGTTCGTTCTTCACACTGTTTTTTTTTTTTTTTTTTTTTTTTCACTTTGTAAAACATTTCCATGCGTTCCACATACATGGTCCAATTCCCGGATCTTACATTAAACTCGGTTAACTTCCCGATCGACATTTTGTTTAGTAAAATACGCTTATAATTTTAATCCTCGTCGCCACTGAGGTGTTTGAGTAAAACAACGTGTTGCTAGTTACGCGGTTTATTGTCCACTGGCCGACCGGCACATACTCATAGGCACGCATACAACCTACCCTACATTACATAAACCAAACGTTTTTTTCGTAGTGTTGAATTTACCGCCAAAACGCTTCTTACGATGACTTTTTATCACGTGACGTCAACTTTGTGTAAACTAAAGTAGTTAGTAAGGAAATAAGTGAATGTCGAGTTTATAATTAACAAGATTTTTAATGGATAGAAAGTGATATTACTGGTGTGCGGTGCCTCTGTGCACAAATACTTCTAAAACTGCGCCAAACTAAGTATTTTTACCGGTGCCGTATACACAGAGTTGACGGCACATATCACGTGATAAAAAGTCATCGTAAGGAGCGTTTTGGCGGTAAATTTAAAACAACGAAAAATAAATTAGATTTTAATCGTTTTAAATTGAGAAAATGTGTATTAATAAATTTATTTTTATTTTTCTGTTAAATATATCGTCCCAATCTACAAATTAAAATAGTTTTTATCAAATCGGAAAATACCCTATTCACGCTGTCCCAGCACTATGCAAATCCCTACCCCTGTACTGAGTTTTTGGCGGGATCGCGTTGGAACATGTCGCATGAATTTTCATTATCATTAAATTTTGTGAAATAGCGAATTAAATTGTATAATTTTGGTAGTGAGTTATCCAATTTAGTTACGTGTGAGTGCACAAGTGTAGTGAAAGTGAAAATAAGTGACTAACGTGGACTTTTCGTGTTCCCCCAAAAACTCCTAATAGGTTATTGTAAAGTTACTACCGCTTTACAATAACTTTGTTATGACTAGAATACGTTCTTAATAAAGACTTGGCTAAAAGGTCTCTGAAACCAGGCCATAAAACTAATTTAAAAAAAAAATGTACTGAGTTTTAACCAGGCCATAAAACTAATTCAAAAAAAAATGTACTGAGTTTGCGCTACCAACGTACCACTGTATTTTTCTATGGGTACCTAACGTCAAAAACGATTATTTCGACATTGTACTTAAATAACACTATACTAATGTATGCTAACACTTGGTAAGAAACACCATGGTTTCGCAAATTTGAAGTTGCAGATCGCTTTTTGCACGTGGAAACTGCACAATTAACCATTTTTTGAGAGCAGTTACTCGCGACACAAAACGATTCACAATGACAGCGGTCGGCGAACAATGTTGCCAACTCCCGTAAATTCGAGTCGCTAGACTTAATATCAAAAGTCGCCAGAAAGTCGCTAAAACTGACTTTATCAGCAGGCTTGGCCCGAGAAACGTTGAGAAGCGTTTTATCGACGGAAGAGTAGACAAAAATAATGTTAACGTGTAGACAGGTGACAATGTTGTACCCATAAATGTAGACAAGCGATTTCTATTCTACGGTAGAGTAGAAATAGAAAGCGTCATGCTAAGCCTGCTGGAGCGGACTCAGGATTTTGTTCTGGGAAGGTTCCTGGGCATATCCCATATATCCCCATATCCCATCTGGGCATATACAAAATAAATAAATAAGTTAAAACAATTTTTATTTTTATCTTTGAATATCTCAGAAACGTGACGCTTTATGATGATAGTTAACTAACGTTTTATGTTTGTTTAAGTGTCCCCTATCCAAATATATGACATTTATTGAGCACCGCGATTTTGAAAAAAAAAAAAAAAAAATGGCGGCTGACGTTAGGGCCAAAACCTTCAAAGCCCTTTAAGTCATGCATTAAACGCACACTATGTAGACAAGCATAATATAAGTTAGATGATTATATCGTAGATAAAAATTAGAGATGCGCCGAAAGTTCGGCCGAATATTCGTATTCGGTACATCCGGCATATTTTTTCATGTTCGTATTCGGCCGAATATTCGGTTGGTTTGCCGAATAATTACCGAATATTTAACATATTGTTAATATTTTTAAAAAGAACATTTTATAAAACAGTAAGGTTAACTAATTACCAAATAAGTGTGGTTTATTTCGAAAGTTTTACATAGTTTTTTTTAAATGAAAGAAACACTACTTTTTGTACCAATTATTCACAGAAAAAAAAGATTAAATTTAAATAAAATTTTAATAAAATAAACTTCTGCTTTTTTACAAATGATATATTAAACTAAATTAAATTTCTAAAAACACTGCTTTGAGTAATAATTTTTTTCACATTTTTTTTTTAATTTTAGATTTTAATATAATATGTAACTACTATCTTTAGGAACAAGTACTAAAATATTAAAATATGTGTAAAATCCATTTTTTTCTAAATGTCTATGTACTCGTATGCTAAATAAAATTTATGAAATCAACAATAAAAAACCTTGAGTAACAAATATTAATTTGCAACATAAAATCTAGGAATTGTCATAGATAAGTATTTGTAGTTTTAACCTAATTAAGTTTTTTTTAAGTAAATGTCAATGTAAGTCAAATAAAATCCTATGAAATCAACACTGAACAAATATAATTTCTTCCGTAACAAATACGAAAAACGAAAAAAAAAACTTTGAGGAAACTTTAAGAATCAACATATAGGTAATCAAATTAAGTTTTTTTGAAGAATGACAATGTTAGCAAAAGAAAATCTGATTCTCAGGATTAATAATATGTCCTTTAATAATCATATCGTAAATTCAACAATCTTAAATAATGATGATTTATCAACAAATTAAAACATAAAATGTGTTTTAATTTGTTTAAATTTAAAGGCAACAATCTATTTCTTTTTTCTTCATACGGGGTAAGTTTTTATCCAGTGCGCAAACTGTAACCATGAATTCAGCATACCATTATAGAACCTCTACCGCAGAAATTTTTCGCCGGTTATGAAAATGTCAAAATGTATGGAACAGCTATTTTTTTTTTTGTATAATATGCTGAATTCATGGTTACAGTTTGCGCACTGGATAAAAACTTTTCCTGTATACATTGCCTGCTTCCGAGAATAACCGTTCAGGCTTTTACCATGGGACATTAGGACCAAACCTGAATTCGCAGGGACAGTTGATTTTTTTAAGGACAAAGTGATTCTATAAGGGTTCCGTTTTTTCCTTTCTGGGTCCGAAACCTCGAAAGGAAAAAACGGAACCCTTATAGGATCACTTTGTTATCCGTCCGTCCGCCTGTCTGCCTGTCAAGACCCTTTTTCTCAGGATCGGTGGACGTATCATGCTGGAATTTATACAAAATACTCAGAACTACTGTTCCTTGGAGCTGTGGATAAATTAAACTTCTAAGCCAACGCAATCAAAAGGTACAGCCGTTTATGCCCCAAATTTCCGCAAATTTTCGACACTGGAAAGGGAATCAAAACCTACAGGGTACTTCCCGCGAACTCAGAATCTTGAAATTTGTTACGAAGCAACGTCTTATAGCACAGATAAAGGAAAAATTGCGAAAAGCATACATTTTTAATCATTTTAACGGAACCCTCAGTGCGCGAGTCCGACTCGCACTTGGCCGGTTTTTTTTATTAAACCGAATCATTCGGCCGAATATTCGGTTCGGTACATTTTGGACCGAATATTCGGCCGAACATTCGTATTCGGTTGAACCTACATTCGGCGCATCTCTAATAAAAATGCTTGGCTTAATGCTGGTCCTGCTCCACAGCCACCTGGGCTTACTAGTTAACATTTTAATATTTGGAAGAGATGCTTCCCCTTGTTTTTTATGTTTTCTGACATTACGAACATTTCTGTTCCTATTATTATTATTTTTCTGGCATTGCGAACATTTATGCTCCCATTGTTATTATTTTTCTGACATTACGAATTTGTTTTTGATTTTACTGAACCAAGTATTATTTATTAAAATTTCAATAGATATTACATATTTTTCTTTCTTTTTGGAGGTAAAATTTTATTCATTTCTCAAACAAATTGTAAATGTGAGTACCATGCATCCATAAAATATGTTTTTTTGATGTACAGTCGCCAGCAGATCAAGCTATCCCAAACTGTCAAATTTTCCCAATTGAACATAAACCTTATTCCTTTTTGATAAAGTTGAAAAACTACCAAAGTTTGACAGATTGGGGTAGCTTGATGTGCTGGCTTCTGTACGTCGACTTGAAAAAGCGTGGTAGTTGAGAGTATTCATGGTCACTTAAATGTCTCACTGATGGTGGCGCGTGTGTTGGATCATTCGGTTCACTAGAAAAAGGCTGAGCTGGATGGTGCTGACCCACGCGTCAAGTTCGTGAACGGGCACCGTCGGTTGAGACTGGTCATCTCCTAACTGCCATGGCACATTTCGAATCTTATATATATATATATTTTTATAAAAAATTCACCTATAGAAGCACCAAGAATAATGTTCCCAAGATTTTGTAATACCGATGATTTAAAAGAGTGTCCTTGGAGTTTCTTGCCCGTTCTTCTCCACAGAGGCACCTAGCTTCAAATTCGTTTTTTTTTTGACAATTCAAAAGTGGCTGTTAAAGGTTTAAATGCTTTGAGTTTGAGTTTGAGTTTATTGAATCTCAATATCAAGCTGGAAAGATCTCGGCTGATGAAGTCTACACTCCGTCCAGCATCGATCCAGGTGCAAAACCCCGAGAGCTTTCAACTCGAACTACAGAATCGTTTCGAGTGTCTAGGGAGCTCTGTGGACAATTTTAACGATGGCTTCGTGGGAACTGTCCATACGGTCGGGTCTAAATTTTTCAAGCTCCGTCGTACCATTAAAAATAGGGATAATAGGGAAGAGGCTAGTGGTGGTATTTAATGATAATTTAAACACATAAAAAAACACTAATGTTTATTTAAACTACTTAGATTATTTCCGAACGCTCTCAATTTTTTATTATACATCTAAAGCTAGAGTTAAAAAAAAGGATTTTTTTTTAAATAGCTGAAGCTACAACATACACGAATCCAACTTTAAGTTTGCATTTGGCGCGCAAGCGCGTTTGCGTTTTCCTTATTTATCTCTTGGTACTATTTCATTCGGTGTCGAATTAACAAAACATGTATATACTACAAGCCCTAAAATTGTTTTGACTTGTACTCCAAAAGTCGTCAGATAAGTCACTAAAACATTTTTGTCGCCAAATCTTATTTTGTGTCGCTAAGACATAAACGAAAGTCGTCATTTCTAGCGACAAAGTCGCTAAATTGGCAACACTGTCGGCGAATGAAATAGTTTTCTATAACATGCATGGCCAATCGATTTTGGCAGAGGGGTTCGCTCAGCTATGCCATCTCCATAGGATAAATGCTCTAAGCCTGAGATAAATTAATCCAAAAATCGATTTCTCAGGCCAAAACAATCAATTTTTTATATTGATTTGACCATACATAGAACATCAACATTTATTTGTTTTCTACTGTTGGAACTATAAGCGATATTGTTTATTTTCTAAACTTTTTAATGTAAAATCATTAAAAATATAAATGTCTCCGTTTACACCTGAACTTTATACCTATAAAGGTAATTTGTAATTAACGAATTCACTGAACTAAAAAACACCCTGATTTTACTGATGAGAGATCGTTTGTTAAAGGTATCTTGCTTTATTTTCATAAAATGCGTAGGTACATAGTAAATGCAGAACAGACAAAAAAATCTTGGTTTTTATTGTGAATCGATTCATCATGATAAGATTTGAATTGATTTAAAAATCGATATTTGTCGGGAAGAATAGCCAACCCTTTGAGCTGGTGACGCAAGCTATGCATGGTCAACTCGATTTAACTCGAGTTGCGCTCAGATCACAGAGTGCGTTATAATATACTGAAACTGGCTCAGATGGAGTTGCCGCGATCGAGTTGAATTACGGCGGTAAATGAAGAAGTGAGTACGCGATTGACGTATCTTGTTTGGCATGTATTTAAACCTTATTTAAATAGTACTGTAAATGTATTTTATATAATTAGAATTGCATTTATATGTTTTTTGCGGATCATTTTTTTTATATCATCGCCAATCAGAGACGAAATTGGTAAAAAAACCATAATTCATTCAATTTCTTTCAGTTACCCGTGTTCCGTAACTCGAGATCAACTTGATTCGGATGAATGTCAATCCTAGTTAACTTGAGGTGTGTCTTATCCTGAGTTGGCACATCTCTAACGCCAGTGACAGATGTATCTGTCAAATATGACACTGTCACAGAGTGTCTTTCTCTGTCTACGGTGTCTGGGGTTATATGTTGCCAACAATAATTATCATCAATTATTATTTTATAATTTTTCGCGTAAATGGGTGGGTTTAAAAATATTATTTCAGTAGTTCTGAGTTCCATATTTTTGTCTTATTTATTTGAGCCGATTTTGATGCTGGTTAGATTTTTCTCGGAATAAAAAACAAACTTCCGTACAAAAAGTGGACATCTCCTTTCTTTGATAGATTTTCAACTTTATCTCAAACGCGTAAAGTTCATGTTCAATTGTAAAAAATTGACAATTTTGAGTAGCTTGATGTGCTGGCGTCTGTACAGATTTTTTAAGGCAAGGCTAGAAATACAGAGACTTACGAAATATCTGAAGGTCGGGCAACGCTATTTTAGTGTTTTAGCTATGGCCATGTGGGTATATAGGTTCTGTGATGATTCGTCATTCATTCTCTCTCGTTTTCGTTTATTTGACTCACGAAAACATTCTGTGCTATTAATCCTAGTCCTAGATTCAGCGTTGCCAATTTAGCGACTTTGTGACTAGAAGTGACGACTTTCGTTTGAGTCTTAGAGACAAAAAATTAGATTTGACGACAAAAATGTTTTAGCGACTTCTCTGACGACTTTTTGAGTACAAATCAAAACAATTTTAAAGCTTGTAATAATCTTGACACTTAATTATATAGTGCCAAGAGATATTTAAGGAAAACGCAAACGCGCTTGCTTCATTTCTTAAAACTTAGATTTTTTAATCAAAATAGTTTTTTTATTTTGATTTTATAAATGCAATTGCATGTTTCTATGTAGTAGTTCTGGCAAATTGTCCCTTATACAACAATTTATGTGATTGTTTGTTTCAATGATCGTAATATATTTAAATAAACATTGGTATTTTTAAATGTATAAATTACCGCCACTAGCCTTTTATGCCCTCCCAGAACAAAATCCTGAGTCCGTAATTGAAACGAAACAGTTTTAGCGATTTTCTGGCGACTTTTGACATTGAGTCTGGCGACTCGAATTTTTAGGAGTTGGCAATACTGCCTTGGTTTGACGGCTGTATAACAAACGTTTTATAAAATTATTGATTATTCGAAAGAAACATTTTCATTAATTAAAACGTACTACGTATTAAATACCTTCTTTATTTAATCTGTACCCTGTTCACATATGTTAAAAAACAGAAGTGATATTATTTTTACGTCATAAAAATAAATAATTTTATTAATTTAAAAAATATGAGGTGCTGTGTTCCGAATTGTACGAATGATGACTTGAAGAAGACAAATAAAAGCAATGGAATCACATTTCATATGTAAGTCTTTAACTCTAAGACCTAGCCATTAAGATTCTATCTAGAACTGCCGCACCAATTGATTGGTATCCCTGACCCAGTTTAACATAAATAAATATTATAATGACAGAATACTGTTGAAAAAAAAAAAATACGATGTGGCTGAAACCACGAAAGTTGGGTACCTATCAACTTTAGGTGGATACCTACACGTAGGTATTATGAATGCGAATTGGTCTTATGAATATGACAAAGTGAAAGAGAAGCGTCAAACAATGGATTAAATTAACTTAAAAGGTACAACGCGTTGAGTTCATTTATGTTCAGTTTATTGATGATTTTAATGATAATAATTCTGTAGACATATTTTGTTCTACATACGGCCTACTCTTGACCCGCAAATGACAAAAACAACGCTTCCACTTTAATTAAAGCTTTTGCAGTAGGATAATATAGCTAGTCATAGATGTGGGACCAGGCTGACTGCAAAGAGTACAGATATGCCATTAATTATTGCCACTTGCAGACCACACAAGGCTGTAGCGGCTATTTGAACGCGCCTCTGATACTTTTTCATTTTATTTATACTCTTTTTTGAGAATTAATGTGGCAGTTAAAAAAGTGTGTTAAAGAAAAATTAAGAAAGTTGCAACCATATTAAATTTTCAATATGCATAGTTAAGACAGGACAACGCCTGTTGGGTCAGCTAGTGTATCATAAAAACACTTAATGACTTTATCAATTTATGTCAGGTTACCGAAGGATCCAGTCCATTACTCTTCATGGTTAAGTGTCTTAACTACAGCGGGTTGCCGACTGACTGCGCGGCTTGTTGTGTGCTCTGACCATTTTCTACCTGAAGATTTTGACTACTCACGGCCAAATCAGCGAAGAGTCAAAGCTGGAGCTGTTCCCACACTGGTGAGTGTCCATTTTTTTTTTAAATACACATAGGGTTTGAATTCATACACATTGCCTAAACTTTCAAGACATTGAACTGTCAAACATGTATGGTTAAACAGTAGCTAATAACTATTAGCTACTGTTTAACCATACATGTAATTTCACCGTGTATATTATTAAATATTAATATAATATTTTATATATTAATTTTACTTAAAGCTAAGTAGTTACTTAGCTTTAAGTAAAATTAATATACACGGTTAAATTAAATTAGTTGGCAATAATTTACCCATGTGTACGGTATCAATATTGAAAACAATATAAATTAAATAAGGTTAAAAAAAAAAAAACTTAATTCCAACTTTGTTTAAAACCTTAAATGACACTGACATGTACAGACGCCAGCACATCAAGCTACCACAAACTTTTAAAGTTTTCCAATTCTATATGAACTTTATGCTTAAGTGATAAAGTTGAAAACCTATCAAATAAATTTTACAGATTGGGGTAACTTGATGTGCTGGCCTCTGTACATTCAGGCAACCAAATCTATTTCTTCTTAGGATGTCGATGGCAAAAAAAATTGTACATATTGGGCCATATTCATAAATGATGATTAAAGTTAAATGATGTTTTAACGTCAAAAATGTATGGTTAAACAGACGCTACTCATTACTTAACTTTAACCAGCGTTTATGAATAAGGGGGTAAATGAACAGTTAAGTATTTAAATTTGTTGGGCCCAAAATTCAGCAACGCGAATACCGTCCGCTGATTCAGCCATTAGGTCCTCACGTGTGCCTGTAATATTGCATGTCGATTTAAGTTTTTCCAAGTAGCCCACGGTAACTTGTGGCCAGATAGGAGGCTCTCGGATGGTTCAACAAAGAAATCAGGCGGCTTAAGGTGAACCTGGTCCACATTTTGCCATACCTGCAGCTACCCACTGTGCACTGTGCAGCCTACTGTGCAGGAGATAGGCGGAGCAAGATGGGAAGTGATCACTTGTCTGTGGAGAGACGCCGCACACAACGGAGATTTGAGCCGTCCATGAACCCCCACTTGTGGAGGTTGTCCTTGCTGCGACCTACTTGGGTTCGAAGTCTAAGGTTTTCTAAGTAGGCCATAGTTATACTACTAGTATTACCAGGAAACTAAAATTGCACAATTCTTATTTCGTCTAAGTGCATCATAAGGTGAATCTAGTCGACATTTTTTTCCATACAAGCTTCGTGAGTGTATTTGATGTAGGTACTCCACTGTTCGACAATGTTGTACATCAAAAATGAAACATGGTATAGTTTAGTCTCATTATTATTATTGTCTGTACGGAAACAGAATACTAAAATAAAAAGCCATTAAAAAGTTAGGAACTAATAAAGATTAGTTTTTCTTGCTAATTGAACCTAACTTTGGGCGTAATAAAAGAAGTGTAAAATCCCCAAACTAAGTCGGTACCGACAAAGCTCAATTATCTAAAAGTTCAATAAACTTTATTAGTCATTGATTTAAACAGTAGTTTTTTCATAAAAACCGATCTTCCGAAGGACTTTTCTTAATTTTTTACGCGCCTGTTTTACTATAACTGATCCTGCAGCTCACTCAATAATGTTGTGCGTGTAGACTAGCGTCTAACTGCTCATCACGGGTACTACCTCTGTCGGAGATGAAGCCTGGTGAGAGAGCGTGATTTTTAGCCAGGCCCATCAGTGAGTTCGAGCCCTCGAATATGTTCCCCTTAAGTAGTTCTTGCCAAAGATCGCGTCTTTCTGACGTCCTGTGGAGGGGTTGCCATCGGCTGGACTCACGCACCCAAGAATTTTTTTCCGGCTTTCAAGCCTCGGTGGCACTGGACTAGAGTTGTGCATTGGGTGGCGTGGGTCGTCCTGTAGCTTCGCAATCTCGATGCGGCTTTTTTTTTGGGTGGGAAATCATCAAATGACTTCTCCTGCTGAGTAGAGCAGGAGGGCGTGTCAGACTTTTACTGACTAAAACCCACACGTGTTCCCTCAGTAGCCCGTATGCCAGGGGCTGTGGTATCTCTTTCGAACAAACCCGCACCCCTGGCAGGCATCGGCCCTTGCGGACCACACCAGTGGTTGCTGACATCTTTGAGGGCGCGCGTGTGGAACACAACGCGCCGTCCCGTCTACCACTTTTCGGCCGCAGGGGATAGGGAGAGCGGCTGACGCTATACCGACACTCCTCTTCCCCTGCGGCCCCACCGCGTCCGCCATCAAACGGTGGCGGCCTCGTCCAGGCCACGGAAGGGAAGAGCGCTGCTCAGAAGCACCGGCACTCCTCCTCTACCGCAGCCCGTAACCCTCAGCCGCGATGCCTCCCATTCGACATCGCGGCCCACCTCAGTTGCGGTGCACCTCACCGCAACCTACGTTTTGGCCGCTACGTCAATGGCTTGAAGGCAAAAGCCCTGACGAGCGGCCCCACCTTTGGGTTCCTCTTGGCTTCACCGTGGCTGGAATCCACGGTTACTGAGCCCCCCCGCAACGACAATGCGGGAACCCACTCGGGGGGGATCTCGATGCGGCTGGCTATAGTCCTGCAAATTTTCGGATGGGCATGGCAACCAAATGATGTTATGTTTTGGTTTTGTAAATTCGTTAAAAATATCTGTATTCCACGAAGAAATACAAAAACAGCTGATTGGTTATTAATACATTTAGTTTTACAAATATAATTGTCATGTGTTTGTACAAATCGACTTCCAGAAATTAATCATTTAAGTATCATTCTTTTTTTTGTTTCCATTATTTTCCATACCGATATCCAACACGTTAAAAAACGGAAATCTGCTGTATTTTTTTAAATTTGTTATTTTTCACTTTTTAGTCATGGTCCCTATCACAAACCAATTAGTATACCATTACTTGCAATTTATACACAAAGTGTAATAAATACGTATTATTGAAGCTAACGCAAAAACTTCCCAGGCAAAGTTATTAAAAAATATTATTATTAGACAATATTAAGTTATTATATTATGTTAATAAAAATTAAATTGAATGAGACCACCCCTGTAATTTTTGAAAACAAACTCAGCAAACACTTTCGTCAAAAAAAAAAAAAAAAAAAAAAAAAATACGAAATCAACCTACAATTTCCGGAGATATCGCGGAACATACATACTAACAAAAGCTATTTAACAAAATAATAAACCGCCGAAAAAACTGAAAAGTAAAAAATAATAAACCTGCTTTGTTTAACCTTAATAACTACGTTTGGAAGTCGGTGACATAAAATTCAAATACATATCCAAAGTCAGGTTATCCAACCAGGTTTATTATTTTTTACTTTTCAGTTTTTTCGGCGGTTTAATTTTTTTGTTAAATAGTTGTTATTTTATAATTTTTACTAATCTACTCATTACTACATGCTTAATTTTTGATTACTTTTTTGTAATACACAAATCAGTATTAAAATCTGTGAGTAAACAATCAATCATCCCTTGTTTTCCTTCGAAATTGATATGTGACCAAAATCGGGGTATAACCTTTCCAATAAAAAAAGAATTATCAAAATCGGTCTACTCTGAAAAAGTTCGCGCGATCATACATAAAAAACAAAATACCCGTCGGCTTGAGAACCTTCTTCGTTTTTTCGTCGGCTAAAAAGAGAAAACAGACGAATTGAGAGCCTCATTCTTTTTTAAGTCGATTAAAAATGAATCAATCATTCTACCTAAGCGTTTTCCCTACTATGTCAGTGTCGGTTTTCGGTCTACATTTTTGGGTTAGTCAATTATGACGCTCGAAAACCGTGGCCTGATATGAAAGAGCTCCAAAATAAGTAAATACTAGCTGACCCGACCGACGTTATCCTGTCCGTCCAAAATTCATTCATACAAAATCCCTACCCTACCTACCCTACCCTACCCTACCCTACCCTACCCTACCCTACCCTACCCTACCCTACCCTACCCTACCCTACCCTACCCTACCCTACCCTACCCTACCCTACACTACCCTACACTACCTAACCTACCTACCATAAATTGAGATGTAAGCTATCCTATCTTTCAAGTTGGATCAAATTGATTAAAATTGGTTAAGTAGTTTAGGAGTCCATCGCCGACAAACAACGTGACACGTAATTATGTATATATTAAGATTTAATCATTTGTTTCAGATGGCTTGCCCAAACCAGGCTGAATTAAAGGTGAGCCAACTAAATAGTATTACGACTATGTTTTAAATTCATTTCAGTTAAATAATGTCTATTTCAAGAAAGAAACGAAATAAAAAATTTGCGACACGCACATGAAATATAAACTAACAGAAAGAACATAATGGTGAAATAAAAACAATAATTTAACAAAAAATAAAACCAGAAATGATAAGGAAGACCTGTGCGAGGCCAAAAAGATAAAGATAAAGATACAAAGTTGGACAAGTATAAATAAGTTCAGGACACATCCGCCGCTAGAAGCGGCATACGAATACTTAAAATTTATTAGTAATTACACATGGGTGTAAAGCCCAACTTTTAAACTAGGTATTTTAACTTTAGTACACGATACAAAACACTTAAGGCTGTGTATATAAGGACAAATTTATACAATACAAAATAAAACAAAACAATAACAACCTTCCTATTAATATTAGGTCTTTACCTATGAAATTGCCGTTCTGCAGTACTGGCCATTTCAAATCAAAATAATTTTTGTTTGGCTAAGAATTCTAATTTCAAATTAATTTTATTTTAAAAACATGGATTTTTTTTTCTAAAAGTAGTCATTTCTTTATTGATTAGTGTTACATTTTCATCGCATTTCAATCTTTTTCGTCATCATGGATACGTTAAAAATTCGAGTAATTATGGAATATGAGTACCGTCGTGGCAGCAACGCGGCACAAGCGGCACGCAACATCAACGACGTTTACGGAGCTAACACTACAAACCAACGCACCACCTGTTATTGGTTTGCTCGCTTCCGTTCTGGAAATTTCGACCTGAAAAATGAACCTCGCGGTCGTCCGAAGACTTTGGTCGACAATGACGAATTAAAGGCGATTGTGGAAGCTGATGATACACAATCTACGGCTGAATTAGCAGCAGCTTTCGACGTTAGCGTCAAAACAATATTGGTCCATTTGCGTCAAATTGGCAAGGTAAAAAAGCTTGACAAATGGGTGCCCCACGAACTCAATGATCGCCAGCGCGAAGTACGCGTCGAGACGTGCCTTGCACTGCTCAACAGACACACAAATGAAGGAATTTTGAACCGCATTGTTACCTGCGATGAAAAATGGATTCTGTTTGATAACCGTAAGCGCTCAGCAAGTTGGTTGGATCCTGGTTCAGCACCTAAACAATGCCCTAAACGAAAACTTACCCCTAGAAAAGTGATGGTCACTGTTTGGTGGTCTAGCGCCGGTGTGATTCATCACAGCTTCTTACCAAACGGGGTGAGCATTACTGCAGATGTGTACTGTGAAGAACTGAACACAATGATGGAGAAGCTGGCGCATCTCCAACCAGCATTGGTCAATCGCTCGTCTCCGCTGCTCCTGCACGACAACGCGCGACCTCATACTGCACAGCAGACGGTCTCCAAGTTGGGGTTGGAAGCTCTCCGTCATCCGCCCTACTCACCAGACCTTGCGCCTACAGACTACTACTTTTTCCAGAATTTGGATAACTTCTTGGCGGGAAAAAAATTTAATACCCGAGAGGCAGTACAAAATGCCTTTGAAGAATTTGTTGCCTCCCGTCCAGCTGATTTCTTTATGAAGGGCATCAATAAACTGCCACTGCGATGGCAAAGATGCATTGATTGCATGGGTGATTACTTCGATTAATACAAATAAAAAATTCATGAAAAAAACTCGTTTAAATTTTTTCATACAAAACGGCAATTTCATAGGTAAAGACCTATTATAAAAATCAAATATCTATAAATAATATCTACTTATATTCAAAAAATTCTTTTAATTTTTAAAATTATTTTGGAGAAGCCAATTTTTCAGTTGTTTTTTGAAGAAATGTGATGGTAAAAGGCTCCTATCTCTGCATAATGCTACGATATTTGTAAAAAAAAAAAACAACTACGCAGCGCTGGTATTACGATAGGGCCCGCTGTGATGCAAATGAAATGAAAAGGTATTCGATAGGATTAAATTACCTTAGAAGGTTGTAAAGATGATTTTTGCTTATAATAGAGTATTTTACTGTGAGCAAAAAGAAAAAAGCAGTCGGAAAATGTTAGTTTTAGTTCATGAAATAACAAAATACATTATAAATAAAAAAAAATAAGATGAAACATAGAAAAAAAAAGATGTTCAGTTTTTTTATCTGTATAAGAACACCATGAAATAGTAGCCGCCATGTTATTTCGTCATACCGCTGAATAAGGCTAAGTTCAGATGAACGCACGACGACGCGCGATTGCCTCGGCGCGCGGTTTAAGATTGTAACAAATCAATGTTATTGTGTACATGACCGCGCGTCACCGCGCGTGCCCGCGCGCACCGCCATGCACCGCGCGCAAGATGTGACCCGTTTAAGATCTACACTCCTGTATCGACCTGACGACCTGTTCAGTTGACCCGCGCGGTTTGAGGCGGACGGGCGCAAGGAGCGACGAAAAAAATGGAGGACGACATATCTGTGGATTTACTAATAGACGAAATTGAAAAAAGAGATGCGATTTGGAATCTTAACTCGAAGGATTATGCAAATAGAATAATAAAAAGAAGGTCTTGGGAAGAATTAGTGTTAATTTTCTGTGACCATGGTGACTCTTTTTATTTTATTGGTATAAAACCCACAAGCAAATTGCCTCCTCACTGAATGTTCACGCTAGACTGTCGCGCGCAAGCCGCCGCCATCTGAACAGGTGAATCGCGCGTTCATCTGAACTTATCCTAAACTAATCAATTGATCAACTTTGTACTTTTATTATTTTCGTTACCAAAGTAATTTTTATTGAAATAATATCTTACATTTTAAGGAACAGCAAACCAACGATAAGTGGAATTATAAGAATAACTCATTTTTTCAATTACAAACAATTAACATACAAAATATCAGCACATTTGTGTACTTAGCAAACTGACGTCATACCCACAGAGCAATATGGCGTCCACTGCGTCCAGCGTTTTTGTAAAATTACGCGCGAAATATGAAAATGCAAAATTTGAATGCATTTTATTGCACTAATCGGTTGCGTAAAAATTTTTTGTTATTTTTTAGTGGTTTATTAACATTTTAGAATCTAATTAAGACACTTTTAAAAAATGGGTGTAAACTAATACCCTATATTTCTTACAATCGCCAGTCATATTTTGTTCAACATACAGCTTGACACTGACCTGCAAGTTGCAAAAACCGTTAGAAAATTTGAATTCTGCGGGCTACGGTGGCGCCAGCACATCAAGCTACCCCAAACTGTAAAATTTTCCCAATTAAACATGAACCTTATGCTTATGTAATAAACTTGAAAATCTATCAAAGAAATTTGACAGATTGGGGTAAATCGATGTGCTGGCACTGCTGGCGTCTTTACATATTAATTAATTATCGTTTTTTTTTTCTAGGTGTGCAGAGTGTGTCTAGCTTTAGATGTCAAAATGTATGATATGAAGGCCTTCAAATTGAGCGAAATGTTCCAAAATGTCACGGGTATATCGGTAAGTCATTGTTGTAGCAATGTAGACTTTTGGATTTGTTGTGGTGATTGTACTTTCCGAAATACAGCTTGAGAAAACAATTTAATATGTACAGACGCCAGCAGGTCAACCTACCCCAAACTGTCAAATTTTCCCAATTGAACATGAACCTTATGGTTACGGTATAAAGTTGAAAATCTTGAGTATTTAGCTTCAGTGCTGGCGTCTGAACCTACTTCGGTTACAAGGAAAACTGACGGCCTAATTCGACATTCACAAGAACGTAATAAAATCACGGGAGTATTTAGCGTACTGAATTTTCTACTCTCAGTGTTAAAGCGAGCATTGAGAATTCAACAGAGTGCATCGAACTGTGTGTTTTACCATTCGATTTTCAACTCCGGCGGCGGCGCTAAGCAGTAGGTTGTGCGAGATAAAATCTCGCCACGAAATAGGGTATTTTCCAATTTAATAAAAACTATTTTAATTTGAACATTGGGACGATATATTTAACAGAAAAATAAAAATAAATTTATTCATATCCATTTTCTCAATTAAAAAGGATTAAAATCACATTTATTGTTCGTTGTTTTGAATTTACCGCCAAAACGCTCCTTACGACGACTTTTAATCACGTGACATCGTGACGTCAACTTTGTGTAAACGGCACCGGTACAAATACTTAGTTTGGCGCAGTTTTAGAAGAATTTGTGCACAGAGGCACCCCACACCAGTAATATCACTTTCTATCCATTAAAAATCTTGTTAATTATAAACTCGACATTCACTTGTTTACTTACTAACTACTTTACTACGGAGAATTGCATTCAACGCATACAGACGTGTTCATCAATGCACAATTTTAAGTAAATAAATTAACGCTTGCGTAATCAGTGACCCAGTTTTATACTTAGCGTGTTATATCAATACATATTATAGTGATAAGTTAAAATAATGGACTGACGGTATTAAATTATTATTACTTGTAAATGGAAGGCAGCCCCTTTAGTCGCAGCGCGATGATACGACGTAGCCCTCCACCAACTCCGACCCCGGTACCAACACCAGCACGGACACCGCCCCAAAAACCAAGACAGGACCAAGATGACACAATTGAGGTTGTGTCCACTCCAGAGATTCAGAACTGGATGGGGTCCATAGAGCAGTGTTTAAATGAGGTTGTTGCTATTGCTTCTGAGGGAAAGCTAAACGCAGATCAGAAGCTGAAAATCAGCAATCTCTGCCGAAAAGTTGGACATGGAGCTTCACAAATGGCAGTTCATTACCAGTCGCTAAAACAGAAAGCAATCCAAACCCATACCTCCCTTAAAACCATGACCGAAGCCCGAGACCTAGCAGATTGCCTAATGGAAATGAACAGGACGATTCAGGAGTCTTGCACGAAGCGAGAAGCAACTTCTTCATCTTTTGCAGATATGGTCAAAAAGGGGTCCAACACCTTTGTTCGTCCTAATACTTTTAGCTCCGTGGCAATTTATCCCAGTGACATCTCAAAAACTAGTGACGAAACTAAGAACATGGTCCAAAAAATCATATGCCCTGGAGAAATGAAGCTGAAAGTTAGAAGCGTACGAAAAATTGGAAAAGGAGGACTCATAATAAGCACCGAGACTAAAGATGACCTATATAGGCTCAAGCAAACAGTCCAACTCGCTTCGTCAGGGCTCACCGTCGACGAACCCAAAAGGCGGAAACCTCGTATAACATTAATAGGAGTTCCCACATCAATGACTGAAAATGAGGTTTATAAATGTATCTATGAACAAAACTTAGCCGATAAACTGCCTACTATATCCCTAGATTCATTTTTGACCTTAATTAAACTAAGCCACAAATCTGGCAGGAAAGATGCTGAACACTGCAACTATATTATAGAAGTTCCAGCCGTCGTACGCAAGGCCCTCATCACACAAGACCGTGTTTTCATAAATTGGACGTCCTGTCCGGTACGAGACTTCACACTAGTTACAAGATGTTACAAGTGCCAGCAATACGGTCATGCAGCCAAAACATGCAAAATTGCTGTTTCTACATGTGGACATTGCGGTGAAGAAGGACACACAATACAGGACTGCGCAAGAAAAGCGGAAGCGCCTAAATGTGCTACGTGTTTGCGCTTTAAAAAACAGGCCAACCACAAGACGGGAGACGCAGATTGTCCGGCCAAAAAAGCTGCCGAAAACAGGTACATCAACTCGATCGATTATGTAGGCGCCTAAGAGCGCCACATCCTAGTTTATATTTTAGACGTTTAGGTTTTAGAAGTTTTCTTGTTATTTCTTTAATTTTAGTATGGATATTAACTTATTTACTAATATAGATAACTCATTTTTAACTGTGTCGAAAACATGTGAAGTTGAGGATTGCAGACAATATCTTTCCGATTATCAAAAGTCACTAACTATACTGACTCAAAACATTCGTAGTATTTATAAGAACATAGATAGCTTTAAAATTTTTCTTCACAAACTTAACTTTGATTGTGATATAATTGTACTAACTGAGTGTTGGCTAACTAATCGAATAGATAACCTCCCAATAATACCTGGGTATAACTTATTGCATACCACAATAAACCGCAATCAAAACGATGGTGTGGTAGTTTTTGTCAAAGAATGTCTAAAGATCACAGTCGAGGAACCTACTCTACAAGACTGTATGAGTAATTGCTTAGTTATCAAAATTGGAGCAACTACTGCGATAATCGCTATGTATAGGTCCCCTTCCGCTAGAAACTTAGATTGTTTTCACAGTTCCTTAAATCAGATTTTTCAAGCACTAAGCTCTTTTAGGAATGTTATACTAACAGGTGATTTGAATATAAATATTAGCGCTGAAAACTGCGATACAGGGACCGAAAACTACCTTAATATCTGCTCATACCATGGCTTTCTCCCCGCTCACACATTGCCAACTCATCAAAGCGGTTCTTGTCTCGATCATATGATGATCAAAAGCAGCTTATCATACATTACGCTTGTTACTAACGCAACAATAACTGACCATCACGCTGTCCTACTTGCCGTAAATTTAACGCTGCCTAAGCAAAATCGTCCCCTGACCAAAAGCAAATTAAACACAAACAAACTCGAATATGACTTATGCAACCTCGATTTTAGCTCTGTTTATAATACTGCTGACGCTAATTTGGCTTTATCGTACTTAATAAAATATGTCCAACAAGCAATATCACGTAACACGACTGTTACTACAGTGGATAAGAAACGTTATAATATTAAGCCTTGGATTACTCCTGGACTAATTCGGTGTATAAGACACAGAGATAAACTCCATCAGAGAACAAAGAGATACCCTGATGATCTAATCATTCAAACCACATACAAAAGGTACAGGAATTTCTGCAACAATCTACTTAAGAAGTTAAAAAATAATTACGATAAAAACGAATTAAATAGAGCAGGTAACAATAGCAAGCAACTTTGGAAACATATTAAAAATGTCACCAATATGTCTAAACAGCGTGAATCAAATTCGAGTTTACTGCTTACTGATACCTCACCACTCCTTTCTGCTAACAACGTTAATAACTTTTTTGTCAATGTTGGGAGAACTCTTGCGGAACAGATTCCGAAACATTATTGTGATCAACCTTTCCATAAATCAAACAATTGCTGTAACCTGAAATCTTTTGCTATCCTGGACACTGATGAAGACGAAATAACCCGAATTATTGCTGGGCTTAAAGATGACTGTGCAGTTGGATGGGATAATATCTATATACATATAATAAATCTGTAAAGGAACTTTTTCTGTACATTTAAAATATTTCGAAAATAATTGCTTGGGGTGGTAAGGGATAATCAACAGATGACATTTTAACCCTTATCAAAATTTTTGTCTGTAGCTCGGTTTCTCAGTTTCTATGTTGAATAGATCAAGTATCACGTCAAAAGAACGAAACTAATATGGTTATCTTTCATACTCAAATATTGTTTATAACTCAGAGTTTATATTAGTCTTTGTTTCATCGCAATCGCTTCGGTCAACCTATCTAAATAATTTAAAGTGTTCAAGAAGAATTTATTTACGTAATGTTGAAACACTTAGCGACATCTATTGGCGTGAAACGGTACTAACGAATACTTAATATTAACACACGTCATTCTCATTTAAGTTACTTACTGTGTCTGTGTTATTTCAAAAAGTAATGATACTGATTACTAAAATCGCTTTCCGTTGGTGGTTGATTCCCACGAATCAAAAAAGCTAAAAGAATTTCAAATAAAAAGTTGTGATAATATTAACTGACGTGGTTTTCTGACTCATATACCTAGAATGCAATGTTAGATAAATATTTATTAGTTTTATCAATCAAATTAATACAAATAGAGGGGATGAAATCTCATTTTTAATTGTGATAAAAGTCTTAGTAGCGCCATCTAGCATAATATAGCAAAATTAGAGCGGCTAGAGGAACATCTCCATAGAAATTCTTAATCTCTAGCGTCAGTAACGCCATCTAGGTTTGAATAGCAAACATGCAAAGACAACAACTTGATTTCGCGCGAAATTTGATAATGTTAAATTTAAATGCGTGTTTACAGCATTACTCGATTCAAATAATGGGAGTTTTGGGAGTAAAGAGTTGTAAATACTTATGTGCAAATTTTCGTGATGTTAGTTTTCGAGGTGGGGAGGGGTTCAAGCGAGGTCGGATGGTGAAAGTCAGGAAAAAAAATCCAAAATTGCGACCATAACTACTGGTGGATTTGAGTAAATAGATAGGTTTTCACACGGGCAACTGTAGTTATGTCGATGCTCTTCCGAGCAACATCGCTTACAGAGAAGCATTTTCTTAGTTAAAACAAGTTTAAAAATGTATTTATTTATCCATTTGGCATCTCCAACAAAGGATACATTACCTACACAGGAACAATAGAAATCACAATAGTAAAATATTGACAATTTTAAAATCGCTTCTTTAAATATAATTATTTATTGGTCTACAAATAAATGTATGGCTGAACAAAAGAAACACTGAAACATTTTTGATTACAATTTACAATAAAAAGGCATCGTAACTGAGACTCGCGGAGGATCGCTCTGTTACGTCCATTATCCTCGGGATCGGGCTCTCTCTCTTCCTGCTGCCTGCGTCAGCAGCGGGGAGAGAGGTGGGGGCGCGCGCGGTATGGCACTACGTAGCAACAACATCGTACTTACTATGTTCATAGAAAACCCGTGGTATACAATTAAATAGTTTTTTTTGCCTGGTTTGGTTTTTTTTTCAACAGCGCTTTTAATGTGGATAATGACCGACGTTACGGGGCGTAGGTAATGGTAACATTCGCAGCGAGCATGTCTTTACGCCGTGTGCTAAAATCAGTGTTGCTCGCTCGCATGTTTTGACGTAGGTACTACTGACTGCACGAATACTTGCTTGGTAACATATTAGGTGCATTTTGACCCGTGACGCCGGTCAGTATCCACCTTTACAGCGTGATCTTTCTTCATCGTGATAACGCCATGGTCCCACGGGCCGTTAACTGACAGGTGGCGTCAGGTGTTACTGCACTGCTACCTGTCGAGGCCTATCGCAGTCCGTGCAGAGCATTCCCACTGCTGTGATTTTATTCAGTGGTCAACGTTTGATAAACAAAGCTAAAAGACACGCGCCTGTACGGGCCGAGATAGGCGCCGGCCCCCGCGTGGAATAATGCTTCAGCACACTCAACCAGACGCGCAGTCGATTTATTGAGTAAGTACAGTAAAAGCTCCTTATTCGTGCTTCCTTCATTCGCGTTTTCACTATTCGCGGATTAAAAAAATGCGACCCAATTCCTATATCCGCGGCTAAAGATTTATTTATTTGCGGGTCTAATCGGTACATCGGTACATACATATTAACAAATAACAAAAAGGATTCCAATAGGTATCCAACCCAATATCCTTTGTAAACGCGTCGTCAGATGGACTATAAAAAAGTAAAATAGACCTTATTACAACTTTGCCTAAAGTACATTGTCAAATGATATCGCCGCTGTATTGGTTCGGCCTTTGACATCTACAATAGCCGCCTTCGCCGCGGTCGGTGTTTTTAACCGACTTCAAAAAGAAGGAGGTTATCAATTCGACATGTTTATATTTTTAATGTATGTTCAGGCATAACTCCGTCGTATATAGACGGATTTGCAAAATTCTTTTTTTTTTCGAAAGGGGTTTACTCCGAAATGGTCCCATTGAAATTTCATATAGACAGGGCCCGATCTAGCTATTTAGCCGCTCCGGGCAAAATAACATTCGCCGCCCTTTGCACTAACACCATCAAAGATGGTATGACCAGAATTATGTGATATTCTTTTAACTATATAATATTCACATACGTTAGTCTACTACGGCTTCTGAACAAGTATACAAAAATTCATGAGTGTAGGGTATGTTTGTAAGTATACATTTTGCCGCCGCTCATTTTTGCCGCTCTGAGCATTTGTCCGGCTTGCCCCCCCTTAGATTGGGCCCTGCATATAGATCTGATGATGCGTTTCGGAAACAGACAACGGAACTCTTCAAAAAATTACAGCAAATCAACCGCGAATGTTGCTATCACATAAATAAGTATGCATTGTTTTGACCCAAAGGATGATGAAATTTCGAATTGGTGTATGGTAGGTAACAAAAAAGTGAAAAATAAAAACTTTTTTCAAAAAAATAACAACTGACTTCCAAAAAACACTACAAAGTGCAAAATAACTTTAATTTCGGAAGGCGGTGACAAATAATTAAAATACACATCCAACGTCACCGACTTCCGAAATTAAAGTTATTTTGCACTTTGTAGTGTTTTTTGGAAGTCGGTTGGTATTTTTTTGAAAAAAGTTTTTTGAGAATGTAAACAAACATAATGAAACCAACCTCATCACCATAAAGTATATTTATATATCATCATCATCATCATTTCAGCTGAAAGACGTCCACTGCTGGACATAGGCCTCCCCCACATTTATAAATGCTGCGACTTAATAGACATTCCATCCTTTGGTACGAGCCGCTTTGCGTGTTTTACCTATTGTTTCATCTTTCCATTTATTGCAAAATGTTGATTTTTTTTTTTTACTTGAAAACGATTTTCGACGCGAAAAAATCTGTTTAACGCATAGAAATGCTTGATCGTTTACGCCTTGGAGAGTCGCTTGCATCCATAACACGCTCATACAATTAATCAATATGGTCAAAAACTTCAATTAAATTGTTTTTTTTTTGTCACTTAGGAACGTATCCCCTATAATCCCATATAAATTACCATTCCATAGTCACGGTTTCTGTATTCGCGGTAGGTATTTTACGGAACGTATACCTCGCGAATAAAGAGCTTTTACTGTACCTACGGCAGGTGCACATTTATTATAAAATGAGCCTCGACCAGGCGCTTTGATCTATATTTATTCTTAAAAATCTGAGTGAGACTTCGTCGCAATATCATTATAACCCCTAAAGACGCCTGCAGGCCTAGACAAAACACCTTTCTGTTAACGTTCACGCTAAACTCTACGCCAGAATATATGGGAATGACATTACCGTGTCCTTTCCGCAGGTAATGTCATTCCCATACATTTTGGCGTACCGTTTAGCGTGAACGCCAAGAGTAATGTGTTTTGTCTCTAGGCTCTGGACTGCATTCGAAAGCTGTGGTAGATTCCTACCAGGATAGATCGGAAGATCGGAGGAGTGGTACCTACACCGTCAAAGCGACACATTATTGTTTTCCGACATGCACGCGAACGAAGTCGCGGGCACAGCTAGTAAGCAATAAGATTCTTAAACTCTATAAGCATATTTTAGTACCACCTATAACGCATATATTTCGAATCTGTCTTTCCGATGGAATTTTCCCGAGATGTCTAAAAAAAGCAGTTGTAATCCCTGTCTTTAAATCTGCAAGTAAAGACTTAGTTAATAATTATAGGCCAATTTCGTTACTCCCATCAATATCAAAAATATTAGAGAAAATTATAAACAGTAGACTAGTGAATTATCTAGAAAGCAATAATTTCTTATCCCCTGCGCAGTTTGGTTTTAGAGCCAAATTATCCACAGCCGATGCGGTGCATAGTCTGACCGATTACATTTCAGAAGAACTCGACAAAGGGAACCAGACCCTGGGAATCTTCCTTGACTTAGCCAAGGCCTTCGATACGGTGTCCGTTTCTGCCCTTCTAAATAAGTTAGAAACTATGGGAATAAGGGGAACGCCGCTGAAATTATTTGCTGACTACTTACATGACCGATACCAATGCGTTAGAATAGATAAAACCATGAGCGACGAGCAGAAAAGTACGGGTTTTGGTGTGCCTCAGGGAAGTATTCTGGGTCCTACCCTATTCCTGATTTATATTAACGACCTGTGTAATCTTAATATTAAAGACGGGAAAATCATATCATATGCTGATGACACGGCGCTAATATTTACCGCTAAAACCAATACTGAACTGTTAGAAATCGCACAACTAGGTTTTGATACTGTGACTAATTGGCTTCAAACAAATTTACTAACATTAAATGCTGAAAAGACAAAATGCATTCACTTTTCTATACGCAAGCCTCAACCTAACATTACTAACCCTCAACTATATGCACATCAATGTGGAAACCGTTCAGTCAACAGGTGTAATTGTCCTGTTATCCTCAAAACGAGCAACATAAAATACCTCGGCGTTATAATGGACGACACTCTGTCTTTCAGAAAACATATTGAAAGTCTCGTTAAAAGAGTGCGCAAATTAATATTTGTTTTTAAAAAACTGCGATCATTGGCAGACTCAAAATTAATCACACAAGTTTATTTAGCCCTATGCCAATCAATAATTCAATACTGCATTACATCATGGGGTTTTTTTTTTTTTTTTTTTTTTTTGGCTGGGAAATCATCAAATAACTTCTCCCGCTCTGGGTGGAGCAGGAGGGCGTGTCAGACTTTTACTGACTAAAACCCACCCGTGTTCCTTCAGTAGCCCTTAAGCCAGGGGCTGTGGTGTCTCTTTCGAACAAACCCGCACCCCTGGCAGGCATCGACCCTTGCGGGTCCCATCACTTTTTGTGCTGACATCTCTTTGAGGCGCGCGTGGAACACAACGCGCCGTCGACTTGGGCTTGGTCCTTACCGGACAGCGAGCTACCCATTACTCGCCGTCCGCAAGCCCATGCCTACGGGGGCCGGAAATCGGCCTGGGATTCCCGACGCCCAGGGCGTCTCCGTATCCTGCGGCGGCTGGGGTCGCGAGGGCGCATATGCTGCCTCTCCCTCACGTGCGCCGCCTCCCTCTTCGCGAGCATTACTGCTTCGCTGAAGGAGGTGACGGCTCCCCATGCCCTCTCGCTCCGTACCATGGCTTGGACCAGGGCCGGACGCGAGAGATCGCCGCCGCCGATCGCCTCCACGAGGACACGGCGGTGCTCCGCCCAAGCAGGGCAGACCGCCACCGTGTGCTCCACCGTGTCCTCAGGGCGATCTTCGCAGTGGAAACACCCGGGCGTTTCCTCCCGCCCTATCCGAAACAGGAACCTCCCGAAACAACCGTGTCCGGTGAGGACCTGCGTCAGGCGGAAGGTGAGGACGCCATGCCGCCTCTCAAACCACTCCTCAAAGAGGGGACTTACCGCCGCAATCGTGGCGTGCCCATACATCATGGGGTGGCGCACCAAAAACTAATCTGCTTCCTCTTGAAAGAGCTCAGAGAGCAATTTTAAAGGTAGCAAACTTCCATCCCTTTTTCTTTCCCACAGATCTGCTATATAAATCCTGCAACGTACTGACCGTTTCGCCAACTTTTCATTATACACTTAGTATTAAAACAGCACACCATGCTTACCTACACTGCTGAAAATACTTACAAAAGACGGAATGATATAGTATGCACATCTAATGCAACCTCAAAACATGTCTTTGCAGAAAGATTTTTTACATTCTTAGGCCCTTTTCTGTACAATAGGTTAAATAGAAATCTAAGTATCTATAAATTAAACTACTTTAGCTGTAAGAAAATTTTACTGAAATATTTGCAAACCATCGCTTATGCCCAAACAGAAGAACTACTTGTTGTCTGCAAATAGATCGACTAACATGCTATTTGATTACTATTACTTTTATTACCTTGTTTTAATTTACTTTTTACTTTATACACACTGTTAATTTATTTCATTAAGTTTTTATGCACTTCATAGCCTGAAACACAGGTTCAACCTAGTTCAGGCAATAAGCAACTGTGTTCTATTTTAATTATTAAGATACTTTGTAAATATGCTAATTTTTATAAATAAACGATTATTATTATTATTATATTACTTTAGTTTACACAAAGTTGACGTCACGTGGTAAAAATTCATCGTATGGAGCGTTTTGGCGGTAAATTCAAACAACGAAAAATTAATTTGATATAAATCGTTTTTAATTGAGAAAATGGATAGAAATCAATTTACTTTTATTTTTCTGTTACAAGTTTCGTCCCAATCTTCAAATTAGAATAGTTTTTAAAAAATTGGCACATACCCTATTATTACTTCCGTGGGAACGTGGGCTTATATATATAATAATAAATATGAAAAAATAGATGGTGGCTACAAAAAAAATCTTTTTGTTTTACATCATACGTGAGAAGGAACTTCTTTCCTGACGGACGTCTCCCGATCGGCCGCACACGTTTTTAAACATATATTAATCTAAACGTATAATTAGTTTATAATTAGAATTACAAGTTTTGAAGGTTTGTTCGTAGTTTCAGTACTGCCCATATATACATTGTGACAATAGTCTTCATTCATCAGGCTTGCGACAAAAAGGAGAGCGTACTCCATCGCGTTTGTTGGGAGTGCACAGCGCGGCTCACAGCGGCTGCAGCGTTCAGAGAAAAAGCGCTCCTCAGCAATGCACTGCTGAAAGACCTAGTAAACATCACACATAACGACATCGCACTATTGAAACAAAATCACAACTCCCTAAAATCGCCCCTACTTGTTCAGAATGTATTCACTTCATCTGATATTGAATGCGAAGATGTTGTTGCTGTCTTAGAAAACAAAGACATAGAAATATCACTCAATGATGACACAAATATAATAGAAACAAAATCTGAATTACGAATTATTGAAGAAGAAAAAGAAATAGAATTTGAGGCATACGAGCCTTGGATAGACATTCCTGTGAAAACTGAGGTAGAATCTGATCCTATAGCTGAAACTAGCATCAACTTTAAAGATACAGAAAGCGCCACATCAGGAGAATATGGTGGACAAGATAAAAAAGCTACTACAGAAGAGAAAAAAATATATGAAAAGATTGTAAGTGAAGATATTAAAATGACTAGTGTACCGACTATAAATGATACAGAAAACATCGTTTTAGTCGATGATAAAGAGAAAAAAAAGAAGCGTGAAATCATCTTTAATACGCAGGATATAGAACAAGATGTTTCGGTCAGTAAACCTAAGCGTAAGAAGAGCAGTAAGGTTGGGACTCAGAATAAAAGACTCAGGTAAGAAAAAGTTCTTCGTTTGCATAAGAACCGAATGCGAAAATTTCCTGCAGTTGTACACTGCAAGAACTTTTGTCATATAACAACATGTACTTAACTTAATTTACGCAAGACCTCATACAACCCTATGAGGTCTTGCTTATTGAGAGTGCAAGTATTTTTTTTTTTTCATTGACGGTGGGAAATCGTCAAATAACTTCGCCCGCTCTCAATGGAGCAGGAGGGCGTGTCAGATAGACAGTTTTTTTACTTAAATTGTATTGTTATCAAAACGAAAGGTGTGTATCAAATATCAGATCAATCTGCCAACAGGAAGGAGGTAAAATTTCAAGTACTAAATTTGACCCAAACAAAAAAAAAACAACAAACAGGGCAAGCTAAATTAAATTAAAATTAATTCATTTGTTATTTATTTAATTCTGTTTAGATATCGATTCGTTACCCATTGCGTCTGCGGAGCTTCGTTAGCTAATTAAATTTGACCCTGTGTATTGTTCTGCCAGGGGTACGGGTTGTTCGAAAGAGATACCGTGGCCCCTAAGCACACAGCCAACTGGAAGGAACACGGGTAGGCTTTACTCAGTAAAATTCTGACGCGCCATCGTCCTTCTCAACCCAGAGCGGGACACCCCGAGTGGGTTCCCGCATTGTCGTTGCGCGGGGGCTCAGTAACCGTGGTCTCCCACCCACGGTGAAGCCAAGAGGAACCCAAAGGTGGGGCCGCTCGTAAGGGCTTTTGCTTTCAAGCCAATGACGTAGCGGCCAAAAAGTAGGTTGCGGTGAGGTGCAACGCAACTGAGGTGGGCCGCGATGTCGAATGGGAGGCATCGCGGCTGAGGGTTACGGGCTGCGGCAGAGAAGGAGTGCCGGTGCTTCTGAGCAGCGCTCTTCCCTTCTGTGGCCTGGACGGGGCCGCCACCGTTTGATGGCGGACGCGGTGGGGTCGCAGGGGAGGAGGAGTGTCGGTATAGCGTTGGCCGCTCTCCCTATCCCCGGAAAAGTGGTAGGCGAGACGGCGCGTTGTGTTCCACGCGCGTCGTCAGAGATGTCAGCAACCACTGTTGGGGTCCGCAAGGGCCGATGCCTGCCAGGGGTTGTTCGAAAGAGTTACCGCCGCCCCTGGCACACGAGCAACTGGTGCGTGCGGTGCAACGGGAACACGGGTGGGTTTTAGTCAGTAAAAGTCTGACACGCCCTCCTGCTCTACCCAGCAGGAGAAGTTATTTGATGATTTACCACACTTAAAAAAAAGCCAGTGTATTGCTCAGCCAGAAAAGCGACTTAATTGTAGTATGTATGTACAGAGGCCAGCACATCAAGCTACCCCAATCTGTCAAATTTCTTTGATAGTTTTTCAACTTAAAACAAAGAAATAAGATTTATGTACAGTTTGGGATAGCTTGACCTGCTTGACTGTATTTTAACTTTAATTTAAGTACAGCAGTTTTAAATACAATATTATTTTTAGTATATGCGAAACCTGAATATAGTTTGTTCAGAATAAGTAACTGAATCGATTGCAATATTTTTTATATCATGTTATACTTTTTCCCAAAAAAGTTTTGCAAGTATGATGGAAAATTATCACCAGTTAATTACAATACAATCACCATACGGTTAGGTACCTACTGCCTAATTATTATTAAAGAGCACAATACCACAAGCGCGGGCGGTGGGGACCGCGTGGTGACCATGTTTGTGTAGACAACTAGGTAACATAGCAAGCTTATAACTTTGTGATTTTTCATGATACAGTTTTAAAATTTTGTACATAGATTCTTTGCATAAAAATACTAGACACGTGTTTCGGGTTTCGCATATACTAAAACTAGGGTTATATATAAGATTATGCCTGTAATAATCTTTTACAAGCATAATTTTTAATTATTACAGTTTTGCCAGTATCCTAAATACGTGATAACATCAATTTTGTTCACACAGGCTCGACGACAAGATGAAGGAAAAAATAATTGCCTTGAAGAAAAATGGATGTACATTCCGTGGAATAGTTAGAGAAACAGGACTGTCGGTGAGTCTTTAAATCTATATATTAATACCTCAGAATACAGAAAGAACCAGAAGCCCCGTTCAACTGATATTGCAAGCTGCAGGCTGTGTCCAAAAACAAAACAGGTGACCCCCGCTCTCCTCACTTCCGACCCGCTTACCCGCGACCCGCTTACTTATTAAATAAGACAATAACTGAATGCGCTACTTGCACATGAAATGTGATCCCACCCTGTTTATTTTTTAGCCCCGCTGAATTTTTAGAGATAGTCACGACACAAGACGGCATAATTTAAATAAATTGAACACCGGCAAAACACGTCGCGCGATACGACAGTCACAGAGTGACTGATCGGCTGTGCGTCAAACTACTCTATTTAAGAGTAGTTTTTGTCGCTTTAGTATTAGGCGCTCTCACGGCTTCTGGTTGTTTCTGTATTCTGAGATTAATACGTGAAGCAAAAAATGTGTACAACTATTTACGAAAATTTGGGTGACGAAGGAGTATGAAATTTTGCACAGTAAAGTTTAAATAGAGAATTAGAGAAGAATTGCAGAATTTATCTTGAATTGACGTTTGTTAGTCTCACAAAAAGTCGAGAAAAACTGGACCGATTTTTCTAATTTTATTTATGAAATATTTGTAGAAGTCCAGGGAAGGTTTAAAAGGTGAGAAAATATAAAGAAAATCTATGTACTATATTAAAATTAATTGACGTTTGTAAGTCTCACAAAAAGTTCATAAATCTTTTATCGGCGGTACGAAGTTTGCCGGGTCAGCTAGTATTTTTATATGATAACATATTTCTATTTAAATGAATTATGGTCGAATTTACTCCACTATAGTTATTTATAGCAGCTCCAGAGAAACTTAACCCCCTAGAAATGTATAAAAGCGCGCCATCTATGTGAAATCAATGAAACTGCTAAGATATTCTAACCAGAAAAAAAATACTGATGGCGCTTATGCAAGCGACCGCTGGGTAAATATCGATTGCATCCTACCTATTGATATTTTTAAACTTCCAAACGTGTTCCACAAACATTATATTTTTACAAGTTTCTAAAAATTCGCAACAGAATTTTAAAATTTAATAAAAACCTTAGGCCGAAGTAAGAATCGAACCTGGACCCTATAACTCACGAGCCAGGCTGTTATACCGCTGTGCCTATCAGTCATTTGACATAGTAATGAAAGGGGATACAACTTTTTTGTATGAAGACTGTCCTCGTCTCAGTTCGCTATTTTGAATATTTTTCAAAAGGGCTTCGATCGATAATACCTAAATACAGTGGTGGTCATATAATTAAGAACGCTTATTAAAGGGAAGGTTTTGTTCAAACTAACATTAAAAGTAATTTCATGTATTTTTTTGTATTTCTCTTGGTATCGCAAAACTTTTCCAAACTAGCGGTACATACGTTGATACACATGATTAGCTAAAAAATATATGGATAAACTTTATACTTTCGATCTGAACCTAGTATTATTACTGGCTGGTCACATAACTAAGAACGCGGAATAGTTTATTTTTTTATTCAAAGTTGAATAGAGCACACTCTGTGGCTCTGTGGTTTTAGGTGACTATTCGAATAATTTTGGCGCTAGTTAGTGCTGTAAAAGTCATAAAAGTTGATTGGTTCATATGAAAACAATGGCGAAAAATAAAATTTGTGATAAATCTACAAGTGAAGTAGTAATCAAACTTCGCGAGAAGAATTGGTCGCATAAAAAGATAGCCGACCATCTGCAATGCTCAAATACGATGGTCTTCCACGCTGTGAAGCATTTTGCCACGTATCTACCTATAACTACTTCAAAAGTTGTGTGTGACAAAAATAGTTGGTCGCTGTGATTAACACAAGACAATGTTTATGTTCTTTCTCCAGAATTAGCGTACCTAGTGACAGGTTATATGGGTTCATATAATTATTTAGTTAAATACTTTTTTTTTCTCAATGTTATTGACCAAGTGTTTTTTATTTTTACTATCTATCTATTATGTCATTAGTTATTGACATGATCTAACAATAATCCAGCATTGCATATGTAAGCTATAGAGCCCTTATACCAGCAGACTTTTATTTTTAGTAATATGCGTTATTGTTTATTACTTTGCTTATGTATGTATAGAATCAAGTCCATCGCGACTAAACAGACAGCTGTGCTGCTGGGGAGTTTGTTGCGCCACTTCTTCCCAGCTAAATCACTAGGAAGTGTCGAAGGGTGGGCGTTTTTGGGGGACTGTCTTGTGTATTTTGACGTTCGAAAAGTGCTGATTCTCAGCCTAATTTGAATAAATGACTTTTGATTTTGTTCCGGGTGTACTTATACAGAGAAAGTCAACTCGTTGAGATGATCCAAATATCGTTCCGTTTGGTAACACAAAATCCTTTTCTAGGGGCTAATGACCTGAGAAAAGAATATTTTGCTGAAAACAACCCTACAGCAATCTCTGACCGCACTAATCGAAGGCGTTTTAATTTTATTTTAGCGAGTTCTAAATTTTATTGTGTTGTAGTTATGTTTGTGATTTTCCTGTGCGAGTCAAATAAATACTTTTTCTTTCTTTCTTTCTTTGGTAGAAAATTGCACGAAAGGATAGCAAGGAAGGTGCCCATGTTGAAACGGTGTCATAGGCAAGTTCGGCTTGCATTTGCAAGAAGGTATGAAAACGACAGTTAGTCAATGGAAAAATGTTATTTTTCTAATAAGACAAAAATAAACAGGGTATGTTCTGATGGGAAACGATATGCACGACGCCCTCCGAATAAAGCTTTCGACCTTAAATACACAAAAAAGACATTAAAGGATGGTGGGGTAAAGTGGAAATTTGAGGGTGCTTTTCTGTACCTATTAAGCTGATACTAGGAAACATGGATCAATTCCAATACAAGAATATACTAGAAGAAACAATGTTACCTTATGCTGAAGACGTGCTTCCGGGTATTTGGACATTCCTGCACGACAGTGATCCAAAGCATACTGCACGCACCGTTAAGGATTTTCTCATATTGCAATCAGTTTCTGTCTTAGATTGGCCAGCTAACAGCCCAGACCAATTGAGCATCTTTGGTGCGAAGTCAAGAAAAAGGTTCTAAGAAGGAACGCACGACTACACATGACGTAATTCAGATAAAAAAAATCTGGAACTTCAAATAATTCTTAATTATATGACCACAACTGTATATGGATAGGGGGCATACAGATAAATAAAAAATGTAATGTGATATAATGTCCTAAACTGTCACATCACCAAGATAATTAAAGTAAACATTTGATAGCAGAAGAAATAAAGAACGTTTTATTAGCATGTTTTTACCCATTTCTAACCTTCAATATGTAATACGCATTTATTTATATAATTGACATCGACTTATTTTTAAGTTTTTAGTTAATAATAAAATCTTGCAAGTAGATAATAACAAAAGCTTGTTTAAAAAAAGCTTTTTTTTGTTGTTTTAATTTTATTTTTAACTTTTTATTGTTAATGATGCGGGATTCAATACGGCGTAGTTCGTAGCAGTGTTTTTCCGTTATGCAGTTCGTAATAATTCGTAGAACCCACACATATGTGCTGTTTTTTGTATTTAAAGTGTTATGTATCTATGGCCACCTTCCAGCTCCAGCATCAGACCCTGGTTACCATAAAGGATCAAAGTACTCGTCAATACGAATCAAAAGAGCCCAAACTAGATGGGGTTGTGTCGTTTTATTGCGGAGTTCCTATGGCCACCTTCCAGCTCCAGCATCAGATCCTCTCCATGTCATCATAATATTGCATCGTCACGCGATAGACACATGCAAGCAAAATTTCAGCTCAATCGATTAAAGATATCTGCTTCAAAATTGAGTTGCATGAGTCCACCCGAACAAACATAGTTACATTGTAGGCCTTACATACTGTAGATTTGTAGACGATATTCTATTCTGTATTTTCATTCCTCTAAGTACCTGGTACTTATTGACAGGCCTGCACTGTCCTCCCATACCTAATATCACTGTAATTTGAAAACATTGTAAAAGCTAATTATTTTTAAAAGAGTAACCGTGGAGTTTTTTGCCGGCTCTTCTCCATAGGAAGCGACAATTTGGAACCGTGCACCTAGCTTCTGACGTTTCATAAGTGCCCATGCAGGTTTATGTGAAATATTTTATTTTATTTTTTTATTTGATTTGTAAGTTGAATAAAAGCTTGTAAAAATCGGCCATGATGAGCGCAAATATTTTCGTTTCATTCAATCAAACCGGGCAATTAAGGCTACAAAGCGCTTTTTCTGTTGAAAATGATATGTGATGTGATTATCTTCATCATCATTATCATAACAGCCGAAAGACGTCCACTGCTGAACATAGGCCTTCCCCAGAGGGGGGTTTTGCCATAATCGCCACGCTTGGCAGGCGGGTTGGCGATCGCAGTATGCTGCTGCCCATTCTCTAGTAAGATTATCTAGTGTGATTATCTTAATGAAAAGTAATTTCAAGTCAATGTTAATTGTATTAGAATTGTACCACTTTAAGTGGAAACCTTTACTAATTCGAAGTGTTTGGTTAGAATGCATATACTTTGTAGTATAGTCTTAGATGGTCATGTTTATTACAAGTTTGAATACCACAATTTCACAAAGGCTGGTAAAACAATTGTTTCAGTTTTCAAGCCACAGGTACAATTGTAACACATCTTTCATCATCTGACGAAGCGATAAATCATGTTTTTAATATAATGAGATGAAAATATTTGAACTCACAAAACATATCTTTAACTCTATTAATCTCGATAATGTGACACTTTATGATATCATGTTTAATGACCTACAAATTTAGGAAAAAATTAATGGTGGACCAACGCGAGGTCAATAAGTTTAAAGCCCTTTTTCGATATTGTAATGAATCATCCATCATTCATGTTGGCCGTGTCGTTTATATATGAGATAAACAATGAAGAAAATTGAGAGTCAGCGAATAAAAGTAAAATGTGACGTCCATCATATCATAATTAGTCGCCTGCTTGTGCTGTTCGAATAACGACTCATAGGAAATTACAAAAAAAGAACATGCCTCGATTGAGTAACTTTAAAAAAATGAAAATAATCGTCCTTTGGGAACAAAATCAAAGTTTAAAGAGTATTGCTCGAGAATTAAATGTCGTCGTAAGTGTAATCTAAAAGAAAATCTAATTAGATTTTTTTTTTTTTGCATTAGAAATATAACTTTTTAATTTTCTTCCTTATAGAGAAACACAGTTCGTTTATGGGTTCGACGATATCAAGAAACTGGTGAAATGAAGTGTATCCGTCAAGGGCCACCTCCGATTGCATATACTGACCAATCCGACCGTCATCGTGATATCGTCAATAGCCATAGCACGGATCCTTTCAGAACCACTCGATCTACCGCTTTAATACATGGCATATCGCTTACCACTGTCCGAAGACATTTACATGCAGCTGGGTTCAATAATTATAAACTTGCCAAATAAAATTGAAATAACTGAAGCTCGTCGCCAAGCCAGGATAAGATTTGCAACCAATTATATGAATTTTCAATGGGACAATTAAATAGTCATTTTTACCGTCGGAAAGACGTTTAAGTCCGTTAAAGAATGACATAAAATGCTGTGGAGAGGACCGTGAACGTTACAACTCTCAAAATGTCATAACTTTGAGGACTAGTGGCAGATTATCGTGGGGTAAGCAATAGTTAATTTAATCAAATATTAATATTAACCTACACACTTGATTAAAATATAAATCCACAACCCAGTTACTGGGTAATGCGATACCCATTGGTAAGACTGGTTGTCAGACTTTCGGGCTTCTGACGACCCGTAACGACTGTTAAAGATCCACAAATGACAGCCGGGACCAACGCCTTAACGTGCTTTCCGAGGCACGGAGGGGTCTTGGTATGTAAAGATGGTCACCCATCCACGGACCAACCGCGGCAAGCGTAGCTTAACCTGGTTGATCGATCCGTGCAGCTATTGTTATTTACCCACAAGCCCCTCAGCGTATGGATAACTAGTATGGATAAAAAAGCATGCCATGTTATATTATGTCTTAGTATGCGAATGGATAGGGAACCAGTAGGTCGGGCGACTACACCTCGGAGGGTTCTTTCCTTCCCCGACTCGCTGTCCCCCAATAAATCATGTCACTTTAAAAAAAAAAAAAATGTTAGATAAAAAAAGAAATGCATTTCTTAAACTTCCCCCTTGCGGGAGAGGGATCCCCCTGCCCTGCCCTCCCCCTCTCAAATAATTTTCTGTGATTCCAGGATATAGGGGATGGATGGATGGATGTCTTCGACGGGTCCTGAAGAGCTTGTCGAAGTCGGCGCTCGAATTAATGGCGAACGTTCGCTTAAGTTATCCAAGTAACGTTACTTGGACATCTTAATAGACGCAACTTTTACCCTGATGGATCTATTTATTTTATTCAAGACGGTGCATCGGTTAAGTTCGGTTACGGAGTGATTTCTACACAAAGAGACATAACTAACTTTGATTGATTGGCCATCTAAAAGCCCTGACTTAAACCCAATAAAAAAATATTTTGGGACTCAAGTAAAGTTAGAACTAAAGTTCGACTTTTAGGCTACGCTCCGAGTTGTGATAGTATTGGATTTGAGCGTGCTCACACCCGTTCCGGATTGACGGGAATGCGATAAAGCTGTCCAGTGAATCGTCATAGTGACATGACATCCGCAATCTTGCGATAAAGCCGACCATGCGTTATACTAATATCACCGAGAGCGCTGTCAAAAATGACAGTTGTGCTGTTTTGTTTTGAGTCGCATAGTATCTTTAGCTAACTTAGATTTAATTGAAATAGTGCTTCTATCTAAGAAGAACTAAGAAGAAGAAATGTGTGGTGTATACAAGTTTAATATGGTGAATACAGGAAAAGTTTTATCCAGTGCGCAAATTGTAACAATGAATTCAGCATATCATTCTAGACCCCCTAGCGTAGAAATTTTTCGCCGGTTGTACAAAAAAAAATCTGCTGTTTCATAGAAAAGTGCAATACCTACGCGGTCAAAATGTATGGACCAGCTGATTTTTTTTTTTGTACAACCGGCGAAAAATTTCTGCGCTAGGGGGTCTAGAATGATATGCTGAATTCATGGTTACAATTTGCGCACTGTATAAAAACTTACTCTGTATATGTTTTGACGTTGAGTGAACACTTTTATCGCGATTACGAGCGTTCCGTATTGTTGACAAAAATGACGGTTCTTAGCTGTGAGAATCGTGATATCTAACTCTGAACACAAAATGCCGATGTGAGCGCTCACAGCGCTATTATTCTAATTCGGAATGCGGCCTAGATATCACGATTATGACAGCACAACTGTCATTTTTGACGTTTTATTACTTTATCCTCACTGACTTATAAATCATATGGACTTGAAATGTTTGACTATAGAAAAAACAGTTATACAAATATGAGGCATATCGACACCGAAATCATAAAAATGCTGTCATCTCTTTTTAACTTTCATAATTTTGCGTAAGTGAAAAAGGACATCAGTGTTTTTGACAGGTACCATAATGGCAACCCTTCATTCCTAGCGTCATTAAATACCTATTTGCGGCCGGGTCGCCATTTTATCCTCTCGCTGTTTGGTAGCAAAGTTGGGGTACGTCAACTGTCAAATGCTCTTGAGCTGTGGTTGTAATTTGTGAATTTGTGAGTAATTTTGCTGTGTTATTGCGTTTGAACTCGGTTCTATAGTGGAAATCGTCAAATGCAAGATGCCCAATTGCAATATAATCGGATGTGGTATTAAAAGAAGCGGAAATCACCCGAACATAACTTTGCACCAGTACGTACTTAATTTCAGCTAAAATATCTATAGATTTTGATAATAAACATAAGATTCTGTATTTGTAGAAGAGTTTCAACAGTTTCCCTTCACAATTTCCCTTTAACCTTTATTATCAACAGTAATAATTGTACCTATTTCATGAAATCATTTTCTTGTTATTATAGGGATAGAGTAGTGCATGCATGACATATTTATCGATATTGCTATAATATGGTTCTTTATTGGTTTTTTGTTTTACTTTCCAGGCTGCCTGCTAATAAAGTAAAAAGAAAATTTGGCTGGAAACAATTGGTGCAGAAAATTTAAAGATGTCAACAAAAACAATTAATATTTGTTCTCTTCACTTTTAATTAAAAGTGTAATAGAAGTATACATGAATTTGAGATACAAATATTATGGGAAGAAATCTACTGAAAGAATATCACACAGAAATTACCTGAACAAAATTGTATGGTTTAGAAATGAATGAGATTAATTTGTTTAATATTAAATACTTTATTTTAAATAATTATTGTTGACTTTTAATTAAAACCCAAAATTATCGGCATTTTAGAAATGATAGGTGTTGAGACGTCCGTGCAGGGAGCCCATCGCGGATGTAGTGTCATTTGCTTTCTTAGAATTTGTTCCCTCGGCTCCGTGTCGAACGTCTACCTAACGCAAGGCTCTCGGTCTAGAATAACAATTACATTTCATTTAAATTGACACAAACTTATTCGATGTACAGACGCCAGCACATCAAGCTACTCCAATCTGTCAAATTTATTTGATAGATTTTCATCTTTATCACAAAGGAATAAGGTTTATGTTCAATTGGGAAAATTTGACAGTTTGGGGTAGGTTGACCTGCTGGCGTCTGTACAGAGGCCAGCACATCAACCTACCCCAATCTGTCAAATTTCTGTGATGGAAAATTTGAAAGTTTAGGATAGGTTGACCTGCTGGCGTCTGTACCTACTTACTTATCTTAATAATGGCAATAGGTACATAGTATTAAAAACGATGGTACGGAAAACTTAATGCGCGAGTCCGACATGCAGTTGGCCGGTATTTTATTTTTATTTTTCGTGTTGTTCTCAGCAAACCCTTTCATTTCAAACCCACATGGGAATGCATAAAAAATAACTAGTCCGCCATAATGGATTTAGAATGACGTCAGTTAACAGTTAGCTCACCATGCATTGGTGTCAATTCTGTTGTGCACTCGTCATTTCAGCCGAAAGACGTCCACTGCTAGACATAAGCCTTCCCCAAAAGGGGGTTTTGCCATAATAGCCACGCTTGGCAGGGGGGTTGGCGATCGCAGTATGGTTGGAAAATGCATAGAAAACGCTGCTGCCCATTTTCTAGTAAGCAAGTCCCTTAGTCGCCTTCTACGACACCCACGGGAGAGATGGGATGGTGCTATTCTTTTACGTCAGGCACCACACGGAACTGTTGTGCACTAACTGAACTTAATTTAGGCTATTGCTATCTTTGTCTCTCTAATAAAACGAGAAACAGACGGACATAATTTAGAGCTGTCAAATTTAATGGAACTAATATTTCCATACAAATTAAGGGTAGGTGCACGTAATAAAAACATGTCAACTAAAAACACGGTGAAGCGTAGGCATAAGATTGACATCTCTAACTTAGTCGTTCGTAGCTATAGCCGTACTTTTCTCGCACTGCCTTTTAGTAAAAAAAAGTGATAGATAGCGATACTCTAATTTTAGATTAGTAATTGAACAAGAGAATCGGCAGCAATGTCATCCAAACTAAACATGTACGCAAAATTTTAGCTTTTTCATAAACCGGGAAGTGGGTTAAAAAAAAACTTTTAAGATTTGTTTACATAGTTAGTTATTTTGTTATTTGAACAAGTGAAGCTAAGAAAAGTGTGTTAAAACAGCCGTTGATATTGTACCGTGACACAATGAAAACATTCTCACAATCTTTTATCGATGTTATTGTAGAGAAACATCGATAAGGGCTGCCCTATTAGCGGCCATTTTATCTTCTCAATTAAGTGTAGGTATCCACGTTTTTCTTGTAGGTATGCCAAGTCCATATGATTTATACGTCAGTGTTTATCCTACATAAAAAGACATTGTCTTGTCATGTCATGTAGGTTCTAATTATATATTTTACATCAGTCATTGTGGAAGCGACACCGCAAAAACCCTTTTGTGCTTTATTTACATTTATTATCTTGTAATGATTAATAATGATTATTATTATTTATTATAATAATCACAGCGCTAATGAGTCATAATTTCGTAAATACTTAAGTAGTATTTATATTTTAATCAAGTGGGTAGGTTAATGTTAATATTTAATTAAATTAACTATTGCTTACCCCGCCATAATCTGCCACTAGTCCTCAAAGTTATAACATTTTGAGGTCTGTAACGTTCACCTGGTCTTCTCCACAGTATTTTATGTCAATTTTTATCGGAATTAAACGTTTTTTCGACGGTAAAATTGACTATTTCATTTTCCCAATCAAAGTTCCTACAATTGGTTGCAAATCTTAAAAAAAAAAAAAATCGTGGGGTGCGTGAAATTTCTATTAACAGTCAACCGCTCAAATTATATTTACATATTTACTCAGGTTACGTTACGCCCCACATTTTTTTTTTTTTTTTTTTGTAATCAATGCCCTAGATTGATGAGGAAAGTGGTATGGAACCTAGGACCTACCGAAATATTTTTTAACTTTTTCTACATTATCTACATCATTATTTTAATTCAAACCGTTTATCTTAAAAAAGAAACGTATTTTAAAGGTTTTAGTTTTTATATCGTTACTTAATATTTCTCTTTCTATTTAGTTTTAATTTTTCCGTGTACAGTAGTTTAATAGTCAAGCCGTGTGATACCCTTATTGAGGGGGTTGTGAAAAAAAAAATTTAATCCGATTAAATTACATTGTATTGTCAAAAGACAAAACTAAATGTCTGTACCAAATATCTGATCAATCTGCCAAGGAAGGGGATAAAATTTCGAGTACCTACTAAATTTGACCCAAACAAAAACAAACAGGGCAACTTAAATAAAACCGTATAAAAAGTAGGATGTACAGATTACTTATGGTTAATACCTTTGTAAAATATGTCAAAGACTTATAATAATAGTTTTCCTGCTTTGCATAATCGACATTATTTAATTTTATAATATAATGATAAATTAATAATAAAGTGCCTGCACGAAATGTAGCTGCAGCTTTTTGCCAGAAGTAATTTTTGCTCGGTAGAATCAATAAATACACAACACTAACTTCATTGATGTCAAATGATGACACAGAGATGGCGCGCACATAAACATCGTAGTATATTGTCCTTTATAAGATATCATTTTTATATGTTTATTAATAGGTGGTGGTGAGGTGTCTCTGGTGACAATTTGGATTAATAACGTAAACAAGTATTGTTGAATGGGTATCTTGCACGCTTACTTGTGGAATCGATGTCAATAACTACAGAACACTAACTTTATTAATGTCACAGAGATGGTGCGCTCGTAAACATTGTAGTATATCATCCTATAATAGTTGTCGCTTTTCATACATTTCTAGGGGGTGAGGTTCCTCTGGAGCTGCATCTAATTAATTTGTGACAGCAGTAACACTTTTTGCGCATGATAAAGGTGATATCAGACGCTTCATTTGAGTGAATGGTTCACGCGAGAAAAACAAACATTCGTTAATTAATGGAGTGAAGTTTAATATTTTTAAATGTTTCATATTCTAATGTTCTATTTAAAAATGTACTTAATCGATATGCATTTAATGGAATAAAGAAAAATATATAAACCAAATATTGATTCATTGTAGAATCAGTATTTGTTTTTTGGCTTCACTCTTGGTGTTCAGCGCGGTCCATCTGCTGCCTTTGTTCTATAATTGTGAGACTTATAGCATACAGTGTAATCTACATATTTCATCTAATGTAATCAGTCGAGTATTTTTTTATTTTGTTTTATTGATATTTCATTTAGGTTTTTTTTTTTGTTCCATATTACATGTACTTAAACAATATAATAAAAGTTGCGTAAATTTTTGTAAGTTATTTATGAAACTGTTTATTTTGATAACCCACTCGATAGGTCATGAGAAAAAACAATTTAAGTCATGCCTATTATAGGCATGACTTAAATTGTATGGCGCCAAAAATCGTCCGTTTTAATTTTCGTTATTTTGGTAATTACTTACCACAAAAAAAAAAAACGAAAATACAAAATGTAGTGTTTTTTTTTTTGGAACTCGGTTGTTTTGTAATCGTTTTTATTCACTTTCACCTGTCCCGGTGTCTGTAATGAAATCTTGCAAGTTAAATTTGACCCACTTCCCGGTTTCCGATTGAGCTGAAATTTTGCATGGATATGTATATCGCGTGACAATTCAATATTATGATGACATGGAGCTGTTCTGATGCTGGAGCTGGAAGGTGGCTATAGGAACTCCGCAATAGAACGGCACAACCCCATCGAGTTTGGGCTCGTTTGATTCGTATTGACGAGTACTTTGATCCTATATGGTAACCAGGGTCTGATGCTGGAGCTGGAAGGTGGCCTTAGGAACTCCGCAATAAAACGACACAACCCCATCGAGTTTGGGCCCATTTGACTCGTATTGACGAGTACTTTGATCCTATATGATACCCAGGGTCTGATGCTGGAGCTGGAAGGTGGCTATTGGAACTCCGCAATAAAATGACACAACCCCATCGAGTTTGGGCTTGTTTAATTCGTCTTGATGAGTACTTTGACCCTAAATAATATCCGTATGCAACTCCAGCTTTGGGAAAATAAGTTCGGAAATGACATGGATCGAATGAGTAACGTAACAAACCAGTAATTACAAAACTAATTTTAACATTATTTTACCAAAACCTTAAAAATCCTACTAATAAAATAGATGTAAGTTATGCTTTTATTTAAATATAAAATAGTGACATACTTAACACTTAAACTGCTCAAAACAACACATATGTGTGGGATCTACGAATTATTACGAGCTACCTACTTATCGGAAAAACGCTGCTACGAACTACTCCGTAGTAAATCCCGCAATTCCCGCATCATAAATACTAAAAAGATAAAATAAAATTAAAAGAACAAAAAAAAAAAAAACTTTTTCAAAACTACGTTTTATAAGAACTTGTTAATAAAACGAACTAAAAAGTTAAAAATATATGTTTTCTCTCAATCTCAATTGAAAACTTTTTTAAATAATTGAGATCGTGAGTTTTTTTTTTAAACTTTTTAATTCGTTTTAATAACAAGTGATAATAAAAGTACCTACTGTAAGTAATGTACCGTGTGGTGCCGGGCGTAAAGAATAGCATCATTCCATTTCTTCCCGTGGGTGTCGTAGAAGGCGACTAAGGGACTTACTAGAGAATGAGCAGCAGCGTTCTCTATGCATTTTCCACCATACTGCGATCGCCAACCCGCCAGCCAAGCGTGGCGATTATGGCAAGCCCTCACAAATTGGGGGAGGCCTATGTCCAGCAGTGGACGTCTTCCGGCTGAAATGATGATGATGATTATAATAAAAGATTTTTATAAAAAAGTTTTTTTTTTTCTTTTCATTTTTTAATACACTTTTTTATTTTTCTTTTAGATGGCATCTGTTGACCGTTGGTGGAGCCGCTATTGCAAAAACAGTAATACATACCGTAAATCTACCACTGCAGAGGCAGAGGACAGTGGTACAGTACACAGTTATTATGACAATCCGCCAGAACCTGGCAAAGAAATAGGAGCTTGTTCTGCAGTAGTGAGACAAAGATTACATGAAGCTGGCTTTGAACACATACTCATGAAGAAACCTGAAAGAAATGGGAAACCGGAACAAATAACAACTAGGTAAGACGACCGTTTGCACATTTTTTTTTTTTTTTTTTTGTTTGGTATATCATTAAATAACTTCTCCCGCTCTGGGTGGAGCAGGAGGGCGTGTCAGACTTTTACTGACTAAAACGCACCCGTGTTCCCTCAGTTTTCTGTGTGCCAGCTCTTTCGAACAACCCGCACATCTGGCAGGCATCGGCCCTTGCGGACCCCACCAGTTGGTGCTGACATCTCTTTGAGGCGCGCGTGGAACACATTCCTCCGTCGTCCCGGGCTTGGTGTTTACTGGACAGCGAGCTACCCATTACTTGCCATCCGCAAGCCCGTGCCTACGGTGGCCGGGAATCAGCCTGGGATTCCCGACGCCCAGGGCGTCTCCTGCGGCGACTAGAGGCCGTGAGGGCGCATATACTGCCTCTCCCTCACGTGCGCCGCCTCCCTTTTCGCGAGCATTACTGCTTCGCGGAAGGAGGTGACGGCTACCCATGCATTCTCGCTCCGTACCATGGCCTGGACCAGGGCCGGACGCGAGAGATCGCCGCCGCCGATCGCCTCCACGAGGACACGGTGGTGCTCCGCCCAAGCCGGGCAGACCGCCACCGTGTGCTCCACCGTGTCCTCAGGGCGATCTTCGCAGTGGTAACACCCGAACGTTTCCTCCCGCCTTATCCGAAACAGGAACCTCCCGAAATAACCGTGTCCGGTGAGGACATGCGTCAGGCGGAAGGTGAGGACGCCATGCCGCCTCCGCTTCTCAAGCCACTCCTCAAAGAGGGGACTTACTGCCGCAATCGTGGCGTGCCCAACCGTATGCACCATTGATATACAAAAAACCCAAGATGCACAGTCTCTAACTAAAGTAACACTCACAACTATCCCCAATTCAGTCAGTGGTTAGATATAGATAAAATACATTTTTTTTTCTACCTCACACGCATGACTTAAAGGTTTTTCCAAAGCCTTGACCAAAAAGACTGACTGAAAGATGACGTACCTACGTTTTTTAGACGCTGTTTGTGGATCTTGGGTTTTTTGTATATCAATGGTTTGCACATTGAATCCAAATTCGGGATCCCATCTCTATCTGCAAAGTTATTCAAAACCGCTCGATTCGCTTTTCGATTCGATTGTTATGGTTCGTTTAGTGGGAACGCTTCAGAATGGTAATGTTATGGTAGAAAATGTTGAAGTTATACATTAGTTTTATTAGGTTGTTCGTAACATAACATGAGTCTATTAATACACATTGTGTGGCTTACCAAACAAGGAAACCTTCATAGCTATTCACAAGCATTCGACGGGCTATTGTAACGAAAATACACATTTCGATAACCTGATTTGCGTTGCCCCCGACAGTAAACAGCTATCGGAAGAATAGCAGTCGTGTATTTGATAAAATTGGACAGTTTTGGATTAGTGAACAGCGTTTAGGACTCCTACGATTGTAACATTGATTGATGTCGATTCGGTACGAAAGCGTATCGAATGGTTCTGAATAGGTATGTAGAAGTAATTTTAAATTCAAATTCATTAATTTGCCAGAATATAGGTTTTTTTTTTTGGGTTTTGGCTTCGCACGGTTTGTGCAATTAGCCAGTGTCAAGTAATTTTACTTTTCAATCAAGTAAATGGCCCGATATCAGGCACGAAGTTACAAAAAAGTCATAGTCGTCTTTAGTCAGTCAGGTCAAAGTTAAATCAAAGTTAATGTAAAGCGGTAGTAACTTTACAACAACCTATTAGGAGATTTTTGGGGGAACTCGAAAAGTCCACGTTAGTCACTTATTTTCACCTTCACTACACTTGTGCACTCACACGTAACTAAATTGAATAATTCACTACCAAAATTATACAATTTAATTCACTATATCACAAAATTTCATGAAAATAAAAATTCGTGCGACATGTCCCAACGCGATCCCGCCAAAAACTCTCCCTAGGTAACAATTAAAATCGATTGCGATTCGAATACTTTCGAACAGCTGTGCTGAATTTGAAATGTTCTAAAAAAGGCTAGGCACTCGATGACTGATAAAAAATAAATCTATTCCCTTAATTGATTAAGTGTTTTATTTTAGCAAGCATAAAGCGCTCCATGACGATTTGAAAGAACGAATAATAGCGCTGAAGCAAGAAGGAATGACCAATAGCCGGATTGCTTACCTGTTGGATACTACGGTGAGTATGAAATGTATAAAACAAACATACATACATAATCGGCATATAATGTTCGCACTTTTGAAACACAGTCCTACCCTCTGTGAAAGGCCGTAACCCTCAGATTATAAAACAAAGGCAGATAGACCGCGCGGAACACGATAATCTATTTCTTCCCGTGGGTGTCGTAGAAGGCGACTAAGGGACTTACTAGAGAATGTGCAGCAGCGTTCTCTATGCATTTTACCACCATACTGCGATCGCCAACCCGCCTGCCAAGCGTGGCGATTATAGCAAAACCCCCCTTTTAGGGGGACGCCTATGTCAAGCAGTGGACGTCTTTCGGCTGAAATGATGATAATTAAGAAATTGATAAAGCATATGAACGTGTACTTATTCATTAATATTGTTTTTAGCGAATCACAGTCCGTAAGTGGTGGACTCGCTGGTGCGATGAGGGTCATATGCAGAACGCCAGACACACAGGAAGGAAAAGAAAAACCACGCCTGAAGAAGACCAACTCTTAATAGACCGTGTGGCTCAACAACAAACTGTCCACACACCATCCCTGGCTATGGAATTGGGCATTTCTCCTGAGTAATATATTTATTTTATTGCTTGTTTTACTTTGTAGAGAGCTCCTTATGTTCTAACATAATTGTACGGTTTCAAATTAGAGATAGTGACCTTCCATATTCGTGATGGGCTGTATAATATTTTTTCTTGTTTTTTTTTAACACCTAGGCAGTGAAAGTGCAAAATATAGGCTTTAAAACATTTTAACAAAAAAAAAAAAAATAACCGCCTAAAAAAACTGAAAAGCAAAAAATAATAAACCTTTTTGTTTAACCTCAAAAACTAAGTTCGGAAGGCGGTGATATAAAATTAAAATACATATCCAAAGTCACCAATAAAAAAAGAATTATCAAAATCGAACTACTCTGTAAAAAGATATGCGTGGTGTTACATAAAAAATAAAAATAAATACGCGTCGAATTGAGTAAGTTCCTCCGTTTTTTCGTCGGTTAAAAAGAAATAAAACATGATAGTTCCATTAGAGCATACAACATTTCTTTTTTTTTTATTGTTGTTTTGATCGATTATATTACCTACATAATCAACAAATTTTCCGATTTTCGGCTTGGCTGATACTTAAGCTCGTTTATGGCCGAAAACAACCAGACCGTGTCTTGTGGCAACGAACAACGTACCCGCGATTATCTTCTTTCTATATTTCTAGGTGTGTACGAAGACGACTAGCGGAGGCAGGGTTTAAACACAAGGAGAGGAAAGCCTACGTACCCTTGAAAGCGGGACGGAGTCACAAGTAATTCTCTTATTCATTTACACTATACAGGATAAAATTTTAACCAGAGCGCAAATTGTAACCATGAATTCAGCATATCATTCTAGACTGGGGCAGACATTTTTAGTCGGTAACTCTGTTTAGGGCATATTACCAGGATTTTTATACCTGTAGTCTTTGGTCTAGATACAAGCAAAAAAGCTTCAATGCCTTGCGTGTGCAATACAACAATGCTTTTAGGATACTGCTGTCGCTGCCACGTTTCTGTAGCGCGTCAGGGATGTTCGCAGCAGCGCGTACAGATGACGTTTTTGCGATCATGCGTAAAAGATCCGCTTCATTACTGCGTCGGGTGCGAGACAGCGACAACTGTCTCCTGAGCATTGTTGCTAACAAAACTGAGGGCCATCTGATGGGCCACCTGTGCGCAGTGCATGTATTGTTTCCAGGTGTGTCCAGAAGATGACGTGGTAGATAGTGTTCTTTAAGTTGTATTGAATACAATGCAACTTGGGGAATACTGTACCTATTTATTTTTGTTTGTGTAATAAGTAATTAATGTAATGATACTAACATAGTTTAAGTAATACTAACAAAATTATTGGTAATGTGCCTGAAATAAATATAAATAAATGAATATAAAAAACAAAAAATCTGCTTCTTAATTGAAAAGGTTCTTTATTCAAAAACTGGCTTGGTAGTTGAAACCTGATCTAATTAAAAACCTGTTTTTTGCTATATTTACGGACGCGTACTCTACAGCATACAAAATAAATTGGACATATCCCATAAGTTGACTTTCATGTATTAAAATATTCTTTCATTTGTGTACAGGGTCGATGAGGAAATCAAACAACAAATAATATCGATGAAACTAAATGGAGTTTCTGTCACCGACATTGCTAACCAATTTCGAGTGCCGGTAAGTGTAAAATCCTTATCTTTTTCTATTTCTTTCTATTTTCGGCGAAATTCTGTAATACACTTTCATTGCGTTATCTACGTTTTTGTGCAGACAAATTTTTCTAACATGATGATACAATGGATTAGCAATATTTATCAATAAAAATAACAAAAAATTTAACGTTGTCCCACACTAAGAATTTCTCCTGTATTATGGGTGCGTTTACCAACATTTAAACTCACATACACAAACAGCCAGACCCGGAACAACTACTTGTAGGTCATACTTTGTTCCGTACGGGAATTGCACCCGCGACATGCAGCGCAGCCGTCAATCGCTAACTACTGCGCCAACCGTGTCGAGTGTCGAGAATTATTCAGATTATGATTGATAGTGTCTTACGCAACTACGGTGCTGTTTTTGTGTCAATCCGGAAAGTATAGACGCCGCGCCGGCACATCAAGCTACCCCAACCTGTCAAATTTTGGAATAAAGATGAAAATCAATTTAAAAAAAAACTGGATAGGATTCTTTAGGATTTTGTCATTTTCTCGGAAATTACTTTTAGGGTTTAACGCCTGTCTAGTTAAATGACGGCAGAATTGTAAACGCTAACCCAACCTGACGCACGTCGTTTGTACTTAGCCTTAATTAAGTATTGCAAATACGGGCAATAGGGTATTTTCCAATTTAATGAAAACTATTTTAATTTGAAGATTGGGACGATATATTTAACAGAAAAATAAAAATAAATTTATTTTAATCCATTTTCACAGTTAAAAACGATTAAAATCAAATTTCGTATTTGTTGTTTCGAATTTACCGCCAAAACGCTCCTTACGATGACTTTTTATCACGTGACATCGTGACTCCAGCTTTGTGTAAACGGCACTGGTACAAATACTTAGTTTGGCGCAGTTTTAGAAGTATTTGTGCACAGAGGCACCGTACGCCAGTTATTCCACTTTCTATACATTAAAAATCTTGTTAATTATTAACTCGACATTCATTTGTTTACATACTAACTACTTTGGTTTACACAAAGTTGACATCACGTGATAAAAAGTCATCGTAACGAGCTTTTTGGCGGTAAATTCAAAACAACGAAAACTAGAGTGAGAAAATGGAAATAAATCAATTTACTTTTATTTTTCTGTTACATATTTCGTCCCAAATCTATCGATGAATCAATCAATCTTTTCAATAAATTGGAAAATACCCTATTTTCATCTAACTCACACCGATATTTTAGTACAAGGTTTTTTTTTGTCTTTTTTCAGCGTACCACAATCTACCAATGGTGGCAAAGATGGTGTAAGGATAATAACATAAAAATAAACAGTCATAAAAACCCAAATACCACGGCTGAGCAGGATAAGAATTTAGCAGAATATAGTAACGTCGAAAAGAGTTTGCAAACGCCAACAATAATATCTTCACAAATGACTGTATGGCAGAAATTGCCCGATGTGGAGTCGAAACCTTAAGGAGAATATAGTTGCGGGCTCGAACTCCCTCGTGGGCCTTGCTAAAAAGCACGCTGTCTCACCATGCATCGTGTCCGACAGAGGTAGTATTAGTCTTGAGCAGTTAGACGCTAGTCTACACGCACAAAGTTATTGAGTGAGATGCAGGAAAAATTAATAAAAGTCCTTCAGAAGATCGGGGTTTATGAAAAAACCAGTGCATAAATCAATGACCAATAAAGTTTATTGAACTTTTCGATATTTGAGCTTTGTCGGTACCAACTTGGTTTTGGAAATTTCATACTTCTTTTATTACTTAAAAACGCCCAAAGTTAGGTTAAATTAGCAAGAAAAACTAATTTTTATTAGCTCCTAACATTTTAATGGCTTTTTATTTTAGTATTCTGTTTCCGTACAGACAATATTAATAATGAGGCTAAACTATACCATGTTTAATTTTTGATGTACAGTCGCCAGCAGGTCAAGCTATCCCATACTGTCAAATTTTCCCAATTGAACATAAACCTTATTCCTTTTGGATTAAAGTTGAAAAACTATCAAAGAAATTTGACAGATTGGGGTAGCTTGATGTGCTGGCCTCTGTACAACATTGTCGAACAGTGGAGTAATACACTCCCGAAGTTTGTATGGAAAAAATGTCGCCTAGATTCACCTTATGATGCACTTAGACGAAATAAGAATTATGCAATTTTAGTTGCCTGGTAATACTCGTAGTATAACTATGGCCTACTTAGAATACCTTAGACTTCGAACCCAAGTAGGTCGTAGCAAGGACAACCTCCACGAGTGGGGGTTCATGGACGACACAGATCTCCGGTATGTGTGCGGCGTCTCTCCACAGACAATTGATCACCTCCCATCTTGCACTGCCTATCGCCTGCCCACGTGAGGACGTGATTGCTACATCAGCGAACGGTCTTCGCGTTGCTGAATTTTGGGCCACACAAATTAAATAAGCATACATACATATGTTCATTTTTTCGTGTTATTTTTGCCCTCGACACCTTAAGAAGAAGAAGTATAACTATGTTTGCAAACAGGCAATTTACGGTTATCTTAAGATTGTATACTTAGAATTTGCAGAGAACTGCCCTGTATATTATTATGGTTCGGGCCCTGTACGTACGAGGTGTTGAATGCGTTTGATGACGTCTACAAAAAGATTTAATAAAAATGTAGGTATTTTAAAAGTACTTACGAGTATGATGTTACGACAACAGTCTCGGTAACTATTGTAAATATTGGTAAATAGGAAACAAAAATATGTCTCGTAATAAACGATATTGTAAGTGTAAATTGATTATTATTTCTTTTAGTCCTCTTCCTTCATATTTACGTACAGTCGCCAGCAGGTCAAGCTATCCCAAACTAACAAATTTTCCCAATTGAACATAAACCTTATTCCTTTGTAATAAAGTTGAAAAACTATCAAAGAAATTTGACAGATTGGGGTAGCTTGATGTGCTGGCCTCTGTACCTACATTTCGCGTCATTCGTTCACATCATCACAGTCATGGCGTCTGCAATATATTACTAACGCTGTGGCGGCCACCACAGGCTTATGAAACCCGTATCATTATTATGACTAGTCCGTAGGTACGCACGAGGGTTTTCCACTCTACGTCTTCCGGAATGCGGTCGCCCCTCCAGAACCTTTCGGCCCCATCGGCCATCTATTCTGCGAGCAATGTGCCCTGCCCACTGCCACTTAAGTTTGGTAGTTTTCGGTGTATGTTGGTTACCTTGGTTCTCTTGCGGATCTCTTCACTCGGCCCGATGGCTTTGTAAAGGCCGCAGGAATCTGCTGGATGCGGGAAGCACGGAACCGGTCAAAGTGACGGGGCTTGGGCTCCCCGAAGCTCCGCCACTTCGACCGGCTAGAACACCTTTGTCCTGCAGTGGGCGTCTTTCGGCTGAAATGATGATTATGATAGGCTGACGTCCCATTCTACGGAAAGCCTAAACAATACGAAATAGGCTATAAATTGGAAATGTATAGATTGAAATGTTGTCGTGTGTCGTCCCACTGCTGGTCAAATGCCTCCCGCCAGCAAAATGGCATTTATTTTCTGGTCGAGCAACAACACTGACGTACGAAGCAAAAAGACAGTGTTCCAATGTAACGAATTATAAAGTCTCTATGCTTGCTATTTACTTGCATCCTAGAGTAAGGAAATGTTACAAGCAAGATAATATACCGAATGACGTATTTATATTTTTCGAAGCTTTTGCATTTTAAAGCACTTCGAGCTCAAATCCCATGCAGATTAAATCAAAGATAAAAGGACTTTCAGATCGTAATGAAATAATGTAGAATGTTCTCGGAGTGTAATGGGGTCTACTGAATTATTGGAAAGCGTTTAACAGTATAAAGTGTATAATGATTAGACTTAATATAAATCAAGAGCACAAACAGGTACAGATTCTAGCACATCAAGGTACCCCAAACTAATAGGTCTTTACCTATGAAATTGCCGTTTTGTATGAAAAAATTTAAACGAATTTTTTTCATGAATTTTTTATTTGTATTAATCGAAGTAATCACCCATGCAATCAATGCATCTTTGCCATCGCAGTGGCAGTTTATTGATGCCCTTCTTAAAGAAATCAGCTGGACGGGAGGCAATAAATTCTTCAAAGGCATTTTGTACTGCCTCTCGGGTATTAAATTTTTTTCCCGCCAAGAATTTATCCAAATTCTGGAAAAAGTAGTAGTCTGTAGGCTCACCAGACCTTGCGGTCTGGTGAGTAGGGCGGATGACGGAGAGCTTCCAACCCCAGTTCTTGCAACTTGGAGACCGTCTGCTGTGCAGTATGAGGTCGCGCGTTGTCGTGCAGGAGCAGCGGAGACGAGCGATTGACCAATGCTGGTTGGAGATGCGCCAGCTTCTCCATCATTGTGTTCAGTTCTTCACAGTACACATCTGCAGTAATGCTCACCCCGTTTGGTAAGAAGCTGTGATGAATCACACCGGCGCTAGACCACCAAACAGTGACCATCACTTTTCTAGGGGTAAGTTTTCGTTTAGGGCATTGTTTAGGTGCTGAACCAGGATCCAACCAACTTGCTGAGCGCTTACGGTTATCAAACAGAATCCATTTTTCATCGCAGGTAACAATGCGGTTCAAAATTCCTTCATTTGTGTGTCTGTTGAGCAGTGCAAGGCACGTCTCGACGCGTACTTCGCGCTGGCGATCATTGAGTTCGTGGGGCACCCATTTGTCAAGCTTTTTTACCTTGCCAATTTGACGCAAATGGACCAATATTGTTTTGACGCTAACGTCGAAAGCTGCTGCTAATTCAGCCGTAGATTGTGTATCATCAGCTTCCACAATCGCCTTTAATTCGTCATTGTCGACCAAAGTCTTCGGACGACCGCGAGGTTCATTTTTCAGGTCGAAATTTCCAGAACGGAAGCGAGCAAACCAATAACAGGTGGTGCGTTGGTTTGTAGTGTTAGCTCCGTAAACGTCGTTGATGTTGCGTGCCGCTTGTGCCGCGTTGCTGCCACGACGGTACTCATATTCCATAATTACTCGAATTTTTAACGTATCCATGATGACGAAAAAGATTGAAATGCGATGAAAATGTAACACTAATCAATAAAGAAATGACTACTTTTAGAAAAAAAAATCCATGTTTTTAAAATAAAATTAATTTGAAATTAGAATTCTTAGCCAAACAAAAATTATTTTGATTTCAAATGGCCAGTACTGCAGAACGGCAATTTCATAGGTAAAGACCTAATATCAAAATTTCCCAATTAAACATGAAGTTTACTTACATGTCATAAAGTTGAAAATCTATCAAATAAATTAGACAGATTGGGATAGCTTGATGTGCTGGCGTTTGTACATACGGAAAAAACCATGAAGAACGCGAGCGTGGCGTACGAACTCACGAGTTATCATCCACTGTTGGTTAGTGCGGGGCTGCGGGAGCGCGGGTGGAGGTGTATGCCACCCGTCGTTTCACAGAAAGGCACGTTCATACACATTCGTTGACGGTCGTGTTACAATGATTATTTTTTTAACAAGACATTATTAAATTATAAAATCATCACGCATTCATAGTCACAAACGTCGGTCATCCGTCTCAGTGTTAACATCATTGTATTTTAACTAGCTTTTGCCAGCGGTTTCGCCCGCGTGGAGGTAGGAAATTATCCAGTGGGAACTTTCTCCCGAGATAAAAGTAGGTACCCTATGTGTCAATTCAGTTTGTAATCCATCTGTGTGCCAAATTTTATCCAAAATGGTTCTGCCATTTTTGCGTGATTGAGTAACAAACATCTTAATAACCATAGGTCTGGCAATGCTAAGCTGTGGGATTTGTGTCACCACTATTGAACGAACGTTTCTGTTTTAGTTTGACACTGACAGTGACAGTTGTTTCTAGCAAAGTTTGCTAAGCAAACGAAAAAGAAAACACGAAATACCTATTGATTTATTGTGGAAACTAGAAAAATTGTTTTTCAGTTCGTATGTTTTAATTATCTCACAATATCTCCACCCTGGCACTCCGCTAAGACGACCCACTGACACACTGTTCACTTTTTAATTGAAAAAGCCTAGATAAATAACAATACACTGAAGTTTTACACTATTTTTCAATGTTTCACCTTGTATTCACAAAGAAACATGAGGTGTTGTGTACAGAATTGCTTCAATGATGATTCAAAGAAGACAAATAAAATCCAAGGAATAACATTTCACAAGTAAGTACCCAAATACCTTAATTGGAAGGGGAAACAAGGCGTAATATTATGGTTTTTATAAATTGCTTTATTCTTAACTAGCTTCTGGCTGCAGCTTCGCCCGCGTGTATTTCTGTTATCGCGTAAAAGAGTAGCCTATGTCCTTCTCCATATCCCAGGTTAAATCACTGCCAAATTTCATGAAGATCCATTCAGCGGTTTAGGCGTGAAACCGTAACAGACAGACAGTCACTTTCGCATTTATAAAATTAGCCTCTTGTCTGTTAGGCAAGCTAATTGAGTCTGATAACAATAGAAAAGTAACCGTGTTTATTACTTGACAGTTGAGCTTTTATTAGGAATTATTGTGAATAAGCATGCCCAATTTTTTCCTGTGTGGTGTCGTAGAAGGCGACTAACGGACTTACTAGAGAAAGCGCAGCAGCATTCTCTATTCATTATACCACCATACTGCGATCGCCAACCCGCCAGCTAAGCGTGGCGATTATGGCTTTTGGGGGAGGCCTATGTCCAGCAGTGGACATCTGTAGGCTAAAATGATGATGATGATGAAGCATGCTTAAACTTGATATACGATGATAATTTCAGGTTACCGAGGCATCCGGACCATTCTGCTGCTTGGATAGCAGCCTTAGATAGACTGGGTTGCCGAATGAATAAGTGTCTTGTTGTATGCTCTGAACATTTTCAACCTGAAGACTTTGATGACACACGGCCGAATCAGCGAAGAGTCAAAAGTGGAGCAGTTCCTACCTTAATAACAGTAAATATTAATTCAATTATAAAATTAAACACCTGAACATGTACCGATGGTGGAACCACTGAAGCAGAGAGGATTATATGTACATATACATACAGGAAAAGTTTTTATCCAGTGCGCAAATTGTAACCATGAATTCAGCATATCATTCTAGGTCCCCTAGCGCAGAAATTTATCGCTGGATACACAAAAAAAAAATCTCAAAAATCCATACATTTTGACCCAGTAGGTATTGCAATTTTCTATGAAACAGCTGATTTTTTTATGTACAACCGGCGAAAAATTTCTGCGCTAGGGGTTCTAGAATGATATGCTGAATTCATGGTTACAAATTACTAGCTGACCCGACAGACGTTATCCTGTCTAAACTATAAATATTGAATTTATTACTCGCAAATTTCTTAATTTTTTCTTTCATAAGAACCTTCTCGTGACAATAACAAACACAACAAAAAAAGAATTAGCAAAATTGGTCCAGCTGTTAATGTATGCCGTGATAAAAAGAAATAGGGATTCCTCTATATATTTATAGATTTAAAATTCTCCTTCAGTAAATTTCACCATTACTCAGTTCAATTCTGCAATGATGAATAACCAATCAATCCGCTTCTACATTACTCGTACATACTCAGCCTATAAACGTTCCCACTGCTAGGACACAGGCCTCCTCTCCACGACAGGGAGTGGGCCGTAATCTACCACGCAGGCCCAGTGCAGGTTGGTAGATGTCACATATCTTCGAATTTTTTGTTCTAGGACATGCCGGTTTCCTCACGATGTTTTCCTTCACCGTTTGAGAGCAGTGGTGATGAAATTATTTACACAAAGTAATCCGCTTGGCTGGGTTCGAACGCACGACCTACAACTCGTAAGTCGCGGCCGTTACCACTGGGCCACCACTGCTCTCTCTGACATATCAAACATCAATCAGTGCTCTCAAAAATGTCCTCTAAAGGCAGTTGACAAGCATAAACCCGAAATATTTGTTAGTTTAAACCAAATAGGCTACTGCCATTCTTCTAGCAGCTATTTGCTTCGTTAGTACGGTTGACGCACTAACGCTCATCGGTTGAATGTGTATGGATGTTTTTTTATTATATACTTGGCCGTTCTGGCGGTACACGACCGGCGATACGCGAAATATCTTCCGTCAGATTTGCAACAAACCTAAGCATAGCGACACGCAGAAAATATCACTTTAAGTATATGAATTGTCTGCCAGGGGTGCGGGTTGTTCGAAAAAGATATCGTGGCCCCTGGCACACAGGCAACTGAGGGAACACAGGTGGGTATTTAGTCAGTAAAAGTCTCCACCCCGAGCGGGAGAAATTATTTGATTTCCCAGCTAAAAAAAAAGTGTATGAATTGTCACTATGTTGTAAGAAGAAAATTAAATAACTCAACCGCAAGCCAATCCTAAAAGAAAGAAGGAAAATATTTTTTTTTTAACACAGACTAAACTGGATACAATTTACAGCAGAAAGAAATAAAAATAAAAAAAGTGTATGTGTGTGACCCAGAAAAAAATATTAAAATAAAAGTTTTTTTTTTCAGATGTCTACCAGTATCCAGGATGACTTAAAGGTAAGCCCGGAGTATTTATGGATAGCCAAATATTTTCATTTGATACATACATTTTAATACTATAGTTGTTCGTAAATGTGGCACATTCACAAACAGTTTTAGACAAAAGTTTTACGGTTCCGTCCCGGGATCGAACAAAAACGCCGTTAAACGTAAAACGTGTCAAGACACTTTTTAACGTTAACCTGTTTTAAAATTTGTTGTGATACTGTAGGAGTAAATACTTTCTTAAAATTTCAAGTAACTACCTATTCCGAAAGAGTGGGTCTTAAAATGAACATGGACAAGACAAAGGTCATGTCCAATGCCCGTGTAACACCCACTCTCGTAACGGTCGGAGGCATTGCACTCGAAGTTGTGGAAGAGTACGTTTACTTAGGACAAACTGTCCGGTTAGGTAGGTCCAACTTCGAGAAAGTGGTCAATCGTCGAATCCGACTCGGCTGGGCAGCGTTCGGGAAGCTTCGTAATATCTTCTTGTCCACATACCGCAGTGTCTCAAGATGAAAGTCTTTGACCAGTGCGTGTTGCCAGCCAGTGATGATATATGAAACCGAAACGTGGTCGCTCACAATGGGCCTCATAAGAAGGCTTAAAGTCACCCAAAGGGCGATGGAGAGGGCTATGCTTCGAGTTTCCCTGCGTGATCGAATCAGGAATGAAGAGATCCGCAGGAGAACCAAGGCAACCGACATAGCCCGAAGAATTGCCAAACTTAAGTGGCAGTGGGCAGGGCACATTGCTCGCAGAACAGATGGCCGATGGGCCCGAAAAGTTCTGGAGTGGCGACCGCGTACTGGAAGACGTAAAGTTGGAAAGCCTCCCACAAGGTGGACCGATGACCATGTGAGGGCCGCGGGAGTCCGCTGGATGCGGGAAGCACAGAACCGGTCGAAGTGGCGGAGCTTGGGGGAGGCCTATGTCCAGCAGTGGACGTCTTTCGGCCGAAATGATGATGATGATGATGACCTATTACGAGTATTACGACTCAAAAGATACAGACAGACGGATAGCGTAGCCTTAATTAAATTAAATTAAATTAAACTAGCTTTTGCCAGCGGCTTCGCCCGCGCGCAACTTTCATCCCCTATTTAACTCTCTTAGGGGTATAATTTCGAAAAACCCTTCCTTATTCCTTGTTAACACTATAAAAGGAACCTCTATGCAAAATTTCAGCTTTCTAGGTCCAAGGGTTTAGGCTGAGCGTTGATGAGTCAGTCAGTCAGTCAGTCAGTCAGGACTTCTCTTTTTATTTATATAGATAATCATTTATTTCAGGAAATTATTCCCATATTAAGCGGTACAAATTACACGGAAATATAAATAAAAATTACATTCTAAGTACATTATAATAATATTACACATAAAAACATTGCATTACAAATAAATAATAAATTAAAGTTAGTAAAAATAAAGTTACAGCACATTCACAATTCATTACGTTAAATTCATTCGATTCATTTTTTTTTTTTTTTTAAACAATACTTAATCATTTAATAAATGGTGACGAACTGGCATGCAGGTGCATCCATCTCTCCAACAACACCGAGTCCCATCGCTCGGACAATACGCTCAGGATACTGTTAGGGCTGCGTTGGAAGCGACTTAGTAGCGAGGCACTCCGCTTCCTAATAATAGCATGAAAGTCATCGGTTTGCGCCTGCGCGAACATCGTAGAAGCGCTGCAAAACCGCGGCAGCCCTAGCAGTATCCTAAATACAAGCAGTATCCTAATGTTGGCACCTTTCCTTTGGGTACGGAATTCTAAAAAGTTCGACACATGTTGTCTACGTCACACCTTTCTTTGTGACAATCCCTTCTAATGTTCCAGTTTTTCTTTTTTTACAGGTGTGCAGAGGTTGCCTAGCTGTAGATGTCAAAATGCACGATATGAAAGATTTCAGATTGAATGAAATGTTTCAAAATATCACTGGAATAACGGTAAGATGAAAAATTAACATAATAGGGCACTCAACAGCATTGACATATAAAATCAATGCTCAACAGTAAGAATTATTTACCTACACCTAAAGAATTAAGCTTTTTAATTTTTGTCAGCTAAAAGCTATTAGAAATTAACTGAATTTTTAAATGATTTTTCTACTTACTTCAACGTAAAATTCGAAAGATATACTTCCAAACGATACCGAAATTTAATTTCCTTTTTTTCTATCACGATTTTTTTTACCAATACGATTAGGCTAGGGCAGTACCAATCCAAGAAGTTAAAATCACCAAAGAGTATATACATCATATTTTTATTGTAATGGAACGCGTAGTAATATGCGTGTCGCGTTGTTTTAATAGCATTACAAAACTATTTCTTACTCTTTTAACTTTGATGTTTTATTTATTAGGTTCAGTACCAATGTATGAGACTAGATAAAGTAATGCATGAAACTGTGGTTATCTGGGTATAAAAACACTCGTGTGATACTATCCCTCATTATGCAGTTTCATAAACTGCTGTTCAGACGGAATTAATGAAGTGGCATAGTCACCACGCGTAAACTCCAAATATTGTATTCTGAAACCGGTTTTTAAACATACACACGAAATCCAGATTTATGGTGTTCTTATGTATCGCATTGCCGAGCAAAGTTTGTTTTTAATCCCAATCTGACATTTCAATTATTTTGCGTTTTCTTTTTATCATAGGAATTTGACATGTCCTCTGTCAAATTAGTATCTGGGTTTAAAAAACGAACGAGCTTTATCTCCGAATATCTCGGCAACGTGATACATAAGAGAACTATATCCTCTTACACGTTTGTTTGCTGTGGTATATATGAGCGCCAAATCGACTATTTCTGGAGAGTTTCCATGTCCAGAGAAATGATGCTCAAATGTCTCACATCCATTGTCCTCCATGGTAACGTCACGTTGCCTAGATTTTGGAAAGTAAGGATCGTAATTTACCTTCAAATATCTTGTTAACGTGACACTTAATGGCACTATAATTGAATACAGTTTTAATTTGTGTGAGTGTTATATACTCCTCTGCCCACGTGTACTAGTTGTGGTAGGTATATGTGAGCGCCAAATCGACTATTTTGTCCAAAGAAATGATGCTCAAAAGTGTCACGTTGCCGATATATTCAAAAGTAAAGACTGGGATAATTTACCTTCAAATATTTCGGCAACGGGCCACTTAATGACAAATGATTTTATTTCTGTAAGTAGGTTTGTACAAACACTTTTACACGTCAATCATATTTTTTAAACTAGATGGGATAAGGGCAGGAGAATGATGATGATGAGGTCGGCGTTTCCTATCTGACTACTCAAACTCAGAGGTCTGTCTTGATCAGATCATGTGAAGACCATGTGGATTGGTGTCTGAAATGGTCTTTTGAAGAAAGAACCACACAGATTGAGTGGACCTGTCCATTCAGTGCACGCATTTATCAGTAATCATGTAGCTCAGCTCAGAACTTGAGGAGCTCAATGGTATCATATTCTAGTTCAATTCCAGTTTTTGTTGGTTTAAGTGTCCTCTACCCATATAATGCAGTTTTAAAGTGTTCTGTAACTTTACAAATGATATTAAAATGGCGATCGGGTGACTATACAGGATAATTTTTTAACCAGTGCGCAAACTGTAACCATAAATTCAGCATATCATTCTAGACCCCCAGCGCAATAAAAAAAATCTGGTGTTCAACACATTTACGTTTGCGCACTGGTAAATAATTTATCCTATATATCGCCATTTTAATATTATTTGTAAAGTTAAAAATAAAATAATATAAAAGTATGAAATAGAGCACTAATTATAAGCTTTCATTTGAGATATATTTCAATTCTGTTAGACTTAACGCCCATTTTGGCCCGTCATCCTTTGGTTGTAAGTTTGTATGTAGGTACCCCTATATACAAACATAAAAAAAAATACCTCTTTGTGTTATTAACAGTGATCGGAATAGGCCGACTATATTTGCCTAAACTTCGGAGAACAGAGACAGAAACTGGAGACTTCCTCATGACTATATTTTTTTTCCCGGGATTTGGGAAAAATCTTCAGCAAGTTGAAAATAAGCTTTATTCAAGATGTGTAAAAGCTATTTTTAACTAAACTAGCAATTACCAAATTTTCGGGGTTTTCACGTAAAATCCCGAAATAAATAATCTAACTTTAATTCATGTATTCGAATTATATTATGATCCAAGTAAGTGTTGTAACAAATCATTGAATACATTACGTTTTGTCAATTTCGGGATTTTACGTGAAAATCCCGAAAATTTGGTAATTGCAAGTTTAGTTAAATATAGCCTTTACACATCGTAAATAAAGTGTATTTTCAACTTACTGAAGATTTTTCCCGAATCCCGGGAAAAAAATGTAGTCGTAAGGAAGTCTGCACTTTCTGTCTCTGTTCTCCGAAGTTTAGGCAAATATAGTCAGCCTATTTCGATCACTGGTCATTAGTATAGGAAAAGACACCGAGATTATAGTAAGTCACGTGACAGCAGTCTTCATTTATCAGGCTATCGACGAAAATGCCAGTATACAGTGGGTTTGCTGGGAGTGTACTGCGCGCCTCACAGCGGCTGCAGCGTTCAGAGAAAAAGCGCTGCTAAGTGATGCGCTGCTGAAAGACCAAGTACACATCAAGGAAAGTGACATTACATTATTAAAACAAAATTACAGTTCTCTAAAATCACCCCTATCCGTTAAACCAGCATTTACTTCATATGATATTGAATGCGAACATATCTCTGAAAATAATGACATACAAATATCACGCAATGATGAGTCACATATTAAAAACAAAAAACCTGATGTAGGAATTATTGAAGAAGAAAAAGAGATAGAATTTGAACAGTTTGAGGCTTGGATAGATGTTTGTGTGAAAGCAGAGATAGAATCTGATCCCATAGCTGATGATAATATGCAAATTGAAGAAAGCGATGCATTTTCACCCCAAATACATTTAAATGATAGTTTAACGTCTCCCATGGAAGATAATCAAAATGGAGACAAAAATACTGAAATACAAAATGATAAGAATTTAAGTGAAGATACCCAAAAAAAGATCCCGTACATAAATGATGATGGTAACATCGTTTTAGTAGATAAAGAGAAAACAGCTAAGCCTGGTGTAATCGTTAATATTGTGGACGAGACCTCGAGTGAAGAAGACGTTACTCTCAATAAAATCAAACAAAGGAGCAGTGAGGTTGGGGCTTCTAAGAGAAGAGTAAGGTACGAAAAAGTTCCTCGCTCGTATGGACAGCAGGCGTAGTATGACCTATTCTGTCTCTATTCTACCAAGAATAGACAAAGTTCTTTCTATCTAACTTAACATCTCTTCTGCCCGAGGCGACCCGTAGATTCGCGTTTCTATGAAGATAAAGACAGTTATTCTTTCCATAGCAACGGAGAGGTAGCAAGTGATGTAGCTTAGGTGGATGCGATAAGGTATTAGAGTTTTTCTTTAATGGGATTAAATTAACTTAAGAGGGATGATTTTAATTATTATAATTCTACAAAAATGTCTGTACCCCCAAACGTCTAAAGGAGAGAAAATTTGGTCGTTATGCTTTACATCGTATACTTTATCGACTAGGATAAAAACCTTTGTTTTCTTCTGTTTTAACATCGTTGTGCTTAGGACGGTAAAAATCTGTCCTCAATCTATCATTTTGTCTATTCTTACGTCGACAAAACCCGTTTCTATGGCGGTCATACTACACGTGCATGAACCATATGATAAAAAAAAAATAAGTAGTGATCATACATGGTGCAACAAGCTTAGCAAGACGCTTTCTATTTCTACTCTACCGTAGAATAGAAATCGCTTGTCTACATTTCTCGGTAAAAAACTGTCAACTGTCTACACGGAAACGTCATTTTTGTCTACTCGTCCGTCGACAAATCGCTTCTCTACGTTTCTCTTAATAGAAAACTCTTAATAGAATCTTAATAGAATCTATTCTAAGAATAGACAGGGCTTTTTCAGTACATAGTGACATTTCGTTTCTCCATTTTTGACATCGCACCGTAGATATCCTTCTACAATCTGTCATTTTATCTTTCGTTTCTAACGATCTTTGTCGAGGTCCTTATAAATGTAGACTATTTCAGAAGAATATTTCTTCCCAAACTGTCAAAATCACACGGCCACAAAGTATATACGATTATCTACAAAATCATGTTTCATTTAGAACGCATATCTGTGATAATTAATAGAAAACATAGCTATCTTCTCCTATTGTACATCATTTAGTTAATAGTCATATCTATTCTTCGATCGATAAATCGGTGCTCGTTCTAAGCCTGCAGAATGAAATAATGAATGAATTAATGAACGAAGAATGTGTGTGAAGTGTTGTATGTTTCAAAATTATTTTTGTTACCACTGTTGCCCGTATAAAAAAAAATCATAACGAATAATATATTTTTTATTTGTTCTTACAGGCGTATGTACATGCTTAACGACAGGATAAAAGACCAAATAATTGCATTGAAGAATAAGGGTCTCTCTGTCCCCGCTATTGCTAAAGAAACTGGAATGTCGGTAAGTCGAATGAAAGGAGTGAAAACTTATTTCTTCACTTTGCGCTATTTCTGAACAGTGAACGAAATTGAACCGTCACGTTCGGGGGGCTTGCGGACGGCGAGTAATTGGTAGCTCGCTGTCCGGTAAGGACCAAGCCCAGGTCGACGGCGCGTTGTGTTCCACGCGCGCCTCAAAGAGATGTCAGCACAAACCGATGGGGCCCACAAGGGCCGATGCTTGCCAGGGGTGCGGGTTTGTTCGAAAGAGATACCGCAGCCCCTGGAATACAGGCTACTGAGGGAACACGGCTGGGTTTAGTCAGTAAAAGTCGACACGCCCTCCTGCTCCACCCAGAGCGGGAGAAGTTATTTGATGATTACCCACCCCAAAAAAAAAACCGTCACGTTCGGGTCGGTGACACTAAATCCGGTAAACTCGGCTCCAGTCGGTGGGTGACACTGAATTACTATTATTCATAAGTGAGTTATAGGTTTTTTTTTATTGGTTGAGTTGCTTTGTTCTTAAAAAGTTTCGATACAAAAAAGATCGTGTTCAATAGTACAAATAAATTAATGTACCTATTGCTTGCTCATTTCATGCAACTTCGTATTTAAATAGATAATTTCAACTTGCACGTTTCTAATAAAAAAAACTTTCACTCAAATATAACTTTTGTTTTCTCTGTAATAAAGAAAACTTTGAATTCCCCATTTAGTACGTGGCTAAAACGCTATCCGCGAAAAGCCAAAAAAGAAACCTCATTATTTTAGTCTATGGCCTATCGCCATTATTAGATGCGCGCGCATAGGAAAACTGATTAATTTTCCCCGCCATTGCGAAAAAAATTCACAACTCGTTTTCACTGTTGAAATTATAGTTATTTATTAATTAAAATGTCTACAAGTACTAGTTATAAAGAAAATGATTTATGTTGCACACTGCCCGATATAAGATGTGAAGCCCTTAACGTTATGGAAAGTTTACTACCTAAAAACTCCTAAAATTATTTTTTAGTATTATTTTCTTCACAAGTGTGTTGAAAAACGTCGTATGATACACGTGTGTATTGATGATTACACACTTGTACCATAATGTACTATTATGTAAGAACCGCCTAACGCGGTAAAAGCCTCCTCTAAATATGTCCATGTGTCCAGTAGTCTGGGTGTTCTTGCCCAAAATTTGTCAGTTATTTTCCAGAATACAGATATTTGCCACATTCAGAGGCTAGAACCACAAACATGGGCCCAGATCATGGTACTTAGGTACTTTAAATTTTTAGACATCATCTATAAGCTGCTGGTGGAGACGCTATCGTAAAAACGGTAACACATACCGAAGATCTATTACTCCGAAGGACCAAAGTGACACAAAGCAGGATGCCAGTTCCAATTCTGCAGTACCGGGTAAAGAAATGGAGAATTGTCCTACGATAGTTAGGCAGAGATTGCGTGAAGCTGGCCTTGAACATATACTGATGAAGAAGCCTGATAGAACTGCGACCACGGGCCTGAAAATTAGGTAATCGAACTTCATCCAATACGAGTTCTACTTACTACTTAGTTTACTTCCTCTTCTTCTTAGCGTGTCGATAGCAATCCAAATACATTCATCCCTGAATTTAGCTACGGGCTTGTCACTTTCAGTAGCGTCCATCAGATCCTGCAGCGTGCAGGCAACAGGACACGCTGGACAAGATATTAAGAGCCCCATTGTTTGTGGTACATCACCACATACAGGATAAGTGTTTTAACCAGTACGCAAACTGTAACCATGAATTCAGCATATCATTCTACCTTCAGCGAAGCAGTGATGCTCGCGAAGAGGGAGGCGGCGCACGTGAGGGAGAGGCAGCATCTGCGCCCTCGCGACCCCAGCCGCCGCAGGATACGGAGACGCCCTGGGCGTCGGGAATCCCAGGCCGATTTCCGGCCACCGTAGGCATGAGCTTGCGGACGGCGAGTAATGGGTAGCTCGCTGTCCGGTAAGGACCATGCCCAAGTCGACGGCGCGTTGTGTTCCACGCGCGCCTCAAAGAGATGTCAGCCCAAACGTGATGGGGCCCGCAAGGGCCGATGCCTGCCAGGGGTGCGGGTTTGTTCGAAAGAGATACCACAGCCCCTGGCATACGGGCTAATGAAGGAACACGGGTGGGTTTTAGTCAGTAAAAGTCTGACACGCCCTCCTGCTCCACCCAAAGCGGGAGAAGTTATTTGATGATTTCTCACACAAAAAAAAAAGCATATCATTCTAGACCCCCTAGCGTAGAAATTTTTCGTCAATTAAACAAAATAAATACAGCTGTTCCATACATTTTGACCGCGTAGGTATTGCAATTTTCTATGAAACAGCTGATTTTTTTATATAACCGGCGAAAAATTTCTCCGATGAAATGATGAATTCATGGTTACAATTTGTGCACTGATTAAAAACTTATCCTGTATACACGTTGCTTACTTGTCTTACCCAAATTTTCTTTCTTTGGTATTGTTAGTCTCGAGTAGTTGAGCTCCTTATTTCATCACCACTGCTCTCGAAACGGTGAAGGAAAACATCGTGAGGAAACCGGCATGTCCTATCACCAAAATTCGAAGATATGTGGCATCTACCAACCCGCACTGGGCCCGCGTGTTGGATTACAGCCCAGGTAGGAGGTCTGTGTCCCAGCAGTGGGAACATTTTATGGTGATTTACCTTGCAAGAGGATGAATGATTATTTTGATAAATTAAATGATAATTATATATTCTATTTCAGTACGCGTAAAGCGCTCCATGAAGATTTAAAACAGCGAATTATAACACTGAAGCAAGAAGGAATGTCTAATAGCCGAATAGCTTACCTGTTAAATACTGCAGTGAGTATTAAAATATGTACTTACTTACCGTTTTGTTCAATAGCGCTCGTCACTCGTTTTTATTCACGCCCAGTTTCTGAACATAAACAAATCAATCTTACTTAAACACTAAAATATTTCTTATTCTAAATCATAAACAAATTTGGTGGCAGAGGCATGGACGTGATTCTAGATCCCCTAGCATGTCATATTTTTTGTTTGTTTTTTTATTTTTTGCAAATCTTTTTTCAGAAAAAAGATCTGCTGTTTCTAATAAAAATGCGGTACCTACGCGGTTATAAATGACCTTACATTTTGACCTCGAAAAATGTCAACGCAGTAGGGTTCATAATCTTGTACTGAAACCTTGGTAACAGTTTGCGCTTTGACATCCGTGCCAGTCTGTGACTGTAGAATAGAATAAAATAGAATTTGCAAATATTATATAGATACATCAAACGTCAGCCATATTTAAACATGTATTCTGTTACCTTTGCGGGGATCACATATTCACAGCGTGTTTGTAAATACTAAACTTGGTTACCACGAGTAAAGCGCGCGTCGCTTCGTGAATACTTAATCTGTTTGACAGTCTCTTTCTGACACTCGATGAGGCATATTAACAGGTATTCATAGGGCCTTATATCTTCCGACTAGCGGCCCGAAGTCTGGACTTGTGCACTTTTGATGAAAATAGGCTTGGTGGGTGTACTATGTCCCATGTGTATCCATAATCCATAGGCGGACCTCTGAAAGAAACTCCTAGAAATAACGGCGTGATGTTGTGTGTGTGGGGACTTTTGGCCGAAAGTTGTCGTATATCGAAGTTTCCGAGGACGGTTACACGACACTTCACAGCGATACACGACGCCGACCACTTTACGTGTTTAGTTATAGTTTTAAAAAGTTTCTTAATATGTATTCGTTTTTTTTTTTTAAGATTATTTTGTGTATTTTAGCTATGGGCCTTAGTTGCCTGATAGTAAAATTATTATTGTCTTTATTCCATTAAATATACTTATAAATTACATTTTTAAATATTATTATAAAAACATTTAAAAATGTAAAAAATAGTAGCCCACCGGTATCGGGAACAAGGTCCAAGCTACCGGCGGTCAGGGCTCCAGAGAGAGTAACCTCCTAACGATGCGAGCCGTGTCCAGGAGTACCGCTTTCTGGATCAAGCCCTTGACCCAGCTGCCCAACGAGAGCCTCCTCAGATGTTGGTCGAGGCTCTTGGCTATCAAGCCATTGGCTGAAACGACTATCGGTACAATGATCGCTGAGTCCACATCCCACATGTCGACAACCTCGCGAGCCAAGTCAAGATACTTGATTTGTTTATCTTTCTCGGCTTTCACGAGGTTCCCGTCATGCGGGACCGTTATATCAACGATCAGTGTACGCCGCTCTAGTCGATCCACCACCACTATATCAGGCTTATTGGCAACAATAGTCCTGTCAGTGATGATGGATCGATCCCAGTACAGTGTGACATGCCCATTTTCGAGAACTGGGTCGGGCACGTACCTGTAGTACGGCACTTCTGATTCCACATGGCTGTATTTCAGAGCAAGTTGCTGGTGGATAATCCTGGCTACAAGGTTGTGTCTATGCAAGTACTCTTCGTTAGCTAGACGAGAACACCCGGAGATTATGTGTCTGATTGATTCTCCCGGACGGTGGCATGCCCGACAGATGTCAACCGTACCATCTTTCACAATAAATCTCCGGTAGTTGTTCGTCATGATAACTTCGTCCATAATTGCACAGACAAAACCTTCGGTTTCCCCCAAAGAGGTCACCGAAACGCAGCCAGGCTACGGACGCTAGTAAGTCTACATCGGGTCCGTGTAGGGCCCGAAAAAAGCGTCCGTGAAGCTCCTTACTCTGCCATACCTCCATGCGATCCTTAGTGTCAAGCACTACAGGCTTGCGCCAGTTCTCTTTAGCCAAGGAGAGCGGGGTGAGGCCCTTGTCCACCGCGGCCACATCTCGATGCATCCCCACATCGGTCTCTAAGAAATATTCCCTGAGACTGTATATCTCGCGATTGTGCAGGGTCTTAGCGTTTAAGAACCCTCAACCTCCACACTTTCGCGGGATATACAGTCTCATTACCGATGACCGTGGGTGATGCATTCGATTTGCAGTCAGCAGCGTACGGACCCTCCTATCCAGGGCGTCGAGTTCGGTCTGAGTCCATTTGAGTATGCCGATGATGAATTTGGTGAATGAATAAAAGATTAATTGAAATAAAAGGGATTTTATTGGATACCTCGGCAGAGCACATATAATCAGGAAGACAGTTGACAGCGCAAGAGAGAGACAACATAATAAGAAAGTGACAGAAGACGATTGCGTTTCGTTTACATTTCTAACACTGGCCCTTAAACAAAGCAATCATTAATTGAACTGGCCCTTAAAAATGAAAGCTATAGTTACACAATTAAATTAGATAACACTAGCACAATGCAATACTGTCAACGTTTCAAAATACAAAATATCCATATTGATAGGGAACTTTGAATACAACAATAAACATGTTAAGTTAATGACCACAATTCAACTATTAATTAGCTACAAATTACATGTTACTGTAGTATACTTAAGCATACTTTATGTTTAGTTCTTACATTGCATATTTAAATTATCTCTGTTAAACCAAGCTGATTAACAAATGTTTTAGTTTTCTCTTTAGTTAAAGGTTTAGTCAAAACATCAGCTGTCATTTTATCGGTAGACAAATAATTTAAATCAATAATACCCTTGTTTACAATTTCTCGAATGAAATGATGTCGTACATCGATATGCTTGGTTCTAGCATGATACATTGGATTAACACTAAGTTTTTGTGCCGATTGACTATCGTTATACATAGAAATTTTACAACTTATACCTAAACATTCGTACAAGAAAGATCTGATAAATAAAGCTTCTTTACATGCATCAGAGAGTGCCATATACTCCGCCTCCGTGCTGGAAAGAGCGACCGTCTTTTGTTTTCTACTTTCCCATGATACTGTGGACTTACCTATTTTAAAGACAAACCCAGTGAATGATCTCCGGTCCATCTCATTGGCGGCCCAATCTGCATCAACGTAGGCGCTGACAGCCATGCTACTCTTATCATAAGTAAGACAATGATTAACCGTACCTTTCAGATACCGAAGCACCCGCTTTGCTGCCTTCCAGTGTAATTCAGCATGACAATCATTGAACTGACCGAGTATGCTGACTGCGTGAGCAATGTCTGGCCTCGTGCAAACTGCAATATACATCAAACATCCAACCAATTCTCTATATGGAAAATTATTTTCTTCACAATCTGCTTTTACAAGCTTCAGCCCAGATTCCATGGGAGTGCATGCTGGCTTACAATCCGACATCTGAAAACGCTCTAATACTCTTTGTATATAGCTAGACTGATCCAAAGTCAACTTACCATCCTTTCTGCTTAGTTTCATGCCAAGGATGTGATGAGCTGGCCCTAGATCCTTCATCTCGAACTGAGTCATCAGCTTCTCTTTAATCTTCAATTTTTCCTGTTTGTTGTTTGAAAACAAGATTATGTCATCAACATAGAGTGCTATTATGGTCATATTTCCATCATTATTCTTCATAAAAACACATGGTTCTGAAGAAAACTTTCTAAAGCTCAGTTTTTCTACTAAAACTGTATTTATCTTCTCATACCAACTTTTAGAAGCTTGTTTCAGCCCATAAATCGCTTTATGTAGGCGATAAACTTTCCCTGGGTTCTTCTTGTCCTCAAAGCCCTCTGGCTGTTCCATGTAGATGGTCTCCTTGAGGTCTCCATTCAAAAATGCAGTTTTCACATCAAGGTGATCTATCTCCATGTTCATCTCTGCAGCCAGAGCAAGCAGCATTCTAATAGTTGAATATCTCACCACTGGTGAGAAAGTTTCATAGTAGTTTATCCCATACGTTTGTGTATAACCTTTGGCCACCAATCGAGCTTTATATTTCAATACCTCTCCATTCAATCCTCTCTTCTTTTTATAAACCCACTTGCACTTCACAGGTCTCTGCCCCTCCGTCAAGTCGGTCATGGTCCAACATTTGTTATCCAAAAATGATTTATACTCATCCAACATAGCATCTCTCCATTTCTTGGATTCTGTTCCTTGCAAAGCTTCCACCACCGTTTCTGGTTCGTCATCAAAGCTTCTGGTTGCAGACAAGTGTTCGGACTGCGATGCCAAGTTTACAGCTTCGCTGTACTCTGCCGAGGTATCCAATGTTGTGTCACCTGGAATGTAAGTTTCATCGCGCGAATCATCTGACTCAAAGCTACTCACTGATACAATACTATTCCGGGGCCTTAATTTAGATTCATCAGATCCCGCATTACTGAGTATCCCTGATTCATCATTTGAATCTAATAAGGACTGAACCGGTTTAGACTGCTCTGGTGACTGATTTAACATAGACTGTGACGAATTTGGTGACTCTGAAGCATCTTCATTGCAATTATCACCTTCAATTTCATGGGAGGTTGAAGAAGAGTTTTGATTGTGAGAATATGGTAACACTACCTCAGTGAAGTCATCACTTTCACTTTTTGATGAATAAAATACATCTTCTAAGAATCTTACATTCCTTGCCTTTATACATTCCGATGGACGTGAAGGGTTTAATAATCTATACCCTTTTGTCTCTTCACAGTAGCCCACAAAAATGTATTTCTTACATTTCGAATCAAATTTCTTTCGTTTTTCTGTCAATACATAAGCTAAACAGCCAAAAGTTCTAAGGTGAGTAATGTTTACCTTTTTATTTGACCATTTTTCTTCAGGAGTAGTACCCAGAACCGCTTTGGTCGGAGTCCTGTTCTTCAGGTAAACAGCTGTGTTTACCGCCTCTGCCCAGAACCGCTGATCGAGGCCTGCATCAAGAAGCATGCACCTGGCCTTCTCTACTATGGTACGGTTGGCACGTTCAGCAACTCCATTTTGCTGCGGGGAGTGGGGTACAGTGGTCTGGTGACGGATCCCACAGTTTTTCAGGAAATCCTGTAAACATTTATTTACATATTCACCACCATTGTCACTGCGAAATATTTTTATTTTGTTACCAGTTTGATTTTCCACCATAGCCTTAAAGTCCTTGAATTTATCAAAAACTTGGTTTTTAGATTTCAAAAAATATACATAGGTTTTCCTGGTAAAATCATCAATAAATGTTAAAAAATATTTCGATCCACTAAGTGAATTCTTTGAAAATGGCCCACAAAGATCACTGTGCACTAGCCCCAATGAGGCTTTCGCCCTACTCTTTGACTTTTTGGGAAAAGGTAACTTTGTTTGTTTACCTTGAATGCAAGCAACGCATGATTTGAATGTTGAGTCATCGAAATCCATGCCAGTATACATACCTTTTAAAAGCTGCATACTGCGCACATTGAGATGTCCAAGCCTTCTATGCCAAACCTCCTGCGACTCCCTGATCGCAGCCTGAGATACAGGCACAGCCACCTCCATAGCCTGCTCTGTTGGAAAAACAAAACCTTTTCCTCCCTGACACATAGACACAGTATATGGCCTCTCTTTAGTCACAAAAGAAGCTTCACCTTTAGTATTTAGTATATAAATACCATTCTGGCACGTGGCCGTGGCAACTATATCCGTGCCATCATAAATTTTACACAAATTACCTTGAAATGTTACACTAAAACCTTTACGTGTCATTGCACTGACTGAAAGCAAGTTTGTTGCTAGCATAGGTACATACAATACTTCACTTATAGTTCTTAAAGTGTTCTGTAAATAAATTTTCACATTTCCTTTGCCTGATGACATCAGTTTCTCACCATTCGCAACATTAACCGTGACTGGAGTGTCACACACAAAATTATGTATAATATTTTTGTTATTGCACATGTGACTGGTAGCGCCCGAGTCCACATACCAAACATTACGAAGTAGATCAACTGATAACGCAGATAACAAGGCCTTATCTGAGCCCTTGCCCTTTGAATTAATATCCTTGGCTTTGCGAGGACAATCCTTAATACTGTGTCCCGGTTTCTTGCACCTGAAACAACGGAACACTTTTGACTGCTTCCTCGCAACCAGTGCCGTACCTACATCGTCTCGTTCCTGTCTCCGCTGATGTTCCTGAGTCAATCTTGATCTCACAAACTCTGTTGTGAGTTTCAATGTTGAATTTTCCAAAGTCATGATGAGTGGGTCATAGTTTGATGTGAGCCCGCTCAACATCACGACAGCTAAGAACTCGTCTTCCACGCTGGCACCTATATCATCAAGCTGTTGGCCTATCTCAGCCACCTTTGTGAGATACGTTTCCATGTTTTCGAAAGAATCAAGCTTCATACCGAACAACGTGCGTAATAATGACAGGCGCCTGCTCAGGCCCTTACCTTCATAGACATTTTCAAGGTTGCACCATGCTTTATGTGCCGTCTCCGCATTTCTAATGTGTGGATAGACGCATGGCTGGACAAGAAGACTAATACGTGCTAATGCCTTTTTCTGTGTTTTGTCATCTTTTCCCTTCTTATCTTCCACAGCATCCCAGAGTTCTTCATGTATCAGTAACATCTTTGTTACAAACTTCCACGTGCCGTAATTGTCGACACCACGTAGTTTTTCAATGGTCGTCTTGGGGTCGGCCATCACGCTTGAGGTTACAAATTTTCAACTGGGGAAAAACTATGACAATCTGTCTGAACTCGAAAATAATACTCGAATTAATCGCAGGGAAGCAAGCTGGGCCCATAACCTGATGAATTTGGTGAATGAATAAAAGATTAATTGAAATAAAAGGGATTTTATTGGATACCTCGGCAGAGCACATATAATCAGGAAGACAGTTGACAGCGCAAGAGAGAGACAACATAATAAGAAAGTGACAGAAGACGATTGCGTTTCGTTTACATTTCTAACAGCCGAAAGAGTACATCAAGACCGGCATGACCCAACCGTTGAAGGCGCGCACCTTGTTTCCGCCTGATAAAAGACTATTAAATACTTTCTTCAGGCGGCCAAAGAAGCGCTCCTTCAAAGATTGCTTCATGTCAGTAACATTGATGCCCAACGCTTCCGACATACCCAAATACTTATAGGTTTCGGTTGCGGAGAGGGCTCGAAGGTTTATGGAATCCGAGAGTTGGGTTCCCACGGATTCCACAATTTCTCCTCGCTTTACATGCATGACCGCACATTTGTCCACACCAAATTCCATCCTGATGGCGCTACTGAAGGTTTCAGTTACTTTCAGTAGCTCCATCAGTTGCAAATTGTTGGGGGCAAAGAGTTTTAGGTCATCCATGTAGAGGAGGTGAGATATAACCTGACCACCTCTCCTCAGCCGATAGCCTATACCTGAATCCTCCAGCAGTGTGCTTAGAGGATTCAGGGCTAGGCAGAACCAAAGCGGACTCAAACTGTCGCCCTGAAATATACCTCGCTCGATCCTTATCGGCTCGCTGTTCCTCTGGATGTTTCGACATCCTGGATATCGAAGGACCGTCCTCCATTGCCTCATACATGACATCAGGAAGGTGCGCAGAGTTGTATCTACTTTATACAACTCTAGCACCCTCATGAGCCATGTATGTGGCACCGAGTCATAGGCCTTCTTGTAATCTATCCAACATGTCGAAAGATCCTTTCGGGAACGGCGAACCTGTTGGCTAATGGCCATTTCAATGAGGAGCAGCTCCTTAGTACCGCGGGACCCGTTCTTACATCCATTTTGAGAGACAGACATGATGGAGTTAGTGTCAACATGATTGTAAATTTTAGTTCTCAAAATGGATGTAAGAACCTTATAGACCGTCGGTAAACAAGTGATCGGCCTATAATTTTTGGGTTCCGCGGTACTACCTGATTTATGGAGCAGGTGGGTAACTCCTGTTGTCAGGAACTGGGGTAGCGAACCAGACTCCAAAGCAGTCTGGTACTGAGCCGCCAAGCGAGCGTGCGATCCCATGAACCATTTGATCCAGAAGTTGTGCAGCCCGTCCGGCCCTGGAGACTTCCAGTTGGGCAGCGGACGGACTGCACGAGCTACATCTTGGGGGCAGATGGTAATAGCCCCCATTTCTGGGATCGCAGGCTCGCTCCACTTCTCGAGCCCAATCACCTTCGGTGTGACTGACAGGCACCGACCAGATATTGCGCCAAAAAGAGCACATGGCGTCATCTTCCGGTAGGCGCGTATCAGCCACACCTTGGTTCGGTCGCTCCCAAGCTCTATAGACCCACCTTTCATCACTCTGGAAGGTGCGGTTCTGAGTGTATCGATCTACCCGGCGCTTATACCGACGAATACGGTTTGCCCATGCATACACTTTCTGCTTCAGGAAGTCTATGCGCTCTGTGACACGGGACATATAATCTTGAGGGCTGGTATCAGTCCCTGAAAATGCCCGCCTCACAAAGCGCATCACTCCAGGGCGAGTGTTGCCCTCCCTGAAGCAGATTAGTTTGCCGATGAGGGCTCTGGCCCCACCAATACGACGTTCAATCCTGCACTGCCAAGCTGGTAAGGCTGATTTCGGTCGCGTAGCTCTAGAGTCATTTGCGAATTTGACGTGAGCTACACGACATGCCGCCACAGCCGCGCACTACAGAATCGAATGAGTATCGGTGAGGTCTTCGCAGTCATCAAAATAATTTGACAACAGCGAATCCAAAGCCGCCACCAGCGCCCTATTCTTGTTATGCATGGGCAAACGAGGTAAGCGTGGCCTAAGTTCGGGCGACATGAACCGATATTCTCGAATCGCACCCTCCAAAGCACTCCTCAATTCCTCACTGCACTGGGTACTTACGTTTGTAGCCCTGTCAACACTCCCCTCGTCAGCTTGAGGCGCGTTATCTGTGGTGAGCCGTGGTGGTACCACAACTGTCTGCGACGGGGGGATGTTGACATGGCTACTCTGCATTTCCTTTTGCAAGCGATCAAGTACAGTGTCATCCAACATATGATTACGCTGGATGACCCGCACCTGATCCGACAGTCGTTGTGCCGAAACGTTGACAGCTGGCTCAAGCACCTGAAAAAGAGAGAGCATCCGAACACGGTACGCGGTCAGGTTGTTTCCTCCCTCTGTAGCCCCATAGTATGAGCGCATGACGTTTTCGTTGATGGATCGTGTCCATCTCATGCGCTGCACACTTCCGCCGGGAGCTGGGACCCTTTCAGAGGCCGGTGGGCCTCGAGGTCCTAAGCCGTCCGGCGGCCGGCGTCCTCCCCGTCGACGAGCAGGTGGTGGCGTCGTGGGCGGAGAGAAATACTCGTCGCGTCGCTCGAGCTCGACGCAACTACCGCGGCCGGTGTCGTCACAGCGCCCGCAGTGGGGCTGGGTACCGGCGGCGGCGAGGCGGAGCTGAGCGACGAGTCCGGAGGTGGTAGGCGTGCTCGTAGTGCCGCTGATCTTGTCAACATTTCTTCGTCATTTTTATTTTCATAATTTCATTTTGTCTTGTTGTTTTATCGGAGGTGACATCTGTCATGTCACCTCCGATCCAGTACATTATATGTTTTTGTTACATTTTTATGATATTTTTCTGTCTTCTTTAGATTCTTAATAAATTTTTTCAGGTTCTGGTTTGATTTAATTAATGAAGGTACTTTTAAAATTGGTCAAAATTATTATACTTATGAAATTAGAAATTTTTAGAAAAACAGACGTCTTGTCGACACAATGTTGCCAGCGTAAATCACTTATGTAAAATTATTATTATTATTATAGCGAAATACAGTACACAAGTGGTGGAATCGCTGGTGTAATGAGGGTCATATGCAGAACCACAAACAGCCCGGAAGGAAAAGAAAAACAACGCCTCAAGAAGACAAACTCTTAATAGAGCGGGTGACTCAAGAACAGACTGTCCACACGCCCTCCCTGGCGAAGGAATTTGGCATTTCTGCAAAGTAATTATATTCAATACTATTGTATTAGCTATAGAAAATTCACAGATGTTAGGTATGTGACGATAGGTGCAGATATCCGTGGGGAAATTCTTCTAATTTTAAGAACGTTCACAGTTTGATCAATCAGTCACAATTTGTCAATAACGCCTCGAGTTTACATTAGGTACAAACATTTTTAACCCACTTCAAAAAGAAGGAGGTAATCAATTCGACATGTTTATATGATTTTTAAATATATTTTAAGGCATAACTCCGTCGTATATAAACGGAATTGTAAAATTATTTTTTTATTCGAAGGGTTTTATTCCGAAACGAGGTCCCATTTAGTTTCAAAAAATTACAGCAAATTAACCGCGGTTACTGCTGTCGCATTGCATTGTTTTGACCAAGGATGATGAAATTTCGAATTGGTATGGGCTATGTACTATAACTTAAAAAAAGTGAAAAATGAAAACTTTTTCCAAAAAAAAAACCACAGACTTCCAGAAAAACACTACAAAGTGAAACACTAACTAAAATTTCGGTCGTCTATAACTAAATAGTCGGTGACTTTGGATATGTATTTTAATTTCCTGTCACCGCCTTCCGAAATTAAAGCTATTTTTCACTTTGTAGTGTTTTTCTGGAAGTCGGTTCTTTTTTTTTTTGGACATTTGATTGTCGCCGAAGTGAGACTGCGACTAGATTTTGAACGTATTTAATTACGAAAATTGGCCTTCTGATAAAAATTAAACAAAGACTTACCGTGGCCCTTGGCTCCATTATCTAACTGTATCATAGTCAAACTATAACGTTTTCACTGCTGAAATAGGCTTCTTCGCTCTGTAAGGGAGTGGGCCATAATCCATAGTTTAAAGGGTATCAACATAGCCGGTGTCAACACAGTCACATCACATATTTTAGCTTTCATCTCTGATGGCAACGCGACCACGATGCCTCTGGTTTTGAAGATTCAAAGAACTGTCACGTTGGCGAGATATTTGAAGGAACAACTTAATCAAACAAATTTTGTTGGCAGAGTAACATTGGCTTTTAGCTGTACTTAGACTATTTGTCCCGTTTACACGTTCGCGTAGGACAATATCCGACAAACACGCGGGCGAAGCCGCAGGCAGCACCTAGTTTTGAATATTTAGGTATAGGAAACTTAACCAAACAAAACTTGTTCTCTATTATAGTGCCCTAAAGTGTCACGGTGCCGAGATATTTGGAGGTAAAGATCGCGAAAATTTACCTTTCTAATATTTCGGCAACGTGACATTTTACATCACTTTTCACATTCCTGTGGACAAAATAGTCCACGTGGCGCCCACATAATACAACAACTTGTAAATGTAGAAGACACTTAAACAAAAAATATCCGCGCATATAACACCCGTAATTGTCTTATATAATAGTACATTATGGTACAAGTGTATAACGTTGGTGATTACCGCTGAGGCGCCATTGAGACCCGAGCCGTCAGGCGAGGGTCTTAAGAGAGCCGAGGACGGTAATCATCAATAGACACGTGTATCATACGACGTTTTTCAACATACTTGTGAAGAAAATAATACTAAAAAATCATTTTGTCCTTGGAGTTTTTAGGTAGTAAACTTTCCAGTTTCCGTTAAGGGCATGGGCTTCACATCTTATATCGGGCGGTGTTACAACATAAATAATTTTCTTCATAACTAGTACTTGTAGTCATTGTAATGAATAAATAACTATAATTTCAACAGTGAAAACGAGTTGAGATAAATTTTTTTGCCAATGGCGGGAAAAAGTAATAAGTTTTCCCATGCGCGCGCATCTAACAATGGCGATCGGCCTTATACTAAGGCCGCATTCCGAATTAGAAAAATAACGCTGTGAGCGCTCACATCGATATTTTGCGTTCCAAGTTCCAAGGTCCAAGATATCACGATTCTGACAGCTAAGAACCGTCATTTTTGTCATCAATACGGAACGCTCGTGATCGCGATAAAAGTGTTCACTCAACGTTAAAACATATATTCACCATATTAAACTTGTATACACCACACATTTTTTCTTCTTAGATAGTAGCACTATTTCAAATAAATCTAAATTAACTAAAGATTCGATGTGACTTATAACAAAACAGCACAACTGTCATTTTTGACAAGATGGCGCATGTCATGACGTCATCTATGACGATTCGCGGGACGTCGTGTGTGAGCGCGGTCAAATCGATATAATTGTAATTCGGAATGTGGCCTAAAAGAATGACGTTTCTTTTTTTTTTGTTTTTCGCGGATAGGGCTTTGGCCACGTACAAAATGGGGAATTCAAAGTTTTCTTTATTACAGGAAAAAACAAAAGTTATATTTGAGTGAAAGTTTTATTTATTAAAAACGTACAAGTTGAAATTATCTATTTAATTACGAAGTTGCATGAAATGAGCAAGCAATAGGTATATTAATTTATTTGTACTATTGAGCACGACCTTTTTTGTATCGTAACTTTTTAAGAGCAAAGCAACTCAACCAATAAAAAAAAAGCTATAACTCACTAGTGAATAATAGTAATGAAAAAGTCACAGTTTGATAATAGGTGTCATTATGTGCCTAATTGCGGTGAAATTAGAGCCGTTTTATGAGCAAGTGTGAAAAGATTATTATCGTAATATTTAAAGGTTTTTCGCGATTTTTACCTCCGAATATCTCGGCAGCGTGACACTTTAGGGCACTATAATAAAGAACAAATCTATCTAAATATTCCAAACTAGGTGCTGCCCGCGGTTTCGCCCGCGTTTTGACGGATATTATCCTACGCGAACGTAACGGGACAAAAAGTCTAAGTACGACTAAAAAAGCCTACGTTTGTTATGTCAGCTATCTGTTACGGCCTGGCCACGGGACATACGCCATAGCGAAAAAACGCGCGGTGCGACCGCCGAGGCGTCTAGCGACTGAAACAAACGCATAGAAATGTACTAATCAAGCCACGCGGGGCGGCGACCGGCGGGGCGACCGGCGGAATGTACCAAGCGAATGGCACGGGCGATTGGCGGGCGCGGCCGGCGAATGAAACAAATACATGAATCAGTACGGCGCGAGCCACGGCGTCAAGCGGCAGTCGCGGCGACTAGGGCAGCGATCAAACGAGTTTAGTTGTTTTCGCCGCGAATAATGAACACCGAGACTTTTATTGCTGAAATACTAGCAAGGCCATCTATTTCGAAGTCTGGCCACCCACAGCATAAATATAAACGTATAGTGAAGTGATTGTGGGAAGAAATTAAAATAAAATTTCTAGATTTTCTCGTAGTTCTTGTGGAATTCTCCATCTTTACCTCGATTCCTATTCAACTTAAATACTTCACAATCTCTTCCAAATATTACCTATATCTTGAACCAAAAAACTATTACTTTCTAAGCAATATCGAGAAAACTTTGTTAAAAACATTTCGCTCTCGGACTTCCTTACTGGTCGCGGCGGCGAACGTGACTCCCCTTGGCCTGCAAACGATGCCGCGCGAATTGTCGCCCCGCCTGCCGCACCGCCGTACGCACCGCCGATCCCCGTGGCCAGGCCGTTAGTAAAAGTCCCGAAAAAATATCTCCAGTTGTTTTGGGGATTATAGCCGAAACAAACCTACAGACAAACTTTTCAAAAATTCATTTTCTGTTAAAAGTACTGTTCTTGTATATACTTCATTTACATTTTAGTAAGAAACTGTTATTTTGACATAACAAACAGACACTTTAATTGTATTCATTATTTGTATATAAAGTTTAAAGGGAGAGCGGTGGTGGCCAAGTGGTAACAGCCGCGACTTACTAGTTGTAGGTCGTAAGTTCGAACCCAGACAGGCGCTTTACTTTGTGTAAATTATTTCATCACCATTGCTCTTAAAACGGTGAAGGAAAACATCGTGAGGAAACCGGCATGTCCTAGAACCAAAAATTCGAAGACAATGTGACATCTACCAACCCGCACTGGGCCCGCGTGGCTGATTACGGCCCAATCCCTCTCACCGAGAGGAGGCCTGTGTCCCAACAGTGGGAACGTTATAGGCTGATGATGATGATGATATAAAGTTTGATTGTGCTCTAAGATAATAAAGATAAATTGACATAGAGATTGTGATCAACTATGAGACTGAACTATAAGCAATCTCATGCAGTTGGAGGCAATAAAGGTTGAAGGGGATGTGAAATATGAAGGTCCTCTTCTTGGTATTAAAAGTTTATTATAAGTTGCATTTACATGGGGTGATTACTCTTCAACTCTCGCGTACATTTATGCGCGTGAGTCGTTCGATGTCTGGTGTAGTAATGGCCGCGAGCTGCTCCGTCCCGCGCCCCGCGTGCCTCGCCGACGTTGTAGTGGTGTGACGCGCGCGACGCCGCCCGCGGTTCAGTACGGTTTTTCTTGTTGTCAGCTTGGTGCACACGATGGCGTGCACAAAGGTCTTTATTGTTAAAAATTTAAGAATATGCCTCCGACTGCATGAGATTGCTTATAGTTCAGTCTAATTTTATTTTTGAATGTAAGTACCTGATATTTGCGCGCCCCACGTGGCAGAATATGACGAGACCATTTATTAATTTAATGCCATGTAATGTACCTACCATGTTCGGACAAATAAATGAATTTGAATTTGTCTCTTAGTTGATCTTTTAAAACAATTTTCTTGTTTCCATCTTTTTAAATAAATGTTCACTTTTTAGGCAGTCGGGTTTTTTGATTTAACAAATTATTAGTTTTCTGTTTTATAAAAGCCCTGGTGCGCTCGGGCGTTTTTATATCGCGCATGGGATTTTCGACTCTCGGTGCTAAACAATGCGTCGGAAATCTAGTAGCACGATAAAAAAATCACCACGATAATAAATCGCCCGTTTTCGTAAATTAATATATTTTCCTTCTTTCTTTTAGGTGTTTGACAAATAGACTAAAGGAGGCCGGATTTAAAAACAAGACGAGAGAAGCCTATGTACCCTTGAAAGCAGGCCGGAGCCATAGGTAAATCACTCATTTATTAACGATACCCGCAGTTTACAGCGCCACAAGACTATGTTGCCGCGTGGAGATATCGGAACTTAAGCCGCCATCTTGTTTTTAGGTTCTAAATTCGGTTGTATTTTTTTTTCTGTTTTGTTTTACCTCAGCACCCCGTCATTTATAAACAGATTTGAATCAGTATATTTAAAGGTAAAACAATATTTTTATAATTTGATAAAAACTATTTTAATTTGAAGATTGGGACGATATATTTAACAGCAAAATAAAAATAAATTTATTTAAATCCATTTTCTCAAAAACCGATTAAAATCAAATTTAGTTATCGCGTTTTCTTTAGTTTACACAATGTTGACGTCACATGATAAAAAGTCATCGTAAGGAGCGTTTTGGCGGTAAATTCAAAACAGCGATAGCTAAATTTGATTTAAAAATTGTTTTTAATTGAGAAAATGTATACAAATCAATTTACTTTTATTTTTCTATTACATATTTCGTCCCAATCTTCAAATTATAATAGTTTTTAATAAATTGTTCAATGTAACGCTAGAAATCAGTAATACATCTCAGGACGCGCGGGAATTCGCTTTTAGTCCGCGCCAGTTCTTCCTGGGCGTCAGACTCAATGCTTAGCATAGTGAGTAGCGTACACGAACACGCGCGATCAGCTACCACGCGCCGTTAAATTTACCTAAAACTGAATACTTCAATTTGTAAAAGCCCTCTTAATATGTTATTCTATTTATGTACAGGGTCGATGAGGAATTCAAACAACAAATAATATCGATGAAACTAAGTGGAGTTTCCGTCACCGACATTGCCAACCAATTTCGAGTGCCTGTGAGTACCCAATCCTACCATCTAATAGTAACAATACGAAATAAGATTTTGCGGGTGGGTGGAATCGCCCTCGTAGACGTCAGAAATAAAGGAACGTACTGCTTACAAAATATCTGTTTGCCAAATTTTACCCAAATCCGTTCAGTCGTTTTTGCGCGATGGATTAACAAACCTAGAAATTTTCTCATTTATAATATAAGTAGGATACAACCCCACTCACAGAGAAGATACCTGTGTCGTAAGAGTATATTATGCTGATAACGCAACAAACGTGTGCGTTACTCCAGCGGAATGTTGTCGCTTTTCAGGATTTCGGCTTGACAGATAATTAGTACCCCGTCTCGTGTAAATGTGCCCGAAATTTAGAATTTGTGCTTCCAGCCGATCCAAAGTTATTCACGAAAAACAGATTCCGCTGGAGTAACGTTACTCCAGCGGCATGTTTTTTAACCGGTAGTCGTAGCTGAATACAAACTAGCTACTTACATAGATAGATCTAATTTGTGCCTAATTGTGCCCAAAAAATGAAATTTGTGCGTCTTGAGGTTTCAGAGTTATTCAAGATGCCGCTGGAGTAACGTTTAGCAAATTGCCGTATCTCTTAAACGGCATGACATACAACTATGATTTTTTTTTTGTATCCATTTTCTCCAATAAAAACGATTCAAATCAAATTTCTTCTTTGTTGTCTTGAATTTACCGCCAAAACGCTCCTTACGATGATTTTTTATCAGGTGACATCATGACGTCAGCTTTGTGTAAACAGCACCAGTACAAATACTTAGTTTGGCGCAGTTTTAGAAGTATTTGTGCACAGAGGCACCGCACACCAGTGATTTCACTTTCTATCCATAAAAATCTTGTTAATTATAAACACGACACTCATTTGTTTACTTTAGTTTAAAGAAAAAGAAAAGAAAAATAAATTTGGTTTAAATCGTTTTTAATTGAGAAATTGGATATAAATCTATTTACTTTTATTTTTCTGTTACATATTTCGTCCTAATCTTAAAATTAGAATAGTTTTTAGCAAATTGGAAAATAGCCTATTGAATAAAGGTACTAATTATTTGTCGAATCATAATTATCGTCACTTGATAATAACTCATGTATTGGAGTGTTACATTTTAGCGTAGCCAGATTTTAATTAAAATGGAATAACTCTCTGAGGAGTTGGAATAGAAACATCTAATTTCGCATGATGCTGTGAATTCATAAAAGATACAAACCACCATAATTGGTAAGTTTCTAGGGTTTCTCATTGAAGCGCAAGGATCGATTTTGAGGTTTTTGAAAAACAATTTCTTATTTTCCAACGGTGTCGATAATAGAAAAAATAAAATTGTACAACATAAGCACATATTAAGACCCACTGTCATAAAAAAATCGTAGTTGTATGTCATGCCGTTTAAGAGATACGGCAATTTGCTAAACGTTACTCCAGCGGCATCTTGAATAACTCTGAAACCTCAAGACGCACAAATTTCATTTTTGGAGTAACGTTACTCCAGCGGAATTTGTTTTTCGTGAATATCTTTGGATCGGCTGGAAGCACAAATTCTAAATTTAGGGGACATTTACACGAGACGGGGTACTACTTATCTGTCAAGCCGAAATCCTGAAAAGCGACAACATTCCGCTGGAGTAACGCACACGCAACAAACACATTGCCAATTTTCTTAAAGCTCATAATATTATTGGAGTTTAAAAAAAAGCTTTTATTCTTTCAGAGGACCACAATTTACCAATGGTGGCAGCGATGGTGCAAGGAAAATAATATAAAAGTAACCAGTGATAATACCACACGTACTACGACAGAAGAAGGCAAGAGTTCAGCAGAAGATATTAATGTCCAAAAGATTGTGCATATGCCATCAATAATGTCTTCACAAATGTCTGTATGGCAAAAATCGCCCGATTTGTAATTGTTGTCAACGGGGATGCTGGCGACAAATGACTGTTCTGCAACCTTTTTGAGCCGGGTAGTCGCGACGCCCCCGCAAGGGGGCGTGGCAAGCGGGGTCGGGGCATCGCCCCCTGCCCGCGGAAGCCATACAGTGGCCCTCCTTATGTCCGCCCATGTGGGCTTTGCGGACGACTGGGCTCACGCTGCTTGCACGCAGACGTGGGCCCATGTGAGTGGCCGCTATCTTTGCCTCTGTGACAGCGCTACGGCGTTGGTCCACAACGCCGCTTTCTTCTCGGCATTCCGGCGGTCAGTCACCGCCGGGTGAGACCCCCGGTTTCCCGGGGGAGGCCCGTCGGATGACGACCAGCGACGGGGAAGCCATTCGACGCCCCCACAGAGTAGGTGTGTGGCACCCGCCCGTCCCGTTCGCAGAGCTAGCCGCTTGCGGTCCGGGCTAAGGTGCCGTCGTGTGTGTGCGGGCAGCATTGTATTGTGTAACACCGCCCGGTGTCTACGTGAAAAACGCGGGCCCGCCTGCGAGTTCACGTGTATGTAGCTGCGCTTGTGCAGTGATGCATGTCTGTATTGCGTTGCGTGAAGGAGCGTCCACGATAGACCGCAACGCAAGATTTTGTTGCGTGCGGAGCAGATTCCGGCTCGACCCGCTCGTGACGGCGAACCAGGAGGGGGCGGTGTACGTCAGTATTGGGCGTACGTACATCTTGTACACGCCCAATTTGACGCGCGCCGGGAGCCGGGCTGCAACCTTTCCTGCACGATCGCCTTTAAATACTGTGTGTGTGGACTTTATTTTGGTTTCAGGAGATGAGGATGGCGGAAAATAATAGATAACACGCAATTCGATCCATAGACTGTAGTCTTGTGTAGACTAGTTCGTGAACAGTGAACGAATGGGAACCGTTTCTTTGCACTGTACTAAAAGAAACGTTTCCGAATGCTGACTTGTAATCGGTCTATTCGTACGCAATTCGATCCATAGACTGTAGTCTTGTGTAGTTCGTGAAGAGTGAACGAATGGGAACCGTTTCTTTGCACTGTACTAAAAGAAACGTTTCCGAATGCCGACTTGTAATCGTTCTATTCGTTCTAATAGCTCCTCGTACATTTACAAAGAGCCATAACGTATGGCCGAACGAGAACGAGAATGACAGCGACTGATTTGACGGATACGATTTCAATGAGACTTTTTGCTCTATGATCTATGGAAGTACTGACTGAGAGCGAAGACCGAATAGAATGAACTAGTTCACTGACCTAAATGAACTAATACGGAGCGATCTTAAAAGCACAAGACTAATAAACTGGTAGTCTGTGGTAGACAGGTTTTATTTCTACCCAACCAAAGACAAATACAAACGTTAGCTGGCAGATAGATGACAGTAAAGATAGTATGACAATATTAAAATATTGATTTAAATGTTGCAACTTTGAAAAGTAATTTAAATCTAGATGTGCTAGCTTGAAGAAGAATTGCGTTTTTTTTAGTTGCACGGCTTAGCTATAACGTCTCGGCTATAGTGAGCAATTTACGGTAATTTCAAGATTGTATAGAAAATTGCCGAGAATTGTCCTGTAAATGATAATGGTATGGTTCCGGGATGTACAGAGGCCAGCGCATCAAGCTACCCCAATTTGTCAAATTTCTTTGATCGTTTTTCAACTTCAAAACAAAGGAATAAGGTTTATGTTCAATTGGGAAAATTTGACAGTTAGGGATAGCATGACCTGCTGGCGACTGTACCTATAAGCTTTAGCTAATAGACAAGATATTGAACTCGTTTGCAGTTTTTGAAAAGTTATTTAAAATATGTTTAGTTAATCTATAAAACAAGAACTTTAGTACTGTTGCGCCGCACAATTAATGTTTGGTTGCCACTAGCGCCATCTCTTATCGAATAGCGGAATTAATGGTCAGGAGCTTTCTAGAAAGTTCGATGCTAGAACTTTCTGGAACTATCGACATGTGTTCGGTCAGGGCCGATATGTACTCGAACATTCTAGATGCTTCTACGGTAGAAGGTTCTGGAACTATCCGAGGGCCCTATATAGGCGGGAACGGAGCGCGTCTCGGGGTAGTTCATTGGAAGCGATACATGCGAGAACATCTAAAGCGATCTTCAAGTGCGACTTAAGAGTGATCCGTAGTGCTATTGTGTTGTGTTATTAGTGAGTTTAATTAAAGTGTTATTTTTGGTAATTCATAACGGCAGTTTTTAATTGTCACGAACCCCTAGCTCGTAACAATTGGTGTCAGAAGCAAGGATTAAAATCATGCCGATTTTACCTAAAGACGACACGGAGGGTATCCGTACCCGGAGTCAACGCCAGCAGGAGACGGACCAGAGGCGATTTGGTGGAACAATGCCACAGGCGTCGGAGGGCCAGCTACCAACCACAGAGGCCGGCCCGTCCACAGCTGCTCCAGCATCACCAGCACCAGATTTTGCTGCTCTGATGATGATGTTGCAGGAGCAGGCCCGCCGACAGGAGGAACAGGCCCGCCGACAGGAGGAACAGGCCCGCCGACAGGAGGAACAGGCTCGCCGACAGGAGGAACAGGCCCGCCGTTTGGAAGAACAGCTCAAACGGGATAAGGAGGAGCAGGTGCACCGCCAGGAAGAGCAGATGCTCCTCATAAAGGACCTTCACGCAACCTTCGGGAAAGACATGAAGGAGGTGAAGGAGAAGGTTGCCCAGCATGACAACCGCTTGTCAGAAGCTGAAACTCAGATCAGCAAGTTTAGTGACGTCATTGCTGATGTGAAGCAAGAGTTGGGTAACCTCAAACTTGGGGATGGAATCGCAGCTCCCGTAGCTACAACACCTTCGCTACGTGGATTCAAAGTGCCGCCGTACGATGGGACTTCTTCCTGGTCGGCCTACAAAATTCAGTTTGCGGCTGTCATGAAGGCGAACGGGTGGAATAAAAGTCAGGCCATGACTGCCCTCACCCTAGGCCTGCGCGACCAGGCTTTAAATGTGCTGGAAGCTCTCGGTAAGGAAGTGACTTACGAGCAGCTCCTCCAGGCATTGGAGGCTAGATATGGCGACGCTCACCTGGAACACGTGTTTCGTGCGCAGCTCAAGGATCGTGTGCAACGCAGTAACGAAAACCTGCAGCAGTGGGCCCTTGAAGTAGAGAAGCTGGTTCGAAAAGCGTACCAGTCCGTACCTGCGCTTATTGATGGGAACCTGGTGCAGGCATTCATCGACGGCATCCGGGACCTTGAAGTTAGAGCTGCTGTGAGACTCGGTCACCACGGGACGCTTAAGGACGCCTTGGCCCATGCACTAGAGGTGGAAGCTGTGCGGCAGGATCATCGTTCCCATCGCGTCAGGGAGGTTGTAGCAGCTACAGTTCGCGATCGTAAAGGATACAGCCCTAGGTGCTACGGCTGTGGGGAAAGGGGCCACCTTCGATCCAGTTGCCCTAAGCGAACTGCAGAAAGGGAAGATGGCCGGTCTCCAGAGGGTAGCGCGGCTAACAGCACTACCCAGCAGCAGCAGGGAAACGAGTAATAGCCAGGACTGCGGGGCGGGTGCTGGCTGATGTTCAAAGAGCCCCAAGGATTTCGATCACACAAACCCATGACGGGAACGCCTTAATCATCAAGGGTGAGATCAACGGAATGCCTTGCAAGCTGACCATAGACACGGGAGCCTCTCGTACGGTCGTCAGTTCCAAAGTTATGAGTCGGCTCCTTGGGGACTCCGCATACAACCGGGAACGCATTAATTTGGTGACAGCCACCGGTCAGCGCATACCCGTCCGTGGAGAGAAGGAGATGGAGTTGAAGCTAGGCAACAGGACCTACCTGCATAATGTCATCGTGGCTGATATAATGGACGATTGCATCCTGGGTCTTGACTTTATGAGGAAGAATTTTTGCGAGATTGACGTCAAGCAGGGAGTTATGAAATGTGGACGAGAGGAACTTTTTATGGAAGGGGCGTTACCAGGGAATGTGTACAGCCTTAAGGAAATTGTTCTTCCTCCGAGATCAGAAACGATTGTGCCGGTTAGTCTTCCTCGGAATCCTGGGCAAACTCATCGTTGTGTACTCGTGGAAAGGGTAGACAATGACCTTCCATGGAAAGTGGCACGAACTTTGGTCAGAGCCACCGACATCTCAGGGGTACGTGTGCTGAACCTTTGTGATCAGGAACAGACTATTGAAAAAGGCACACTGATTGGTACTTGCGAGGAAGTGGATTGGCTGCGTCAATGCCAATATCTATCGACTGGGACCCCCAGCAAGGATGCACAAACGAGAGTGACCACACTTTTAGAAGAGTGTCGCAGCGCTCTGTCTCAAAATGAGATGGGCAAGGCGAAGAAGATGTTACTGAAGTACGCCGAAGTTTTCTCCCTAAACGATAGTGACATTGGGAAGACTGGCTTAGTTCAACACAAAATAAATACAGGCGACGAGTTGCCTATCCGTCAGCGGCCAAGGAGATTGCCGGTAGCGCGTGAAAAGGAAGTAGAAACCATGATTGAGGGAATGGTGAATGATGGTGTTATTGAACCTTCATCTAGTCCATGGTGTTCACCTGTAGTGCTGGTAAGGAAGAAGGACGGCAGCATGCGGTTTTGTGTTGACTATCGTCGTCTGAATGACGTTACGAAGAAGGACAGCTACCCTTTGCCAAGAATTGATGACACGTTGGACATGCTCACTGGAGTAAAGTGGTTTAGCACGCTGGACCTGAAAAGTGGCTACTGGCAAGTGGAAATTGACCCCAAGGACAAGGAGAAAACAGCATTCTCGACAGGAAAGGGTCTGTGGCAATTTAAAGTCATGCCGTTTGGATTGTGCAACGCTCCGGCAACGTTTGAAAGGTTGATGGAACTTGTACTAACTAAGTTGATTGGCGATGCCTGTCTGGTCTACTTGGATGACATCATCATCGTAGGCCGTACGTTTGAAGAACATCTTCAAAACCTGGAACGCGTGCTCATGAAGATCCAGAGTGCCAACCTCAAGTTGAGTCCGAAGAAATGTTCACTATTCAAACGGCAAGTTAGTTTTTTGGGATATGTAGTGTCGGAAGAAGGTATCCGCACGGATCCAGAGAAAATCGCCGCTGTCAAGGATTGGCCAGTTCCAAAAGACAAGACGCAGGTCAGAGCATTTTTGGGGTTGTGCTCTTACTATCGGTGATTTGTTAAGAACTTTGCGGATATTGCCAAACCCCTGCATAAGATAACCGAGGAGAAGCGACATTTCTGCTGGGATGAAAGTTGTGATATCGCATTCCAGGAGTTAAAGGACCGACTATGCAAAACACCTATTTTGGGGTACCCTGATGCAGGCAAGGAATTTATAGTTGACACAGACGCAAGTGACATAGGACTTGGTGGTGTGTTGTCTCAACGGGATGGTGATCAAGAAGTTGTGATAGCGTACTTCAGCAAGTCGTTGTCAAAGCCGGAGAGGAACGATTGTGTCACGAGACGGGAATTGCTTGCTATGGTAAAGTCCTTGCAGCATTTTAGCAAATATCTTCTGGGTCGGAAATTCCACTTACGAACCGACCATGCTGCACTGAAATGGCTATTGCAGTTCAAAAATCCAGAAGGACAAGTTGCGAGATGGATTGAGCTACTGCAGGAATACGACTTTGTGGTCGAACATCGCAGCGGGAAATCTCATGGCAACGCAGATGCATTGTCAAGAAGACCTTGTCCTGAAGACTGCAATCATTGTACTAGGATAGAGAGTAAGGAAGTGGCACCTGTGAGGATGCTCAGGACGGACCTCAGCAACGAGTGGAAGGAAAGCCTACAACGTGCACTTCAGGAAGATTCGGAAATCAGGCCGATTCTGGAGTGGATGAAGGCCAGAGCTCCTAAGCCCAAGTGGAGCGACGTCTCAGCAATGAGTTCGGTCACAGAGAGCTATTGGGCCCAATGGGACAGCTTGGTGATTCAGGATGGAGTCCTGTGCCGTAAATGGGAAAATGCTAGGGGAAACAGCTGTCACTTGCAAATGGTTGTCCCTAAATCTCAAGTACCGGATGTTCTGCAGCTGTACCATAATGGTTGTTCCGGAGGTCACCTGGGAGTAAAACGGACTCTACTGAAGATACGAGAACGGTTTTACTGGATCCACTGTCGGGACGATGTCGAGGACTGGTGTCGCAAATGTACAAGTTGTGCAGCTGTAAAGGGACCTCAGACGCGTAGCAGAGGTGCATTGAAATTGTACAATGTTGGTGCACCATGGGAGAGGATAGCCCTTGACGTTGCGGGGCCGTTTCCGGAAAGTGAAAGTGGTAACAAGTATTTCATGGTTGTGATGGATTATTTCACTAAGTGGCCGGAAGTCTTCGCCATTCCAAATCAAGAAGCTTCAACAGTTGCAGATAAATTAGTTCATGAAGTCTTCTGTCGTTTTGGAGTACCTTTAGAGATTCACAGTGATCAAGGAAGGAATTTTGAGTCTCAAATATTCCAGGAAACTTGTCGAGTGATGGGTACTCATAAAACAAGAACAACTTCTTACCACCCACAATCGGATGGAATGGTGGAACGATTCAATCAGACATTAGAGAGGTACCTAGCAAAAGTTGTGGAAAATCGGCAACGAGATTGGGACAAGCACATACAACCGTTTTTGTTGTCATATCGAAGCGCTGTTCACGAAAGCACATCGGTGACACCAGCTTTCGCAAACTTTGGAAGGGAATTACGGCTACCTGCAGACCTGATCACCGGAATACCACCTGATGCCCCACACAGTATAACCGATTATGCGAATGACTTGCGGAACAAGATGAATGACATTTATGAGCACGTCAGACACTCAGGCCAGCAAATGTCTGAAAAGATGAAAACCCGTTATGACCGCAAAATGAACAATAAAGAGTTTGACGAAGGTTCACTAGTGTGGTTGCACAATCCCGTCCGCAGCAAAGGGAAATCTCCTAAGCTTCAAGCTAACTGGGACGGACCGTACCGGATTGTGACAAAGATCAATGACGTTACCTACCGGATACAGAAAGGTGCAAGAGGTACTCCTAAGATAGTCCACGTGGATCGACTGGCGCGTTATTATGGGGCCGATAATGCTCGGGACGAGCATCTCTTCGGTGGGGGCAGTGTTGTGCCGCACAATTAATGTTTGGTTGCCACTAGCGCCATCTCTTATCGAATAGCGGAATTAATGGTCAGGAGCTTTCTAGAAAGTTCGATGCTAGAACTTTCTGGAACTATCGACATGTGTTCGGTCTACTCGAACATTCTAGATGCTTCTACGGTAGAAGGTTCTGGAACTATCCGAGGGCCCTATATAGGCGGGAACGGAGCGCGTCTCGGGGTAGTTCATTGGAAGCGATACATGCGAGAACATCTAAAGCGATCTTCAAGTGCGACTTAAGAGTGATCCGTAGTGCTATTGTGTTGTGTTATTAGTGAGTTTAATTAAAGTGTTATTTTTGGTAATTCATATCGGCAGTTTTTAATTGTCACGAACCCCTAGCTCGTAACAGTACTTACAGTTTGATGTTATAGAAATTGTCTAAATACTATTGTAAATAAGAATAATATGCACCTAATATAATAAATATTACATTTAAGTTTATAATGATTATTATTTCCCACTTCACTTCCATCATCTAGATAAATTGAAGTAATAATATTTCTGTAAGATAAATTACTAACTAAATATACAAATAAAAACAAAAGGACACTTAGGTGTAGAAGTATCTGTCGCATCGCTGTCATCAGGAAACGTGCCCAGAAGACTGGCAGCATCCCCCCGAGAGGGTTACCGCATTGTCGTTGCGGGGGGCTCAGTAGCCGTGGTCTCTCAGCCACGGTGACGCGAAGAGGAACCCAAAAGTGGGGCCGCTCGTCAGGGCTTTTGCCTTCAAGCCGATGACGTAACGGCCGAAAAGTAGGTTGCGGTGAGGTGCACCGCAACTGAGGTGGGCCGCGATGTCGAATGGGAGGCATCACGGCTGAGGGTTACGGGCTGCGGCAGAGGAGGAGTGCCGATGCTTCTGAGCAGCGCTCTTCCCTTCCGTGGCCTGGCTGAGGCCGCCACCGTTTGATGGCGGACGCGATGGGGCCGCAGGGGAAGAGGAGTGTCGATAAAGCGTTGGCCGCTCTCCCTATCCCCTGCGGCCGAAAAGTGGTAGACGGGACGGCGCGTTGTGTTACACGCGCGCCGTCAGAGATGTCAGCAACAACTGGTGGGGTCCGCAAGGGCCGATGCCTGCTAGGGGTGTGGGTTGTTCGAAAGAGACACCGTCGCCCCTGGCACACAGGCAACTGAGGGAACACGGGTAGGTTTTAGTCAGTAAAAGTCTGACACGCGCTCCTACTCTCTACCCAGAGCGGGAGAAGCACAGAACACATATACTCCTAACGGAGAAGAATGCCAACTCTATACAATATTTAGTAGACCGGTTTCGAGCGCCATCTATATTCGCCCCTAGGAAAAAAACCCGAATGGCGGTAAATTTAATTAAACGATTGCTTAGTATCCCCAGGCTATTGAACTGATCATGGTTTTTGTTAGGTCCATTCCCTTGTAAGAAAACTCAAATTTGAGTTTCTTACAAGAGAATGTACCTACCAAAAACCTACAGAATTAATTTTACAAAATAAAACGATAGTGTGTAAATACGTAGTTTCTTATTTATTTCAAGTTTCATTACAATTTATTTTTACTGTGTTCATTGTTATTACATTCAAATACTTTAATTACAATCTGTTTGCAGGAGCCTCAGAGTATAGACTAAACCAGAAATTTGTTTACATTTACTTGTACAACAAGGTTAGACAAAAACAAATTTTCAAAATGTACTCTAACAGAAAATTAACAGTACCGTAAAACGGGGTGAATAGAGACTGCAGGGGTGAATCGAAACGAAACTTTAAAGTGCATTTTAATGTTGAAATTAGATAGTTTGTAGCCAAAAAGGACTAATGTGTTTACTGTTTTATAATTAACGATTAAGTGCCTTGTTGGCAGAAAACGATCATATAATTTAAATAGTAAAATACACTTTAAAGTTTCGTTTCGATTCACCCCTGCAGTCTCTATTCACCCCGTTTTACTGTACCTAGGTTTTATTTATTTATATAAATAAAAGGTACACCAACGACTTATTCACTAGAAACATTAACTTAATAAAATTAAATTTGCATTGAGTAGGTAATGGTGAATTCGTCACAGGCGTACACAGCACTTCACAATACACAGATCAGTGGAAATAGTCACAAAGTTATTTATGATACGCACAGTAAAAAAGTAGGTTTATTATACATATAACGAGTCCTGAAGATACATGGTAGATTAGATTTTAGTTTTTATATATTTAGGATAAGATTACTACCAAATTTAGACTAACAAAAAAATTGGCATTACTTCAAACGATCATTCGCTTTTTTATTATCTAATAAATATTTATATTTCCTTGGGAAATTTGCAATCTAAAAACTACTATTTAGAAAGAAAAAAAGACGAGAGAAATACAATGCACCTGTGTTACAACTTAAAAATAAAGAATTATGAAAGACCTAATTTTTTGGGTCCTTCAAAATAGTTTTAATGTTGGCAATGTCATATTTCTGCTCCGGGTACCTTGTCTACATTGGCCAGTAGAGAGTTGATACCCCCTGGGGAGAAGTCATTTGATGATTTGCCAACCTCCAAAAAAAAAACGGTAGAATTTTGCCACGTTTAATGGTAATGCTAATTCTTTGGCCAAACAACGACCCAGCCACGTGAAGTGTCGACCAGCCGGCGAGAAATTTTCTTAAAGAGGAGACGTGGTAAAATGTAGTAACGTTAGTACTTATTACCTCAATGTCTAGAAATTACTTCACTTCCAATTTAAAATACACATACAGACATAGATAAACTCACGCCTTTTCTCATGGGAGTAGGGAAAAACTACGGAATGTCAGCTGCTACGATCCTTACATATTCATTTTGCTTCGTTTACGTTCATACATGAGAATGCCAATTCTAGTAAAAGTAGTAAATTAGGGTTTTCATGAATATTCAAGTCACCAGTTGGCGCCACTTGGCAAGAGCTCTTCCAGTTCGACAATGATGTCATTCGTTTCATTCTTTCGTTCACCATTCAGTCCGTAGGCGCTTTGACACTTGACAGGTGCCTGGACCTGACGTCTCAGTGCTGCCAGAAAACCCTCAAAACGTTCAAAATCTAGTCGCAGTCTCATCTCAGCGACAATCAAATGTCAAAAACTTCAAAAATGTGTGGAACTTCAAGGTATTTTCGACGGATTGAGACAGATCAGAGGGGCAATTCTACTAATTTTAAGAACGTTCACAGTCTGATCTCAGTGTCAATCTGTCAAAAATTCCTATACATTTTTGTAAAATTTTTGAAATTCGATTGTCGCCGAGATGACACTGCGAACGTTTTTAATTAGTAGAATTGGCCTTCAGATCACAGACGGTAGGTAAGTAAGTAAGACGGGACGTACGTAAAGCTACGTAAAGCGACTTTAAAGACAAAATAGTTTTCTGGTCGAACTATACCTGCAGTGTAAGCAAAAAGTCAATGTTCTGACAGGAAATAAAGTTTAAAATCATGTTGGCCGCTTCATGCACCATAGAGTTGAAAAGTGTTGCTAGTTTCAACTTTAAGAAATCCACGAATCATAAATCTATTAAGGTTTTTGATAACCATTACCAAATGGCTCAAATCTGATATATAAAATTAAAATAGAAATAAAAATAATAGTAACACTGTAGCGAATTAAGTCAAAGATGAAAGGACTATCAATTCTTTTATTTATTTAACAATTCGCTCGGGAAGTCACTTACGTTTTTCCAACACACTTTAAGTGAACATGTTATGTTCTTACTGTTCTAATACTGTTCCACTGCTGGGCATAGGTCTCCCCCATACTTTTCTATTAGTTTTCCTTATGTTAGGTGGCCAATCGTTCAGGAACGAGTCTAAAATCGTCACGTCATATTTCTTAGGCCCGCCTATGTTATGTTCTTACTCTTCTAATACTGTTCCACTGCCGGGCATAGGTCTCCCCCATACTTTTCCATTAGTTTTCCTTATGTTAGGTGGCCAATCGTTAAGGAACGAGTCTAAAATCGTCACGTCATCTTTCTTAAGCCTGCCATAAAGACAACGCCGGTCTTCAGGCACCTATTACGTGATTATCCTGGATCCTAGTTTTGATCTATACTATAGGTGTGACCCACCCTGTTCTATTTCAGCCTTAAAGACTTTATAGCCTAACATCGGTGATGTCTGTCTTAGAGCGTGTTATGGTGCTGCGAAACTGGTCGGGGAGTTTGATTTTAAATTGGTGTGCTCCATCGCATCGGGTGTTGGAAAAGTTTGAATTTATTAATAATTACAATAAAAATACACACATGGTGGACACTGGATAAACTTATTAAATTAACTAACAAACTGTTAAGAATACTGTTTTTTCGTGTTTTATTGAAATGTATACTTAATGCTTTCTGAGTTCTTCATTCTGTGTCAAGCTGCTTTGATTTTAAAATAGTTAGTTTTTTATTTTTACCTGTATTTCCGTATTTTTCAAGTCGTTTTGATTTCATTTATTTGTAGTTCGTTTTTTATTGTTACCTGTATTTCCGTATTTTTATGCACGGACGACTAAATACGTAGAGGTACAAAAATAAGCTGTAGGTCTGGCAATGTGCCAATGTGACTTGTGTATTTTTTTTGTTGACCCTTAACCAGCTCTTCAAGCTTCCTCTTATTCTCTCTAAGCTCAGTATCATGAATAATAAACTCCAACATACGCCTGGCTCTGTCCCATTTCTGATACTCCTTCAATTCTTCTTTCTTTAACGTTGACACTGGCCCATAGACATGTTTTTGCTACCTCAATGCACTGGCCGCATTCCAAATAAGAAAACTAGCGCTGCGCCGGGAACGCTCACATCGATATTTTGCGTTCCGAGTTTGATATCACGATTCTGCCTGACAGCTAAGAACCGTCATTTTTGTCAACATTACGGAACGCTCGTGATCGCGATAAAAGTGTTCACTCAACGTTAAAACATACATTCACCATATTAAAGATACGATGGGAATCAAAACAAAACAGCACAACTATCATTTTTGACAGCGCCCACGGTGATATTAGTATAACGTATGGTCGGCGTTATCACAAGGTCCGACTAGTATAAAGTTATTTGTGATCGCAAGATGGCGCATATCATGACGTAATAAATGATGATTCGCGGGGCATCGTTATCGCGCTGACGCCAATTCGGAACGGGTTGAAGCGCGCTCAAAATCGATATTATCGTATCTCGGAACGTGGCCACTGTCGACATTGACATGACAGCTATTTGTATCAAAGTTATATTCGTCTATATTAGTTTTCTTTCGTATCGTATGTAATAAACACTATTATTCCTAGCGGAAATCAATACTTTATAATATTGTCATTAATCTGCGCCATGGCCACTTATTATACGAAAAATCCGTGTTACCAAACGTTTTGTAGACTTGCATAATTTTCAATGTTTAACAGTATTTAACACATAAATATGAGGTGCTGTGTACAGAATTGCTTCAATTATGACTCAAAGAAAACCAATAAAAGCCATGGGATCACATTTCATAAGTAGGTATCTAACCATTCAATTAAACTTATACTTACTCACTAAATTCATGGAGGATTAATGTTGACTATGATATTTTTAATTTTGACCTACTTGTATTTCAATTTTATGGTTTGACATTTTACCTACAGACAATTAAACAAAATGTATTATTATATTTCATTATTCTTGTGTGTAATATTTGTATGCTTGCGAGTAGAATGCAACGCATTATCCTGTCATTATAAAACCTAATATAAACTATGTACACCTGCATTGTGACAAATAAAATGATTTGATTTGACAACATAAATAGTATTTTATTTATTAAATACTAGTATCGCTCAGCGGTTTCACCCTCGTAGTTCACGTTCCCGTGGGAATACGAGGATAAAATATAGCCTAGGCTACCCAGGGATAGTTTAGCTTGCCAACAGTGAAATAATTTTTCAAATCAGTTCAGTAGTTTCGGAGTCTTCTCAATGCAAACCAACAAACAATCAAATCTTTCCTCTTAATAATATTAGTATAGATTTGTATTTATTTCCCGCACACAAATAGAGGACAAAAGCGGGCACAGGCATTCTCTACCAGTCAATTAAGAGTTAAGAGTTTGCCACTAAGCCAGTTAACTAGGAGCAGTATTATTTCATCTGCATTGCTCTCAAAACTGTGCAGGAAAACATTGTGAGGAAACCAACATGTCCTAGAACCAATTCGAAGACATTCATGTACCCGTCCACACTGGGCCCGTATTGTAGATCACTCCCTCTCACAGAGAGGAGGCCGTAGTCCCGTATCCCAGTAGTGGGAACGTTATAGGCTGATTATGATGAGATGTAATAATTACAGGTTACCGAGGCATCCGGACCATTCTGCTGCTTGGATAGCAGCCTTAGATAGACTGGGTTGCCGAATGAATAAGTGTCTTGTTGTATGCTCTGAACATTTTCAACCTGAAGACTTTGATGACACACGGCCGAATCAGCGACGAGTCAAAAGTGGAGCAGTTCCGACAAAAGTAAGTTACGAAAATTATTAATTGAATGCATAAATCTATCTATACATAAACATCTTCTATATATAAAAATCAATCCCTATTTTCCTTGGTCACGGCATCACATGTGAACGGCTGGACCAATTTGGCCAATTCTTTTTTTTTTGTGTTTATTATTGTCAGGAGAAGGTTTTTATGAAAGATAAAAAGAAAAAAGTTACGAATTCAATATTCATAGTTAAGGGTAAACAAGTCGCGGGCTCGAACTCACTGGTGGGCCTGGCTAAGAATCACGCTGTCTCACCAGGCATCGCGTCCGACAGAGGTAGTACCCGTGATGGGCAGTTAGACGCTAGTCTACACGCACAACATTATCGAGTGAGCTGCAGGATCAGTTAAAGTAAAACAGGCGCGTAAAAAATTTAGAAAAGTCCTTCGGAAGATCGGGTTTTCTGAAAAAAACCACCGCATAAATCAATAACCAATAAAGTTTATTGAATTTTTCGATAACTGAGCTTTGCAGGTACCGTCTTAGTTTCTGAGATTTTACCCTTCTTTTTTACATAAACACGCCCAAATTTAGGTTAAATTAGCAAGAAAAACGAATCTTTGTTGGCTCATCATAACTTTCGAATGGCTTTTTATTTTAGTATTCTGTTTCCGTACCGACAATTTTAATAATGAGAAAACCATACCATGTTTAAATTTTGATGTACAGAGGCCAGCACATCAAGCTACCCCAATCTGTCAAATTTCTTTGATAGTTTTTCAACTTTATTACAAAGGAATACCAGTATTTACACTTTTTGTTTGTTTTTAGTTGTTTGTGTTAAGTTCGTCTCGCCATCTCTATGCATTTACTTTATTATACTAGCTGACCTGACAGACGTTGTCCTGTCTTTAGTTGAAACAAGTCCAATTTTTTTCCATACAAATTTCGGCAGGGTTTTGCTCCACTGTTTGACAATGTACAGTTGCCAGCAGGTACCCCAAACTGTCAAATTTTCCCAATTGAACATGAATGAACCTTAAGCTTATGTTATAAAGATGAAAATCTATGAAAGAAATTTGACAGATTGGGGTAGCTTGATGTGCTGGCGTCTGTACTCTGCTCTGTGGCCATTTTGCAGCGGGCTAGTCGGCCCATCTCTACCCTAGAATAAAAAAAAAAGAACACATGGGACATCTACCAACCCGCACTGTGCCCGCGTGGTGGATTACAGCCCACTCCCTCCCACGGAGGAAGCCTGTGTCCCAGCAGTGGGAACATTATAGGCTGATTATGATTATGCTTCCTCGCCGGTATTGGTACAGGTACAGGTGCCTAAAATGTACCTACCTTAACCTGTCTCCCGTGGAAAACGTCGCCACATTTGTATAGCTACTATTTTTAATTATTATTTTTTTGTTTTCAGATGGCCCCTGTTATTCAGGAAGATTCAAAGGTAAGCCCCTTTACTCTTTGGCTATTCGTTTATGGAAAGGGCACGTGTACCTATCGTGTACGTATCATCAATACTACGCTCTAAGTTCATAAAGCTATAGGAATTACTAATTTTTTTTTGTTCTGGCCTGCAAATTGCTGCAAACTAGCCTGCAAATTGCAAAAAACGCAAGAAACTTTGAATTTCGCGGGCTGGTTGGAGCATTCCCCTTACTGATGAAAAACTTACTGTTAATTTATCTAACCTACGGCTTATCAATAAATATAATAGAAACAGCTAGTAGAATATAATCCAATAACAACTTTATTTTATTACTTATTACTTTTCTACTTCAGTGTACTCAGGCACAACACGTGTGAACCGGTTAGCGAGTAAAGTAAAGAAGGTCATCGATATGTATGAATCAGTCGCTTTTTAGTGGTCATTCAAATTTGGTCGGATAACCAGCCGTTGTTTACATATTTTGGTTTTTTGTTAATAATAGGTCTTTACCTATGAAATTGCCGTTTTGTATGAAAAAATTTAAACGAATTTTTTTCATGAATTTTTTATTTGTATTAATCGAAGTAATCACCCATGCAATCAATGCATCTTTGCCATCGCAGTGGCAGTTTATTGATGCCCTTCTTAAAGAAATCAGCTGGACGGGAGGCAACAAATTCTTCAAAGGCATTTTGTACTGCCTCTCGGGTATTAAATTTTTTTCCCGCCAAGAAGTTATCCAAATTCTGGAAAAAGTAGTAGTCTGTAGGCGCAAGGTCTGGTGAGTAGGGCGGATGACGGAGAGCTTCCAACCCCAGTTCTTGCAACTTGGAGACCGTCTGCTGTGCAGTATGAGGTCGCGCGTTGTCGTGCAGGAGCAGCGGAGACGAGCGATTGACCAATGCTGGTTGGAGATGCGCCAGCTTCTCCATCATTGTGTTCAGTTCTTCACAGTACACATCTGCAGTAATGCTCACCCCGTTTGGTAAGAAGCTGTGATGAATCACACCGGCGCTAGACCACCAAACAGTGACCATCACTTTTCTAGGGGTAAGTTTTCGTTTAGGGCATTGTTTAGGTGCTGAACCAGGATCCAACCAACTTGCTGAGCGCTTACGGTTATCAAACAGAATCCATTTTTCATCGCAGGTAACAATGCGGTTCAAAATTCCTTCATTTGTGTGTCTGTTGAGCAGTGCAAGGCACGTCTCGACGCGTACTTCGCGCTGGCGATCATTGAGTTCGTGGGGCACCCATTTGTCAAGCTTTTTTACCTTGCCAATTTGACGCAAATGGACCAATATTGTTTTGACGCTAACGTCGAAAGCTGCTGCTAATTCAGCCGTAGATTGTGTATCATCAGCTTCCACAATCGCCTTTAATTCGTCATTGTCGACCAAAGTCTTCGGACGACCGCGAGGTTCATTTTTCAGGTCGAAATTTCCAGAACGGAAGCGAGCAAACCAATAACAGGTGGTGCGTTGGTTTGTAGTGTTAGCTCCGTAAACGTCGTTGATGTTGCGTGCCGCTTGTGCCGCGTTGCTGCCACGACGGTACTCATATTCCATAATTACTCGAATTTTTAACGTATCCATGATGACGAAAAAGATTGAAATGCGATGAAAATGTAACACTAATCAATAAAGAAATGACTACTTTTAGAAAAAAAAATCCTTGTTTTTAAAATAAAATTAATTTGAAATTAGAATTCTTAGCCAAACAAAAATTATTTTGATTTGAAATGGCCAGTACTGCAGAACGGCAATTTCATAGGTAAAGACCTAATATTAACTTAATGTGAAACATTCCAAGCTGAATATTTTCACCATATATTTTTGACTAAAGGCACACAATTTTGGTTCACACCTACACATCTGGGATTGAGCCGGTTCCTTGTATTTTGCCGTCAAAGTTAAGACACCATCGTTTTGACTTTTAGCAAGATTACTCAAAAACGCATGCATGAACAGTTTTGAAACTTTGTATGGTTATTAATAGCGTCAAGAAGGACCGAATACAATTTTCAGCGAACTTGTGCCTTGTCTCATTTAGGCGCTGCGATGTTTTTTCGGGTTTTCATAAAACCGCGATAACTTGAAAACTATAAATATTTTCTTAAATCTAATTAGGGCACTAAGGTGTGCCCCTTAAGAGCTACTCGTGTATGTTTATTCTACAGGGGCACATGCAATAGTTTTAGAGATATACGATTATGAAATGTTGGGGGTCCTAAGGTTTCTTAATTAGACAACCAACTCGATCGAATGTACTTTAATGAATGTAATAAAGGAATATATTTTATAATGCGCATTAAAGTAAAGTGCTTACTTAGCCTAAAATTATACTTATATTCTAAAGGAGCGTACTCACTACGTTATACACTATTAGGGAGCATACATACACTTCACCTTCGGGGGCGAAGAAAAAAAAAATATAAACTGGGGTTTTTTTTTTTTTTTTTCTTTTTTTTTTTTTTTTTTAGTTGGCTCAAAGCAACTAAAATAACATTACATTATACTTGTCTAACAAACTATATTAATAACTGTAATATATGTATTACTTATAACATTACAATGTTTATGACCTATACTACTAATATTACCTACATGTTTTTTTTTATTTTTTTATTTAATTAACATTAGTCTTAACTATACGAATACTAGGTATACCTACACAATACAATATATTTTTTATTGGAAATATGGTCTTGTTCTATTTTTATGAACTAATTCTATTTTATTCTTTTTATATATCCTAACATTACAACCTAAATCTTCTTTTACTCTAAAGGGACCTTCAAATATAGCATCTAGTTTACGACCTGTTTCATTTTTTATTAAAATTAAGTCATTTTCCTTATACACTATTGAATTTACTGATTTATCGTACAATTCCTTGCGTTTGTGTTTATTACACAATACATTCTTTTTTGCGTCGGCATGGGCTAACTGTAAACGATATTTTAATTGCAATGGATAATTATCACTATTGTACAATGGTTCTACTGACTCAATAATTCGACTTGGTATTCGACACAGTTTACCAAAAACTAGTTCGTAAGGCATGTATTTTGTTTCTGAATGGACTGTATTATTGAAACTAAAACACCAATACGGTAACCAATAGCTCCATGTATCAGTATGGTTTTCACATTGGATCCTTAAAAATGCACCCAAACCCTTGTGTGCATTTTCAAGAGCTCCAATCGATTGGTGATGATAGGCAGTTGAAGATAATTTTTTAATATCAAGAAGTTTACAAACCTGTTCCATAGTAGCGGAGATGAACTCTGTCCCTCGATCTGTTGCTATTATTTCAGGAATTCCAAATATTAAAATAAAATGTCTTACAAATGCATTAGCTATGGACACGGTTTCTTTATTTTTTAATGGTATTGCTTGAACAAATTTAGATAACTCGCATTGAATGGTCAGTATGTAACAGTTTCCGTCTATGTCTCTATCTAATGGACCCACTACATCTAAATAAATCTTTTGAAAAGCAGTGGACGCCGTAGTAGTAATTACCATCGGTTCTTTTATGTATCGGATATACTTTGACTTCTGACATTTCGTACACTTTTTTATGAATGTTTGTACGTCCTTTTCTATACTCGGCCAGTAATATCTCTTTTTAATAGTATTTACCATTCTGCGCACTCCAGCATGACCACTGGATGGCAGTAAATGGAAGTCATTCATAATTATAATTTTTTCTTTGTCATCACTTATTCGTTTTACTCCTCGTAATATACATATTCGTGGTCCGGACCAATTTTCTAATGTCGTTACCTCATCACATACGTTTTTAATTAAATCTGTATTATCTTTATTTTTAATCATACACACTTCTTCAATATGTAACTTGTTACAAAACAAACTTAATTTCTGCACAAATTCGGCTCGCGTAAAATGTGCCTTGAAATCAAGATTTATGTAAATAATCTTTTTTTTTTCTAAAAATACAAAACATTCACAGGCATCAGTTATAATATCATCGTCTCTCAATTTATTTAATTCGCTACTATTAATAAAACTCATTTCGACTGAGTCGCACGGTTTTCTTAATATATCTACAACCCTTGGTTGGCCAGACCAATAGTCAGGAAATCCATTAAGATCCGCCTTCTCTTCGTCATCCTTATTTTTTCCTAATTCTTCTTCTAACTTTCGGTTTTGTGCCCTAGTCATAACAGCAACCACTTGCGCTTGCATATTCTTAAGTTCGTCTGATGTAATACATATTCTAGACAAAGCATCTGCAACTACGTTTTCTTTTCCTCGTACATAAATAATTTTAAATGTATATTCTTCTAATGTCAAACGGAATTTAAGAAGCCTACTTGATGGATCTCTCATGCCAAAAAGATAAATTAAAGGTTTGTGATCTGTCATTATTGTGAATTCTCTTCCATACACATAAGGTCTAAAATATTTGACAGCCCAAACTATTGCTAGAAGCTCTTTCTGAATTGTCGGGTAATTCTTTTCCGCTTTATTCAAAGGTCTACTTGCATACGCTTAGGGCTTCCATTACGTAATTACGTAATTACGCAATTACGTAATTACGGACAGATTTTAGAAATCTCACAAATACGTAACTGAAGAGCTGCAGTCCGTAATAACGTAACTATAGGATAATATTAATTAATTTAGGTACCCATTTATTTAGTTCTATAGTTTCTGCCTACTCCATGGGAAAAAGGCATGGGTTTATCTGTGTATTTACAATTTACCTTAATTTAGTTAACCTACGACTTACATTATGACAACACCAAAACCCTTTCTGTGGGTATCCCCCGAATTCCCGGGGTTTATTTTATAACTTCCAATTTGAGTCCGCAAGATTTAATTTCTTAGTCGTACAGAATAGAGTTCATTGTTGACCAATCGGGAAACGAAGGGAATCCCCGTTGGTTGTGGATAGTTCGGTACGTAACACAATCAAAGTTTATAAGTGTTTCGCAAGTATTTGATCTACCTCGTAGATAATAAAGTTTAATATTGTGGATTGAGCAAGCTAAGGGAACTCCCTACATTTTTCTTTACTTTCGTGAATTTAGAAACAATCTCAATACTCGGTACTCAGTCGTCTTACGTACACCTGCGAGATACTGTCCTGCCTGGTCTAAGCTTATTTTATTGACTTTTGTGATTTTGTGTATGTGCCGCAAAGTTTGACGCTTGGTTTTCAGAACCTTTTCATTACAAGTTTCTAAGTAGATATCACCATACACGAGTAGAGATACTTCAACGAAAATGTAAGTACCTATTTTAACATTACTTTACTTGTCTACTTACTTTGTTTCTAGGGTATTGTGTGAGAGTTTATACATATAATTTAGTAGTTGATTTTATATTGTTGACGGCACGGTTGGCGCAGTAGTTGAGTGATTGGCTGCTGCGCTGCGGGTCACGGGTTCGATTCCCGTACGGAACAAATATTTGTATGACCTACAGATAGGTGTTCCGGGTCTGGGTGTCTTGTGTATGTTAGTTTACATGATTGTGAGTGCACCCACGATACAGCAGTAATTCCTAGTGTGGTGCGACGTTTAAAAAAAAAAAAATATGTGCGATTTTATTTTATTGTTGCTTGTTAGATGTCTGTGCAAATAGACATTGATTATGAGTTCACGGTACGTATGTAAATGTATCCCGTTTTAAGTGTAGTGCCTAACTATAGATGCTATTTATATGTATTACCTAACTATTAAATTATGAAATATTTATATATTGTTTTAGGTCTGCAGTAAAGAAGACTATTTATAAGGAGTTTTTGAACAAACGCACACAATCAGCTATATGGGAACACTTTTTGAGGGCTGGAAATGGGCAAAGTGTCCAATGTAAACATTGTCAAAAAAATTTGAAGACTCCTGGTGGTGCTACTGGAGCACTACATACACATATGCGTGCTAAACATATTGGCGAGATGTCACAAGAGCAAGATGCGCAAAGGGCAAGTACTTCATCGTGCTTTCAAGCAAGAAAAAGTTTAGAACCTCCATCGAAGAAAACTAAACTAACGGATTACTTTTCCACTGAGTATTCCTTGGACGTTATAGTGACTAGAATGGCAGCATTGGATGGCATCCCATTAAGCAAATTTTGTACTTCTGAAGATCTAAGGTATGTTTTCAAAAAATCTGGCTATGATCTACCGAAATCTCCTTCAACTATTACCAAAATTGTCCTGGAACAGAGTTGTGCCATAAAAAAACAATTAATAAATCAGTTTAAAGATATGAAGTCCCAAAAAAAACGGTTTACTATAACGTTTGATGAATGGACCTCTACCCGGAACCGGAGGTATATGAATATAAATATTCATAATAAAGACCTAGAACCAGCTAAATATAAAAATTTAGGACTAGTAAGGATAAAGGGTTCAATGCCAGCTCACGTTGGAACTGTACTGTTAGAAAATCATCTAAATGACTTTTATTTGAAACTTGAAGATATAATTGCATTCACAACGGACGGAGCCAGTGTTATGGTTAAAATGGGTAAAAATTTTGATGGTCACCATCAGTTGTGTTTTGCTCACGGAATACAACTTGCAGTGCTGGACGTATTATATAAGACACGGAAAAGTACAACTACTGAACCAGAACTAGAAGATGAAGCTTCAGATACTGACACTGAAGAAATTGAAGAAAACGATGGCGGACTTTTCATAGAAGTACCTAGAGTTCTAGAACCAGAGTTTCTGTACAAAGATATTATAGTAAAAGTAAGAAAACTTGTTAAATCATTCAAAAAATCACCACTGAAGACCGATTTGTTGCAAAAATATTCTTTACAAGAGCATGGTAAAAGCCTCGATCTTATACTAGACTGCAAAACGCGATGGAACAGCTTATCAGATATGGTTGGACGATTTCTGAAATTGAAATCAAGTTTATTTAAGGCTTTATTAGACTTAAAATCAAATATAAGTTTCACAGACACAGAAATACAAGATCTACATAACATTCATCATAGTTTAGATATAATAAAAACTACAGTGATGGCATTGTGTCGCCGTGACTCGAATTTGTTAGCAGCAGATGCTGCGCTTCAGTTTATGTTAAATAAGCTTGATGCTCAGTCCAATGGGCTCAGTGACAAGCTTGCTGTATCCCTTAGAAAAAGAATAAAAGAAAGGCGAACAAATGTGTCTGGTGTCTTGCAGTATTTGCATAATAATGAAGAATATTATAAAACCGAAGAAACAGAAACTTTTACAAAACCGACGTCGGATTATATTAGAACATATGTTGCAAACTTATTAGAAAGGCTCAAATTTACACCGCCTACAAGTACACAAATGAGTTTAGATTCCGAAGCAGATGACAATGATGCTAATGATGGTTGTGGCGACGAGTTGACTGTTGCACAGCAACTAGAAAAAGAAATACAGAAAACTATGTCTACAGTAAACAAATCTGGAGTAAACACAGATCTTGAATCCATCATCAGAGTTGAAATGTGTATCTACGATAGCACTGGCGGCGGTCGTGAAGTTTTCCTAACAGCAGCTTATAATTATTTACTATGTATAATGCCTACTAGTGTTGAAGCAGAACGGGCATTTTCTTCTGCCGGCTATCTTTGTTCTAAACTAAGAAGTTCCCTTGGTGACAGAACATTGCATTCGTTATCATTTATGAGATCATATTATCAAGAACAAAGATTGGAAAAATAACCATATTTTATATTGTTTCTTACTTTTAAACCATTTGTGCGTGGTACATGTTTTGTTTGAATTGTTGATTGAGTTTAGTCAAAATCAAAATCGTCAATCAAATCAAAATATTACATTTTGATTTGATTGACGATTTTGATTTTGAGTTTAATTTTAAAATTATCATTTTAATCTGTAATTTACTTTTAATTCCATAATATTATATTTTTTTTCATTTGAAGTTGTTTGATTTTTTACTTCTAAAATACGTAATAAGCCCAGAATTTATCGTGCTTTAAAAAATCAAAACAGTTAAGTACTTACGTAATTACGTAGTTACGTAATTGAAGCATCAAAATGCGTAACTAGTTACGTAATTAGCAAATCCGTAATTTTGGAAGCACTACATACGCTATAGGTCTGTGATCTTTATTGCACAGCACGGCACCAACTGCAGTGTCTGAAGCATCTGTTTGTAATATGAATTCATTTTTTTCTCTAAAATCTGGATATTGCAAAATAGGTGATGAAATTAATGCATTTTTTAGATATTCAAAGGCATGTTTACAATCATCAGTCCAAATGAAGGGTTCGCTTTTTCTACATAATTTATTTAATGGCATAGCTATTTGTGAAAAATGTTTTATGAATTTACGGTAATAGTTGCAAAAAGCTACGAAACGTTTAACTTCATCTGCCGTATTGGGTGTTGGGTAATTTTTCAATACGGTGGTTTTTTCTGGATCTGGTGAAACACCTTTCTCTGATACAACGTGACCTAGATAAAGAATTTCTTTCTTTAAAAATTCGCATTTTTGAGGGTTTAATTTTAATTTTACTTTTCTTAATCTTTCCATTATATTTATTAAGTTTTGGTTATGAATTTGCAAATTTCTGCCAAATACAATAAGATCATCCTGATATACTAAGCATTTGTCGTAAGTCAAACCAGACATTGCTACTGACATCATACGGCTAAATGCGCTTGGACTTATCTTGAGACCCATAGGTAAACGTTTCATTTGATACTGACCTGTATTGGTAGTAAATGCAGTTAATTTTCGACTGTTAGGTTCTAAACTCACTTGATAATAACCTTGGTGAAGGTCAAGGTGCGTGAAATATACAGCTCCAGAAAGTGAATCTAAAATTTCATTGATGTTTGGTAAAGGGAACTTATCATCACAAACCGTCTCATTTAATTTTCTGTAGTCTACTACTAATCGCCATTTCTTATCAGATCCTTCTTTACTCTTTTTTGGTACTAATAAAATCGGACTTGACCATTCACTGTTTGTTTCTTCTATTATATCATCTTCTATCATTTTATTAATCTGTTTAGCTATCTCTGGTTTTAACGCTTGCGGTAACCTATATGGCTTAACGTATACAGGAGTAGAATTTTGTTTTATGATAATGGATTGCTCATAAATGTTTGTAGTAGTTAATTTATCTCCGTCTATATAAAAATTATCTGAGTATTTTGCGCAAATCGCTTCAATTGATTTTCTCTCTTCTTCATTTAAATAATCTAATTTAAGTTGTGTTAACAGTGTTTCAACCCTGGAAACGTTGATAGTATTATTACTAAATTGACAAATGTTGTAGTCCCTCAAGGATAGCATACTAGGATTAAAACTTGTTAAGGTAATGTCCTTCTCAGAAACGTTAAGAATCTTTATAGGTATCCTGTTATTTTTTACTGTGGCTATCGTATTTGCCAGATACACATCCTTCGCTAGCTCTTGTCCACAGACAATGACATCCTCATTGTCATTTTTACCTACGTTTATTAAATGAATTGACTCTGACCGAGCTGGAATAATCAGGCTATCTATTCTCATTACACGTTCATCAACGAGATTAAAGTTACAATCTTTTCCATAATAATACAATGTTAAAATATTAGTATTTAAGTTAATGTTTGCTTGATACTTTTTTAAGAAATCTAACCCGATAATCCCGTCTGCCTTTAATGGTATCGACTCAAAAATCATAAACGAGTGCTGAAATATTTCGCTGTTATACTTCAAACTTAAATCCACTAAACCTCTAGAACGCTTTTGTCCACCGATTCCATTTATCAAAGTTTTATCTTTTCGAACGACAACGTTTCTTGGTAACGCTTCACTTTTAATAATGGACAAAGAAGCGCCTGTATCAACGAGCCAGACATATTTAATATTATTAACGTAAAAAACTACATATTTTGCGTTGCCTAAATTTGATAAAACACAATGTTTAAGATCGAAAAAAACTGGTGTTCCGATTCTTTTTTATCTGTATTGTCATTTAAGCATGGCTTATTGTTTTCGTTCTGTTCTGCTAAACATACATTGCTGTTATTATTTCTGAAATATCTTGAACCCCTAGTACTTCTTTGACCCCTGTTATAATTTGATAATACACGATAGTTATGCTTATTTCCGTTATTATACCTATTTCCCCTGTAATTACCACGCCATGTATATCTTTGATTATTGTAATTACCATATTGGCCACGACTATAACTGTTACTATATTGACCACGATTATTATTGAAATAACGATTACTATGCCGCCTTAAATTATTAAAACCTCGTCCATATCTAGATGCATGTAATACATTACCTGGTGATGGCTGGCATTCTGTATCTTCATCTTTGGCTGCTTGGATTGCATCTTTCAGGCTGCTATAGTTCCTCGCCGAGATGATCGTGCCCAATTTTGAACTGCGTAGTCCTTCTGAAAAACGTTTTATGGCAAGCTTTTCATTCAAAGGTTTTAACACTCCAAATGCATTTGAATTACCTTCTGTCTGAGATATAGTAAGTTCAGTAAACAGCTTTTCAATTTCTGTGGAAAACTCCTCGATGCTACGTGAACCCTGTTTTATACTTTGCAAACGTGTCTGTAGGGCCGTAAAGGATTTTTGGGTCAATAGATGGCATCTCAAATCTTTAATTAGGTCTTGAATGGTCTTATAATTCCCTGTAATGCGTAACTTGGCATTTTCGGACAATCTACTTTTTAGAATAAATGTAATAAGTAGTGTCTTACCTTTCTCATCCAGCATATCTGCATACATCTCTGTCGAATCTATCAAGCGTTTAGTTGTCTCTTCAACACCGTCCATTGCTGGAAGCAAACTACATGCCACTTTAAGGTCAAACTCCATTTTGTCTAAATTTATTTCTGGGAGAATACACAACCTATTTATTTCGTCAAACGTTATCTGAATTTTTTGAAATATATCCAATGCCGATGCAACCAATTCCGTATCACTGCCTTTTTCTAAAAGTAACAATATTTTTCCACATTGATCAAAAATACTTTTTGCCTCATCTAACTTCGTCTCAACAACTTGACCTTTATATCTAGTTTGTCCTTTCTTAATTAAGTATTTCCTAATATCTACCAGACCGTTATGTTTTTCTAACAAACTATCGATCATAATAAAATATTACTTAAAACTATCGTGCTAAGTATTTCATAAAGGAACAAACAAAAGAAAAACGACACACAAGAATTTCACACGTTGCAGTTTTAGCCGCGAGGTATCATATTTACTGAGTCTTCGTGCACTATTTTACGTCGTTTAAGTTTTTGCGTTATAAAACAAATTGATAGGAGTCTGAATGATAATCACTGAGTTATTTATAGAATTCACTTGTAACTGACTTTGATGCTGGATTAGTTAGCAGATGTACCTTCCATTCGTCCACGAAGGGATGCCCTTATGCGCTGAATTGCGTTGACTCCGATTTCTTCTTGTATCCATTGACGATGGCAGGTGCGGTAGTATTTCAGGAATAAATAAATTACCAGGAGAGTTATGACTGCGAGAATAATGATAGTGACCGTGCTCAGCCGCTCCATGTGTCCTCCGATGTCCTTCAGAAGGGCGTCATTGTTTCCACCAGCAGCATTTTGATTGACGAATACCTCGTCCTTTTCTACCTTGGAGTTACACATTTTGAAAATCGGCGCGCAACAAAAACTTTACTTAATCTGCCCCTTGGCAGACCCTAAGGCAAGGTCGCCATGAAATGTTGGGGGTCCTAAGGTTTCTTAATTAGACAACCAACTCGATCGAATGTACTTTAATCAATGTAATAAAGGAATATATTTTATAATGCGCATTAAAGTAAAGTGCTTACTTAGCCTAAAATTATACTTCTATTCTAAAGGAGCGTACTCACTACGTTATACACTATTAGGGAGCATACATACACTTCAATTCATCAAAACGTTACTCCAGCAGGAAATGCAATATCTCGAAAACCTGAAGGGGCACAGATTTTATTTTTGGGGGCACATTTTGGCACACATATAAGCTCTCTGGCCATGCATAATTTTTCTCTCTCCGATCATTCGTTTAGAATTTTCCTGCTAGAAAAACGTTACCCCAGCAAGAATCGTTTTTTCCGTTTTTCTCCAAAACGACAGGGGGCACACATTTTTTATGTGGGGGCACATTTACAGCAGATAAGGCACACATTATACGTTCTACTCATATAACTCTAGGAGACACTTTCTTGCTAGGGTAACGTACACAAAGGGCACGAGCACACACGACTAACGGCTTGCCGTCTGGTGGCACAAATCCTATGTTTTTAGTAAAAACATTTTACGCAATCATTACTCGAAAATCTTGGCCACGTTTTCTAATATCACCGTGAACGCTGTCAAAAATGACAGTTGGGCTGTTTTGTTTTGATTCGCATCGTATCTTTAGCTAACATAGATTTATTTGAAATTCTATCTAAGAAGAAGAAATGTGTGGTGTATACAAGTTTAATATGGTGAAGACTCATAATACAGAAAGAACCAGAAGCCCCGTTCAACTGATATTGCAAGCTGCAGGCTGTGTCCAAAATCAAAACAAGTGACCCCCGCTCGCCTCACTTCCCACCCGCGTAATATTGCTAGCTCAGACATTATTTGCCCATTTTCGGGGTAAATGTTATGAGCATGGGGGTACGAAAATAATAAAATCAAAATTTTATTGTCCTTTTCTGTGCATGTATTAATACATATATGGTTTGCTTTGATAACATTATTTTTTCAAGTCGTTTAAAATATTTTTGAAGTAGTTACACATACTACAATGTTTAACCTTTCAAGTCCGTCATTTACCCGACGTCAAAATCGCGTAAATACCTTATCGGACCGACGTCATTTGACACTTGAGATTTTTTCGTCCGGCGAGCAAAAAAAACGTCCGTGTCGATTTTTTGTTGCCTCCAGCTACTTAGAGATAAGTTTTATGGCTTCCTGAATAGGCAAACCATAACATAAACATTGTGAGTCGTTCTAAAATACGTTTTGGTTTATTATAAACAATGGAAATTGAGACAATGACTGAGCATGTCTTTGTTCCCGTTTGTTGTTGATTTGTCATAGAACTGCTGTCTCAATTTGCTCGAAATTTTGGATGTTACTTATTGAATAGACTAATAATCGAACAGCAGTATTTTTTTGGGAATCCTACTCAACATTTTCGTAATATTTTAACTCAAACTTCATATCGCGCGGAGGTCAACGCCCGTGTTGTGCACTCGAAAATTCAAATGATTTATAAAACTAGTTTTCTTATTGAAACTAGTTAGTTTTTTTCTCTAATAAGAAAATACATTGTTTACATACCATTTTATACACCAGGATCCCCATAATTCACCATGAATCACTCAAAATAAACACAATTCTCATATCACTGCACATTGTTCACAAAGGTTTGTTTACGTTTCATATTTCGTCGAAATATAAGTTTTTATGATGCTATTTGATGCGAATATTACCTAAAACGATGTAATAACTACTTCTAAATGAATATTTATCCACTTATCGTCGAAAACACACAAATAATAAGAAAAAACACTATAAAACTAGAAAGCATACCACGAAAAAGTACCGATGACCAACGAGTTCGAAACGTCTTTTTCAACTTTTTTTTTTCGTGTTACCAGATTATATTTTCCATAGAAATTTAGTTCAACCAACTGTGTGTGTAAATAGCATTACAGTAAAATTGTCGCAGACGATATAGAACTTTATTTATATTAAGAAATAAGGCTAAAAACCGCCTGAACGGCGCGGTCGGGAATGCGACCACATGGCTTTTGGGACCAAAAAATGGCGGTTTCGAATGCGACCAAATGGAGTTGAGCGGAAGCCCTCTGTAGGTAATAAAAACAAAGGAAATCAAAACTCTTAAATTGGCAACACGTACAAGATGGACCCATTATTCACGATGACAATTACAAATTGAACCAATTATTCAATAATTATTTAATAACTCAATGCGCTACTTGCAAAATATCGGTGTGAGCGCTCACAACGCTATTTTTCTAATACGGAATGCTCCCCTTCTTATAGTGACATAATTGACATTGACTTGGTTGACACTTCACGTTAGAAAATAATAAAGTGAAAAAATAACACAAACAAATAAGTATAAGTACTGAGTAAAAATGTCTTGTTGTGTTTCTGGATGCTCGAACACTTCAAAGGAAAATAAAAGTAAATTAAATGATGTGAAATTCTATTGCTTTCCCGCGGATAGTACTCACTTTCCTTGGTTACGTGATAAACGACAAAAGTGGATAAATGCAGTAAAGAAACATGTGTAAGTATGAGTTTCAAACATTCAGAAGTTAATTTATAATGTTATTTGTAAAAATAGCTGAGTGTTTAATGTAGTACTACTAGTCAATACAAACAAATCTGTGAGTAAACATAACCTCAAAAAATGTTGTTTCAGTAAACATCAAAATAACGGGGTCCCTAATAAATATACTACAATATGCAGCGCTCACTTTATTGGCAACCGTAAATCTGAAAATCCTTTACATCCGTCATATGTTCCCACAATTTTCCCTGGTGAAGAAAACAATCCGAAAAAATTGATTAAAAAAGTACAAAGATTTGAAAGACGTCAACGTCGAATGCAACGAACTGAATTCGTAGAAGCAATAACTTTTGTAAATTGTTTAGAAGAATCTACTACTGCAATAAGTGTACAGTCTGGAGAACCAGAAAAGCTAAGCGTTCGTTGCCAAAAGGATGATTCATCTAGTGAAAATCACTTATTGGTACCATACTTTTTCTGCAGTTTGATAAATTCAAATGGTGTCTGCAGAGCTGAAGTTCAGGCTAACATTCATGATTAATTAATGGTTCGGGCTAAAAATCACGCTGTCTCCCCAGGCTTCGTATCCGACAGAGATAGTATCAGTGATTAGCAGTTAGACGCTAGTTTACACGCACAACGTTATTGAGTGAGATGCAGGAGCATTTATAGCAAAACATTCGCGAAAAAATTAAGAAAAGTCCTTCGGAAGATGGGGTTTTATGAAAAAACCACGGCATAAATCAATGACCAATAAAGTTTATTGAACTTATCGATAATTGAACTTTGCCGGTACCGTCTTGGTTTTCGAGATTTTACACTCCTTTTATTACTTAAACACGCCCAAAGCTAGGTTAAATTAGCAAGAAAAACGAATCTTTGTTGGCTCATAACTTTTTAATAGCTTTTTATTTTAGTATTCCGTTTTCGTACCGACAATATTAATAATGAGACAAAACCATACCATGTTTAAGTTTTGATGTACATTGTCAAACAGTGGAGTAAAACCCTCCCGAAGTTATGGAAAAAATGTGGACAAGTGTCAGCTTAAGTACTCACAACAGTCACAACAGTTTTTGTATTTAGAAAGTAGTAATAAATAAAATATTTTAATTTATTTTTAGGTCTGCAGAGTTTGCCTAGCTCTAGATGTCAAGATGTACGATATGAAAGATTTTAAATTGGGTGAAATGTTTCAAGATATAACTGGGATAAAGGTGAGTTTTTTTTACCGAAAACCCTTTTTCTAGCCTTCCCTAGCATTTTCCCAACCAGGTTGGGGTCGGCTTCCAGTCTAACCGGATGCAGCTGAATACCAGTATTTTACATGCTGCTACTGCGTATCTGACCGTCACAGCCCAGTTAGTGGGTAATACGATACACTTTGCAAAGACTGGTTGTCAGACTTTCGGGTTTGACGACCCGTAGCGACTTTCAAAGATCTCCCTCTCACAGAGAGGACGCCTGTGCCTCAGTAGAGGAAACATTATAGGCAGATCAAAAAATAATAGACTATTTTCCAATTTTTCAAAAACTATTTAAATTTGAAGATTGGAACGAAATATTAAAAAAAAAAAAAAAAAAAATTTCTCAATTAAAAACAAATTTATTTTTCGTTTTTTTGAATTTACCACCAAAACGCTCGTTACAAGATATTTAATGGAAAGAAAGTGGTATTAATGGTGTACGGTGCCTCTGTGCATAAATGTTTCTAAAGGTGTACCAGTGCCGTTTACACAAAGCTAAAAAAAAGTCATTGTAAGGAGCGTTATGGCTGTAAATTCAAACAACGAAATATTTATTCGACAATAGTAGTATTAGTTTGTTTTTAATCGACAATAGTATTTATTTTGTCAGGCCATCGACAAAAAAGGCAGCATGTTACAGCGGGTTTGCTGGGAGTGTACTGCTCGCCTCACAGCGGCAGCAGCGTTCAGAGAAAAAGCGCTGCTAAGCGATGCGCTGCTGAAAGACCAAGTCAAAGAAAGTGACATTGTAACATTAAAACAAAATCACAGTTCTTTGAAATCACCTCTGTCTATTAAAACAGCATTTACTTCAAATTATATTGAATGCGAAGACACTATGACCAAAAACAATGAAATAGATAATATATTCATTCTCAATGATGAGACGGTTAGAAAAGAAAGAAAAAGTAAAATAAGAGTAAAAGAGAAAACGATAGAATTTGAGGAGTATGAACCTTGGATTGACGTTCCTGTGAAGACGGAGGTAGAATCTGATCCCATAGCTGACAATAACACCCGATTCCAAGATCGAAAAACCGATACATTTTTTGAACTACCGTTCAATGATACATCTCCCAGAGAAGATAGTGAAGATGAATTGACGAATTCTGAAGAATATATTAATTATTATAATGATAATATTATAAGCGAAGATATCCGAAATGAAGTCCCAGTAATAAATGATGACAACATCATATTTGTAGAAAACAATGGTAATGTAGAGAAAAAACCAAATCTAGATGGTATCGGTAATATTGTGGATGGGTCGTGGAGTGAAGAATACACACAAAGCTCTTCAAAAGCTGTCAAGTCTAAGAAAATGATGAATAGTAAGGTTCGGATTAAGAAAGAAGTGTTTTCAAATATCAGGTAAGAAACAAATCTTCGTTTTAGTAACCCCCGACGCAAAAACGACGGGGTGTCTGAGGCAACGTAGCTCCCGAACGGATAAACCGATTTTGATTTTGTATTTTTTGTTTGAAAGTTGAGTTAGTCGGGAGTGTTCTTAGACATGTTTAATCAAAATCGGTTCAGCCGTTTGAAAATTATCAGCTCTTTTCTGGTTGATGAAGGGATTTGAGCGTCTTTCACAGGTCGAGTCGAAATTTGGTATTATATTCGTTCAATGATATTAGGCGAACAAAGTAACCTTGAACTGATGCTGGAGCAACACCTGGAATTTCCAGGATACCCAAGTTACTCACCAACAAACAGCAAAAGTATCGTGTTTGGGCTCATTGAAAAGGTCTCAATGAATAGGTTATGGACACATGGTGAACTTGAAGAGGATTAAGGATAAATTAGTAACAAACTTCACTGTGGCAAAAATACGCAACGCTGCGCAGATTTAAGCGAGACATTAAATTTAAAAAGCAGGAAATAAAAGTTAAATAAACAAAACAAAATTATCTTTTTAGAGTTGTTGTGTCGGTTTTTTTTTTAAATTTAACTTTTCTTTTGGTGAATACGCCTGCTTTTGAACTTGATCACGACCGATGGAAAGCGATGGATGATGTCTGAGGATGGAACGAGCGTGTGCCTGTTCACTGTTGCTTTGAAGGTAGAGAGAACACAGACGTTGGCAGATAGTTCCACACTAACTGTGCTCGGAGAGAGCACGAATATGAGAACGAATTTATGACACATACTAGCAGCGCTCCGCGGTTTCACCCGCGTAGGTCCCGTTCCCGTGGGAATACGGGGATAAAATATAGCCTATGTCACCCGGGGATAGTGTAGCTTCCCAACAGTGAAAGTTTTTTTTTTCAATTCAGTAGTTTCGGTGCCTTTTCATTGCAAACAAACAAATCTTTCCTCTTTATAATATTAGTATAGATACCTACGCACTATGCGGTTAGCCAGAATGCGGGGTCAGCCGGCCGGTTGACCGCAATCAAAAATATGTACGAGAAAGTAGTTTTTATCCGCACTACGATGCGGCTGCCCGCCGACCGCTCCGGTCGTTCTGAGCGCTCCGGCCAGACCGACGGCGAGCCGGACGGTTGCTGTACACAATACGCGGATAGTGCTAGTTTGCGGTTGCCCGCCATTGACGTTGTACGTGTTCAACGACGCTCGTGAATTTTATTGATGACAACAGATAATTAACTATAGATTTTGATACAGAAAAATTTATAATTGACATAAAAAATAGGCCTTAGGTTTATATAACGCGAGTAAATTTATATTTATTAATAGCTGCGACTTCTTCCGACGTCCATCTTCGAAATGAGTCGAACAAACCGCAAACCACGACGGTTTCGTTCCGGTTGCGGTTGCGAATACCCGCGACCCGGCTAACCGCAAGCGCAACAGTCTGTAAGAGAATCGGTGGTGTGGGTGCATGGTAAAAACTTAAAAAAAAAAAAAAACAACCGACTTCCAAAAAACACTAGAAAGTGAAAGATAACTTTAATTTCGGAAGGCGATGACCAGAAATTAATAAAATATATATCAAAAGTCACCGACTTCCGAGATTAAAGTTATTTTTCACTTTCTAGTGTTTTTTTGGAACTCGGTTGTTTTTTTTTTTGAAAAAAGTTTTTATTTTTCACTTTTTAGTTATGGTACCTACCCCAAACCAATTCGAAACTTCGTCATCCTTGGGGTCAAAACAATGCATATCTATGCGATAGCAGCAATCGCGGTTAATTTGCTGTCTTTTTTCGAAGAGTTCCGTTGTCTGTCTCCGAAACGCATCATCAGATCTATATGAAATTTAAATGGGACCATTTCGGAATAAATGCCTTTCTAAAAAAAAAAAGAATTATGCAAATCGGTCTATATATGACGGAGTTATGCCCGAACCTCCACTTAACTCCTAACCGTTAAAGAGTTGTACCTTCCTAAATCAGCTCAGCGTCATGAGATGATGATGACCATACGCAAATGTCTCAATAGCTTTAGAAAATATATGAAAAACATTGTTAATACCTACAAACTTTGAGGATTGCCCTCGATTTTCCTGGGATTCCATCATCAGATCCTGATTTGGTGCCAATAGGACCACCTCAGGACTATACTCTTTCAAATAAAAAAAGAATTTTGAGAATCGGGCCACAAATGAGGGAGAAATCGGGGAACATAAAAAAAAAAAAAATACTTTCGGTGGAACACATAACCTCCTCCTTTTTTTGAAGTCGGTTAAAAACTGAAATTAGTTTATGTAGGAGCCATCTATGTATTGTAATGTATGTGTACTCCTGAATAAATAAAATAAATGTGTATTGAATATTTATCCACAGTTATTTTGAAAAATATTAATTTATCTTTAATAACAAATATAGTTTTTTTTTTCCGTCCAGGAATAACGAAAATTTAAAAGGAAAGATAATTGCATTGAAGAGAAGAGGTCTTTCTGTACCTGCTATAGCTAAGGAAACTGGAGCATCGGTTAGTATTAGAATATAACACTCTTTATTATGTCATCATTTACATAGGCCTCCTAGGCTCCTCCACTTCGACCGGTCCTATGCTTCCCACATTCAGCGGATTCCCGCGGCCTTCACAAGGTCATCGGTCCACCTTGTGGGGGGCCTTCCCACTCTACGTCTTCCGGTACGCGGTCGCCACTCCAAAAACTTTCGGCCCCATCGGCCATCTGTTCTGCGAGCAATGTGCCCTGCCCACTGCCACTTAAGTTTGGCAATTCTTCGGGCTATGTCGGTGGTTCTGCGGATCTCTTCATTTCTGATTCGATCACGTGAGGAAACTCCGAGCATAGCCCTCTCCATTGCCCTTTGGGTGATTTTAAGCCTTCTGATAAGGCCCATTGTGAGTGACCACGTTTCTGTGCCATATATCACTGGCAACACACACTGGTCAAAGACTTTCGTCTTGAGACACTGCGGTATTAGGGACACCTACAAGACTAAAAAAAAACGTAACACAAACATTGTTTTTTTTTTTCAGATAACGTCTATTCACGGATATTTGCATCGCCATATCCGTAACTTCAAAATGTACCATAGATCTTCCACTCTAGGACGAGAAGAGAATGATATAGAAAGTGATTCAGAACAGAATAACTATTATAACGAACCTGGCAAAGAAATTGCAGCTTGTTCTGCGGATGTCAGGCGACGGTTGCGGAATGCGGGTCTAGAACACATCCTCATGATAAAGCCTGAAATAACTGTGAATAGGGGACAGAAAATAAGGTAATTATGCATGTGGCGACATCTACAGTACAATTATTTTCTTGAATCTCCTTCGGCAAACTTCGTGTAGGTCAGTCGTCGGATTACTACCAGTTGCACTTTGCACTTGGTGCAGACCGGACGCTCTCAATCGACTTGGAAGTATACAGGGTAAGTTTTTTATACAGTGCGCAAATTGTAACCATGAATTCAGCATATCATTCTAGAAACCCTAGCGCAGAAGTTTTTCGCCGGATATACAAAAATAAATCAGCTGTTTCATAGAAAAGTGCAATACCTACGCGGTCAAAATGTATGGGACAGCTGATTTTTTTTTTTATCCGGCGAAAAATGTCTGCGCTAGGGGTTCTAGAATGATATGCTGAATTCATGGTTACAATTTGCGCACTGGATAAAATCTTTTCCTATATAGAGTTTTTAATACTATGTTGTATCATAAATAAATTCACATGTTATGTAGAAATAAATGAACGCACATATTACATACACACATAGTCACATATATACACACACACACACACATAGTCACATATACACACACACAAACACTCTCACCCTCACGAACACTCTCCTCACGCCACGCCTCTACATTATGCAAAATAACACATTCAAAGTTTTTGTGTTTTTAATTAATTTCCAATTTTTTTTTTCTTGTTGTAAATGTTAATTTATTTCATAGTCTGGAGCAAATGTCTTCAATGTATTTTTTGTGGGGCGTTGATAGCCGCGCCACAGTATTTTACTTTTGCAGCTATCTTCGTTTCGTTTGTAATGCTATACCTAAACTGTTCCTAGTAAACTTTTTTTGTTTTACTTTAAACTTAATGTTATTTATTAAAAAAATGGGAAGAAAGATCGTTTGCATTCGGAAATGCGACAATTCTTTGGACAGGGAGGGACAGTAGGAAAATAGTTGTACGGTCACGACATGCTTCAGGGTCATTCTCATTATTTGGTTGACTTCGGTGTCATGTTTGTTATCTAATTTAGGCATGAAATATCAAATCTAGAGTTAACACTCTACTACTAACATGCTTTAAATTAACTCTAGATTTGATATTTCATGTTAACAAGGCCTAAATTCAAAAAAAAAATGACACCGAAGTCAACCAAATGATGAGTCTCCTGAGAATGACCCTTCAACACTTTTCAAATTTCGCGCGTAATTTGACGAAAACTCTGGACGTAATGGACGCCATATTGCTCTATGGGTATGACGTCAGTATCTGTGTAAACAAATGGGTTGATAATTTGTATTATAATTAATTGTCTATAATTTCAAAAAGAGTTGGAAGAATGGAAGATAAAAATCTTCCATAAAAATTACTTTGGTTACTAAAAGAATAAAAGTAAAAAGTTATTCAATTGATTAGTTTAAACAGCGGTATGACGTAATAACATGGCGGCTACTATGTCATGGTGTTCAAAAACAGATAAAAAAAAAAAATGAAATCTTTGAATGAAATTTTAAAATTAATTTTGTGATTTCATGAACTAAAACCAACATTTTCCGACTGGATTTTGCCTAAGCTATCTCAATAATATATTTTTAGATTTTTTATGCAGTAAAATATACTATTATACATATACAATATCCTGATCACAATCATCGGGCAGTTGCCCACCAGACACGACACCCGTCTGGTCGGAGATCCTCCCTTTTCTATGGAGGATGAGCGAACTTCACACCTTGTTTTTTTTTTTTGGGTGGGAAATCATCAAATAACTTCTCCTGCTCTGAGTGGAGCAGGAGGTCGTGTCAGACTTTTACCACGGTAATATAATCATACAGTATTGTAACTCGGCCATATTTTTGAAATATACTTTTTTATATTAACAAAAAAATACTTTGTGAATTGAAAATGCGTGTTGTTTTTGAATTGGTAGATTTAATTATAACAAATCGGTCTTATAAATTTGCGACCGAAAAATACTTGCGCCTCGACTGAGACGTACGAAATGCTTTATTATTAAATTTTAAAGTACAAAAAATCCGCATTCTAATATAAAGATTAATTAAAAATTGTTTTGGGAAATATCATGTACTTGAACTTATTTTTAGTGAAAAAATCGCGCGGTTATTATAAAAAAACAACACACCGTCCGTTCGTCACTGCGGAACAGTCGCGACTGTCTGCGTGCCGAGCGCATGCCGAGATCGAGGCGCGTAGGTATAACTCGCGTTTCGTCCGTTTGAATGAAGTTGGAATACTGTATAGATAATATAACCGTACTTTTACTGACTAAAACTCACCCGTGTTCCCTCAGTAGCCTGTATGCCAGGGGCGGCGGTATCTCTTTCGAACAAACCCGCACCCCTGGCAGGTTCGCACCCCTGGCATACATATACCTCTAAATGTCTTTTACCACTGCTCTCAAAACGGTGAAGGAAAACATCGTGAGGAAACCCGCATGTCCTAGAATCAAGAATTAGAAAACATGTGACATCTACCAACCAGCACTGGGCCCACTCCCTCTCACAGAGAGGAGGCCTGTGACCCAGCAGTGGGAATATTTTAAGCTATGTTGAAATGCCTTTAAATGTTTTTCTTTTAAATTTCAGTACGCATAAAGCGCTCCATGACGATTTAAAACAGCGAATAATTGCGCTGAAACAAGAAGGAATGACTAACAACCGGGTGGCTTACCTGCTGAATACTACGGTGAGTTTGATCAATAACTTCGTTTAAATCCACCTATACCTGTGCCTCATACATCTTCGAATTATAGGCAGAACAGTTATATTGTGCGCGCAAGCAGGAACTTCAGTGACATATGCAAAGAATATAATTTTGATCCATTCACAGTTAGTGTGAATTCGGCAAGAGGGTGCTTAAGCCTTAAGTTTTTCAAGTAGCGGTAGGTTAATTATATTTGTTTTTTATTATTTTTTCTATTGTTTTAGTCATGTAATTGTAAAACTTTGTATTTATATTACTTTTCTGTTTATTAAGGCGATGTGTGGTTTTCTTTGTTTTTGCTCACACCATAAACGTGAGGATTTACAATTGGTTTTCCGGTGACTATAGCTTCCTTTTTTATCTGTTTTTAATAGCTGTAAGTCCTCCATGCTCTTAAATAAATATTACCTTATAATAGATATAGCAGCGCTCCGCAGTTTCACCCGCGTGGTTCCCGTTCCCGTGGGAATAAGGGGATAAAATATAGCCTATGTCACCCGGGGATAGTGTAGCTTCCCAACAGTGAAATAATTTTTCAAATCGGTTCAGTAGTTTCGGAGCCTATTCAATGCAAACAAACAAATAATCAATCAATCAATCAATCAAATCTTTCCTCCTTCTAATATTAGTATAGATATTTTCCAGCAGTTTTAGCACGAGAACCGTAGACAAGCTCAAACGCGACATTTAGATCTTCCTAGTTCAATTGACTTAGACGATCTCAATCGGCATTTCTCCACAGTTTCTAAGATGGATCGTCTAACCAAACAACAAACTCTTTCTTTAATTTCTGGTCTAACGCGTCCTCATATTAACCCTTTCAGTTTCATTCCAGTTGAACCGGGAGAGATGAGAAAGATCGTTCTCTCCATTAAATCTAAAGCAGTGGGATGTGACAATATCACCCGTGGTATGATCATAACTATTTTGGATCACCATTACCCACGTTATAAATTTTTCCTTGTACTCCGGGGTAATCCCTTCCCTGTGGCGCAAAGCCTATGTTTGCCCACTACCTAAGGTTTCTAATCCCTATCTTCCTACTGACTTCCGTCCTATTTCTATCCTTCCCTTCTTATGCAAAGTGCTTGAAGCCTGTGTCCACAAACAATTCTCCAACTTTGTTCATCTCAAAAAATTTATTAGTCCTCTTCAGTTTGGGTTTAGGCCTGGGCACAGCACTGTTTCCGCCCTCCTTAAAGTGACTGGCGATCTAAGGGCAGGAATGGAAGACACTAAACTAACTGCTCTAGTATTGGTTGATTTCTCGAATGCTTTTAATACCGTCAGTCACGACATCATATTAGCCATTCTGTCACATGTTATGGTCTCTCCCGAAGCACTGGAATGGTTCTCCTCTTACCTTCAGGAACGTCAGCAATCCGTTCATGTTGGGGATTCTTCCTCTTGCTGGTGTGGTTTGGAAACTGGCGTTCCTCAAGGCGGTATACTTTCTCCTCTTCTGTTTTCTATTTTTATTAATCTTATAACTTCTGAACTTCTGTGTGCGTATCATCTGTATGCAGATGACTTGCAGCTATACTATCAAGGAAAAGTCGATGAATTACCTGACGCTATCGACAAACTAAATAGGGACTTAGTAGCCATAAAAACCTGGGCTGATAGATTTGGTGTAGCTGTAAACCCTACGAAATGTCAGGCGATCATCATTGGCAGTCCTCGCAGTATTAGCAAGGTGGCTGGTACAATCTTGCCACCAGTTCTCTTCAATGGTACGATCGTTCCTTTTAGCACTGACGTAAAGGACCTAGGCTTGCATATCGATAGTTCCCACAGCTGGCATATTCAAGCTTACTGGAACTGGAACTTAAAAGGTTACTGGAACGCTGCGGGCTCTGTATCGATTGAAAAATTTATTGCCATCGAGTACGAAAGCAATGCTTGTGCAGTCCTTAATCTTCCCTATCATTGATTATGGTGATGTGTGCTACTATGACCTGAATGCAGATCTTCTCGACAAACTCGACCGTCTTCTCAATAATTGCATTCGATTCGTTTTCAATCTGCGTAAATATGATCATGTCTCTGCACATCGGTCCCTTTTAAAGTGGTTGCCCATACGCCAGCGTAGAGAGCAAAGGGCGCTGACCACCTTGTTTTCATTTCTCGATTCTCCCTCTTCCCCTGTTTATCTAGCCCCCCACTTTCAGTACATTTGCGCTAACCACAATAGAAATCTACGCTCATCGCACAATCGTCTGCTTCAGTGTCCCACTCACCGCACAGACTTCATTCACTCTTCTTTCTTCGTTCAATCTATCTCTCTGAGGAATGCGCTCCCCCAGGAAATCAGGATGGCAACCAACCGATTATCCTTCAAGTTTAAAGTTCGCGAACACATTCGCAAAAAGGTGGCAGTATCATTACAACGGTAATGTTTTCTCATTGTTTGTCTTATTTGTTTTTAGTCAATTCGTTTTTTATGTACATTTATTTGTGCTTATATTTATATTAGGTCTTTACCTATGAAATTGCCGTTCTGCAGTACTGGCCATTTCAAATCAAATAATTTTTGTTTGGCTAAGAATTCTAATTTCAAATTAATTTTATTTTAAAAACATGGTTTTTTTTTTCTAAAAGTAGTCATTTCTTTATTGATTAGTGTTACATTTTCATCGCATTTCAATCTTTTTCGTCATCATGGATACGTTAAAAATTCGAGTAATTATGGAATATGAGTACCGTCGTGGCAGCAACGCGGCACAAGCGGCACGCAACATCAACGACGTTTACGGAGCTAACACTACAAACCAACGCACCACCTGTTATTGGTTTGCTCGCTTCCGTTCTGGAAATTTCGACCTGAAAAATGAACCTCGCGGTCGTCCGAAGACTTTGGTCGACAATGACGAATTAAAGGCGATTGTGGAAGCTGATGATACACAATCTACGGCTGAATTAGCAGCAGCTTTCGACGTTAGCGTCAAAACAATATTGGTCCATTTGCGTCAAATTGGCAAGGTAAAAAAGCTTGACAAATGGGTGCCCCACGAACTCAATGATCGCCAGCGCGAAGTACGCGTCGAGACGTGCCTTGCACTGCTCAACAGACACACAAATGAAGGAATTTTGAACCGCATTGTTACCTGCGATGAAAAATGGATTCTGTTTGATAACCGTAAGCGCTCAGCAAGTTGGTTGGATCCTGGTTCAGCACCTAAACAATGCCCTAAACGAAAACTTACCCCTAGAAAAGTGATGGTCACTGTTTGGTGGTCTAGCGCCGGTGTGATTCATCACAGCTTCTTACCAAACGGGGTGAGCATTACTGCAGATGTGTACTGTGAAGAACTGAACACAATGATGGAGAAGCTGGCGCATCTCCAACCAGCATTGGTCAATCGCTCGTCTCCGCTGCTCCTGCACGACAACGCGCGACCTCATACTGCACAGCAGACGGTCTCCAAGTTGCAAGAACTGGGGTTGGAAGCTCTCCGTCATCCGCCCTACTCACCAGACCTTGCGCCTACAGACTACTACTTTTTCCAGAATTTGGATAACTTCTTGGCGGGAAAAAAATTTAATACCCGAGAGGCAGTACAAAATGCCTTTGAAGAATTTGTTGCCTCCCGTCCAGCTGATTTCTTTAAGAAGGGCATCAATAAACTGCCACTGCGATGGCAAAGATGCATTGATTGCATGGGTGATTACTTCGATTAATACAAATAAAAAATTCATGAAAAAAATTCGTTTAAATTTTTTCATACAAAACGGCAATTTCATAGGTAAAGACCTATTATTATACCAATGCGACCGGTCTTGTGCTTCCCACATCCAGCGGATACCCGCGGCCTTCACAAGGTCATCGGTCCACCTTGTGGGAGGCCTTCCCACTCTACGTCTTCTGGTACGCGGTCGCCACTCCAGGACCTTTCGGCCCCATCGGCCATCTGTTCTGGGAGCAATGTGCCTTGCCCACTGCCATTTAAGTGAAGTGGAGGAGCCTGGGGGAGGCTTTCGGCTGAAATGATGATGATAATGATGATACCAATGCGAATTCAATATTCTTAGTTAAGACAAGACAACGTCTGACGGGTCAGCTAGTTAGACTAAAATCTCTTTTATTTTTTAGCGACTCACGGTTCGCAAATGGTGGAATCGCTGGTGCAATGACGGCCATATGAACAACCTCAAAGGTACGAGAAAAAAAAGGAAGACAACGCCTCAAGAAGACCAACTTTTAATAGAGCGGGTTGCTCAGGAACAAACCGTCCACACGCCCTCCCTGGCTAAGGAGTTAGGCGTTTCTGCAACGTAACAATCATCTTTATTCTGCTATGTTCTATACTTTCTATTCGTCGTTATCTCGATAGTAATCACTAGAGATCGGATAATCGGATGCATATTTACCTAAGGTTTTTTTTTTTTGTGTGGGCAGTCATCAAATAACTTCTCCCGCTCTGGGTGGAGCAGGAGGGCGTGTCAGACTCTTACTGACTAAAACCCACCCGTGTTCCCTCAGTAGCCCGTATGCCAGGGGCTACGGTATCTCTATTGAACAAACCCACACCCCTGGCAGAAAAAATTAAGCTTCATCACGAGATTTGAACCCAGACCTATGAGTTTCTTAATCCAAGACGATATGCTGCACGCTACCGGAACTAAGGTTAATTTTTAGTTATGAAAGTGTCTTCTTAAAATTATTATTTTTGTACAAAATATCCCGGGATTCCAGGAACACCGGGAATTTATAAAGCTTTCTAGTCAGGTTTTAAAGTATGGAAGCGATTTTAAATTATTAGGATTGCATAAGTATTCAGATGCATATTTATTTAAACTAGCAGCGCTCCGCGGCTTCACCCGCTTTTTTTTTTTTGTTTGGGTGGGAAATCATCAAATAACTTCTCCCGCTCTGGGTGGAGCAGGAGGGCGTGTCAGACTTTTACTGACTAAAACCCACCCGTGTTCCTTCAGTAGCCCTTAAGCCAGGGGCTGTGGTGTCTCTTTCGAACAAACCCGCACCCCTGGCAGGCATCGACCCTTGCGGGTCCCATCATTTTTTGTGCTGACATCTCTTTGAGGCGCGCGTGGAACACAACGCGCCGTCGACTTGGGCTTGGTCCTTACCGGACAGTGAGCTACCCATTACTCGCCGTCCGCAAGCCCATGCCTACGGTGGCCGGAAATCGGCCTGGGATTCCCGACGCCCAGGGCGTCTCCGTATCTTGCGGTGGCTAGGGTCGCGAGGGCGCATATGCTGCCTCTCCCTCACGTGCGCCGCCTCCCTTTTCGCGAGCATCACTGCTTCGCTGAAGGAGGTGACGGCTCCCCATGCCCTCTCGCTCCGTACCATGGCCTGGACCAGGGCCGGACGCGAGAGATCGCCGCCGCCGATCGCCTCCACGAGGACACGGCGGTGCTCCGCCCAAGCAGGGCAGACCGCCACCGTGTGCTCCACCGTGTCCTCAGGGCGATCTTCGCAGTGGAAACACCCGGGCGTTTCCTCCCGCCCTATCCGAAACAGGAACCTCCCGAAACAACCGTGTCCGGTGAGGACCTGCGTCAGGCGGAAGGTGAGGACGCCATGCCGCCTCTCAAACCACTCCTCAAAGAGGGGACTTACCGCCGCAATCGTGGCGTGCCCAGGCTTCACCCGCTTAGTTAGTATTAGATCACACACACGATGACCGTCTTTACGTCACTCCAAAAAGGCACTTGCAGAATAACAGCGCTGTTGACAATAGGTCCGTCCGAAGTCACAGCATTTAGCTGAGCAAGGACCTGTTCGTGCACAATTGCGACGCACTGCCTAGTTGTTTTTATATTTATGGTTTGGTTGAAATAAAAGTAGTCACACTCTGCTTTCGGCATTTTGTTTTTGTTTTGCTTGATAATAGTTGCATGTGTCGTACGTAATCCATTTGTCTATGGTTTTGCACTATCAGTCATTGGACAATATTGTGAAAATTATCGACTTGAATACGGGGCTTTTGTCCACATTGTATGTGTGCATTTTGTTTCATAGTTTATTTTATTTTGTGTAATGTGCGTTTTGTTTGTGCAGAATAAACATTTTTTCTTTCTTTCTAGTTCCCTTTCCCGTGGGAATACGACGATAAAATACAGCCTATGTCACCCGGGGATAGTGTAGCTTCCCAACATTGAAAGAATTTTTCAAATCGGTTCAGTAGTTTCGGAGCCCATTCAATGCAAACAAACAATCAAATCTTTCTTCTTTATAATCTTCTTATATATACAATTCTCGTGTCACAATGTTAGTTACCGTACGTAAAAAAAAAAACTGCTGTTCCCTACATTTTGAAGAGTGATGCGAACATAAATGTAGGGAACAGCAGATTTTTTTTTCACGATTTCAGGTTTGGTCCCATAGTAAAAGTTGTTCATAATGATGAGTACAATAACCCCTTAACAGGAAAATGGTGAATCAAATTTCAACGTGTATATTGCACAAAACTTTTTTTTAAGCTAACCGTTATTATCAAGCAAAACGTGTTGGCCGTATAATTACTTTATGCATTTAAAATTGAATCTTAATGCCTTAAAATAAGATCGAATTTTCTTTGGCTCAATTGGTGGTAGGTATGGCAAGATACATATTTTTTTGAAAAATACCTTGATTAAAGTTACTGTAACCGATTCAGTAGTCATGAACAAACTACATTCAGTACTTCTGTTTTATTACTAACACGCTTTTATTCGCTTCACCTGACTCTGATTTTGACCCACTTCAAACGGTCTGTCAGGGGTGCGGGTTTGTTCGAAAGAGATACCACAGCCCCTGGCATACGGGCTACTGAGGGAACACGGGTGGGTTTTAGTTAGTAAAAGTCTGACACGGCCTCCTGCTCCGCCCAGAGCGGGAGAAGTTATTTGATGATTTCCCACCGAAAAAAAAAAAATACCACTTCAAACGGTCAGATTTTGTTTAAACTTTGTAGACTTATCGAGGACCGATGACAATTCAATAATTGCATAAATTTATTCCAAACTTAATGTTTAAACGTGACAAAAAAAAAAAAAACAAATCACGCTTTTGCAGTAGCAGAACAAAAAAACAAAAACTTTAAAAACCATTCAAGAACCCCATGCTTTTTTGAAATTATTTTCTGCTTTTTTTAGTTTCTTTTCTTTCATTTTTTACACCTATAAATATGTATTTCCTTGTAGGTGTGTAAGAAAAAGACTAAGGGAAGCCGGGTTTCAACTCAAGGAGAGGAGAGCCAGCATACCCCTGAGATCAGGCCGGAGTCATAAGTAAGTCATTAATTATACAGTACCCGGCGATAAATATTGCACATCGACCTTTGGAAAGAGACAATCTGCTAATTTCGGCTTCGTAGAGCGTTATCTCTGTCGACGAAATACAAACAGTCGTATCTATTAGGATCTGTTAAAACAATTATGATTTGCTTCTTTTGATAATTATTTTTAAATACACCACTTTAGGTTGGGGTAAAATAAAATGCCATAGACACAATGCCACAGGTGGTACAACTTTAAATTATTTAAATTTGGGGGTGCTAACAACTCTAAATATATATTTTGAACTGGATGCGACCGCACTCTATTGCACTTGAACAACGACTGACAAAACGTCACATAGGTAGTTTGCGACAGAGATAACGCTCTACGAAGCCGAAATTAGCCGATTGTCTCTATCCAAAGGTCGATGTGCAATATTTATCGCCGGGTACTGTACATACAGACCATCTGATAATTGGACATTTTGCTTATTATACTTACTTAGGGTTGCCAACTATATTGTTTTCAACAGTATTATACTGTTTGTCACTAAATTATACTTTTTACTGTTGAACAAAAATAAAGTATACAAAATACTGTTTTCAGCATCAAAATGCAAACACATTATAATGTATTGTTTTTATTTAGTCAGAGGGCGCTCACTGCTCAGTGCAGCGTAGCCACAAACAAATCACACTGAGTTTCTGAATGAATCTGTTAATGTCAAAAATTCAAGACTGTCACTCACTTACAGATATGCGAGTGAATGTGTGCGTTCTCAGAACATAACCTTTTTTCGCGTGGACCTTGTTTTTGTTTTACAACTTTAATAAATATGTAATATCTACTTTCTGTTCCCGCCACCTCAGCATTAGCATTCATTACTGAAAGAGTTTTTTCAGTAATGAATGCTAAGTGGCGGGAGGATAGAAATAGAGCATCTATTAATTTAATAAAAAATGAGCTCCTCATTTATTTTAATTTCAGTTATAATTGTGATGAGGCTTATGAAGTTTTTAAAAAAGATTGTAAATTAGTAAGTTGTGCGAAAAAACTCTAAAAAATATTATGTACTTAAAACACTAAATAAATAAAATGTTTTCCTAAAATACTGTTTAATATTCTTCATAGACCCGAATATACTTTATTTCTTGTAAAAAAAGTCGGCAACCCTAGACTTACTGCTCATTAGACGCTTCGCGCTGTTGGGCATTTAGCTACTTAGACCTTCTGATCAGGAGGACTAACAATTATTTTTTATTGTTCAGGGTCGATGACATTACCAAGCAACAAATAATAGCGATGAAACACAACGGCGTGTCTGTCACCGACATTGCCAACCAATTTCGAGTCACAGTAAGTTTTATTCCTACATCTATACTAATCACTTCACTTCAGCAAACAAAAATACTTCCACTGCTGGACATAGGCTTCCCCCAATTTGGGGGGTTTAGCCATAATCGCCACGCTTGGCAGGCGGGTTGGCGATCGCATGTTGGTAAAATGCATAGAGAACGCTGCAGCCCATTCTCTAGTAAGTCCCTTAGTCGCCTTCTACGACACCCACGGGAAGAGATGGGATGGTGCTATTCTTTTACGTCTGGCAACACGCGGAACATCCTATTACTACGTTTTTATTCAAACTAGCTTCCGTTCGCGGCTTCGCCCGCGTGGATGTCGGAAATTATTCCGCGGGAACGTACTACCAGGATAAAAAGTATCCTGTGTTAATCTATGTTATAATCTATCTGTGTGCCAAATTTCATCCAAATTCGTTCAGCCGTTTTTGCCTGATTGAGTAACAAAGATCTAATCATCTTCACAAACTGTCACATTTCTAATATCACGGACTACCCTTGTTTACTTTTAGGGGTAGATTTTCGAGAAAATCTGAAACACGTTATTCTTTATTTTTGGTTTAAGGTATAAATACTGAGTTTCGAGTTAATCAGACCGCGCGTTAAGATTCTTCTATACAAACTTTGACACCCCCCAATCCCCCTATAGGGGGTAGTTTAGAAAAACAATAAATGACCAACCTTATAATTTACTTAACAGGTTCCCTGTCCGATGAATCAAATATGATTCACGTGACACTTTTTGTACCGACACTGACAAGTTCATGAATCATATATGAACAAAATTAGTACCAAGTTTAAAGGCTTATTTCTGTTGGACGTAGCGGGATTTATGCAATTTTTAGTATAGGGACGTAGGGAGTACATTGTTTTCTGTCGAAAAAAATAAAAAAGTTAGGTAAATTATCTTATTTTTTTTTTATACGGATATGAATGTGCAAATAAATTTTACACAGTAAATTAGTATAAAGAAAAATAAAACGAACAATATTTATCTTAGCAAATTTATTGGAATAATACAAAAAGAATAGAAAAAAAAATGGTAAGGTGAGTATAAATTCGAATTTTATGCGTACTAATTATTTGCACGACCTTATATGATTCATGGGACTTAGGAATCTTAAAATCATCCACGTTTTTTTACGTTTTTTACGTCTAAAACACCTCTGACATGTTTCCAAAACACATTATATACCTTTTAAATAACTAACAGAAGCGAAATTTAAAAAAAAAGTGCTGGACATTACGTCATGAAAAATCTTTGTTATATGGGGACAGGGAACCTGTTAACTTAGTATTTGTGCCAATTTTCAAGCTTATTAACTCAAGGAATAAGATTTTTCATACAAACGAAATCCCCCCTTTTCACCCCCTTTAAGGTCGAATTTCCAAAACCCCTTCTTAGTGCTCCCCTACATTACAAAAGGAAGCCCGTGTGCAAAATTTCACGTTCCTAGTCCTAGTAGTTTCGGCTGTGCGTTGATTGATCAGTCAGTCAGTTTTTCCTTTTACATATATTCATACTTTTTGTATTTTAATGAATCATTGAGACTTGCCTGGCTTGATACTTTAATATTTTATTACTTACAAACATTTGTACGCCCTCTGGCATAACATAGCGCACTCTATATTATCTTTATATTTCATCATTATTGTACAGAGGTCAGCACAACAAGCTACCCCAATCTGTCAAATTTCTTTGATAGTTTTTCAACTTTATTACAAAGGAATAAGGTTCATGTTCAATTGAGAAAATTTGACAGTTTGGGATAGCTTGACCTGCTGGCGACTGTACCTACCTATGTTAAACAAATGAATAAATGACTTATAACTTATATCAAAGAAATAAAAGGACATCATTAATTTCGTAACCAAAAACTAAAGCCAGAAAAATAGGGACGCTGTTTTCTTATGGGACATGACATTTTCTTACACCTACTTCTTACTAATAATTAATTTAAACTATCTTCTGTCCGCGACAGTCCCGGATCTACGATTTTTATCGAACCGGGGCAGAAACTTGATAAAATGCATTTTGTTGTTTTTTTGTCCATTGTACAGCCATTAGTCAGCTGTGCTGTTTAACAGTGTAGAGATCACCCACCATACAGTCCCAAGAATCGTTTTATCCATTAGTACAGCTACATAAGAGCCTTTGACTGTAATATAGCTTGTTTATGGATGTAATCTTCGCTAATGTGCTGCTTGGGCAGTCCCTACTGACGGCGCCCGTTCACGGACATGACGTATGCATCAGCACCATTCAGCTCAACCATTTTGAAGGGAACTTAATGATCCAACACACACGCCACCACCAGCGAGACATTTGAGTGAGCATGACATACTCTCAGCTGCCAGGGCACATTCAAGTTAATGAAAGACGTACCCTGTAAATGTTTCCTTTATAGTCGGAACATAGTGCTCACACATATGCTATGCAATTATACAATACTAAAATTTGAATTTATACAATGCAAAGATATCTAGCTTTTACAGTCTTCAGCAGCTCCAACAATGTTTTCAAATGTTATTCAATTTAGTTTAAGCTACCTTGTGGAGCAGGACAAGCAGCGTTTGGCCAAGCATTTTTGTCAGCTATGTAATCCCCCCTTCCCCCCCTTCTACTTTAAGAATTCTATAAAAAAATGTCTTTTTTTTTTATTTCAGCGTACCTCCGTCTACTATTGGTGGCGCCGCTGGTGTGAAGAAAATAACATAAAAATACTAAATCGTAATAACAGAAGTAACGCTGAACAAGAACAGAGTTTAGCAGAATACCCTAACAATGAAAATATTGTGCAAATGCCGTCAATACTGTCATCAAAAAAAACTCTATGGGAGAAATTACCTGATGTGGAATTTGTATCTTAATATGAGCTAGCTCATTGAGTAGTATATATTCCCACTGCAGCAGGTTTAGCATGACTCTCTCTATTTCTACGAAGAATAGACAGTGCTTCTTCAATACAAAGTGACATTTCGTTTCTCCATTTTTGACATGGCACCGTAGATATCCTTCTACAATCGTGTCATCTTGTCATTCGTTTCCAACGATCTTTGTCTAGTTCCTTATTAATGTAGACTATTTCAGAAGAATTATTAGTAAGTAAGTAAGTATTTATTTGCATAAAACATGGTATACATGGTGTTACAATAATTTACAATAAAGATCTTACATGTTTTGCCAGAATTGTACTTCCCAAACTCACACACACACACACACAATCACACTCACACTGTCAAAATCACACTGACAACAAACTTTCTACTCGACGGCCTTAAAGTATACAGGATAAGTTTTTATCCAGTGCGCAAATTGTAACCATGAATTTAGCATATCATTCTAGAAACCCTAGCGCAGAAATTTTTCGCGGTTTGTACAAAAAAAATCTGCTGTTTCATAGAAAAGTGCAATACCTACGCGGTCAAAATGTATGGAACTGCTGATTTCTTTTTGTATATCCGGCGAAAAAGTTCTGCACTAGGGGCTCTAGAATGATATGCTGAACTCATGGTTACAATTTGCGCACTGGATAAAAACTTTTTCTGTATACGATTATCTACAAAATCATGGTTCCTTTTTAATTAACCGTGATAATTAATAGAAAAACAAAGCTATTTTCTCCTGCTGTACATCATTTAGTTAATAGTCATGTCTATTCTTCCGTCGACAAATTGGTGATCGTGCTAAACTGCTGGGACACGCCTACTCTTTGTGAGATGAAGTAGGCCGTTGTCCACCACGCGGGCCCAGTGCGGGTTGAAACCAAGTCAATTCTTGGAAATTTTGGTTATGTGCTGATGAGATTTATGTATTTATTTATTTAACACTTTAAGCACACAAATGTACAGAGGCGGACTTAATGCCATAGGCATTTTCTACCAGTCGACCTTTGGGTGATGCAGAGACAAACAGTGGTAGGTGCAATAAATTTGAGGAATATTTTAACATGAACGCATAAACCTATAAATATAATACATATATACCTAACTATATAAATATAAGCACAAATAAATGTACATAAATAAACGAATTGACTTAAAACAAATAAGACAAACAATGAGAAAACATTACCGTTGTAATGATACTGAGATATTTGAACTTATTGATGATCTTAATGATTATAATTCCGTAAATACATTCCTGTTACGGTCGTGTATCATATTTTGTCCAAAATACGTGTGCGTAGTCCCAGCGGAAAAATGACGAATTTCTTCATTTCAGTTAGGAGATATTTAGTTTATGGCGTCGTGTAATTGTGTATGGTAAATACAAATTTGAGCATCCAACCATTGGGGAGTTATTCAACAAAAACTGTTTCCGCTGGAACTACGTCATCCTAGCGGCACTTTTTTATCCTATGGACGTACAGGAATAAAAATACATTCAATAATTAGTATGTAACGAGAGGTAAATGTGTATGTTTAAATTAAATTTGTGTGTTATTAAACTGCGGAGATAATCAAGTTTCCGTTGCGCTGACGTTTGGCTATTTGATGAAAATCATGTAAAACAGTATAGTGCAGAGTTGTAAATTTTACGCACGTTGCTTTGAATTTGTGTATAAAGTGTGTGAAAACAGAATTTGGAAAAAAATTACCGTTCAGAAGATATACACGTAGAAGTAAAATAAGGTTATTAGGTCCAGGTACAGTCGCCAGCAGGTCAAGCCATCCCAAACTGTCAAATTTTCCCAATTGAACATAAATCTTATTCCTTTGTAATAAAGTTGAAAAACTATCAAAGAAATTTGACAGATTTGGGTAGCTTGATGTGCTGGTCTCTGACTTAAGATGGAAGTCTAGAGCCTAACTTATAACGTTTATTTGTTTCTTTTAAGGGTCGACCATGTCTTGCCAAGTTTCATTTATGAGCTCTTTGTAATTAATGAGCAATGGCATAATTTACTACGACTGGACCACTATATTGTATGTCATCCGATTGTAGGACATTTAATGGAAAAGAAGAATAAAACATATTCCGATATTTCGTGTATTATAGCAATTATTCAGATGTAAAATTTCAGCTCATTACACTAAATAATTAAAGAGATATAGAGGCGAGGCGAGAGGCCACTCAAACTTGGTCAGTTTCTCCATGTATTACGGTTGGTCTGGTATTTTTATTATATCTCTTTGCCACTAACTATAGAGTCAATCTTCTAAAATTGCCAGTATAGTAACATAGTACAGACGCCCGCACATCAAGCTACCCGAAACTGTCAAATGTTCCCAATTGAACATGAACCTCATGGTAATAAAGTTGAAAATGTATCAAAGAAATTTGACAGATTGGGGTAGCATGATGTGCTGGTGTCTGTACATGTGCGTACACAATAGCTTAGCAGAAAATACAAAAACTGCATTACCTTTGTAGGTATTTTTATTCATTATATACTCTTAAAAGTATTTATTAGTTAAGGACTAAGTAATTACAATTTTAAAAAAGGACAACATTTTTATAAAAGTATTAATACCATTGATATTGGATGCATTTGCACAGTGGAATGTTTAGCTACACCTCTGCCTTTTCCTGCGGAGGAAATAAGTATGATGTTAAGTTACAATAAATGTAATTTTAACTAAGTGTTTTAAGTAGTGCAAATTAATAAAAATAAATCTTAACTTGTGGTTTTTATTCATTACCTCAGCAGCGACTATTATTTCTATGATGTTATCTGCCTAGCTTTTTATCCCCAACTATGTCGGGATCGGCTTCCTGTCTAACCAGATGAATGCCAGTATTTTACATGGAGCGACTGCCTACCTGACCTCCACAACAGCAACAGTAACTGAATAACTCGAAACCCCCTGGTAATCAGAACTTTCGGGTATCTAACGACCCGGTAACGACTGTAAAAGATGTACGACTGATAACCGAGACCAACGGTTTAACGTGCTTTCCGAGGCACGGCGGAGTTTTGGTATGTAAAGATAGTCAACCGTCCACGTACCAACCGCGGCAAGCGACACACAGGTGATACAATAATCTTTTGGCGACACCCAACATATTTGGGATTGCAGATTTAAAACACTAGAAATAATAGGTCTTTACCTATGAAATTGCCGTTTTGTATGAAAAAATTTAAACAAATTTTTTTCATGAATTTTTTATTTGTATTAATCGAAGTAATCACCCATGCAATCAATGCATCTTTGCCATCGCAGTGGCAGTTTATTGATGCCCTTCTTAAAGAAATCAGCTGGACGGGAGGCAACAAATTCTTCAAAGGCATTTTGTACTGCCTCTCGGGTATTAAATTTTTTTCCCGCCAAGAAGTTATCCAAATTCTGGAAAAAGTAGTAGTCTGTAGGCGCAAGGTCTGGTGAGTAGGGCGGATGACGGAGAGCTTCCAACCCCAGTTCTTGCAACTTGGAGACCGTCTGCTGTGCAGTATGAGGTCGCGCGTTGTCGTGCAGGAGCAGCGGAGACGAGCGATTGACCAATGCTGGTTGGAGATGCGCCAGCTTCTCCATCATTGTGTTCAGTTCTTCACAGTACACATCTGCAGTAATGCTCACCCCGTTTGGTAAGAAGCTGTGATGAATCACACCGGCGCTAGACCACCAAACAGTGACCATCACTTTTCTAGGGGTAAGTTTTCGTTTAGGGCATTGTTTAGGTGCTGAACCAGGATCCAACCAACTTGCTGAGCGCTTACGGTTATCAAACAGAATCCATTTTTCATCGCAGGTAAGAATGCGGTTCAAAATTCCTTCATTTGTGTGTCTGTTGAGCAGTGCAAGGCACGTCTCGACGCGTACTTCGCGCTGGCGATCATTGAGTTCGTGGGGCACTCATTTGTCAAGCTTTTTTACCTTGCCAATTTGACGCAAATGGACCAATATTGTTTTGACGCTAACGTCGAAAGCTGCTGCTAATTCAGCCGTAGATTGTGTATCATCAGCTTCCACAATCGCCTTTAATTCGTCATTGTCGACCAAAGTCTTCGGACGACCGCGAGGTTCATTTTTCAGGTCGAAATTTCCAGAACGGAAGCGAGCAAACCAATAACAGGTGGTGCGTTGGTTTGTAGTGTTAGCTCCGTAAACGTCGTTGATGTTGCGTGCCGCTTGTGCCGCGTTGCTGCCACGACGGTACTCATATTCCATAATTACTCGAATTTTTAACGTATCCATGATGACGAAAAAGATTGAAATGCGATGAAAATGTAACACTTATCAATAAAGAAATGAAAATGACTACCACAGAGTACATTTTTATATAGGGTATGACTACATGTCTGTGGGGTATGATGACTACTTTTAGAAAAAAAAATCCATGTTTTTAAAATAAAATTAATTTGAAATTAGAATTCTTAGCCAAACAAAAATTATTTTGATTTGAAATGGCCAGTACTGCAGAACGGCAATTTCATAGGTAAAGACCTAATATTTTTTTAGAAAAAAAAAGAGTAAAGCGATGGGCACGATGTAACTTGAAATTAGGCAAAAACAGTGAACCGGTACTTACGATTTCTATAAGACTGTGACTGACAGTCCTAAAAGATTGAGTTCCAAAGTAATGGCAAAAATTAAAAGGTAAAAATAAACATGGTGGCCGCTTGATGTTTGACAGCTTGTGTATTTATTAAAAATACACAAATAATCAGAATATACATTATCACGATGCTTGAAGACAAAAAATAATAATTGTTTATTACTCTCGTAATGCAATGGTACTAATTAACTCGTACCCTATTCACATATTAAAGGAAAATTTAAGGCATGAAGACTACGCTATGTTTACGTTTATAAAACTAACATTTTAATACATATAAATTATTAAACATGAGGTGCAGTGTTCTGAATTGTACCAACGACACAAGAACATCTAACAAAAGCCATGGAATCACATTTCATTTGTAAGTTACCTTGAAATTTATTCTTAATAAATTCGATCACAACAAATCAATGTACTCCGTAATACGCTTCTCTTCATCTGCTTTTTCTCTTTTAATACTGACTATAGCATAGTATAACCAACATATAAAAAAAGAAAAGATATTGACTCAACATTCTAGTTAAAAACTCAAAGGTAAAAATGGTTTTAAATTGATACAATAAGATTTAATTTTCGGCTTTCTGTCCATTTAGATGCAACTTGTTATTGTTTTTTGGAATACACAATAATTAAGAATTAGACTGTGCTTCTTAATTATGTTTAATTCTAACAAGTTTTATACTGATATCATTTGTAAGACAGAAACTAATAGCCACCTAGCCCAGAACTATGGTAGTCTTTTAATTTGGAGACAATACAAGTATTTGTTGTTTGAATCCATACTAAAGCTCCAGTGTACTTTATAGACAGAATGTGAGAAGCTTCAATTTTTGCTTACAAGTAAAAGTCCTGACAGCTGCCAAGTGGATCTATATGGATCTGACGCAAGCGCAAATATTTAGCTGTCAGGGCATTTACCGGGTAGGGATGTCTTTATGTGACACTCTTTTGTAGGTTGTCACAACTAGCAAATGCCTAGTAAAAACAAAATCCCAAAGTTTTATATCAATAACTTGACAGTGGTTCCCATACTAACATATGGCACCTTTAAAATTTAAAGAGATCTGATTCGAAATTAGCCGTAAGCAAAATAGGTCACTATGGTTCTGAATTATAGAGACCTATTTTGCTTCCGGATAATTTTGCATTCGGTCTCTTTAATTTTATAGTTGCGATATAATATTACTATGATTACTAAAGTGTTTGCGTCACTCCAGCAGGAAAGTGACTCCTAGAGTGATGTGAGTGGATAGCATAATTAGTGCGTAATCTGCTATAAATGTGCGCCAAATTAAAAATTTGTGGTTTTGGAAATAACAGAAAAAAGGATTCCGACTAGTGTTGGACGCACAAATTAAATTTTCGGTGCACATTTTTGCACAAATATAAGCTCTCTACCCATGCACAATATTTCTCTCCCTGATCATTTGTTTATAATTTTCCGTAGCTCTGGAACAATGTTATTCCAGCAGGAATCGGTTTGATTCCTTGGTTGAGCAGTCTTATTCCCCCTTATTACAGAACAAGGTTTTTCTTTAGGTATGGTTTAAACCACCAAGCATGTTTTTGAAATAAGAACTTAGAACTGAAATAGAATTACAGCTCCTTTTACAAAACTGACAATTTAGCACTGGACTAACTTGTCAGTTTTGTAAAAGGAGCTGTATTTCGATCTCAGTTAGGTTCTTATTTCAAAAACATGCTCGGTGATTTAAACCATACCTAAAGAAAAACCTTGTTCTGTAATAAGGGGAATGGGTTTATCTGGAATATCTCAGTACCAGTCCGGAGTCTGGATTTGTGCCCCACTGATAGCAATAGGCTCACCCCCTATTACATGAGACTTAAACATAACTGGCGCAGTGTGACTGTACCATAGAAACAGCTCTACCAACCTTACAGAGAAACTAGGCGTGATGTTATGTGTAAATAAAATGATGAAATATGTGTTGACAGTAGAGAATACAATCCCGAATCCCGGGATCTCAGGATCCCGGCCGTTTTCTGCCCCCGAAAATCCCGAGATAATCTTGGGATTTTCGGGATTGCCACAAACAGGCCTAGTTTCCATTTCGTAGTTCGTTGCGCCTTGACAATGTACTGCCTGGAATATATTAATAGACTAGTCACTTTACTCTAGCTAGAGTTACCTAAAACTAGAAATAAAAGGCTGGAAAAATGGTCTATAATAGCATTTATTACATAATGACAAAAATCAAACCTTTGATGCGCCTTACGATACGTACTACACAGGAAAACTTGAACTACAAAAGATCAAACTGGCTGAGACAATTCTTACATAACCATGGTTTTTTTGTTTTTTTATTTTCTTACTATATTGTGATTTGTGTAGTGCAACAATATTAAAAACATTTTCAAGAAATTATTCAAGTTTCTTTTTTTATTTCAGTCCAACTAGAAACCACATAGTATAATCCCGGGATAGTCTCGGGATCCCGGGATTACGCATCTTAAATCCCGTAGTCCCGGGATTGAAAAACATGTTCGGGATTTTATTCTCTAGTTGACAGCTGTTGTGGGAATAAAATCTTGATCAAATTAATTTACAGGTTCCCAAAACAGCAAGACCACCGGACTGCCTGGGTGGAGGCTCTCGGCGTTACTGACTGGGAACCCAAAGACAGAAGCACGGTGTGCTCCGAGCACTTTAGGAGTGAAGACATCTACGAGACCAAGGCTGGGTTGAGGAAGATAAAAAATGGAGCGGTGCCTTTTGTGACGACAGTGAGTATGAAATCGAAAATCATTTATTCAAATTAGGCTGAGAATCAGCACTTTTCAATGTGAAAATTATATTATGACAAATTGACAATCAATAGAAGAAATCTTAAAATTATGGCATTATTACTCTATGCATTTGAAATTGAGGCTTCAAATCAAATCAAGTTTTATATGTGTAACATAGGTAGGGAATCTCTAAAATTAAAGTCATAGATAAAGATAAAGATAATTTTATTTTGCAAATATGGGTAAAGGAGATAACAAAAAGGATTACAAGATCAGCCATATTTTACCATGTAGGCATGCAAAAGGTACACAAAAAAATATTATAAAAAAATCATAGGTACTAAATTACAAAATCTTTTTCGTTAAGGAACTCACTTAAATTATAATAACATTTCCACACTAAAAACCTTTGAAGTGTTTTTTTTTAATAAAGAAAGCGGCAGCTCATAGGTTGCTATGTTATGCCAAAAGGTGTACAAATATGTTTGCATGCGAAATAAAATATGGATCATGCAAGAGGTAAACATAAATCATTTGATAGGTATGTCAAAATTAATAATATTATGTTAGTGAAAATGTCACAATGTGGAATAATTTCTACAGTCATTGCAAAAATAAATAATCATAAATTACAATTACTCACAATATTCAATTATACATTATTTTGTCAAGTAAAATAAATAAGTCTACATGAATTTATCATTTACAAATTCATCAGTCGTATAGTACAATTTTTCAATTAATCACAGCTTTAATTTATGAAATAAGTCATCCCCTATAGGGGTTAAATAGGGAATGATAGTAGAAAATTCCGGGGCTCACTGTTTGTAACCCTGCAGAACAATAATTATGTACCGGGTAACTATTTTATTTTAAACTATATGTCTAATAACCAGTGATCGGAGTAGGTAGATTGATTTGGGGTCAATGAACTGGCACGTATATTTATATTAGTATGGATATGCCTCTGGGATTTTGAAATGATCTAAACTGCTTTTTATATAATTTTCACCTGTTTTCATATTCATAACTAGTTATTGCATTGAATGCGAAAAAATAAATCTATAGCATTCTATAAATTTCTAATGCAGTAGTTTAAAAATACAAATTTCACAATATTTGATTCAATCCCGTAAGTACCAAAATGAAATCCCGGAAAAAAAGCTTATCCATGTTATGATTTCTATGACTATTCATGATGCGAGTACGTAAAATCAATCTACCTACTCCGATCACTGCTAATAACTTATGGTTTATTTTTCAGCACTCATCAGACGACCTTGACGCACCAGCCGCATTAAGGGTAAGAACGATTTTATACTAATATATTATTAACTAGCTTTCGCCAGCAGCTTCGCCCGTGTGTAGGTCAGAAATAATACCACGGGAACATACTACCGGGATAAATTGTATTCTATATGTTAATCCAGGTTATAAAGTATCTGTGTGCCAAATTTCACCCAAATCCGTTCAGCCTTTTTTGCGTGATTAAGTAACAAGCATCCAAACAACTGAACTTTCACTTTTATAATATTAGTAATAATGGGTTCTTCAAAAATAATACATAGGTTTATCAAAAAAAATCAAAATTTTGAATTTTTTCTTAATTATTTACCACTCTTTTAGTTTAATTTTCTATTAAAGCATGTTTTTTTAGTTTTTTAACTATTATCTTTTATAAATCTGTATTATTATATCAATATACGCGAAGCAAAAACTTTGTACACCTTTTTACGAAAATTACGCAGACGGAATAGTATGAAATTTGGCACAGTTATAATTTGTATGGAGAAAGAGTGCAAAATGCTAATATTTGTATACAACAAGTTTTATTTTAAACTTAAAATTTAAAGGAATCATGGTCGAACTTCACGTTTTAATTTTCAATGTCCATACCACTCAACTATCAACCCCACCATTAAGAATTTTAAGTTTATTTTTGAGTAGCCATATATAATAAGATGCTTGGTAAATTTTGTTTACAAAGCAATTTGAGCTTTGTCCTGTAGGATATTGAGTTTCTAAGAGTTTTATCGGTTCTAAAATATTTCTAGGTGTGCCGAATATGCCTTGTAATGGACAGAAAGATGTATCACATAAAAGAATTGAGGATGGACCAAATGTATGAGCAAATAACTGGATTAATGGTAAGTGTTCAAATTCCACCATCTTGAAATTTAAACATTCTTATGCGGTTCGTCCTTGGATGAGCGACCATCTTTTTTTAAGCGTCAGAATTCATCAGATAAGTTCTCCCACTCTGGGTGGACCGGGTGGGCTTGTCAGACTTACTGACTAAAACCTACCCGTATTCCCTCAGTTGCCTGTGTGCCAGGGGCCACGGTATCTCTTTCGAGCAACCCGCACCCCTGGCAGGCATCGACCCTTGCGGACCCCACCAGTTGGTGCTAACATCTCTTTGAGGCGCGCGTGGCATTTCTCTAGACTCAAACGCTTTTCAATTTTGCGTAACTGTAATTTATGCTTGTGAACAACTCGGCTAGGGCCGTTACCAGTGGACCATCAATTCTTTCACTGCATAATCAGCCCATACTGAGGCCCGTGTCCCACTCCTGGGACACAGGCCTCCTCTCTGTGAGAGGAAGTGGGCCGTAATCCACCACGCGGGCCCAGTGCGGTACTGTGTAAATAATTTCATTACCGTTGCTCTCAAAGCGGTCAAGAAAAACATCGTGAGGAAACCGGCATGTCCTAGAACCAAAAATTCTAAGACATGTGACATCTACCAACCCGCACTGGGCCCGCGTGGTGGATTACGGCCCACTCCCTCTCACTGAGAGGAGGCCTGTGTCCCAGCAGTGGGAACGTTATAGGCTGATTTTGTATGTATGTATGCGAGATGTTACAATATGTTGATCTGATTTATTCTTGTTTTCTCTATAAAGGCTACTTCAGAAGAGCGTCTACCGCAGCGTGTGTGCTGGGAATGCGCCAGTCGTCTAAACTCGGCATATCGCTTCAGAAATAAGGCTTTGCGCAGCGATGCCTTGCTACTTGATCTCCTGGATCACGACTCTCATGTAAGTATCTGTACATACAAAATGTAACATAATTAGGTAACGCAAGATCTCGTACGCCCCAATTTGACATTTTTTCTATACAAACTTCGGGAGTGTGTTACTCCACGGTTCGACACAGCACATCAAAAATTAAACATGGTATGGTTTTGTCTCATTATTAATATTATCTGTGCGGAAACAGAATACTAAAATAAAAACCCATTAAAAGTTAGGAGCCAACAAAGATTCGTTTTCCTTGCTAATTTAACCTAACTTTGAGCCTGTTTAAGTAATAAAAGAAGTGTAAAATCTCCAAAACCAAGTCAGTACCGACAAAGCACAAATATCAAAAAGTTCAATAAACTTTATTGGTAATTAATTTATGCAGTAGATTTTTCATAAAACCCGATGTTCAGAAGGACTTTTATTAATTTGTAACGCGTCTCAACTCAAGAACTAACATTTTGCTTACAGTTAAAAATCCGTGACATAAAATCGGTTAACAGAAAACACCACCAACTAACTTCTGACTTAGTACATCAAATATACGAAAATAATGACTTTGATCTGAGTATCAATGATACGTTAAGCATGAAAGCCGAAGAATTAACGAATACTTCCGAAATGACACCGATCATAACCGAAGAAATTGACGTGAAAAGTCTTGCACCAATAAATGAAGTAGATATTAAAGACGAAAGCAGTAACGAGATTTTCTTCGAAGAATACGATCATTTTGATGATGACGACGATAAGGTTCTAAGTGAAGTTTCTGTTGAGAAGAAAGAGAAGGCGAAAGTTAAGAAAAGGAAGGAGCGAGTTGTGAAAAAAGTTAAGACGCCGAAGAAGGTCGAGGAAGACGATGACCCGGATATTGCTAGAGATAAGTAAGTGTTAATTATGATTATTTTTAACCGACTTCAAAAAGAAGGAGGTTATCAATTCGACATGTTTTTTTTTTTTTTTTTTTTATGTATGTTCGGGCATAACTCCGTCGTATATAAACGGATTTGCAAAATTCTTTTTTTGTTCGAAAGGGGTTTATTCCGAAATGGTCCCATATAGATCTTTTCTAATTTCATATAGATCTAATGATGCGTTTCGGAGACAGACAACGGAACTCTTCAAAACATTACAGCAAATCAACCGCGAATGCGGCTATCGTATAAATATGCATTGGTTTGACCCTAAGGATGATGAAATTTCGAATTGGTGTGGGCGTAGGTAACTAAAAAGTGAAAAATAAAAACTTTTTTCAAAAAAATAACAACCGACTTCCAAAAAAACACTACAAAGTGCAAAATAACTTTAATTTCGGAAGGCGGTGACGAATAATTAAAATACACATTCAAAGTCACCGACTTCCGAAATTAAAGTTATTTTGCACTTTGTAGTGTTTTTTTGGAAGTCGGTTGTTATTTTTTTGAAAAAAGTTTTTTTAACTGAAAATTGAAATAGTAGCCACAAGCCCCTCAAACAATACTTCCCTACAAAAATAAAAACAATAGATTTCTTTCCTTTTTAACCGACGAACGTTCCTTTTTAAGTCGACGCGTACATTTTTTATTTTATTTTTTATGTATGACCACGCATACCTTTTTTCAGAGTTGTCCGATTTTGCTAATTCTTTTTTTATTGGAAAGGGTATACCCCGAAGTTGGTCCCATATAAATATCGAAACCAACCCTAAGGGTAGGAAAACAGAGGATGATTGATTGTTTACTCCCAGATTTTAATACTGAGTTTTGTATTACAAAAACTAATTATAAATTAAGCATGTAGTAATTAGTAGATTAAAAAAAAAAACAAAGCAGGTTTATTATTTTTTACTTTTCAGTTTTTTCGGAGGTGTAATATTTTTGTTAAAAAGCTTTGAAATATATTTTTGTTATTTGTTAAAAAGTTATTTTATCCATTTCCAGGTACAAAACAAACGATGTTAAACGCCGTCGAAATAACGAAGCGTTCGACGAGGCCCTATTCACGATCACTCCACTAACGTACGATCAGCAAATAGAAGAGATATTAAAAAGACAGGAGAGTTACAACTATACAAGTGCCCCTTATAAATGTACAATATGCTATCGAGGGTTCCAGATCAGGGATCGGTTCGTCGCTCACTCTGTCAGGCATACTGAGGTAAGAATTAGATTTAATACAATACATAGGCTATTCAGACTAATATGTTCCCACTGCTGGGACACATGCCTGCTCTTTGTGGAAGTGGTATAATCCACCACGCGGGGCTAAGTGCGGGCTAGTGACCATGTATCATTGTAATTTAATATAACTCATTTCATTGTTTTTAATCATTTGTAACACAATATTGGCAAGTCATAACGCACTACCTTAATTTTTAAGATCTTTTTTGTTATAACGGTTATTTTAAATAAGTACATAAAATAAATATTATAGAATGTATTTTTATTTTGACCAGTAATTGTTTCAGCAAAGCGGTGCCTTTGAATGTTTCATCTGCAAAACTAGGCTGAAAACAAGTCGTGCGCTACGGAAACATCTGACGGCGCAACATACTGAGCAATATAGCTGTAAGGGATGTCCGTTTATCACTAGAAATAGGTGAGTTACTCCTAAATAATGTTTCATATGTAGTTAACTGTGAGTGAAGAGATCCGCAGGAGAACTAAGGCAACCGACATAGCCCGAAGAATTGCCAAGCTAAGTGGCAGTGGGCGGTAGAGATGCGCAAAATGTGTCAGTAAAAAGAAATGAATGAAGTATATCTTTTCGCTCAACGAAGTAGTCCACTTAGTTACTTCAGTACTTAATTTAGCTTAGCAAATCAGAACGTGTCAAATCAGAATAAGATGACGACAGTGATCGACAAGATACGACAAATGATGCACTTCACTAGTTCAGGTTTATACGTGTGTCGATTTTCCTTCATACTTTATACAGGCTTAGGACTGACAACCTAGAAAATTAGAAATATGAATTTATGCAAAACTATTTTTATAAAGTAGTTGTTTTTTTTTTTTTTTTTTACTGATACGCACAGTTTGTGCGAGCGTAAAGTAAGACTGAACACTCAGTGTTAGGAAGTAATTCAAATGTGTATTCTAAGTGAAGTAGAGACACATTTGAATGACTACTGAATGAATGATAAGTTTATTTTGTTATATGAAGTAGATAATTTCCTTCAATCGTTCGCGAACTACCCATGTCTAGTGGGCAGGGCACATTACTCGCAGAACAGATGGCCGATGGGGCCGAAAGGTTCTGCAGTGGCGACCGCGTACCGAAAGACGTAGAGTGGGAAGGCCTCCCACAAGGTGGACCGATGACCTTGTGAAGGCCGCTGCTATCCGCTGGATGTGGGAAGCACAAGACCCGTCGAAGTGGAGGAGCCCGGGGGAGGCCTCCAGCAGTAGACGTCTTTCGGCTCAAATGATGTTGATGATGTACTTAACTAGCTGCCCGGGCTTGTGGCTAATGGTTCCTATAAACAAGAACAGATCGTTTTTAACCGACTTCAAAAAGAAGGAGGTTTATCCCGAAATGGTCCCATTTAAATTTCATGTAGATCTGATGATGCGTTTCGGAGACAGACAACGGAACTCTTCAAAAAATGACAGCAAATCAACTGCGATTGCTGCTATCGCATAAAAATGCATTGTTTTGACCCCAAGGATGATGCAATTTCGAATAGGTGTGGGGTAGGTACTATAACTAAAAAGTAAAAAACTTTTTTTTTCCTATGACTGTCCATTGACATACAATAAGTGCATTTTGTTTCTAGGGGAGCTTGTGGCTAAGTAGTATTATTCGCACGGATCGATCAATCAGGTCAAGCTACGTTTGCCGTGGTCAGTCAGTGGATGGGTGACCGTATTTACATACCAAGACCCCTCCGTGAATAGGAAAGCACGTTAAGCCGTTGGTTCCGGCTGTCATTTGTGGATTTTTCAGTCTTTACGGATCGTATGACAACCAGTCTTCCCAAGGGTTGTCCTGTTACCCAGTAACTCGGTTTTGGAGATCAGATAGGCAGTCGCTCCATGTAAAATACTGGTATTCAGCTGCATCCGGTTAGACTAGAAGCCGACCACACCATCTTTGAGAAAAGGTTGAGATTATGAATGAAGAATTTTGTAAACCTTACAATGTTAATTTGTTTCAGAGGTGTAGCGAGGGAACATGAGAAATGGCACGGAGGAACGAAATACCAGTGTCCACATTGTGCTAGTCAGTTTGAGTGAGTAATATACTTTAAAACCAACTTTTTATGAAACGAATTTCTCAGGTACAAACATAAAAAAAAGCGAAAGAGTACCTCCTCCTTTTTTAACCGACTTCGAGACGGAGATTATAAATAGGGTATTTTCCAATTTATTGAAAACTATTATAAATTGAAGAGTGGGACGAAATATGTAACAGAAAAATTAAAGTAAATTGATTTAATATCCATTTTGTCAATTAAAAACGATTTAAATAAAATGTATTTTTCGTTGTTTCGAATTTACCGCCAAAACGCTTGTTACGATGACTTTTTATCACGTGACGTCAACTTTGTGTAAACTATAATAGTTATTATGTAAACAAGTGAATGCCGAGTTATAATTAACAAGATTTTTAATGGATAGAAAGTGATATTACTGGTATGCGGTGCCTGTGTGCATAAATACTTCTAAAACTGCGCCGAACTAAATATTTGTACCGGTGCCGTTTACACAAAGCTAGCGTCACGATGTTACATCATAAAAAGTCATCGTAAGGAGCGTTTTAGCGGTAAATTCAAAACAGCAAAAACAAAATTTGATTTTAATCGTTTTTAATTGAGAAAATGGATTTATATAAATTTATTTTTATTTTTCTGTTAAATATATCGTCCCAATCTTCAAATTAAAATACTTTTTATTAAATTGGAAAGTACCCTATTGTCTGTTGTATTGCACCTCAGGAATCCATCACTGTTCGAACTGGCCGAAAATTCTAAAAATAAAAAATAAACAACCGACTTAAAAAAAAAAAACAATGCAAAGTGAAAATACTGCAATTTCGGAAGTCGATGTCTTTTGTTTTTGCCTCCGACTTCCGAAATTAAAGGTAATTTTGACTACCCATGTACTTGCGGGCTTATTCATAAAAGTTATTGAAATTAAAAAAATCTTTAATAAAGCATTTTAGCAAATTTTAATTTTTAATTTAAATTGGTCATATTCGTATGAAGTTAGTTTCAGAATTCGTATCTGAACTCTGTGGACAATGTCAAACAAAAATTAACTCTGCTCCCGTTGTAATAAAGTCGAAAATATATTACTCACGTGTTTTATGCTCCCGTGGAACTAATCTTCAAGGTTATCTATTAAGGGCTTTATTTCAATGATCATAATGTTGATATTACGTCACTAATATTTTACAACAGTATTATTATGTTTACAGTAAAATAACAACATATATGGGTCATATTCGTTAGCTAGTTTCAGATTTCGTATCTGAACTCTGTGGACACAGTCAAACAAAAATAAACTCTGCGCACTTAGTGATAAAGTCGAAAATATATTATTCACGTGTTTTATGTTCTCGTGAACGATTGTGTATGTTTATTTACGGTTTTATTTCAACGTCATAAGGTTTACATTTTTTCGCAAATATTTTGCAACAGTATTATTTTGTTCACAGTAAAATAACAACATATATGGGTCATATTCGTATAAAACACGTTTCGGATTTCGTCTGTGAGCTCTGTGGGTACACGTTTGTCAGTGAGAAGGGGATTGCAGTCCATAAGAAGAAGAAACATCGGATTGATAAAGCGGTCAGTATCTCGATACTTAGCATAACATCTTCTACCTAACCTTTATTATTTTATTTTTCGGTAGATTATAATCTATCGAAGTGAAACCGTCAAATTGTGAACTGCTATCAAGACGGATAATACCTTGCGCTATTACTAAATAGTCAAGTAACGCGAAGTAGCGCGGTTCGGTAGTTGCGAATAATGAGTAGCTCGCTGTCCGGTAAGGACCAAGCCCAGGTCGACGGCGCGTTGTGTTCCACGCGCGCCTCAAAGAGATGTCAGCACAAAATGATGGGGTCCGCAAGGGCCGATGCCTGCCAGGGGTGCGGGTTCGAAAGAGATACCGCCGCCCCTGGTACACAGGCTACTGAGGGAACATGGGTGGGTTATAGTCAGTAAAACGCCCTCCTGCTCCACCCAGAGCGGGAGAAGTTATTTAATGATTTCCCACCCAAAAAAAAAATCGACTTTTTATAATCTCACTAGATAGATTATAAACCAACGGTATTCACAATCATACGGTGACATAAATTCCTATCCCTACTTCCCTACTAATAATATAAATGCGAAAGAAACTCTGTCTGTTTGTCACGCTTTCACGCCTAAACCGCTGAACCGATCGTCATGAAATTTGGCTGAGATATAGCCTGGAATATGGAGAAGGATATAGGGATATTTTTTACGCGATATCCGACATCCACACGGGCGGAGCCGCTGGCAAAAGCTAGTCTATTTATAAATTAAATTATGTAATTTCGCGCAGCAGCAAATTAAAATATAAATATTCTTATGTTACAGTTGACATTACAAGGACCTTACTGTGAGATGTGCGACGTGAAGTTCGTGTCGGATGAGGCTCACGAGAGACATCTGAAGTTATCTTCGAAACACAGCAGTGATCATGACCCGTAAGTAAATCAGTACTAATAAGAAAGCTGAAGAGTTGGTGTCACATGGTGGAGCAGTGCAAATGCACACAAAAATATCACAATAACAACTCTTTAACCACTGTCTCACAATAAAGATTTTTGACTTTGACTTTGACTTTGAGTTTTCTTTGTGTTCGTTTGTCTGTTTGAACGCGCTAATCTCTGGAACTACCTATCCTGCTATAACTATGCTTGAGCCCGTGGCTTCGCCCGTGTGAAAGTCAGAAATTATCCCGCAGTAACGTACTACTGGGATAAAAAATATCATCATCATCATCATCATCATATCAGCCGAAAGACGTCCACTGCTGGACATAGGCCTCCCCCAGGCTCCTCCACTTCGACCGGTCTTGTGCTTCCCCCATCCAGCGGATACCCGCGGTCTTCGGTCTTCTTTCAATAAAAAATATCCTATGTGTTAATCAACAACTAAGCAATGTAGCGACAAATTGGAACCGTGCACCTAGCTTCTGACGTTTCATAAGTGCCGTTTGCCGTTTTTTTTTCAGTTGACGTTTCATGCAGGTTTATATGAAATAAAATATTTAGATTTGATTTGATTTGAATCTAGGTTATATAATCTATCTATGTGACAAAGTATTAGTAAACATCCAAACATCTTCACAAACTTTCACATTAGTACGATGCGAAAGTTTGTATGTTTTTTACTCTTTCACACAAAAACGGCTGAATGGATTTGGATGAAGTTTTGAACATAGATTGTTATAACCTGGATTAATAAACATACAAAGGATACTCTTAACCCGGTAGTACGTTCCCCAGGATATATTTTTTGGCTCTTGTGATACAGGAATTCCTAGTACAAGGTTTCCAGGGGTACACTGTTTTTGTCACTTGAAGTGAATAAATAAATAAATTTCTGACCTCCGCTAGCAAAGCATTCCTTTCTTTGTTTATATATTTAGCGCAGGCCTGATCATGAGACCGCCTTAATTATTTATTTACCAGCCTATTTGTTCTGTTTTGAAATTTTTTAAATGTCATACTCAAATATTAAAAGTTAAATCGGTAGGTAAGTTGACTTACTTCTTATCTTTTACAACATTTAACACAACTATTATTCTGTTAAGTACCGCCGTTAAGTACCAAATCTAAGTACTTTCTAACAAATTATATCAATATCTCACTAGTTATTTACTACTCGTTGCTATTTATTTATTTGTAACAGTCACAAACTTTATTTAAGTATTTTGATTTACATCCATCACCTCACACTACAGGTCCAGTTGAAAACCAGCGTCAGACACAAGCTGTCTGGCATTTTTGCTGAACTGGGCCTTTTTAGCGCAGCCGTGGGGCACATTTTTAATAGTGCTAGTTTTAACATCGCACTTTACACTTTTTGTTGGTTTGAATTTTTAGTTTTATTTTTTGCTGTTTATTGTGTGCCTTTTTAGTCTGTGCTAAATAAATGTATTTCCTTTCTTTCTAGCAAAAGAAAGAATGAAAAATATTTTATTTAAGTCTCTTAAGACATACAAACAATAAAAAGAAACATTAAGACGACTACAAGACCTAATGTGGCCTTGAAAAACGCACGCACACATTTACATAATCGACGTGTATGCCATCTAACGACGACGGCCATAACAAGTATCACACAAAACAAATACGAAGTTTGGCACTAGCGGTAAAGGGAGATTACGTTGCCGCGCCATCTATTGGAATACTCGGGAGTATTCTAATAAATGGCGCGGCAACGGCGCGCAAGTAGTGCTTATGCCTAAGGTATAAAAGTCATAATCGGTTGAATGGACTGTAAAAATGCTTGTGTACTTAAATGTTTTATAATTTCAAATGGAGTATAGATACCTAACATTCATACATAATTATAATTCCTATTTAATATAAACAAAATCAATAAATTAAAGTCTTACACATTGGAAATAACTTCTGTGTTGTTATTATCAACTTTCTTGCTCCTATAAAAAACAATTACATTTTCAATGTTTTTTCTAGTTATCTATAAAAGTATTTAATAAATATATCTAAATATAGTAGTTCTTTAAATAAAAAATAAAAAATTATATCGATATGTCCTGGGATTCGAACGCGAGCACTCTTCATTGCAAGCCTAGACTTATACATAATACGCTACTGTAACAGCTACACAATGTTGAAAAAACGGATGGTATGCGAACTGTCTGGTTCGTAAAGATTACGACATTTCCAAATTCTTTATATACCTAACATTCATACATAATTATAATTCCTATTTATTATAAACAAAATCAATAAATTAAAGTCTTACACATTGGAAATAACTTCTGTTGATATTTTCAACTTTCTTGCTCCTATATTTTTTTTTTAATTTTCAATGTTTTTCTCGTTATCTATAAAAGTATTTATTAAATATATCTAAATATAGTAGTACTTTAGATAAAAAAAAAAAAAAAAAATTATACCGATATGTCCTGGGGTTTGAACCGGAGCACTCTTCAATGCTGGTCCTGACTTCAACGTAATACGCTACTGTAACAGTTAAGCGCAATGTTGAAAAAACTGATGGTATGCGAACTGGCTGTGCAGTACATTTCCAAATTCTTAAATATCTTGATAAAAAAATTGTAATCATAAAATGCTCTCACCTTTTAATATTGTTCATATTATGTTCGGCATTTGATTTATATGAACGTTTTTTACTTCTCGTAACGGGTATAACTTTATTTCCCATATTTACAAATAATAATGAATAAAAACTAAGTACAAGGTTTTTTACGCTATTGAACTAAAAGTATTTTATAATTACAAGAATGAAGAATTTTTAAGGAAAGAATATAAGAATCAAATAATTTATAAAATAGCCTACGAAAACAGTAAACAATCTCAACGGAAATAATGCGGCGAAAAGCGCGACACGTCCTACTAGCATCAGGCATCGGCCGGCACTGTCGGTACACGGGCGTTTACGCACACATGTATACGTATTATGTTCGAAAATAGGAAAATGCGGTTTACGAAAAATCTATTGATCGGACTAAAAAATTGAAACACTATTATGCTAGTATTTTGCTTGTAGAATAATCTGACAAAAAATCAGAATGATTGCAATATTATTAGTATGGTTTTTAATCGTTAAAAGAAATTTTTAGAGGTAACTTCGTGATTTTTTCTATCGTATGAAATTAGTTGTATTATGTTTTCAATACACTATTTAACTAGCATATATCCTGAAGATTATCATATATTTTTCTGATTTTGTTTACTGCAGTGGATCATAATCTTTTAGGCATTACAAAACCTGCGTTTAGCTCATCTAAGCCCCTTAAATCTTAACGAGAACATTATAATATTAAAAATAATAAAATAGTGAAAACAACGAAACAAAAAAAATATGTTTGTAGTAAATATCGCTATTATTAAAACTTAATCTCAAAAAATTAATGCAAGTTTTGTAATTTATAATTAGCCTATAACGTTCCCACTGCTGGGACACGGGCCTCTTCATTGCGAGAGGAATTGGGCCGTAATCCACCACGCGGGTCCAGTGCGGGTTTGTACGATGTTTTCGTTCACCGTTTTGAGAGCAGTGGTGATGAAATAATTTACACAAAGTAAAGCGCATGTTTCGGTTTGCCACCCACTGCTCTCAATTTTGACCTTACTTTTTATAATTCACAGCAACCGAATCCGGAATGATTCACAAAGCATGAACACAGAGCGGAACGGTCGCGTTATGAGACGCATAGAGAGGAGGCCCAACATACACCCGCAATTACCTGGCGACGACCAGGAACCGCACACACCCGTCAACTGCGAACAGGTAACAAAAGAAAATGCAATAGTGTATTTTACTCAATATTAGAAAAAATCCAAAAATATATTATTGAGATAGCTCAGACAAAATGCAGTCGGAAAATGTTAGTTTTTAGTTCATGAAATAACAAAATATATTTTAAAATACAATTTAAATATTTTTTATTTTATTTTTATCTGTTTTTGAACAACATGAAATAGTAGCCGCCATGTTATTACGTCATACGGCATGTCAACTGAACAACTTTGTACTTTTATTATTTTCGTAACCGAAGTATTTTTTATTTAAATAATATTTTGCATTCAGGAACAGAATACCAACGATAAGTAGAAAAATTACTAATTTTTTTATCACACAAAATATGAGTGCATTGAGTGCAAGGAAAATTTTTATTTTCCTACAGTGCGGCATTCAACTTCGGGACCTGCGAGTGTACGCGCAACACTTTCGGCGCGCTCACCCGGACAAGAACCGAACCAAGTACCCTGCGATGAAGACCCCTTGTATGTGCGAGCATTGTGGCAAGATATTCCAGGTAGGCTTTCTCTTTCAGGTCGAAAGAGAGTGAGAGTTGGTGAAGTGATACACCAAATAACCGGTGCAATTAACCGTCTAATTGTCAAGTTCTTGCAGTTCTATTTTTCGGATATATTTTTTATACACACGTCAAGTTGTCTTAGTGATAGCGGACATCTTGTCAAAAAAAGACAGACATCTGCGTTGTCAAATTTAAAAAAAAAAAAACGTTGAAAAATATCTTGTTAAAAGAAGACAGACATCTGTGTTGTGCAACTCAAAAAAGTCGAAAAATATTTTGTCATAACAAAGACGGACATTGCGTTGTTAACTTTAAAAAAAAAAAACGTTGAAAAATAAAGGCAGAGATACTTGTGCATATTATAAATATTATTTCAACTCAGTTAGCTTATATATTATATAAATATTAAATAATCTTTGAAAATAAAAATTTCGTATAAAACGATACTCGGCTACTTTAATTTTATTCATTTTTCTAAACAGTCAATAAATAATATTTCTCGTTTTCAGAGTATGGCCCTCTTAAAAGACCACATGTGGGTCCACACCGGAGAGAAACGCTTCAAATGTGACCGCTGCACCAAGAGCTTCACACAGAAGACGAATTTAGTGTTCCATATGAGGGTCCACAGCCCAACGCGACCCAGCTACGAGTGTCCGCTGTGTGGGAAACACTTCGCCTTCTTCAACAACAGAAGACGACATATGTTTGTAAGTATTCATAACTAGCTTTTGCCAGTGGCTCCGCCCGCGTGGATGTCGGTTATCGCGTAAAAAATTAGCTTATGTCCTTCTCCATATCCCAGGCTATATCTTTGCCAAATTTCATGACGATCGGTTCAGCGGTTTAGGCGTGAAAGCGTAACAGACAGACAGATTTACATTCGCATTTTTTTTATTTATTTCCAAAAAACTTAACCTATTACACAATGATTTTAGCCACACAACGAAAACCTTTCAGGGTTTATCTGTGTGATGGCGAGCCGCTCATTTTAATTGAAAATAAAATAAAAACGGTAGTTGCAAACAAGAAATTGAAACAAAATATGAAATTAAATTTATGACAATATCGAAAAACAAACAAAAATAAAATAAGAACAAGCAATACTAACTACATTAAAATATAAAAACTTTATAATGACAATAATACTTAACACACATTTTATTTACTTATTTTTCTAACACTACCTATTTACCTACAATATACTTATTTTAAAATTCTGAAGGCCAATTCTCGTAATTAAATCCGTTCAAAATCTAGTCGCAGTGTCATCTCAGCGACAAGCAAATGTCAAAAATGTATGGAAAATCGAGGCATTTTTGACAGATTGACACTGAGATCAGACTGTGAACGTTCTTAAAATTAGTAGAATTGCCCCTCTGATCTCTTACATACATTAAGAGAAATGTTGTGTAAGGAAATGTTTCGATTTATACTTAAAACTTTTCGACCTTGTTCTGTAAAGCGTTCGCAAATCTTCGGGAAGTTTATTTAGGAAAAAAGGTAGGTACTATCGGGGAAGTTCATATCTAAGCAATTTAAAAACAAAATCCCGTGAGCACGATGACCACATCTGTTTAACGCCCCTTTTGGCCTTGACCAATGAAACGAAAATACGTAGCAAATATTTTGTCGTTTAAGTTTTTTTGTTGTTCGTGTGTTTTACACTCTCTGTTACAATGATCACAGATGTCTGACCCTTTTTCGAACACTAGGAATAGAACAAAAGAAACAAAGATGAGAAAGTTTATTTTATTTTTTTATACTTTACTTTTTGTTTCAACAAATTTGTTTCTTTAGGCACGGATTATAATAATTTTAAGTGGTTCATGAGTAAGCTCCCAGTTTATTCAATCAAACTGCTTTGTCTACAGGTTTCAAATCAGGTGCATTCCTTGAAAAGGGGTTTATGGCTGAAGCTAATTTAAAACAAAGGTTTTGCACTTTTAAAATTTTATGGAAATTTTCCGTCTCTCACCCAAAAACTCCTATATAATTGTGAGAAATCTACTCAACTTTGGATGCTAATGTTATACTTTTCTGACAGCATAGAAAACCTATTCGTCAAAAAAAAACCCATAAACTTGTCCCAAACGTGCTCGAACTACGACCGAACGAAGGTCCATTGATATTTATTTCCATTGAAAAAATACGCACTACCTCAGCTGGTTTTTTACTGTCTTTTTTGTTCATGCAAAAACAAGGGACGCATCAAAAATCTGATGCTGGGATGCTATTGGTTGATGAGATTTCTATAGCGGCCGAGCGCTGCAAGCAGAAATAGTCTTTAAGGGGCTTAGATATGAACTTCCCCGATAGTACCAAGTATTAGTACACATTATTAAATTTTGGTAGGATGTATTTGTTTTTAAGTGGTATCGTTCTCAGAAAGTCAGGTCTTGTTTGTTCTGTTAGCAGCTCAGGTCTATTGACTTCCGCAAGCGTAAAAAAATGATATTCTTTGTGAATTGAAAGATAAATGTTTGAAACGTTTATTTTTGTAAGTAGATCTTATAAGACATTTTTAGACGTCATTATTTTGTTCGCCAATATTTTAAAAACTAGATGGCGCTTTTCCTAGATAGGACTGTTCGTCGGACTGTTCACATTAAATCAAAAACTAAATTAGAATAAAATCAGGAATAAGACAAGATTTGATTAAAATTGAATTGAATTGAAAACATACATTTAAAATCATGATTTAAATTAAATTAAACTTAGAGAAAATACAAAACCACCACAAAGCCAGGACATATTATTAGGATGTTATGTGAGTGAAACAATGCTGGTCCATGTTTGGAGAGGCCCTTTGAAGAAAGAGCCATTGCAGCTTTGAGTTGACACCTGCCCCAACTGACGGCATGTATCTGTCACCGTAAAATTGTAAATACCGTTAGACTATAATCTATTTCGCGAAAAACTGTCAAAGATTGTGAACTGTAACATACTGCTTACAATTTAAGGCATTATTTTTCGGTAGATTATAATCTATCGAAGTGAAACCGTAAATTGTGAACTGGTATCTAGACTGATAGTACTGTGAGAGCTCTGCCGAGCTCTCAAAGTACCGGGGATTATGGTGTGTATAAATAATAATAATAATAATAATAATGTCTGTGCAATTATGGACGAAGTTATCATGACGAACAACTACCGGAGATTTATTGTGAAAGACGGCACGGTTGACATTTGTCGGGCATGTCACCGTCCGGGTGAATCAATCAGACACATAATCTCCGGGTGTTCTCGTCTAGCTAACGAGGATTACTTGCATAGACACAACCTTGTAGCCAGGATTATCCACCAGCAACTTGCTCTGAAATACAGCCTTGTGGAATCAGAAGTGCCGTACTACAGGTATGTGCCCGACCCAGTTCTTGAAAATGGACATGTCACACTGTACTGGGATCGATCCATCATCACTGACAGGACTATTGTTGCCAATAAGCCTGATATAGTGGTGGTGGATCGACTAGAGCGGCGCACAATGATCGTTGACATAACGGTCCCGCATGACGGGAACCTCGTGAAAGCCGAGAAAGATAAACAAATCAAGTATCTTGACTTGGCTCGCGAGGTTGTCGACATGTGGGATGTGGACTCAGCGATCATTGTGCCGATAGTCGTTACAGCCAATGGCTTGATAGCCAAGAGCCTCGACCAACACCTGAGGAGGCTCTCGTTGGGCAGCTGGGTCAAGGGCCTGATTCAGAAAGCGGTACTTCTTGACACGGCTCGCATTGTTAGGAGGTTCCTCTCTCTGGAGCCCTGACCGCCGGTAGCTTGGACCCTGTTCCCGATACCGGTGGGATACTATTTTTTATATTTTTAAATGTTTTTATATTTTTATACAAATATTTAAAAATGTAAGTTATATGTATATAAGTGAAATAAAGGTCATAATAATAATACTTGGTGATCTTTTACCGGTGGGACTCCACCTTTAATACGGAATTAGCTCATTACAGTGTCGCGTCTGTCAATCGAGTGAAGCTTCCGCAACAAAACCTAAGTAAAATTATTTGACATTCTCGATTATTCGAACATAGACACAGCCTAACTATTGGCTGCCAGCATGTACGTGAGGTTCCTCGTGAAGCGAACAACCTCTACAGTACCTTGCGCTATTACTAAATAGTCAAGTAACTGCCACTAACTTGGAAGTAGCGCGGTTGGTCGCAGTTCTAAGTTAGAACCGAATAGGTTAGGTTAGAAGCCTTCTAACCTAACCTATTCGGTCGGTAAGCAGAATAGTGCTACAGTTCACAATTTATCGACAGTTTATAATCTCGCGAGATAGATTATAAACTAACGGTGTTCACAAACATACGGTTTTTTTTTGGGTGGGAAATATATCAAATAACTTCTCGCGCTCTGGGTGGAGCAGGAGGGCGTGTCAGACTTTTACTAACTAAAACCCACCCGTGTTCCCTCAGTAGCCTGTGTGCCAGGGGCGGCGGTATCTCTTTCGAACAAACCCGCACCCCTGGCAGGACAATCATAAGATGACATATGCATCAGTAATTGTGAGCTTTTAGTTGAGAATATTTTTATTTTAATCTTTAATTTCAGATTCACACCGGCCTAAAACCCTTCAAATGCGACACGTGCGGCAAATGCTTCACTACAGCGGGCGAACACAGGGCACATGTCGAACACGTGCATCTTAAGAAACCGTGGCCCAAGCGGGCTCGGCAGAGGAACAGGGATTGGAAATGCGACGATCCCAGTATTGAGGACTGAGTCTGCCTACCTATCCTTTTCTCAAATATGTTAGGGTCGGCTTCCAGTCTTAGCGGATGCAGCTGAATACCAGTATTTTACATGGAGCGACTGCCTATCTGACCTCCAGAACCCAGTTACTGGGTAACACGATATTTCTTGGTAAGACTGGTTGTCAGACTTTCGGGTTTCTGACGACCCGTAACGACTGTAAAATATCCACGAATTACAGACCAACGGCTAAACGTGCTTTCCAAGGCACGGGGGCGTTTTGGTATGTAAAGAAGGCCATCAATCCACGGATGAATGGCTGTGAATAACTATGGAGCCCAATTTTGTATACCAGTCTGACTTGGCAGCAAAAACAGTCCCAATGCAGTATATTTTATATTATACAACGTGTAACAAAATTAACGCAAGAGCTCATACACCACAATTGTAAAAAAACATAATACAATTATTATCAAGACTTATTTTTTGAAAGCTAACTGTTAATATCAAGAAAAACTTGTTGACCCCAGCAATACTTGATGCATTTAAAATTCAGTCTTGTAGCCTTGGAATTAGATTGAATGTGCTTTGGCTCAATCAGTGGTAAGTATACCAAAATGCATGATTTTTGGAAAAAATACCCACACAACTCTTGTATGTACAGTGTACACCATGTGTACCGATAACAATAGAATTTCTATTGTGTCTGCTAATGAGGATTTTCTTGAATATTCAAGCCATCAGTTGGCGCCACTTTGACAAGAAGTCTTCCAGTTCGACAATTAACTTAAAATATTTGATGTCATTCGTTTCATTCATTCGTTCACCATTCAGTCCGTGGGCGCTTTGACATTTTTGACAGGTGCCCGGACCTGACGGTCCAGTGCTGCCACCCAGTGAACGTTATTTCAGAAAACCCTCATCAGACACGCGATGGGTTAAAAGGAAAATACTTTCAAGTCTTGCGTTTATTCCGTTACGCCTTGTGTAATGTATCGCCTAACTGAGATATAAATGAAATACTAAATAAACTTATAAATTTAATAAAGTAATGGCTTTATAAGACATTTTGTACAGTTAGTAGCTAAAATTAATTAGAAATTATAATAACTTTGATCTCAATAAGGAAGGGCCTACACAATAACACATAATTATGATATATATTTATATTGGACAATTATTTTATGGAAAACTTTAGGTATAACGTTTGTAATCAATCATGCAATATACAATACTCCAAATATTCTTCCTTATTTACAAGCGTTGCTTAAAGTTAAAACATTTTTGACGTTTATAATAAGCGGTCGTACTCTATGGTTTATTTCATAAACCCGACAGGCGCGAATAATTTTACAAGATTTTTATTTTCTGCTGATTGTCCCATTTTTAATGTTGTCAAATACAAGGTGAGATTTAAATAACTGAAGACCTCAAAAAGAGTCAGCTGTTCCCTGCCTTTTTAATCTCCGACGCAAAAAGAGAGGTGTTATAAGTTTGACAGCTATGTGTGTCTGTCTGTGGCAACGTAGCTCTTAAACGGGTGAACCGATTTTGGTGCGTTTTTTTTAAATTTAAACGTAGGTTTTCTAACGGTGATTCTCAGATATGTTTTATGAAAATCGGTTCAGCCGTTCCAAGCTCATCATCTGTTTTGTTAGCGGCGGTAGGGTTCTTAGACGCATAATGTGTATTTACTTTACTTTCAAACATACGTGTGACTAGCGATGGGCGATTCTGAGATGTTTTAACAATCGAAAGAATCGAAGTCGTTAAGATAAACCATTGAGTCAACCATCGACTCGCCGTTCTGCAAAACAATCGAGATGTTTTTTGATTGTTTCGAGTCAGTGGAATCGACCGCTAGTTTTCAATTGTTCGAATCGGTCACCTAGTCTCACTCGGTCCCCGAGGTCAGTCGATTGCATGCATCGAGCCGAGGCGCATGTTAGTTAGAGGCGAGAGCGTGCCAGACTCGAGTCGAGCGAGCTGCGCGTAATTTGTGAACGTTTACCTTTACTTACGATCACGATGCACTGTTTTATTTTTAACTAGTTTTTAAATTCATCAAAATGCCACGAATTTTTAAACAATCGCGCCAACCAACCAACTCGCGAAACTCTAAACCATCGAGGAACAACTCTCGGCTCGAATGAACGCGTCATGCGCCAGTCGCAATAACAGACCGAGTCGGACTCGAGTCCAAGTCGAAACAATCGAGTACCATCGAGATGTTCGAAACAATCGAATACATTTTTTTTTTCGATTGTTTCGATTGTTCGAACAAGTTAATTCTTATGATGATTAGAATATGATCTCTTTTGAGGTTTTAAATTATTTTTATTACAGCTTGTGTATAAAATGTTTATGTTATTATTTATTAACACTATAATATTGTTTTTAACAGCGTTATCTCAAATGTAATCTACGGACTCTAGTTTATATTTCTATAGTATTAAATATAGAGAACGATGAATATTTTTAAATATGAATATAGCATAAGCATAATCACTGCTGGGACACAGGCCTCCTCTCCGTGAGAGGGAGTGGGCCGTAATCCACCACGCGGGCCCAGTGCGGGTTGGTAGATGTCACATGTCTTAGAATTTTTGGTTCTAGGCCATGCCGGTTTCCTCACGATGTTTTCCTTCACCGTTTTGAGAGCAGTGGTAATGAAATAATTTACACAAAGTAAAGCGCCTTTCTGGGTTCGAACTTACGACCTACAACTCCATCACTGCTCCTAATTCATTAATTTACTTATTGAATAGAAAAAAAACACTTACATTTTATTCGAAAACATCGATCGCTTTCTTACTCAATTTCAACTACATCCGACGACTCTGGTTACCGAACTCTTTTGGTCACTGTACATAACTCGAGGCCGATATCACTGTAATTAATACAAATCATCACCATCATCATCATTTCAGCCGAAAGACGTCCACTGCTGGACATAGGCCTCCCCCAAGCTCCGCCACTTCGACTGGTTCTGTGCTTCCCGCATCTAGCGGACTCCGGCCTTCACAAGGTCATCGGTCCACCTTGTGGGAGGCCTTCCAACTTTACGTCTTCCGGGACGCGGTCGCCCATCGGCCATCTGTTCTGCGAGCAATGTGCCCTGCCCACTGCCACTTAAGTGTGGCAATTCTTCGGATGTCGGTCAATAGTCGAATCCGATTCGGTTGGGCAGCGTTCGGGAAGATTCGCAATATCTTCTCGTCCCACATACCGCAGTGTCTCAAGACGAAAGTCTTTGACCAGTGCATGTTGCCAGTGACGACATATGGAACCGAAACGTGGTCGCTCACAATGGGCCTCATAAGAAGGCTTAAAGTCACCCAAAGGGCAATGGAGAGGGCTATGCTTGGAGTTTCCTTACGTGATTGAATCAGGAATGAAGAGATTAATACAAATAATGATAATTTATTAATTCAAGAAAATACTCAAAAATAATATATTAAGTACATTTTAATTTTATGTGATGTAATTTAATTAGAGATATATTTTAGAATATTGTGACTGCTAGATAATTATTTTTATTAATAGTAGTTATATTATAATTAATATATTTAAGAGGCTCTTAGATATTAAAGAAAGCATGACAATTGAGGCCTACAAATGTTTCGAATTGTATAATACTCTAGCGTAGATGTATAAATTCCAGGGCTAATTTATTGCGTAACACGCATAGAATGACAATTGATCGAAATGCATTTCATTTTGGAATTTCAGCCGCGTTTATTGCGTTATTTACGTTGTTGAGCTGACGAATTTTTTTAAACAAATGAAGCAATATTATAAGAATTTTCTTCAACGCCGAGGGTGTTAAATTCAGAACGTGTAGACGACCTCGTAATTGTTTTGCCACTTTTGGCAACAATTCTCAATATTTGCCCTTTATGTCATGTATTGTGCACATCTTTTGTTGGCGATCCTAAATCGATAAATAAATAAATAAAATGAAACTTCAGTAAGAGCGACACTCACCAATGAAACCGAACGCAATCACCACATGTGTACTACGTTTAAGACCTGTCAGTTTTATTATTTTCTGTAGAATAAAGACACTGACAGCTCTGGAACGCGGTTTAGATGTGCTAATCGCGATCAGTTTCATAAGTGACGAAACGTACGTACGTGTGTACTGCCAATCCTTTTACTCGTGCAGCCTGTGGGTGAACTTTACGCAAAGGGCATATAGTGGCCTGCGCATACAATACAACAACACGTTCCGGATGTTGATGGGGTTGCCGCGTTTCTGTAGCACGTCCGGCATGTTTGCGAACGCAGGTGTTGATAGTTTTTCGGCCATCATGCGCAAGAGATGCGCTTCTCTGCTACGTCGTGTTCGCGGCAGCCCCAATACTATCCTTAGAACGTTGGCTGATAGGTGGGACTCGCCGATCTTGGGGCGGTGGATACGACTTCACGCAGTCAAGTAGACAGTCCTCAGGAACGGCGTGCCTCGCGCAGCTTCTTCCTTAGTGTGTGTGTGAATTAATGTTACTAACACTAGTTTGTAAGTCTACATTTTTACTAACAAAATGGAAGTGATTCTGAAAATAAAAAGTTTATTTATTTAAGCTAAGGTTTCCTAGAAGAACGATGGTCGTCATGAAGATTTGTCATTTACACCAGTTTTAAGGTGTTCTTGATATAAAGGTGTCAATAAGCGCTCTGTATTTGGACAGACGTTATTGTGTGACCGACCAGGGCCTAGAGACAAAATACATTTCTGTTAGCGTTCACGCCAAACGCTACGCCAAAATGTATGGGAATGACATTACCTGCGGAAAGATTACGTCGTGTCCTTTCCGCAGGTAATGTCATTCCCATACATTTTGGCGTAGCGTTTGGCGTGAACGCTAACAGAAATGTGTTTTGTCTAGGCCTGCAGACCGCTGTCTAAACAATGCATAAGACAAATAAACCTTGGCGTTTGATAACGTCCATGTGACATTCAACTTTACGGTGGTAACGCAATAGGGTATTTTCCAATTTGATAAAAACTATTTTAATTTGAAGATTGGGACGATATATTTAACAGAAAAATAAAAATAAATTTATTTAAGTCGATTTTCACAGTTAAAAACGATTAAAATCAAATTTCGTTTTTGTTGTTTTGAATTTACCGCCAAAACGCTTCTTACGATGACTTGTGTAAACTAAAGTAGTTGGCAAGTAAATAAGTGAATGTCGAGTTTATAATTAATAAGATTTTTAATGGATATAAAGTGATATTACTGGTGTACGGTGCCTCTGTGCAAAAATACTTCTAAAACGGCGCCAAACTAAGTATTTGTACCGGTGCCGTATAAACAAAGTAGACGTCACATGTCACGTGATAAAAAGTCATCGTAAGGAGCGTTTTGGCGGTAAATTCAAAACAACGAAAAATAAATTAGATTTTAATCGTTTTTAAGTGAGAAAATGTGTATTAATAAATTTATTTTTATTTTTCTGTTAAATATATCGTCCCAATCTTCAAATTAAAATAGTTTTTTATGAAATCGGAAAATACCCTATTGCGAGGTCAACTATACACTTTAAAGGCTTGAGCATGTCGTGTATATTTATTAAAGAGTGTGAGTTTGTGCTACTGATTTTTTGGTAGAGTTGTAATAAATGCGTAATTATATTTTGTTGTTTTATTCATACTACATGATTAGGTACTGAAAAAAATGTGCAGTAACTGGCAAGTTTTACTGATATGTTCATTCGATATTTTTACGAACTCTCAGCCGCGGGCCACGCTAGAGCTACTGCGGTGAGCGGGGGCGACAGGAGTAAAGACGCTGCGTCTTACCGCTGTAGTGTGCCACGTTGAAACGGCCGCGTGACACGTGGTTTTTATCTGCTATTATTGCGCGGGGTTCAAAATGAGTTTGTCTAAATTGGAACTTTCATGTTTAGAAGGAAGTATTTTTTTTGGACGGGATATATTACAAATAAAAATGGGGGTTCATGATTTTTTTTGTCTTATTTCATCCGGCTTTTTTTTATTACATTTGTATTCTTATATTGATCATCCTTACTGCACCAGATTGCTGGCCGAGACATTATTTCACTAATAAACTCCTACGTATTTATGTTTTGCATCACGGATAATTCAACAAAATTTAATAAATACGCAGGACGCGCGAACTCGTACTATTGCCTCCGCTGGTCGCGGTCGCCGGTCGCGCCCCCCGTTCAACCCGTATTATTATTTTTTCTGCTCATCGCAGACGCAAGACGCGTCGCGCTAGCGTGGCCTGCCACACACCTTTTTGGCCAAACATGCATATTTACCTACTGCGTTCAAAAAGTATCTGATAAATGTGTGTGAACGTATACTCCTGATTAATGATTACATTCTTATGAGAAATTCTCTTTAGCGAGGGTGTAATAAAAAAAAAATCTGATTTATTCCTTTGTATTCACCCAGCTGGCTATCTGGATGCTTTTTAACTTTCTAGGTCATCTGGAACTGGATTAGAGTTCTGATCTATAGGTCAGTTGGTGATAAAATTTACGATTTTTGGACGTTAATATCTAAATAACCGTTTGATTTGAAGTGTGTGTACCGCTCGTCACACCAATGCTCCACGCTCGCCGCCGATATGAGCAAAATTTGACATGTTTATATGTGAAAATAGTTTTTGAGTTATGAGTAGGGGCGGATCTTGAATTTGTGGGGCCCTGGGCTAATACTGCTTAGGGGCCCTGCCTAATTACTCAACCAATTGCCATTTTGTCAAAAAGCCTTTTTAATTCTAGATCATTTTTATTATTGACAATATCGTCTATTGTTTCCGGTTCGGTTGGGGCCCTCTGTATCCACGGGGCGCTGGGCTGCCCAAAAAGCCTTTAAGTAGATCCGCCCCTGGTTATGAGGGGGTCAAAATTGGCTCCAAATGGTTCGTGTAATATTACACAAGGTACTGCTCGCCGGTTCTCTTGGCTTGACACGCTGCCGCTTTTCTAGATAATGTTGTTAGCAGTTGAAACTAAAATCTGTGTTAAGCTTTGAAAGGTGTATTACCTCATAAAGAGCCCCAAATTATATGAATTAATGTACAATCGCGACTTCTTCCGCACGCTCACCTTTAAGGCGATAATCGCGTAGCAAGGCTCACGACTCGATCGCACAATGCATGCGTTTTGACCAATAGAATGCACGAAACATATTTTAGTAGTGTTCGTAGTAATGGTGTATAGAAGTGTGACACTCACACAGGCGCGTGCTATGTTCACTAGTTTGTGAGATTATTTTTGAATAGGCACGGCCGGTATGAGCTCTTTATGAATTATTGTTGTTGACAAGAAGTAATTTCGTACTCATATTTATCTTCTTTTTGGTTTAGAAAATGTATTATTGCTATTGCTTTAAGTTAAATGAAATAATTGTTAGGTTCTTAATGTGTTTTATTTTTGTAGGTTTTAGGTTTGTTATTGATTAGCAGAGGAGAATAAAACTAATTCATGCCTTGCTTGACACGAAACCAGAGAGACGGTGTCACTTTTTTTTTACCACAGGCAATAAGACATCACAACAGATCAAACAGTAATTGTAAACAGAATCTTATCGATTAGCTTAATGTTTTTTTTTTTTGTTAGTTTTTCTATTTATTCAGCTACTTACTAGCAGCGCTCCGCGATTTCAACAGCGTAGTTCCCGTTACCGTGAGAATATGGGGATAAAATATAGCCTTTGTCACCCGGAGATAGTGTAGCTTACCAACAGTGAAATAAATTTTCAAATCGGTACAGTAGTTTCGGAGCCTATTCAATGCAAACAAACAAATAATCAAATCTTTCCTCTTTATTGTTAGTATAGATAGATTATTTATCAATAATTTGGAATAAAAATGTCAAACAACAATTTATATCTATTCTATCAACTTTAATATTTTCCTCTCTCCGATATAATAATGTTCCGTCAGGTCTATAAGTTTTGTTATATATGAACACTTTCACTGCCTCCCCAATTTTCATGATGTCCAATGGTTATGCGATACCGCCGCCATACAAAACGCAGCGGACGCGCTAGGCACGTTGACTGGCACTGCATAAAGTTATAAAATGTTAATAATTATTGTCATTTCTGTAAATTCCGGTTAAGAAGTTACAGCCTTTCAAGGTCAACTTATTAATGCCATTAAAAAAAAACCTGTATTATCGGCGCGGCGCGGGCGTAAGAGGGACTTGTTACTTGCGCAGTTCTATTGAAAAGTAAAAATCTGCATTACAATGTGTTATAAACTTGAAAATATACAAAAACGAAGCAAGTTAGATATTTTGTTGGAAATTTGCAACATTTGTTATTATCTTTTTATTTTATTGCTCTATATTATGATTGGAATAACACAAACAGGTATACTTTGTGCAATTCATACAATGTTATCAGAGCTTTTTGTTTACTGTTGTCGGAACTCTTGCAACTGCAATAATAATACGTTCATTATCTATACCATTGTTATTTAGTGGGAACTTCTGAAAATCCGGTTTAACAATAGAATGGCTTAAAAACATACTTTATGGCCCCTTCTATTGAAGGACCATAAAATACGTTCGCGAAATATTACAAAGAATTTTAAGGTATGCCTACTATTTTATTACCATGTTACCTATCTCGAATGTTTTGCAGGTGTTTCTTATAGGTATGTATATTTTGAAAACTTTGAATAGTTCTAATATTCGTTTTATCCATTTATTTACCACACCTTTGATTTTTTATTTAATCATAACAGCAGTTTGTGCAGAGGTTGATTGGTACTAACACTAGATAATAAGTTGTTTTCATATTATGTTACTAACACTCTATGGATTTCTTTTCCGAAATAAAATAAATATTATTATTATTTATTATTATAAACAGGCGGCTGTCCCCTTACTGCACTCGTGCGCTGAACTACCAGATTTTAATAGATGTAGAAAGAATCACACAATGTTTAATAATCACATTGTGGCCACTGGTTGTGGTCTACGTAATATTAACAAAACTTAGCAAACAATATAAGCTCTTTGCTAAACTATTAAGACTCATTTTCGCGGTACAGAAGATCTACAGTGAATGCTCATACATTTCTATGAGATCCGAGCTAAAACGCCTAGCGCGTGAGACAGAAGATAGTTGACATAACTGTATGGAGCGTTATGGAGTAATTTGTGGATTCTCGTGCGCCGCACGGGGAACCGAAGTTTGTCGAATATTACCGAACGTCACGTCGATTAGCGAGAGCGCCCGAGGTTTGGCAAAGTTTGCATGCCGGCCATATTGAATGACCGACTCATTATTGTCACTGCGAAGTTTAGTTTACGTGGAATTGAATACTATTGTTTATTTTTTATTCGTCTAGATTCAAATTACTTACCTATCTGAAATAAATAAATTCTATTTATTTACTTATTACCCCTAATACTTAGTGAGCTAGTAAAGTTCACCACCAGTTCCATGACCTACCAGCCGCCACTGATCATAAATAAACGAGATTACACGAACAAGGTATCTTTCCAATGTCCGGGGCATGCTTTGCAGGATGCTTACCGTTGGGTGGTTCACAAAAGGCTTGCAAAAGGCAGTACGTTAAGATTGGAGTTTATGAGTGGGCCGTCTTTTAATAAAAGGTTGCCAACCATGCTATAACCAACGAGACAAGCGCGTTGCCCGCATTGCGTACAACAAGTATATTTTGACAAATATAACAATAACTCAGTTCATAGGCCACTTTAAAATTCGGAAGCATAACAAGTAATTAAACTGAACTATAATTTTCAATAAGAAATACTCCTTAATTTCTGAAATATAACAGAAATAGTAGAGTGAAAGGATTGAAAAAAAAAGAAATATTAGCTATTAGTGAAATATATATTTTTCAGTTCGTGTTCATTTAATAATAAGCTGCTCAGGATTAAAGATTTCTTATGGTTGATATTTAAACCGTATCTGTATATTAAAACATTTTAGTAAAACATTTTTGTTTAAAGCGAAACTGTCGTCTGCAATCTTCGTGTGAAATCATACAAAATGTGTTAAAATTTAAGAACAATTTTAAGGATTTGTAGTTGTGGAAAAGAAGAAATTTAAATTAGTTGAACTTATTTATTTTTAATAGAGTGTTTCAAGATTTCAAAAGGAAATTTTAAAGATTCACTCAGAAATTAATATAAAAATTACACAGAAATTATCATCAACTTGTATTTATCTACACTCATATCGTAAAGTTATTATTAATAAATCAAAAATAGTGTCATAATGACAGACTTTAAGCACGGGCAATTCTAATGAAATTAAAAAGTTTTATTATAAATTTATAATTTTATCACACCTTCCTTATGTTTACGTATTTGTGTTTTTTGTAATGTCTTCGCTACTTCTTCTAATACTCCTAGTAATTGTTCTGAGACATTTTTGGAAAACAACAAAAAAACGTTTATTCTTCAAAATAACGTGATGTTACGATGCGTAGAATCCTTTTGTAATAATATTGTAAATAACTTGCACAAAAAACCCTCAAAAACTGCTAACGACTGTCCGGGCTCGCTTCTTATCTAAGGAATGCAATGTCTTTTGTTCTCGACGCTCAGTACGGTGCACTGTAATCCGGCTCGATTTCGACCATGTTTTGATGGTAGTAAGGTTGAAAATTGTTTGTATGGATTTTTGTGGGAACGAAATGCGTGCTTTGTTGACGACACCTTTATTGCGACTAAAAGAATGGACATTGGTTTGCGTCTCTATACGTCATGCATTCAACAGACAATATGGATTTGTGTGAATACACTCACACAAATACATGTTGTTTCTAATTGGGCGAAACCAGTAAGGGGTGTGGTTTGTCACTAGATGCGCTGCCACAGAAATATTTTCTTAAGTGAGCATGCTTAAAGTTTGTCGATTGTACCTTAGGATAAGTGCATTTATTGATTGTTTCTGTCGATAAAAAACTTTTTAATAAAAATATTACTCCGCCGAAAAACCGAAAAGTAAAAAATAATAAACCTACTTTGTCGGTGACTTTGGATATGTATTTAATTATATGTATGTCACCGCCTTCCGAACTTAGTTATTGGGGTTGGACAAAGAAAGTTTATTATTTTTTACTTTTCGGTTTTTCGGCGGTTTAATTTTTTTATTAAAAAGTTTAATTTTATAATTTTTTGTGGCTATAATCTACTAGTTACGACATGCTTAATTTTTGATTACTTTTTGTAATACACAACTCAGTATTTAAATCTGTGAGTAAAAAATCAATCATCCCCTGTTTTCTTATCTTTAGGGTTGGAATTTTTCTTCGAAATTTATATGGGACCAACATCGGGGTATACCCTTTCCAATAAAAGAATTATCAAAATCGGACTACTCTGGAAAAAGTTATGCGTGGTCATACATAAAAAAAAACGCGTCGACTTGAGAACCTCCTCCGTTTTTTCGTCGGTTAATAAAGATAATTGAACATGAATAAAATGACAATGACGTAACAACATCGCGGCGGGTATTTTACGCGCTCTGGTTAGCGCTGAGTGTTGAAAATCACCTCTTCTTTTTTCGATGCGCTGAGACAATCTTTGTTGGATTCTAAACGCTCGGTTCAACACAGAGTTCAAAATCCAATGCAAGATAAAATACCGCCGCGATATACAGGGTGTAACAGAAACCCTAATGCTATCCCTGAACACTAAAGATAACACAGCTTGTATAGAGTCACTATACATCATCATCATTTCAGCCGAAAGACGTCCACTGCTGGACATAGGCCTCCCCCAGGATGAGGGGTTTTGCCATAATCGCCACGCTTGGCAGGCGGGTTGGCGATCGCAGTATGGTGGTAAAATGCATAGAGAACGCTGCTGCCCATTCTCTGGTAAGTCCCATAATCGCCTTTTACGACACCCACTGGAAGAAATAGGATGGTGCTATTCTTTTACGTCCGGCAACACATACGGGACCACTATACATAGTTTCAGATAAATAAAATACTGTAAGAATTAATACAAAATTTTCGGTTTCATAGGTATGTTTCTTAAATCATAAACGTGTCACCGCACTACGTATGTCAATAACTTTCCACGTTTGCCAATATCACAATAAATCTCTTCCGAGTGATGTGTTTATTTCAATTTCAAAAAGTTCGGTTTCTCTGTTTCGGTATTAAAAATTCTCCTATCGTCCGAACATGTAGAGATAGGATTAAAAAACCCTTCCAATATAGTTTGATATCATTCAAAGAAGCCGTGCCCTTGGTATGTATATACCCTTTCCGTTACACGTGGTATATACATCCGTGTGGCCTTCGACTCTCTCAGGCAGTCAGAAATAAAACACACAATTTATATTAATTTTAATATATTTCCGTACTAAGTACATCAATACGTGAAGTTCGAACTTAAATAGGTACATACGCTAGCACATCAAGCTACCCCAATCTGTCAAATAGATTTTCAACTTTATCACATAAGCATAAGGTTCATGTTCAATTGTGGAAATTTGACAGTTTGGGGTAACTTGATGTGCAGTACATGATTATAAAATGACTAGATGCATAATACTTATTAAATGTAGGTTGTGATGATGTTTTGAGTACGTGACACTATTATTACATAATAGGGTATTTTCCGATTTGATAAAAACTATTTTAATTTTGACGATATAAGTATATAACAGAAAAATAAAAATAAATGTATTAATACACATTTTCTCAATTAAAATCTAACTTATTTTTCATTGTTTTGAATTTACCGCCAAAACGTTCCTTAAGATGACTTTTTATCACGTGACATGTGACGTCAACTTTGTGTAAACGGCACCGGTACAAAAACTTAGTTTGGCGTCGTTTTAGAAGTATTTGTGCACAGAGGCACCGCACACCAGTAATATCACTTTCTATCCATTAAAAATCTTGTTAATTATGAACTCGACATTCACTTATTTACTTACTAACTACTTTAGTTTACACAAAGTTGGCGGCACGTGATAAACAGTCATCGTAAGAAGCGTTTTGGCGGTAAATTCAAAACAACGAAAAATAAAATTTCGTTTAAATCGTTTTTAATTGAGAAAATGGATAGAAATCAATTTATTTTTATTTTTCTGTTCCAATCTTCAAATTAGAATAGTTTTTGAAAAATACCCTATTATACAATCCTAGTTTTAGTACATGCGAAACTCAAAACACGTGTCTTGTATTTTTATGTAAAGAATCTATGTACAAAATTCCAAAGCTGTATCATGAAAAATCACAAAGTTATAAGCTTGTTATGTTACCTAGTTGTCTACAAAAACATGGTAGACAACTAGATAACGTAGTAACTACTAGTATGTTTACTTGAAGTATGAGTTGAGAAAATCTGTTTTCTGTTATAATTGTAAAGCTAATATATTTTGACCTTGTTTAATGTGCATTTCTACCGACTTAAGTTGATATTGTAAACATTCACATAACAATAAACACAGTTTAAAAAAATACTTCGACTAGTTCAACATTTTGCTCGCAAATGGCTCACAGTAAGCGGCGTAAATTACGCAAAATAAATTGCTCATTTCTACTTTCTTAAACATTGAGATTCGGTTGATTACGACTTAAAATATAAATGCATAAATATCGTCATATTTTATAGACATCGATTATAAAATTGCTACAGTTAGGTGATGACTAGAAATCGGATATATTCGGATGCATATTTAGCTAAAGTGAATTTTAGCTATGAAAGTATGGAAGCAGCTTCTTAAAATATTTGCCCTGTTAAATAAATCCCGGGATACTAGGAACACCGGGAATGCATAACTAATCGGGTGTAGGAAGTAGATAACCCGGGATAAGAATCCCGGGGTTTTTTAAGCTATTGCATAGCTTCTATCGCGGGCCCTGAGCGTGGAGACCGAATCCAGAAATTCCGTAACGAAAATAACCTAACACCTAGCAACAGGTCGGACTGTTGCATAGCAACGGAGGAATGACATGTTAAAATTGCAATTTTGAGCGTGGAGACCGAATCCAGAAATTCCGTAACGAAAATAACCTAACACCTAGCAACAGGTCGGACTGTTGCATAGCAACGGAGGAATGACATGTTAAAATTGCAATTTTGACTGCTTTATCTGAATTTTCATACACAACATCGTATATTTATGGATAGTTTATGAAATTTTCTTACCGTTTGAGCAGTATTTTAGACATTCCATACTGGGGGGTGTTAGGTTATTTTCGTTATAATTGCATAAGTTGATAAAAAAATGCTATGCAATAGCTTTACCGCGGCAGTCTCAGAGTGCCACACGTTTTTTTTTTATTTGTGTAGTTGTTATCCAATCCACAATCCAAGAGGATTACATAACTATTTAGATGCAAAAGCGCATTCCATATTAGTTAACATCTCAACTTTAGGTGAATATTCATCCGAAGATCCGATCTCTATTGATGACACACTTACATTTAGTTAAGATTTTTACTAACCTTTTAAAACTACATACCTAGTTCTTATGTACCTAATAGCACAGAGCCCGGAGGCGTCAGCGAGCGCTGCTTACCAACGCTTTCCATACAAATCGAACTTATCACTGATTGATTACTCGCGTTTTGACAATAATAACGGATAGAAATACAGCTTTGAATAGCGTAATTTGTCTACTTTTTTTTTGTTGCAATTTACAGGTCATGGTTTTTTTATTGGATGGGAAATCATCAAATAACTTCTCCCGCTCTGGGTGGAGCAGGAGGGCGTGTCAGACTTTTACTGACTAAAACCCACCCGTGTTCCTTCAGTAGCCCGTATGCCAGGGGCTGTGGTATCTCTTTCGAACAAACCCGCACCCCTGGCAGGCATCGGCGCTTGCGGGCCCCATCATTTTTTGTGCTGACATCTCTTTGAGGCGCGCGTGGAACACAAAGCGCCGTCGACTTGGGCTTGGTCCTTACCGGACAGCGAGCTACCCATTTCTCGCCGTCCGCAAGCTCATGCTTACGGTGGCCGGAAATCGGCCTGGGATTCCCGACGCCCAGGGCGTCTCCGTATCCTGCGGCGGCTAGGGTCGCGAGGTACAGGTCATGGTGAAGCTGTATGTTTAACCAGTGGCGTAACTACGGTGGTACAGGCAGGGCAAGAGGTCTAGGCGCCTATCGAAGGGGGCGCAAAAAAGTAGCCAATTATTAAACCATTTCATACTGTTACCTAACCTAACTTTACTACTAAGCGATTTTTTATCAAGTTGAAATTAATACCTTCGTTATTGAAGGCTATAATTGGTCAAGAAAGGTTATGCGACGTAGCTTTACTCGGTGTAGACTCTACTATGTAGATTAAGGTCTAAACTGTAGACAGAGAAGATAATTTACATTTTTTATTGGTAACACAAGGGTGTGTTGAACAAAATATGATTCGCGACAGTAACACGTATATACAGGATGTTTGGCAGAATGTTGAATTTACGAAAATGGTGGATAGGTGGGGTCATCTGAAACTTACTCAGCCCTAATTTATTTGGCCCTGGGCCCCTGGATATTTTTTCTATCCACCATTTTCGTATATTCAACGTTCTGCCAAACACCCTGTATTTATAGAATTACTAGCTGACCCGACAGACTTTTACTTTGTGTTTAATCTCCGAAAAATATCTGCCCTGGGGCTCTAGAATTATATGCTGAATTTATGATTCCGTGTTATTTTTTTTTTCATGCATAGTAAAATTTGACAAATGGTCAGGCTTTCAGAAAGAATTATAATATTCAATTTAGAGTTGATTTTGTCGACAATTCAATTTTCAAAGACGTTGCAAGTCATCGAAAAGTTTAGGTTACATTAAATGCTACAAGATACATTATATGTTATTATTCGTATAATAAATAGGCTTAATTTATATTCTTAAATCTATTTCCAAGGATTGAATATCTGATGCAGACATCAGCGTGGTTTGTGCGTCATTCTGTGGACAAATATGTAAGTTAAATGATTTAACAAGTACCGCTAATGAGACACCATTGGTTTTCTATTGTTATGGATCGAATTGGATCCAGGCCTGACTTAATCGGTTAAACCCTTACAGCCTTATTAGTGATGTTCTTCAGTAAGTCAGGTGCGTAGTACACGCAACTGGCGTGCGTGTATGACCAGATGTATGAACGTAAACGAGGCAAAAGGAGTATTAGTATGAGTCCCGAACAAAAAATAACTGTCGCTTATAGAGTATTTTCCAATTTTTCAAAAACTATTCTAATTTGAAGATTGGAACGAGATATTTAACAAAAAAATTAAAATAAATTGATTTCTATCCATTTTCTAAATTAAAAACGATTTAAACCACATTCATTTTTCGTTGTTTTGAATTTACCGCCAAAACGCTGCTTACGATGACTTTATCACGTGACGTTACCTTTGTGTAAATTAAAGTAGTTAGTAAGTAAATAAGTGGATGTCGAGTTTATAATTAACAAGATTTTTAATGGATATAAAGTGATATTACTGGTGTGCGGTGCCTCTGTGCACAAATACTTCTAAAACGGCGCCAAACTAAGTATTTGTACCGGTGCGTATAAAAAAAGTTGACGTCACATGTCACGTGATAAAAAGTCATCGTAAGGAGCGTTTTGGCGGTAAATTCAAAACAACGAAAAATAAATTAGATTTTAATCGTGTTTAATTGAGAAAATGTGTATTAATACATTTATTTTTTTATTTTCCTGATAAATATATCGTCGTCCCAATCTTCAAATTAAAAGTTTTTTTATGAAATCGGAAAATACCCTATATATATATATACGTCACTGGTCATAGTTATGATGAAACACATTTTTTTGCAAATTCAACCTTACACGCATGATTTAAAGTTGTTTTTACAACGCAATGTCCAAAGAGACTGACTGAAAGATGACTGACGCCCTATTTATGCGGACCTTTTTGAGACACTGATTGTGTATCTTGGGTTTTTTGTGTAATGTGGTATGTACAAACAAAATATTGACGTGTTAAAGTGTCTTCCGTGTGTTGCCGGACGTAAAAGAATAGCACCATCCCCTTTCTTCCCGTGGGTGTCGTAGAAGGCGACTAAGGGACTTACTAGAGTATGGGCAGCAGCGTTCTATATGCATTTTACCACCATACTGCGATCGCCACCCCGCCTGCCAAGTGTGGCGATTATGGACCCCCCTTTTGAGGGAGGCTTATGTCCAGCAGTGGACGTCTTTCGGCTGAAATGATGATGATGATGTTGAAAGTGTCTTAAAGACATACTTACATAAATGAACATTTGATTTCATTTCATTTCAATCAAAATCAAGGAGACTTCTGGTAGTCTCTGGTTACATTTCTGCATCTTTCACTTCGGTCAGATTTGCCAGTAGCTTGGCAAGGAATGACAATTAAAACAACCATCAAAAGCTTAGCCTCTATCACATCCATCAGTTTAATTAAACACTTCAACGTAATTATCTTCTCGTGATATCTCTCCAGCCCGTTTTTTGGCAACATTTGAGTGGTTTCATATACATATGGGCTTGTGGCTAAGTAATCACACCCGCACGGGTCGATCCATCAGGTTAAGCTACGCTTGCTGGGGTTGGTCTGTGGATGGGTGACCATATTTACATACCGATAAATCTCCGTGCCTCGGAAAGCACGTTAAGCTGTTGGTAGCAGCTGTCATTCCGGGTCGTCAGAAGCCCGAAAGTCTTACCCGAAAGTAAACCCAGTAACTGGGTTGTGAAGGTCAGATAAGCAGTCGCTCCATGTAAAACTCTGGTATCCAGCTGCATCCGGTTAGACTGGAAGCCGACCCCAACGTAGGTTTTTTTTTTTGGGTGGGAAATCATCAAATAACTTCTCCCGCTCTGGGTGGAGCAGGAGGGCGTGTCAGACTTTTACTGACTAAAACCCACCCGTGTTCCCTCAGTAGCCTGTAGGCCAGGGGCTGTGGTATCTCTTTCGAACAAACCCGCACCCCTCGCAGGCATCGACCCTTGCGGGTCCCATCGGTTTGTGCTGACATCTCTTTGAGGCGCGCGTGGAACACAACGCGCCGAACATAGGTTGAGTTGACATAATATGCTTTGTTGAAATGCATCCCTTAGATTATATCTTTGAGTACATTTCTTACTGCTTGAAGCGTTTGCCGCACATCTCGTATTTAGAAGGTCTTAGTCCGGTATGACTCTGAAATAAAATAAAAAAACTTGATAACAGTACCCGGCGATAAATATTGCACATCGACCTTTGGAAAGAGACAATCGGCTAATTTCGGCTTCGTAGAGCGTTACCTCTGTCGCACGAAATACAAACAGTCCGGTATCTATTAGGAGCTGTTAAAACAATTATGATTTGCTTCTTTTGATAATTCTTTTTAATTTTTGTATAAAATACACCAATTTTTCTATAAGTGATGGCTTTAGGTTGGGGTAAAATTAAATAAAAAAGAGATGCCATAGTACAACTTTAAATTATTTAAATTTGGGGGTGTTAACAACTCTAAATATATATTTTGAACTGGACGCGACCGCACTCTATCGCACTTGAACGACTGACAAAACGTCACATAGGTAGTGTGCGACAGAGATAACGCTCTACGAAGCCGAAATTAGCCGATTGTCTCTTTCCAAAGGTCGATGACCAATATTTATCGCCAGCTATTTTTTTAGGCGGATCCGCCCGCGCGGTGGTCGGAAATTATCCCAAGGCACTAACCGGATTAAAAGTATCCTATGTGTTAATGAAGGTTTTAAACTGTGTGCCTAAATATTATCCAAATGCTCTCGGCCGTTTTGGAGTAACAAACGTCCAAACATGCAAACTTTCACATTAATAATGAAAATTTCGACCCCCTTTATAAAACCCCATGCACCTGTAAAACTCAACATGTGGGTAATCATTTTTCATATTTTCCATCCAAAAAGTGAAAATTCCATATAAATCAGTCGAGGCTGCCGCCCCTTCGCGCCTCTGGCTCTAAAAACACGGGGTAGGGCAAACAAGTACCACGTTGCGAAGCCAAAACATACCACGTGCGAGTCGCGATTGTCAAATTCGATTTTAGTTGTGTCAAAATAGTTTTAAATTGAGAGATATTTTTTTGCAGAATAGCGTTAAGATTCTCATAGTCAAAAGTAAGGAATTTTAGTTATCGTTTAGTTAGTTTAGTTCGGTGTACAACAGAATCGGCACCATTAAACCACTAAAAAAACATTTTTTTTTAAATCGATTAGTGTAATAAAGATTCATTCAAATTTTACATTTTCATATTTCGCGCGTAATTTGACGAAAAGACTGGACGCAGTGGACGCCATATTAGTCTGTGGGTGTGACGTCAGTTTGCTAAGTAAACAAATGCGCTGATATTTTGTAAAATAATTGTCTATAATTTAATAAATAAGTTATTATTTTACTTTTCGTTGGTTTGTTGATCCTGAATTTAAGACATTATTTCAATAAAAATTACTTTGGTAACGAAAATAATAAAAGTACAAAGTTGTTCAGTTGATTAGTTTAAACAGCGGTTTGACGTAATAACATGGCGGCTACTATTTCATGGTGTTGGTATTAAAACATTGGCACTCCGAGAGTGCCGGCAGAAGTGAAAACTTGAACAATTACGTGTGTATTTTTTTTATGGTCAATACAGGATTCAAATTCAAATTGGTTCCTTGGGTCCTGATTGCTCTTAAAAAATGATAAACGAGCGATAGACTTCAGTCATTAAAGGTAAGCCAAAATTTGTTGCAAATTTTACGGTGAGGTGGTTTCGGAAAAATTTCAGCCCCTTCAGCTAGGTTACGGCTCCAAAGGGGGCTGTGAGGCTGCCGTACACGCCTTGTCGACCTACCTAAATTCCGGCAAAGGAGAGGTCATCCTGAAGGTTTACATAAAGAATGCCTTTAATTCAGTTAATAGGGACACCTTGCTGGCAGAAACTAAAAAAGAAATACCCCAAATCTATAGTTTCCTTTGGCAATGTTACAGACACCCTTCAAAATTACTATATCGGGACAACCTTTTGGAATCTGCTGTTGGCTGCCAACAAGGTGACCCCCTCGGGCCAGTGATTTTCAGCTTAGCCATTCATCCAATTATTCGGCAGCTAAATTCCAAATTTAATGTTTGGTATCTTGACGATGGAACTTTGGGAGGCGATGTAGAAACGGTCTTAAATGACTTTAAATCCTTGAAAAATGAATTTCATTCGATTGGCCTTGACCTTAACCTTTCGAAATGTGAAGTTTACATAACGGACAGTACTGACAGACATCTTACACTTTCCAAATTTAACGCAATAGCTCCAGATATTAAAATAATTGAAAAAAGCTCTCTTCGTCTCCTTGGGTCTCCAATCTTTGAGAATTCTTTTCCCGTTTTTATTGAGGAAAAAATTCAAAATTTCAACGACGTTTCGGAAAGATTGTTCCAAATTAACATGCATTCGGCCATCACCTTAATTCGCTATTGCTGTTTCGGTCCCAAATTAACATACTTCCTTCGCGCTTCCCATTTATGGAAACACACTCACCTATTAAACAGAATAGACCAAATTATCCGGCACACACTAACTTCGATCTTAAATGTGGCCATGGACGACCGAGCTTGGGCACAAGCTACTCTTCCCATTCGTATGGGAGGCCTCGGCGTCCGCAAAATTTCTAGTATTAGTTTACCGGCTTTCATATCCTCGGTCCACGGCACTGAGAAACTAATCAGGAAAATCCTAGCCTCCACACTGATTAATTTTGACGTGCCGTACTTCACCGAGGCTTTGGATGCCTGGAGACTCGCTTGCCCGAACTCTGATCTACCCGATAATCCATGTTCCCAGAGAAGGTGGGATGAGCCGCTCTGCAGAGTAGTACAAGACAATCTACTTAACACGTCTGCTACTACTGCGGAGCGTGCGCGCCTGCTGGCTGTGGGTAAGTGGGAGTCGGGTCTGTGGCTTCATGCACTACCGTCGTCGAACATAGGCACTTTGTTCGATGACACTACTTTCCGCCTCGCTGCTTCCCTACGACTGGGAGCTCCTTGTTGTTCTCCTCATCGCTGTCACTGCGGCGAAGTTGTCAACAGTCTAGGACATCACGGCCTGTCTTGCAGCCGAAGCGCGGGCCGCTTACCGCGGCACGCAAACATTAACGACATCATCCGACGAGCTCTTGTCACCGTCGGCGTTCCAGCTGTATTAGAACCCAATGGCTTGGCACGCGACGATGGCAAGAGACCGGACGGAATGTCTTTATTTCCATGGAAGATGGGTAGGCCTTTAGTGTGGGATGCAACGTGTGTCGATACTCTTGCACCATCCCATCTTCCTGGCTCGGTGTGCTGTGCTGGCGCTGCCGCTTCGGCTGCGGAAAACCTCAAGCGGCAAAAGTATAACAACCTAATTGGTAATTATATTTTCGAGCCGTTTGGGGTTGAAACCCTCGGGCCGTGGGGTCCGAGTGCTCACGGCCTCTTTAAGGAAATCTCGAAAAGGCTGGTTGACACTTCCCGTGACCCAAAGGCTGGTTTCTACCTTGGCCAGCGGCTAAGCATTGCCATACAACGTGGTAATGCTGCCAGTCTCTTGGGAACATTACCAGTCGACAGCGATGAGGATGAATTTTTTGACGCTATTTTTTAATTTGTGATTAGGATTAGTTAAGTTAGTATTTTATTGTTTTTTAATAATTATGTTACTTGTTAAATATTGATTATGAACTACATGCTTAATTTTTCATTACTTTTTTTGTAATACACAACTTAAAGGTAACAGCACAGATTTTTACGATAAAATACAAAGGGAAAGAAAGGGATAAAATAATTAGAATTTCCCAATGAAAGAAAGGGACCTTTCCGAAAGACATCAACGCGCGTCTCATCCGTGTGCTCGTTCACCCATATATACACAGTTTACATATAGCTCATGGAAAGCGTTCGGTGACGATGACGCGAGTTCCACGATTTTTGCTCTCCCAAAAAGTGCTCAACGCGCCTTAAGAAGTTTTCACTTCCAAAACTGAAATCTTTGAATTGAATTTTAAAACGTATTTTGTTTTTCGTTTTCCGATTGCTTTTTGCCTAAGCTATCTCAATAATATATTTTTAGATTTTTCTCATATAGAGTAAAATACCCTATTGTGACCATCAACCCAGTAGGCTTAGCACAACGCTTTTTATTTCGACGAAGTGCGACAGTGCTTTTTCAATACAAAGTGACATTTCGTTCCTCCATTTTTGACATCGCACCATAGATATCCTTCTACAATCTGTCATTTTGTCTTCCGTTTCTAACGATCTGTGTCTAGGTCCCTATAAATGTAGACTATTTCAGAAGAATATTTCTTTCCAAACTGTCAAAATCACACTGACAACAAACTTTTTACTCGACGGCCTCAAAGAATATACGATTATCTACAAAATCATGATTCGTTTAGAACGCATAACTGTGATAATGAAGAGAAAAACATAGCTATCTTCTCTTATTGTACATCATTTAGTTAATAGTCATGTCTATTCTTCCGTCGACAAATCGGTGCTCGTGCTAAGCCTGCAATCAGAGTATTGCTATATCTATGAGCTATAATTGAGAGATTTCAAACCCAGACAGTCGGGTTACTTTTTGTAAATTATGTCATCAACACTGCTCTCGAAACGGTGAAGGAAAACATCGTGAGGAAACCGGCATGTCCTAGAACCAAAAATTCGAAGACATGTGACATCTACCAACTCGAACTGGGCCCGCGTGGTGGATTACGGCCCACTCACAGAGACGAGGCCTGTGTCCCAGCAGTGGGAGCAATATAGGCTGATAATTCAGGGTTTTCTTCACACTACACTTTCATTAGATAATTGGAACTGACATTAGTTTGTTGTACTTACGTTTCATCGCTGTGTTCTGCTGATAACTGAACGTGTTTGTCTAAAGCCTTTCTTGCTTATAAATTGTACATTATATTTGGTGCACCCCGGACCGTGTGAAGGGACCTGTGAAATATAAATACAATCTTGTATTCATCAGTAAGATAATTTACGCAAACGCATAAAAACAAAATAAAAATAATCATACGTTTGTTTGTCATCACTGTGCAGTACCACAAGACATATAATAATATGTTAAAAACTGTCGACAAGAACGGCGCTTGCACAATGCTACGGCGTAGCGCCGTGTGCTACGGCGTAGCTCCGTGTGCTACAGCGTAGCACTGTGAGCTACGCCGTAGTGCACAGTAAGCTAAGTCGATGTGTCTTCGAAAGCTACTCTTTTATTGAGTGAAATATTTTAATTCTGATAATAACTAATTTAAAGGTGCTAACATCGTGCTTTGGGCGCAGAGACCGTATTTTGAGTATTAAAAAATAAAGAATAATATATAGGGCGACTGGTAATTAGTGACCGACATTTAAACACATGATTGCACTCATCATTATGAACAACTTTTACTATGGGACCAAACCTGAAATCGCAAAAAAAAAAATCAGCTGTTCCCTACATTTATGTTCGAATAACTCGTCAAAATGTAGGGAACACCAGATTTTTTTGCCCATAAGGCAGTAGGTACCGTAAGGCGATTGTATTTTAATAACTGTGATAACATTTTCCATCACACTTGCAAAACTTTTTTATAATAATTATATTATATAATTTTATAAAAAAAAAAAAATAACATGGCGTAAAAATTCTTGGAAACGATTGTTACTTATTCTAAACCTATAATTCTGGTTTCGCATATACTAAAAATAATGTTGTACGAGACAAAATTGGTACTTACATAGGTACGTATGCTTGTCGTGTGTCCAGTATAAGCATTATCATCTAAGAAGCGTTTAAAACATCAAATTGCATTGATCCTGAATTCTTACAACTAGTACAAAACTGTCTTTTATTACTCATCCATTTGATCTTCTTTGATTTAACTCCTTATTATTAAAAAACAAATCATTTTTCAATACTTCATTCACTGGCTTGCAACGTTTATGTTCCTTTAAATTTTTCCTCTTCTTTTTCGTTAAATGTAAGTGCGTCATCTTATCTTAGATCTACATCAATAAAGGAAAGAAATAAGTTGGATTTCTTGTGCTTTATTTTTAATATTGTTGAAGTCCCGGATGGTATGGTACTCGCTGCATCACACAAAATGATAGTCTGCGTGTTCGGCTTCGAATATTCTCGTGTGCAGCGTTATTGGCAGGGTTGCTGTAAGGCTGTGAGCGCCTACCGTGATGCCTATGCGTGCAAGGAACGATTACTGTGAACAAACATACATCATTAGGGAGATTCTTCTGCCAGGGGTGCGGGTTGTTCGAAAGAGATACCGCCGCCCCTGGCACACAGGCAACTGAGGGAACACGGGTACGTTTTAGGCAGTAAAAGTCTGACACGCCCTCCTACTCCACCCAGAGTGTGAGAAGTTATTTGATGATTTACAACCCAAAAAAAAAACCTAGCTATTTCGAATTTGCCAAATTGGAATCTACCATGCATGCTTGCCTTGCAAGAAGAAATCTAGCGCTCGGCGGCCGGGCGGCCGCTGCCGCGGAGACAAAACTAAGAACCTTCTCCTTTTTAAAGTCGGTAAAAATGAAAACTTTTTTTGCCTTGATTGCATGAGATTTCTTATATTATTAAGTTTGGTCAACATCTTAAAACTAAAATTGTCTAGTTTCCAGCTTTATTAAGTACCGTTAATTTTTTTACCCAGACGGGTTTTTGAATTTTCTAAATTTACTTTTTTTTTTCATTCCCGCTCCCATTCGCCAGGTGTGCAGAAGGAACTTCGTTCCGATAAAGAGGACAAGTTACAACATACATGTATTTGCAAAGCATTTTAAGCAAGCCGCAGAATTTCGCAAAGCATTTAAATTAATACGGAATTTTAATGAAATCAATGAATTCGCAAGACACACACAAACATAAACTCTTTTTTCGAAAATTAAAAAAAAACCCGACTGCTTAAAAAGTGAACTTTAGGTAATTAAAAAAGATGGAAACAAGAAACTAGTTTTAAAAGGATGACTATTAGACTGAATACTATAAGCAATCGCATGCAGTCGGAGGTTGGAGGCAATTAAGGTCTCTATTGTTAAATTTAAGAATATGCCTCCGACTGCATGAGATTGCATATAGTATTCAGTGTAATAGTCATCCTTTTAAAACAAGTTTCTTGTTTCCATCTTTTTTAATTACCTAAAGTTCACTTTTTAGGCAGTCGGGTTTTTTGTTTCTCTTTTTAATAATATTTTTATTTAATATTTTTTTAGTTTTCGTAGTTGTCTGCTATACACACTTAATATAATTAATGAATAATCATGTAGTTTATGTTGTAACGTTGACAATTTTGTTGCTTTTTTATTATTTTAGCAAATTCATTCCAAATTACATATAAACATACAAGTTGCCTTAATTTTTGCAAGCTATTTATGAAACCCTTTATTTTGATACCACATTCAATAGGTTTTGAGATTATTTTTTTCCGAAAACACATTGTGACGCCAAAAATCGGGCATTTCTTTATTTTTTTCAATTTTGATATACCCAGTGCCACTCTCACAATTAAGACGAATCTAATGGCATCTCTCAAACTGCCGGTAGAGCAGCACCATCCCATTTCTTCCCGTGGGTGTCGTAGAAGGCGACTAAGGGATTTCCTAGAGAATGGGCAGCAGCGTTCTCTATCAATCAAAATCAAAATATTTTTATTTCATATAAACCATGCAGGTTTATATGAAATAAAAATATTTTGATTACTTATGGGCACTTATGAAACGTCAGAAGCTAGATGCACGGTTCCAAAATGTTGTTTCCTATGGAGAAGAGCCGGCAAGAAACTCCACGGTTACTCTTTTAAAAATGATTGGCTTTAACAGTGTTTTCAGAGATAAAATGTATGAGAGGACAGTGCAGGCCTGTCAATAAGTACCAGGTACTTAGACGAATACAGAATAGAAAATCGTCTACGAATCTACAGTCTGTAAGGCCTACAACGTTCTTCCATTCACAATATGTAAAATAATCTACATAAATAAAATGAACCTAATTAAACATAGTGACATGATTAACATGACAATCACTAAAAAATAGTTGATATTAAAATTGATGTATAATGTCAAATAATGACGAGAATATGTCAGCATTGTAAAAATAAATGCATCTATGCATTTTACCACCATACTGCGATCGCCAACCCGCCTGCCAAGCGTGGCGATTATGGCAAAACCCCCTTTTGGAGATGCCCATGTCCAGCAGTGGACGTCTTTCGGCTGAAATGATGAGGTACCTACCAGGATTTACGGTTCCCTGCGGTGGCTGCTCACCATCATTGATGAAAGGGCTAACAAGAGCGTAGAGCAGTGAGTTCGTCTGAAAGGCTTTGGTCCTGAAGTCGGTGGTTGCGGTGAGCGTGTCGTTACACTCCGAGCAGACCAGGTGGGGCGGTGGTGGAAGCACTCCATCCTGTAGACAAAAATTTAAGTGTACAATCATACAGAAGCGTATGCAGAAAAAAAACTTTTTAACAAAAAAAAAAACCGCCGAAAAAACTGAAAAGTGAAAAATAATAAACCTGCTTTGTTTAACCTTATAAAATACATACCAAAGTCACCGACTTCCGAACTTAGTTATTAAGATTAATGTTTATGTGTTTTATCATTTTTTTGTGGCTGTAATCTACGCATTACTACATGCTTAATTTTTTATTACTTTTTGTAATACGCAACTCAGTATTATAATGTATGAGTAAACAATCAATCACCCCCTGTTTTCAATTCCTACCCTTAGAGTTGTTTTTTTTTTCGAAATTTATATGGGAGCAACTTCGAGGTACACCGTTTCCAATATATATTTTTTTTATCAAACTGCTCTGAAAAAAATGATGGGTGGTCATACATTAAAAAAAAATACGCGTCGATTTGAGAACCTCCTCCGTTTTTTCATCGGTTAAAAAATAGTGGCACTCCGGGACTGCCGACAGAAGGAAACCTTGAACAATTACGTGTGTATTTCTTCTTCTTAGCGTGTCGATAGCAATCTAAATACAGTCAGCCCAGAATTTGGCTACGATTTTAGCACTTTCGGCAGCGTTCATCAGCTCCTGTAGCGTGCAGACAACAGGACACGCTGGACAAGATAATAAAGGCCCCATTGTTTGTGGGACAGCACCACATTTACACTTCAGGGCGAAGTCATCGGTGAATGTCCACCTGAGCAGCGGCCCTAGACAAAACATTTCTGATAGCGTTCACGCCAAACGCTACGCCAAAATGTATGGAAATGACATTACCTGCGGAAAGGATTCGACGTAACTTTTCCGCAGGTAATGCCATTCCCATACATTTTGACGTAGCGTTTGGCGTGAACCCTGACAGAAATGTATTTTGTCTCTAGGCCCAGGTTTTCTTTTTAGTGTATTTTTTTAATGGTCAGAAAACATTATTTGAATCGTCATATTTAACAACGTTCAACGTTAATCGTTCGTGTTGTCAGTGGTATCGGTAATAGTGTCGCGAGTTCAATTGTTTTTTTTTCCCATCTCAAAAAATTCCCAACGCACCTAAAGAAGTATTCACTTCAAAAATATGCAGAAGTTCATGAACACAGACTTCACAATCACGTAAATGTCGAGGCGATACAACTCCTTGACAACATTGAATTAGTGCGAAGATTAAAAAAGGTAAAACCATTTGTGTTAGTTTAGTGCAGTGTATGTAAGTGAACTTAAACTTAGTGTAAGTGAACTGAAACTGTAGTGAAGTGAACTTAAACTGTAGTGTGAGTGAACTTAAACTTTAGTGTAAGTGAACTTAAACTGTAGTGTAAGTGAACTTAAACCTTAGTGTAAGTGAACTTAAACTTTAGAGTAAGTGAACTTAAACTGTAGTGTAAGAGCTGACTTTAACAAAGAACACGTGAATCAAGTGTCTTCCCATTTACTTCGAGTGACTAAGAAAGACGTTATTGGCCAATTTCTTAGTTTTATAGTTACTTAGCAGTTTAAGTTATATTTAAATTAATTAGCTAATAGGCTAGATTGTAATGTGAATAAAGTATCATCTATTGTGATATTTTATGAAGAAAAAAAAAATACAATTATACGGCGTTGAACAGCACGCGTGGCGTGACCACCGCAGAAACGGGTTTTTGTCGACGGAAGAATAGAGAAAATTACAGATTATAGAAATATTTATTCCGTGTAATTTTTCCTAATTATATTATAAATGCGAAAGTAACTCTGTCTGTAACGCTTCTACGCCTAAACCGCTGAACCGATCGTCATGAAATTTAGCTGAGATATAGTCTGGGATATGGAGAAGGACAGGCCACTTTTTTTACACGATAACCCACTTCCATGCGGGCGGAGCTGCGGGTAAAAGCTAGTCCTGTGTGGTGTGTGTGTTTTGTTGATGGCAAGGACATCGACGCGCAACTTGTTACCATATTGGACTGTAAAGAATGGCGATTAATCGGTAGGTATACAACTATTAGCCAAGTCCCAGTGTCACGTTCTCATGGGCCACAGCTTTTAGATAAATATAAAACAGAACAATGCATTACATGAGTTTTTGGCGGGATCGCGTTGGAACATGTCGCACGAATTTACATTTTCATGAAAGAACAATGGCGAAATCATAGCTGAAATTTATTGGAGCGTCTAAAAGTGATTAATATACGAAGGCAGTTCTATTATTTTTCTACGTTTTTTCAAAGTATCACATTAACTAGTTAAAGCCGGATAAAAAAGATATTTGAAATAAAAAGTTATTTTTCTGCCAAGTGACAGCAAGTACAGCATTATTGTATTAAAATCAGTTTTTGTTTGTTATTATAATTAAATGGAGTAAATGAATTAACAATACTGTTTATTTCTAAGTGGAAGTGTTCTTTGCAGGGAAGTTAAAATATTGTACTGTAAAAATATATGAATTACTTTCAATTAATGACGGGCAAAAAGACTATTATCCCAACAAAAAAAAAACTTGGTTTGACTTTGACAATGGTTTTACTCATGTCACAGACGCTTGCGCTTGTGCTTCGTGTGTATTTGTTCTCGATTGTTTTCCGTTTTCTTTAATTTTTACTGCTGATCGAAATAATGTTTTATGCTTCCCAACCCTGGAATATAGAGATTTGATTCTCTTCGCCCTGGGAACGTACCAAATAAGACAAGCTCGCCCATATTATGGCGAGCATGTACGTTTCCACGGCGGGTACAGAATTGAAGTTTCCAGTGAACACATTGATTCCTCTGAATACAATCTTAGAGGCATTAGCGAGACAACACTTATAAGAGGAAAAATTAAGTCACGTCACGTATTCAGGAAGCAATATTATGTGTATATTTTAATAGAAAATAATATTCCTGGTAGGACAGGAATCAGCGAGTATTGCTGTAATTGCTTAGTTGGTCGGCGCACAGTAGGATGTTGCGCTCATATCATGACGCTAGCCTGGTACAAATAACTGGGTAAGGAAAATACTAATGCAATATTGCCCTTTTAACTCCCTCGAATTTAAATTACCATTGACATAACCTACAAAAATTCACGACTGAATTTCTATTAACTCCGGCTTTCTCGAACAAAAATTCTTGCACCAACTAATTCAGAAGTTGACGCCGAGTTTAACTAGATATTATTCATTTAAAGACGCAAGAGTTTAATCTCAGCTAAATTAATGTATGGGTGGCTGCCATTGTTCTTTCGTGAAATAGCGAATTATATTGTATAATTTTGGTAGTGAATTATTCAATTTAGTTACGTGTGAGTGCACAAGTGTAGTGAACGTCAAAATAAGTGACTAACGTGGACTTTTCGTGTTCCCCCCAAAAACTCCTAATAGGTTGTTGTAAAGTTCCTACCGCTTTACAATAACTTTGATTTGACTGACTATGATATCGGGTCATATACTTGATTGAAAAGTAAAATTACTTGACACTGGCTAAATGCACAAACCGTGCGAAGCCAAAACAAAAAACAAAAAAAAAATGCATTGCATGGAAACTTACCACACGGACCTTCTTGAGTAGCTCCTGGAAAAATGTTTGATTTGGTATTGAAAGAGCATACAGTTTTTCGTCATCCTTGGAACATATGCAGCACACCTGCAAGAGAAAAATGATTTAGAGTGACTGTCTCTGTATCTGAGGATAAATAACTAACAAATTTTAACACATGGATAACGTAGTTAGTTATACACTGATAAACATAGATTATACGAGTAAGCTATTGTTAACCATGTATAGTGTGTAATTGTTGGTTTTCCCTAATAAATAAAATAAAATTGAAAATCTAAAACTTGACTACTATAAATCACCAGGATCGGATATTCGGATGCATATTTACCAAAAGTTACTTTTTAGCTATGAAAGTATGGAAGCAGGCACATTTTTTTTTTTAATCTCGGGATGCGAGGAACACCGATAATGCATAACTAGTTGGATGTAAAGCAACGAAGAGAATTAAAAACAATGTTTAATAAGCCCCGGAATTCTTGGATAGCAGAACTACTATTTAGATATATTTAATTTTAAAATATTTTTAACCCCCGATGCAAATATTTATATGGATTTTTTTGATGCAAAAGCCCATTCCGTAGACAACAACTTTTTATGATCGCTGCCTACTATTAGAATGTATTCCTTTGTACAAAACAAAAATCAGCGTTTTCATAAAAAAGCGCAATACCTGCGCTGTCAAAATGTGTGGAACAACATTATTTTTGCTGTATAACTGACGAAAGATTTATACGCACGTCGGTCTAGAATGATATTCTGAATTCATGGTTACAGTTTGCACACTGGTTAAAATTTTACCCTGTATTCAATTTAAGATGACATCACATAGTGTAAAGCTAGCAGACGATCAAGATTATTCCAACAATATCTTACTTGTCAAATTATGAGAAGCAGTTTAGAACTAATGAGGGAGTAGGTGAACAAACATACATACATACACACATACTGGACAAAAGCTACCCTGTAGCCGGGTAAATGGAGGATAGCCGTGGTTTTATGACATACAAGTAACGAGTAACAGTTTCTAACCGCAACACTGTGACACTGCAATGGATAAAAGGACACAGCGGATCACTAGGCAACGGTGCTGCTGACGAACTGGCTAGGAGGGCATCCAGCGTGTCAGTCTGTGGACCCAAGCCCATTATGCCCATCCCATTTAACCAGATACGCAGGTGGCTTCAGGACTACACACACATACAAGCAGAGAGCTGGTGGACCTCGACACCAGGCTGCAGGCAGTCTAGGGAAGCAATGCTATCTTTGAATGGCAGGCTGACCAGACGTCTGTTACGCCTGGACAGAAAGGACCTGCGTCTGGTGACTGGGACCATCACGGGACACTGCCCGCTAAACAAACACTTCTACACAATAGGCATAATGGACAGCCCCCTGTGCAGGACCTGCATGGAGGCTGAGTGTCGCGCATGTGCTTTTCGTAGCCCAGATTAGGACAGAAACCCTCGGGGCACCCAGATCTTACACGGATGTTATCAACACACCAGGAGTTATAGCTAACTTCTGGAGGGAGGTGGGCTGGTTGGAATAACCATTGACGGCCGCCATGGCTCACGCACAATGGTCCACTTAAAGGACTAAGTGCGGAAAACCAAACCCAATAACATAGAACATGCCACTTAACTTACAAGTGTTAAAATGTATTGTTTTCTTAGAATGATAAGAAAACAATACATTCTACATCGCAATGAATAAATGTATTCATTACATAAAAAAATTGAGAATTTATGATATTTGTTGATATAATTGTGCCTAAAGAATGGTTGAGTAGCGTGAAATGTACGAATAATTAATTTGACTGCCTAGTCTACTAGTCATCGCTAAGCGCTACTGTTGAGCATGACGTCCTTGGTTCAATTCCCAGGTCGAGCAAAGTATTATTGCGTTATTCTTTATTTTATTGGGTTTTTATGTAACTTGTTTATTTAAAAGACAGTAAATATTGTATAGTTTATCAATATGTTTATACACATCAATAATTGTTTAGTTTTTACAATTTCAGAAGTGTATATTTTTTAGTTCACACTTTTTAGAGTGATTTTGTGTGAGTACCTAATAAAGTCTATTTATTTGCCAGAATATTGTGTCAGAGTTGTTACAAAGTTATTAAAGTTCTTATTATTCTACTATTGAGGATGACAAAAGAGGATATATATTTTTTGGATTTTCGTTCAAATTAGTCGAATATTAGGTATGGAAATTACAAAAAGATTAAATGAATAGGTCATTTGGTCTTTAAGCTATTTTCTCCTAAATTCAGTTATCTATTATGTATATCCATGCCATGTAGGTATTCATATGCCAAAAAATCAAATTACTGTTGAGACCGAGAAATACAAACATAGTGCAGTTTTGAAGTCAACATGCTGGCCACTATTTTGTGCCACAATTTTATTATTCCACATTTGAATTCACAATAAATTGAAAAAGGTTATGGTTTAAAAAAATGAATTTATTGTTGTTACGGGTGCCAGTATCAGTAAAAAAAAAATCTAGAATTATTAACATTCATAAAATAAGGTTTTCTTTTAATAAGACGATTATGACTAGCCATCACTAAACAAAAGGTTTTATTTCGTCAGTTTGTCTGAATTGCATTCTCTTGAAAATAGATACTTCAGTACTTACAGATTTTTTAAACTCTTGACTCTCAGTGTTTTCAATAGCAGTATCTTCACTTACTGTCACCACGTCTTCCGGTCCAAGACCATGTGGAAAGCTGACAGTGAACGTAGATAAATCAAAACGTTGTTCAGTGCCAGTACCCTGATTCCGAGTGCGAAGAGCTCTATTTTCGCCAGCATTGACATCATTGTTGCCATTTTCATCACGATTTTCACCCTGGTTAGCACTGCCTCCTTCCATCTTGTAGTCTTGCTAAACGATATCGATTTTTATAACACAGTACCAATTTTTATTTAAATAATTAACTGTTGCATTGATGCGCCCAAACAGAGGATTTATTTGATTTCTAATTGGAATCCTATTATTCGAATTTTATTTTACTCCATTTTTAGCATGGGAGAAGGAACGTTAGAAATCTAGGGCATCACACTTTAATTTTCGCTCAGTATATAAAATAACAAATAATAATTACATCATAGTTACATAAAATGATAGATGATTAGGTATTTAATAGATTTTACCTGAACAGACCGGCAGATAAAAGTTGACTTAGCACTGTTAATTATTATTTAATCTCCAATACGAAGTGCAGGTGCACGTGTGCAACAAGTTATGGTAGTAAAACCCACAAAACCGATCGATTAATTTCAGATTATTACAGACTGAGAATCATCTGTCATTATTTATTTATTTTTATTTTACCAACTTCCGCGTCCGTCAGCCACATTTAAAAAAATAGTTTTTTTCTTTGGTTGTCTTTGGATACAGAGGGAAAATAAATCTAATTTGATATGTTATATAATCAAATTGAAGATTTCTAGAATGCATAAATATAACTGATTAATGATGGGGATGAGCTAGGATAGCCCGTGAAATTTAAATTTTCTCACTTTTTATAATTTAAAGGTCCATAACGGATTGTAAGAAGTCTAAACTATGATTCTCGAACGTAACAAATATTTATTAACATAATAATAATAATCAGAATCAACCATACTCATTGGCCTCAAATGTCATTATTTCAAGTGAACAGAGAGACTTGTATTAGGAAATGCTGAAAACGCTAGTATCCAATCTAAAAGTTGGGCACTATGGTTTTCAGTGTCACAGTAGATACGCGCGAATTTTTTAGAAAATTAGGCGGGAAAGCCCACTTTTTCTAGCGCGTCAAGCTTCAATACACATCACACGAGTCCAGTGAAAGAAAAAGGTAATTAAATCGTTTCGTCTTGTATCGTCCTAAATACTATTTAAGAGTGAATCAGGATAGACAGATATGCAGGGTAAATTATATTGGGACAGATTAATAGCGAAAGGTGGAGAAAGCCGTTTTGTGATGCAATTTTGAAGAGGCCTATGATCACCCCTAACAGATCAAACGTTTGATCTATTTATGAAGTAAATTAGTCAAGATCAAGAATCCCATCTCGTGTCTGCCAGACAGAATAAAATTGATGTCTGAAATTGAAGTCTGTCTCTGTAGTTCTGAACCTACATTACTATTTTGCAGATGAGTCGTCGAAATTTGCGGCAGAAGCCGCGGATTAGTTATTATGAGCCTGAAGAGCCAAGCTTGGACGAATATATCTGTAAGTCATCATCATCATCATCATTTCAGCCGAAAGACGTCCACTGCTGGACACAGGCCTCCTCCAAAAGGGGGGTTTTGCCATAATCGCCACGCTGGGCAAGCGGGTTGGTGATCGCAGTATGGTGGTTAAATGCATAGAGAACGCTGCTGCCCATTCTCTAGTAAATCCCTTAGTCGCCTCCTACGACACCCACGGGAAGAAATGGGATGGTGCTATTCTTTACGTCCGGCACCTCACGGTATCTGTAAGTAAATAAGTACATTTAATTATTTATTGGAGACCGATGCATTTTATATAACTGTCGAAGACATGTGATACCAACCCGCACTGGGCCCGCGTTTACGACCCACTCCCTGTCACAGAGAAGAGGCTCGTGTCAACGTTCGGTGAAGAGTCGCGGTCTGTTAACGGGGGCGGGGGCGGTTGAACCCGTAGGTATTATGTTCCTTGGGTTGAACGCACGCTTTTTTGTTGAGTGGCAACTGGCTCGATGGTCGCCTCCCAGCTGTCGCGTGGCTACATACGCGCAATTTCAAACAGTCCCGTAAACTTGATGAGAGTGACAAATTAGTTACGGAGACAAGTTGCTCGTGGGTGCTCTCTCTAAAATGCGTATTACACGATCCAATTTGTAGAAACTAACTAGGAACACTCTAATTAGGAAATTGGAAGCTAGTGATAACTGAGATTTTTGATCGGACAGACGACTCATTCATCATGACGTAGAATTACAATGGGTTGCAACAATTTAGGGAGTCGTCCGGTCGGAACGTTCCGATCTCACGATCTTTCGATTTCCTACAAATTTAATGGTATTATGCGCTTATGACATTAACATGTGATTGTCTTGCCAGTTTGCGACGAGTGCGCCGACTTTGTGTACGAATACTGCGCCATACACGGTCCTTTATTGGTCATACCTGATGATAAGGTAAGAACTCGCCTTTAATTCTTACTAATTTCAAAAGTCGCGATTATTTTTTCTTTTGTAATGCTTTGTTAATCAGACCGCGCGTTAAAAAAATTCCATACAAACTTTGACACCCCCTAATCCCCCTTTAGGGTGTAGTTTAGAAAAACAATAAATGACCAACTTTATAATTTACTTAGATAAGTATTTGTACCAAGCTTCAAGTTTATTAACTCAAGGAATAAGATTTTTCATGCAAACAAAATCCCCCCTGTTCACCCCCTTCCAGGTCGAATTTCCAAAAACCCCTTCTTAGTGCTCCCCTACATTATAAAAGGAAGCCATGTACAAAATTTCACGTTCCTAGTCCTAGTAGTTTCGGCTGTGCGTTGATTGATCAGTCAGTCAGTTTCTCCTTTTATATAAATAGATAGATAATAGATTATGTTAATATAATATTTATCTGTACCTGGCATGCGGTGTAATGCCAAGAAAAAGTGTATAATTTTTTGGGCCAGGAAACCTCGCGGTTTTCCTTAGAACACCCCCTTTTTTTTTTTTTTTTTGGGTGGGAAATCATCAAATGACTTCTCCTGCTGAGTAGAGCAAGAGGGCGTGTCAGACTTTTACTGACTAAAACCCACCCGTGTTCCCTCAGTAGCCCGTATGCCAGGGGCTGTGGTATCTCTTTCGAACAAACCCGCACCCCTGGCAGGCATCGGCCCTTGCGGACCCCACCGGTGGTTGCTGACATCTTCGACGGCGCGCGTGTGGAACACAACGCGCCGTCCCGTCTACCACTTTTCGGCCGCAAAGGATAGGGAGAGCGGCTGATGCTATACCGACACTCCTCTTCCCCTGCGGCCCCACCGCGTCCGCCATCAAACGGTGGCGGCCCCGTCCAGGCCACGGAAGGGAAGAGCGCTGCTCAGAAGCACCGGCACTCCTCCTCTACCGCAGCCCGTAACCCTCAGCCGCGATGCCTCCCATTCGACATCGCGGCCCACCTCAGTTGCGGTGCACCTCACCGCAACCTACTTTTTGGCCGCTACGTCGTCGGCTTTGAGGCAAAAGCCCTGACGAGCGGCCCCACCTTTGGGTTCCTCTTGGATTCACCGTGGCCGGAATCCACGGTTACTGAGCCCCCCCGCAACGACAATGCGGGAACCCACTCGGTGGGGTAGAACACCCCCTAAAGTATCATCACAATCCGATCAATGGTTGCGGAACGTATAGAGGATAAACGTTGATTTTTGTTTAAATAGAAGATTAAGAAATAATTGTGTATTTAAATTGTTTATTTTGTTATACAGGATAAGCTTTTATCCAGTGCGCAAACTGTAACCATGAATTCAGCATATCGTTTTAGGGGTTTAACCGACGAAAACCTTCGCAGGGACCCCCAAGCGAAAGTTTTCGTCGGTTATACAAAAAAAAATATCAGCTGTTCCATACATTTTGACCCCTTATTGCAATTTTCTATGAAACAGCTGATTTTTACTTTGTGTAACCGACGAAACATTTCTGCGCTGGGTTTAGAATGATTTGCTGAATTCATGGTTACAGTTTGCGCACTGGATAAAAACTTATCCTGTATAGTGTACCGTCCTTACGTCAACGCCGTCTTTCACTGAAAACCACCGCTTTGGCTGTTTCGTATAGGGTCGTAACATTATGCTAAGCGATGGCCGTTTTGCGTTCGTATGACGCATATTTTCCCCCAACTTGTGCTTTTTTGTTTTATGATATAGCTAAGGGCATACTGTTAGAGAAACAATTATTTTAGGTTTACAATATTTATTTTACGTGAGCCATCTTCTATTGAATTACCTTGACAATTATATTATTCTTTTTTCACACCACATGGCCATAGACATAGGTATACTTAACATTTTGTGTTTGTGTTCTTTCGCTGCGGCATGTTTCCCGCAAATAAACGTATTTTCTTATTCTTTGCTTAGGTTCCATCCAAAAGTCCGTACCCTGCTTACGTCCCACGCGCCGCCCTCACCATCCCGCATGTGTTCCTGCACCTAGCTCCCTCCATCATACCAGGTATGCTACCTATTTACCACCATTTCGAAACAAAAATTACTGTTCCCCTATATTTTGGTGAATTTTTTATACTAATAATCTATTTACTATACGTAACGTAATACGTTGAAGAATTTGGTATGAACGCGCTTATTTCTGGAATTACACTTGATAGTTTAATTCTTGACGAAGGCTATAGGCAACTGAACATCACGCTAGGACGCTAAATGGCGGGCGGGGGCAATAGGTTGCACCGCCGCCGCGTGCCGGGTCGGGGCTCCCGACCCACCGCGTCGCATCCCATTGCCCCAAACTTTTGGCCCCGGTTTTGGACTCTTTTGTCATTACACGGGCGAAATTCTAATAATCTACATATTAATTCAAGCTAGCCCAAATTGTTATTCAAATTTTCTCAATTGAACATGAACATTATCATGTTTTCATGAAGATGAAAATCTATCAAAGAAATTTGACAGATTGGGGCAGCTTGATGTGCTGATGTCTGTCTATTGATTCCTTGAAAGGTATATATTTCAACGAATTTATAATATTATCAATAACACCATGTGTTGTGTCACTCAGGGGCAGGTCTGGGTGTATTCAGCACGTTAACTCTCCCGCGCGGGGTACGCTTCGGTCCGTACTGCGGAGTACGCTCGCAAGAAGTCAACTCCATGTATTGTTGGCAGGTACTGTAATAATATTAAAATATATTTTTTCATACCGCTTGTACAGGAGTGTACATCTTTATAGGGTTTATCCGATTTGCCCGTTGATGTACCCCAGTCTATTTGTACTGAGTAGCATAAGAATGTATTTTAGCAAAGTTCTTTCTATCCAACTTGACACCGGGTATGGTCGGGTACAAAGAATTGAGGGTGCGACGAGAGTTAAAACTTGTCGCATATATCGTTAAATTACTTCGTGACATCGAGCATGATCCGGGAGTACTGCCAGCAGCACTTGAGCCTTTGCGTACCGGACTGGTGTGTGGAGGTGGCGGCATCCGCCACTGCTGGTCGTCCAGACAGCCAGGATCATCCTACTAACCAAAACACCAGTGATCCGGGCAATAGGGTATTTTACAATTTGATAAAAACTATTTTAATTTGAAGATTGGGACGATATATTATATAACAGAAAAATAAAAATAAATTTATAAATATCAGATTTTCGTTGTTTTGAATTTACCGCCAAAACGCTCCTTACGATGAATTTTAAAGTTCTCTTTAGAACAATGACACCTCGCCGCTGACTACGTTACATTTGTTCCCCGCTAGATCTACTCGCGCTCGCACAAGCGGTCGCACGTGGTCGACGCGGCGGACGGCGAGCGCTCCAACTGGATGCGCTACATCAACTGCGCGAGGAACTGGCGCGAACAGAACCTGCTCGCTTACCAGTATCAGGGACAGCTGTATTACAGGTAGGTGTGGATTGTTCAAATATGTGATGAAAATGGATACTTTTCTACTAGCTAGTAGAAAAGTATACATTTTGCTGGCTTTCGAAGACACGTTGATTTGGCCTAGTGCTCACTATGAGCTACGCCGTAGCACGGAGAGCTACGTCGTAGCATATGGAGCTACGCCGTAGCGCTGTGCAAGCGCCGATCTTGTCGACACTTTTCTAACATAAATCAGTAACATGTCTCTTGTGGAACTGCACTGTGGAAACAAATAGACGCATATTTTTTTTTTACAATCAGCCAATAATGTGGGTACATTTGCTCGGATACAGGCCTCCACTCTGAGAGAGTGCGTAGTTCTCCACCATGCGGACCCAGTGCGGGTTGGTAGATGTCACAAATGTTCGAATTTTGATATCTTATAGGCTGATTATGAAACTTATTCAAGACCCCTAGGGTAGAACCATGGCCGGCCCTACATAGGACGAACGGAGCGGGCGCTCCAAGCGCCAAGTCCCAGGGGGCACCTCAGTCAAATTCTATTACCTATAGTAGTTACTCTACCCGCATAATAGATAAATACAATCTTTTAGTTTATTTAATTTTATCCGCCTGAGTCAACCGTGCCAGATTATGTAACAATTTTGCACGCTCCTTAGAAGTTGAGTCACTGTTCCGTTCCTTTGCTCATGTGCATCATTGCAGTGGTATAGAAAATATCCTCGCTTTTCAATTTTTTGGTTTCGAAAGTGTCGACAGTATTGCGTTGCCGTCCGTCGCCGTGTAGCGCCACGAGCATGGCTGTTTTTAATCGACATATTAGACAGACTTATAATGTCGCGATCTTCCCCGTTCCATGCTTGCACGTGCACGCACAACTGGTATATATTAGGGCAAGCAAGGGGGCGCCATCATTGGATCTGGCTCCATCCTACAACTTGCTTCGGGCTGTAGAAGTTTCTCGTGGGATATTTAAAAAAATCTGTTGTTTCATAGCAAAGTGCTAAACCTACGCCGTCAAAAAGTATACGAAGACGCTAGGAGTCGAGAATAAATTATGTCGGCATTCAAAAAGTTGGGGGACCTGATTCTGAAATCATGTAGGTATTGATATGTCGCGATATCTTTCAGGACTATAAAAATAATTCCTCGCTTCACGGAGCTGATGGTGTTCTACGGCAGCGAGTTTGCAAACGCTCTTCACATCAATCTCAGCAAGTACAACTCGCCGCCGGGATATGCGCAGAAATTCGGTAAAAGATTTTTATTGATGTACCCCTTCGATCTGTGGGGTCATTGTGTTACAAACTGACAAAACTTACGGCACGAACCAGCACCCTAATTGTCACTCACGATTGATCATAATTGGTTTCGTCTTCACAGTTAAACAATATTCATTGCGTTATTTATGTTGTCGAACAGACACATTTTTCGAACATACGAAGCAATGGTTTAACAATCCGTTTCAAAACGATACAGATTATGATGAATCGTGTAGCAATTAGGGTGCAGGCCTGAGGCGTCGCACAGTGTGAAAATCCCCGACTTATTTTCGACAAAAATCTATTCGCAAGCGACTTTGTAACTAAATAAAAATTCTATTCTCGTGTGATTATAAGCTACAAAAATCCACTGCAGAAATTGAAAAAAGCTTAGAAAAAATTTACTGACTTTGGAACTCGTCATAAAGGTACCGAAAAATGAGGATTCTCGAAATTTTGAGGTTAAGTTGTACTTGAACTTCCTGAATTCAACGAGGCAGACTGTAAATGAATTGAATGATTGAAATGCATTATATAGTGTTCCGGTAAAACACTACAAGTAAAAATTACTTTAATTTCGGAAGGCGGTGACAAGAAATTAATCATTTATATATTCAAGGTCACCGCTTTCCAAAAAGTTATTTTTCACTTTTTCCTGAAGTCGGTTGTTTTTTTTTTTTTTTTTAAGTTTTTATTTTTGACTTTTTAGTTAAACTACCTACCCCACACCAATTCGAAATTTCATCATCCTTGGGGTCAAAACAGTACCTACATATTAATGCGGTAGCAGCAATCGCGGGTGATTTGCTGTCATTTTTGAAGAGTTCTGCACCCTAATTGCGTAACTTACGATTGATCATAATTGGTTTCGTCTTCACAGTTAAACAATATTCATTGCGTGATTTATGTTGTCGAACCGACACATTTTTCGAACATATGAAGCAATGGTTTAACAATCCGTTTCAAAACGATACAATCGTGAGTTACGCAATTAGGGTGCCGTTGTCTGTCTCCGAAACGCATTATCAGAGGGGCAATTCTACTAATTTTAAGAACGTTCACAGTCTGATCTCAGTGTCAATCTGTCAAAAATACCTCGATTTTTCATACATTTTTGACATTTGCTTGTCGCTGAGATGACACTGCGACTAGATTTTGAACGGTTTTAATTACGAGAATTGGCCTTCTAAATGGAACCATTTCGAAATAAACCCCTTTCGAACAAAATAAGAATTTTGCAAATCGGTCTATCAGTACAGAGGCCAGTACATCAAGCTACCCCAATCAGTCAAATTTCTTTGATTGTTTTTCAACTTTATAACAAAGGAATAAGGTTTATGTTCAATTGGGAAAATTTGACAGTTTGGGATAACTTGATCTGCTGGCGACTGTATATATATGACGGAGTTATGCCCGAACCTCCACCTAACTCCTAACCGTTAAAGAGTTGTACCTTCCTTCATCAGCTCAGCGTCATGAGATGATGATGACCATACGCAAATGTCTCAATAGCTTTAGAAAATATATGAAAAACATAATTAATACCTATAACATTTGAGAGTTGCCCTCGATTTCCCTGGGATTGCATCATCAGTTCCTGACTAGGTGCCAATGGGAGGATACCTCAGGAGTATACTCTTCCAAATAAAAAAAGAATTTTGAGTAACGGTCCACAAATGGGTGAGAAATCGGTAAACATACATAAAAACAAATACATACCTACAGTGGAACATATAACCTCCTCCTTTTTTTGAATTCGGTTAAATAGAATTCATTTAACTACCGATTTCGTGACAATTGATTTTTTTCTAGGTTATGTTATCCAATTTCCGCAGTGGATTTTTGTAGCTTCACGAAAATGGACATATTTCTTTTTACCCGTCTGCGCCAGAAAGAGGGTTATGTTTTTCTAGTGTATGTGTGTATATTTCTTTGGCACGCTCTGTAGCCTAAACGGCTTGATCGATATCAGCTTGAGAGGTGCCATTAGATTCGTCTTAATTGTGAGAGTGACACTGGGTATATCAAAATTGAAAAAAAAAACCCGATTTTTGGCGCCTAAATGTGTTTTGGAAAAAAAAAAAATATTTTGAGTGAACATAATTTTTGGTTTCAATATAATTTATACCTACTATAACTAGTACAATGTTGAGTTCTTTTTTTTTTTTTTTAAACTTGATAGGTACCTAAGTACAGTGTTTCAGAAAACTTACGTCATAACATTTATATACATTTTTATTACAACAGGTGTTCCCGCTGCTAAGAAACCTAAACTAGACCAGCAAAAGGAAAATATCGAAAATACAATATCACCCAAGAACAAGACAAACGGACAAGCACATTCGAAGACTACTGAAAATACTAAAACAACAACGTTCAAATCCATAAGCAAAACGGAAAAAGCTATTTCAAGTAAAATTTGTTTTAAAAGTAAACTTAAAAATACTAATAATACTATTTGTACTAAAGAAAATATTGGTAACACTAAAAGCAAAGAAAATATTGTAAGCACGAAAAGTAAAGAACATATTGTAGACATAGAATGTAAAGAAATTATTGTAAGCACGAAAAACAAAGAACATATTGTAGACATGAAAAGCAAAAAAAATATTGTAACCACGAAAAGCAAAGGACGTATTGTAGACATGAAAAGCAAAGAAAATATTGTAAACACGAAAAGCAAAGAAAACACTACTCCATTGCAGTGTAATAATGTTGATAAAGATGAATTAAAATGTAAGATATATAATTACAATGGTATTAACATTAGTGATATAAAAAGACATAGCATAAGACACAATAATGTATGTTACAAAAAAGGACCGCATAAATGTGGTATTTGTCAGAGTAATTTTAGTTTAAAAAATCATTTGAAAAACCATATTCGTACACACACTGGTGAGAAACCTTATAAATGTGATATTTGTAAGAGAAGTTTTAATGAATCAGGATCTTTGAGAAAACATATTCGTACACACACAGGCGAGAAACCTTATAAATGTGATATTTGTAAGAGTAGTTTTACTCAAAAGTGTGCTTTGAAACAACATATTCGTACACACACTGGTGAGAAACCTTTTAAATGTGATATTTGTCTGAGTAGTTTTAGTCAAAAGAGTAGTTTAAGTACACATATTCGTACACACACTGGTGAGAAACCTTTTAAATGTGATATTTGTCTGAGTAGTTTTAGTCAAAAGAGTAGTTTAAGTACACATATTCGTACACACACTGGTGAGAAACCTTATAAATGTGATATTTGTAAGAGAAGTTTTAGTGAATCAGGATCTTTGAGAACTCATATTCGTATACACACTGGTGAGAAACCTTTTAAATGTGATATTTGTCAGAGGAGTTTTACTCAAAAGTGTGATTTAAAAAAACATATTCGTACACACACTGGTGAGAAACCTTATAAATGTGATATTTGCCAGAGAAGTTTTAATACATTAAGTAATTTGAGAACTCATATTCGTACACACACTGGTGAGAAACCTTATAAATGTGATATTTGTAAGAGAAGTTTTAATGAATCAAGTAATTTGAGAACTCATATTCGTACACACACTGGTGAGAAGCCTTATAAATGTGATATTTGTAAGAGTAGTTTTAGTCAACAGAGTAATTTGAACAACCATATTCGTACACACACTGGTGAAAAACCTTTTAAGTGTGATTTTTGTCAAATAAGTTTTTCTGATAAAACTTCTTTGAAATATCATGTCACAAAGCATCATCAATGAATCACACTGCAACAGTAAATATGGCCCAAAGTCCTAAACGTGAATTTGTGAAGAAAATAAACTTATTCTATGGGATAATATATGCCAAGTAGCTTTTATAGTTGGTTTAAGGTGAACGCTCCAGGTTGTCCCATTCAAATCTTCTTCCGTTTTCTGCAATTTTAAGGTCAGTGTCACGTTATTTAAAATTATGTTAATTCGCATTAAAAACATAAAAACAATATAGGTTAATTTAATAATTGTATTAAATTAAATTTTCATAAAATAGTGAATTATTATCAATTGAACTTAGAGGAGACTTGTATTGATAATTATAATTTTGTAAATACATCATCATCATCATAATTTCAGGCAAAAGACGCCCTCTGCTGGACATAGGCCTCCCCCAAGCTCCTCCACTTTGACGGGTTCTGTGCTTCCCGCATCCAGCGGACTCCTGCGGTCCTCACAAGGTTATCGGTCCACCTTCTGGGAGGTGCTTGATACTCGGTCGCCACTCCAGAAGTGTCCAGAACCTTCCGGCCCCATCGGCCATCTGTTCTGCGAGCAATGTGCCCTGCCCATTGCCACTTAAGTTTGGCAATTCTTCGGGCTATGTCGGTTGTCTTGATTCTCCTGCGGATCTCTTCATTCCTGAATCGATCACGTAGGGAAACTCCGAGCATAGCCCTCTCCGTTGTCCTTTGGGTGACTTTTAGCCATCTGATAAAGGTCCATTGTGAGCGACCACGTCTTGAGACACTGCGGTATTTGGGACGAGAAGATATTGCGTAGCTTCCCGAACGCTGCCCAGACGGGTCGGATTCGACGATTCACTTCTTTCTCGAATTTGGACCTACCTAACTAAAAAAATTAATACATATTTATTTATTTATATACTCTTTATTGTACACCAGAAAATACATGACGAAAATAAAACATTAAAGACTAAAAACATACAATGGGCGGCCTTATCGCTTTCTGCGATCTCTTCCAGGCAACCTTGGAATGGACAGTGATTGCGTGGACATAAAAATGGGGTTGATTTTGGTGCAAAATATAGATACATATATTCATTTATACTGTATAATAAATACTTATATACATACATACATACTAACTATTTAAGTAAAGAAAAAAGATGACGACTACAGATTAAAACAGCTACAACAAAATCACAACAACCTCGACTCCTTCACGAGTCTCTTGAACACAGGTAAAGATTTCGCGCGTTTTATTTGAACTGGCAATGCATTCCACAAACGAGCGGCCTGAACAGAAAAAGATTTGTCGAAGAAAGTTGTGGAATGCATTGGCATTTTAAGCTTTAAGTTGCAAGCATTTTGGCACTGACCCGCATATTGCAAAAATGTAAGAAAATTTGAATTTCGCAGACTACCCTTCGTAGCTTTCACCTTCTATGAATAATTTCAGATTTTGTTCATCGTCACCCACCTGCCTTTTCCCAATTATGTTGGGGTCAGCTTCCAGTCTAACCGGGCGCAGCTGATTACCAGTATTTTAAGTACATGGAGCGATTCCTTATCTGACCACCACAACCCAGTTACTAGCTAATTTACGATTTGCGAGGTATTGGTGCCGATTCTGTTGTCACAAAATTCTCTAAACTAAACTAAAAATCACCAAAATTTCGTTTATTCCTGTGAAACGACGATTTCCTATTCTGAAATTGACTAAAATGACACAACTTAACTATATTTTAGTTTGACAGCACTAAGATTGCACTGAATTATTAGTTTAGTGAAAATGGTAATTTTGCTATTCTGTTGTTGTCAATTTCATTATTCTATTCAACCTAAAATTTTGGTTGTCTAACTAAATCTGACTATTTTTAATCGCGATTAAATAGGTGTGGAATAAAATTAGTTGTCAAGAACTAAAATTCACACGGACACCTCGACTTCTGGTGCAAAAATAGTACTGAATTTTTTTCTTTTCTTTTGCTTATATCTCGAAAACGGTGTGTCCTATCGCAAAAATAATGAAAATTTCGACCCCCTTTAGGACACCCCAAACACCTCTAAAACTTAACATGTGGATAATAATTTTTCATATTTTCCATGAAAAAAGTGAAAATTCCATATAAATCACGTCGAGGCTGCCGAACTCGGCGCGCTGCTGGCTCTAAAAAAAAAACGGGGTAGGGCAAACAAGTACCACGTTTCGTAGCCAACACATACCACGTGCGAGTCGCGATTGTCAAATTCGATTTTGGTTGTGTCAAAATAGTTTTTAAATTTAGAGATATTTATTTATTTATATTTATATATACTTTATTGTACACCACAAAAAATACATTACAAAAAAACAAGGTACACTACAAAATATACAATGGGCGGCCTTATCGCTTTCCGCGATCTCTTCCAGGCAACCTTGGCATGGACAGCGATTGGTCTGGATCTAAAATGGGGATGTTGTTGGCGCAACTAATAAATATACAATATACTAAAATAGATATAAACATATCCTATCCTATATAATAGATACATACATACTAAATATATAAGGAACGAAAATAAATGAAGACTACATCGAAAATTACAGTAAAGTATGAGAACTATATTACAACGACAGGTAATGATCCTTGACGAGTCTTTTAAACACATTTATAGACTGAGCACGTTTGATTTCGATAGGCAATGCATTCCATAAACGAGCGGCCTGGACAGTGAAGGAATGGTCGAGGAAAGTTGTGGAATGCATAGGCATTTTAAGCTTCAAGTTATCTGATGACCTTAAGAATCTAGTGTGGGAGTCACAAAGAAACTGAAAACGATTTTTGAGATAGAGAGGGGTGGAAGGGGAGAAAAGCACATTATACAAAATGGAAAGAATGTGAGCATTCCGGCGAAGGCGAATTGGTAACCACTTGAGCTTCACTCGAAATTCGGAAACATGGTCATATTTGCGCAAGCCAAATATAAACCTTATACAAAAATTTTGAAGGCGCTCAAGTTTGTCGAGTTGGTCTTGGGTAAGATCAAGATAGCTGGCATCAGCATAGTCAAGGATGGGTAGAAGAAGTGATTGTGCAAGCGCAATTTTGGTGGCAATCGGAAGAAAATTGCGCAATCTCTTTAATGACGCGGCGGATGCAAATAGCTTGCGGCTAACTTCCTGTAGCTGGGCAGTCCAAGCGAAGTTTTTATCAAAAAAAAAATAGATATTTTTTTGCAGAATAGCGTTTAGATTCTCATAGTAAAAAGTAAGGAATTTTAGTTATAGTTTAGTTAGTTTAGTTCGGTGTACAACAGAATCGGCACCAGTAGGCTACATTGAGGATTGCAGCCTCTTGACACTCGCGTTCATCTTTCAACACATTTAATTCACTTAACAAGGCCCAAGTGCAAAATTTTATGGAACCGAAATAACGTATACCTACAACAATAGAAGAAATCAGCTAGAAAGTCAAGAAATAATTTTAAAGTACATTCCCGAGGAGCAAAAAAAAAACAACTGTGGCATATTTTTAAAACACATCAATTTTAAACTGTAGCGGCACTACAAATAAAAATGCTTCGCAACAAAATCTAAGAAATGCAAAAAGAAAAGTGGCGCCATCTACAATGCCACAGGCGAACTATTCTCGGAAATTCTACATCGCGCAATCAGAGTTTACCACGACACTCGAACATTTACAAAATCCCGACATCAACTGTCGGGCAGTTGCCCACCAGACACAATACCCGTCTGGTCGGAGGATCCTCCTTTACCATCATAGGTATGATTGAACTTTACACCCTGTTCCTCATACCTCTATAAAACTAATAACCAAGTGTGAAAAGGGGCTCGTGGTTACCTATAATTGATTGAATTTAAACAGCCGTAGCCGCACGAGTCGATTACGTTTTCCGTGGTTGGTTCGTGGATGTGCGACCATGGTTTACCTATGGTTTAAAACATTTATTTCTCAAAAGATTACATTAATCACTTACAGAGAAAATACAATAATAACCATTAGTTAAATATCGAGACCACTCCGTGCCACAGAAAGCACGTTAAACCGTTGATCCCGCTGTAATTTGTGTATCTTTGACAATCGTTACGGGTAGTCAGAATACCGTGAGTGTGTCAACCTTACCAAGGGGAAACGATACCCCTTGCCTAACAGGGCCTAAATTAGGTACGAAGCCCTGTGCTTAACTAGGTTTTGGAAGTCAGAAAGGCGCTCCATGTAAAATACTGGTACCTATTCAGCTGCATCCAAATAGATCGGAAGCCGACTCGAATTTAGTTGGGAAAATTATTTATTCACTTAAGAGCGTTCATCCGGTGCGAGCTGGCAACGCCCTATTTCAATTATTTTTTTGTGATTATCTTATTATGTTTAAATCAAAGTAGTATTTTTTCAGCCAAGCACTGGATCGTTCGCATTTATAAGTTTGTGTATATTTTTTTGCAGTTATATTGGTATTTACTTACAAAAATTTACTCACCGTTAATTATAGTCTATTTGCAGTATTTATTACGATTAAATGTTTTTATTTAAGAGTAAAAGTTCAAAATAAATATTGGCTTGGCTGAAAAAAATAGGTACCTAATAGGTACTTTGATTCATAATTCAATGAAATAATCGCAAAAAAAAAAACACTAACGTTGCCAGCCCGCGCGGGATTAACGCTCTTAAACCAACAAATTATGAAGACATAACGAAACTATGTGTGTGCGACATTCAACCTTAAGGGTCAATACAGATAACAACAGAATATCTAACTTATTTACAACACGAAAAGGTCTAGTTTCACTACGAGCACGAAAAAGTGTCGAAATATGCTGAGATGCACCCTGTTGTGCAGCCCGTATACCTTATTGTGAAGGAAATAAGATCTGTCTTGTATCGTGATCTTAAAAAGTGCGCGCAGCGTCGCGTCTCGGTGTGAACTGACCTTAAGGTAGTGAACCTATAACGAGATCAAACATACCCTAAAAAAAACACAACTCATAGGAAAAATGTTGCCATTTGATACTCACATAATATGTATTTTCTTTTATTTATTATATTATTCTAACTTTTTATTGTTCTTTTGATTTAGTTTAGCTAAATATTTTAGGTCATAATATAAAACTGACGATTTGAGTCTCTCTTGTAATTATATTAATCTTAACCTTTTATTGTGTTCTTGTGATTTACTTTAGCTTTATACTTTATGTCATAATGAAAAAATGCCGATTTGAGACTCAACATATTTTCTTTTATTTATAATATCAATTTTATTAATTTTCTTTAGCTTTATATTTTAGGTCATAATAAAATAAACTGACGATTTGAGACACGTATAATTATATTTTCTTTTAAGTATATAAAATCATTAGTCTTAACTTGTTATTGTGGTCTTGTGATTTAGTTTAGTTAAATATTTTAATTCAAATAAAAATCTACCGATTTGAGATTCTCATAATTATATTTTATTTTATAAAATGTATTATCTTAACTTGTTATTGTGTGCTTGTGATTTTCTTGTTTTATATTTTAGGTTATACTATGAAAACTGATGATTTGAGACTCCCATAAATATATTTTGTTTTATATAAAATGATTAGTCTTAACTTGTGATCTTGTGATTTAGTTAAGTTAAATATTTTAGGTCAAATAAAAATGTTCCAATTTGAGACTCTCATAATTATATTTTATTTTATAAAATGTATTATTCTTAACTTGTTATTGTGTGCTTGTGATTTTCTTGTTTTATATTTTAGGTCATACTAGAAAACTGATGATTTGAGACTCGCATAAATATATTTTGTTTTATATAAAATGATTAGTCTTAACTTGTGATCTTGTGATTTAGTTTAGTTAAATATTTTAGGTCAAATAAAAATGTTCCAATTTAAGACTCTCATAATTATATTTTATTTTATAAAATGTATTATCTTAACTTGTTATTGTGTGCTTGTGATTTTCTTGTTTTATATTTTAGGTCATACTAGAAAACTGATGATTTGAGACTCGCATAAATATATTTTGTTTTATATAAAATGATTAGTCTTAACTTGTGATCTTGTGATTTAGTTTAGTTAAATATTTTAGGTCAAATAAAAATGTTTCAATTTAAGACTCTCATAATTATATTTTATTTTATAAAATGTATTACTTATTCTTAACTTGTTATTGTGTGCTTGTGATTTTCTTGTTTTACACTTTAGGTCATACTATGAAAACTGATGATTTGAGACTCAGTTATTATTTTCTATTATTTATAATATTAATCTTAACTTGTGTTCTTGTGATTTACTTAGCATTCGATTTTAGGTCATTATTTTGTAACATGGTGGCTATGTGATTTAATTTGTTTTTGTTGTGCATAAGCCTTTTTAAAAATATTTAACTACAATGTCATACATATTTTCTTAACATGTTAATAAATATAATTTCTTTGCAATAAGGTGTAGTAAACACGGCTACATTTCCAGTATAAACTGATCTCGCATTGTATAAGGATTTCCGTACAGTGTGAAATCAGCGTCTTTAATATTTTAACTATTACTATACTTATTACTATTTAATTAATGCTTTGATTTTTGTTGTCCTTTAGTAATAGTAAATAAAAACATTAATTACATTTCTTTCATTTTATTTTTCAACATTACAAAAAACAAATTTTAATGAAACTGAGCCAAATATCAATGTTATGAAACAGTGAAGCTAGGTAATAGGTAATACGGGCTGTTGTCCGCAACTCCACGTCAAAGCGCGTATTTTGCGTACGGGTGGGAGAATCTGTCATTCGATCCACCCCAGCTCCTCGAGAAAGGCCAGCAACGCCTTGGTGTTGCTGACAATCTCACGTAGGGTACCTGGGTTACCGAAGTATTTAGCCCTGTAATTGGCGACCACCGGGCAGTTTAGGAGCACGTGCGCTGCTGTCTCGTCGTCCTCCATGCAGGCCCTGCACAGCGGACTGTCTGTTACTCCTAAGACAAAGAGATGTTTGTTAAATGACCCATGGCCAGTTACAGCTGCTGTAACTGTACGCAGCTGTGATTTAGTTAGACGGAGAACCTGTTTTGTGAGGCGGGCATCGATCGCAGGAAGTGCTTCCTTAGCCTGCCTGCACTCACCTAGATCCAGCCATATCTTGTGATGTTGGTCCCTGGTTCGTTTCCTTACCAGAGTGCGTAGATACCCGAAGGGGAGAGGCGCGATGGGTTCTGGTCCCACTGGTGCCATACTCGACCCCCTTCTGGCAAGTTCATCGGCTGCATCGTTACCTAGCGAACCGCTGTGTCCTTTGATCCATTGAATGGTAATGTTATTGAGGCTACCTACCTGGTTTAGGCGCTGGTGGCACTCGTATATCAGCCCAGAGTCAACCGTGTGACTGTTCAGCGCTTGCAGAACAGCCATGCTGTCTGAGAGTATGCGGATTGAGTGGTCTTTAACTTCCCTGGCCGTGATAGCAGACGCGGCAAGGGAGATGCCCATGCATTCGGCCTGGAACACTGTGTTATGGACCCCCAATGGCGTGGCTATGTGTATGTTGAGGTCCTCCGAGAAAACTCCAGCACCTGTGCCACTACCTGTTTTTGATCCATCCGTGAAGATCCGTAGCTCTGCGGGGCGCAAGCCCTCGCATCGTCGATCCTCATGAAGTTGGATTTTGTATTTTTTGTCAAAGACAAATTGTTTGGGCACCCGGTCATTTATTGCCTTTGTAATGGGAAACTCACTGTTGAGTCCCTTAAGCAGCGCGGTGTGTTGAGTCTCTCTTACTCCAGAGATGTGCTGCCTTCAGACGCACCGCCGCCATCGTTGCTTCCTGCTGTATGAACAGGTGGAGCGGCGGTAGCCCCAACATGGCTTCGATAGCTGCAGTTGGAGTGGTCCTCATGCAGCCCGTGGTAGCCATGCAGGCTAGTCTTTGCATGCGCTGTAGTTTGTTGGTGGCTGTAACTAGCTTGGTGCGGGGCCACCAGACCACGGCCCCGTAGGTGATCATGGGGCGGATTACTGCGGTGTACAGCCATAGTATAATTTTGGGGGATAGGCCCCACTTCTTACCTATCATTTTCCTGCACTGCCAGAAGGTGATGCAGGCCCTGTTTAGCTTGGTGTCTAAATGACTGCTCCAGTTTAGCTTACTGTCCAAAGTAACCCCGAGATACTTAACTTCATTGGTCAGCTGAAGTTCCGTGTTGAACAGTTTCGGTAGGCGGAAGGGGCCTAATGCTCGTTTATGAGTGAACATGACTAGTTCAGTTTTGGTGGGGTTAACTGATAGCTCAAACTAAAAGTATAGCTTCAACCCCACCAAAAGTGAACATGACTAGTTCAGTTTTGGTGGGGTTAACAGTGAAGCTATACTGTATTATGTTAAATCTCATGTTATAAGGGGGGGCCCTATCAACTGGCTACATATCTAGACTCCGTAGTCTAGCCGCAGCCCGTGCTGCTAGTGAAAAAAATGTCCACAGGTTCACCACGCCAACCAATGCACAACTGTAGTCCAGTGCCACAGTGGCTTAAGAGCGCTGTCACAGGTCCACTAGCGCCACTCGTTTTTCATAATTCCTTTTCAGTCACGAGATAATTTTTTTAAAGGAGTGGACCTGTGACAGAGCTCTTAAAAGCCGCAAAAATTTTCTTGGGTGCGTGAGTCCAGCCGATGGCAACCCCTTCACAGGAAGACGCAATCTTTGGCAAGAACTACTTCATCATCAGCCTATAATGTTCCCACTGCTGGGACACAGGCCTCCTCTGAGAGGGAGCGGGCCGTAATCCACCACGCGGGCCCAGTGCGGGTTGGTAGATGTCACATGTCTTCGAATTTTTGGTTCTAGGACATGCTGGTTTCCTCACGATGTTTTCCTTCACCGTTTTGAGAGCAGTGGCGATTAATTTACACAAATTAAAGCGCCTGGCTGGGTTCGAACTCACGACCTACAACTCGTAAGTCGCGGCCGGTACCACTTGGCCACCACTGCTCTCAAGAACTACATAAGTCTTCTGAATTCTTCATTGAACCATCAAAGAGCCTCCCACTCGGCAACAAGTTAACGTGACCTACTTGAAAAAACTTAAATAGACTTCGAATCCAAGTAGGTCACAGGAAGGACAACCTCCACAAGTGGGGTTTTATGGACGACTCAAATCTCCGGTGTGTGTGCGGAGTCTCTCCACAGACTGGCTGCATACGTGAACGGTATTCGCATTGCGAATTTTGGGCCAAACAAATTTAAACATCTATACAATATTTCGTGTTATTTTTGCCATTGACACGCTGAGAAGAAGATGGGCGAAATTACTACAAAAGTCAAAAATAAAACAAAAAAATCATTTTAAAAATGTATTGCAGACTTTCAAATAGCTAAGTCTATCACAATAATAAGATATGTGTATACTGTATAATAATATAATTATGTAAACAAAGATCACAATTTAAATTATAACTTAGACTCACTTGCACCATTAACCAATACAGGGTCAAATTAAATTAGCTGGCAATACTTTACCCACGAGTTGGGTATTGGCATCGAAAACTTATTAAATAAAAATAAATATTCATCATTCGATGAGCCTTTAATTTAATCACTCAGTGAACCGCGTTGGAACAGCTGTTTTCGAACCGACGAAAAAACGGAGGAGGTTACTCAATTCGACGCGTGTTTTTTTTTTTTTATGTATGACCACGCATAACTTTTTCCAGAGTAGTCCGATTTTGATCATTCTTTTTTATTGGAAAGGGTATACCTCGAAGTTGGTCCCATATAAATTTCGAAGAAAAATTCCAACCCTAAGGGTAAGAAAACAGGGGATGATTGATTGTTTACTCACAGATTTTAATACTGAGTCGGGTATTAAATCAAAAATTAAGCATGTAGTAATTAGTAGATTATAGCCACAAAAAATTATAAAATAAAAACTTTTTAATAAAAAAATTGAACCGCCGAAAAACCGAGAAATAAAAAATAATAAACTAGCTTTGTCCAACCCCAATAAATAAGTTCGGAAGTCGGTGACTTTGGATATGTATTTGATTATATGTCACCGCCTTCCGAACTTATTTATTGGGGTTGGACAAAGCTAGTTTATTATTTTTTATTTTTCGGTTTTTCGGCGGTTCAATTTTTTTATTAAAAAGTTTTTTGTAATTTTTCGTTTAAGTTAAAATATTTTTTACGAATTTCCAAAATCATAACATAGACACAGACACAGTCGTACCGTGGTCTGGTTGCCTTGTTTCATTTAAAGATTGGAACAAAGCTCGAACGATTTTATTTTTTTTTCTTCATTCGTTTTTTATACCGACACCCAAAACGTGGGTAAAGTATTGCTCGCTAATTTGACTCCATAAAATCTCGCAAGATAGATTATGAAGTAACAATATTCATAATTATACGGTACAATGCAGAACCCCCTGTGTCTGAGAAACGTTTGACAGAAACAAAATCATGTTTTAAATTCGTATAGCGTTACGTGTTTCTGGTAAAAAAGAGGGCTTTACAATTCTTCATTCAAAAATGTGTATATTATTCTAAATATTTTGGCTGCTACAAAAGGTAAAAACGAGTTTTTTTTTAACTCAGAAAATTATCTCTGGTCAAGATTCACAGATTTCATTAGAAGATAAAAACGTCAGCTTTCGAATCATAAATAATGCAAAAAAATCTAATTCTATTTTTAACAACAGAACAATATTTATACGAAGTAGACAATTTGCCAATAAATTAATAGTATGTATTAGATTCATTAGAGATCGCGTTAAATATGTAGGTAAATAATTCAAGGACTGTATTATCTTATTAACTATATGGACTTCGTTTAATTTAACATAATAATATTATGTCTTTGTTACCATGTAAAAAGGTATTACATTTCGTTTCTTAACGGATTATGTAAATAGAGATAAAAAAAATATCAATTAAATGCCCTGTTCCAAAACTATTTGCCTGTTCATATTATCCAAAGGTTTCAAATTTATATATATTTTTTTCAACAATTTATTGTGCGAAAATTGAGGTTGAAAAAAGTGATTTAAAATTAGGATATTCAAATAACCAATGAATTTGTGAGTGGCAACACATGTTGCCAACCCTATGTACATTTTCTGACCTATTTGTTTACACTATCAACTAATAGTTTTGTAACAGAACACGACGCGTTTGCCGTTTTATTAAGATTTTTGCAATTTGCAAGCAGCATCAAGTTGTATGTTGATGAAAACAGCAATAAATATATTTTTACGTAATTATATTCATCAATGCAAACTCGCAAATAGCAAAAACACAAAAAGAAGTATGGATACTAATTTTGCGCGCTAGATCTGAACCACGTCCGTCCGAATTTATAACATTTCACAATTCGGAGCTCGGGTCTCGAATTCGTATCTCCAATATAAAACATGCAAATATTTATTATGAATCAGTTATTTCAGATACTGAGCCGATTAGATACTTATCCGTCAGCACGGGAAATGCTAAAACCTTCAAAAAGATTGTATAAAATCTTATATTATTAATATATACAATTATACATATATCACAATAACAATTGCTTTAATTTTTCAATTTCTGCCTCAATGTAGGCACTCTTCTGATTCAATATATTACATATACACATATTTTTTTATTTAATTAAATCGAAATTCAATACAATAAAAGGTTTGAATAGAAAAACATGATTTAAATACAAATTATTATATCATGGGCTGCAATTATAATACTTTTCTCATAGATAGATTATTTTTCGTTAATCGAAAACGTTAAATATTTGTTTATTGTATCCCAAGATAGAATATTCGCAATATTGGGGAAGGCAACTGTCATAATGGTACTGTCGTAGCTAGTTCCCAACACAAGCAAGCTAATAATACTCGTCACGTGAAAACATTGAAAGAAAGTAATAAACTAGGAACTATTTACAGTTTTTAATTCTGACACTTTCCATGTCAAATAATTGATTTTAAAATATTTAAATCACCGAGTTTATCGAAAAGGTGAAATAAAACCAATGAAAAAAAAACGAACTGTCATAATTCTTGTAGGCCGTAGGGAGCTAGCTTTGGTCACGCCATCTACAACGACCTTCCCCATTAAAATACATATACAATTAATAGGGTATTTTCCGATTTCATAAAAACTGTTTTAATTTGAAGATTGGGACGATATATTAAACAGAAAAATAAAAATAAATTGATTAATACACATTTTCTCAATTGAAAACGATTAAAATCTAATATATTTTTCGTTGTTTTGAATTTACCGCCAAAACGCTCCTTACGATGACTTTTTATCACGTGACATGTGACGTCAACTTTGTTTATGCGGCACCGGTATAAATACTTAGTTTGGGGCAGTTTTAGAAGTATTTGTGCACAGAGGCACCGCACACCAGTAATATCACTTTATATCCATTAAAAATCTTGTTAATTATAAACTCGACATTCTCTTATATCTTACTGACTACTTTAGTTTACACAGAGTTAACGTCACGTGATAAAAAGTCATCGTAAGAAGCGTTTTGGCGTTAAATTCAAAAACGCAAAATAAATTTGGTTTAAATCGTTTTTAATTGAGAAAATGGATAGAAATCAATTTATTTTTATTTTTCTGTTAAATATCTCGTTCCAATCTTCAAGTTAGAATTGTTTTTGAAAAATTGGAAAATACCCTATTCTAACAAATCATGAAAATATTACAAAAAAAAAATAAACTCGCACGAACCTTGACTTATAAGAGTTATAAAGCAATAATATTAATGTTTAACGGGTACTATTAAGGAGGATGCGCTAAACGTAGACCAAAAACAAATACTTCTATGTTTTTCATTTGAAAGTCAGTGTCAGCAGGCTTATCACGACGTTTTCTATTTTTGCTCTACTGCAGAATAGAAAATTTCTCGGTAGTCTATTGCCTACACTGCAACGACATTTTAGTCTACTATTCCGTCGACAAAACGCTTCTCCACGGTTCTCGTCCTAAGCCGCGTGCAGATTGTATGTTGAACAAAATATGATTCGCGATCGTAATACGTAAATATTTACAGAATTATAAACATTTAAAAAAATAAGAACATTTGGATTTAGCGAGTTTTCATTGCGCTCCCCCGTTAACTGCAAAAAGTTTTATCAAAATCTGTACCTATGGCTTATTTTAAAGTGTAAATATTCTAAAAAAAAAAAAAAAATATTCTACAAAACTAAGTGTTTTTATTATTTATACAATAAAATTGTTCCCTTTATAAATACAGTCACTTCAAGAGATAAGTAAGAGATCAGATCAAGTGCGTATTACACTATCCAATTTGTAATAAATCTAATTAGGAAGTCGAAATTGTACGCGAGCTGGCAACAACGCATTTATACTAGTTTTTTAGTGATTATTTCATTAAATACAAGCAAAAGTATTTTTTTTTTCAGCCAAGCACTAGATCGTTGGTATTTATAATTATTTTTAACATTTACTCTTTAATAAAAACATTTAATCGTACTAAGTAATGCAAATAGAAAATAACAGACGGTTTGATGATTTTTTTAAAGTAAATACCAAAATAATTGACGGTATTTTGATTTTATAAGTAACAACCTTTTGCCAGCGGCTTCGCCCGCGGGGAAGTCGAAAGTTATCCCACGGGAACGTAATATCGATAGGTCGCTGATTAGATCCGGCTCGAAGGACCAGTGTTCGGGGTTGGGGTGAGTTTAAGATAAACTAAGATAAAGGATTATAAAGATAACTATATTTCAGTGATACAAATGGGATAACGATTAAAACTAATGAGGTGAATGAGATAAGATTGAGCCGCGCACGATATGCTGTCCGAAAGCGTACTGACTATTTTACTTAGGTAATTAATACATAAAATATTCAAGGCATAGAGCGCGGTGTCGCAATTACGCTGACAAGTTTATTATTGTTCGGTGATTGACCTGAACACTGGTATAAAAAGTATCAAAGTGTTGTTTTCACTATTGTCCACGCAATTACTTTTTTTAAACTTTCCATGTGCCTGTCATACGAAATTGCCGAATTGGTCGAGCCTTTCTCGAGTTTTGCACTTGGCAACATTCATTTTTATTTATATAAAAGATTGTCAAAGTAATTGACGGTATGTCGATTTTTATATGTAAATACCAAAATATCTGTAAAAAAAAAAAATGCCATACAAACTCGTAATTATATCAACGATGTAGTGCATGGCTGAATTTTTTTTTTACTTCTGTTTGTATTTAATGAAATAATCACGAAAAATCGCTATAAATGCGCCGTTGCGCGTGGGATGAACGTTCTTAAAACAGTTCCGACCGCCCTATCTTTACTAAACTGTTGCATTCCAATGTAATTTTATTTCATAAGCGCACAAGACTCACGGGAGCCTATCAATTTGCTTCTAAATGAATTTTCCTGAGTTATATAGTTACTTATCTCTTCAGTTCAAAATTAGGCCATTTACCTCAAAATGAGGGCAAAATCTACGGAACGCCGCATACTAAGATCCTTACATGTACATATTTTAAAAACATTTTTGTAAATACATTTTCCATTTTCATTGAAAAAGCCTCAAAATTCGAGCTACCATTTTACCCGACTGCGTAAGCAAAGAAGGGATTTTGATAAAAATACAAAGTGTTAGATATACGCAATATTATGCTGTGATTACGCTAAAAAAATGCCCAAAAATCTGACAACCACTTACCAAGGGATATATGGGTTGTGGAGGTCAGATAGGCAGTCGCTCCATGTATAATGTAATACTGGTATTCAGCTGCATCCGGTTAGACTGGAAGCTGACCCGAAAATAGTTTGAAAAAGGCACCTGATATTGCCGAGCTTTACGAAGCAGGCCGAATGACGCGCAACAATAGGGTACTTTCCAATTTATTAAAAACTATTCTAATTTGAAGATTGGGACGAAATATGTAACAGAAAAATAAAAGTAAATTTATTTATATCCATTTTCTCAATTAAAAACGATTTAAACCAAATTTATTTTTCGTTGTTTTGAATTTACCGCCAAAACGCTCCTTACGATGACTTTTTATCACGTGACGTCAACTTTGTGTAAACTAAAGTACTTATTATGTAAACAAGTGAGTGTCGTGTTTATAATTAACAAGATTTTTTATGGATAGAAAGTGAAATCACTGGTGTGCGGTTCCTATGTGCACAAATACTTCTAAAACTGCGCTAAACTAAGTATTTGTACTGGTGCTGTTTACACAAAGCTGACGTCACGATGTCACGTGATAAAAAGCCATCGTAAGGAGCGTTTTGGCGGTAAATTCAAAGCAACGAAAAAGAAATTTGATTTTAATCGTTTTTAATGGAGAAAATGGATATTAATACATATATTTTTATTTTTCTGTTAAATATATCGTCCCAATCTTCAAATTAAAACAGTTTTTATCAAATTGTAAAATACCCTATTCACCAATTTACTTCTGATTTTCGGCTTGGCCAAAATTTCAGCTGGTTTATGGTCGAAATGGAAATTTGGTCGATTCATTATTTTTTGGTTGAAAACCATTCTTCGGTCTGTAACCACTGGTAACATTGTCCATAATCTGAGCTAACGTCGTACGGAGTTGCCATACTGCTTTGACTATACCATACAACCTACTACGCCAAAACATGACGTAAATTCAAAATTAAAAGCATAGAACAGCGTATATCCATACAACATCAATAAATAAAAACGAGTCTTATCTCAAACCCAATAAGGTCTTGTTTCCTTTTAGTGAAGAGCGGAGTTTTTTCACGAAAGCCGACGGTTGTATTAAAATCGATACTTCAGTTCCATGCTTGCTTAGTCTGTTCATATCGTCTTCGCCTCCCTGTAATGATCAAAAAGGAATAATTGATTACACTAGTTTACAAATGATAATAAATTTCATGTCATTCTGGTGAATTTCATATCTTTTTTTTGTGACAATAACTAAACGCAAACATTTATTTATATTTTTTTTTTATTACGTCAAAGAATTAAGTTTACAACACATTTTTTTAAGACTACAAGTTGGTTCTGAATTCATTCTAAAATTTTGCTTGCATTGTAGTGTTCAGAATAAATATTTGTTTTTAAAATGTCAAAAAGGTTGTAAAGTACATCCTGACCGTTTTTATTAAATTTATATTTATATTATTGTTGGTCTGTTCTAATAAGAGACACTTCATTTACTTTATTATTGTAGGCATTTTTTTTAAATAAAAATAATAAATAGTTTGGAAACGTGTCGTGTTGGTTTTTTTTTTTTTTTTTGAAGCTCGGTGCATCTCAAATGGTAAGAAAAAACACTTTTTATTTCAAGGACAAAACCCATGTAAACTAGTGTTATTATCATCAATAAGTGACCTTCTTTACATACCAAGACCCCTCCGTGCCTCGGAATGCACCAGTGGCGAAAGCACCATATAACACGATTCCTACCGGCTTCCCTTCAGGGATTCGCATCAGCAACTTTATCGCTATTACAAAATGGCACGTAAATAGAGGCTACTATTATCAAAAAATATAGTTGAACGTTCAAATAACAAAAGCGTTTTTTTAGCTTTGTATTACAACAAAAACTATTTTTTCTAAATTAACGCGGCGCCAAAACGTCATAATCAGGAACTAAAAATTCATTCAACAGCGATCTCGTAATTATGTCACTTTAAGTCACGTGGCACCGCTTGATATGGACGAGAGCAAGGCGCTGTACAACGGGTTATGACAAAGATAGATATAGAAAAATCCGTAAGCGAGAACGAGATGGAGGAATATTGTACATTTTATTTGGTTATCAGCAGTTTAATTTTTTTATATTTGATTATTTACATTCCTATATTAATTTTTAGAATGATAGTAAGTATTATTTATTGAAAAGTCAGTAAGTTTAAGCCGACTTCGCTTCGGCTTCCCTCTTAGAAAAATGTACACCTCGCCGATGGAAAGCAAGTTACGCCGATGGTCCCGGCTGTCATTCATGGATCTTCAACAGTCGTTACGAGTCGCCAGAAGCCCGAAAATCTGACAACCAGTCTTACCAAGGCGCATCATATTACCAAGTAGCTGGGTTATGGAGGTCAGGTAGGCAGTCGCTTCATCATCATGTACCGGGACCAACGGCTTAACGTGCTTTCCGAGGCACGGAGGGGTATTGATATGTAAAGATGGTCACCCATCCTCGGACAAACCGCGGCAAGCGTAGCGATCACGTTAGTGATCGATCGACCCATGTGACTTATTACTTAGCTATACTACACAGATAACAGATTTTACCTTCAATAGATTTATGGGCCTATTATTGATCTCCGTGAGCGCCCAACTGCCCGGGGGCGGGACACTAGCCCGGGCACAAGCGCTGTGGGGCGAGACACCCGTTATATTGCATTCATTATCCAACTTCAGGCCTAAAGTCTCCTGGTCCCTCTTGTTGATGACGTAGATCTTACCTAAAGGCACTCTATGGAATAGAATGTCAACCTGAAAAAAAACAATAAAAATTAAAAACTTTTCCATTTACATATTTATAAATGTTTATTAAAGTTAAGATTTGTTTAAACGCTAATCGCTACTTTAAGCAATGTTTGTAAATATGGAGGTTTAATGTTTTTTTTTTTGTGGTGACTATCAAAAACAAATCAAAAGTCGATTTATTCAAATTTGGTTAAGAGTCAGCACTTTTCGAAAGTCAAAACGACATAAGACAGTCCCCCGGCACACCCGCCCTTCACCACTTCCTAGTGCTTTAGCTGGGAAGAAGAAGTGGCGCTATTGTCCAGCTGTCTTCAGTCAGTCAGAAAGTTTTTTTAAAGACAAATCTTCAACGCCGGGAGCATGTGGAGAATATGCTGAAGAGGAAGCTGCGGGCCACCCGTGTTCCTCCAGTAGCCTGTGTGCCAGGGACCACGGTATCTTTTTCGAACAAATGGCACCCCTTAAAACCCCCCCACGGCCCTCAATCAATCAATCAATTAAAATATTTTTATTTCATATAAACCTGCATGGGCACTTATGAAACGTCAGAAGCTAGGTGCACGGTTCCAAATTGTTGTTTCCTATGGAGAAGAGCCGGCAAGAAACTCCACGGTTACTCTTTTAAAAATGATTGGCTTTAACAATGTTTTCAGAGATAAAAGGTATGGGAGGACAGTGCAGGCCTGTCAATAAGTACCAGTGCCCTTGCGGACCCCACCAGTTGATGCTGATATCTCTTTGAGGCGCGCGTGGAACACAACGCGCCGTCGACCTGGGCTTGGTCCTTACCGGACAGCGAGCTAGTTGCTTGCCCATCGTCCTTTGGTATTGTTGCGCGCCTCAATTAATGTTTGGTAAGCACTAGCACTATCTAGTATCGAGTAGCAGAATTAATAGAATCAAGATCTTTCTAGAAATTTCGATGCTAGAACTTTCTAGAACTATCGACATCTGTTCAGTCGGGGCCGGTATGAACTTGAATATTCTAGATGCTACTACAGTAGAAGGTTCTGGAACTATCCGAGGGCCTTATAAAAGGACAGGAGCGATACATGCGAGAACATCGAATGTGGTCTTCAAGTGCGATTTAGAGTGATCAGTAGTGCAATTGTGTTGTGTAATTAGTGTGTTTAATTAAAGTGTCATCATCATCATTTCAGCCGAAAGACGTCCACTACTGGACATAGGCCTCCCCAAAGCTTCGCCACTTCGACCGGTTCTGTGCTTCCCGCATCCAGTGGACTCCCGCGGCCTTCACAAGGTCATCGGTCCACCTTCTGGGAGGCCTTCCAACTTTACGTCTTTCGGTACGCGGTCGCCATTCCAGATTTTTTTGGCCCCTATGGGCTATGATTGGAGTTTTCCTACGTGATCGAATCAGGAATGAAGAGATCCGCAGGAGAACCAAGGTAACCGACATAGCTCGAAGAATTGCCAAACTTAAGTGGCAGTGGGCAGGGTACAATTAAAGTGTAGTTTTTGGTAATTTAAAATTGGCATTTTTGAACAGTCACGAACCCAAGGTCGTACCAGTACCTTACCGTGTGCGCACGCGCATTGCCGAGCAGCGCGCGCGCGTGCGGCGCGTCGCGGGGCGCGCGCCCGCACAGCGCGGCCACGCGGTCGCCCGCGCGCCCGCACACGCGCACTCCGGGGGGACCCCACCACGCTATCCTGTGCGAACAACACTTTGTTTTTATTTATTTACATATTTTTATATTTATTTCTGAGTATATTTTATTTATTTATTATTAAGCTTCTCAACAATGAGTACACTGTTACTTTACAGTTTAAACATTACAAACTTAAGTCTAAGCGCCTCATTACTTACAGAAAAGCACCGCATGCACTACATTATGCGCAGATATAATAAATTAATAACACAGTAAATTAATTAAAACAAGTAATACATAAATTGAAAAAACTAAAATTATGCTATTAAAAGCTAAATTGATAACAAAATATTAAGATTAAATAAAATAAAATAACAAGTAAATCAAATACATTAAAATACATTAACATTGAATAAAATTAAATTGGTATGGGTCACATAATATTTGATAAAATTCCTTTTAACAATTTTAGTAATTTTAACAATTTTATTGATTAGGTTAGTACTTGAACAAGACTAGAGACATCCTTTAATAGCTAGCGCTTTTTTTAGGGCAGGTACTGATGAGTGGAAGAGGTCTATGGTACATTAAGATCTTAACATTATTAAACACTTTCACATATACTACCGTTGCCGGTGTAAAAATATTATAGTACAGACGCCAGCACATCAAGCTACTCCGATCTGTCAAATTTATTTGATAGATTTTCAACTTTATACCGTAAGCATAGGGTTCATGTTCAATTGGGAAAATTTGACAATTTGGGGTAGGTTGACTCGCTGGCGTCTGTACAATTATTAATGTCCCCATTTTTTTATTTATTTTTTGGGTGGGAAATCATCAAATAACTTCTCCTGCTCTGGGTGGAGCAGGAGGGCGTGTCAGACTTTTACTGACTAAAACCCACCCGTGTTCCTTCAGTAGCCCGTATGCCAGGGGCTGTGGTGTCTCTTTCGAACTAACCCGAACCCCTGGCAGATTAATGTCCCCATTGAAATAGATTTAAGTCAATTATTTTAATGTAAAACGGGTACTTAATTATTTATTTTTATACAATGTCAAGTTTATACTATATTATATTACTTCTGACTAAGTAATAACAGGTCGATTGAGCAAGTTAAGCTGTTTTTGTCGCAAGCTAAACGACAAGCAAAAAAACCAAAGCAGAGTCGCTCAGCATCGAGCGCGACTAAAGGTGTTGTCATGAACAGGTTCCACCGAAGAACACATGCGATGAGGACGACTTCATCAAGGTGGAGAGAAAGTAAAGGAAGCCTACTTATCGCAACCAATGTGCGACCGCTCTGGCAGTTACTAACATGCTGCTACGTCCTGCAGTACCGACGACGCTGCTATATGTGTCTCGTTTGCACCACTCTACGAAGACTGAGGACATCGTAGAGTACATACGGGTGAAGACCAACTGGACTTTGCGGGTGGAGAAGTTGGAGGCGCGCCATAACACCTAGTCGTTCGTGGTGCGCTTGCTCACCATTTGGTGACCTTTCTAAAGGAAGAGTTTTGGCCGAAAGGTGTGCTGTATCGGCGTTTTCGCGGCCAGCTACGCGACACCTCGCAGCGTTTTTAAGAATAAAGGATAAAGAAATAAGCTACGCTTGCCGCGGTTGGTTCGTGGATGGGTGACCATCTTTACATACCAAGACCCTCCGTGCCTCGGAAAGCACGTTAAGCCGTTGGTCTCGGCTGTCATTCGTAGATCTTTGACAGTGGTTACGGGTGTCAGAAACCCGAAAGTCTGACAACCAGTCCAAGGGTATCGGGTACTCAGTAACTGCATCCGGTTAGACTGGAAGCCAAACCCCCATATAATTGGGAAAAAATTAGCAGATGATGATTATCAGAACTTACCACACTTGATTGTGATAGTCGGTGAAGATCGGTGCGTGTGCCGTGTTAATGGTCGCGGGTAAGGCTGCGCCCCTCCTCTGCTCCGCGCGCAGGGCGGCGGCCTGGCGGGCGCGGAGAGGGGTCAGGGCTCCGGGGGCTGGCGCAGGGGCTGGGCCCGACGTGTACAGGGAAGTATCTGTTGATTAGACATATTTACCTTGTGCAATCTTGCTATTGTATAGAATCAAATTCTTCCAACTTAACAGACAGCTGTGCTGCTGTACAGTTTGTTGCGCCACTTCTTCTTCCCAGCTAAAGCACTAGGAAGTGGTGAAGGGCGGGCGTACCGGGGACTGTCTTTAATTTGACGTTCAAAAAGTGCTGACTCTCAGCCTAGTTTGAATAAATGACTTTTGAATTTGATTTATGAAGTATTCAAATAATCAAATCAAAGTATGTACTTACTAAAGTGTCACAACAAATTGGCATCCAGAAGTATTAGTGTGAATATTCATATTAGTGTGTCAAATACATTTTCTGATCCGTTTGTTTAAAATCAATTAATGGCTTTTGCCAGCAGCTTCGCCCGCGCGAAACTTTCATCCCCTATTTAACTCCCTTAGGGGTTGAATATCGAAAAATCCTTCCTTATTCTTTGCCTACATTATAATGGGAACCTCTGTGCAAAATTTCAGCTTTCTAGGTCCAAGGGTTTGGGCTGGGCGTTGATGAGTCAGTCAGTCAGGACGTCTCTTTTTATTTATATAGATAGAAGATAGAATTTGTAACAGAGTATACATATACAATGTACCTATTTATGTATCCTATCTATATGCATGTATTTTCGTAGACATTTTCGATATTTCAACAGTTTCGAAGAAAATCGCGAATACACATACATGAGCGGTGTGATTTGTAGTTTTTTATATATATTTATACCCGCTTAGTATAATCGGCCTATAATGCCTCGGACAGCACGGTTGGCGCAGTGGTTAAGCGATTGACTGCTGCGCTGCGTGTCGCGGGTTCGATTCCCGCACGGAACAAATATTTGTATGACCTACAAGTAGTTGTTCCGGGTCTGGGTGTTTGTGTATGTGACTTTGAAATGTTTGTCACATGTTCTCGAATTTTTTTGGTTCTAGGACATGCCGGTTTCCTCACGATGTTTTCGTTCCCCGTTTTAAGAGCGTTCCTATTGGAGAAATGTCTGTATTCAATAGATGGAGACATTTCTACGTTTTAAAATTTGATATTAGTTAATTCGAGACTGGTATGTAATAGCTGTAATGATATTGATTTTTTAATTGTATTGATTTTTTGAAATAAATAATGTTATTGAATGTATTGTATCATGAATGTGTTAGTTTATAATTTTTATGTGCATGTTTTTATTTGTTAGTATGTTTACAAACACAATGTGAGTTGTTCCTGAAATAAATTGAATTGAATTTAAATTGAATTGAATCTATAATACATTGCTCTGTTTTTGTCAATGGTTGTTTGCGATTCACAAAAACAGAAGATACGTTTTAAATGGTGATTTTAAATTGTAAATTGACAACTATACATTAAGAAAATCTTACCATTACTCAAAGAACTACTTCTTCTCCTCGTTGAATCCACTCTGACGTCAGGCCTCGATCTATGTACCACTTTAGCTGGTGACGTCACTCCGGGAGTCCTGCTAATGAAGTGAAAATATTTTTTATTTTATTTTTTGGGAATGACTTACCGCATAACAACGTAGAATATTTGACGGCTGTTTAACCGGCCTTGCCTAAGACTTCAAAGTAAAGCGACTACATGCTAAGACAAAGCGCGCACTGCGATGCGTTTTAAATAATCGCGTGTTCATGCGAAATAAAATCGCAAACGCATATAATTTTTCAAGCATATTCTCAGGCGATTTTTACTGCAGTGCGCGCTCTGTAGTATTTTGGTTTTGTTCACAGATTAGCCTGAGGCTAAGCGCGCACTACGTATTTTAATCGTTGCGATAAATAATCGCCAATATGTGAACAACAGAAATGTACTACAATCCGTGCACTGCGAAAATAAATAGTTTGCGATTGAAAATAGCAGATGCGAAATTGTGCGGATTTTTGTAGACTATGAAGCGGTACTGACTTCGCGCATTGCGAAAAAAATCACGTTCACGAAGATAATTATGCCGCAGGTACGTAAAAACCGTCGAAAATAAATCGTTGCGAAGAAAAAGCTGCAATCGCAGTTGATTTGCTGTAATTTTCGAAGAGTTCCGTTGTCTGTCTCCGAAACTCATCATCAGATCTATATGAAATTAAATGCGACCATTTCGAAATAAACCCCTTTCGAACAAAATAAGAATTTTGCTAATCCGCCTTTAAATGACTGAGTTATGCCAGAAATTATGCTTTTCGGGAGGGTTGGGGGTTCAACCCCCCCCCCCCCCCGAAAAGTTCAGATATTAAAATTCATAGAATTAAAATCAAAACAGGCGTGCGGCATATCTCATTGACTGGCTACGCCCGTGATTTCACTTACCTATCTTGATTATCATCTTGCCTGGTAGGAGTTTCTTTCTTGGTCTGCCCTATAGATTTTAACCTCGTCAGCAAAGATAGTTCGGTCAGACCACGCTTCCAAATTGGTTTGTTTTGACTTTGTTCCGTATTTTCTGTAAGAAAAAAAAACCGGTCAAGTGCGAGTCGAACTCGTGCACCAAGGGTTCCGTACCTACCCATTATACCGCCATAATAAAAAAAACATATGGGTAAATTTAGATTTTTGCGAAAACTTGTAAGTACCAAAATTTACCTTAATTTTCAACTTTATATATTTTTTCGGATTTCTCGAATTTTTTCGAAGAGAAAAAAAAAATTACCACGTAAATTTCAAATTTAGTAAATTTTACCACGTACCTTGCTTTTTGCCAAATTTCGTGATTGTAGGTCAAAGGGAACTACCATATAGGTTGTCCTAGAATTGTCAATTTTGGTTAAAAGCAAGGTCTTATAGCAAAAGTAAAGGGAAATTAAATTAAATAAAAAAAGTTGAAAATTAAGGTAAATTTTGATGCTTACAAGTTTTCGCAAAAATCTGAATTTGCCTATATCTTTTATCGTGTTGACACAGGACCTTGATTTTTATACACGTAATATGGGACTAGACTGGGGGATGGATGGCGGCACATCGTGAGGCGTATTTATTCTGCCTCCTTCACAACTACGACTACGTGACGACCACGACCGCTCTGCCAAGAGCGTACCGACTAAGAAGAAGAAGAATATGGGACTATAGACCTCAGTAAATGGTATAAATTTCAACTTGATAGGTCCACCCGTTCCTGAGAAAATCGGTGGTGACACACAGACAGACAGACGGACAAGAGAGTGATCTTATAAGGGTTCTTTTTACGTTTTGAGGTACGGATCCCTAAAAATGAACGGGGGATTATAATTACAATGACTCCACTTTTTTCATTTTTTCGTGGATGGATGATCTATCTATAACATTTATTTATATATCAAGACCCTCCGTGCCTCGGAAACCACGTTAAGCTATTCGTCCCGGCTGTCATTCGTGGACCTTCGACAGTCTTCAGAAGCCCGAAAGTGTGACAACCAGCAGGCTTGGCACGAGAACCGTAGAGAAGCGGTTTGTCGACGGAAGAATAGACAAAAATGACGTTTAAACGGAAACGTAATTTTTCCGAAAACGCTTGTCTACATTTCTCAGTACAAAACTGTTAATTAGACAGTTAACAGTTTTGTACTACGGTATAGTAGAAATAGAAAGCATAATAAGCCTGCTGTCTTGCCAAGGAGCATCCCGTTACCCAGTTACTGGGCAAACAGGCAGTCGCTCCATGTAAAATATTAGTTTCCACCTGCAGCCAGTTCGATTGGAGGCCGTCCCCAATTTAGTTGAAAAAAGAAATATAAGTATAATTAGTTGTTCAAAAAACCGGTCAAGTGCGAGTTGGACTCGCGCACCGAGGGTTCCGTACAAACCTGTGGGTATATAAGTAAAAGTTCAAAATTGTCAAAAATATTTTTTTTTATATGACGAAACTAAAAATTTTCGGTTTTCGTAATTTTTCCTATATCTGTACTATAAGACGTGACTTCGAACAAAATTTCAAGATTCTAAGTTCACGGGAAGTACCCTGTAGGTTTTGATTCCCGTGCGAGTTTCGAAAATTTGCGGAAATCTGCGGCCTAAATGGCTGTATCTTTTGATTGCGTTGACTTAGAAGGTTGATTTTTCTACAGCTTCCAGGGACAGTAGAACTAAGTATCATATAGAAATTTCAGTTTGATACCTCCACGCGTTCCTGAGAAAAACGGTCTTGACAGACGGACGGACGGACGGACAACAAAGTGATCTTATAAGGGTTCCGTTTTTTCCTTTAGAGGTACGGAACCCTAAAAATATACAACATGTTATTCGTATGGTGATTCACTTTATGGCACTTGTTTCAATAAACAGATTTTGAACATCTGTGTCTGAACTAGATAAGAAATATCTGTATTTCAGACATCAGTGCTCATCCCCTGTTGTAGGCGACACTTAGCAACTTCCTTTATTTGAACTATATGTATACATATGGATAAAAACTTTAATTTTACTCACCATTCTTAATCTCTCGCTTCGGACTATGATTCAGTGCTCTTCTAGCCGCCACACTCTCTCTCGCTCTAACAGCAGCATCATATGCATTCTGACTCCTAGACCGCTCAATAGACCTTAGCCTATTCAAAGGATCACTATTCGACCCCGAATTGACTTGCACCGTACTCGAGTCACCATTACAATTGACCTCCGGGGTCACATTGACTGAACTAGTATTATTATTACTCAGAAACAGGTATTCGTAAGTTGAATCTCCGACTTCCAAATTCGGTAAGGAAGACTTTCGATTTATTTCAACACTTTTTAATTTTTTCACTGGTAACGGTGATGGTTTTGAATTTGATGTTGAAGCGAGACATAGTCTTTCATATATCTCTTCATTTTGATTCTGAACTATATTCGTTGATGTTGGAAAGTTTGTAAATTCATCATTTGTTCCCGATAGACTAACTGTGGTCGTTAAACTCAGATGCCCATAGTCAGAATCGTTTTTTGAAAATGTGGTTCCGTATTCATTTTCTTCTGTATTAACTATGTTTACGAAATTAGGATTCGGTTGGTCGGTTATCGTCAAATTTTGTTTAAATTCGAAGTCAAATACGTCCGTTTCCGGTCCCATGACGGGTATGGCTGTGTGTGGAGGTTCTTTATTTGAAACTTGGATCACCGTTATGTTGGTAGCTTGGTGGTTGCTGTAAAAAAAAAAAGTGAAATTGTTAGTTAATCAACATAAATATTTATTAATTACAAAGATGCAGAAATATAAATGATAAACGATTTTATTTCTGTAAGTAGGTCTGTGCAAACACTTTTACACGAAAATCATATTTTTTTAATTAGATGGAGGAATTCTATAATCTATCTGACTACTCTATGAAGAAAGGCCGAAATAATAGACATGGGTAGTTCGCGAACGATTGAAGGAAATGAACGCGCGAAATGCCGAGATTATGCGGAAGCGATGCGCTTCAATGATGGCGCGCCTGCGCTCCTCCACCAATGGCATCCTGATTGTGTTTTCAGACCGGTAGGACTCTCCCCTCTTACGAAGAAGCGTAAATGTTCACACACACGTATCCAAATAAGCGAAAAGATATACTTCATTCATTTCTTTTTACGAGTACTGACACATTTTGCGCATCTCTACGAAATAAACTCAGAAGGTGACAGTCAACACCTCATCCCCCCCTAACTCGAGGTGCACTACCCGGGGATCGCGCAAGCCGCACCAGTTCCCGTGATCTCCGGTGCAAATGTAGGAAGGGAACACCGGGGGAGTTTGTAGTCAGTAAGAGTCTGACAGACCGCTCCGCCCGAAGGATATCCATGAGGATTTTACAAACCCCAGAAAAAAATACTGTCGGCTGCTCAACCGGACTCGCCTGTGGTTGCCTTAATAAATTAAGGCCTCCAGCCAGGGATTAAACACTTAAAACTAAAGCGACTACACGCTAAGGGCATCCCCTGTCGAGTACGGACCGCGGTTTAGGGCGTCGCTGGAAGAAAGCAACAAGGGACGGACTAGAAGTGGGCAGTAAGGGACGGGCTGGAAGAGGGCAGCAAGGGACGGGCTGGAAGAGGGCAGCAAGGGACAGGCTGGAAGAGGGCAGCAAGGGACGGGCTGGAAGAGGGCAGCAAGGGACGGACTGGAAGAGGGCAGCAAGGGACGGGCTGGAAGAGGGCAGCAAGGGACAGGCTGGATCAGGGCAGCAAGGGACAGGCTGGAAGAGGGCAGCAAGGGACGGACTGGAAGAGGGCAGCAAGGGACGGGCTGGAAGAGGGCAGCAAGGGATGGGGTGGAAGAGGGCAGCAAGGGACGGGCTGGAAGAGGGCAGCAAGGGATGGGGTGGAAGAGGGCTGGCTGAAGTCATGCGTGTAAACGCATGACTTAAAGTGGTTTTTACAAAGCAATGTCCAAAAAGACTGACTGAAAGATGACTGACGATACTATTTGACACCTGCACACATTGCGCACTATTTATGCGGACGTTTTTGAGACGCTGATTGTGTATCTTGGGTTTTTTGTATATCAATGTTGCGCGATGCTGGAATTTTGCGTGACGTCACTGTGTGTGTAGTTTTCATGTGCCGTTATAGATGTCGCTACTATGTTACCTGAGTTGAGTCGTATGATTACTGATACATGCGTGCACTGAACGGACAGTTCCACTCAATCTGTGTGGTTCTTTCCTCAAAAGACACTTTCAGACACCAATCCACATGGTCTTCACATGATCTGACCAAGATTATGTCTGAACTTTAAAAGAGACTGTGACCTCTTGAGTTTGTTTCGGCTTTTCTTCTCAGAGTAGTCAGATAGGAAACGCTGACCTCATCTAGTTTAAAAAAATATGATGACGTGTTTGTACCGTGTGGTGCCGGACGAAAACAATAGCACCATCCCATTTCTTCCCGTGGGTGTCGTAGGAGGCGACTAAGGGACTTACTAGAGAATGGACAGCAACGTTCTCTATGCATTTTACCACCATAGTGCGATCGCCAACCCGCCTGCCAAGCGTGGCGATTATGGCAAGCCCTCCTAAATTGAGGGAGGCCTATGTCCAGCAGTGGACCTCTTCCGGTTGAAATGATGATGATGATGACGTGTTTGTACAAACCTACTTGCAGAATTAAAATCGTTTATCATTTACCTAAATCCACTCACCTCAAACTCTCCGGGCCATCTTTGTCTCCATTACTGACCACCACTCTCTGCTTGTACTCTCCCTCAACTTCTTCGTCACACATTCTGTCAATCTCCGCGAAGAACTCTTCATCACTGTCCGTTGCACTCGTCCTAGAAAAAAGTAAAAAACTTATCATAATGTTTTGCTCTTCTTTGTAACTGTATTGTGGAGGTCAAACAGGAAGTCGCTCCATGTTAAATAGTTGTTTTCTGCTGCATCCGGTTAGACAGGTAGCCGACCACAACATCATTGGGGAAAGGCTAGGCAGATGATGTTGATTCTGTAGCGGCACTACAAATGAAAATGCTTCGCAATAAAATCCAAGAAACGCAAAAAAAGAAAAGTGGCGCCATCTACAATGCCACAGGCGAACTATCTGAGAAATTCTACATCGCGCAATCAGAGTTTACCACGACACCCAGATAGGTACAAAGTCCCGGCATCAACTGTCGGGCAGTTGCCCACCAGACACAATACCCGTCTGGTCGGAGGATCCTCCTTTACCAACAAAGGTATGAGTGAACTTTACACCCTGTTCCTCATACCTCTACAATTCGATGGCTTTTGAAAGTGTTGGAGCTATTAAGGTAGATGCGTTAGGGTACCCGGATAAATTAAAAATTTCTTACGGTTTTGCAATAGCGTATTTCACTGTATATGATAAAATATCTAAAATATATATTGCGATAGCTTAGGTAAAATTCAGTCGGAAAATGTTAGTTTTAAGTTCATAAAATAACAAAATAAATTTTAAAATTAAATTCAATGATTTGTTTTTATAATCTGTTTTTGAACACCATGAAATAGTAGCCGCCATGTTATTACGTCATACGGCGCGGCGTGTCAATTGAACAACTTTGTACTTTTATTATTTACGTAACCAAATTTTTTTTTTTGCATCAGGACCGCGATGAGTAGAATAGTAACCCATTTTTTTAATTATAAACAATTATCATATAAAATATCAGTGTATTTGTATACACAGCAAACTGACGTCTTACCCACAGAGCAATATGGCGTCCACTGCGGCCAGCGTTTTCGTCAAATTACGCGCGAAATATGAAAATGTAAAAAATTTATGCATTTTTATAGCACTAATCGATTCAATAAAAATGTTGTGTATTTTTTTGTGGTTTAGTAGCATTTTAGAATCTAATTGAGACACTTTTCAAAAATGGGTGTAGTTTATGCTCAAATTACAATTATGTTATGTTCCTATATATTGACTGCCGCGTTGGTCTAGTGGTCCCACGCGCTACTGCTGAACATGCGGTCCTGGGTTCAATTCCCAGAACGGGCAGTGTTATTGGGTTTAAAGGGGACTTAACATAACTGGCGAAATGTGGGTGTACCATAAGTATAACTCTGCCCAACACTTTCAGAAAAACAAGGCGATATATGAAAGTTTAGATGTTTGTTACTGAATCACACAAAAACAGCTGAACGGATTTGGATGAAATTTAGTAGAGATATAGTTTGTAACCTGGGTTAGCCTGTAGGTTTTTTTTTTTTTTGATATTTCTGACTGCTGGCAAAAGCAAATATATAATAATAATCAGTCTGTACTGTCCCACTGCAGGGCAACGGCCTCCCTTTTGTTTTCCCACTCAACTCGATCCTGGACCAAAATGGACCAATCCCTCATCTAAACGTCAAATTTGTCCCGCCATCTACGCCTGGGTCGAAATAATAATAATAAAATAACTAATTTAAAATAACGTGTTGTTTTGTGTGTTGTGGATGTCAGGTAGGCAGACGCTCCATGTAAAATACTGGTATTCAGCTGATTCCCGTTAGACTGGAAGCCAACCCCAACGGAGTTGGGAAAGGAATATGAATAATGTCAGTTTTTTTTTTTTAATAAAACTTTGTCCCACACTAGGAATTTCTCCTGACAAATACAAAAAAAAAAATATTAAAAAAAAAAATATATGTGTTTATTATCTTAAATCTAGATACAATTAAGTTGCCGGGGCTTCCCAGAAGGTAATCCGAAGATACTTGTGATGGGATAAACCTCGCTCTCCCTCGATTAGTACAATTGTTTCGTTGTGCTAATTAGGTATAAGTTACACATATTTTATGAAACCAAAAAATAAATAAAATTAAAAACTACTAAAAACAAACCAATAAGAAAAAAAAAAAAAAAGAAAAAGAAAATTGAAAATAAATTAAATCGTGCATATGGTAGAAAGGTGTAAATGTGTGTTTCTGTGCGTGTGAAAGTATATTTTGTGTCTATGTGTGTGTGTTTGAGTGGGTGTGTGGGTGTGTGTGTGTGAGTTAAGAGTGTATGTGAGTGTGTGTGAGTGAGTGAGATGGTTTGTGTGTGTGTGAGTGTGTGTGTATGCGTGACGTTCAACCCTGTGTAACCAAAATGTCCTCCACGGCATCATAATACAAAAAAAAAATACAAACAGCCAGACCCGGAACAATTACTTGTAGGTCATACCAATATTTGTTCCGTGCGGGAAACGAACCCGAACCACGCAGCGCAGCAGTCAATCGCTTAATCACTGCGCCAACCGACCCGTCAAAGATTTCTTATGTAAGAAAATAATTTTACTCACCTTTTAAATATGGAATCATCTAAGCAAATATTCTGTCCACAGATCTTAGCCACACTTTTCCTAGGCTCAGTCTTAGCTTGACTAGTACTAGGTAAAGACGAGAAAGGAGTATCCCAGTTAGATATATCAATATCTTCTTCTGTCGATGTCGTGGGTTCGACTTCGGGTTCGGTTCGGGTCGGCTCGCTTCGGGTCGGTTCTTGAGAGGTCGGGTTGGTTGGACGGGTTGTTGTGAGTTCTATGCCGGGTACTCTGGAAACAATCAAATGAATTTTATTTCCACGATTCGGTCGTGGGTTCGAACCCAGACAGGCGATTTACTCGGTGTAAATTATTTCATCATCCCAGCAGGCTTAGCAGGCTAAGCCCGCTGCTCTTAGAACGGTGAAGGAAAACATTGTGAGGAAACCGGCATGTCTTATACTTTGATTCAAAATCGTATTCTGTAACTTGACAGTTGAAGGCAAATTATGACAAAAAAAAAGATAGTGAGGTGGTATAAGAATGAATGAAATTGAATGAACTTAAAATTATGTAGTTACATGCAAAAAAATAATTTTAAATTGAATAACTTGTCTTAAAAAACATGATAAATGCACTATTAAAAATAGTAGAATTTGTTATTATATTCTTACATTCCACATGTTACAAACGAATTTTTAAAATTCTATAACGAAATAAAAATTAAACCATTTTTATCATTCGTTCTTTACGCAAAATCGTTCACTACCCCAACACTATTAGTTTTAGTATGGTAACATTATTTTTCTTCGAACTGTCAGACGTGACATCTGCCAACCCCGCACAGAGCTGGTCAGCCGGCCCACTCTCTCTCATTGAGAGGAAGCGTCTGTCCCAGCATTGGGAAATTTATAGGGTATTTTCCAATTTATTAAAAACGATTCTACTTTTAATATTGGAACGAAATAAGTAACAGAAAAATTAAAGTAAACTGATTTAAATCCATTTTCTTAATTAAAAACGATTTGAACCAAATTTATTTTTCGTTGCTTTGAATTTACCGCCAAAATGCTCCTTACCATGACTTTTTATCACGTGACTACACGTGACGTCAACTTTGTGTAAACTAAAGTAGTTAGTAAGTAAATAAGTGAATGTCGAGTTTATAATTAACAAGTTTTTTAATGAATAAAAAGTTATATTACTGGTGTGCGTTGCCTCTGTGCTCAAATCTATATATATAAAAATGAATCGCCGAAATGTATGTACGCGCATAACTTCCGAACGGCTGCACCAAATTGGATGATTCTTTTTGCATGTGTTCCTTATTGTCAGGACAAGGTTTGTATAGCTAATGCCAATTCAATATTCATAGCTAAGACAGGACAACGTCTGTCGGGTCAGTTAGTACTTAATAAAACTGCACCAAACTAGGTATTTGTATCGGTGCCTATTATAGCAGAATATTTTGCGCGCAAAGGATTTTCTACTCTCTGCGTGGAACTGAGCATTGATAATCCAACAGAGTGTATGACCAGCGCTTCGAAGAAACACAGTGTTCGATTTTCAACTCAGTACTCAGCAGTTTGTTGAAAATACAGTACATGAAAAAATCCCACCACACAATGTCGACTAACTCTTGTATTTTTCTACCATACCTGTCTGGTGGTGTGGGAGGCGTGGGCGGTAGCGGTGACGTGGGGTCCCTGGCCGCGGCCCGGGGGGGCGGGGGCGGAGGCGGGGGCGCAGGCCCCGCGCAGTACACATTCTCACCGCGACCCAGGATCTTCAGCTCGTGGAGAGTGTTGCGGAGAGTTGACACCCAATCTTGCATTGATTCCCTGTAAACATTTTGAAATTTTGTATTCCATGACACTGTCTCAGTGATTTATTGATTTTGTTGAATACTGGTTTCAGTGATATATTGCCAAAGAATTACAATAAATTAAAACGAAAACACGCTTTTATAGAAAACCAAACTTATTCAAAAAACGGTTGTTCTTTAGGTACCTATGGTTTAAACCGTCGAGCCTGTTTTTGAAATAAGAACCTAACTGAAATCGAAATACAGCTCCTTTTACAAAACTGACAACTTAGTCCGGTGCTAAATTGACATTTTTGTATTAAGAACTTTATTCAAATAGATGAAAAGTTGGTAATGCTAAAATTGACTTAGAATTTTAGGCTAGAACTAAAGTTAGATCGCGTTTAGTATGTACTAAGACGGAAAAAGTTGAAAATAAGCGTCAATAAGTTTAAAATAGGAATAGTGTTTTTAGTTTCTTTAAACTATATTTTTTTTGACCTTTTAGTTCGATTTACCGTTAAAGTGGGTTTTTTGTTAAAATTACTGGGGTAATTTCGCGCATGCTGGTTGTTTGCGCGCAAATAGGGTATTCTACTATGTTTGAAAAAGTACTTCAAAATGTTGATTTTCCTAATAAAAAGCCACAAAAAATATATTTCGGCAAAATAAACGTGCTTTCTTGCTATACAATTAAATTAAATTTTAAACCTTTTTTCGTTCCCGCAATAACGCTATCAGCCATTTTGGTGACGTAATATTGGTAAAAACAACAGTCGTGTATGTACGACCGGGACTCATTCAACGTTAACAGCTAAAGATATTTGGTGGTTCTTGGGAAAATTATGAATTACAATCGCTATCGTTGGTGTGTAGTGTATAGTTGTACAAATATTAGCATTAAAACGATAGATATGTACCTAGTTGTTTACACTGAACTGACACTTTTTGCCTCTATGACGTCACACCATGGCGGCACGTGTTTTAGGTCATGTGATATACAGATTAAAAATTACGACTTTTAATTTTAATATAGTAAAACAATAATGTGCTTATATGACTCAAAATCAGAATATTTAAGTATATTTCTACATAAATTCTAATTTTTATAAAATTTCATAATTTATTTATCACTACCGAAAGTACCCTATTATCCACTTCTTCGATGTGGTAGCCGTGTCTCAGGCTCCTTCTCCGTAAAAATATAAAATCGCCTGATGATCCAGGATCAGCATAATGGCTCAGACTTATAAAATTATTGTATTGTCATCAGGCAGAGTTCTTGATAACTGTGCTAGATTTCACGTTCTGTCTGAATCTGACGTTTTGAAGTTAGTGAAAATCATGTTCAAAAATTCCGTTACATACATAGATAGATGGATATTCTGGGCCCGTAAGATAATTCGAAAGTTCCGTGTGGTGCCGACTTACTAGAGAATGGGCAGCACCGTTCTCTATGCATTTTACCACCATACTGCGATCGTCAACCGGTCAACCAAGCGTGGCGATTATGGCAAAACCCCCCTTTTGGAGGAGGCCTATGTCCAGCAGTGGACGTCTTCCGGCTGAAATGACATCATCATTATAATATAATTCGAAAAGGCACGTTTTCTTACCAATCAGGAGCCAACATCCTCACAGCACCGCTATCAGTGTCCACCAAGAAGTCATACTGATCTCCACAATGAGGTTTGACACTGGCCGTCACATGCCTCGCAGCTCTAAGACAGGCCCGCCATATTGGTTTGTGTGTGATAGTGGCAGCACTGCTCGCTTCTGGGTACTGCTCAAGATAGGGGGTCCTGCCGTTGTGCACGCAAAGCTGTGTCCACATCGGTTTTAAGGGCACTTTCTGGAAAAGGAGATAGAAGGATAAGTAAGTGGATTTATAGTATAGTTAAAATCTCGCTGCAGACTCGGTCATAAATCATTCGAGTGTTTCGCTCTCTTTCCCACTCACGGGCCTTATGGGCAGGCCACGCCCACACGTAGTCCTGTGCATTACTGCAGTCGATGAGTGATATCGATAGTTTTATATATTTATAAATGGGTGATAGAAATAAATACACATTTATTTTTATTTTATTACCAAATTTACTACAAAGCATATTAAATATATAAACAATCTGTTCTTTAAACGATACGATATTATAAACGATCTGTTATCGATAACGGCCTTGAGCGTGCGCAACTAGCGCACATCCCTACTCCGATTATGATTTATGACCAAGTCTGCAGCGAGATTTTAACTATACTACAAAATTAAAGTGGTCACATTAACCCGTTGGTCCCGACTATCATAACAGTCGTTCCGGGTTGTCAAAGCCCGAAAATCTGACAACCAGTCGTGCCGAGGTTTATTGTGTTACCCAGTAACTGGGTTGTGGAGGTCAGTGGCCCTACAAATCAACTGCGTTCGGCACTCAGATTGGTCCTTTACCGATCCAGGGCCGATCGGCGCGTCGAACGCGCTCGATGCGTTAGATCAAGATGGTTAAGAAACTCACACTAGGGCCACATAGAGGCAGTCGCTTCATGTAAAATTCTGGTATTCAGCAAAAACTTAAGAAAATTGTTTTTTGCGGGATACTCTGGCACTTTACCACAAGTAAAAAGTTTTTACTTTGATATTACACACACTTCCATTTTACTTATTTGTCCCTTGAATTGGAACATACAGGCACCACAATTACGAAAAATAAGTACATATGTTTTTTTTTTTTTTTTTAAACGTTGCCCCACACTAGGAATTTCTCCTGTATTGTGGGTGCGTTTACAAACATTTAAACTCACATACACAAACAGCCAGACCCGGAACAACTAATTGTAGGTCATACAAATATTTGTTCCGTTCGGGAATCGAACCCGCGACACGCAGCGCAGCAGTCAATCGCTTAACCACTGCGCCAACCGTTGCACAGAGCAGTGGTGGCCAAGTGGTAACGGCCGCGACTTACGAGTTGTAGGTCGTGAGTTCGAACCCAGACAGGCGCTTTACTTTGTGTAAATTATTTCATTACCACTGCTCTCAAAACGGTGAAGGAAAACATCGTGAGGAAACCGGCATGTTCGAGAACAAAAAAATCGGAAGACATGTGACATCTACCAACCCGCACTGGGCCCGCTTGGTGGATTACGGCCCAATCCCTCTCACAGAGAGGAGACCTGTGTCCCAGCAGTGGGAACATTATAGGCTGATGATGATGATTATGATGGATAGTTTAAAACGCACATCAAACGTGTTCTTATCAAAAAAAAACCGGTCAAGTGCGAGTTGGACTCGCGCACCGAGGGTTCCGTACAAACCTGTGGGTATATAAGTAAAAGTTCAAAATTGTCAAAAATATTTTTTTTTATATGACGAAACTAAAAATTTACGGTTTTCGTAATTTTCCTATATCTGTACTATAAGACGTGACTTCGTACAAAATTTCAAGATTCTAAGTTCACGGGAAGTACCCTGTAGGTTTTGATTCCCGTGCGAGTTTCAAAAATTTGCGGAAATCTGCGGCCTAAATGGCTGTATCTTTTGATTGCGTTGACTTAGAAGGTTGATTTTTCTACAGCTTCCAGGGACAGTAGAACTAAGTATCATATAGAAATTTCAGTTTGATACCTCCACGCGTTCCTGAGAAAAACGGTCTTGACAGACGGACGGACGGACGGACGGACAACAAAGTGATCTTATAAGGGTTCCGTTTTTTCCTTTAGAGGTACGGAACCCTAAAAAGCATATTATAAGATAAAAGACTACTTTGAAGACAGGGAAGTTTGGCATTAATTCCTTCTGCACATGTGGCTTCCCTGGTACCTCATTAACAGCATAACTATGTGAAAGTCTATTAACTGCTCTCAATGTTCTTTTTTATTCTTTTTATTTTTACAATGGTGACATATTCTCGTCATTATTTGACATTATACATCAATTTTAATATCAACAATTTTTTAGTGATTGTCATGTTAATCATGTCACTATGTTTAATTAGGTTCATTTTATTTATGTAGATTATTTTACATATTGTGAATGGGAGAACGTTGTAGGCCTTACAGACTGTAGATTTGTAGACGATTTTCTATTCAGTATTCGTCTAAGTACCTGGTACTTATTGACAGGCCTGCACTGTCCTCCCATACATTTTATCTCTGAAAACATTGTTAAAGCCAATCATTTTTAAAAGAGTAACCGTGGAGTTTCTTGCCGGCTCTTCTCCATAGGAAACAACATTTTGGAACCGTGCACCTAGCTTCTGACGTTTCATAAGTGCCCATGCAGGTTTATATGAAATAAAAATATTTTGATTTGATTTTATGATATAATCGCATCTTACTAACGTTCTCCCCACGCCAACGGCGCATTTATGGCGGTTTTTCGTGATTATTTCATTAAACACAGACAAATGTAAACATTTTTTTCAGCCATGCCCTAGATCGTATTTTTTTTAGTTATTTTAGTCATCATTTTCATTCTCCTGCCCTTATCCCAATTTATTTGTGGTCGGCGATGTCTTTTTCTTCCACACTTCTCTATTAGTCGTCATCTCCGTAGTCACACCCTTTCTAACCATATCATCATTCACACAGTCCATCCATCGTTTCTTTGGTCTCCCCCATTTACTTATAAAAATCACCATACCGTCAATTACGATTAAATGTTTTTATTAAAGATTATACGTTAATAATAAATAGAAATATCAACGACATAATTCTTGGCTGAAAAAAAAAAATTTACTTATGTTTGTATTTAATTATTATTTCATTAAATGCAAACAAAAGTAATTTTTTTTTTCACGAAATACTACTGTAAAAGCGTTGTTGCCAGCCCGCGTGGAATGAACGCTCTTAACATTATCAAAATCATAAAAAATAATGAGAGTTGGCTTGCATGGTTGCTTCAATACAAGAAAACAATACTTGGCATAGTTTCTTATCATAGAAATATATGTATGCTTGAAAAGTTCAAGCCTTATGTAAATACTTCGCATGACAAGCAGGATTCTATTGTTGGCTTTAATTACTTTAGAGTTAAAAAAAAAATGACGAGCTTTTGCCAGCGGCATCACCCACGTCGAGGTCGAAATTTAACCCACGGGAAAGTACTATCGGATAAAAATAAAATATTCTAGGTTACAAGTTATCTGTGTGCCAAATTTCATCCAAATCCGTTAAGCCGTTTTTGCGTGATTGAGTAACAAACATACAAACGTAGAATAGGAGTAGAATTCCTCCATTTTGACACCAGATGGGACCAATTAATATAATTGGTGGATAACAAACGCATCCATAGCAACGTACCATAACACATGTCTGGTAGAAAAACAGCATAAGCGTCACTGACCCATGACGGTTCAGTTTCATTCACTCAAATCAAAATATTTTATTTCACATAAACCTACAAAGTCACATGGAGAAGAGCCAGCAAGAAACTCCACTCCACTTTTAAAAATAATTGGCTTTTTCTTTTGATTTGAATTGAGTGTTCTATAATAGGGTATTTTCCAATTTATTGAAAACTATTCTAATTTGAAGATCAGGACGAAATATGTAACAGAAAAATAAAAGTAAATTGATTTATGTCCATTTTCTTAATTAAAAACGATTTAAATCAAATTTATTTTTCGTTGTTTTGAATTTACCGCCAAAAAGTTCGTTACGGTGACTTAGTAAACAAGTGAATGTCGACTTTATAATTAACAAGATTTCTAATGAATAAAAAGCGATATTACTGGTGTGTGATGCCTCTGTGCACAAATAATTCTAAAACTGCGCCAAACTAAGTATTTGTACAGGTGTCGTTTACACAAAGATGGCGTCACGATGTCACATGATAAAAAGTTATCATAAGGAGCGTTTTGGCGGTAAATTCAAAACAACGAAAAATTAATTTGATTTTAATCGTTTTTAATTGTGAAAATGGATTTAAATAAATTTATTTTTATTTCTCTGTTAAATATATCATCCCATTCTTCAAATTAAAATAGTTTTTATTAAATTGGAAAATACCCTATTACAGTGATAATAGGTATGGGAGGACAGTATAGGCCTATCAACAAGTACCACATACTTAGAAATGATAAATAAGAATAGAAAATGGTCTACAAATCTAAGGCCTACAATGTTCTCACATCTAAAATATACAAAATGAATCCCTATTTCCTTTAATTACGGCATCACACGTAAACGGCTGGACCAATTTTGCCAATTCTTTTTTAATTTTTTATTGTGCTTGTTATTGTCAGGAGAAGGTTCTTATGCAAAAAATAATAATAAGAAAGTTGCGAATTCAGTATTCATAGTTAAGACAGGACAACGTCTGTTGGGTCAGCTAGAGTACAGTCGTCAATCTTACCTTACTGCCCAAAGGCCTAAGTTTACTGCTGCCTACGTCATTGGGTATCCGTTTAAGATATGCATTCTTTTGTATTTCCCTGTAATATACAGGGCCTTCATCTCTGCTGGAAGCCATCTTGGATTAGCTGTCATTCAGTTGCTGGAAAGATTAATTGAAGATGGTTAAATGTATGATTATGACAAATCAGTTTTAATTGTGTATCAATTGATTTTTTATCAGTCGGCCTCAAACTAGGTGATAGTAACTATTGCACTTTTAAACTTTAACACCCCTAATTCAACAACATAATATAATAAACGAAAATTCATGATCGATTGCTTCATTGTTATGAAATTAAAAATTATGTACGTATAAAGAGTTGATTGATTATTATTATTATGTTGATATGAATAAGGGGCTTGTGGCTAAGTAACAATAGCTGCGCGGGTCGATCGACCAGGTTAAGCTACGCTTGCCGCGGTTGGTCCGTGGATGGGTGATCATCTTTACATATCAAAACCCCTCCGTGTCTCGGAAAGCACGTAAAGGTTGGTCCCGGCTGTAATTTGTGGATCTTTGACAGTTGTTACGGGTCATCAGAAGCGTGAAAGTCTGACAACCAGTCTTATCAAGAGGTATCGTATTACCCGGTTACTGGGTTGTGGAGGTCTGATAGGCAGTTGCTCCATGTAAAATACTGGTATTCAGCTGCATCTGGTTAGACTGGAAGCCGACCCCAACATTGTTGGGAAAAGGCTAGGCAAATGATAATAATGATTCACAAAACCCCTATCGGTCTTACAAAACAAGTTTTTCTTTAAGGTATGGTTAAAATTTAAAACATAAAAGCCTGTTTAGATACCAACAGAAATAGCCAATATTCTTTTGAAAAATCCAATAAAATTCCAATGATAATAGTTTTTAGAGTCCTAATAGGTTTCAATGTTAAAAAGGAATATATTAGCCCATGTAAGCAATTGCAAACTGATTGAATATAATGTATGCAACTTACCTTGATCTCAAAAACGAAGTGAGCTACTTAAAATAATACTTGAAGTACTCATACAATTAGTTTCAAACAGTTCATTTGGGGTTGAGTAGCACACACAATGTTTGATTGAGCTTCCGAACGTAATATCTACGGCTACGATCAACAATTGACGCTCGTATTAATTACGGAGGGCATACGGGACAACACAGGCAGTGACTCAGAACAAAACTATGCATGTACATCCTTAAAAAGTCATGTAACTGTTCTAAACTTATCATAGAAGGCATGTCGTGAAAACTTTCGATTTACACACAATCTACTATAATAACCCGGAAATCTACACACGTAAGACGTAGATAGGGTTGTGATGAACTCGTTAAATAACAATTATGTGTACAAACGCGAAAGAAAGCGCAAAAAATGATTACCTTTTTTTCCTGAATGTAATACTTGCACCTTTCACCGATTTTAAGTCAGTTTTTAACGTTTGACCTTCATACTATATTATTGTAGCGGCGGTTCTCGTATTGATAGTGTTCTTGCGAAATAAATGGCTTTTGTTTTAAATCACAATATTTTTTTTTGACAGGAAACATGCACGATGAACACAAAGCAAAGACGCCATATTAAATATTTATGACATTACTGCTCTTTTGTTGCCATTTTGCAAATTATATAAGAATCAAAGATTCATCTTTGTTTCATTGTTATTTTGAGTTAACATGATTTCTAATAGTCGAGTGAATGTGGTATGAAATTGTAAACAAAATTCAAAAGTAATCAGAAAAACAAAAAAAGAGCTTACCTTTACTATTGTTTTCAATAATTACTTCACTTTGCACCTCCCTACCCAATGGCCATAGACAAGAATAGAACATTGTGAATATGGGATGGAAAATTTCCATCCCATTTCCATTGGAAATGGCAACATTATTCTTATTTATCTAGTGATGGGTAACTCATCAATTTTATGTGAGGATGAGGGAGCCCCTCAATTTGCTTCGTGAGGTCCTCACGAGGGACCCCTCATTTGAGGTGAGGAATCGTACGACGGCGTATTCGCCTCACGACTCGCGAGCGCGAGCCGAACTCAAACGAAGCTCCAAGTGAGCGAGGCGGGCGGGTGCAACGACGACTCACGAGTACTCACGAGTCACGACTCTCCGATAATCCGATTATTCACAACCTCACTCTCTCACACACATCATTTTCTTTCGCTTATAAATAGACCGCCAAAATAAACGAATCAATGACCCTTCATTACCAATCTAATGCGAATGCTTTTAGAGTTCATAATAATTAAACGTAGCTGAAATAATTTAAATAATGTTTACTGTGCGGTGTGCCACGGTGTTGTCCAAACTTTAAGATCACACCTCACCTCACTCATTCTCAATTCTCCATACAATTTTTGAGTCGGTTCATTCGCTCACTGAGCTCACTCAATTACTCAATCCTCATTCGCGAGTCACGATCTCGCTTGCCTCGATTTCCTATTGTCAATAATGTCAATGTCAATTTTCAAATGAGGGGTGATGAGGAATGAGGTGGTTCAATATTGAAATTCGAGTAACTCTTTCAATTTGCGATCACGAGTACCTCCAATGAGGGGCCTCATGAGTGAGGGACGCATCACTATATTTATCATTGTCTATGAAACTTAGTTGACATTTCTTGTAGTGATAAAGTGTGGAAAACAAATAAGAAACCTATTGAAAATGTAAGTTAGCATGATTTTATTAGATCAGTAAGAAACGGTTCTTTCGATTAATCATAAAGAAATGTTTCGTTGAACTAAATATATTAAATTATGGCCTTGATTTTCAATACTCATCGTCGCTGTCAAAGTATTTTAACTTTTTAATTTTAGTACGTGTCATTGCCACAGCTGCGCTGCCATCTATACTTATTTTGGTCACGTGATCAATTCAACCGCCAAAATTATTGTCATTTTTCGCCGACCCACAGGATTTTCTGTCGTTTTAAGAAAACGGTTATTTTCTTTGTCTTTCTAGAGTGATTACAGCTAAAAATACTAAAAAACGTGTGCTAATCGTTTGCCTGAAGTGAAACAACGTTAAAATCTCACAATCATGGCAAAAGTGCACATATCCAACGTTGTTGTGTTGGACAATCCTAGTCCGTTTCTAAATCCTTTTCAATTCGAGTTAACCTTCGAATGCATTGAGGAACTGAAAGAAGACTTAGAATGGAAGATGATATACGTTGGATCCGCGGAAACGGAGGAGCACGACCAGGTTTTAGACACAATTTACGTGGGACCGATACCTGAAGGAAGGCACATGTTTGTGTTCCAAGCTCCTCCACCTGATGTCACACGAATCCCTGAAAACGACGCACTAGGCGTCACAGTGGTGCTTTTAACGTGTTCTTACCGAGGACAGGAGTTCGTGAGAGTAGGTTACTTCATAAATAACGAATACTCAGAATCCGAGCCAGAATTGCGTGAAAATCCACCGGCGAAACCACAGTTTGACAAAGTTTTGAGAAATATACTCGCTTCAGAACCTCGTGTGACCAGATTTAAGATTAACTGGGCGGAGCCTGACGCAGCAGCTGCAGCCGATTCTGGAGATGGTAACTTGGAAACGACAAATGCACCAAGCAACGACTCTTATGCCTTCAATGCTGACAGTCAAATTAGCGGGATTGAGTTCCAAGGCAGCTTAAGTGGTTATGGTGATAATTCTAATTCAATTGCTCCTATGGAGTGCTGAGGTAAGAAATCTATTTTAAATGTTTTTATTAAATTTTAAGTTTAAAATTGCAAATTAAAAAAAAAATAACCATTAAAAAACAAATTTCTGACGAAAGACGTCCACTGCTGCATATAGGCCTCCCTGAAGCTCCTCCACTTTATCCGGTCTTGTGCTTCCCACATCCAGCAGATTCCTGCAGCCTTCACAAGGTCGCCACTTCTGGTGCGGTTGCCACTCCAGAACCTTTCCGGCCTGTCGGCCATCTGTTCTGCAAGCAATGTACCCTGTCCACTGCCACTTCAGTTTGGCAATTCTACGGGCTATATCGGTTGCCTTGGTTCTCCTGTGGATCTCTTCATTCCTGATTCAATCAGGCAAGGAAACTCCGAGCATACCCCTCTCCATTGCCCTTTGGGTGACTTTAAGCCTTCTGATAAGGCCCATTGTGAGCGACCATGTTTCTGTGCCATAGGTCATCACTAGCAACACACACTGATCAAAGATTTCATCTTGAGATACTGCAGTATTTAGGATGAGAAGATATATCAATTAGAGGATTAATCAATTTATAGGTTATTAAAATTGGCAAATCACTGTGGGAGATATAGGGTACCTTGCAAAATGCTGATTTTCTTACGAATTTTACAATTTGTAGATCCGTGTCAGGCTTTGTGTTGAACTAAATATGATGCACAACCCAGATCCTTACATACCCCTTATGTTTTGTTTATGTTCATAAAACTGGTTATACATGCAGCTTGGTTGAGAATACTATGCCCCTGGCCTTTCTGAAAAACGGGTGCCTCATCCCTGATAAATATTTAGGAATAAGACAATTACTCTCTTTAATGTGCCCCACTGCTGAGCCACTGTAGTGGTATTGGAAAAACAAATACAGTAAAAACTATTTTTAACGACTTTGCTTCAACAATGTACCTGATATTATGACTGAATGTAGAAGTCCTGCCATAAACACATTAGTAATAAGGACTATCATCGGCTATAACATCAGCATTTGGGCACTCCCTTCAATATTGTTGTGTATGTATTTTTAATTGTATAGATAGGAGATTCTTTCTGTGCTAGAACATCATCATCATCATTTCAGCCGAAAGACGTCCACTGCTGGACATAGGCCTACCCCAGGCTCCTTCAATTCGACCGGTCTTGTGCTTCCCACATCCAGTGGATACCCGCAGCCTTCACAAGGTCATCGGTCCACCTTGTGGGAGGCCTTCCCACTCTACGTCTTCCGGTACACGGTCGCCACTCCAGAACCTTTCGGCCCCATCGGCCATCTGTTCTGCGAGCAATGTGCCCTTTCCACTGCCTCTTCAGTTTGGCAATTCTTTGGGCTATGTCGGTTGCCTTGGTTCTCCTGCGGATCTGTTTATTCCTGATTCGATCGCGTAGGGAAACTCCGAGCATAGCCCTCTCCATTGCCCTTTGGGTGACTTTAAGCCTTCTGATAAGGCCCATTGTGAGCGATCACGTCTCTGTACCATAGGTCATCACTAGAAAATACTCATGAACTATTGCAATTCATGTAGCAACATGTTTAAAAACTGGTTTACATATTAAATTTTCCACCATATTAATATGACTCATTTAGATGACCTTTATTATTTCAAAGTTATTTATTTAGTGAACTAAAAATTCCTTTGAACAGCCAATAGTTTAATGATAAGAACTAACCTAAGTATAAAAGGACACTAATATATTGGTATACTAGCTGATGCCCGCGGCTTCGCCCGCGTCTTAGTAGAAAATTAACTGGAAAACGCTTCTCTAGCCAACTAAACTGCCAACCCCCTATTTCACCCTTTTACAGGGGAGGGTCCTACAATCATTTCTTAAGGTGACACTTGTCCACTGTTTTTCCATACAAACTTCGGGAGGGTTTTACTCCACTGTTCTATATACATCAAAAATTAAACATGGTATGGTTTTGTCTCATTATTAATATTGTCTGTACGGAAACAGAATACTAAAATAAAAAGCCATTAAAAAGTTGTGAGCCAACAAAGATTAGTTTTTCTTGCTAATTTAACCTAACTTTGGGCGTGTAATAAAAGCAGTGTAAAATCTCAAAAACCAAGTCGGTACCGACAAAGCTCAACTATCGAAAAGTTCAATAAACTTATTTGGTCGTTGATTTATGCAGTGGTTTTTTCAGAAAACCCGATCTTTCGGAGGACGTTTCTTGATTTTTTACCCGCCTGTTTATTATAGTACATAGATCGTGCATCTCACTCAATAGCGTTGTGCGTGTAGACTAGCGTCTAACTGCTCATCACTGATATTACCTCTGTCGGACAAGAAGCCTGGTGAGACAGCGTGCTTTTTAGCCAGGCCCACCAGTGAGTTCGAGCCCGCGACTTTTGTTCCGTAAACTGACGTCACCTCATAATCTACCTCTTTGCCAAAATTCATCTTTATAGTTCCAGTAGTTTTTGAGATTTCGTGATAAATCAGTGAGTGAATGTATGAGTGACCTTTTGCTTTAAATATCTAGATATCAGGCGATTGGGCATACTGTTTTTGGGTTTTTCCATCTAGAATTTGTCATTGGCAGATTGGAGTCTAAATTTGTGTCGTTGATGGCAATAGGCTCGCCCCTATTACATGGGACTTGAACATAACTGACCAAGGCAACCGACATAGCCCAAAGAATTGCCAAACTTAAGTGGCAGTGGGCAGGGCACATTGCTCGCAGAACAGATGGCCAATGGGGCCGAAAGGTTCTGGAGTGGCGACCGCGTACCGGAAGACGTAGAGTAGGATGGCCACCCACAAGGTGGACCGAGGACCTTGTGAAGGCCGCGGGAATCTGCTGGATTTGGGAAGCACAAGACCGGTCGAAGTGGAGGACCCTGGGGTAGGCCTATGTCCAGCAGTGGACGTCTTTAATATATAATTATATAAATAACTGGTAATATGTGGGTAGACTATACATACACTTCTGCCCAGCTCTTCAGTGAATAGTGTTGTTATGCTGTGTTATTTGATTGGTTTTTAAACCCACTTTACTTTTGACCAGCCAAGGATAGTAAAATTTCGAATTGGTGTGGGGTAGGGTACTTATAAGTAACAAGTGAAAAATAAACCGCTTCGCTACTAAGTCGAGTGAGAGGCAGTCGCAACCTCATCCTGAGAACTGTAGCGGAGAGTTTCGGTTCTCCAATTGTAAAGCAGTTTGTGCAGAGGGTGATTGGTACTGACACTAGATAATAAGTTGTTTTCATAATATGTTACTAACACTCTATGGATTGGGCACGCCACGATTGCGGCGGTAAGTCCCCTCTTTGAGGAGTGGTTTGAGAGGCGGCATGGCGTCCTCACCTTCCGCCTGACGCAGGTCCTCACCGGACACGGTTGTTTCGGGAGGTTCCTGTTTCGGATAGGGCGGGAGGAAACGCCCGGGTGTTTCCACTGCGAAGATCGCCCTGAGGACACGGTGGAGCACACGGTGGCGATCTGCCCTGCTTGGGCGGAGCACCGCCGTGTCCTCGTGGAGGCGATCGGCGGCGGCGATCTCTCGCGTCCGGCCCTGGTCCAGGCCATGGTACGGAGCGAGAGGGCATGGGGAGCCGTCACCTCCTTCAGCGAAGCAGTGATGCTCGCGAAGAGGGAGGCGGCGCACGTGAGGGAGAGGCAGCATATGCGCCCTCGCGACCCCAGCCGCCGCAGGATACGGAGACGCCCTGGGCGTCGGGAATCCCAGGCCGATTTCCGGCCACCGTAGGCATGGGCTTGCGGACGGCGAGTAATGGGTAGCTCGCTGTCCGGTAAGGACCAAGCCCAAGTCGACGGCGCGTTGTGTTCCACGCGCGCCTCAAAGAGATGTCAGCACAAAAAGTGATGGGACCCGCAAGGGTCGATGCCTGCCAGGGGTGCGGGTTTGTTCGAAAGAGACACCACAGCCCCTGGCTTAAGGGCTACTGAAGGAACACGGGTGGGTTTTAGGCAGTAAAAGTCTGACACGCCCTCCTGCTCCACCCAGAGCGGGAGAAGTTATTTGATGATTTCCCACTCAAAAAAAAAAAAAAAAAAACACTGGATTTCTTTTCCGAAATAAAAATAAATATTATTATAAAATTTTCCAAAAACAAAAAAAAAAAAAACAACCGACTTCTAAATACGAAATACGTATCGAAAGTCACCAACTTTCGAAATTAAAGTTGTTTTTCACATTGTAATGTTTTTCCGGAAGTCGAGGTTGTTCAGTACAATTGTTGGTTTTATTTTCATCGCAACGTTTTTTTTTTGTTTCAGACAACCAAATACTAGTTAAGCAGGATGAATATCCGGAGAAGATGAAGTGGCTGAGCACTTTATGATAGGTCTCGTAATCTTGTATAGTGTACACACAATAATGGACTGAAGATTTTTATAGTCTGGCGTAACTATTTCATGAAAACTTGCTCGATTTTAGCTTAGGAATTTATTTTAAGTATCTAGTTTTATTGTAAGGAATAGTTTAGTTTTTGTATTTATAAAATAGTAGATTTTAAATTTATTTAACAGATATCTGTTTTCTGATTGCACAATTAAATCTGCTGTCAAATTATGTTCTAAGTTTGAATATTGGTTGTTGTTATTGCGTTCCACCGATTACAACAGGTATACTTGGCATATAACAAAATAATGCTTTAATTTTTCAAGTCAAACTTTATATTATTTGGACAGATATAAGCAAAAATGATCCAACCCACAACCTCGACAATTTCGAGTTTTTGTGACCTATGTATTCCAAATAAGGTATATTTTAACATTTATCAATCATCTCATTTTTGATATGGTAAAATATACCTTATTTGGAATACATAGGTCACAAAAACTCGAAATTGTCGAGGTTGTGGGTTGGATCATTTTTGCTTAAATCGATCCATTTTCAGTTCATTGACTTGAAATTCGCCATTACTGATGGTTTTGAACAGAAAATTATGTGTTTTATAGTTCAACTTCTTAGATTCTATGAAAATTTTATACCTACAAGTGGAAGGGGCGACGACGCAAACTCTTACCATGAATTTAGCTCTAGAGCCCCTAATGTGGTATTTTTTCGTTGGCTACCCAAGTTTTTTTTTTAAATATAGTTGTTAATTGTTATATAGGGTGACTGGTAATTAGTGACCGACATTTAAACATATGATTGTACTCATCATTATGAACAACTTTTACTATGGGACCAAACCTGAAATCGCGAAAAATAAATCAGGTGTTCCCTACATTCGTTCGGTCATTAATTACCAGTATTATATACTCAATATTATATTGGGGTAATAAAATTGGGTCAACAAGGCAGATAAATAATAAAAAAACGTTTCTTTGGGAATGTTGTTATGATGAGTAGTCATGTATTTAATACCTGAATTATTGAATACCTTTTATTTGTCTGAAACTCTTATCCCTCCAACTATCAAGGTTTACCATGCAATTTGACAGCAAATTTACTGATCTGTGGCTTCCAGAAAACAGTTAAATCTTAGTTCTTGCTAACTGTAGTCTTATGCTTTATAATATTTATTTATTTCTCCTATATTCTTTATCTCCCTTAATACAAAACAAGGTTTTTATGTAGATCAGGTTTAAACCACAAGCCAGTTTTTGAATTTACAACCCATTATGTATAGAAATGCAGTTCTTTTTACAAAACTGATTACTGAGTCCGGTGCTAATTTGTCATTTTTGTATTAAGAACTGTACCCATATCGAAATAAACTTGGAAATGTATGACCTGGCTCAGAGCTTTAGGCTAGAAATTAAGTTTGATCGGGTTTTGTATTAAGACAGTTGCATAAAGACACATTACCTAATAGATCATTAACGCTAATGATTTAATTAATTTATTGATAGTGCACAAGACAACTCTGGCGGTAATGGTGCTTGCTTTGTGCAACAAAAAACCATCGATTGCCTTGTTTGACACTTCAATATTTAAAATTAAAGAACCATTACAATTGAGTCTAATGATGCAGTAAGTTAATGGAACATTAGTATTTAAAGACGGCATTAAAAGTTAAAGTACGTTTCTGCAACTGGCTGTATGTCTAAAAGTTTTTGTCATTTAGTAGCATTGTTATCATGACCGACGAAACAACTGTATTTGCGAATTAAAATATATTATAATGTAATATTTAGGTGTTATTTTAGAGCGTATATTACTCCCAGCAATATTATCAAGAAGATTATTATGATAAAGGTGCGGTCTGTGGCATAAGCGGAGCGATAAAGCTTTGGCTTCCTAAGATAGCGGTAAAATGGCCACACACAATGAGCCCCCGTTCGAACGGGTGTACTAAAATCGAACTGTGTATTTTCGACATTCTGGGATGCATTCTGTTCGATTTTCAGCCCTCTGCGCTGAGCAGTGGGTTGAAGATCCAATGCGCGAAAATATCCCCGCCGCGATTTGATTACGTCAGTGTGGACGTCTACTGACGGCTATCCAAATACACAGCGTTTTTACAGATTTTATGACGCCCGTTATATGACGAAACCGTTTTCCTAGAACACAAACGCTTTAAGCTGAGCGGGCGATTCAAATAGAAAATATTTTGAATGAAGACGAAACAAATGAGTCGCTACAAGTAGCCTCGAATATTGCAGGTTGATGTAGCTACTGAATATCTCATCCAGTTGACTCGCTTCTCGCTCCGCTATCGCTTAAGCACGGCTCGCAGCCTTAGGTATGATTTAATATTTAACTGTGCCAAGCTCTAGCCGATGATATATTAAATTACGTACATTTTATATCGTCCATGACGCGTTGTAGGTACTTACAATAAAGAATACACATTGCTTAGACTTCGGCATAGCATAAATAATGCCTAAGATGTGCCTTCGCATCTAGCATTTGTAGGCACGTTATCGCCGCATAAACTGCGTTAATGGTGCATAGACATTGCGTTGACGCCGCCTAGACGCTTCGTTGACGGTGCATAGACGCTGCGTTGACTTAGCATAAACGTAGATTTCTAGAAGTCGTAATAGTTATATCCAAACCACGCCAGTTATTTGTACGTCACAGTGTTTTTCAATATAGCTATCAGTGTGAAGCTGAACGAAATAACTTAAGCGATACATTTTTGATTCAAAGATGGAAAAACTGCCAACGTGTAGGATGTTTAGCGGGGAACGTTCGCTTGTATGTATGTAATGGTCAACAGGAACATGCATGAATTATTTGAGAAGATCAAAAAAAAAAATCTCTACCGTCTGGGCACTTTGAAATGTCACAAGCTAGGTGCACAGTACCAATTGGTCGTTTCTGACTACGAAGCCGACTCGTTATCAGTTTAAATATGAACAACTGCCTACTGCCAGTGTACTATATGTCGTGGAGAACGTTTGTATGTATGTATGCTGTGGTCAACAGGAACGTGCATGAATTATATGAGAAACTGACTGATATTCCAGTAAGTTGATAAATAAGAATAAATTACCATAATGGTAGGTTTGAAATGCGATTAATATAAATTCATATGAAGTTTCAGTCAGAGGGTCGTTTTAGGGGCCACATTGATACTGTATTGTATCGCAGCATCTATGCAGTTTGAAACGCAGTATCTATTCGGCTTGAATCGCAGGAGCTATGCGGTTAGAATTGCAGCATCTATGTAGCTAGACTCGCAGCATCTATGCGCTTAGAATCTCAGCATCTATGCGCTTAGAATCGCAGCATCTATGCGATTAAAACCGCAGCACCTATGCGGCAGAAATCGAAACTACGTTTGACGTACGCCTGCACTTGATGCAAAGGTAATGTTTGGTTCTTTTTCATGTATAGTTTTTACCGTGTCACGGCAATAATGCAAGAATACCTATATAAAAATATATAATTATGGAGTATTAATACAAATGAGTCGTAATTACAAGAAAATGGTGGAAAATAATTCGGAAATGACGGGGTTTAGCCTCTGACTAAATTAAGCCGCTAAAGTTGACAATGGTGCCGATTCTTTTGTTTTTAATGTTAAAATTCAGTAAACAATTTGTAAAAATAGTATTTCAGTTAATTTTATTTACGTAGTATTATTAAATAGTTGTGATTGACGATTAACATGTTTTTAATTTGTATTATTATGTTATTATTAATATGAAGATGGATGAATTGATTGTGATGGTCAAGTATTGAAATGTGGGGCATGGCCTTCTCTCCTTTTACTGGCTATTGGCGACAATTTAACTTATCATAACATCACGCTTATTACCCCCGAACGGTTAGACAGAAATGCATGTATCATGATCATCGAAGCTCCGCCACTTTCTGTGCTTCCCGCATCCAGCGGATGCCTGCACATTTAGTACACAATTTTATTCCTTGACTCTCACTCGTTCATCTTTAAGAAAAATCAAGCAATATTTTGTAATTTTTGAACATTGCGAAATGTTAAGTTCTTTCTTCAAAATCATAAAATTAGCTTCAATGACGGTAGGTTACTTCGTAACTGTCTAATGTCAATGACCCTTAAGTAACCTAATTGGTCAATTAAGGCCTCAAGGAAGTTTATAATTAAATTAACATGTTTGTGTCTATACTGTGATGACATGAAATATGCTTTGTTTAATGTGTGGGTTTTTTTATAATGAAGTTCCTTATCATACTTAATTCTCTATACGTTTGGCGAAAAGAAGAAAAAGAGGGGCTTGTGGCTAATAAACAGCTGCGCCGGTCGATCGAACAGGGTAAGCTACGCTAGCCGCGGTGGGTCCGTGGATGGGTGACCATCTTTACATACCAAGGCCCTCCCTACCTCGGCAATTACGTTAAGCCGTTGGTCCCGACTGTCATTCGTGGATGTTTGACAGTCGTTACGGGTCGTGAGAAGGCCAATAGTCTGACAAATAGTCTTAAAAAGGGCTCTATCGTACTACCCCGTTACTGGGTTGTGGAGGTCAGATAGGCAATCGCTCCATGTAAAATACTGGTTCAGCCGTATCCGGTTAGACTGGAAGCCGACCCCAACATATTTGGGAAAAGGCCCGTTAGATGATGACATTTGGCGAAAAGAGCTAGACTGAAATAAATGTCTGTTTTTTAATACTTAATACAGAGCGAAAGGAATTTCGTCCCAACCGGGTGTTCAATGACATTGTCGAGTTTTTGTTCGGTAAATAGGAGGAGACCAGCGGTGTACAGACGCCAGCACATCAAGCTACCCCAATCTGTCAAGTTCCTTTGATAGATTTTCATCTTTATGTCATATGCATAAGGTTCATGTTCAATTGGGAAAATTTGACAGTTTAGTGTAGCTTGATGTGCTGGCGTGTGTACTTGCGTAAAACGCTAACAGTAGAAATGGCTTTGATTCTGACAGCTCAACAACATTCATTGCATTATTGACGTCCTTATTTTCATTACTTTTGCGTTACTTACGTTAGACAAATCAATAAACAGAATGAACGTAATACGCTTATTATGTTTATTGATTTTTCCAAATCATTCTAATTGGCAATGAATCTGTACTAGTTGTAATGTTTTCTAAGTTATGTATTTATGTAAGAACAATGTGCAGTTATGTGTATTATTCACTTATCTTTTATCTAAGGACTTGTTTCCAATGTCTGATGTCATATTAAAGAATAATACCGATAGGGAACAAAATGCATAAGCCCTCAAATTCACGGGCGATGTTTTATCTCGCACTGCGGAGCACGGCCTACTGTGACATCGCTTGAGTTAAACAATTTCAGTGGAAGGTTTTAATATTAATATTGTGACTTAAGCGATGTCACAGTAGGCCATACTCGCTCCACTGGATTTTCAACGCACTGGTTGGGGTTGTGAGTTCAAAATCCAACAGAGTACTTTTTTGACGCGCCTTAAGGCGGAGATTTCTTGAAGACGCTCAAAATGGTAGTTTTTTAAACCAGTATATCTCTTTAACCGTAAATAATTCTGAAAGAAAAAAAAAATGATATTTCAAGTCTTTTTGCATACAGTCGATGGTACTCAAAACATAATTACATCAAAAAAAGCATCAAAGTCACCTCTTCATCTTTAAAACCAGTTTATCCCTTCAATAACAATTATTATTAAAATTAAAAATATACCATAAAATTCTAAATGCCAAACTGCATCCAGTGATGGATTATTTATTATCAAATAGTTAATAGGTACCTATCTAATTTTATACGATTTTATTTGCATTTTTCCGACAGTGCTTGCTCAGCTCATTTATTACACCAGATTTTAACCCGTATCGGATTGCAGTAAGAACTATTATTGCTCGTAACGACAATACGACGAGTACATTCAAAATTACAAAAAGAAAGTTGAAAAGCCACTGCATAATAAACCGCGTTAAAAAATCTCCCGTACAAACTTTAGCTAAATGTTTAATCACGCGTATTGTTTTAATTACTAAATGGGCCTGCACCCTAATGGGGTATTTTCCGATTTGATAAAAACTATTTTAATTTGAAGATTGGGACGATATATTTAACAGAAAAATAAAAATAAATTTATTAATACATATTTTCTCAATTAAAAACGATTAAAATCTAATTTATTTGTCGTTGTTTTGAATTTACCGCCAAACCGCTCCTTACGATGACTTTTTATCACGTGACATGTGACGTCAACTTTGTATAAACGGCACCGGTACAAATACTTAGTTTGGCGCCGTTTGAGAAGTATTTGTGCACAGAGGACCGCACACCAGTGATTACACTTTCTATCCATAAAAAAAATTGTAAATTATAAACACGACACTCACTTGTTTACTTACTAACTACTTTAGTTTACACAAAATTGACGTCACGTGATAAAAGTCATCGTAAGGAGCGTTTTGGCGGTAAATTCAAAACAACGAAAAATAAACTGGGTTTAAATCGTTTTTAATTGAGAAAATGAATATACTTAAATCAATTTACTTTTATTTTTCTGTTACATATTTCGTCCCAATCTTTAAATTAGAAGAGTTTTCAATAAATTGGAAAATACCCTATTGCGTAAGTCACGATTAATCATAATCTGTTTCAATTTGACAGTTCAACAATATTCATTGCGTTATTTTCGTTGTTGAGCAGACACATTTTTTGAACATATGAAGCAATGGTTTAACAATCTGTTTCAATAAGAAACAGATTATGATTAATCGTGACTGCGTGAGTTACGCAGTTAGGTTGCTGTTCTTGATCTCCATCACGCCTGATGGAAGTCGATGATGGACCGAGCGTACCCAGAAGATGGCTGGCTGTTCACTCTTGTTTTTAATCTAGTCAGTAAGGGTAAGCAGACACAACAAATGCCCCATAATATAATCATTCCTTTCGCTTCGTTTTATTTAGGTTCAAATAATAATAATAATATTATACTCGTATATTTCACCCGCGTAGTTTCCGTTGCCGTGGGAATACGGGGATAACATAATAGCCTATGTCAACCGGGGATAGTGTAGCTTCCCAACAGTGAAATGATTTATCAAATCGGTTCAGTAGTTTCTATTCAATGCAAACAATCAAATATTTCCGTATTTATAATTTTAGTAGAGATTTGTCCTCCGTCATTGGAAACGTTCCTAAACCCTGTATCTTAAAACAATGGCTGGCTATATCAAATTGTAAATTGTTGTAAATAATTTGTACTCTCATTTATTATGTGTAAATTACGTTTAGACATTACTTTAATTCTTAATACATAGTTTAATAACACGATTTTGTTTTACTTTTCAATATCACCTACTCCCTGCACCCTTAGGACGTGTGACCACTGCCGTCACCGTCACCGGGACGAACCGAGACACGATATTGTATGTACCGAACTTGACGTATCGGTAGCGGCGATCGTGTGTCGGACGCGACCGAAACCGGCATCATATAAGTATACAAAAACATAACCCTCCAGGCGCAGCCGGGTAAAAACCGGGCGAGCGGTGCGATTCGACGCCGACGGCAGTGTATCATCGTCATCATCATTTCAGCCGAAAGACGTCCACTGCTGGTCATAAGCCTAAGGAGGTTTTGCCATAATCGCCACGCTGTGCAGGCGGCGCGATCGCAGTATGGTGGTAAAATGCATAGACAACGCTGCTGCCCTTTCTCTAGTAAGTCCCTAGTCGCCTTCTACGACACCCACGGGAAGAAATGGAATGGTGCTATTCTTTTTACGTCCGGCACCACACGGAACGGTAAGTGTATGGACAAGATCTAATGTGTTTTAAATGGCTATCTATATCGTCCCGTCACAATCTTGGGCCGAGTTCTGCCGTTTGCGCTGAATTATTCGAAATTTTGTCGACTGGGATGACGGATGTACGGTAAACACAAAGCCATTGTAAATGTATCTCTACTTCGGTTCTGTCATCTCGTTTTCGGTGACGTCGCGGTGTGGGCGGTGGTGGCCAAACGGCTTTAACACACGCATAGAGATTCGTTTCAGATAATTTTCTTTTACTGAAAGAATTTTCGTAATCGTATCATTAATTCCAGAGAACCTTTCACAATTACACAAATAGTTTTTTTCTTTCTTTATTAGTGTTTAGGGGCTTTAACGCATAGCGTATGTCAGTCCCATACAAATAGTTAACTCCATAAAGTACCTAAATTAAAACGGAAATTACAGAGATTTATTTTGCGAATAACTACCGGGACCAACTACCTGTACTTAACGTGCTTTACGAGGCATTTAGGGGGCTGGATATGAATTGGAAGGTCGCCCATCCACGAACTGACCGCGGCAAGCGTAGCTAAACCTGCAATCGACTCTTGGGCTGTTATCAGTTAGCCACCAGCCCTTACTTACAGTACCCGGCTATAAATATTGCACAGCGACCTTTGGAAAGAGACAATCGGCTAATTTCGGCTTCGTAGAGCGTTATCTCTGTCGCACGAAATACAAACAGTCCGGTATCTATTAGGAGCTGTTAAGACAATTATGATTTGCTTCTTTTGATACTTCTTTTTATTCTTTGTATAAAATACACCAATTTTTCATAAGTGATGGCTTTAGGTTGGGGTAAAATAAAATGCCATAGACACCAATGCCACATATGCCACAGTACAACTTTAAATTATTTAAATTTGGGGGTGTTAACAACTCCAAATATATATTTTGAACTGGACGCGACCGCACTCTATCGCACTTGAACAACGACTGACAAAACGTCACATAGGTAGTGTACGACAGATAAATGATAAATGATTTTATTTCTGTAAGTAGGTTTGTACAAACACTTTTACACGTCAATCATATTTTTTAAACTAGATGAGGTCGGCGTTTCCTATCTGACTACTCTGAGAAGAAAGGCCGAAACAAACTCAGAGGTCACAGTCTCTTTTAAAGTCCAGACATAATCTTGGTCAGATCATGTGAAGACCATGTGGATTGGTGTCTGAAATGGTCTTTTGAGGAAAGAACCACACAGGTTGAGTGGACCTGTCCATTCAGTGCACGCATGTATCAGTAATCATACGGCTCAACTCAGAACTTGAGGAGCTCAACGATTTGACGAACAATACCAAAGAAAGGACATTTGGGTAGGCCGCATAAAGTACTCAAACTGCCAGATTAACATTAAAAACGAACTGAGAAAGAGACGAAACACGAAAACAAAAATACCACATAGTCCTCACATTCACAATAATTAAAGCAAAAATAATATTATACTTCTCAAAGTAAATATTCATGTCAAAGTGTATATTATAATAATCAAATGTCAAAGTGTAAATAATAATAATCAAATGTCAAAGAGCAAAACAAAGAAAAAACAACATTCAGTATACAAAATTGGAGCAGGTCAATCCCAAGCTTTTTTGTCCTCAATATAATCTTTAACGGTATAAAAGGCTTTCAGGCACAACTTACGTTTGATGAATGATTTAAATTTATTGAGACTTAGATCTTGAACATGGCTTGGAAGTTTATTATAAAAGCGTATACATTGACATCTGAATGACCCACCTATTTTCTTGAGCCTTGTTGATGGTACAACAAATTTGTGTTTTGTTCCTAGTATTTATACTATGGATATCAGTGTATTTTTTAAACAATTTAATATTTTTATGAGCATATAAAAGATTTTCATAAATATACTGTGAAGGCACAGTCATTACATTTATCTCCTTAAATCTATCTCTGAGAGAGTGTCTCGGACTTAATTTATAAATTGATCGGACAGCTCTTTTCTGCAAGACAAAAATAGTCTGAATGTCGGCGGCATTTCCCCACAATAGAATTCCATACAACATTACACTATGAAAATAGCTAAAGTACACTAAGCGGGCTGTCTCTACATCAGTTAAATTACGAATTTTCCTAACAGCGTATGCTGCAGAACTTAGCTTTTTCGACAATTTAGCTATATGTGGGCCCCACTGAAGCTTGGTATCCAAAGTTAAGCCCAAGAATACAGTGCTATCTTCAGGATTCAATTCTTCGCCCTTTATCAACACATTAGTTTTCACCTGCTTAACGTGAGGTAGCGTAAACTTAATGCATTTGGTCTTTTTTTCATTAAGAAGCAAATTATTAGCATTGAACCAGTGAACTACTTTTGAGATTGCGCTATTTACATCGTCATTAACAAGTTGCTGACGTTTAAGTCTAAACAAAAGTGAAGTGTCATCCGCAAACAACACTATATCATGATTATCCTTTATGAGGTAAGGCAAGTCATTAATATAAATAAGAAACAAGAAAGGACCAAGAATTGAGCCCTGTGGGACTCCCATTGACACTACGGAACCCGGAGATCTTTTTCCGTTTACATCAACACACTGAATCCTATTACACAAGTATGAAATAAGAGGATCCCGTAGTGGCGGAGTTTCCTGATTAGAGTTTCATGAAGCACGCAATCGAAAGCTTTAGATAAATCGCAAAAGATGCCCAAGGCATTGTATTTATTTTCCCATGCATTGTAAATATGCCCTAAGAGTTCAACACCGGCATCGGTAGTTGAACGACCCCTTGTGAAACCGAACTGTTTGCTATGTAATAAATTATGTTTATTAAAAAATCTTTGCAGTTGGTCTAAAATTAATTTCTCAAAAATTTTACTAAAGGTAGGTAGTACTGAAATAGGTCTATAATTAGAGGGGTCTGATGTACTACCTGATTTAAACAAAGGTATTATTTTACTATTCTTCATTAGGTCAGGAAACTCCCCGCAGTCTATACAATTATTAAATATAAGAGCTAAAGTAGGTGCTACAATGTCAATAATAGACTTAGCAACTTCTACAGAATTACCCCACAGATCTGCAGTCTTTTTTACATTTAAAGTGTGAAAGGTTTTAATTATATCTCTACAGCTAATATGTTCAAAATGAAATTCTGAATCACAAACATTAACATTTTCCTTAAGCAAAGACTCAGCAACAGAAGGTGATGAGTTTAGTGATTTTGTAGTTGAAACGGGAATATCTGCAAAGAAATTTTCAAAAGCCGCGGCGACTTGCGAGTCCGATGTGATTATGTTGTCATTGATAGACAGGCTGTAGTCAGTATTTCGGTTGCTAGACCTTCCCGTTTCACTATTAATAATATTCCAAGTCGTTTTAATTACATTACTGCTGTTTTTAATCTTTGAACTCAAATAACGCGACTTGGCCATCCAACAAACTTTTTTAAAAATTTGGAATAATTCCTAACATACAAATTAAATTCAGCAGTGTTTACAGAAGTCCTTTCATCGTATAGCTCATAAAGTCGTGCTCTACTTTTATGAATACCAATGGTAGCCCAATCACTGAAAGAGACGTTACTATTAATCGAGATAGTCTTGGGAATAAAAGTGGAATTAAATTGTTTACAATATATCTTAAAAAAATCATCATATAGATGATTAGGATCAGCATTTGCAGACAAAACTGGTAATTTATTTTCGAGTTTAACTTTAAAGGCCTCTAGGCGAAATGCAGTTTTGGGGTTAACAATGATATCCTTTTTACCCATTTTTTTATTTTGATTTTTAATGGTAATCTGTTGCCCGCAATGATCAGAATCTAATAAATTAATAATTTCTTTGTGGCTCGGTACAACATCTGTAAAAATATTATCTAGGCATGTGGCACTAGTAGGGGTTATTCTTGTGGGCTCCATAAACAAGTTTACAAGATTGTACGACTGAAATAAACTTATTATTTTACTACAATAACCTGAGTTATCTAATAAATTAACATTAAAATCACCGCAAACAATAATGGATTTGTTCGAGTTACAAATCTTGTGTAATACTTCATCCATTACCTTTTCAAAGCAGTCATACAATCCTGAAGGTGGTCTGTACACACTTAATATAACAAACTGCTCCAATTCTATACAGGCTATTTCAACTGTCCGCGCGAGAGATAACGCTCTACGAAGTCGAAATTAGCCGATTATCTCTTTCCAAAGGTCGATGTGCAATATTTATCGCTGGGTACTATATTTGCCAATCAATCAACTTGGCCTTTTCCAGTCTACTGCTAGACATACGCCTCTCTCATGCTGCGCCACAACACAATGTCCTCCGCCTTCCAGACCCAATCTGTCCCAGACACTTGCTTTAGGTCGTCGGTTCATCTAGCTGGGGGGCGTCCCTCGCTACGCTTGCCCATACGCGGTCTCCAGGGCCTCAAGTCTACGGTTACCATATGCAAATAGAGGGATGCCTGTCTATGGTACCTAAAATGCCTGAATTTTCAGAAAAATGCCTGTCTAAAGCAAAACGCTGTAGGTAATAAGTAAAAGACAACAGATAATAATGAAGAGGGATATTTACTACTGATATTTGACAGAGGACATTTTTTTTAATAGTTGTTTCTTTTCTAAACCATAAACGTAAAAATCTTCATAAGAATCCGCACCGTAGCTTATCCTCCCTTTCATTCTCGCGCCGCTTACACAACTACGCATGCGCTACCCGCGAGTGCCATTATAACACAATTCTATTAAGAGACCATTACGAGACCGACCAATGATCGACCATTATGAATTTAGCAGATTACGAACTTTTAGCAAAATGACAATGGGATCGTGTTGGAATGACGAATTTATAAAAAAAGCAGACTTGTGCCCCAGGACTACTTCGGGTGTGCTCCACCGGCCATCGGTCCTTCGACAAACAAGGCCAGCCTACTGCCACTTCAGTTCGCTTACTCTGCAAGCTATTTCGGTAACTCCGGTTCATTTCCGGATAATTTCATTTCTGAGTTTATCCTTCAAAGAAACTACGAACATAGCCCGTTCCATATAGCTTTCTATATAGGTACTTGCCAATCTTCCCTGTGGTATAGATAATTCCCTCATCGTATTTAAATTTAACCTTATATTCAACCCACATTAAAAGCTTACACCTACGCTAGGAAAAGGTCAGTTGGCACTTGGCGTCAATATTAATTTGTCACAATATTGTAGGATGAAATAAAATTGATAAGTATTCAAACAATCCCTGGAGATTTTGTTGTCTGGCTGAACGCCCACGAGTTGTTTAATGATCTATTGCCTATGTCTGTTGTTATTTGAATTGTTTTATTTTTTAACCGTCTTCAAAAAGAAGGAGGTTATTAATTCGACAGGTTTATATCTAAATATATATATACATATTTTTATGTATGTTCGGACATAACTCCGTCATATATAGACGGATTTGCAAAGTTCTTTGAAATGGGTTTATTCAGAAATGGTCCGATGGATCCGATGATGCGTTTCGGAGACACACAATGGAACTCTTCAAAAAATTACAACAAATCAACCGCGATTGCTATTTTCGCATATAGCTAAATATGCATTGTTTTGACCCCAAAAATGATGAAATTTCGAATCGGTGTGGGGTACTAAAAATCGAAAAATAAAAACTTGAACAAAAAAAAGAAATGACCGACTTCCGGAAAAACACTACAAAGTGAAAAATAACTTTAATCGCAAGGGCGGTGACAAAAAAATACTTATTCAAAGTCACCGACTTCCGAAATTAAAGTTATTTTTCACTTTGTAGTGTTTTTTCCGGAACTTGGTTGTTTTTTTTTTTAAGTTTTAATCTGGAATAAATTGTGTAGGTCAAAGGCTCCCACAAACGTGCAACGCGACTCTCGTAGAACAATTTAAATGAAAACTTCATGTGTCACGTTTCGCTTATACAGGGTAAGTTTTTAACCAGTGCGCAAACTGTAACCATGAATTCAGTTTACCATTCTAGAACCCCTACCGCAAAAAAAAAACTGTCGTTCCATGCAATGACATTTTGACTGTTTGCGCACTGGATAAAAACTTTTCCTTTCTAAAAATGACTGTGACCTGGAGTTTGTTTCGGCCTAACTTGTCAGTGTTGTCAGATAGGAATTGCCGATCACATTTAGTTTTTAACCGACTTCAAAAAGAAGGAGGTTATCAATTCGAGGTTTTTTTTTTTAATGTATGTTCGGGCATAACTCCGTCATACGTAGACGGATTTGCAAAATTCTTTTTTTGTTCGAAAGGGGTTTATTCCGAAATGGTCCCACTCAAATTTCATATAGATCTGATGATGCGTTTCGGAGACAGACAACGGAACTCTTCAAAAAATTACAGCAAATCAACCGCGAATGCTGCTATCGCATAAATATGCATTGTTTTGACCCCAAGGGTGATGAAATTTCGAATCGGTGTGGGGTAGGTAACTAAAAAGTGAAAAATAAAAACTTTTTTTCAAAAAAATATCAACCGACTTCCGAAAAACACTACAAAGTGCAAAATAACTTTTATTTCGGAAGGCGGTGACAAATAATTAAAATACACATCCAAAGTCACCGACTTCCGAAATTAAAGTTATTTTGCACGTTGTAGTGTTTTTCGGAAGTCGGTTGTTATTTTATTTTTTTAAGTTTTTATTTTTTTAATACGATTGACGCGTAAAAGTGTTTGCACAAACATTTATCTTAAAGCTAGGAAGTACAATGGCGGAACAAACTCCCCAGTAACAATTTGTTGATCCGTGAAACTGCCTTCTGACATTCTGCGTCGGCGTTCGTCGGGGCGACGCTTTATAGGTGTAGGTATACCTATGTGTATGTTTTAATCATTCATCGCACACCCTCTTCCATAATTAACATTTTATAAAGTATAGATTTAGCCTTTCGTATCGAGAGGCGAGCTGCTGAACCGGAAACAATTGGGTCGCTAATTATAATCTTCCTCGAGGATTTCTTTCGAAAGATGAACTGTGTTCTGTAGTCTATACATGCTTTCATCTAGCATACAAATAATACCTACATATACAACGTGTACCTACATACCATAATTAGCGCAAGACCTCGTACACCCAGATTATAAAACAAGACAGATAGACCGCGCGGAACATCAGAGTGAAGCCAAAAAACCAAATACTAAAGCGTCGTATTGTATATAATGCGAGGCTTTAGTATTTGTGTTTTTTTACTCTTGGGTGTTCTGCGCGATCTATCTGCCTTTGTTTTATAATCCAAACAACAAAAAAAAAAAAATACTAAAGCGTCGCATTGTATGTTACATAAAATACGACGCCCTAGTATTTGGTTTTTTGGCTTCACTCTTAGTGTTCCGCGCGGTCTATCTGCATTTGTTTTATAATATGAGCTCGTACACTCCAATTAGAGTTTAAAATTAAAAGCATAATACAGCATGTAAACGTCAACGCGGCGTCAACAGCATGCAAACGTCTACATGACGATATTGAAGCGTCTATGCAGCGTTAATAACATGTCTACGCGACGATAGCGAAGCGTCTATTCGACGTCAACAACATTTAAACGTCAACGCGACGATAGCGCAGCGTCCACGCAGCGCTACGTAAGTAGGTACGCAGCCTAAGAAATTAAAATGAAGTTAACCGTTCATACCTATTATAAAATAAACAGATTTTATTATCTATTACGTAATCTTTGCAGTGAGACTGTGTTTCTTCAGTATTAATTTATCTGTGATTGTCAGCTATCAGGTTATAAGGTAAACAGTGTTTTATGTACAAAGTAACATATATTTTTAACAGACTTCAAAAAGAAGGAGGTTATCAACTCGACATGTTCGGTCTTAAATAGACGGATTTGCAAAATTCTTTTTTTGTTCGAAAGTGGTTTTAAAATAGTGCGTTTGGTTAAAACTATTTATGCTTAGTTGTTATTTCTATTGTACAGCCATCAAGCTACCCCAAACTGTCAAATTTTCCCAACTGAACAAGAACCTTATGGTTATTGAATATTAAGTTGTAAATCTATCAAAGAAATTTGTTAAGTTGGGGTCAGGGGCGGATCTACTTAAAGGCTTTTTGGGCTGCAGCCCAGGGCCCCGTGGATAGAGAGGGCCCCCAACCGAACTGGAAACAATAGACGATATTGTCAATAATAAAAATAAAAAAAAGAATTAAAAAGTTTTTTGACAAAATGGCAATTGGTTCAGTAATTTGGTAGGGTTAGCCCAGGGCCCCACAAATTCAAGATCCGCCCCTGGTTGGTGTAGCTTGATGTGCTGGCGTCTGTACATGCTGTGGTCTCCCATAGGTGAAGTAGTACACATAGGTACTTAATACTTGATGTTGCTGTATATATTTATGTGTCGTGTATTGTGTAGGTAGATCTTCGTTGGAGATCTTAAATCAATAATGCCATTAAAGCATGTTTAGTTACTTTATGTGGGACTAGCTTTTGCCAGCGGCTTCGCCCGCGCCGAACTTTCATACCCTATTTAACTCCCTTAGGGGTTGAATTTCGAAAAATCCTTCCTTATTCCTTATCTACATTATAAAGGGAACCTCTGTGCAAAATTACAGCTTTCTAGGTCCAAGGGTTTGGGCTGGGCGTTGATGAGTCAGTCGGTCAGGACTTTCCTTTTCGAACCGACGAAAAAACGGAGGAGGTTACTCAATTCGACGCGTATATTTTTTTTTTTTTTTTTTTTTATGTATGACCACGACTAACTTTTTCCAGAGTAGTCCGATTTTGATAATTCTTTTTTTATTGGAAAGGGTATATCTCGAAGTTGGTCTCATATAAATTCGAAGAAAAATTCCAACCCTAAGGGTAAGAAAACAGGGGATGATTGATTGTTTACTCACAGATTTTAATACTGAGTCGTGTATTAAATCAAAAATTAAGCATGTAGTAATTAGTAGATTAAAGCCACAAAAATTATAAAATAAAAACTTTTTAATAAAAAAATTGAACCGCCGAAAAACCGAAAAATAAAAAATTATAAACTAGCTTTGTCCAACCCCAATAAATAAGTTCGGAAGTCGGTGACTTTGGATATGTATTTGATTATATGTCACCGCCTTCCGAACTTATTTATTGGGGTTGGACAAAGCTAGTTTATTATTTTTTATTTATCGGTGGTTCAATTTTTTTATTATTTTTTTTTATTATTATAAAGTTTTTATTACGAACCGACTTGACATGTTCGACACATACGAACATTATAACCTCCTCCTTTTTTGGAAGTCAGTTAGAAATAAAGTGTTACCACTCGTAGAGAATAATTTAATGCTAATTTATCTTGTCAGTTCTGGGTCACGGATAAAACTGTTTATCCTCTTAAATGTCGTAAAACCTATCTACATATCCGTCTATTTATTTACCAACTATGTGTAGGTATCATCAAAATTTGAAAAAATTAGGAAAAAAACTTATAAGTGTTATAAGATAAACATATATTTTCACGAATTTTTTCAATAAACTTTTATGCATCAAACATTGTTTGACGTATCTGTCTATAATTTTTTAATAAACTTCTAGGTAGTAAACTTTGACGCACGTATCTATCAAATAACAAATGAAAGAAACAACAAATCTTCTCTTCTAATATCAAACAAAAATCTTTTAATAATAAAACAGTTCTTTTATAACAAACAAAACAACGAGAAGTCAAAAAAAAAACCGTCCGTGTCAGTCGTTGACGTGAAGACGTTTTTATGCTCGAGTGCAATCTCGTTAAACTCGCGAGATTTCGCTCTTATCTCGCTTAAAAAGTCCGAGATCTCGCGAGAACAAGATTGCATTCCCTAGCCCCGTGTGGGTTAGTAGATGTCACTGTCTTCGGAATTTTTGGTTAAAACCAAATATCTCGAACGGTGAAGGAAAACATCGTGAGGAAACTGGCATATGACCTAGAGGGCATGTCGGTTCCCTCACGATGTTTTCCTTCGCCGTTTTGAGAACAGCAGCGGTGGTGGATTTTACATATTGTGAATGAGATAACGTTGTAGGCCTTACAAACTGTAGATTTGTAGACGATTTTCTATTCTGTATTCGTCTAACAACCTGGTACTTATTGACAGGCCTGCACTGTCCTCCCATACATTTTATCTCTGTAATTTGGAGACATTGTCAAAGCCAATTATTTTTTAAAAAAGTAACCATGGAGTTTCTTGCAAGCTCTTCTCCATAGGAAACAACAATTTGGAACCGTGCACCTAGCTTCTGACGTTTCATAAGTGCCCTATTTTGATTTTTGATTTTGGTGAAATAAATTACACAAAGTAAGCCTGACTGGGTTTGAACTACAATTCGAAAGTCGTGGTCGTTATTACCTAAGTACTGGGCCACCACTGTTCGTAAGTTTCATGCTATGCAGTAAATCGAGCGTAGAATAACCTTGATATAGATTACTAGTATCATTTAATGTGTGTCGCGAAATAATTGCATTTTAGCAACAAACGTAGGACCAACGAAACAACAATTGTGTTATTTAGAACTGTAATTTGTCTGAAATAGAGTTTAAAATTATTGATTGTAAATTGCTTCTGTATTAAATCGTTCTTGTGTAGCATAGAAATAAAGGCTTGTCTACATTGCTTTTCAATGCAGTTTTTATAAAACACTGTTTTTTTTTTCTAGATAGAAAAGTTTTTTTTAAAGTCGCAACGAAGGCATTCGTTTCTTTATACCCTTCTGGGAACTAGTGACGGGCTTCATTACACGCAAAAGTACAAATTCACACACACAATACTGTTGATCGAATCGAATTGAATTGATTGTTTCATATTGTACCAGATAAAAGAATTGGCATTTCCCCCAGTTATGTTGAAATTTTACAGGATGGCAGGGAACATCAACACGAAACCAGTAGAAATCGTGTTCAGATAAGCACATTGATGGTATATCGTAAACGCACCTTTACCCGAGCCCATTGTATTCCTATTTGTCCTGTTCACAATATCAATTTACCTTCAGACGTGGGGCGTTTGCGAACGAACATACACATAGTACATACTAATTCCATAGAACGACTCAAAATATGGTGCGAGCTTGTTCGTGACGGTTTGTCAAAATTGAAATTTTACATGGCGTACATTTTGAAAAAAAAATCGTGGTTTTGTAAATAAGAAATTTTAGAAGTGAATATTATTTTCGCGTGGTGCTTTTTTAGTTACGATTAAAATTAATCATGTGGCGAAAATGTGTGATATTTTTCAGTATTACTAAGTGAGTAGTTTCTTTAATTTTTGACTTGGTATTCTCACACTCACTTAGGTGGGTATAATGTAGGCGTAGGCGAGTATCTCAGCGAGTGTTCTGACCCGCCTAGCGAGCGTCGCTGAACGGGAACCTACTTTCTAGCTTTTTTCGCTCAACTAATAGGTAATATTAAGTAGGAATTTATTTTACATACAATCTTTATTACTTTTCTTAGCGAGAAAATCAATGATAGCTAGTCGGCGGTGGAACAAATGCCTAAGGCCTTAAGAAAGTAAAGAAATAGTCAGTTTTCTGAGGCAACCGTCACTACTTAACATTGAGTCATAAACCCATTCAGTATCTACACCAGCACCCTAATTGCGTAACTCACGATTGATCATAATTGGTTTCGTCTTCACAGTTAAACAATATTCATTGCGTTATTTATGTTGTCGAACAGAAACATTTTTCGAACATATGAAGCAATGGTTTAACAATCCGTTTCAAAACGATACAGATTATGATGAATCGTGAGTTACGCAATTAGGGTGCTGAATTGATAAGATACAACTCATACAAGAGTATAAAGTACCTACACTACTTACTTCGAAAGTTGCCAAAGTCAGACAAGAATGGCATAGGAAAACACCTTATTGTTTAAAAAAAAATACTCGCCTTCGAAATATTTTAGCCTATCAAAAACTTTTTAATTTGAAAATTGGGACGAAATATGTAACAGAAAAATAAAAATATATTGATTTATATCAATTTTCTCAATCAAAGACGATTCTAAATTAATTTTTCGTTGTTTTGAATTTACCGCCAAAACGCTCCTTACGATGACTTTTTTATCACGTGACGTCAGCTTTGTGTAAACGGCACCGGTACAAATACTTTGAATGGCGGACTTATAGAAGTATTTGTGCACACAGAGGCCCCGCACAACAGTATTACCACTTTCTATCCATTAAAATCGAATTAACTATAAACTCGAAATATTCACTTGCTTACAACTACTTTAGTTTACACAAAGCAGGGACAAAAACTAGCTTATATCTTTCCTCAGAATGGCATCTATCTCCTTGCTTAATTTAATCGAAATCTGTTTAGTGGTTTATGCGTGAAAACGTAATAAACGTAGTTACTTTTATAATATGGATATCTAGCCCAGCCTTTTCCCAAAAATGTTAGAGTCGGCTTCCAATCTAACCCAGATGTAGCTGAATACCAGTATTTTACATGGTGCGACTGCCTATCTGACCTCCACAACCCAGTAGAACCCAGTAACTGGGTAATTGACTACCCCTTGGTAAGACTGGCTGTTAGACTTTCGGGCTTCTGACGACCCGTAACGATGGTCAAAGATACACAAATAAAATCCGATATCAATAGCTTAATTTGCTTTCCGAGGCACGGAGGGGTATTGATAGGTTCATTATAAGTTCGTTACTATTGTTTTATTAGCAGTGGTGGCCAAGTGGTCGTGAGTTCGAACCCAGCCAGGCGCTTTACTTTGTGTAAATTATTTCATCACCACTGCTCTCAAAACGGTCAAGGAAAACATCGTGAGGAAACCGGCATGTCCTAGAACAAAAAATTCGAACACATGTGACATCACCAACACGCACTGGGCCCGCGTGGTGGATTACGGCCCACTCCCTCTCACCGAGAGGAGGCCTGTGTCCCAGCAGTGGGAACGTTATAGGCTGATGATGATGATGATGATGATCTATACATATAAAATGCGTTGTCCTTAATGACTGACTGACGGATCAACGCACAGCCTAAACCGCTGATCGTAGAGACCTGAAACTTGGAGGGTGTGTTCGCTGTATGACGTAGGCATCCGTTATGAAAGGATTTTCCGAAATTCATTCCGGGGACAAAGTTTTCTCAATACAAATCACCTTTTTAAACGCTTTATGCCTTCGTAGTACCAGGTTGTCATAACTCGGTAGGAACACACCTAATACAGTTAGGTAATTGTGTCAGCTAGAAAACGCTATGAACAGTTGAAGTACTAGGCTGTCATAACGCGGTAGGTGCACACCTAACATAGTTGTGTCAGCTAGAAAGCGGTTTATGCCGTTAAAGTACCAGGTTGGCATAACACGGTAGGAGCACAAAAATCCTATTAGAACCATTTTCGACTTCTACGTGGACGAAATCGCGGGCAAAAGCTAGTCTCCCTATATTACTGATTATTTATTTATACTGTAATGTAACTGCCCGTGACATCACATTGGGCCCTATCAGAGCGTTGCGCCATTTTTTTAAATGTCGCAGAATCATTTTGAGATAAGAGCCTTTTGGCCTCGAACAGGACTTCGTTTTTTTTAGTTCTATGATTTTGTAGTTTTTGCATGATTGTGTGTTAACTTTAAAAATGGTCCACCATCCCCGGACCAACCGCGTCAAGCGTATACTTAACCTTCCTCTGATTTATCAAAGTGATATTAGCAAAACAAGTATTTTAAGTGATTTTATTGTTGCTTGCAGTTTGGCCGCGAAGTCACACTCAAGAGCGCATGAAGATAACAAACATTCTGCTGTAGATATAGGTAATGCATTGTTTATTCGAAGATAATTAAAGTTTTGTTTTTGTGGAAAGTAAAATGTTGTCATGAAGAGACCACATGGCTCGCACTGTCAATAAGTTATAAGATCTCATGTAGATCAAATAAATAGGAATAAATATAATAAAAATAGGATCAAATAATAGTTTGGGAATACTTGACGGCGAGTAATGGGTAGCTCGCTGTCCGATAAGGACCAAGCCCAGGTCGACAGCGCATTGTGTTCCACGGGCGCCTCAAAGAGATGTCAGCACCAGCTGGTGGGGTCCGCAAAGGCCGATTCCTGCCAAGGGTGCGGGTTGTTCGAAAGACATACCGTGGCCCCGGGCACACAGGCAACTGAAGGCACACGGGTGGGTTTAAGTCAGTTCAGTCTGACACGCCCTCCTGCTCCACCCAGAGCGGGAGAAGTTTGATGATGATGATTTCCCAACCTCAAAAAAAAAAAAGAAACACTGAAAACATTTTCACCTTATGCCCATGTGATGGTAGCGTCACACCTTTTTGATACTTGCTGTGGCTACTATCAAAGCAGAAAATCTAAACCTCAGTGAAAGTCTTTGAAAAGTGCATTTTAGTATGATCTGCGGATTATCGACACGTTAGATAGAGACATGGTACTCGTAACTAGGCTACTGAACTGAGATTGAACCGTGAGTAATATCTTGATACTTTGCTACATCTATACATTTGCAGATCAATCATACTTGTCAAATGATAAATGAAACGGCTACACCACATATTTTTACTAAGGTATAGATTTTGTGATTGGCTCGTCTTGGCGGGGTCACTACCGTGCCCCCAGATTCACAACAGGCTGAATATTAGCTGCGCCGATAGAGCCGTTGTGGCCGAGCGTACTCGACTTAGCGCTGCGACACTTTTTAAATGTCGCAGCATCATGCTGAGACAGTGGCCTTTTGGCTTCGTACAGGACTTATATTTTACTTTTTCTTGTTGTTGTTTTAATCTTATTTTAGTTTTATTATGTATTGTAGCATAGTGGTGTTTTAATTTTTCTTTTTTATGTGTTTAATAATTGTATTGTACTGTAATAATTTTGTGATATTCCTTTGCGAGTCCAATAAATAATTTTTCTTATCTTTCTTTGTTTCTTACATGTCGCAGATTGTGGTTCTTCCCTTCCTATTTATGTGTGTAGGTACTGTAATTTGCATAAATCTTATCCCAATGTATTTGTGGTCATCGCAACATATCTTTTTCTTCCACACTTCTCCATTAGTCGTCATTTCCGTAGTCACACCCTTTCTATCCATATCTTCATTCACACAGTCCATCCATCGTTTCTTTGGTCTCCCCCTACTCTTATAGCCATCGACATTCGTGCTCAAAACTTTCTTCACGACATTTTCCTCATTACTCCGTATCACATACACAGCCTATACTATGACAACCGATTTCCACACAACTTCTCAGTTATCGGTGCCACTTTCACGCTTCTTCTTATGTTCTCATTTCTTATTCTTTCCATTAGTGTAACGCCACACATCCCATTAACATTCTAATCTCAACTGCATGCAATTGCCTTTAATCATCCCTTTCGTGGCCCAACATTACATAAATAGGTACATATACAACTATCGCTCATAGGTCGCTCACAATGGGCCTTATCAGAAGGCTTAAAGTCACCCAAAGGGCAATGGAGAGGGCTATGCTCGGAGTTTCCCTACGCGATCGAATCAGAACTGACGAGATCCGCAGGAGAACCAAGGCAACCGACATAGCCCGACGAATTGGCAAACACCATTGGCAGTGGGCAGAGCACATTGCTCGCAGAACAGAAGGCCGATGGGGTCGAAAAGTTCTGGAGTGGCGACCGCATACCGAAAGACGTAGAGTGGGAAGGCCTCCCACAAGGTGGACCGATGACCTCATTAGGCCGCGGGAATCCGCTGAATGTGGGAAGCACAAGACCGGTCGAAGTGGAGGAGCCTGGGGGAGGTCTATGTCCAGCAGTGGACGTCTTTCGGCTGAAATGATGATGATGATATACAAATATACAGCATATTATATTGAAAACTTTTCTTTCAGCCTTCCACAGGATGTCGCTTCAGCGGCTGACAACCCTTCGGGGGCTGATGGCTAATCAGCCTAAAGCGCTCGCAGCCTACATCGTGCCTACTGCAGACGCACATAATGTGAGTTCTTATATTCAAGAGGCACAACGAGGCAAAAAACAAACAAACAACCCAACAGGCACGGACAACGACATGCAAAAAAAAAATGTGTTTGCTGTTTGCGCGGTCAAAATGTATGAAAAACATTTTTGTCAGAGTCATGTAGGTACTGCATCCATTGTACGTGTTGCGCGTCGATGTTGATACTACCCTGAATTTGTCCCTTAAGAGGGGACGGGGCCTACGAGGAATTTGAAAAATAAGTATTTGAAGAAACTATTGCCGTCGCGCTGTCAGTAAGTCTGCCCCCGTAGTGTGTGATAGGGACAGCTGCCGCTCAGACCGAAACTATCACAAATAAATTGACGAGATCGACGTTTCGTATTCCCCTTTTTTCTCCTCGAAAACTGAGCCGATTCAATTGAGAAGAAAAGACGATCAAAAAAGAGTATGTTTAGGTTCCTACCATATTTTTTATTAATTTTTTTTGTTACCGGCGTTTGTACGATACAATTAATACAAAATCAATTGTGTCTCATTAGCCAGACTTCACAGATTAAAACTTTTCTAATTTATCTGGTAGTCCTCTAATAACGGCGGTAAAAACAGGGTATTTTTTGTAATTTTTAGACGGTCATATTTTCTTTACTGAAAAAAAGTAAATGACGGAAGTGTTTACAGCAGACCTTGATTTTATGAAAAACTAGCTTTTGAAAGCGGCTTCGCCCGCGCGGAACTTTCATCCCCTATTTAATTTCCTTAGGGGTTGAATTTTGTAAAATCCTTCCTTATTCCTTATTTACATTATAAAGGAAACCTCTGCGCAAAATTTCAGTTTTCTAGGTCCAAGGGTTTGAGCTGGGCGTTGATGAGTCAGTCAGTCAGGCCTTTTATTTTTATTTATATAGATAAAAATATTGCTCTAGAGGCATTATTCAGGAAGAAAAAAGGGGAATACATTTGTATGGAGAATCGCACGCCCGATTCCCTCTTAGCAAAAATAAAAATAACTTAGCAAATGCTGCCAGCATTTTCGGCAGTTTTCTCATTGATAACGAAGCGAAAAAAATGTTTGATGCCCTCTGCCTTGACGTTCCTCCTCTCCTCTGTAATTTTTGTAGGCTCCATAAAGTTTTCAAATTGCTAGACCAAATTAAAACTAACTAGAGTAAATAATTCACTTTCTAGTGTTTTTTTGGAAGTCGGTTGTTTTTTTTCACTTTTTAGCTATGGTAACTACCCCACACCAATTCGAAATTTCATCATCCTTGGGGTCAAAACAATGCATGTTTATGCGATAGCAGCAATCGCGGTTAATTTGCTGTCTTTTTTCGAAGAGTTCCGTTGTCTGTCTCCGAAACGCATCATCAGATCTGTATGAAATTTAAATGGGACCATTTAGGAATAAACTCCTTCCTTAAAAAAAAAATGCAAATCGGTCTATATATGACGGAGTTATGCCCGAACCTCCACCTAACTCCTAACCGTTAAAGAGTTGTACATTCCTTCATCAGCTCAGCGTCATGAGATGATGATGACCATACGCAAATGTCTCAAAAGCTTTAAAAAACAAATGAAAAACATTGCTAATACCTACAAATTTTGAGGGTTGCCCTCGATTTCCCTGGGATTCCATGATCAGATCCTGATTTGGTGCCAATGGGACCACCTCAGGCGTATACTCTTTCAAATAAAAAAAGAATTTTGAGAATCGGTCCACAAATGAGGGAGAAATCGGGGAACATACATTAAAAAAAAAATACGTTCGGTGGAACATATAACCTCCTCCTTTTTTTGAAGTCGGTTAAAAAGTGACCAATATAGTCCTCACATTGATAATATTATAATACTTTACAAAATAGAGGAGCCTGGGGGAGGCCTATGTCCAGCAGTGGACGTCTTTCGGCTGAAATGATGATGATGACAAAATAGATAATCATATCACGAATGTAGACAAAAATAACATGATTACCAAAAAAATTTAGTTCTCTGAGTAAAGAACAATGACTATTTTCCTATACTTACTTACATTTAAAATGAATAACTGGATGATCGAGCTTTGCGCGGTTTTTTTTTTGTTTGTTTGCCGTTTTCAAAAAATGAAACCTAGCTAGATCGATTTATCGCCCCCGAAACCTCCTGCATACTAAATTCAAAATCCAGGGTAAATTTTTAAAGCAGTGGGCAAACTGTATCCATGAATTCAGCATATCATTGTAGACCCCCTAGCGTAGAAATTTTTCGTCGGTTATACAAAAAACAAATCAGCTATTTCATAGAAAAGTGCAATACCGACGCGGTCAAAATGTATGGAACAGCTGATATATATTATATATTTTTTTTTTTTGTATAGCCTATGTAAAAATTCTGCGCTGGGGGGTTTCGAATGATATACTGAATTCATGATTACAGTTTGCGTACTGGTTAAAAACTTATCCTGTATTCCTGTATATACTTACACAAGAATTGCTCGTATAATATAAACTCATAAAATTAGACTGTAGATACACAAAAAAATGGTTTTGGTGACAGTTATTTTAGTTCAACCATTCGTTTTTGTTTTGGTTATTTTATTTTGTTTTATATCGATACCCACCCAGTACATCTATGAAGTTTTATCACTGAATTTGACCTATTCTCTTGCAGTCCGAATACATAGCGCCCGTAGATGCCAGACGCGAGTGGATCTCCGGGTTCACTGGCTCGGCTGGAACGGCGGTGGTGACGTCATCAGCAGCCCTTGTCTGGACCGACGGACGGTACTATACGCAGTTTGAAAAGGAAGCCGATTTGAAGCTCTGGACTCTCATGAAGCAATGTCAGTTTTAATAAACTTAAACTAGCTTTTGCGAGCGGCTTCGCCCGCGGTAACCAATTTAAACGAAACCTTAACAAGTTATACAGTACCTTCCTCGTGAATCACTCTTGTCAATTGGTAAAAACAGCATGAAAATCCGTTCAGTGATTTTTGAGTTTATCGCGAACACACAGACGCGGCGGCCCACTTTTTTTTGCGTTTTGGCTTCGCACGGTTTGTGCAATTAGCCAGTGTTAAGTAATTTTACTTTTCAATCAAGTAAATGGCCCTATATCAGGCACGAAGTTACAAAAAAGTCATAGTCAGTCAAGTCAAAGTTATTGTAAAGCGGTAGTAACTTTACAACAACCTATTAGGAGTTTTTGGAGGGAACACGAAAACTCCACGTTAGTCACTTATTTTCACCTTCACTACACTTGTGCACTCACACGTAACTAAATTGGATAATTCACTACCAAAATTATACAATTTAATTCGCTATTTCACGAAATGTCATGAAAATGAAAATTTGTGCGACATGTTCCAACGCGATCCCGCCAAAAACTCCCGGTGGTCCACTTTGTTTAATTAAATGTAGTGCAAAAAGCAAACAAAAAAGACTTTAAATGTCAGATTTAGTCTCTGGTATTAAAAAAAAAATGAACTCATGATAAAAAAAAAATTGTCCACAGCCCTCACCGACACTCCGACTATAGAAAAATGGTTGACTCATCATCTGAAAGAGGGCGCCGCAGTCGGCGTGGACCCTCACACCTTTACGAGGGACCAGTGGACCCCGCTACAGGTAAATACACTTGCATGCAAAACAATGATACAACCTAACAATGTGAATACCTATTTATGTACCAATCTTGTTCCATAATGATACATTTTATAGTTTTTTTTTTTATCATTGTTCCTTTTGATCCAAAGCACCTGCCATCTAATCTCTTCACCACCTATGGTTGACTGGTAGAGAATTCCTAAGGCATTAAGTCCGCCTTTGTACCTTTTTGTGTGCGAGAAGTTTAAATAAATAAATGAGAGCAGTGGTACCCCAGTAGTAACGGCTGCGACTTACGAGTTGTAGGTCGTAGATTTAAACCCAGACTGGCGCTTCACTTTGTGTAAATTAATTCATCACCACTGCTCTCAAAACGGTGAAGGAAAACATCGTGAGGAAACCGGCATGTCCTAGAATAAAAAATTCGAAGACATGTGACATCTAAAAACCCGCTCTGGGCCCGCGTGGTGGATTATGGCCCTCTCACGGAGAGGAGGCCTTTGTCCCAACATTATAGACAGATTATGCCAAACAATTGACCCCGTGCTCATCGCACTTAACTTATTGTCGAGATACCACGCGCGCGGAAGCCAATTGCTTCATGTTTGAAAAAATTATCTACACAACAACTTAAATAATGCAATGAACGTTGTTGAACTGTCAAAAGGGGCAGTTTAACTCCTACACCTACAGTCTGATCGCTGAGAGTTGATAAATATTACGGCCGCCGCCACATCTTAAAAAAAAATGTTCCAAAGTTTGACCTCCGACACATCATTAAAAAAAAGTTCAAAACTTTATGGCCTCCGATATAACATAAAAAAAAAACAATTCTTTACGGCATCAGGTACAAGGTTAAAAAAAAATCTTCAAAAGTTTATGGCCTCCAACAAATCATTAAAAAAAAATAGTTCAATACTATATGGCGTCCAACACGTCATTTAAAAAAAAATGTTCATAACTTCATGGCCTCTAGAGGGCGCCAAACTCAAAGTAATGTGACGTCACATAGCCTGTAACTTTGTTATAATAAAACATGCATTTGTCAACAGACGGCGCTGACAAAACACAACATGCAACTGATACCGGTCTCAAATAATTTGGTCGACGAAGCGAGATGTGAGTTAGGTGACCCACCACCGAAGAGGCCTAACAATACTATTATACCTTTACCTGTGAAATATACCGGTAAGTATCATCATTCACAGTCCAACTTTACCCACTGTTGGGCATATGTAGGCCGCTTTTTTCTTGTGCTGATGCCCACGCTCCTGTACCAGCTTCATCCAGATTTTGTAAAACCAAAAAAATCATGAATCATTTTCATTTTTACCCGACTGCGCCTGAAGGAGGGTTATGTTTTTCGAGTGTATGTATGTATGTATACATATTTCTTTGGCACGCTCTGTAGCCTAAACGGCTTGAGAGGTGCCATTACATTCGTCTTAATTGTGAGAGTGACACTGGGTATAACAAAATTGAAAAAAATTGCCCGATTTTTGGCGCCACAATGTGTTTTAGAAAAAAAAAAAATCTCAAAACCTATTGAACACACCTGTGTTAATTTGTAAATGGTTTTTGTAGTTCACAATGTTTCGATAGTTTGTAATCTCGCCAGATATATTATAAACTGACGATATTCATTTCATAATGTCACGGTGACATATAATTTGTGTTCTAGGAAAACCTGCTATTCAGAAGGTCACCGAGCTTCGTCAGAAGATGGCTGAGAAGAAGGCAGCGGCGCTCGTCGTCACAGCCCTCGATGAAGTTGCTTGTGAGTTTTGATCGACTATTCTTTTTTTTTGGGAGTGACGTTTTGCAGGTCAACCTAGGAAGTTGTTGGTAGCTTAAACGGACATCCCTGTGGCTGACTCAATACCATAAGGCCTCCAACAAGGGATTTAAAATTTAAAACTAAGCAACTATCATCATCATTTCAGCTGAAAGAGGTCCACTGCTGGACATAGGCCTCCCCCAAAAGGGGATTTTTGCCATAGTCGCCACGCTTGGCAGGCGGGTTGGCGATCGCAGTATGGTGGTAAAATGCATAGAGAACGCTACTGCCCATTCTCTAGTAAGTCCTTTAGTCGCCTTCTACGACACCCACGGGAAGAAATGGGATGGTGCTATTCTTTTACGTCCGGCACTACACGGAACACGTCCAGCAACTATATAATAACTAGCTGACCCTACCTATTCATACAAAATCCCTACCCTACCTACCCAACCTACCCTACCTACCCTACCAACCCTACCAACCCTACCTACCTACCCTACCAACCCTACGTACCCTACCCTACCTACGCTACCCTACACTGCCCTACCCTCCACCACCCTACCAACCCTACCCTATCTACGCTACCCTACACTACCCTACCATACCATACCCTACCCTACCCTACCCTACCCTACCCTACCCTACCCTACCTACCTACCCTACACTACCCTACCTACCATAAATTAAGATGTAAGCTATCCTATCTTTCAAGTTGGATCAAACTGCACACGGTGTACAAATTTGATTAAAATCGGTTAAGTGGTTTAGGAGTCCATCGCCGACACACACGTAATTTATATGTATTAAGATAATAAAAGCCATTTATTCAGACCACTTAAAACTTATGCTACTACAATAAAATAATGCAAGTTGTAAATAAAGCTAAAAAATAATTAAAATAATTATATTATTGACACCGGCTGTCTTTGTCTATGTGTCTATTGGCAGAGGCCTCCTCTATTTCCTTCCACTTTTCCCTATCGATTGCTATTCGAGTTGACAGTTTACCTCCAATGGTTTCCAGCTCATTGGTCTAGCGTTTTCTCTGACTTCCTGTCAGGGCCGGATTTAGGGAAGGGCAAACGGGGCTAGCCCCGGGGCCTCCACAAAAGAGGGGCCCCCACAATAGAGACTTCGGAAAAAGAACTTTTAAATTCCGACTAGTAAACACTATTATACAACTTTTCCTTTGATATTTGTTTTCGCTGTTTCTCGAATTCTCGAAGATAAACATTTCAGAGCTACATTCCCAAACCTTGAAATTGCATTGAGAATGTATTTGGTTTTGATGGTATCAAATTGCACTGGAAAGTGCTAATTTTCAAAAATAAAAATTAAAAAAAATGGCTTCGAACGACGATGGGACAAAACCGTCTATCAAAGCTTTCTCTCCTGAGCATTGAAAGTGACTTACTTCGGGAACTGGATTTCGGCGAAATCCTCCAAAAAAATTCGGCGACAAGAGCTCGAAGGTTCCGTTCGTTACCGCTAATATTTAATTTCAGATAAGTCTTCTTTCCGATTATAATTATACATGTTTGTTAAATACTAAAAAAATCTACTTGGTTTCACGATAAATTATTGATTCATAAACTCGACTGAAACAAAAATGATCATTTGAAAAGTAATTAATTTGGGACTCCTTTGTTGCCCGAGGCCTCACGACCCCTAAATCCAGCCCTGCTTCCTCTATATCGTTTACCATTTCTCGGGTACCAAACTGTTACCCTTTTGTTACATTTGTCTTTGCCTCTGACGGTGTGATCAGCCCGCTTCCATTTGAGTTTTCTGGCTTTCCGTTTCACATGGAAAGCATCCCGATCAAATCCATACCAGCAGAAAATCAATTCCAAGATTTATCAAAATATTACTGGGGCCTAAGGCTGAGGCTACATTGGGCCGCGACGCGACCTGCGACAAATGAGCGATTGAAACAAATAAATGAATGCTCACATTGATGGCTACACCGTACATCAAATATTACTAGCGATATTTGATTTCTTTATACGATAGGAACAACATTACTGTAATCACGGCATCAGCTACATCAACATGTCAGCGAAATGTAAGCGAATTTATTAGAAAATTTCTCACTTGCACAACTAGTTCAATAGTGCTACTAAATATGCGTGTGGCTACATTATGGGTCTAGTAAACCGCGATGGATGATTTGTTTAATCGTTGTGTAGCCACGTCATCACCGAATATACGCCGGATTTTTGCTTGTAATGTAGCCATACCATGTTTATCTCGTTTCGCTCTTCCAGTCGCATCGCAAATCGCTGCCTACTGTAGCCTCAGCCTAAATGCAGCAAAATCCTTATTCCACAATTCTCTGCGTAGATACCCTGAACCTCTGCAGCAGTGACATTCAATACCACCCAATCTTCTCCTCGTACGTCATCATAACGTCATCTACTGTTTACTGGTAGCTGGCTGGGAAACCTATGTCGAACAGGTCTTTTTTTGTTTTCGATGGGAACCTTTGAATAGGCGCCCATACTTTGGGGGTGAGACCGGATAGTGTGGGATTTTTACCTTATAACCACCCCGGAGGTAACCATCTACACATAGAAGGGATACCGTTACCTCTCAAAACTCGTTACCGATCAGAAACTTCCTGTGAGCAATTTCTGTCAGACATCAATGATGAGACTAAAGAGCGTTTCTTCTGAAAGTTGGCAACGCCGCAAATAGCTGTCAAATATTTACCTGTTTTTATTAATATGGAAAAATGAAATAACGCTAACTACTCCTAACCAAAAAAAACTTGAGAGGTGTCAAGGGACACCCGGATGGAACGAAGTTCCTTTTTGGTTTTAATTTTTTCCGTCTAGCCCCCTTTCGCAATGCGCGATAAGGAACTTCGCGTTTTCAGGGTTTTAAAGCCCATCATCATCATCGTCATCGTCGTCACCATCGTCATCATCGTCATCGTCGTCACCATCGTCATCATCGTCATCGTCGTCACCATCGTCATCATCGTCATCGTCGTCACCATCGTCATCATCGTCATCGTCGTCACCATCGTAACCATCGTCACCATCGTCACCATCGTAACCATTGTAACCATCGTCACCATTGTAACCATCGTCACCTCACCTTCCGCCTGACGCAGGTCCTCACCGGACACGGTTGTTTCGGGAGGTTCCTGTTTCGGATAGGGCGGGAGGAAACGCCCGGGTGTTTCCACTGCGAAGATCGCCCTGAGGACACGGTGGAGCACACGGTGGCGGTCTGCCCTGCTTGGGCGGAGCACCGCCGTGTCCTCGTGGAGGCGATCGGCGGCGGCGATCTCTCGCGCCCGGCCCTGGTCCAGGCCATGGTACGGAGCGAGAGGGCATGGGGAGCCGTCACCTCCTTCAGCGAAGCAGTGATGCTCGCGAAGAGGGAGGCGGCGCACGTGAGGGAGAGGCAGCATTTGCGCCCTCGCGACCCCAGCCGCCGCAGGATACGGAGACGCCCTGGGCGTCGGGAATCCCAGGCCGATTTCCGGCCACCGTAGGCATGGGCTTGCGGACGGCGAGTAATGGGTAGCTCGCTGTCCGGTAAGGACCAAGCCCAAGTCGACGGCGCGTTGTGTTCCACGCGCGTCTCAAAGAGATGTAAGCACACACGTGATGGGGCCCGCAAGGGCCGATGCCTGCCAGGGGTGCGGGTTTGTTCGAAAGAGACACCACAGCCCCTGGCATACGGGCTACTGAAGGAACACGGGTGGGTTTTAGTCAGTAAAAGTCTGACACGCCCTCCTGCTCCACCCAGAGCGGGAGAAGTTATTTGATGATTTTCCAACCAAAAAAAAAATGGCTTACAATAGCTTACTATAGCAAAAAGTGTCGTTACAACTTTTCGTATGAATTTTTTCCGTCTAGCCCCCTTTCACAACGCGCGATAAGGAACTTCATACCAAAAAAAAAAACTGCAAGCGTGCGCCCCTCTTCACTGAGGTCACTCAGTGGGCCAGCAGATTCGCACTCTCAACGCCAGCAACTCCAAATGCTCGCCTGCCTTAGATTATGCAGACGGGATTACGGCATTTTAGGCGTCGCGTCGAGGGTGACAACCTTTCAGACGCCTTCTTGTCCGAGCGGGATCCTCCTGGACCCCCACAGACGCACAGAAGGAGACCATTTCCTTTCTATTCTCCAACTCTGACGGAATAGATCCAACGCCTGAGGCCAGCAGATGCCTTCAGTCAGGTGTCCGTTAACACTAAGTATGTTGCCTATTCGTATGTTCCAATCCCATTTCTTCCCGTGGGTGTCGTAGAAGCGACTAAGGGACTTACTAGAGAATGTGCAGCAGCGTTCTCTATGCATTGTACCACCATACTGCGATCGCCAAACCGCCTGCCAAGCGTGGCGATTATGGATAAACCCCTTTTTGGAGGAGGCCTATGTCCAGCAGTGGACGTCTTGAAAATGATGATGATTTTGCCTATATCCAACACTCGTGCCTTATATGTGGACGTAGCGTTGTAATTCCGGCATCGGCAAATCAATTGTGTCCTAAATCAGATTGGCAATTAGGTAGGAATAGCACCAATCATAACGAGCTAACATTTTCGCCCTTAAGGACTGGCCTAAATTACTGGATTTAGGCCAGTCCTAAAAGGCAAAAATGTCGCACCTTCAGAATTATAAAGATCTATTTTGCTTGCGGCTAATTTCGCATTAGGTCTCTTTAATTCTAAAGGTGCGATGTGTCTTTTAACATGTAGTTCCCTTTATCCAGCAGCGGTGCCAAATTTCAGCAGTAGCCCATATTTAAAAGCGGTGCCCTATAGCCGTATCCTAATTCCAGCATTTCCTCTGCAGACACCCTGAACCTCCGCGGCAGCGACATCCAATACAACCCAGTGTTCTTCTCGTACCTGATCGTCACACCGTCTTCTGTGCTACTCTTCACTGCCAGCGAACTAAGTCCAGCTGTTAGGGAACATTTGGCTGCCGAGGAGGTGGAAGTCCAAGGGTTTCTGTACGGAGATGTGGAGAAACATCTGCATGAGATGGCTGTAAGTATTGCTTAGTATAACATCACGCCTGTTTTTTACTTTTTTATTGATCAAAAACATAATCTTACAACATTTAGGTACTTGTTAAAACATACCACACATGTATACCATCGCGGGTTTAACAGTGGTATGGCCTGACACGGCAACTCGGTGCCACTACACAATATTAGTTTAGTTCACTAGATAATAATATATACATAATGTTTTCTACAACGCACTGCGATCTAAAAAGTATCTTTATAATACCTTTTTTTTTTTGGGTGGTAAATCATCAAATGACTTCTCCTGCTGGGTAGAGCAGGAGGGCGTGTCAGACTTTTAGTGACTAAAACCCACCCGTGTTCCCTCAGTTGCCCGTGTGCTAGGGGCGGCGGTATATCTTTCGAACAACCCGCACCCCTGGCAGGCATCGGCCCTTGCAGACCCCTCGGTCACCCTGCGACGGGTCAGCACAGTGGCCCCGCCGCCTACCACTTTTCGGCCGCAGAGGATAAAGAGAGCGGCCAACGCTATACCGACACTCCTCTTCCCCTGAGGCCCCACCGCGTCCGCCATCAAACGGTGGCGGCCCCGTCCAGGCCACGGAAGGGAAGAGCGCTGCTCAGAAGTACCGGCACTCCTCCTCTACCGCAGCCCGTAACCCTCAGCCGCGATGCCTCCCATTCGACATCGCGGCCCACCTCAGTTGCGGTGCACCTCACCGCAACCTACTTTTTGGCCGCTACGTCGTCGGCTTTGAGGCAAAAGCCCTGACGAGCGGCCCCACCTTTGGGTTCCTCTTGGCTTCACCGTGTGTGGGACCACGGTTACTGAGCCCCCCCGCAACGACAATGCGGGAACCCAATCGGGTGGGATCTTTTTAATACCTTTGAGCAGTTCTTCGCATTTAATACATTGCAGATATCCATAGGTAAATCATTCGTTCCACTGCCCGATGGATGATGTCGGGATGTTGTATATGTTATGTCACCGTAAGATTTTGAATACCGTTAGTTTATAATCTATCTTGTGAGATTATAAACTGTCGAAAGATTTTGAACCGTAACATACTGCTAACTCATATTTTTTCGGTCGAAATATGAAAAAAAAAAAAACGACGGGTTGCACTCCGGGAGTGCCGGCAGAACTGAAAACTTGAATATTTACGTTGTGCATTTTTGATATTTTGGAATGTTTAGGGAATAATTTTGCACGAATTGCTTTAATTATCAGTATAAAAGTACTATCATTTATGTGGTAGAATACAATATTTATTTATTGCGCTATCGTACACAAACATGACAATTTATATTATTACATTAAAAAATTTATCTCTCAGAAAAATCAAGCCATCCATGGATGCGCGTGGCACGCTGTAACATAAACACACACGAACATTCGCGCATGCGCCCTGCGCCGCCTAAACCAAACAGCAAGCGCAGGCATACATTTTCCCCCCCGAGTGGGTTCCCGCATTGTCGTTGCGGGGGGGCTTAGTAACCGTGGTCTCCCATCCACGGTGAAGCCAAGAGGAACCCAACGGTGGGGCCGCTCGTCAGGGCTTTTGCCTTCAAGCCATTGACGTAGCGGCCAAAAAGTAGGTTGCGGTGAGGTGCACCGCAACTGAGGTGGGCCACGATGTCGAATGGGAGGCATCGCGGCTGAGGGTTACAGGCTGCGGTAGAGGAGGAGTGCCGGTGCTTCTGAGCAGCGCTCTTCCCTTCCGTGGCCTGGACGGGGCCGCCACCGTTTGATGGCGGACGCGGTGGGGCCGCAGGGGAAGAGGAGTGTCGGTATAGCGTCAGCCGCTCTCCCTATCCTCTGCGGCCGAAAAGTGGTAGACGGGACGGCGCGTTGTGTTCCTCACGCGCGCCGTCAAAGATGTCAGCAACCACTGGTGGGGTCCGCAAGGGCCGATGCCTGCCAGGGGTGCGGGTTTGTTCGAAAGAGATACCACGGCCCCTGGCATACGGGCTACTGAGGGAACACGGGTGGGTTTTAGTCAGTAAAAGTCTGACACGCCCTCCTGCTCTACTCAGCAGGAGAAGTCATTTGATGATTTCCCACCCCAAAAAAAAAAAAAAAAAAAAAAAAAAAAAGGCATACATTTTCGCCGCGCCGTAGAAAGAGAGGGGGATACTTCCTCTCCTACGCCGCGCCGGCTGTCCACTCTCCATCCGTCTTACGAATTTTCGATCAGGTCACGTGTTTTGACGCGAGTTTAACATTTTTTACCCATTACATAAAAACTGTACAATGCCGCTAAAGAAGTTTTCATTTTAAAAAAATTGGACCTCCCATGCAAAATCAATAGTCAGCTGATCGATTTTGTAAGGGAGGCACGAATTTTCATTAAATCAAAAGTCATTTATTCAAACTAGGCTGAGAGTCAGCACTTTTTGAACGTCAAAATTACATAAGACAGTCCCCCAAAAACGCCCGCCATTCACCACTTCCTAGTGCTTTAGCTGGGAAGAAGAAGTGGCGCAACAAACTGTACAGCAGCACAGCTGTCAGTTAAGTTTGAAGAACTTGATTCTATACAATACTAAGTAAGCATTAAAAAAAAACATTATTAAAAGTAAAAAAAAAGGTTTATACAGGCAAATAAAATAAACAATGATATGGAGTAACTCATATGACCTGTCAGTACGTAAGCTAATTCTGGTGAAAGAACACAAACGTTGTCTTGAGTTAATCACATACATACATGCTCAGCCTATTACGTTCCCACTGCTTGGACACAGGCCTCCTCTCCGTGAGAGGGAGTGGGCCGTAATCCACCACGCGGGCCAGGTTCGGGTTGGTAGATGTCACATGTCTTCAATTTTTTTGTTCTAGGACATGCCGGTTTCCTCACGATATTTTCCTTCACCGTTTGAGAGCACTGGTGATGAAATTATTTATAGATAAAGATAAAGATGTATTTAATGCGCTGGCTGGGTTCGAACGCACGATCTACAACTCGTAAGTCGCGGCCGTTACCACTTGGCCACCACTGCTCTCAATCACAGCGACCAACAATTCTTGTCGTATTTTTTCACATTTCGACCCATGTCCCTTGGAGAAAATTATTTTTCACATTCGTCTAGTAGTTCCACAGATTAGCGCGTTCTGACAAACAAACAACCTCTTAAGCATTATGATTGTTATTCAATATTATAGAAAAAGAACCCCGGACATTTTAATTAAATTATTCCTACTATAATATTATAAATACGAACATTTGTTTGTTTAGATGTTTTGATGTTTCTCACACACGTCAATAACGGAATAACGGAAAATCGAATTTCGATAAAATTTGCCACACAGATAGATTATAGACCTGGATCCTGGAAGGATACTTTTATCCCGGTAGTACTTTCCCGTGGGATAATTTGCGACCTTCACGCGGGTGATGCCATTGGCAAAAGCAAGTAGTCAATAATACCAACACTAAAAGCAAGTAGTCAATAATACCAACACTAAAAGCCAGTAGTCAATAATACCAACACTAAAAGCCAGTAGTCAATAATACCAACACTAAAAGCTAGCAGTCAATAATACCAACACTAAAAGCAAGTAGTCAATAATACCAACACTAAAAGCAAGTAGTCAATAATACCAACACTAAGAGCCAGTAGTCAATAATACCAACACTAAAAGCTAGCAGTCGATAATACCAACACTAAAAGCAAGTAGTCAATAATACCAACACTAAAAGCAAGTAGTCAATAATACCAACACTAAGAGCCAGTAGTCAATAATACCAACACTAAAAGCTAGCAGTCAATAATACCAACACTAAAAGCTAGTAGTCAATAATATCAACACTAAAAGCAAGTAGTCAATAATACCAACACTAAAAGCAAGTAGTCAATAATACCAACACTAAAAGCCAGTAGTCAATAATACCAACACTAAAAGCTAGCAGTCGATAATACCAACACTAAAAGCAAGTAGTCAATAATACCAACACTAAAAGCAAGTAGTCAATAATACCAACACTAAGAGCCAGTAGTCAATAATACCAACACTAAAAGCTAGCAGTCAATAATACCAACACTAAAAGCAAGTAGTCAATAATACCAACACTAAAAGCAAGTAGTCAATAATACCAACACTAAAAGCAAGTAGTCAATAATACCAACACTAAAAGCAAGTAGTCAATAATACCAACACTAAAAGCAAGTAGTCAATAATACCAACACTAAAAGCCAGTAGTCAATAATATCAACACTAAAAGCAAGTAGTCAATAATACCAACACTAAAAGCTAGCAGTCAATAATACCAACACTAAAAGCAAGTAGTCAATAATACCAACACTAAAAGCAAGTAGTCAATAATACCAACACTAAAAGCAAGTAGTCAATAATACCAACACTAAAAGCCAGTAGTCAATAATACCAACACTAAAAGCCAGTAGTCAATAATACCAACACTAAAAGCTAGCAGTCAATAATACCAACACTAAAAGCAAGTAGTCAATAATACCAACACTAAAAGCAAGTAGTCAATAATACCAACACTAAGAGCCAGTAGTCAATAATACCAACACTAAAAGCTAGCAGTCAATAATACCAACACTAAAAGCCAGTAGTCAATAATATCAACACTAAAAGCAAGTAGTCAATAATACCAACACTAAAAGCTAGTAGTCAATAATACCAACACTAAAAGCTAGTAATCAATAATACCAACACTAAAAGCAAGTAGTCAATAATACCAACACTAAAAGCAAGTAGTCAATAATACCAACACTAAGAGCCAGTAGTCAATAATACCAACACTAAAAGCTAGCAGTCAATAATACCAACACTAAAAGCCAGTAGTCAATAATATCAACACTAAAAGCAAGTAGTCAATAATACCAACACTAAAAGCAAGTAGTCAATAATACCAACACTAAAAGCAAGTAGTCAATAATACCAACACTAAAAGCCAGTAGTCAATAATATCAACACTAAAAGCAAGTAGTCAATAATACCAACACTAAAAGCTAGCAGTCAATAATACCAACACTAAAAGCAAGTAGTCAATAATACCAACACTAAAAGCCAGTAGTCAATAATATCAATACTAAAAGCAAGTAGTCAATAATACCAACACTAAAAGCTAGCAGTCAATAATACCAACACTAAAAGCCAGTAGTCAATAATATCAACACTAAAATGTAGTAATCAATAATACGAACACTAAAATGTAGTAATCAATAATACCAACACTAAAAGCAAGTAGTCTATAATACCAACACGAAATATTTGATTGTTACAGAAAGACCTTTCTCAAAAGGACGACGGCAAGCATTCTATCTGGCTCTCCAGTGACGCTAGCGAGGCGATACATAGGGCTGCGGCCGGGGTAAGTACTTCATCATCAGCTTATAATGTTCCCACTGCTGGGACACAAGCCTCCACTCGGTGAGAGGGATTGGGCCGTTATCCACCACGCGAGCCCAGTCCGGGTTGTTAGATGTCACATGTCTTCGAATTTTTGGTTCTAGGACATGCCGGTTTTCTCACGATGTTTTCCTTCACCGTTTTGAGAGCAGTGGTGATGAAATATTTTACACAAAGTAAAGCGCCTGTCTGGGTTCGAACCTACGACCTACAACTCGTAAGTCGCGGCCGTTATCACTTTCCACCACTGCTCTGCACAAGCACTTAAAAACATTCGTTGCATCGTTTTCTTTATCGATACCAAACACGTGGGTAAAGTATTGTCAGCTAATTTAATTTGACCCTTTAAATAAATAAAAAATAATAGCCTAAGAATTTTAAAAATACGCTTTAAAAACTAAACTAAAAAGTAGAAAATAAATTTAATTCTATTAAAAAGCGTGGGTAATCAGTAGTAATCAACTAGCTGACCCTGTCTTAACTATGTATAATGAATTCGCGTTTTATATATTTATACTATACGTTTGACATAGCGCCATCTATTGAATACTTACTCAATCCAGTCAACAGATGTCGCCATCTGTTAAAATCGTTTGGAGCTAACAGATAATTGTGACTGTCAAATAATAGACAAATAATTTACAATAAAATAATATTGCGATCATAAATTGAGATGTAAGCTATCCTATCTTTCAAGTTGGATCGAACTGCACACGGTGTACAAATTTGATTAAAATCGGTTAAGTAGTTTAGAAGTCCATCGCCGACAAACAACGTGACACGTAAGTTATATATATTAAGATTAGTATCAAGCACCCTACGCTTTTTAATAGAATTAAATTATTTTATACTTTTACTACAAAGTTTAAATTACATCTGACCGTTTCAAGTGGGTCAAAGTCAAGTCCAAAAAAAGGAGTCGGTTACAAACAAACCTACAGGTGAAACTCATAAAAGCGTGTTAAATGAAATGCTGTTCGTAAGTTGGTAAGCGCATTACTTGAGAACGACTGGACTTATTAACCTTTTGTTTTGTTTTAAAATATTTATAATAGTCCAAATTAGGTTTGTACGGAGATATAAAAAAAAAAAATACGTGTGGCACTCGGGGACTGCCGCGGTAAAGCTATTGCATAGCATTTTTATCAACTTATTATTGTTATTAATTAATTTAATTCAGAACTCATTGCATTCCATAACTTGTTAGTAAAGAATACTTAAAACTATGTTAGTAAAATTAATAATTAAAAAAAAAAAAACTGAGCTATTAAATTAAACAATATACAAAATTGAGCTACTTCACATTAAATAGGGCACCACCCGAGCCGTGAACTGAATTCCAGTGCCTCACAACCGGGCAATCAACCCTTTCCAATATGGTATTCAGAAGGCCGTTGGTGCTGTATCGCACGCGGCGCATCAGGGAGGCCACTTTCTTACGAACAATCGCCCTAAAACAATCCGTATTGGCCTTAGCAAACATACCTGATGCACTGCAAAAGCGAGGCAACCCCAACAGCATCCTGAATCCATTATTGTAAAGGACCCGCAGGGCATTGAAAGATCTACGCGTATACCGAACCCACAGGCTGCAGGTATAAAATGACTGACTTATGCAATTATAATTATTTTTTACATAACGTGTAACTTTAATTAATATCAAAGAAAAAACTTGAATTAATATCAAAGAAAAATAAACTGCATAAATAAAAAATAATGACCGTTATGAAAACAAATTTTATTATATCGTACAGTCGTACCATCGTTAAGCGAACGCTCGGCCGAGCTACATGGTAGGCGGAGTGGGGGGTGTTAGGTTTTGATTTTCGTTACGTAATTTCTTGATTCGGTCCCCGCGCTCAAAGCCCGCGATAAAAGCTATGCTTAAAAACCCTGAATATGTTCTAATTCGGGAAAAGACTTTTCTATGGGATTTGTGTAAAAAAATGATCAGCCTTTAACGTTTCCACTGCTGGGACACATGCCTTCTCTCGGTGAGACGGAGTGGGCCGTAATCCACCACGCGGCCCAGGGTGATGTCTCATGCCTTCGAATGTTTGGTTCTAGGACATGCCGGTTTCCTCACAATGTTTTCTTCCACAGTTTTTTCGGCCTGTCAGTCACGAATCTAATTTATTTTTTCAGCTGGATGTCATACAGCACCCTTTGAACTTAATATCAGAATTATCTCCCGTAGCGTTGATGAAGCTTATCAAAAATGAAGTGGAATTAGAGGTAAGCCTTCTCTAACATTTTCATTTCAAACAAGCCTTTGCCAGCAAACTCCCTTAGGGGTTGAATTTCGAAAAACCCTTCCTTATTCCTTGCCCACATTATAATGGGAACCTCTGTGCAAAATTTCAGCTTTCTAGGTCCAAGGGTTTGGGCTCGGCGTTGATAAGTCAGTCAGTTAGTCAGTCAGGACTTTTCTTTTTAACCGAGATAAAACGGAGGAGGTTCTCGAGTCGACGCGTTTTTTTTTTTTTTTTTAATATATGTGACCACGCATAACTTTTTTCACAGTAGTCCGATTTTGATAATTCCCTTTGAAAAGATAGTACCTCGAAGTTGGTCCCATATAAATTTCAAAAAAATATCCAACCCTAAGGGTAGGAAAAAAGGGGATGATAAATTGTTTACTCAAAGATTTATTTTAATATAGAGTTGTGTATTACAAAAAGTAATCAAAAATTAAGCATGTAGTAATGACTAGATTAAAGCCACAAATTTTTTTAAATAAAAACTTTTTAACAAAAATATTAAACCTCCGAAAAAACTGAAAAGTAAAAATAATAAACCTGGTTTGATTAACCTTAATAACTAAGTTCGGAAGTCGGTGACTTTGGATATGTATTTTAATTTTATGTCACTGCCTTCCGAACTTAGTTATTAAGGTTAATCAAAGCAGGTTTATTATTTTTACTTTTCATTTTTTTTATATATATATAGAAAAACTAGCATTTGCTTCGCCCGTGTTAACAAATTTAAACAAAACCTTATCCTACCAATATTACTGAAAGTTTGTATGTTTGGATTTTTAGATGCTTGGGTGTTTGTTACTCAATCACGCTAAACAGCTGAACGGATTTGGATAAAATTTGACACACAGATAATTTATAACCTGGATTAACATATAGGATACTTTTCATCCCGGTAGTACGTCCGACCTCCTTGCAGGCGAAGCTCAAAAGCTCATTTTTAAATAATAATAGATTGCTTTAAAAAAAATACGTTTTGATCATTGTATTGTGCTGTTTACTCAATTCTCTAATTGGAGGTGTATGAGGTCATGTGTTAATTATGATACACGTTGTATACAGGGTAAATTTTTTACCAGTGCGCAAACTGTAATCATGAATTCAGCATAACATTCTAGACTGGCGTAGAATTTTTCGTCGGTTATACAAAAAAAAAAGTCAGCTGTTTCAAAACACCTACGCGGTCAAAATATATGGAACATCTGTTATTTTTTTTTTTTATTAACTGATGAAAATTTCCTACGCTAGGGGGTCTAGAATGATATGCTGAATTGCGCACTGGTTAAAAATATATCCTGTAGGTGAATAAATAAACATTCTCTGATTAGGGTTTCCGCCAATGCCACATTCGGGATGGCATAGCTGTGAGTCGTCTCCTCAAATGGCTGCACGATCAAATCGATGACGGGAAGCCTATCACTGAAATACAGGCCGCTGATAAACTGCTCGAGTTCCGCAAGTAAGTTGATGACGTAACATTAAACTCGCTGACCCGAAAGGGTAGGCAGAGGTCTGGAAGTAGTTTGTTGTTTGCAATCGATTTCAGAAACTGAAGAAGATACGAAATTATTCAGATTTCGCTGATTTACGTGATGTCATAGTTAAAGTACTGTATTTCTGTAAGTTTTAATGCACAACATGAAATATCATTTCATCATCAGCCTATAATGTTCCCACTGCTGGGACACATGCCTGCTCTCGGTGAGAGGGATTGGGCCGTAATCCACCACGCGGGCCCAGTGCGGCTTGGTAGATGTCACATGTCTTAGATTTTTTTGTTCTAGGACATGCCGGTTTCCTCACGATGTTTTCCTTCACCGTTTTGAGAGCAGTGGTGATGAAATAATTTACACAAAGTAAAGCGCCTGGCTGGGTTCGAACCTACGACCTACAACTCGTATCCCATCGCACTCGTAGGCCATCACTGCTCTATGTATTTCTGTAAGTTTTAATTCACAACATGGAATATCATTTCAATTATGATCAAATCAAATGTTAATAAGTCAAATGGTAATACATTGATATAGAAGGTGAGATCTTATAACCTAAGTGAAATTGTATTCTGCCTGCAAGCAAGCGTGCAAATATTAAGTATCATCTCAATTTTTATTCCTATTTAACTTTTAAAATTTATATTGTTCATTTAATCATCATTTTATTACACTAACTTTATGTCCCATAAAATCCTTAATACTATAAAAACAACACTTAAGAAGCCATTCTGGCAATTGTGTCTTATACACATGAATGAGCTATTTTTTTTTTAGGGCTCCGTGCCCGAATGGTATTAAACGGGACTCCCACCCTTCTCTTTCTGTCAGTGGGCTGTATCTCATGATTCATAAAAGGTAGACAGATAAAATTAAATGAAAGTAAAAACTCGAAAAAAAATGGGATACTCCATACAAAAAACGTTTTTCGCCTTGAGGTACCCCACGTGAGCGAGTCCGATTCGCACTGGCCTGATTTTTATTTTTTATCATTTAATTTTGAATAACCTCAAACCGGCGACTGTTTTGTTAATTTTACTGCAAGAGGTTTAAAATTTCAATTTCAATTCAATAATTGTTTAAAATTATGCAAATATCTTATAGGCTATATTATCTTTTCACAAATGAATTAGGCATCTGTAGCCGAACTAGGCGAAAGCCTGTATTTCGGCTATCAGCGCCAAAACCTTCAAAAAATTTACTTACACTTAGGTATAAATAGCCAAAATGTTTTTTACGTCTGCATTCATATCATTGAGATCAAAACGACGCAACAAAGAGATATGTGCTATTCCGCACAAAACTGCGCTATATTCGAAATGCTTTTTAGGAATGGCACCCAAGATATATAACTAAATACCCAATTTAATTAAAGATCTTGACATACACAATTTCAAAAAGGCTGTCCTTAATTTATTAAACATAAAAGCATATTACAAAATTCATTAATTTTGTAATATGCTTGACGACCAATTGTAATCTACTGACATTTGTTTTATTAATTTTGCTATTATTTCGTTTTATTAATTTATTTTGTTGTAATGTTAAATTAATGTTTCGTCCTATTTGTTACTAATTAATTAAATTATAATCAGAGTTCATTATTTTAATAATATTGACATCTGTTCTTTACCTATAATGTTCCCACTGCTGGTACACAAGCCTCCTCTCGGTGAGAGGGATTGGGCCGTAATCCACCACGCGGGCCCAGTGCGGGTTGGTAGACGTCACATGTCTTCGAATTTTTGGTTCTAGGACATGCCGGTTTTCTCACGAGGTTTTCCTTCACCGTTTTGAGAGCATTGGTGATGAAATAATTAACACAAAGTAAAGCGCCTGTCTGGGTTCGAACTCACGACCCACAACTCGTAAGTCGCGGCCGTTACCACTTGGCCACCACTGCTCAACTATGTTCTACAAATAAAATTATTTGAATCTACTGTGAATCTTGAGTCATCAGTGAATCACTACCAGAGCTTTCCTTCGGTCTACCTGAGTCCGAAGTCCATTTAAAGTCTTACAGGACAGCCAAGCTACCGCCTTAATTAAATTTTATGGGAGAAATAAATTGTATTCTATTTGTAGAGATGAAGCCGACTTCATGGGACCATCTTTCGAGACTATCCCGGGAGCGGGCGCCAATGGGGCCATCATACACTACAGCCCCTCTAGGAACGGAGTGCAGAAAGTTATTGAAAACAATGACATGTTCCTTCTAGACTCCGGTGGGCAGTACAAGTAAGTGTACACCAGATAAGGGCTGATTTTGCAAAAGTCACATATTTCCTATCTGATAAATGATTTTATTTCTGTAAGTACCTAGGTGTGTACAAACACTTTTACACCTCAATCATATTAACTGAAGAATAAATATGTCGGTTTGACAACTTTTGTATAAAAATATGTCAAACTGTCAGTTTTATTCTCCAAATAAAAATTGTCTGACTATTAAAATGATCAACCCTCAATCAATTTTCCTAGCCTTATCTCAGCTATGTTGGGGTCAGATTCAAGTCTAACCAGAAGCAGCTGAATATGATAATTTTACATGGAGCGACTGCCTATCTGACCTCCACAGCCTAGCATATGATTTAAAAATAAATTAAAAACAAATTTATAAATTTTTAGTCGAAAAAGTAGCTGTTTCCTACATTTTGACCGCGTAGGTATTGCACTTTTCTGTCAAACAGTTGATTTGTTTTGATAACTGAGGAAAAAATCCTACGCTACGGGGGTCTAGAATCTGCATATTCAGTCGTTACAATTTGCGTTTGAAAAAAAATCGTGTATGCATATTTTTTTTTTTTAGAGGAATATAAGAACTTTTCCAACTTTCTAACTACAAAAAAAAAAGACTAGTATACGTAGATACTAACTGAAAAATAACTTTAAATCTGAAGTTGGTGGCAAAAAACTAAATTACAAATCCAAAGAATATCTATTATAAGATCGAAGTCACCGACTACGGTGTTAAAGTAATTTTTTGTTGTTTTTATTTCGGGAGTATATTTTTTTAATTTTTTTTCTCATCTCGTGCCTAGGGACGGCACGACAGACATAACCCGCACACGTCACATGGCCCGCGCCCCCACTGCTGAGGAAAAGTCGGCCTTCACCAGAGTTCTCAAGGGGCAGATGAAGATCGGCAGCGCACTGTTCCCGAAAGGAGTCAGGGTAATTATTCTGCCGTACACACGATATAATGCCGTTACTCGCATATGGTCGATTTTCGGTTTTTGATGCCACCATAATAAAAAAAAAAATCTTTATCTTTCTGTTTAAAAAGTATTTTTCTACTATTTATGGATGCCTAGATAAAAAAAATAAAAACGTCGTTAACTTGCCTTGTTTGTTATGTTTAACTACGCTAAAACGCAGGTAAGCAACATTACTAAACTAAAAAAACCGGTCAAGTGCGAGTTGGACTCGCGCACCGAGGGTTCCGTACAAACCTGTGGGTATTTAAGTAAAAGTTCAAAATTGTCAAAAATATTTTTTTTTATATGACGAAACTAAAAATTTACGGTGTTCGTAATTTTTCCTATATCTGTACTATAAGACGTGACTTCGTACAAAATTTCAAGATTCTAAGTTCACGGGAAGTAGTACCCTGTAGGTTTTGATTCCCGTGCGAGTTTCGAAAATTTGCGGAAATCTGCGGCCTAAATGGCTGTATCTTTTGATTGCGTTGACTTAGAAGGTTGATTTTTGTACAGCTTCCAGGGACAGTAGAACTAAGTATCATATAGAAATTTCAGTTTGATACCTCCACGCGTTCCTGAGAAAAACGGTCTTGACAGACGGACGGACGGACGGACGGACAACAAAGTGATCTTATAAGGGTTCCGTTTTTTCCTTTAGAGGTACGGAACCCTAAAAAGTGACAAAGGGCTTATAATTTACATTTAAGGCTTCTATACACGCCAACGACCTTCAGCATTTGGGCGCACTAAAATCGTGGGCGAGTGCGGGGTGATGTAGCCGTGCAGTCTTTAATCGGTCGCATTTTTAATTTACTATAACAAAAATAATGCATATTTGTAAAAAGTAACAAAACCAAATCATTTTCCTTTGTATTGCAAAGCAGTAGACATTTTTTTTAAACCCTTTTGTTAAAAAATAAAGGAGTAAAATGGTTTCATCATTTCATGGTTTTTTTGTTTTCTTATTATTTGATACCCATAAAAAGTTATGCCTAAACGAAATGACGTATCATATTATGTAGATTACTATTTTTTTTTTTATATATATAAATGTTTTAAGTTTTATTTACAAACACAATTATTATTTTATGTAAGCTTAGGTATATAAAAATAAAATAATCATAAAGCATCAAAAAAATTAGTAACTATTTTTCAAATGTAATTTCTTTGTAAATGCCGACGAAAAGTGGTTTCATCTGCATGTTTTTTTCAACCATTTTTTGAGAGGGCAGCCTTAAACTATAATTTTTACCATCCGTTGCATAACTAAATAGCATGCGTTTCATATTTTTCTGCGCTTTTTGGTCAATAAAAAATTTCTATTCTATTCTCCATTTTCGATCGCACACTACTTATTTTACACTTGAATTATCTTACACCATTTCGGCTATGGTTGAGATGGTCTTTGGTTTTTGTGTGTGTAATAATACCAGTAAGAAGAAAACTTCTGTTTCAATCCCACTTTTCGGCTCTTTCAAGGCAACTGTGGGCGTGTATGTGTGTGTGTTTGCGCGTGTGTGCGTGTGTGTGTGTGTGTGTGTGTTTGTGTAAACCCTGTAATGTAATATTTATGTTCTATACAGGATAAGTTTTTATCCAGTGCGCGGGGTCTAGAACGATATGCTGAATTCATGGTTACAGTTTGCGCACTGGTTAAAAACGTATCCTGTATGCCTATGTATAAAGTTGTTTTTTTTTATGCTGTCTTTTTTATATGCACGTGTTTCTGTGACAAATAAATTTATTTTTCTTTCTTTATTTTGTCTATTTCAACCCAACTCTCCGCCTGTTCCAGGGTAACGTCCTCGACAGTCTCGCCCGCCACTCCCTGTGGCAGGTGGGGCTGGACTACGCGCACGGTACGGGGCATGGTGTGGGACACTTCCTCAACGTGCACGAGGGTCCCTCCGGCATCTCCTGGAGACCATACCCGCACGACCCCGGCCTTAGTGCTGGACAGATACTTAGCAATGGTGAGAGTTACTGTAGTAGTGTGACACCTTTTTTTTCATGGATCTACAACCCGATAGTCTCAAGGGCGGAGGGGTCCGTCAGACTCTTACTGACTAAAACCACCCCGGTGTTCCCTTCCTACATTCGTACCGGGGATCATGGGAACTGGTGCGACTTCCACGATCCCTGGCTGTTGCACCTCGAGTTAGGGGGGAGTAAGATGTTAACCCACTCCCTTACATCATAGAGAGGCGCGGAGGGGCTTAGGGATGGGGGGCGACGAATGTCCCCAGATTTGTCAACCCCTGGACCCATTAAGGGGGCTGGAAGAGGGCGTTATCGACCCTCGGATGAGTAGTAAGATACCAGGTCGAGCCAAGAGCCTCGACCAACACCTCAGAATATTCTCGTTGGGTAGCTGGATCAAAGGCGCGTTTCAGAAAACAGTACTCCTGGACATGGCTCATTAGGAGGTTCCTCTCTGAAGCCGTGACTACCGATCGCTTGGACCCTGTTTCTGATGCCGATGGGCCACTTTTTTTTTTAATAAAAATATCTTAAAATGTGTTTACTAATTTCATTACCACTGATCTCAAAATGGTAAAGAGAAACATCGTGATGAAGCCGGCATTTTGTAGAACCAAAAATTTTAAGGCGTGACATCTACCAACCCGCACTGGGCCCGCGTGGTGGATTATGGCCCACTTTCTCGCACAGAGAGCGGAGGCCTATATCCCAGCAGCAGGGGGGTGTCGTAGAAGGTGACTAAGGGACTTCCTTGAGAATGGGCAGCAGCGTTCTCTATGCATTTTATCACCATACTGCGATCGCTAACCCGCCTGCCAAGCGTGGCGATTATGGCAAACCCTCTTTATTTGGGGGAGGCCTATGTCCAGCAGTGGACGTCTTTCGGCTGAAATGATGATGTTATTTAAAAATGTAAAGAACCTGCAGCGCCCCGCAGTTTCACCCGCGTAGTTCCTGTTCCCGTGGGAATACGGGGATAAAATATAGCCTATGTCACTTGGGGACAGTGTAGCTTCCCAACAGTGAAAGAATTTATCAAATCGGTTCAGTAGTTTCGGAGCCTATTCAATGCAAACAAACAATCAAATCTTTCGTCTTTATAATATTAGATACTAGCTGACCCGACAGACGTTGTCCTGTTCGTCCAAAAGTCATTCATACAAAATCACTACCCTACCTACGCTACCCTACACTACCCTACCTACCCTACACTACCCTACCCTACACTACCCTAACCTACCTACCTACCCTACCTACCTACCCTACCTACCCTACCTACCCTACCTATCCTACCTACCCTACCTACCCTACCTACCCTACCTACCCTACCTACCCTACCTACCCTACCTACCCTACCTACCCTACCTACCCTACCTACCCTACCCTACCCTACCCTACCTACCCTACCTACCCTACCTACCCTACCTACCCTACCTACCCTACCTACCCTACCTACCCTACCTACCCTACCTACCCTACCTACCCTACCTACCCTACCTACCCTACCTACCCTACCTACCCTACCTACCCTACCTACCCTACCTACCCTACCTACCCTACCTACCCTACCTACCCTACCCTATCTACCCTATTATCCTATCCGTGAAAATTTTCGTTTTTCGACAGCCAACTTCCACTTTGATACTTTTTTTATTTCTGAAACAACTGAACGGGATAAAAAGTATCCTATGTCCTTCTCCTGGCTCTAAACTACCTCCCTGCCAATTTTCAGCTAAATCGGTTCAGCCGTTCTTGAGTTATAAGTGAAGTAACTAACACGACTTTCTTTTATATATATTATTAGATATTAGATTAAAGTGTATGAAAATGTAATAAACGAATGTAAATATTATGTTTTCAGAGCCTGGCTACTACAAGGTGGGAGCTTTCGGCATTCGTCACGAGGATCTGGTGGAAATCATTCAAGTGAATAAGGAGACCAAACATCCCAAAGTAAGTCATGAAACGTACTGCACAGCTTAGCGCTAAGCGTTGCAAATCTAACAGTGAGTCAATTCTCATAATTATTCTACTATGTTTGAAAAAGTACTTCAAAATGTTGATTTTCCTATCAAAAAAACCACAACAAAAAATCGGCAGAATAAACACGCATTCTTACCATAAAAACTAAATTACATTTTAAACCTTTTTTATTCCCGCAAAAACGCTGTCAGCCATTTTGGTGACGTAATATTGGCAAAAAACAACAGTCGTGTATGTACGACCGGCACTCATTTGCTATAAATACTTGGTGTTTTTTGGAAAAATTATAAATTACTATCGCTATCGTTGATGTGTAGTGTATAGTTGTACAAATACTAGCATTAAAACGATGGACCTAGCTGTTTACACTGAACTGACAGTTTTTGCCTGGATGACGTCACACCATGGCGGCTCGTGTTTTAGGTCACGTGATATCTTACAGACTAAAAATAACGACTTTTAAATATATAATAATAAAACAATAATGTGTTTTTATGACTCAAAATCAGAATATTTAAGTATATTTCTACATACATTGTAATTTTTATCAAATTTCATAATTTATTTTTCACTACCGAAAGTACACTATTAAGGCTAGGTTGTTCCGGCATGTAGGCCTTTGAAACGCTACCTCCGCCTCCCCCAAATGCGGCATGACGTATTTATTTACGATGAACTGTCAACCATTTAGCAGAAAATCCATGCCACAGTATAACATATTGCAGTCGATCAACTGAATTATTTTTGCTTAGGTTCGAAATTTTTTCCTTGGTTTTAGGTACGGTATGGTAAAACTAAAAATATGACTTAAAGTTCCCTGTGTAGGGTAAGTGTCCTGTAAGTTAGCTATTGAGCGTTTTCATATTATCAGATATTGATACCAACCCGATACCGATATGTCGGCAGCTGTACACATACCGATTCGAAACCGATATATTTATTATCGGCCTGATGATATTGGCGAATATCGATGACCATCGCGACTCACCAAACGACCACAGTAGGTACAGTACCTAAGTATCGACGTCTCAAAGTCAGCAATGCGAATAAGTGTGTTCAATTGAAAGAATGGCCAGTTCTCTCACCTCTATTGTGCTGCAGGCTTAGCACGAGAACCGTAGACAAGCGTTTTGTCGTCGGAAGAGTAGTCAAAAATGATGTTTCCCTATAGACAGTTGACAGTTTTGTACTAAGAAAAGTAGACAAGCAATTTCTATTCTACAGAAGAGTAGATATAGAAATGCGTCATGCTAAGCCTGCTGATATCGGAGTCAGTCACTGTCTACGACGACGACTTATATGACAATAACAACTCTATATAAAAGCGTTTATTAGGTACTAAACGTTTGCGAAAATCTAATCCCCGGTATCGTGGCGGTGTCGGAATCGGCTAATGTGCTGTGTTTTAATTTAATGTAATTGTTAAAGTGGTGTAATCAACCAATTTCGAATGAAAATCAAGAAATTTATTTTCATTCATAACGTAAACGTTCCAGAAATAGCGATTTCAAACATTTATGAAAAAACAAACCCGGCTTTACTATTATTATGATTGCTACGGGTTACAACCTCAGGACTAGCTGCTTCTCACACGGACAACTGTACGTCAATTGATCCCGCGACACCAGTCCTGTTTGCTTTGTTTCTTTGTATATTTAGGCTGTTGAGAGCAAATCTACAAATGTGACATAGTTGTGTCCAGGGAAGTTTTATATAATGTGGCACAATAGTGGTGTCTTACGACTTCTACGCGAACGAAGTCACGAGCAGAAGCTAGTTACAGATACATACGGTTTTGCGGTTGTAAGGTGAAAATGAAAAATAGCAATAGTTTCATTTGGAAATCATGCTTCCAGACCTATCAACCAGATAATTTCCAGACAAGTTTTAGTTGTCAGTGAATTTAAGAATTTAAATTCGAACTGATGCAACACGGGTGGGTTCAGTAAAAGTCTGATAAGCCCTCCCGTTCCGCCCAGAGCGGGAGAAGTCATTTGATGACTTCCCATTAAAAACAAAAAAATACCCTTGTGCAATTTGTTTTTTGAGAAAACAAATGTCTTTAATTCGAAATCATGCTTCTGGAAGCATGATTTCGAATTATTTTCAGAGGTTCCCAGAGGTTAAGCTAAGCGTAACTTGTCAGTGAATTCAAGAATTTATAAAGTCGACAAGCTGTGTGTCCGACGGTATTTCTCTTCTTCAAAATGGTAGATTTCCATACAAATCATCCACTATTTTATTTACATCTTTGGTGGCAGAGGTTTCAAAGATCCTGATTTTCAGATTTTTATCAATACAGAATACGGTTAAATGGTCATACTGTTTCGGTTACACTGTAACCATATTCTTTTGTTTTTGTTGTTTGTCATCGCTCAGAAAGAACCGTAAATATTGTGAGCTACATATGAAGGAACAATTGCCGTACTTTATTGTCTAGTGACGTACCTACTGCTCCAGCTATAATTTATCGAAACTATTATTTTAGGACATCAACATTAATATTTTAAAATCACGGATTCGAGAAAAAATCTTGTATTGCTAGCTCCGCAATTCGAGAAATATCAATAAAGTTGTTATCGTGTTCCTTCCAATTGGTCGTGTACCCTATAGCACTTTTGTCTGACCAAATTTTTTCCTATTTTCTCTGTTGGTGTCAGACTGAAAGTTCTTTATATTATTAGTATACAACCGACAACCAGACATATATTGTATAATATGCAATATTAATGCAGGATGGAGGATGTTCGCTACTATCATAGTAGCGAACACAGTTCGGTGCAGAGGGAATATCATAGTTGATATGGATGAAACTGATCAAAAGAATCTTAGAAAACTGTGATTTGTACAAACTTCTTCATAAACGACGAATTCGACTCTCACTTGACTATTATTTCATCGATAATAATTTGTAATGTGTCAACACTATTTTAAGATGACAATTAAATGCCTATAACTTCTCCCGCTCTGGGTGGAGCAGGAGGGCGTGTCAGACATTTACTGACTGAAACCCACCCGTGTTCCTTCAGTTGCCCGTGTGCCAGGAGCCGCGGTATCTCTTTCGAACAACCCGCACCCCTGGCAGGAATCGGCCCTTGTGGGCCCCATCAGAGGGATGGCCCTTACTTAATCAAATTCATAATCTTGTATTTGCTTAGAGAGTAATTATACAAAATAAAAGTGATATAAAAACTTGTAAGTCCGGTGTAATCTACTTACCTTAAATTAGGCATGCAAACATTGAAAATATAAAAAACACACACACACTCAACACACACACACACACAACGCGTACACACACATCACGCTTTTTTTTAAATAATTTGTTCGTCTATGTAATAATATTTTACCCATTCCCAGGCTAGCGGCCTGCAGGGCGACTTCGACGGTCGCGGCGTGTTGGGATTCAACACACTCACTCTAGTGCCACATCAGAAAGAATGTATCGATGTGAAAATGCTTTCCGATCCCGAGGTTAGTACCTTAATACTAGCATGCTAATTTAATAACATTTAACATTTTTACCTCTGCGGTATTTTTTTGTCCGTCTGTTTCATCATCATCATCATCAGCCTATAATGTTCCCACTGCTGGGACACTGGCCTCCTCTCTGTGAGAGGGATTGGGCCGTAATCCACCACGCGGGCCCAGTGCGGGTTGGTAGATGTCACATGTCTTCGAATTTTTTGTTCTAGGACATGCCGGTTTCCTCACGATGTTTTCCTTCACCGTTTTGAGAGCAGTGGTAATGAAATAATTTACACAAAGTAAAGCGCCTGTCTGGGTTCGAACCTACGACCTACAACTCGTAAGTCGCGGCCGTTACCACTGGGCCACCACTGCTCGTGTCCGTCTGTTTGTCCCGGCTTATCTCCGAAACGGCTGCATCAATTTTGACGGGTCTATCGCTGACAGATAGCGCTTTATGTCCCGGTAGCACTAACACTCACGTAGGCGAGGCCGCTTGCACAGCTAGTAATTTCCCTAAAACTGTGTCTTATCATCTAAATCTTACGGAGTTATTTATTTATTATTTATGTACACACTGTAAAACAAATGTTGATTTGGCATAATTATACAATTGAGTACAAAGGTACTGGTTATTTCTTAAGAAATTTCTTCCAGCCGAAGTTATTTATACAGATAAATAAAATTGGAATGTCTACTTGTGATTTTAAAATAACCGCTTTTTTACTAAATGCATATGGTACATATACCAAAATAACATTTTGTACAATTTTTGTCTGTCTGTTTGTTTGTTCCGGCTAATCTCTGAAACGGCTGGACCGATTTTGACGGGAATTTCACTAGTAGATAGCTGATGTAATAAGTAGTAACTTAGGCTACTTTTATTTTAGAAGTTTTTGTTTATTTTTATTAATATCTATAAAGATAAATAAATAATAATAAAAAATACTATTCCGCGCGTACGAAGTCGCGGGCATAGCTAGTTTATTTTCTTATTTATGTATACACTATAAAATACATGTTGATGCCGCATAATTATACAATTGAGTACAAATGTACTGCTTATTTATTAAGAAATTTCTTCCAGCCGAAGTTATTAATGTTAATATATTTTGTTACAGCTATCGTACATCAACACTTACCACAAGCGTGTGTTAGACACTTTGAGTCCCATTCTTCAGCAGCGAGGACTCCATGAAGACGTGAACTGGCTTCAACAGGAGTGTTCACCAATGAACAGGGCTTGAGAATGGTGAGTTTACAAATAAATAAAAAATCCCGACTGCGTAAAAAGTACAGACGCCAGCAGGTCAAGCTATCCCAAACTGTCAAATTTTGCCAATTGAACATAAACCTTATTCTTTTGCAATAAAGTTGAAAAACTATCAAAGAAATTTGACAGATTGGGGTAGCTTGATGTGCTGGCCTCTGTACATGATCAATCCATAGATATAAAAAAAACCCAAGATGCAGTCTCGAACAAAAGCAACACTTAAAACTGTCCCCAATTATAAATAAATAAAATAAAATAAAATTCATTTATTTCAGGCAAGTTTTTTCGACGTACACCCATAGCATTAGAAAATAAAAAAAATAAATTAAAAGAAAAGAAAAAACAAATAAATCAAAATTAAATTTAAATTAAATCAAAATTAAATTAAATTTAAATTAAATTCGAAATTGATATTAAATTAAGTTATACGTATTATTATTATCATACAGATTGGTTTGCTTATAAATGTCAGGCAGGTTTATCTTATATTATACGTCAATGGTTATAATTATGATAAAACACATTCTTTTTTTGCAAATTCAACCTTACACGTATGACTTAAAGTGGATTATACAAAGCAATGTCCAAAAAGACTGATTGAAACATGACTGACGATACTATTTGACACCTTGCGCACATTGCGCACTATTTATGCGGACGTTTTTGACACGCTGATTGTGTTTCTTCGGTTTTTAACTGACTTCAAAAAGGAGGAGGTTATTAATTTGATATTTCAAAAATGGTTCCATTGATTTTCTTGCATATCAATGGACCAGCCTCTCTGTGAGAGGGAGAGGGCCGCAGTCTACCACGCGGGCCCAGTGCGGGTTGGTAGATGTCACATGTCTTCGAATTGTTGGTTCTAAGATATGCCTGTTTCCTCACGATGTTTTCCTTCACCGTTTTGTGAGCAGCACGCTTAGCATGACGCTTTGTATTTCTACGAAGAATAGACAGTGCTTTTTTAATACAAAGTGACATTTCGTTCCTACATTTTTATTATCGCAACGTAGATATCCTTCTACAATCTGTCATTTAGTCTTTCGTTTCTAACGATATTTGTCTAGGTCCATAAAAATATAGACTATTTCAGAAGAATATTTCTTCCCAAACTGTCAAAATCACACTGACAACAAAACTTTCTACTCGACGGCCACAAAGTATATACGATTATCTACAAAATCATGATTCGTTTAGAACGCTTAACTGTGCTAATGAATAGAAAAACATAGCTATCTTATCCTATTGTACATCATTTATTTAATAGTCATGTTTATTCTTCCGTCGACAAATCGGTGCTCGTGCTGAGCCTGCTGTGGTGATAAAATTATTTTCATAAAGTAAATTGCGTGTAGGGGTTCGAATCTACGGCCTACAACTCGTAAGTCGCTGACGTTATCACTAAAACACCACTGCTTCGGTTCTCACTTCTACTTTAGAACGTAATAAATTGAAATTAAATACAGTAATAAAATTAATTAAGTTCTAATTTTTTTCAGATGCTGTTCCATGATCTAAGTTATAATAAGAAGTTATACTTTTGTATTTGATATGCAGTACAATAAATACTTTATGCTTTTACTTGAGTTTGTTTTTTTTTTAATTATTGACCCGTTATTGGTTCAAACGGTTGCAATCTCCTGGGGGTCTAAAAAGGCCACTTTGGCAGAATCATAAAAGGATCATATTATGAATAATTGATTGAAGTTTTCAATGTTATATACCTATGTCTGTCTGTTTGCTCCAACTTTTCTCCGAAACGACGGGACCGTTTTTGACTACTTTCAGACGGGCTCGTATGCAGGGGCGGATCTTGAATTTGTGGGGCCCTGGGCTAATACTGATTAGGGGCCCTACCTAATTACTGAACCAATTGCCATTTTGTCAAAAAACTTTTCAATTCTAGATAATTTTTATTATTGACAATATCGTCTATTGTTTCCAGTTCGGTTGGGGGCCCTCTGTATCCACGGGGCCCTGGGCTGCAGCCCAAAAAGCCTTTAAGTAGATCCGCCCCTGCTCGTATGGCTGTCTGTTTGCTCCAACTTTTCTCCGAAACGACGGGACCGTTTTTGACTACTTTCAGACGGGCTCGTATATTCGTGGACAGAGTAAAAGAGTAGGCCCTCAATTCCCGAATGAACTTATTATAGCGATTATGTTACACACCTTCATGCAGTAAAGATCAACAATAATTCGGCCAAGGTCATCAAGCAGTCATCAAACAGTAAGGTCATCAATTAATCGGTAAGACGGATATCCTTTTTTTTTTTTTTTTTTTTTTGGGTGGGAAATCATCAAATAACTTCTCCCGCTCTGGGTGGAGCAGGAGGGCGTGTCAGACTTTTACTGACTAAAACCCACCCGTGTTCCTTCAGTAGCCCTAAGCCAGGGGCTGTGGTGTCTCTTTCGAACAAACCCGCACCCCTGGCAGGCATCGACCCTTGCGGGTCCCATCACTTTTTGTGCTGACATCTCTTTGAGGCGCGCGTGGAAAACAACGCGCCGTCGACTTGGGCTTGGTCCTTACCGGACAGCGAGCTACCCATTACTCGCCGTCCGCAAGCCCATGCCTACGGTGGCCGGAAATCGGCCTGGGATTCCCGACGCCCAGGGCGTCTCCGTATCCTGCGGCGGCTGGGGTCGCGAGGGCGCATATGCTGCCTCTCCCTCACGTGCGCCGCCTCCCTCTTCGCGAGCATCACTGCTTCGCTGAAGGAGGTGACGGCTCCCCATGCCCTCTCGCTCCGTACCATGGCCTGGACCAGGGCCGGACGCGAGAGATCGCCGCCGCCGATCGCCTCCACGAGGACACGGCGGTGCTCCGCCCAAGCAGGGCAGACCGCCACCGTATGCTCCACCGTGGCCTCAGTGAAAATTTCATTATTTTTGACCCAGGACCTCTAACACAAAAATGATTCCAAGTTACCCAGTTTCAGAAGAATGAAATAAAACAATGAAAATAGTTGCGAACTTATTTAAATATATTTATTTTTTAAACTTAATTTTAACAATAAAAAATCTAACAATTAACATCAATAATAATTTCACTATCTTCTCCGTTTTCTGTAGAACCTGTGAACAAAATTAAACATATTTCTGTGTACCTATCGTTTCTGAGCAACTGCGCTAAAGTACCCAGTGAAATTCAATTTTTCTTACGTTTTCTGCAATTTGTAGGTTGTAGGTATCAAGGTTCCGTGTGTTGGCGGACGTAAAAGAATTAGCACCATCCCATTTCTTCCCGTGGGTGTCGTAGGAGGCGACTAAGGGACTTACTAGAGAATGTGCAGCAGCGTTCTCTATGCATTTTACCACCATACTGCGATCGCCAACCCGCCTGCCAAGCGTGGCGATTATGGCAAAACCCCCCTTTTGGAAGAGGCCTATGTCCAGCAGTGGACGTATTTCGGCTGAAATGATGATGTATCTAATACCTTGAAACGAGCGATTCTTGTATCATCATCTGCCTAGCCTTTTCCCAACTATGTTGGGGTCGGCTTCCAGTCTAACCGGATGCAGCTGAATACCAGTATTTTACATGGAGCGATTGCCTATCTGACCTCTACAACCCAGTTACTGGGTAATACGATACCCCTTGGTAAGACTGCGTTGTCAGACTTTCGGGCTTCTCACGACCAGTAACGACTGTCAAAGATCCACAAATGACAGCCGGGACCAACGGCTTAACGTGCTTTCCGAGGCACGGAGGGGTCTTGGTATGTAAAGATGGTCACCCATCCACGGACCAACCGCGGCAAGTGAAGCTTAACCTGATCGATCGACCCGCGCAGCTTTTGTTACTTAGCCACAAGCCCCTCTACGAGCGATTCTTGTATATATACATATAATCTGAATCTCGGAAACGGCTCCAACGATTTTCATGAGTATGCAGGGGGTTTCGGGGGCGATAAATTGATCTAACTAGGTTTAATTTTTAGAAAACGTCAAACAAAAAAGGTCATTCAAATATTTTTGATTAAAATATGATTCGCGACCGTACAGAATCAGCATGTTGACTTGACTTTTTCATGAAATAGGCACTCAATGTGATTAATTTAATTTAGAAGGTCGTATTGATAGCTTTTGTGATTATAATAGGGTATTTTAGTATAGATATATGAGAAAAAATCATTAAATATATTATTGAGATAGCTTAGGCAAAATGCAGTCGGAAAATGTTAGTTTTAGTTCGTGAAAAACAACATAAATTTTAAAATTCAATTCAAAGATTTTTTTTTTAATCTGTTTTTGAACGCCATTACTCTGTAACCAGGCCATAAAACTAATTTAAAAAAAAACATAGTAGCCGCCATGTTATTACGACTTAAGGCGTGTCAATTGAACAACTTTGTACTTTTATTATTTTCGTAACCAAAGTAATTTTTATTGAAATATTATCTTACGTTTAGGGACAGCAAACCAACGATAAGTAGAATAATAACCCATTTTTTTATTTATAAACAATTATCGTACAAAATATCAGCGCATTTGTATATACAGCAAACTGACGTCATACCCACAGAGCAATATGGCGTCCAATTTTATGGCTCTAATAGATTAAATAAAAATGTGGTGGTTCATTAGCATTTTAAAATCTAATTAAGACGGTTTTCAAAAATGGGTGTAATACCCTGTTCTATAAAATAATACATGTACATGTTACGGTTACAAATCGTATTTTGTTCAACACACAACTTACACTGAGATGCAAATTGCAAAAATGTAAGAAAATTTAAATTTCGCGGTCTACCCTGCGACAATAAATATTTTAACTATTTTTAATACCTACAATTTTCTTCTTTCGATCTGATTTCTTTCTTTTAGTACTGTATTTTGTTCCGCCATCAATTCACATAGTTTCTGAAAAATATAAGTCATTATTAATTTCCTGTCACGTTGTTGTAGTGGTCGCAAGCTCTAGAGCTGAGATTATTTTCTTACCTGTAGAAGCGTATTTGTTTGATTCTGTACTTGTAACAAGTCCCCTTTAGGGAGTGGATCAGGGGCCAAATAACGTCGACGCCGACGCACAGCCAGATATTTTACCTGAAAATAATATTATTGATATCAGTTAACTACCTATATCAAAAAAGGAGTACCTAAATTATGGAGTGACGGTTGACTGGAGGAAACGGCTGATAAAATCAACATCAAGTCATTTAATCAAACTATGCTGAGAGTCAGCGCTTTTTGAACGTCAAAATTACATAAGACAGTACCCCGGCACGCCCGCCCTTCACCACTTCCTAGTGCTTTAGCTGGGAAGAAGAAGTGGCGCAACAAACTGTACAGCAGCACAGCTGTCTGTTATTTTAGAAGAACTTGATTCTATATACCGTTTTAGAGGTATGAGGAACAGGGTGTAAAGTTCACTCATACTTATGATGGTAAAGGAGGATCCTCCCACCAGACGGGTATTGTGTCTGGTCCGGGCAACTGCCCGACAGTTGATGTCAGGATTTTTGTACCTATCTGAGTGGCGTGGTAGACTCTGATTGCGCGATGTAGAATTGCTCAGTTAGTTCGCCTGTGGCATTGTAGATGGCGCCACTTTTCTTTTTGTGTTTTTCGATATTTGTTGCGAAGCATTTTTATTTGTAGTACCGCTACACCGTGACATTTTAATCGCCTTACAACGACAGCCCACTTCATGTATCTAATGACTACAAACCACAAAAAAAAAAAACAATCACGCATGCCGTAGTTTGAAACACCCTGTTAGGGAGATGGAATGAATGATGGAATTTAATGGTATGGGTATCTTCCAGTGGCGAAAGCACCATATAACACGATTCCTACCGGCTTCCCTCCGGTGATTCGCATCATAATCGGGTACAAAAAATTCAAACAGCGATACCGTAATGATCACTTTACGTCACGTAGCACCGCTTGATATGGACGAGAGCAAGCCGCTGTACAACGGGTTATGACAGAGACAGATATAGAAAAATGCGTCAGTGAGAACGAGATGGAGAAATATTGCACATCTCATTTAGTTTTCAGTTGTTCTATTTTATTGTATTTAATTCTTTACATTCCTATATTAATTTTAGAATGGCAGTAACTTATCTTTATTGATAAATCAGTAAACTAAAGCCGACTTTGCTTCGGCTTCTCTCTTAGAAAAATGTACACCTCGCCGCTGGTCTAGTATCTTCTACCGGTTGTACACGGAACAAATGTTTGTATGACCTACAAGTAGTTGTTCCTGGTCTGGCCGTTTGTGTATGTGAGTTTAAATGTTTGTCCCACAATTAAGGAGAACAAACCCACAATTAAGGAGAAATTCCGAGTGTGGGGCCACGCTTAGAAAAAAAAACATTGTTAACAGGATGTTTTATAATACTAAAGCATTATTTATTTTTCTCTGTACATATTTTATTAATAGTAATAATTTTTTAATAGTTCTTAACTGAATACATACTTCTGAGGGGCTTATGGCTAACTAATATCAGCCGCACTGGTCGATCGATCAGGTTAAGCTACGCTTACCGCGGTTTGTCTGTGGATGGGTGACCATCTTTACATACCCTGCTGTGCCTCGGAAAGCACGTTAAGCCATTGGTTTTGGCTATCATTCGTTGATCTTTGACAGACGTTACGGGTCGTCAGAAGCCCGAAAGTCTGAGAAACAGTCTTAGCAAGGAGTACCGTGAAGTTACTAGGTTTTGGAGGTCAGTTAGGCAGTCGCTCCATCCAGTTAAGACTGGATGCCAACCCCAATTTAGTCGAGAAAATGCTAGGCAGAAAATGATGACATACATACTTCTCTCATAGGTTTTATCTTCACTTTACACTCTGGTGGTATCTCCCGTCCTATTGTGTCAAGCACCTTTATCGTTGACTCTGATACAAGGGGAGGGTTGTGATCATTCTCCTGTTTGACAGATGTCGTGGCGGATATGTCTGCTTGTTCTTTACGTGCCTTCCTTTTTATGTCGCGCCATGTCTAGAAAGGTAAGGAACAAAGCTGTATAAAAAACGATTTGTTTCCGGAATCAGGGACATAGGACTGCATTTGCATTCACTCACCCTCACATTTACACATTCACACACTCTCATAGTCACACACTCTCACATTCACACACTCTCACATTCACACACTTGCACATTCACACATCCTCGACGTTGCATGCCTGCGTGCATGCTGTACTGCATGTTTAGCTTTATTATTTCTCTTTTTATTCTTTATTTTTACTACAACTTTTCCCTTTACTTAAGATACATATATTTGCATAAAACAAGTAAAAGATATTCATTTAAGTTATGGAAGAGTGGAGTCTCATGACACTGGCTTATCTGCTTAAAAGGCTCCAATCACTAGTTGTTAAAATAATAAAGCATTTTTAATTTTTCATTACACTATCAAGGAATAATGGACAGTATTTTAAGCAGTGCTTGAATGGAGACTGAGGAAACCGTTGCCCATGTGCTCTTTGAATGCAAACCAAGATAAGTACAGAAACCCTCTGGGCACCCAGATCTTACACAGATTTTTTTAACAGACCAGACCATCTAATCAGCTTCTGGAGGGAGTTGGGTTGATTAGAATGACAACTGACGGCTGCCATGGTCCACATGAAGGACAAAATGTGGCAACCAAATCCTCTAACATAGATCATCAACCACAAAAGAGAGAGTGGGGCAGTTTTAGATGAGGAAGGAGGTAGCACAGAATGGTAACAGATGCTAAGAATGAAGGGATTCCTTACACCAGCAGTTGACAGCACTGGCTACAACTTACGTGTTCCTAGATCAAGACGCGCGGCAGCAGGTCATGCAAAATTAACGCTAAAAATATTGTGATTTTGTGAACTGATTAGGATGAAATTTGGCACAGATATTTTATCACCAGGATTAACACATAGGATCTGCCAGAGGTGAAGGTTGTTCGAAAGAGATACCGCCGCCTGTAGCACACAGGCAACTGAGGAAACAAGGGTGGTTTTTGTCAGTAAAAGTCTGACACGCCCTCCTGCTCCACCCAGAGCAGGAGAAGTTATTTCATGATTTGCCACACTCAAATAAAAAAAACAAGATGTTTTTTATCCCGGTGGTAATAAATAACAAAAAATTACATGATATTAAGAGCATTCATTCCACGCGGGCTGGCAACAACGCATTTATAGTAGTTTTTCGTGATTATTTCATTAAATACAAACAAAAGTACAATTTTTTTTCAGCCAAGCACTAGATATTCTGTATTTATGATTATTTTTAACATTTACTCTTTAATAAAAATATTTAATCATACTAAATAATGCAAACAGAAAATAATTGACGGTATGTCGATTTTTGTAATTAAATGGCAAAATCACTGCAAAAAAAATAGCATACAAACAAAAAAATACCAATGATCTAGTGCATGGCTGAAAAACATGTTTACTTTTGTTTGTATTTAATGAAATAATGGCGAAAAACTGCTATAAATACGCCGTTGCCAACCCAAGTGGGATGAATGCTCTTAAGCACTTACTTATTGGTTTTCAAAAAGTTTTAAGAATATTATTTGAGTATTACAAAACAAGGCATTCTAACATAGTAATTTGCCAAATAATTACTATTATTATTACTTATATAATGGGCTGTTACTAGCCTGTTTCCACTGCTCAATGGACTTGTCAGGCCCATGCTGTTTCAGTAAGCCGCGAAGATACGTCCACTCTTCATCAATACTCTTTATGCCGAGTGTTGCATCGTAAACAGAGTTCGCAAAGTTCTTGTGAGTAGACATGTAGTTTACTAAGAAGTTTATTTGGGCGCTTGTGCTCCTGAGCCTGTAATGTAAGAAATATGATCCTAAAATATGCCGATGCCTAATTTTTGAAACAAAGTAACAAATATATACTCATAACTCGAAAACAAACTTGTTAAAAGTCGAGTGGACCAATAGTTCTCGATGAACAATAACTTACAGCTTTTTGGGTTCCATTCTTGCTGTTGTTCTTATAAAATCTAAATTGTTTATTTACTTTTTTCGTTGCAATCACTTTTGACAACCTTTTGGAATTTGACGTCTGTCATGTGTCAAATGTAAGGGCGCGTTCAATTATTTAGTTGGGTCACTATGATACCGTAGAAGGCACCCCTCGGAATCGTGGAACTGATGAGCCCAACGGTCGGCAAGACAGAGCATAATATTATAAACGGGAAATCGGCAAGCAAGGCACACCATGTACAGACGCCAGCACATCGAGCAAATCCAAACTGTCAAATGTTCTCAATTGAACATAAACCACATATGATTCTGTTATAAAGTTAATTAAAGAAATTTGACAGATTGGGGTAGCTTGATGTGCTGTCGTCTGAAACAGGAGTACATGTGTTCTGTAGTCTGAACTCGTCTGTAATAAGTTAATAACCAACCCTACAAATCGCCATTATCAACAGCATTAGGTACCTAGGCAGACGTACGACTTGCTCTTAGTTGACGATATTTTTTTAAATATTATTCGATAATGATGTTCTCACCACTATGTCACAAAAGGATTAGTAATTACATAAATAAATTGCACACATTAAAATGTATACCTGCCCGGTTTTAAACCCGCGATCTCATGGGCATTACAATCGGGCGACCACTCAACCATGCATGATATAGTGCAAACTTATGTGTTTTAACTGCCTGAAAATTTTGTTTCACTGCAGAATCAATTAATTTAATGTGCCACATAATCTAACTTTTAAATCTAGATATCCAATGAGCCAATACCATAACACACAGTAGGAATAGGTTTCTTATTCACATTTATTACTTTGTTTGCACTGTTGACCAGAGAACATTTAGGAGCTTATGCATGAAGTAATAGAATAGCAAAATCTTTGAAAATGATCCATAAAACTTCTAGCTCGACAGTCGCGCCCGCTGGCAGTTCGTGAACGTGATTGGTTTAGACCAGCCCAGACAGCAAGTCCCCACGTAAAAATGAACATGGCCGGTATTCCTGTGATAGTCGTGTATTATGCTATAAATATTATTTTGCTTGCTTCGTTCTTGAGTGGCCTGAAGCACTAATGATGACCATGAGGTTCCTGGGGCCGATGCCCGGGTCGGGCAGTAGTGTTGAGTTTTTCCAACTGGAATATCTCAGTAGCACCCCCGAGTCCCTCCACACTACATTGGTCTCAAACATAACTGCTAAAATGTGGGTGAAGATTTATGGAAAAATATAACCTATGTTCAAAGCAATACAGTTCAAATTTATACAGTCACCTCTGCTGGTGAACTTTCTCCTTCTGAGAAACAAAAATTAAATGATACTGTTTCACTCTTTGAAGATATTTCTTATGAAAAGAGAGGCTTAGGTCTTACTCATCTCGTTCAATATAAAATTAATCGTTACATTTGGCCACCACCACCTCTGGGTGAAATACAGGCGTGATGGTACCTATGATGTTTGTATGAAGTGGGGCCAGCAGGACTGAAGGCATATTTACCAATCCACCTTTGTGATATTTTGGTACAGTCGCCAGCCGGTCAAGCTATACCAAACTGTCAAATTTTCCCAATTGAACATAAACCTTATGACTTTGTTATAAAGTTGAAAAAATATCAAAGAAATTTAACAGATTGGGGTAACTTGATGTGCTGACCTCTGTACTACATTTACCCATTCACTTCGCTGTGGAGTCTTCTTTCAACTTGCCCGATGAGAGAATGAGATAGCAGGAAAATAAAGCAGGTATAAATAATAAACTCACATAGTACAAATGATATTATATTTATGAAATAACTACCTAAGTTATGAATAAGTAAGGCAAAATTGATTTTTATTTCACAATGGCACTGTCACTCTTCAATTGACATTACTGTAAGCGCTTTTATTTTACATTGATTCGTATCAATATGAACTTAAAACTAAAATTGTAATTACGCTCCCGGACTCTGAAATCAAGCCACCGTGCATTTTCAGACAGGTTAGGTCAAGAAAACAAAATATACTGGCCATCATTAGTGTCGTTATTGTTCAGTAGGCCAATTCTCGTAATTAAAAACGTTCACAATCTAATCGCAGTCTCATCTCAGCGACAATCAAACGTCAAAAAGTTGTCAAAAATGTATGGAAACTCGCGGTTTTTTTGACAGATTGAGACTGAGATCAGATTGTGAACGTTCTTAAAATTACGAGAGTTGCCCCTCAGATTTTAATTGTACCTTTTTACAAAATAATGCAGGGTTGCTCTAGTTCGGCGTGCGAGAGTGTATACATATAGGGAAGAACATTTATTTCTATTTTGTAGAAAAATTATTATTCTAAACTTAAAATTATAAAAGTCATGAAGCGATTTTTGTATCGATGCAATTTCGGTTAGAATTGCTTCAATACAAAAGAAAATAAATATACAATAATGAGTTGTGGTAAAATATTTGTACAAAATGCAAATGCAAAATTTGTACTATACCTAATTACTTCTAATATTTAAAACTACGGTTTCATTTTCTATCACTTCTGCATCGATACGAAAATCATTTCATGATACATTGGTTTCAATTTTAATATTCCCTGTAAATTGAAATCGGCGAACTTAATCGAATCGAATTTGATTCGAATATTCACCAAATTAACATTGTTTGATTCGATTTGATTCAATCTCCAGTGTGGTTAGTAAACCTGTAGATAAGTAATTATCTAGCTGTATTTTTTTTAACTACAAAATTGAGATTAACTTTATCAATTTGGTGTTGCAAGTTAGCAAAATACATATAGGTATTTTTATGTACAATATATTTTGATCGACAAATGAAATGACCAACAATTTCATTTCTTTTTTTTTTTTTTGCAATGCAGATAACATATTTCGCGAGCCATTTGAGTATGTAGAAGAAATATAATTTCTCATATATTTTTATTTTAACATTTGTTTTTTTTTTTTTTGCAATAAGGCATAAATACTGCAACAGTGCTTAAGCACTTTTAACGGGGCTCTAAAAATTAAATATTAATAAAACTTAATTTATTAGTATAAAAATTATTTAATGAGGTCCTCAAATTCTATATATCACATCTATTGTATATAACACCCGACCCATAATATTACTAACTTAAATAGTTTTAAAATGTTGATCAAAATGGCTACAAAGCCCAGGACTCCATACAGTGTACCCACATCCAGCACGGGCAATTTGGAATGCCGGCATTAGGATATCTGCTAATATAGATTACTGGTTTGATAATCAGCATAAGGTTCCCACTGCTGGGACACAGGAGTGGGAATCTATCACGCGAACTCATTGCGGATTGGTAGATGTCACATGTCTTCGTTGGACATTTTTTGGTTCCAGGACATGCCGGTTTCCTCACGATGTTTTACTTCACCGTTTTGAGAGCAGTGGTGATGAAATAATTTACACAAAGTAAAGCGCCTAGACAGGCGAACCCAGGCGGGTTCGAACCTATGACCTACAGGTTACAATACGTACGTCGCAGCCGTTACCACTTCTCTAATCACTGGTTTGCTAAGAACAAATAGCAATAGCCCAAAAAAACATCAGACAAATGCAAAAAACTAAAATCTCAATCCCTTTCATTTGACAGTCCAAGTGAATGTCCAAATCATTCGATTGGTTTTGTACTGTCACTTGAAAGCGATTGTAAGACGCAACGCAAAGAAATCGCGAGTTGGTTGAGATATCATTTAAATTGTAGCACATTATCGACATTTTAAAACTATGTCTCTTATAAAAATACGATTCAAATAGATACAATTTGACACTTGGACACAGACACTGAGATGTACAATTGTGACAGATGAGGTCTTAAAATTGTTCCCTAGATAAGTTGATTGCATTGCGAGGAAAGTCAATTGACTAAATTACAGACAACAATGAGGGTTTCCATGAAAATTTACGCCACTAGGTGGCGCCACGTAGACAAGGGTACTTGCATTTCGACAATGAATTCTTTTTCCTACTGATATTAAAGAAAAATGCTGATTAATGTGAAAATTTCTGTTTGGATTTTTTGATGTTTGTTACTCAATCACGCAAAAACGGCTGAACGGATTAGGATGAAACTTGGTACATAGATAGTTTATTATAACCTGGATTAACACATAGGATACTTTTTATTTCGGTAGTACGTGTCAATGGTATAATTTTCGACCTTATAAAATTAACCCGGTATGATGCCATTCATGATTCGTTTCATTTAGTCACATGTAAAGAAAATATTGGAGCTTTGACTCTTTTGACAAGAGCCCGGACTTGACTTCTCAGTGCTGCCACCTAGTAAACGTCATTTCAGAAAACCCTCATTAATTCAGATCCCCGGAAGATGACGTAACGTGACGTAATGACAATGAAACTTTTAGTGTGTCTCGTAGTGTCCTACATACGATTAATTAATGTTGTGAATGAATGTATGAATGCCTGCAACTTGCTTGGACATAAACCTATTTTTTTAGGGGGATACGTGACAACTGGGTTGCGGAGGTCAGATAGGCAGTCGCTCCATGTAAAATACTGATAGTCCGCTGCATCCGTTTAGACTGGAAGCCGACCCCAACATGGTCCTTTTGTAAAGGCTAAATATGCCGCGAAGTATTAGGAAAAAAAAGTTCAGGGCTCAAGATGTAAAAATTAAACTTAACGGAATATTGCTACTAAAACTATTGTAGATGTATATTAACCTATTAATAAATACTTTTGAGACTGAGACGCTTATCCGGGAAATACGAATCGGCCTGAGGCATCATAATCGGTTCGAACTTTGCGCAGAATGCTGCGCAATAACATTATTTAGGAACCAAATGGTGACAGCACACGAGTGTGATTGGAATCTCATGCGTGAAGTTCGGAGAGCCTCCGCCCATATCTGCTATGATTCAGCAGGGTATTGTAACTGCTATAAGCAGGGTAGCGATGAAGTTAGAACATAAATTGAAACCACGTTATCTACATAACATATTTTTAACATACACAAATAAAATAATTAATAACAATTTACCCCGGCGAGCATGAGCCAGGGTATCTCATACCCTGGTAAAATTTAAAAATAGTGTATATTTTAAACCGGCGTTAATGAGCCAGGGTATCTCACACCCTGGTAATTTTTTAAAGTAGTGTATTTTTATCCAGCCGAGCATGAGCCAGGGTATCTCATACCCTGGTAAAATTTAAAAGTAGTGTATATTTTAAAATTTTAGCCGTGAGACCTTCTTTTTCTTTTTAGTATTTAACAATATTAATCTTTTTTTTTTTTGATTATTTGGTAACATTACCATAAAAGTTTGTGTTGAATTATTATTGTTGATACCATAGCCCCACGCGTGTCTAGTGCCTTTAATAAGGGTGTTTTTTTTCTTGCCAATTTTTATGCTGTTTATTTTGTTTGAAGAATACAGTTTTCTATGTTGTGTAAAATTGATAATTTTCTTATTTTAGCAAACTGATAACAACATGTTACCGCTGTACTATTTCATGTTATAACCTCATCGCCACCAGTAAATACATATTTTGTATTAATAAATAATTTTTGTTCATTTCATAATGATTTGTAACGATAATTTACTTAATTTATGACAATTTACAAATTATATCGGTTTAGAGATGTAACATAACATAAACCGAAAGTAATCGATTATCGATTCTTTTCTGGGAATAACAATTATCGATATCGATATTTCGAGTTGTGTTTTTTTTATGTGCAATGAAAACAATTTTATTAAACAGTATTTTAATGTTTGAATGAAAGCTATTCAAATTGTGACAGAAAGCTTTAAAGATTATTAATAATTTAAGAAGTACAAATAGAAAAATTATATTGTTCAATAAATTAATTTGTTATTACGCAATAAGACACGAGACATGTAAAAATAACATAACTGCAGGCTTTGCACGAGCACCGATTTGTAGACGGAAGAATAGACATGACTATTAACTAAATGATGTACAATAGGAGAAGATAGCTATATTCTTCTAATTAACTAACACAGTTATGCGTTCTAAACGAATCATGATTTTGTAGATAATCGTATGTACTTTGTGGCCGTCGAGTAGAAAGTTTGTTATCAGTGTGATTTTGACAGTTTGGGAAGAAATATTCTTCTGAAATAGTCTACATATAAAAAGACCTACACAAAGATCGTTAGAAACGAAAGACAAAATGACAGATTGTAGAAGGATATCTAGGGGGCGATATAAAAATGGAGAAACGAAATGTGACTTTGTATTGAAAAAGCACTGTCTATTCTTCGTAGAAATACAAAGCGTCATGCTAAGCCTGCTGGAGACATGTTGGTGTACTATAGGTATACCTCTGCTTAACCCTTCGTAAAATACGGGCATGATGTTAGGTTATAAAGATATCATTTTTTTTACGTTATAACGTTGAAAAAAAAAATTGAACGTTGTTATACATTTTTGATTTATAAATCAAAAATTTATAAAAAAATTCATTGAAATAATTTAGTTAAAAATTCATATAATTTCAAATTCTGAATACTTGTTTGTTATTGGTTCAGTAAATGATACATTTATAAGCAACCCATTCTTTTTATTTAGTAAGTGCATGGGTTGTGGAGGTCAGATAGTTAATGGCTGCATGTTCGGTAATCAGCTGCATCCGGTTAGACTGGAAGCTGACCATAACATAGTTGAGATAAGGCTATATGAGGCATATAATAATGATGATGATTTAAAAATATTCTATAATTTCTTCAAACATTTCAAATCGAATAATGTAGGCATTTATAATAATAATAAAAATGTTTTTATGACATAATACTGGGATTATGCTATAATACACAAATTATAAAACTTATGTTTTAAAATATTGCTATAAGTAAGTAAATATGATTCCATAATTTTATGTGGATTTTGTAAATTATATTTAATAATGATCTTAAAATTCTATTACTCGTATATAACGTTTTGTTTCGTTCCCATATTAGGACATTCCCTATGACCGGTCATTGGGAAGGACCTTTATCCAGCAGAAGACGCATATATGAGATGCCTAGATCCAGACACCGGTTTCGTATAATGTATACGTTTTAAGGAAACGTTGACTTATAAAATAATGATAACCAGCAATATTAATAATATTTTCTATGATTATAAAAATATACCCATAATTATATTTCCTCGCTTTTAATCGTGTGTTTTATAATATTTCTGTCCGATATATCTTAGCTGTTGGCGATATTTCGCCGAATTTAATTTATATAATTTTTTGAGAACCTACCACAAATCGACTTTTTGTTTTCGGAAAAATTGTTTCAACAGATTTCGAGAAAATTGCGGACAGACAATCTCAAAGACTCGAATATGGAACATCTTTTTTTGTAGCGGGAGAAAAATTCAGGTACAACCCTCTTTCTAAAACGAATTAAATTTTTCGGCTCATTTTTTTATGCGACTAACTCTTCTATGGTGTTCTCGATTTGTCGTACTAACTTGAATTTTCGGACAAAAGAATATCATTCTTTTTCTTGAGTTTTATTTTCATATTTGTGGTAGCAACCCCATTTAATTTTCTACACCATTATACTTGCTAAGACATATTGGACATTTTAATGCATACGCCTATTTTGAAGTGACAGAACCGCCCTCCAGGTATTTGTGTCAATAACTCTTAGACTTCCGAATAGTTCTTACGTATACTGCTTTTGCAATTTAGTTGTCAAAAATACCAACAAATATGGAAAAATAACTCTCGATTCTCACACAAAGTTCAATTTGCGACACAACTTCAAACATCTTGACGACTTATTCTGAAAGCAAAGTATTGCTTTATTTTTATTTTTTTTATTTTATTATATCATATTTTTATTATTTATTATTATAATATTAATTTTTATTGCTCAACTTAAAATAAAGGAGTGTAAATAGTAATTTACACTCCTTTATTTTAAGTTGAGATTTGTTTAAAAGGAAATACATCAAAATTGGAAACAAGTTTTTGAATGTAGAATAGGGGAATCCAATCAGAGTTAAAAAAAGAATTAACGACACAAACACACAACCTCGCTTTATATTACGCTTTCACAGCTGCACTGTCTGACTTCTTTTCCGCTAATCTTCTTCGCCTGTATATAAAAGGAACGAAGCCCCACAGCGCAGCTCCAAATATCAAAACAAATCCTAATGTTACAAATAAAGATTTATACGATTTCGTATACTCAAACCAGAACCCACATATAGGGGGCCCAACTAACTGTAGAATACCATTAACGAATAAACTAATTCCGTACGAAGACATCAGTCTTTCGGTACCGAGCATTTCTGTCATAACTAGTGCTGTGACACCCACGTTGATACCAGAAGCGAGGCCGAAAATAGAACAGAACGCCGAAATCGCTGAATAACTCGACACTAATGGCATCATCGAGAGACTGATACCAGATAATAAAAGACCGAAAATAAAGAAATAACGTTTAGGTGTCAATACTACGTCTGATAATGCGGAGCCCCCGATTCTGCCGACCAAATCTAAGGCCGAAATTATGGAAAGAAGATAAGCGCCTAAAGACTTATCGAAGCCGCATTCTTTAGCGTAAGAAGGAACTAAAATAATAAAGTTTGTATACGATATCGCAGACGTACAGTTTGATATTAATATTACTAAGTAGATAGGATCTTTTAACAAGTTAACGTCAAAATATTTGCTTGGTTCCTTTTTGGAGTCGTCTTCCTTCGCTCGTTTTTTGCAACCGCAGCAATATGAAATGGGAGCTAAACTGTCTGTTACAGATTTTAGGCTGAATTGAGAAGCAAACTCGCTTGGTTTCTCAAACGCTGAGAGCGTAGAACCATGGAAAGGAGTTGACATATACTGAAAACTAGACGTTGAAGGACTGCGCTTCGGCGTCTTAGGAACCCCTAACTTCTTACCGAAAGCTTCCTGAGAGTTCACCCTACTGCTTCGCCCTTCAGGCACAGATTCTAACAAAGAAGGATTGCTAGGCAGATGATTTTTACTTGATATGTGTTGGAGACCATGTCGTGACGAAACCGGTGTCGATTTTCGGTTGCGGTCTCGGTCTCCGTCTTTCGATGTGACTTGTACAGCACTAGCTGACCTTGCGAAGTCCAGCTTGGAGTTTTCATCGAGATTTACGTTCGATTGGTTTTTGAAGATCGGGGGGGAACCGTTGGGGTGCTTGTCTGGAGTCGGTGTTGGATCTTCCGGGGTGAAAACTAATTTGGGGTTGTCGGAATCTTCTAATTCACCGTCCTCTTCGATGAAAGGCTCCAGCTGAAATGGAAAAGGATTTAATGTTACTTTTTATTTTTTTATAGTCACATGCAGCCATGCATATGTATATGCATAATGTACCGCTAGGATTCAGGCCTCCTCGCTGTGAGAAGGCGTGGCTTAGTGCGGGTTGATGGATGTCGACATGTCTTCGAATTTTTGGTTCTAAGACGTACATCCCGGTTTCCTCACGATGTTTTCCTTCACCTTTTTAAGAGCTGTGGTAATGGAATTAAATACACAAAGTAAAGTACCTGTCCGGGTTCGGCCTCACGACCTATAAACACGTAATTCGGGGCCGAAACCACTGGGCCACCACTGCTCTTAAGCTCTCTTTTTATGGTGTTGTAGTGTTTTTGGTATGTGGCGAAATTACGAAAGACTTCAGTATAATGCTTAGAATTTAGAAGTAATGAATTAACAAATGATTTATTGTACACCAGGTGTAGTATTTTTTTTTTTGCACTAGAGTACATTTTTTATGAAGTAATAGCAAAAATTACATTTGGAGTCTCATAACAGAGGCTTATCTGCTTAAAAGTAGGCTCCAATCAATAGATCGTTGGTATTTACTAGTTTGTATGCAATGTTTTTAGCTACCGTCAATTACGATTAAATGTTTTTATTACAACGATCTAGTGTTTGGATGAAAAAAAATTGTACTATTATTTATATTTTATGAAATAATCACGAAAAACCACTATAAATGCGAGGTTGCCAGCCCGCGCCGGATTAACGCTCTTAAGTTGATTATATCACTTCACTGGCTCATTCCGATCCAGCTGTCCCTTGTTGACTTCTTCCAGGGACGCCCTAAGCCGACGTCCATAACCCACAGGGGGTGCGCTTAGCATGTAGTCACAAGTAGTGATTAGCGACTGTTTAACCATACATTTTTGACATTTAAACATCTTTTAACTTTAAGCAGCGTTTATAAATATAAGGATTAGTTTTGAAGCCCTGGATGGAGGCCTTAATTTAAGGAGGCACCGACAGACAAGCCCGGTACAGCCAACAACCTCATAGGCAGACCTGCGATATGCCATTCCCAAAAATAAAAACACTGGCTGCCTACCACATCAAGCGCAGTGCAGACCTACTTCACATTATCTGTTTCCCGCCATTCCTCGTGACTGACAGATGACATTAGTGACAGCAGCTGCCACCTCTTGTGTCAATGAGACAGTGTTTACATATCTATTAAATAGATACACTAGACTTACTTTCATATATAACGTTTCAATGACGTCATTCGGCCGTAAGCTTTGCGCACGCTATATGGCGGTGGCGGCCACCGCTTTCCAAGGAAATCCTAGCTTAAGATGAAGAAAGATTTGAACGCTTTTTGTAACATTGCAAAAATAAAACACGATATTACAAAAAATACATAATTTATTTTTAAAAATACATTTAGTTACTTACCAACTAATATTTGCTACTTAATACAAAATTAACATTTAACAGTAAGTATAAAAACTAGTTTTATTGTAAGAAAATTCATTTATTTTTATTTGGAAATTATAATTATAATAATTGGAAAAATAAAGGAATGAATATAATAATAATGAATTAAAACATTAAACTTATTTTTAAGCAATTTTGAAATACTTAGGTAAGTAAACACTACTTAATTTTAGCTAAAAATTAAAGAAAAAAATATTTGGCAAGAAGTCATCAATGGGAAGTACAATTTTTGTATTTTTCTTATTAATTTGCCATTTGCTTTGTTTTTTTTTTTTTCAAATTATTTTTAAAAAAAAATATCGATCATGAAATGCTCACTCTCCCGAACTGTTTAATCGAGACACCGTGCATCTCTACATCCTCCTACTTTTAAAATATTATACATGTTTGTATATTTAGGTTTTTGTATGTTTGTTCCTCAATCACGCAATAACGGCAGAACGGATTTGAATCAAATTTGGCATACATATAGATTTTAACCTGGAGTAACACATAGGATACTTTTTGTCCCGGTAATACGTTTCCGTGCGATTATTTTTGGCCTCCACTCGGGCGAAGCCGATGGCAAAAACTAGTTTAAAATAGTCGAACATAAAAAAAAAATGAGGAGGCAAATACAAAGTATTCGTAGTTTTGATGACAACATCACTGGCCATCATCGTTCCTAATTTGAATTCAGAATCATTTAAAAGTTTTAGACAATTAGACAAATACAAAAAGTGGAGGGTACCTCCATTTAGAAGTCCGGGAGTGTATTTTAATGAATCTGTGTTATTTAATAGTTCCATAAGTACAGTAATTTAAGATTTATTATGGGGCTGAAAGTTATTGCGTCCTTTTAAACCATTATTGCTTGGTTTCAAAAATGGACAAACTAAAAAAAAAACTAAGCTCAAAATAGCATAATCAGCCTATAACGTCCCCACTGCTGGGACATAGGCCTCCCCTCTGTGAGAAGGGTGGGCCGTAAACCACCACGCAGGCCAAGTGCGGGTTGGTAGATGTCACATGTCTTAGAATTTTTGATTCTAGGACATGCCGGTTCTCTCACGATGTTTTCCTTCACCATTTTGAGAAACACTACTTACTTCGGATCAAAACACACAAAAAAACGTTATACTATTTAGTAAAAAAAAAGAGCCAGATTAAAATAAATACCTAGGTTTAAAATAATAAATTAAATTAATAATTTTCAAAGCCTCTTAAGGTAACTTTTGTTCATTTTAACTAATAAATAATAATAATAATAATGGGAAGATAATATAATTTTAAATAAATAAAAATATTAAAATAATTTATAAAATATACAAGTCAATTAATTTGATTCTATTGTGCACCAACAAAACGATTGCTATCTTTAAACAACATAATATCACGCCTTGTTTTCCGAAGAGTTGTGCAGGCAGAGGTGTGGGTACACCTCTGCCTGCACAACTGTAGTACAATAGGGTATTTTACTATATATGAGAAAAAATCTAAAAATATATTATTGAGATAGCTTAGACAAAATGCAGTCGGAAAATATTAGTATTTCAGTTCATGAAATAACAAAATAAATTTTAAAATTCAATTTAAAGATTTCAGTTTTTTTTTTTAATGTTTTTGAATACCATGAAATAGTCGTCATGTTATTACGTCATACCGCTGTTTATACTAATCAACTGAACAACTTTGTACTTTTATTATTTGCGTAACCAGTTTTTTTTTGAAGTGTTATCTTACATTCAGGAACAGCAAACTAACGATAAGTAGAATAATAGCTCATTTTTAACCTACTTCAAAAAAGGAGGAGGTTATATGTTCCACCGAACGTATTTTTTTTAATGTTAGTATGTTCCCCGATTGCTCCCTCATTTGTGGACCGATTCTCATTTTTTTATTTTTTTATTATACACATTTATCATAAAAAATATCAGCGCATTTGTCTATATAGCAAACTGACGTCATACCCAGAGCAATATGGCGTCAATGCGTCGTTAAATTACGCGCGAAATTTGAAAATGTAAAATTTTAATGTATTTTTATGGCACTAATCGATTCAATAAAAATGTTGTGTTCCTTTTAGTGGTTTCTTAGCATTTTAGAATCTAATTAAGACACTTTTGAAAAATGGGTGTAATACCCTATTCCCCAGTTATTTTTAAGTCTCATGTAACAGGGGGCGAGCCGATTGCCATCAACTGAGCACAGATCACTCTGGGCTGGTACTGAGATATTCCAGATTGAAAATCCAATAACAGATTACCCGTCCCGGGAACCGTAATCCAGAACTCATGCTTAGTTGCACTTGCGACCACTACACCAATGAGGAGGTGACCGACATTTGTTTATGATCGGTGAAACGAATTTGAACATTAAATTTTTCCATATCAAAAAAGCATATTACAATATAAAAGACTACGTTGAAGACACGGAAGTTTGGCATTAATTCCTTCTGCACATGTGGCTTCCCTGGTACCTCATTAACAGCATAACTATGTGGAAAGTCTATTAACAGCTCCCAAATTACAATGTTAATTTTTAATCTTTTACATTATCTGACATATTCTCGTCATTATACATCAATTTTAATATCGACTGTTTATTATTTATTGTCATGGAAATCATGTCACTTGGTTTAAATAGGTTCATTTTATTTATGTAGATTCTTTTACATACTGTGAATGAGAGAACGTTGTAAGTCTTACAGACTGTAGATTTGTAGACGACTTTCTATTCTGTATTTTCATTCCTCTAAGTACCTGGTACTTATTGACAGGCCTGCACTGTCCTCCCATACCTATTATCACTGTAATTTGAAAACATTGTAAGAGCCAATTATTTTTAACAGAGTAACCGTGGAGTTTCTTGCCGGATCTTCTCCATAGGAAGCGACAAATTGGAACCGTGCACCTAGCTTCTGACGTTTCATAAGTGCCCATGCAGGTTTATATGATATAAAATATTTTGATTTGATTTGAACACCAATTAAAATTAAGACGGTATAACATGACGCTGTCCTTTTTTTACACTATAAAACAAAGTCGCTTTTCGTGTTTGTACGCTTAAAACTTATAAACTACGCAACGGATTTTAATGCAGTTTTCATCAATAGACAGAGTGATTCAAGACGAAAGTTTTTATGTACAAAACACCGCCCTCCGCGCGGGCGACGCCGCTGGAAAAAGCTACTATATGACAAAGATAGCAACACACTAATGTTAGTTTAGTTGGTACACATGAGAATTAATTCCAATACAGGATGGTCGATACTTTTTACCGAACCACCCCAGTAAAAAGGTATGTCCTTGTCACGAGAAGCTATAAATGTATTTCTCAAATAAGAACAACAACAAGAACTTCTACCAAATTACGCAGCGACAATAGGGTATTTTCCAATTTGATGAAAACTATTTTAATATGAAGATTGGGACGATATGTTTAACAGAAAAATAAAAATAAATTTATTTCTATCCATTTTCTCAATTAAAAACGATTAAAATCAAATTTATTTTTCGTTGTTTTGAATTTACCGCCCAAACGCTCCTTACGATGACTTTTATCACGTGACATGTGACGTCAGCTTTTTGCAAATGGCACCGGTACAGCAGTTTTAGAAGTATTTATGCACAGAGGCACTGCGCACTAGTAATATCACTGTCTATCAATATAAAATCTTGATAATAGTAAACTCAACATTCACTTGTTTACTTACTAACTACTTTTGTTTACACAAAGTTGACGTCACGTGATAAAAATTCATCGTAAGGAGCATTTTGGCGGTAAATTCAAAACAACGTAAAATAAATTTGGTTTAAATCGTTTTTAATTTAGGTACTTCTATTTTTCTGTTACATATTTCCTCCTAATTTTCAAATTAGAATAGTTTTCAATAAATTGGAAAATACCCTATTCAATCAACACCAAATAATCCCAAATTCAATCAACTCAAAGTAACATACGTGTAATACGAAACTAACGAGCTATTTCACTTGGTCGGGTTATATTATATTTTGGCGATATAAAGCGCTGAGGTCTAATGTTTTGTGGTACTGGAACGCGTCTGACTCATGTAACGTAAACATTTGAACCCCTGAATGTGAGTTTACAAAATAGCTTCTCGTAATATGATTTCGCCAGTAGGAACGGGTCTTATGGGCCATGTACCCGATACATAAGAACAATATAAATAATTATAAACGTCACGATTGTAATAGACAAAGCATAGCCTATAACGTTCCCAATGCTGGGACACATGCCTCCTCTCTGTGAGAGGGAGAGGGCCACGCGGACCCAATACGGGTTGGTAGATGTCACATATCTTCGAAATTTTTGGTTCTATATACATAATATAATTAAACTACAAACCATATAATGAAATTAATTACGCGTGCCTCAAAGAGATGTCAGCACCAACTGGTGGGGTCCGCAAGGGCCGATGCCTGCCAGGGGTGCGGGTTGTTCGAAAGAGATACCGTGGCCCCTGGCACACAGGCAACTGACGGAACACGTGTGGGTTTAGTCAGTAAAAGTCTGACACGCCCTCCTGCTCCACCCAGAGTGGGAGAAGTTATTTGATGATTTCCCACACTCAAAAATATTCCTCAATATAATTAAAATCTTATAAGTTGAAAATGCTTTATAATTCGGACTAAAAAGGTAAATAAATTCGTTTGTAATTGTCAAATATATCTACATAACATGACGCCTTGTTTCCCCGAAGGGATCTACAGGTACCTATAGTACACCAATATTTCGCCAGTTCTGTTTAAGTCTCATGTAATAGGGGTCGAGCCTATTGCCATCAACTGGGCACAAATTACCCCGAGTTGCTACTGAAAAATTCTTGATAGAAAACCCAATAACACTTTGCACGACCCGAGTATCGAACCCAGACTAGACCATCGAGGCAGTGTTCACAAATATATTTCGTGTAAAAATTTAAGATCAAAACGACAGTCCCTAGGTACAGGATAAGTTTTTATCCAGTGCGCAAACTGTAACCATGAATTCAGCATATCATTCTAGAACCCCAAGCGCAAAAAAAAATCTCCGGTTATACAAAAAAAAAATCAGCTATTCCATACATTTTGACCGCGTAGGTATTGCACTTTTCTTTGAAACAGCTGTTTTTTTTTACCGGCGAAAAATTTCTGCGCTAGGGGGTCTAGAATGATTTGCTGAATTCATGGTTACAGTTTGAGTATTGGATAAAAACTTATCCTGTATAATCCCCTAACAGCAAATGACAAATTTTGCAGGAGAGTGCTTCAAAGTTACAAACATTTGTATATCATGTTCTAGTTAATGTAGTGTCATGATGGAGTTAAAGTGCATTTTGCCATCTTAGAATTATTTTTGCTTAACTAAACGATAGTTCAGGTTGGCCTGAAGTTCACGAAAACAAAACATGCAAATCGCGTATCTACCGCTTAGGGGATTATACATAGGGACCGTCGAAAACCTACGTGTGATTTGTGCGTAGAGCTACATAAAGTGACATTATTTAGTACATTATTGCAATTCATACAAATAGTAACTCTAACAAATATGAAAATATTTTTTATTTTACTTTGACAATATATATTTAATACTGTTGTACAAGCAAGTGGTATCGTATTACCCAGTAACTGGGTTGTGGGGGTCAGATACGCAGTCGCTACATTTTAAAATGCTGGTATTCAGCTGCAACCGGTTAGACTGGAAGCCAACCCCAACGTAATTGGAAAAGGCTAAGCAGTTAATGATGATGACTGTTGTACAGAGACCAGCACATCAAGCTACGCCAACGTGTCAAATTTTTTTAAATCGATTTTCAACTGTTTTTTTATTTTGTTCCACACTAGGAATTTCTCCTGTATTGCGGGTGCGTTTACAAACATTTAAACTCACATACACAAACATCCAGACCCGGAACAACTACTTGTCGTTCATACAAATATTTGTTCCGTGCGGGTATCGAACCCGCGACACGCAGTGCAGCAGTCAATCGCTTCACCACTGCACCAACCGTCACTTAACACCACCCCCTTTAATACATAAGCCTAAGGTTCATGTTCAATTGGGAAAATTTGACAGTTTGTGGTAGCTTCCTGTGCTGTGGCGTCTGTACAAGCAAATTATTTTAAACTAAAGATTATATCTGTTTTATAGTTATTTTTGTGCATTTTTGGTACGGACTATGGAACCCTAAATATACAGGATATATAAAAGAAAAATATGTTTTATTAATTTAAATTAATTCATAATATTATCTTCTTTTGTTAGCACAACTGCTTATGAAACATTACTTTTCATAATATCATGTATATTAAAGTTTATATTATTCAAATAAATTGTGTAATAGTCATTTTAAATATTGCTTCAATTTTGAATACTGTGACAATCGTGTTCAATGGTTATTTGTCATTGAGAAAAAATAAATACAGTATTTTCATCTCACGAAGGGACGCGCGCTTTACTTGTGGTAACCAATCGTACAAACACGCTGTCAATGTGTGCGTGAACACAAGAAGCATCAGCACATAATACACAAACTTCCGACTTCGCTATTGTTTCGGACGGTACCGAGACATCCTGCGCTTACGCACACATTCACATTGTGTTTTTACACTTGGTTACCACAAATTACCTCCTATTCCTTTAACTCTGCCGGCCAACTCTATTGCATTCATTGTGACAGGCACCCTAATTGCGTAACTCACGATTCATCATAATTTGTTTCGTTTTGAAACAGATTGTTAAACCATTGCTTCATATGTTCGAAAAATGTGTTTGTGCAACAACTTAAATAACGCAATGAATTCCGTTGAACTGTCAAATTGAAACCGATTATGATTAATCGTGAGTTACGAAATTAGGGTGCGGGTATGTAAAACAAAATTCGGTCTGGCGAGTCATATAAGGGCATACGCCAGGAAATTATAACTGCAACCGTGAGATAAAAATTACTGTACTAAATTGAAATACATTACTTAGAAAGAGCGTTCGCTAAGAATTGTTCCCGTCTCTGTCTTACACTGGTAGTTTGACACATGTGCGACACTAACAGGAATAATGCTTTAGCCAAAGTACCAGCCCTTCAAGCTAGCTCGATCTGTCAAATTTCAAATAGTTTTTCAACTTTATTACAATAATGGAAGGTTCATTTTCAATTGGGAAAATTTGACAGTTTGGGATAGCTTGATTTGCTTATACACGCTAAGTATATTTTCATCAATTGCCTAATTTTCAGAGAAGAATATCATAATTAAGATTTTCATTTTAATTTAACACTTAAACATTGGCATAAACTTATTAACTACGAACAAAGTCAAAAAGTCGAGATGTAAAAATTTAAATACGTAAATAAATTGTATAATTCATACATAATTGCTATGTAAAAATATTAACTCTGCATTCTAAGAGGCTAAGTACACTTTCAGGCATAATTGTTGAAGGTACGGTTTCCTAAAAGAACGGAGCTGCCACATAACATTTTTGAAGTGAAAACTTCTTTAGGCGCGTTGAGCACTTTTTGGGTGAACAAAAATCATGGAACTCGCGTCATCGTCACCGAACGCTTTCCATGAGCTATATGTATACTGTGTTTATATGGTGAACGAGCACACGGATGAGTCGCGCGTTGTTGTCTTTTGGAAAAGTCCCTTTCTTTCATAAGGAAATTCTAATTATTTTACCCCTTTCTTTCCCTTTGTATTTTTATCGTAAAATCTGTGCTGTTCTTCGCAATATCTTCTCGTCCCAAATACCACAGTGTCTCAAGACGAAAGACTTTGACCAGTGTGTGTTGCCAGTGATGACCTATAGCACAGAGACGTGGTCGCTCACAATGGGCCTTATCAGAAGGCTTAAAGACACCCAAAGGGCAATGGACAGGGCTATGCTCGGAGTTTCCGTTTCTACGCGATCGAATCAGAAATGAAGAGGTCCGCAGGAGAACCAAGGCAACCGACATAGCCCGAAGAATTGCCAAACTAAAGTGGCAGTGGGCAGGGCACATTGCTCGCAGAACAAATGGCCTATGGGGCCGAAAAGTTCTGGAGTGGCGACCGCGTACTGGAAGACGTGAAGTTAAAAGGCCTCCCACAAGGTGGACCGATAACCTTGTGAGGGCCGTGGGAGTCCGCTGGATGCGGGCAGCAGAAGACCGGTCGAAGTGGACGAGTCTGGGGTAGGCCTATGTCCAGCAGTGGACGTCTTTCGGCTGAAATGATGATGACGATGAGTTTAAAACCTGAATACCACCATTTTCGATCTCCACGCGGGCCAAGCCGTGGGCTAAAGCTGCAATTTCACAAACAAGGTTCCAGTGACATCATTGGCTCGTAAATTGTGGACGCTATGTGGCAGCCACCGCTCCTCTAGGAGAACAGCTTAACGCATTTAGCATCAGAAATCAACATAGCATCAAATTTTCAAAATTTACCTAACTACGGGATCACCAAAAGTTATGAGTGGTCTCTTGGAAAACTCAAAAAGTCTTCGATCTAACATTTTAATATAGTAACGAGTATATTCTAAGCAATATCTTTGTCATAATGTTCACTGTGTATCTGTATATGTCACCGTATTATTGTGAACACCGTTAGTTTATAATCGATATCTAGAGAGATTATAAACTGTCGATAAATTGTGAACAGTGTTGCCAATTTAGCGACTTTGTCGCTAGAAGTGACGACTTTCGTTTAAGTCTTAGCGACAAAAAATTAGTTTTGACGACAAAAATGTTCTAGCGACTTATGTGACGACTTTTGGAGTACAAGTCAAAACAATTTTAGGGCCTGTAATAAATACATTTTTGCTAACTCAACACAGAATTATATAGCGCCAAGAGAGATATATTATGAAAAACGCATACGCGTTGACGCGCCTCGTACACAAGCTGTAGCTTCAGCTATTTTTTTTTTTTTTAATGTAACCTCTTATGTCCAGTCCCAGAACAAAATCCTGAGTCCGCTCCTGATATAATCAGTTTTAGCGACTTTCTGGCGACTTTTGACATTGAGTCTAGCGACTGGAATTTCTAGGAGTTGGCAACACTGTTTATGAACTGCACTATATTGCAATATAAATAGGTCAGGAAGTGCGAAGAACCGCGCGCGAGCCGAGCTAGCGAAGCGAGAGGTTCCGCGGTGGCGGTCGGCGAGCGCTACTTCCAAGTTAGTGGCAGTTACTATGCACAGATACAGCGCAAGATACTATGTCTGCAGTTCACAATGTTCCGATACTTTATGATCTGTCGAGATAGATTACATGACGATGTTTAGAATGTTACGGTGACATATATTCATCTCCCAAGTTTTTCTCGCGGCGATTTTTTTCGCGCATTGAATTTTCAACGCACTGCTAAGCGCGCAGAGTTGAAAATTCAACAGCGTGATTTTTTGACGTGCTGGTATGCACTCTGTTGGTTTTACAATGCTCGTCTCAGAAATGACAATTCAGCAAGCTTAGCATTACGCTTCCTCTTTCTACTCTACCGTAGAATATAAATCGCTTGTCTACATTTACAAAACTGTCAATTGTCTACTCTTCCGTCGACAAAACTCTTCTCTACGTTTCTCGTGTTAAGCCTGCTGGGTACGGAGGCATACAGGTGCGCTTAGACGAGCAACTAAAATTGCTCCATCTTGGGTAATTCTGGTCAACTATGACTGCATCCAGCAATTTAGGGCAATGGCAACGTGTCGCAGCCTGTTGCCAGAGATGTTGCTCCATATCATGCAAAAACGAGACGTAGTCATACGTACAAACGAGATAGAAAGAAAATAGACTAAAAATTTCCAAACCGTTTAGATATTCGGCAACTCAAGAAATATATGGAGCAATTAGAAGCAATATTCCCGAAACATATCAGCAATTTATTGTTGTTGCACCAAATTGCTCCACTTAATTGATCCATTAGTGTTGCCGAGCAATAATTGCCCAGAAAATTGCCCGTGTAAGAGCACCTTTACATTAGCCTATAATGTTCCCACTGCTGGGACACAGGCCTCCTCTCTGTGAGAGGGAGTGGGCCGTAATCCACCACGCGGGCCCAGTGTGGGTTGGTAGATGTCACATGTCCTCGAAAACCTCCAAATACATACTAAAGTAAAATCATTGTGATGCAATATTGCAATCTTGGGGCATTCACTTCACATTTGATTGTGAACTCGTAACGTATTATTACTAAATAAGATTTTTCATATGGTTCAATAAGTTTTTGTAATAAGAACCGTACTGTGATGTAAATACAGTTCTTTTTACAATACTTTCACTGAGACCAGGCCGAAATTGTCCGATTTGTATTGAGAGCTTTAAAACAGTCGGAATAAAGTTCCAAATACAATAACTAAAATGTGTTAGTTATTTTTTTAATAAATGTTTAAATATTATTAAAAACATTTCACTAAATGGCTAATACTTCATACTACCTCATATTAAGCACCATTGTTTAATATCTTATTCTAAGCCAGCTTGCTTTGTAAATCTTCCTCGAATGGGCCATGCGAGAAAGAGATGACGCTATACAGGGCGTCTAGCTCCATCTCTTTCTTGCACAGAACAGTTTTTGTCTTACACTTCTTTATCCGGTCCACGATACTATTTGTCTCTCTTTCTTTATTCGCTCCTTTTATATTTTTAATAAGTACAATTTTTGTAAAATAGTCAATGTAAATAACACTGATAGCCTATACATAGACATTTATGGCATAAATAAAGAATAGCCAACGCGAATATATGCTGATAGGTGCAAGGCCATCATATTAGTTTTTGGCGCAAAATATAAATATTAATCAGTCAAAATGTCTACAATTTTGCATTTCGAACTAAGTCAACGTTCACACGGACCTAATAAAAATGCAGCGGGATTTTTGCGCACACTGCTTAACGCCGTCATTTGAAAATAGAACACTGTGTTTTTTTTCACTCGCGCCTCACTCTTTTTCTCGCGAAAATTTCCCGCTGCGATTTTATTTCGTCCGTGTGAACATCAACTAAGATGAACGATTATGCTGTATTCATTTCTAAAATAGCCCGACTTAAAAAGAGGTATATTATTGTTACAAATTATTATTTTATGTTCGCTTGCACCTATCCTCAAAAGATTAACCTGCCATACAAAACAAACCAAACAATAATCGTACTAAAATACCCCCAAAACTAAAATCCTTATCTTTCCCTCGTGTCTATTAGACTTTCTGCCCCTTCTCAGCTTCCCTTCTAGCCTTTTCCCTCTTATGTCTATTAATAAAAGGCATTAACAACCACAAAGCCGCCCCAGCGATAAAAATCATCCCAAACGTCACGAACATCTTCAAAAAGTTTTTATCTCGCTCGAACCAGAGACCACAAATTGGTGGCCCTACTAACTGTAGCAAGCCGTTGACAAATAAACTTATACCATACGTTGACATGAGCCTCTCAACTCCCAATACTTCTGCCATAACCAAGGTCGTCACACTATTGTTTACTCCCGAAGCGAGTCCAAATAAAGCGCAAAAAATGCTTATAGTTACATACGATTGTAAAAACGGTATTATAACTAACATAATACCAGAAAATAACAACCCACCAACGAAGTAAAAACTCTTTGGAATCAAGTTCAAATCGCAAAGAGCCGAACCACCAATACGTCCAACCAAGTCGAGAGCCGAGACCGTACTGAGTAAATAAGCACCTCTGGCTTTGTCAAAACCGATATTTTGTGCATGGGAGGGTAGTAAGATAATAAAATTTGTGCACGATATAGCTACAGTGCTACTCGAAATCAAAATAACTAAGTAAGTTGGGTCTTTCAACAAAGTTAAGTCAAAGAATTTGTTTCCTTCAATTTTTTTTGAAGATTTCTTCTTTTTGCAGCAGAAACAGCAGTACGCTGCGTCTGCTACACTTTCCGACATGGATCTGAGGGAGAATTGTGAAGCGAACTCATTCGGCTGTTCGAACGCTGAAAGCGTAGAACCATGGAAAGGTGTCGCAGAGACATGAGCGAAACTCGACGTGGAATAGTTCCGTTTAGGTGCATTTGCCGTACTCAACTTTCGCCCAAAACCGTCTTGAGAACCTAGTTTTTTTAAGACTCCAGAGTTAATAGATGAAGAACTGTATGTTGATTTTGGTATCGGACGCGTGTAAGATAGCTTCCGTTTGGACGGGTTGTGACGTAGTTGCTGAGATGACGTCATGCTCTGTATGTTGGTCTGAGACGGTTTTTTGTCCGGTGTGTGTCCGTTTTCGGTTTTCTCTGGCGTCGTGACCGCCATTTGGAACGATTCGATTGGTTCCTCCTCTTCGAATAGAATGTCGTCCTGAAAATGTATTGGTTGTTTTAACTTTCGGTTGAATTTGGTAAGAAAACTGTAGGCCCATCCTCGTAATAAAGAACTGTCAAAATTTGGTCGCCATGTCGTCTCGGCGACATTCGTTGTCAAAAATTTAGGAAAATTTTGACAGACGCGTATGTTCTTAAAAATACGAGCATCGACCATCAGAAGTTAAGATTTGAAATAAATAATGAGTATTGACTGAAATGATTTACAAACAATAGATCATACATAAATGAAAAAAAAAAAAAAAACTTGGATAATAGTTTTAGTTACGCGTATTATGAAATATAATGCATTACTTTCGCCATACGAAAATTATCAGTACACATAATTGTTTAAAATAGAATATGTACAAATACGGTTAAATACTATTCTAATAAATAAAATACATTATTTAAATTTTGACATCCGCAAGCTCAAATGCAATTTTATTAGATTTTGAGGCAAATGTACATTTATTATTCTTAGGGGGGTGTTGCCAGACTCAATTTAAAGACTCCAAAAGAGCTTTAATTCTGAAACTATTGATATGACACGTTTGATAGAAGTTAAACCAAGAAAGAGACTGAAGCATAATAGAGCTTTAAAATATATTAGATAAAAAGCATCCATGGAGGTTTAAAGGACACTTCAAAACTAGACAACTAAAAATATGTAGTTTGACAACTCTTTATCTTCTTTCTCTTTCTCGCTTTGCATGTCAGAAAAAGGATAGCAATACTTCCATATCCATTTGTTATTCCAGACCCAAGACAGATTAACATCATGCATTTTAAATAATTAATTACAAAAACATAAAACAAATATTTTTGAGTTCTGGCAACACCATCTAAAACGTTATTAACGGATAATCACTTTCGTTATAAGCCAGTTATTTTAACGTTGATATAGCGTTAGCACGATAACGGTTATTTTATAGTTAAAAGGCGTATTTTTGAAAATGAAACAAAAACTCGAATGTATGTGTTCAAGACTCCTGGTATGTATTTATTACTCGTGAATGATAATTATTTTCAACGTTCAACTCAAAGCATATACGACACTTACAGGCCCCAGCAGAAGGAAATTGGCAACCCAATGGTAAAACGGTACCTAAATTAATTAATTAGCCCACCTGCATTCAAGGGGTGATTCTACCCGCCAAATAGAAAAACTTCTCATCATCTACCAAGCCTTTTCCCTGTGAGCCTATGTTGGAGTCGGATGTACTATGCCAAATCGAATGCCAAATAATCGAATATCAATTGATCGACCACTATACTCGTAAATCGAACGTCTAAATACTCGAACGTTCATAATATCGAATGGTTAATAAATCGATGATTCAATTTATCGTACACTCAATACATCGACTGTTCAAAATATCGAATGTTTGTTTGATCGAGCGTTCAACGCATCGCATATTCATTCTATCGAAATATCAACATACTGAATAGGTACTTTTTTATAAAAAATTACTAACTAATTACATTTTAATCTTTAATTATTATTCCTATATATTTTTTTTTTTTTTTTTTTTGTAATCTATATGAAAAGAATGTATACAGTATTTTGATAGAATGAATAATTTGCGATGCGTTGAACTCTCGATCAAACAAACATTCGATATTTTGAATACTCGATGTTTTAAGTGTATGATATATTGAATGTTCGGTTTATTAACTATTCGATATTATGAACGTTGGAGTATTTAGAAGTTCGATTTATAGTGGTTGATCAATTGATATTCGATTATTTGGCATCCGATTTGGTATAGTACACCCTTTGGAGTCGGCTTCGATGCAGCTAATAGCAGTATTTTGCATGGATCTGACAACCACAACCCAGCTGCTGGTAAAGCGATACCCCTTGGCGATACTTCAGTCTTTTTCGACATTGCTTTGTAAAAACCACTTTAAGTCATGCGTATAAGGTTGAATTTGCAAAAAAAAAATGTGCTTTATTATAACTATAACCACTGACGGATAATTGGAGACAGTTTTGACCTTTGTTCAAGACTGTCCATCTTGGTTTTATTGTACATCAATGGGCCAGAAGAATTATCTTCTAATATTCGTTGAAAATATTCAATCATAAGTAATATTCAATACAGGAGACATAAGGAAAGTGATTATTTTTGAATTAATGAAAATGTTAGTGAGATTTAAGCGAAGCATAAAATGACAGTAAAGGTGGCTTCAAGTAATTGTGGCTGCACTAAGTTATGACGTAAGCAAATCGCTACTTATTTTAAACAAGATGTAATTAAAACTGACAAAAAATCTGAAAAGCGGTCATTATACAATAAACAATTTCGCAATGGGACCCAAAACAATCGCGAGAAAAAGCCACCTGCTCCATACAACCATGGGACCCACAATATTCACGACATCGTGAAAAAAAATGTGCTGTTCCATACAATTATGAGACCCAGAATACTAGCCAAAACGCGAAAAAAAAACAGTGTCGCTCTGGGATTGCCGAAAAAAGTGAAAACATGAACAATTACATGTGTATTTTTTAAATCGGCAATACAGGATTTCATATTCGGTCCTTGAGTCTTGATTGCTCTCGGTAAAAAAATATAAACGAGCGATCGACTTCAGCCATTAAAGGTAACAGCACAGATTTTTACGATAAAAATACAAAGGGAAAGAAAGGGATAAAATGATTAGAATTTCCTAGTGAAAGAAAGGGAGATCAACGCGCGACTCATCCGTGTGCTCGTTTACCGATATATGCACAGTATACATATAGCTCAGGGAAAGCGTTCGGTGACGATGACGCGAGTTCCATGATTTTTGTTCTGCCAAAAAGTGCTCAACGCGCCTAAAGAAGTTTTCATTACAAAAACAGCTGCTCCATACATAATTATGCGAGCAGCAATCAAACGAGGAACTTAAACTGGTATTATGAGATGTAGTCAGGTAATACTCATTCCAAAGAGATCGGTGACAGCCGATGTTTGGTGGGCCACGGTTGGGCTTCAGTTTAAGGCTAACAACTGCAACCAGACATAAAGTTGGCGTACGCAAATACAGAATGGCAGGGACATCAACGCGAAAACGGCTAACTAGGTATTCAACATATGATTCTAGGCTCTAACGCAGAAATGTTAAGTAAATTATCAACAAAAAAAAAACAACTGTTGTTTCATAAAAAAGTACTATACTTACGTACTTACTTTTTAAATAACCTTCGAAAAATTTGAACGCAAAAAGTTCTGAAGCCCTAGTATGAGTTTCTTTTAGCATACGGCGGCGATCTCTCGCGTCCGGCCTGGTCACGGCCATGGTACGGAGCGAGAGTGCACGGGTAGCCGTCACCTCCTTCTGCGAAACAGTACCGCTCGCGAAGAGGGAGGCAGTGCACGTGAGGGAGAGGCAGTATATGCGCACTCACGGCCCTAGTCGCCGCAAGAGACGTCCTGGGCGTCGGGAATCCCAGGCTTCCCAGGATTTCCGGCCACCGTATGCGCGGGCTTTGGGATGGCGAGTTATGAGTAGCTCGCTGTCCGGTAAGGACCAAGCCCGGGTCGAAGGCGCGTTGTGATCAACGCGCGCCTCAAAGAGATGTCAGCACCAACTGGTGGGGTCCGATGCCTGCCAGGGGTGTGGGTTGTTCGAAACAAACATAGCGTGGCCTCTGGTACACAGGCAACTGAGGGAACACGGGTGGGTTCTAGTCAGTAAAAGTCTGACACGTCCTCCAACACCTTCGAAAAAAAAAAACCATCTCGATCTAACGCGTTCAGCGCTCCGATTGGCCCTGGATTGGTGACGGAGCAACCGAAGCGCCGAGCGCGGTCGATGCGATCGAGATGGTTAAAAGAACCTCATACTACGGCCACAGAATCAAGTACTGGTATCCATGGTAACAGATTTCGCGTCGATGCCCCTACGACACTGATATTCTGTCTCGTTTGGTCTTACTACACCAAGAAATTGTAATGGTTGTTTTCCCGCAGCGAAATGGTTTTGTCTTGGTAATACAATCGTTTTATAAACAAATAAAATACTAGAAACAAAAAATGGCTGATTAACCATTGTGAAAAATCACAACGTTCAAATCAAAGTAAACCCTCACAGGGTTTACTTTGATTTGAACATTTATGCATCGCTGTTCCCTTTGTCGGCGACGCGTGCGATTCGAGTAGTACCTACAATTTACTTCTAGTGTTACTATTGATTCTCACATTTTCGAGTTGATGAATATTTTTTTTTTTATTATTTCAAAACATTAAGATTCTCACATTTTCGAGTTGATGAATATGTTTTTAATTATTTCAAAACATTAAGATTCTCACATTTTCGAGTTGATGAATATTTTTTTTAATTATTTTAAAACAAAAACAGCTGTATTTTTAACTTTTACTCTATGCTTCGAAAGTGCTCCTTGTAGCAAGTTGTTCTTCCGCGGGAAAATAATCATTAAAATTTATCGGTGTATAAAAGTCTACTAAACTGCAACTACAAAAATCCTATTCTCACAACCCAACGTTGTGTGACGACAAACCAATTACTGGGTAACATGATATCCCTTGGTAAGACTGGTTGTCAGACTTTCGGGCTTCTGACGACCCGTAACGACTGTCAAAGATCCACGAATGACAGCCGGGAACAACGGCTTAACACGCTCTCCGAGGCACGGAGGGTATGGTACGAAAAGATGGTCACCCATTATCAGACCCACCGCAGCAAGCGTCGCTTTACCTGATCGATTGACAAGCCCCTCACGGAAAATGTTCGATTCAAAATATTTCAAATGAATAGAATATTGAGACACAATATTAAATTGGATTACATAAAACCCACTCAACTGTACTCAAACCATATTCCCTCTGACTCTTACGTAAGCGATGAAACGAGACAGCGTTAGGAACATGAGCACAAAATTTGGTTAGTAAACAGTAAATCTGTGTAACATAAACTAAGCGACTACAGACGGACAAACAAAAATACTACGAACATAATATAGTAAGTCATAGTTTCTCAAAGTTTTAGTTGGACCCCCATACATTGATGTCAGGAAACTACTTTCGATTCTAATAGGGTATTTTCCAATTTGATAAAAACTATTTTAATTTGAAGATTGGGCCGATACATTTAACAGAAAAATAAAAATAAATTTATTTATCCATTTTCTCCATTAAAACGATTAAAATCAAATTTCTTTTTCGTTGTTTTGAATTTACCGCCAAAACGCTCCTTACGATGACTTTTTGTCACGTGACATCGTGACGTCAGCTTTGTGTAAACAGCAGCAGTACAAATACTTAGTTTGGCGTAGTTTTAGAAGTATTTGTGCACAGAGGCATCGCACACCAGTGATTTCACTTTCTATCCATAAAAAATCTTGTTTAATTATAAACACGACACACTTGTTTACTTAGATAATAACTACTTTAGTTTACACAAAGTTGACGTTACGTGATAAAAAGTCATCGTAAGGCGCGTTTTGGCGGTAAATTCAAAACAGCGAACAATAAATTTGGTTTAAATCGTTTTCAATTGAGAAAATGGATATAAATCGATTTACTTTTATTTTTCTGTTACATATTTCGTCCCAATCTTCAAATTAGAATAGTTTTTAATAAATTGGAAAATACCCTATTGTGTGAGTGAGATTTTAAACATAACCTCAAATAAAACTGTTAGAATTCTCTTTTGCAGGAAACCGATTTCATTTAAAACTAGCATATATGTCAATCTCGAAAGAAAAAAAAAACAACATTATCCTTGACAAATATGAAAAAATATGTTCCATTATTTTGGACCCACAAAGTTAAGAAATTAAAATTTTTGTTGAAATTGTTAAGACGTGGACTGACAAGAAAAAAGGCGAGTTCAAAACCCGACCATTACAAAAGAAAGAAAGAACAGTAGTTTAATCTGCACATATTAAACGCACATTACGAAATATGGAGTTGAATCCACTATCATCTACACTATTTTGGGAAATTTTACAATTAGAGTGTAACTTTGGGAAACTATGACGTACATATACACATATAAACACATAATAAAAATGAATTGCTTACTTTATGCTCTGATGCCACCATGACGAGCTCATTGAGAGCAAGTTTCATTTTCAAAAAGACACTTTTTGTACATAAAAATATATATCGAAAAATCGCGTATCTTCGGTTAAAATTAGAGTATTACGACTAAAAGCGTTCGTTTAATTTTAATTTAATTTAATGCTGCATTCGAAACTTATCTTTGACATACTAATTTGTATATTTTTACACCAGTAAATATGTTAAGACTGGTTATTACTCAACCTATCTTCTAAAAAGGTTATTACTCAATTTAATAACTGAATATAAATCTCATGATGGATTGGAATAATAACAACCAAAACCAGATTGTTATTATTGCAATAGATAGTTCAAAAATGTTTGTAAAAGTTTTAACAGCTGATATACTTGACAAGGTTCTCAAAAACCTTGAAATAAAGATCTCAATCAAAATAATATAGTATAGAATACAATGTAGAGTAAATTCCATTCCCTCCCATTTCATTAACATTAGTCAAATTCGTTTATCACAAATTGTTAATAAAAACTGGTGTGTGAAAATGTATTTAACTTGATCCTATGTTGCAAGATTAGTTTCAATGCAGAATATATTCGCGGAAATATCAGTAATTATTAACACAAATAAATTATGGTGTTAAAAAGGGGGGCTGGTAAAAAGTTTGACAGTCACTGTCTTTGTATTCAACCCCATAAATAGATAAAAAAATCAAATGCCATACTGTTCTAAAAATATGGCTGAAGTAACAAGAAAAACATTGGATATCCATAAAAAAAGTAAAACTATTGACCGTGGAAAATCCACCCATAGTGTTGGCAAAAGTTGGAATTCACTGAGTTAAAGTCAAAGTCACTCAAATATTGATTGATAACTCTTCCATGACTTTTGGCAAAGTTGGAAAACAAAGTTTGGTAATACCGGAAACTTAAACCTTTGGTGTCTTTGGAAACCGCCAGAATATTTCATACCAACGTTATCAATGGGAAAGAGAAATGTCGAATTAGTTCCGCGTAGATAGCGCTAGGTGTTCGTTACTTACATTCAGCTGCCAATGGAGTTTCTCGCTGAAATCCTAGCATCAAGATAGCGCTAAGTCTATTGTCTTGTCGCTGACTGGTCGCTTTTCATTTAAGATGACTTTGACAAGAGGCAAACACTCAGTGCTTTGTCGCGGTGAAACTTCCAGCAAATAATTCCAATAGATCTGGAAACTCAAAATCATTTCTAACTTTCAAACCTTCCAATTTAGCTAAAATTGTTTCCAGCTTTACCAGAACTGCTTTCAACTTCGCCAAAAGTGTTTCCAACTTAGCCAAAACTGTTTCCAACTTTGCCAAGTGTTCCAAATTAGCCAAAAGTGTTTGCAACTTTGCAAAAAGTGTTTCCAACTTAGCCAAAGTGTTTCCAACTTCACCAAACCTTCCAACTTCGCTAAAACAATCATAACCAACTGACCTGTGGACCGTCCTCGTCTTCTTCAGGCTCCTTATACTTCCTGACCATATGTTCTTCCACGGGCTGGAAGAGTAGCGCGGCGGCCCATACATTTAACATTATACCGCCCAGTATTAAAACTGCGCCTCTGAAAAAGAAAGAGAAGCGTTGGTTTAGAATAGAATAGCGGACTTTATAAATGAAACAACAAAGCTTTAGGGGGAAGCGACAGGGGCCCATGAAATTCAAATGTTATTACTATTTCTTCCATTTGCCGGTCGTCAGTGTCAAATTGCATGTTGATTAAAATATGATTCGCGATTGTAACAAGTATCATCATCATCAGCCTACAATGTTCCAACTGCTGGGACACAGGCCTCCTCTCTGTGAGGGGGAGTGGGCCGTAATCCACCACGCGGGCCCAGTGCGGGTTGGTAGATGTCACATGTCTTCCGAATTTGTTGCTCTAGAAAATGCCGGTTTCCTCACGATGTTTTCCTTCACCGTTTTGAGAGCAGTGGTAATGAAATAATTTACACAAAGTAAAGCGCCTGTCTGGGTTCGAACTCACGACCTACAACTCGTAAGTCGCGGCCGTTACCACTTGGCCACCACTGCTCTCGTAACAAGAATGTATTTACAAAATTATAAACAGACACTACACATTCTTCTAAAATAGCTTAAATTAACGTTGCGTGTTGTACGTTTCAGTGATTATTATTCTGTAAATAATACAATACAACAAAGTATTTTATTGCGAGCGCGCGCGCAGGCGACGTGAAGGTTTGAGTGGGAGCGAGACAAAACGTGGTATGTTTTTGGATAGCTACGCTTTTCATCCGTTTATAGCATTTTATATCATTGGTTGTAGGATAATATAAAATTTTATGTACTGTTTATTATAAGTTGTAAAAACCCTGGCTGGATTTTCGTACGTTGTTTTCGGGTGACCACTGAAAATCAGCACTGTGCTGTGGGTCCCATAGCAGAAACATAATTATTATACTTAGTGTATTTTTTTTTTGTTGTTGTATGATTTTAATTTATAATGTTTTTATCTTTTATGTAATCATTTAATTAATTCTTATTGTATCTAATATTTTTAATGTCACAATGTATGCATATGGACTGGGTCTGAAATAAACGAATTTATTTATTATTGTTATTATAGCACAGCATCATGCTGAGTGGAATCCTTCTTGTCACAGTCATGGCTTGCTGCTGACGACTATTTATGTTCTATATGCCTATAATTAAATATCTGTATTTGTCATCATGTTTTCTTTTAAATGTTGTGTAATCTTTTATATGCACGTGTTTCTGTGACAAATAAAAAGTCTATTCATCTAAGAGAAAAAATAAACCATTGAAGAATCACTTTGTTATCCGTATCTGACTTTCCGAAGTCAACGCGAACGCTTTTTCTCAGGAAAGGTTAAGTTAACCTAGACATCGACAGTCATTAGGATCATTGATATGGAATCAATGATCCTAATTTACCAATCAGACTCATTGTCCATTGAGCCATATTCACCAAAGAGCCATATTCACGAAAGAGCTAAATTATCGAATGAGCCATGTTCACCAAAGAGCCACATCGCCTAATGGGTCATATACACCAAAGAGCCACATTATGCAATGAGCCATATTCACCAAAGAGCCACATTTCCGGCAGGCTACTCACTTGTATCCATACTCCTCCAGCAGGTACCTCAGCACGGGCGGCAGTATGATGCTACCGAACGCGCTGCCCGACATACAGATGCCGTTCGCGAGCCCGCGCAAGCGCACAAAGTATGACGTCACTATATACACGGTGGGCGGAAAGGCTAGACCCGCGCCTGTGCCTACCATCGCGCCGAAACTGGAATGAGAAAAAATATGATAAGAATATTAAAAGGTATTTTGTGTATTTTTTAACCGACCAAAAATGGGTAACATACCTACAGCCGATTGAGCCAGTGAAAAGTTAATATTTCAAGGCAATAAGACTGAATTTTAAATACAATAAAGCAATGATAAGGTACCGTGTGGTGCCGGACGTAAAGAATAGCATCATCACATTTCTTAACGTGGGTGTCGTAGAAGGCGACTAAGGGACTTACTAGAGAATGGGCAGCAGCGTTCTCTATGCATTTTACCAACATACTGCGATCGCCAACCCGCCTGCCAAGCGTGGCGATTATGGCAAGCCCCCCCAAATTGGGGGAGGCCTATGTCCAGCAGTGGATGTCTTCCGGCTGAAATGATGATGATTGATAAGGTCAACACGATTTTCTTAATAACAACAGTTAGCTTTAGACAAAAAAACTTTTTAATAAAAAAATTAAACCGTCGAAAAACCGAAAAGTAAAAAATAATAAACTTGCTTTGTCCAACCCCAATAACTAAGTTCGGAAGGCGGTGACATATAATTAAATACATATTCAAAATCACCGACTTCCGAACTAAGTTATTGGGGTTGGACAAAGCAAGTTTATTATTTTTTACTTTTCGGTTTTTCGACGGTAATTTTTTTTTTTTATGTTTTTATTTTATAATTTTTTTGGCTATAATCTACTAATTACTACATGCTTAATTTTTGATTTAATACACAACTCAATATTAAAATCTGTGAGTAAACAATCAATCATCCCCTGTTTTCTTACCCTTAGGGTTGGAATTTTTCTTCGAAATTTATATGGGACCAACTTCGAGGTATCCCCTTTCCAATAAAAAAAATAATTATCAAAATCGGACTACCTACTCTGGAAAAAGTTATGCGTGGTCATAAATAAAAAAATAAAAAAAAATATACGCGTCGAATTGAGTAACCTCCTCCGTTTTTTCGTCGGTTCAAAACTTATCATCGATGTTCTTGCCACCATGTATTTTGACATTCAAAGAGCGCTGATGCTCAGCGTAATTCAACTGTGGTCAAACTGTTTAGGCTTTTCCCAACTATGTTGGGGTCGGCGTCCAGTCTAACCGGATTCAGCTGAATACCAATATTTTACAAGGAGCGACTGCCTATCTGACCTCTGCCAGGGGTGCGGTTGTTCGAAAGAGATACCGCCGCCCCTGGCACACAGGCAACTGAGGGAACACGGGTGGGTTTTAGTCAGTAAAAGTCTGACACGTCCTCCTGCTCCACTCAGAGCGGGAGAAATTATGTAATGATTTCCCGCCCCCAAAAAAAAAAACGATACCCCTTGTTAAGACTGCTTGTCAGACTTTCGGGCTTCTGACGACCCGTAACTACTGTCAATGATCCACGAATGACAGCCGGGACCAACGGCTTAACGTGCTTTCCGAGGCACGGAGGAGTCTCGGTATGTAAAGATGGTCACCCATCCAAAGACCAACCCCGGCAAGCGTAGCTTAACCTGATGGATCGACCTGTGTGGCCCCCCTAATTCGAGTATAGTGCCCAAACTCATATCCAACTTTAATATTATAAATGTGAAAGTTTGAATGTTTGTTACTCAATCACGCCAAAACGGCTGAACGGATTTGGATGAAATTTAGCACACACATAATTTATGACCTGGATTAGCATATAAGATACTTTTCTATCCCGGTAGTACGTTCCCGTGGGAAATTTTCGACCTCAGAACGGGCAAAGCCGCTGGCAAACGCGCAAACCAGTGTTTTAACCATTGCGCAAACTGTAACCATGAATTCAGCATATCATTCTAGACCCCCCAGCGCAGGATTTTTTGTGAAAATGTATGGAAAGAAAAGCTGTTTTTTTTTTTTTTTTTGGATAACCGACGAGAATTTTCTGCGCTAGGGGTTCTAGAATGATATGCTGAATTCATGGTTACAGTTTGCGCTCTGGATAAAAACTTATCCTGTATATAAAAATAAATCCCTATGTCCCTTGATCACGGCATCACACGTGAACGACTGGACCAATTTTGCCAATTCTTTTTTAGTTATGTTTGCTATTGTCAGGAGAAGGTTCTTAAAGAAGAAAAAAAATAAAAAAGTTGCGCGTAACGTTAGAAAATCTAAGAAAACTCAACGAACATATTAATTTATTCTTTTCTTATATTATTCCAATGCGAATTCGGTATTCATAGTTAAGACAGGACGTCTGTTGAGTCAGCGAATTTATAATAAATTCGCTGACGAAATTAATATAAACTCACCTAAAATATAGATAGGTTATAGAAAACGCACAGCTGCTGAAGATCATGCCAAACGCCGCGAAGCTCCCGCCTATGAGCGTCACCGTTCGATACGACCATTTGACTGACAGTATAGATGACAATGGACCTGGAATTTAGAGCAATGTATTGGGTAAAGGTGGGATTCCCTGATGTTTCGAAGGTGGATGCAGCTCCACGCTGATTTTTAATTATTTAATATTAATCTGTATTTGTACTAACACTAGAGGATAAGCAAAATTGTTACTAACCCTATGGACTTTGTCTGAAATAAAAATATTCTATTCTATTCTATTCTATTCTAAAGGTAACATGAGAAGGACATATACAGGACACGTTTTTAACCAGTGCGCAAACTGTAACCATGAAATCAGCATATCATTTTAGACGCCCCAGCGCAGAAATTTTTCGTCGGTTGTACAAAAAAAATGAGCTGTTTCATAGAAAATTGCAATTCCTACGCGGTCAAAATGTTTGGTTTTTTTTTTTTTTTTTTTTTTATAACGGGACGACAAATTTCTGCGCTGCGGGGTCTAGAATGATATGCTGAATTCATGGTTAAAGTTTGCGCACTGGATAAAAACTTATCCTGTATAATACCCATTTTGATTTCCTTAAAAGGGACTTAGAAAGTTGGTCCAATTTAAAAATTGAATAACAAAATCTACCCTTCAGGGTCGATTTAAGGGGGCGGTTAGTTGGGTTTTTTTCTACCCTTAAGGGTAGAGTGGACGTTTTAACAAGAAAAAAAAATGCTGACGAACAAAGAAACTGAAAGTCAAAAAATATAGTATTAGTCTAAACTACAAGCAAGACTATAATGTTCCCACTGCTGGGACACAGGCCTCCTCTCTGTGAGAGAAACTGGGCTGTAATCAACCATACGAGCCCAGTGCAGGTTGGTACATCATGTTACGTGTCTTCGAATTTTTGGTTCTAGGACATGCCGGTTTCCTCACGATGTTTTCCTTCACCGTTTTGAGAGCAGTGGTGATGAAATAATTTAACTAACCGGATGCAGTCAGCTGCATATCAAAATTTAACATGTATCGATGGTATTTTTTTCGGCTAGTTATTAAAAAAACAAACAAATGAAGTATGTACTAACCCAAGCTACTATACAAGAAGTAACACAGCGCAACTATCCCCGATGAAGCCGACGCACTCGACTGGAACACATCGTTGAACTCAACCAGGAGTACTCCGAAAGACTTGATTGTTCCAGGGATTAGGATGTTGACGAGAGTAGCACCTGTGGATAAGCGGGTCATGTATTAAAACCGTTTAGCCGAGGGAAGGGTAGGTCTTAGGTCTTCGTCTCGTTTTTTATTCAACGCCTGCAGTTTTTTACTCCTAGTAGCGCCATCTACATCGCCACATGCGAACTCAATGCACCTCAATGACGTCACGCAAAATCCTACATCGTGCAGGCAGAGTTTTCCGGGCAACCTGTGGCGCAACTAGCATATTTACCTACAACGTTCCTATATCAATCGTCGGGCCACCCAGCAGTCACAACACCCATTTGATTTGAGTATCCTCACTTTTTTGTAAAGAAAGAGTGAACTTTACATTCAGAAGACGAATTCTCGACATTAAAACCGTTCAGAACCAAGTCGCAATCTTGCCTCAGCAACAATCACATGACAAAAATGTATGGAAACTCGAGGTATTTCTGGCAGATTGAGACTGAGATCAGATCGTGAACGTCTAGAATTGCCCCTCTGTTCTTCAAACCCCTATACAGGTGCGGGTTTGTTCGAAAGAGATACCACATCCCCTGGCATACGGGCTACTGAGGGAACACGGGTGGGTTTTAGTCAGTAAAAGTCTGACACGCCCTCCTGCTCCACCCAGAGCGGGAGAAGTTATTTGATGATTTCCTACCCAAAAAAACAAAAACAAAATGCTACTATAGATTCCAAAAATAATAGATAAAAAAAACTAATAAAAACACGCTTTCAAAGCCAAAGTAATAAAGTAGAACATAATTTCATGAAGCGTAGGGTGCGGGGTGAGTATTCCGTGTGGTGCCGGACGTAAAAGAATAGCACCATCCCATTTCCTCCCATGGGGGTCGTAGAAGGCGACTAAGGGACTTACTAGAGAATGGGCAGCAGCGTTCTCTATGCATTTTACCACCATACTGCGATCGCCAACCCGCCTGCCAAGCGTGGCGATTATGGCAAGAGCCCCTTTTGGGAGAGGCCTAAGTCCAGCAGTGGGCGTCTTTCGGCTGAAATATTGTGGGGTGCTTTTTGAAGTATTTTTATAATCAATTAATATCAAGCACCCCATGATTTACTGAAATTATTTTCTGCTTTTTAGTTTGGTTTTCAAAGCATGTTTTATTTAAAAAAAAAAAAAACTATTTTTTGGATCTGCTAACTACAAAAGCTTAATTTTTCTGTTTTTTTTTTTAGATTTTTAACATTATGGAACAGATTTATAAAATTATTGAATTGTTCCTCGTAAGTCTACAAAGTTTAAATGAAATCTGATCGTTTGAAATGGGTCATAATCAAGTCCAAAGGAGTCGGTTACAAACAAACATGCTTACAAACATACAGGTGAAGCTAATAAAGGCGTGTTAAAAAGGTGTTTCCCATTGCTTCCCGTGGGTGTCGTAGAAGGCGACTAAGGGATAAATAAAAGAGATGGTCAGCAGCGTTCTCTATGCATTTTACCACCATACTGCGATCGCCAACCCGCCTGCCAAGCGTGGCGATTATGGCAAAACCCCCCGGGGGAGGCTCATGTCCGGCAGTGGACGTCTTTCGGCTGAAGTGACGAAAAAGGTATTCCAAAGTAAGTTACAACATCGGAATCGTACCTTCACTGTTGCTTTTACTCGTAGGTCGCCCGGATTACTCGTATTTATCATGAGGATTATCAACATTTTATAAGGAGCGACTGCCTATCTGACCTCCACAACCCAATTACTGGGTAATACGATACCAATTGATAAGACTGGTTGTCAGACTTTCGGGCTTCTGACGACCCGTAACAACTGTCAAAGATCCACGAATGACAGCCGGGACCAACGGCTTAACGTGCTTTCTTAGGCATTGAGGGGTTTTGGTATGTAAGGAAGGTCCAATGTCCTTAAACCTCGTTAGTCTAAGGTTACAGGGGCCACGGATGGCAGATTACCTACGAGAACGCACCAGCCCCACTTTCCGTCAGGCGGGACCATTTCCCAGTCCCGCTCCGGCGCCGGACCGATCGTGAACCGGCCGCCGCATACCGCGTTCGAGTCTTCCGGTAACTTTACTGTGGACAAAGAGACAAAATTGTTAGAACAAGTTCCTTTAAACAATAATTTATGGGTCTAGTCTAGACATTCTGTGCTAGATTACAAACAATACTACAATACCCTCTCAATACTTGAAAACTATTTTTGGGGATCATGGCCCGACTGCCTATCTATTCTGAACTCCACATCTCAGTAACTGACTAACACGGTTACCCCTTGGTAATAATGGTTGTCAGACTTTCAGGCTTCTGACGACCCTTAACGACTGTCAAAGATCCACAAATGACAGCCGGGACCAACGGCTTAAACTGCTATTGCCATGATTGTAATTGATTTGACTTCTTCCCAGCGCAAGCACTAGGAAGTAGTGAAGAGCGGACGTTTTGACTGTCTTCTGTTTTGGCGTTCAAAAAGTGCTTACTCTCAGCCTAGTTTGTATAAATGACTTTTGATTTTGTAAATAGATTGCCTCATAACAGACAAAGGCTTACCTCCCAACTAGCACCTATCATCTGCACGCGTGAGCACCTAACGGCTGAGTAGCGCCATCTACAACGCCACATGCAAACTACGCATCAAAGACTTGACGTCACACAAATCCTGCATCGCGCAAGTAGAGTTTACCGCGCGACTCGTATTTATACAACATCCCGACATCAACCGTCGGGCAGTTGCCCACCAGACTCAACACTCGTCTGGTCGGAGGATCCTCCCTTTTCAATAGAATATGAGTGAACTTTCCACCCTGTTCCTCATACCTCTATAGCTTCATCAGCGCACGGTATTCGCGTTGCTGAATTTTGGGCCAATTTTTTTTAAATAACTATACATTTGTAATTTTTTTCATGTTATTGTTACCATCGACACGCTTAAAAGTAGAAGACCGTAAATAACGCAACGAATATCGTCAAAATGTGCAAATAAAAGGCTTTGCAATTGTTAGTGTGACCCCGCTTGTGTACCATACAAGTCTGCCTAGCCTACGCATTCCTACAAATAAAATGCAAACTGGAGTAAACGTTTTACAAGTAAGCCAATCTAATCTACCAAAAAAGGGAATATCCAAGTCATTACACTTGGCAACTAGACCAATGTCTGTATAACATATAGCTCAAATATGACTCATGGCTCTTTGGAATGACCAAGCATCTTGAAGGTCGTATACCTACTCGTATGATAGACAACTTTTTAAATAAAAAATTAAATTTAAAATTTAAAAAAACCCCCGACCCTAACAAAAACCCTAAAAAGTAAAAATAATAATATTTATAGGCCTTTTAAGATGAAGGTAATATTTTGATCAAGGCCTTGTAAAGGCGGGGGACAGCTAATGTAAATGCTAGGCCTCTGTTTGGCGTTTTCATTGACCGTCCCCCGACTTGACAATGCCTTGATCAAAATATTACCTTCATCTTAAAAGGCCTATAAATATTATTATTTTTACTTTTTAGGGTTTTTGTTAGGGTCGGGGGTTTTTAACATTTTTAATTTAATTTTTATTTCCTGCTTTTTAAACTTAATGTCTAGCTCGCTTAAATCTGCGCATCGTTGCGTATTTTTCCCACAGTGAAGTTTGTTACTAATTTATCCTCATTCCTCGTCCTGATCACTATTTATTTATAATCTATTCATTGAGACCTTTTCAATGAGCCCAAACACGATACTTTTGCTGTTTGTTGGTGAGTAACTTGGGCATCCTGGAAATTCCAGGTGTTGCTCCAGCATCATTTCAATGTTACTTTGTTCGTCTAATATCATTGAAGTAATAAAATACTAAATTTCGAGTTGATCAGACCCGTGGAAGAGCTGATAATCTTCAAACGGCTGAACCGATTTTGATGAAACATGTCTAAGAACACTCCCGACTAATACACCTTTCAAACAAAAAAACAAAATCAAAATCGGTTCATCCGTTCGGGAGCTACGTTGCCTCAGACAGACACACACACACACACACACACACACACACACACACACACACACACACACACACACACACACACACACACACACACACACACACACACACACACACACACACACACACACACACACACACACACACACACACACACACACACACACACACACACACACACACACACACACACACACACACACACACACACACACACACACACACACACACACACACACACACACACACACACACACACACACACACACACACACACACACACACACACACACACACACACACACACACACACACACACACACACACACACACACACACACACACACACACACACACACACACACACACACACACACACACACACGTCAAACTTATAACACCCCGTCGTTTTTGCGTCGGGGGTTAAAAATAAGAAGAAAACAACCAACTTCCGGAAAAAACACTACAAATAGAAAAATCACCGCCTCCCAAAATTAAAGTAAAATTTTTCACTTTGCAGTGTTTCTTTTGGAAAAAAGTGTTTATTTTCCACTTTTTACTTATAGTACCTACATACTCAGCCTATAACGTCTCAACTGCTGGGACACATGCCTCCTCTCGGTGAGAGGGATTGGGCCGTAATCCACCACGCGGGCCCAGTGCGGGTTGGTAGATGTCACATATGTCTCGATGTTTTTTTGGTTCTAGGACATGCCGGTTTCCTCACGATGTTTCTTCACCGTTTGAGAGCAGTGGTAATTTTATTTATTTATTCAATTATGGGCCACCACTGCTCCAAAATGTTCAGATTTTGGTTTTTATATATTCACTACCATATACAGTAAAAAAAAATTGAGCAAGAAACAGAAGACAATTGTTTTGTATCGGCGCAAGGAAAGGTGCTTTTGGCAAAAATAAGTATCGGTAAAAGATTATTTAGTTCAAGCGTGATCCGGTGAACCATGACATCGGCAAATCTTGGTATCGGTCAATCATTCATTCTTTGTAGCGTTATTCGGCGAAACATGCTGTCGCTAAATAATGGTATCGACTAAAAGATTTTTTTGTTTTTACTGTTCAACGGTGAACCATGCTTTCTGTAAACAATTATATAGTTCAAGGGTAATTCGATTGGGCACGCCACGATTGCGGTGGTAAGTCCCGTTTTTGAGGAGTGGCTTGAGAGGCGGCATGGCGTCCTCACCTTCCGCCTGACGCAGGTCCTCATCGGACACGGTTGTTCCGGGAGGTTCCTGTTTCGGATAAGGCGGGAGGAAACGCCCGGGTGTTTCCACTGCGAAGATCGCCCTGAAGACACGGTGGAGCATACGGTGGCGGTCTGCCCGGCTTGGGCGGAGCACCGCCGTGTCCTCGTGGAGGCGATCTGCGGCGGCGATCTCTCGCGTCCGGCCCTGGTCCAGGCCATGGTACGGAGCGAGAGGGCATGGGTAGCCGTCACCTCCTTCAGCGAAGCAGTAATGCTCGCGAAGAGGGATCGGCGCACGTGATGGAGAGGCAGTCTATGCGCCCTCACGACCCTAGCCGCCGCAGGAGACGGAGACGCCCTGGGCGTCAGGAATCCCAGGCCGATTTCCGGGCACCGTAGGCATGAGCTTGCGGACGGCGAGTAATGGGTAGCTCGCTGTCCGGTAAGGACCAAGCCCAAGTCGACGGCGCGTTGTGTTCCACGGGCGCCTCTAAGAGATGTCAGCACAAACCGATGGCGCCCGCAAGGGCCGATGCCTGCTAGGGGTGCGGGTTCGTTCGAAAGAGATACCGCAGCCCCTGGCATACGGGCTACTGAGGGAACACGGGTGGGTTTTAGTTAGTAAAAGTCTGACACGCCCTCCTGCTCCACCCAGAGCGGGAGAAGTTATTTGATGATTTCCCACCCAAAAAATAAATAAAAAAAAGGGTAATTTGATAAGCCGTACGAGACTCCAGCAATTCATATACCAATACTTGCTATGTAAAAAATAAAATTCAGGAAGCAGCAACATATCATCGAGGTATATATATAAAGTGGGAAAAAAAACGTATTATCGAGGCTAACGCAAAAACTACCGAAGCAAAGTTTTTATGGGACCACAGCTGAAGTATACCCTATCCATAAAAATAAAAAAAACAAAATCGATCCGCAATTGACGGAGAAATCGGTGAACATACATAGAAAAGGGAAAAACAAACATACAGCCAACATAGAACCTCCTCCTTTTTGAAATCGGTAAAAGTTCAGGCAGTTTTATTCCGTGCTATTTGGCAATCACATCAAACGCTAGCCTAGTGACCCAAATACTAAATTAGGAAATCTATCTTCCACTGTTTTTGGCACTACATATTTTCTAGGTCAATTCCACTGAAGTCTAGACTGCCTCGTCGGTTTAGTGGTAGCAAGCGCTATTGCTGATCATAGGGTTTTGATTTTCATTCCCGGGTTGGGCAAAGTTATTGTCGTAAAAAACTTTTTTGGCGGTGACAAAAAATTAAAATACACATTGGATGTGTATGTTAATACCGACTTCCGAAATTAAAGTTATTTTGCACTATGTAGTGTTTTTTAGAAGTCCAACCGACTTCATGTGTTACGTCATGCATTTTAGTGAATATTTTCTTTTTTTAAACAATTGTTTTTTTTTTATTTATTTTTTTATTTAAGTGTATGTAGTCATCGGATACATGAAGTGGGCTGCCGTTGTAAGACGACTAAAATGTCACGGTGTATAAAAAACATGTCGAATTGATAACCTCCTTCTTTGTGAAGTCGGTCAAAAATTGTCGGGTTATTGGGTAACTATAAATAATTTATCAGTAGCAGATGTTCCCGGTTGATGGCAATAGGCCCTCTATTAAATGCTACTTAAATGATTTTATTTCTGTAAGTAGATTTTTACAAACACTTTTACACGTCAATCATATTTTATAAACGAGATGAGGTCGGCGTTTCCTATCTGACTAATCTGAGAAGAAAGGCCGAAACAAACTCAAGAGGTCACAGTCTCTTTTAAAGTCCAGACATAATCTTGGTCAGATCATGTGAAGACCATGTGGATTGGTGTCTGACAAGGTCTTTTTAGGAAAGAACCACACAGATCGAGTGGACTTGTCCAGTCAGTATTTGTCAAAGTTGTGTCCTTAATCGTTCGGAGTAACCAGGCGTGATAGTTCATGAGGACATTGGTCGGCGCAATAATCTCCCATAATGATTACAAAGCACACCATTAGTCAGCCAAGTTAAAAATATAGTATTTATAGATGTTTGCACGCATTGGCTGGCTGAGAGCCAATTTTGGAGCTGGAGGTACGAAATATGCGGGAGAAAAGTTGAGCAACGAGAAAGTATGATATTTTTATTGTTCCGTATGTTGCCGGATGTAAAGAATAGCACCATCCCATTTCTCCCCGTGGGTGTCGTAAAAGGCGACTAATGGCTTACTAGAGAATGGGCAGCAGCGTTCTCTATGCATTTTATCACGATACTGCGATCGCCAATCCGATTGCCAAGCGTGGCGATTACGGCAAACCCCCCTAAAAACAGGTATTTTCTGGGGATGCTGGTTCCATCACAGTCCTCATAAATAGCTTACTATCAGGCGTGATGGAGGTCAAAAGCAAGCCCATACAGCAAAAAAGAAAAGTGCTAAAACGTTGTGTGAGCTAGGGAATGCATATCTCGCGAGATTGGGGCTCAAGCGAGATCCCGCGAGTTTATGAATAATACTGCGAGATCTCGTCAATTTCGAGATCTCGCGAGATTGGCAGTTTTGTGTTTTTTTTTTGCAAATAATCCCAATATTTGAATAAATTAGGAAAAAAATAATCAAAACTACAAGTATTATAAATTTATAAGATAAACATTTATTTTCACGTTTTTATTTTTCATGCATCAAACATTGTTTGACGTATCTGTCTATATTTTTTTTAATAAACTTCTAAGTAGAAAACCTCCCTCTATAGAAAAACTCTCTTTTACGGCTACCTCAGGCCGCCGCCTCCCGCGCACCGAACGAAACCGACAGATCGCAACTCCGTCCGTATCAGTCCGCACTTCGAATAAGACGTTTTTATGTTCGAGTGCAATCTCGCTAAACTCGCGAGATCTCGCCCTTTTTTCGTCCGAGTTCAATCTCGCTAAAAAAGGCCGAGATCTCGCGAGAACGAGATTGCATTCCCTAGTGTGAGCACCATTGCTGCGAATATTAAATGTCACTATACGTGTTTGTGCAACGCATCTCCATTCATACGATCATAGACACTACAAAACAGCTAACCTCAGTTTGTGACCCCTTTTAAAACACTCAATGAAGCATATGGGAGTAGATAACCTACTTTTATAACTGCCTCGCCTGTATGAGAGTTTAATAGTGGCAATAAATAAAAGACATATTATGTACATTCGCAGACGTAATCACGGCATCTTGGCTAGGTTCCAATTTTTGGAATTGGAGTAACGAAACGTGAAAATGGAATTAATGGAACGATTACACATATGAAGAAAACACTGCAAAGTGAAAAATAACTTTAATTTGGGAAGTCGGTGTCTTTGGTTTTGTATTTTCATTTTTTCCACTGACTTTTTTAACTTTGTGCCTCTGTACCTCAGTAGTGGTTTTTTTTATGGAATTCGGTTTGAACAAAATATTAGTTTTTTTTTTTTTATGTTTCACTTTTTAGTTAGGCAGAAAGAATACCGTTTATTTGGACACACACAGTTCGTGTAACACAAAATAAACAACAAAAAAAAAAGTGAAAATAAATAACTAGGTACTACAATAATATATGTGCCTCACGGCTGCGCCAAAAAGGTTCATTTCAGCATTAATGCCAGACAGATGCTGTCTGACGCTGGTTTTCTAATGAACCTTTAGTTGTGATGCTTTCCCCATACAAATTCGTATACCTTCACTTGCTATGTAATTGCTTTTTTTTTTGGGCAAACTCAACAACCATTCATCAGAATTTGACCAAAATATAGGAGAGTACGCTATAAGTATACCCAGCCTTTCTCAGATCAGGTTATACATGACGGAGTTCTGATTCTGAACTTTGTGTAAACTAAAGTAGTTGTAAACAAGTGAATGTTGAGTTTGTAATAAAACAAGATTTTTAATGGATAGAAAGTGGTATTACTGGTGTGCGGTGCCTCTGTGCAATACTTCAAAAACTGCACCACACAAAGTATTTTAACCGGTGCCGTTTACACAAATCTGACGTCACGTGTGGTCACGTGAAAATGTCATCGTAAGAAGCGTTTTGGCGGTAAAATCAAAACAACGAAAAATAAATTTGATTTTAATCGTTTTTAGTTGAGAAAATGGATATAAATCAATTTATTTTTATTTTTCTGTAAAATATCTCGCCCCAATCTTAAAATTTAAATGGTTTTTAATAAATTGGAAAATACCCTATTGCCCTTCTACGTAAGACGTCTAACTCAGTGCCTTCTATCAGGGCTCAAGAGATAACGAATCAGAAATTACGTGCGTATGGAAGCCGTAAAAAATATAATTACGAGCTGAGTTCATCTTCGCATAGACGGAATGAAATTAAGCTGAATTGGTACTAGACACATGGAAAATAATAAAAGCTTTTTAAGGTTCATGATATGCGATTAAAGGTATTAGACACATTTTTATTCCGACATCTACGCGAACGAAATCGCGGGCACAGTATAAATGCGAAAGTGTTTCCGTCTATCTGTTAGCTTCGGTTCGATGTTTGGTACACAGGTAAACCATGCCTGCACCCAACTGTGTAACACATTTTTTTTTTTTTTTTTGAGTTGGGAAATCTTCAAATAACTTTTCCCGCTTTTGTTGGAGCAGGAGAGCGTGTCAGACTTTTACTGACTAAAACCCACCAGTGTTCCCACAGTAGCCTGCGTATCAGGGGCCGCGGTATCTCTTTCGAACAACCCGCACCCCTGGCAGGCATCGGCCCTTGCGGCACCCATCAGTTTGTGCTGACATCTCTTTGAGGCGCGCGTGCAACACAACGCGCCGTCGACACAGGCTTTGTCCTTACAGTACAGCGAGCTACCCATTACTCGCCGTCCGCAAGCCCGCGCCTACGGTGGCCGGGAATCAGGCTGGGATTCCCGACGCCCAGGGCGTCTCCTGCGGAGGTTAGGGCCGTGAGGGCGCATATACTGCCTCTCCCTCACGTGAGCCGCCTCCCTCTTCACGAGCATCACTGCTTCTCATTAAGAAGCGATGGCTACCCATACACTCTCGCTCGGTACCATGGCCTGGACCAGGGCCGGACGCGAGAGATCGCCGCCGCCGATCACCACCACAAGGACACGGCGGTGCTCCGCCCAAGCCGGGCGGACCTCCACCGTACGCTCCACCGTGTCCTCAGGGCGATCTTCGCAATAGAAACACCCGGGCGTTTCTTCCCGCCTTATCCGAAACAGGAACCTCCCGAAACAACCGTGTCCGCTGAGGATCTGTCTCAGGCGGAAGGTGAGGACGCCGTGGCGCCTCTCAAGCCACTCCTCAAAGAGAGGACTTACCGCCGCAATCGTGGCGTGCCCATCACTGGGTTGCGACAATCGCATTCTCCACGTCGCCATGAGATCCCGCCGGAGCTCTGTACGCTGTGCCGCGATTACCCGCGCCAGTGGAGTTACGCCCCGAAGTTTGGCGTCCTCGCGCCACTCCCAAATGTGCGGGAGGACCTTTGCCTCCAGATTCCATGGCGGCAATCCGGCAAAGAGGCCCGCCGCCTCACCGGAGATCGTGCGGTATCCCCGGACCATCCGGATGGCCATGACCTTATGGGACGTCTTCAACCGGGCGGCGGCGGCGTGCTGGTTGGTAGGGCCATGAAACGCACGACCGTAGAGCCTCCGGCGTTTGGCCTCCCTAGATTGAGCAGGAACCGCTTCAAGGCAGCCCCGGCCCGCCCCAGTCTGGGAGCCAAACGTCGGAAATGCTCCGGGTCCAACACACTTTCAATCACAACACGATCGATCGATCAAGTTAAGCTACGCTTGCCGCGGTTGGTTCGGGACGACCATCTTTACATATCAAGACCCCTCCGCACCTCTGAAAGCACATTAAGCCGTTGGTCCCGGCTGTCATTCGTGTATCTTTGACAGTCATTACGGGTCGTCAGAAGCCCGAAAGTCTGACAACCAGTCTTACCAAGGGGTATCGTGTTACCCATTTGTCGGGTTGTAGAGATCAGATAGGCAGTCGCTCCATGTAATATACTGGTATTCAGCTGCATCCGGTTAGACTGGAAGCCGACCCCGGGAAAAGGCTAGGCAAGACATCAATGTCGAGATTCAATGAAATATAAAAGTATACTGCCTTGGAGAAGACTTGAAGGTTGTTCGTAGGTAATAAAACATTATCTTTATTTATCAGTAAAGTATGTATGTTAGTATACAATGTTAGTATTCACGGTCGCGTGTTTCAGTGTAATATAGTTTGAGGTCAGATTGTTAGATATTGTGTGAAATATTGAAGAATTTTTGGGGGCAGATCGTTGTTGTAGTGCTCTCAATCCTTGAATATTCGGGACAGTTGGGACAGCTACCTTCATTCTCAAGAACCCATTATTGGAACTACGTTAATAACAGTTATATGAAAAATGACCACAAACATACTAATAAGACCCGAGTTCACCAACACACCACCACATAACCATTGATTACGTAACCGAAACTTCAAATCAGAAAGCATAAACCAACGGTTAAACTGAGTTGGCCACGTCGTTTAAGTTAACCATCCGATTACAGTACTTAACCAATGGTTAGTGCTTGGTGAACAGCAAAATATTGTTGATCAGCCGGTTATGGCTTAACCGGCTGTTTTAAAATTAACCATGCGTTGGTGAACTCAGGTCTTAGTAAGTACACGCCACTAATATGGATTTAGTAATAAACAGTTTATGAGCAGAGACGTACGTGAAGACTTTTTAATGGCCCGTGTAAGACGCGTTTAATTATTTCATCTATGTTTTATGGTTATTGCTAAGGTTTTCTGTGACACATTCCACTGTTATACCAACATGTATTATACTAGCAGCGCCCCGCGGTTTCACCCGCGTAGTTCCCGTTCCCATGGGAATACGGGGATAAAATATAGGCTATGTCACCCGGGGATAGTGCAGCTTCCCAACAGTGAAAGAATTTTTCAAATCGGTTCAGTAGTTTCGGAGCCTTTTCAATGCAAACTAACAAACTATGTATAATATTATTACGGACACACACTTCACTATGTATTTATTATTCGAGCGTATGGTACTCGTGGGTTGCAGCTGAAAATCAGCTTTAGGTGGAGCGTTTGGTATTCGTGGGTTGCAGCTGAAAATCAGCTTCAGGTGGTGCATTCTGTGTTGCCATCTGACATTATACTGAGTTGACGCCCTTTTGGCATTAATAACATTGTTGAGTTTTATTTATAGTTCTAAGGTTTTATAAGCTGTAATACCAATAAACGCATCTTTCTTTCTTTCAAACAATCAAATATTTCCTCTTTATTATTAGTATAGATATAGATGGATGACATTTAGAGGTTTCAACATGAATAGAAAGAAAGAAAGAAAGAAAAAGTATTTATTAGACTCGCACAGGAAAATCACAAACATAACTACAACACAATAAAATCAAACACTAAAAAACTAAAACAAAACTACGCTACGCTAGGTAATTAATAAAATTAAAATTAGATTTACTTATACATAAAAAAGTAAAAATAAAAGCAAGATCCCGTACGAGGCCAAAAGGCCACTATCTCAGCACGATGCTGCGACATTTAAAAAGTGTCGCAGCGCTGGTATTCTGATAGGGCCGAATGATACTCGTATAACCAATTTTTTGTAACAATATTTTGTGTCCATGTAGTTTCTTGCCCGTTCTTCTCCATAGGGACTTCTACGCTTTGGAATGCATTCTTCAATGCTTCATCTTTCTAAAAGACTGACCGAATCGACATACAGAAATGCTTATATTAGAGTTTTGAGTTTGTTCGTTTGCATATATGTATGTCGCAGAATCAACGCAGAGGCACAATTATTAGGGTGGCTATTGATTATCGTTAGTTTAGAACAGCGCCATCTGTTATCGCTGTCGGAAACGTCAAGCAGTGTGCTTGGGTGAGGTCGGTACAGGGCGTGGCAGGTCTTGTTGACAACTGCCAGTTGTCATTCTTGACATTGGACGCATTGATTGATTGAGAGACGGGATTTTTTGATAAGACACGAGCGCGAGAGGTCGTTCTGCTAGCCTGTGCCGAACTTACCGCGTTTCCATAGTTCAATCTATTTCCATCGGCTTAATCATTTGAGATTTCATTATTTTGCTGTCGGGAGAGATTAAATACAGTTGTTATCCGTGTAAAGACTCTTATTTCGTACCTACATCATGTTTAACCCGGACTCTGGAGGTACCCCCAATCGGTGAACCACCTTCTGTATGTTTAAGAATTTTAGTTGTGCACACGGTTTCGTGCGCGTGAAGCCGAAAATTATACCACGGTAACATGCTACCGAGACAAAGATTAGCCTATATTATTTCTTAAAACGTCAGCTATTTGCCAATGAAAGTCCCGTTTTGTTTTTTTTTTTTGGGTGGGAAATCATCAAATAACTTCTCCCGCTCTGGGTGGAGCAGGAGGGCGTGTCAGACTTTTACTGACTAAAACCCACCCGTGTTCCTTCAGTAGCCCTTAAGCCAGGGGCTGTGGTGTCTCTTTCGAACAAACCCGCACCCCTGGCAGGCATCGACCCTTGCGGGTCCCATCACTTTTTGTGCTGACATCTCTTTGAGGCGCGCGTGGAACACAACGCGCCGTCGACTTGGGCTTGGTCCTTACCGGACAGCGAGCTACCCATTACTCGCCGTCCGCAAGCCCATGCCTACGGTGGCCGGAAATCGGCCTGGGATTCCCGACGCCCAGGGCGTCTCCGTATCCTGCGGCGGCTGGGGTCGCGAGGGCGCTTATGCTGCCTCTCCCTCACGTGCGCCGCCTCCCTCTTCGCGAGCATCACTGCTTCGCTGAAGGAGGTGACGGCTCCCCATGCCCTCTCGCTCCGTACCATGGCCTGGACCAGGGCCGGACGCGAGAGATCGCCGCCGCCGATCGCCTCCACGAGGACACGGCGGTGCTCCGCCCAAGCAGGGCAGACCGCCACCGTGTGCTCCACCGTGTCCTCAGATGAAAGTCCCGTTGAAAATCGATCCAGCCGTTTCGGAGGACAGACGGATAGACGAAAAATTTGAAAAAATTGTCTTTTTGTTATCAGCAGGCTTGGCATGAGGCTTTCTATTTCTATTCTACCGTAGAATAGAAATCGTTTATCTACATTTCTCGGTTCAAAACTGTCAACTGTCTACACGGAAACGTCGTATTTGTCTACTCTTCCGTCACACAAAATAACGTTTCCGTGGTGACACACAAAATGACGTTTCCGTGTTGACAGTTTTGAACTGAGCAATGTAGACATACGATTTCTATTCTACGGTAGAGTAGAAATAGGAAGCGTCATGCTAAGCCTGCTGTCTATACGTAAAGGTAATTTTTGTCTACTCTTCCGACGACAAAAACGCTTGTCTACGATTCTCGTGCAAAGCCTAGGAAGTAGGCTGAATGACGCACGACAATTCACGAACTTCTGATTTTCGGCTTTGCCGACAACGAAATAAAGCCCGAAATATTATTTTTTGGCCGAAATCGAAGCTTCGGTCACCCACTAGACTTTTTGAACCTTCGTAAAACAAGCTCGACGCACTGTTCGACGTCCTACAGTCTCGTATGTTTCCAAACACGAAATAAAAATTATTTTTAGTCTTGATTTAATTGACTGGATCGCCCCAGACCCCGTCTTTGTGTTCACGTCTGAAATACCAACCACTTTGTGAACACAACACAATTCTTTGTTTACATTGCTGATTTTCTTCATAATGAGTTTTCTGGCCGTGAAATAGAGAAACGAGTTGTGATTTTATTGTTTATTTTGTATGTTATTTGGGAAAAATGCTATGGTGAGTTTTGTTGCTATTTTTCTGTTGGGAACACTAAGTATTCTTGTTAGTTGTGTATGTGAGAACAATGTAAAAATAATCAACAATTCTAAATCTAAGATGAAACATACGCCCTGGAAGTTAGGAGATGACCAGTCTCAACCGACAGCGCCCGTTCACGAAGCTCAACCATTTTGTTGGGACCCGAATGATCCAGCACACGCGCCAACATCAGTATATTTATACATATTCTCAACTGCCATGCTTCTTCAAGTCAACACAATAAACTAGCGATGTGCGAAGGCGAGAGTTTTTATTCGATTGTTGGAACATCTCGATGGTTCTCGATTGTTTCGACTTCGACTCGAGTCCGACTCGGTCTGTTATTGCGACTGACGCATGGCGCGTTCATTCGAGAGTTTTTCCTCGATGGTTTAGAGTTTCGCGAGTACCATGACCAAAGTACAGACACCAGCAGGCTTAGCACGAGCACCGATTTGCCGACGGAAGAATAGACATTACTATTAACTAAATAATGTACAATAGGAGAAGATGGCTATGTTTTTCTATTAATTATCACAGCATAACTGTTCTAAAAGAATCATGATTTTGTAGATAATCGTATATACTTTATGGCCGTCGAGTAGAAAGTTTGTTGTCAGTGTGATTTTGACAGTTTGGGAAGAAATATTCTTCTGAAATAGTCGACATGGACCGAGACACAGTTTGTTAGAAACGAAAGACAAAATGACAGATTGTAGCAGGATATCTAAGGTGCGATGCTAAAAATGGAGGAACGAAATGTCACTTTGTATTGAAAAAGCAGTCTATTCTTCGTAGAAATTGAAAGCCTCATGCTAAGCCAGCAGCACATCAAGCTACCCCAAACTGTCAAATTTTCCCAATTAAACATGAACCTTATGGTGATGAAATAAAGATGAAAATCTATCAAGTTAAAGACAGATTACAGTAGCTTGATTTGGTGGCGTCTGTACCATGTATCCGTTTATTGAATAAATGGATGCAAGGTACTTTGGTCATGGTGAAATAATTGTGTTCAGCTGCTTCCAGTATGGCAGGAATCCGACACTAACATCGTTGGGAAAAGGGGAAGGGGGGATGATGGAACCACAAATCGAACACCTTAAGGGAACACTAGTCGCGGGCTCGAAGTCACTGGTGGGCCTGGCTAAAAAGCACGCTGTCTCACCAGGCTTCGTGTCCGACAAAGGTATTTTCAGTGATGAGCAGTTAGACGCTAGTCTACACGCACAAAATTATTGAGTGAGCTGCAGGATCAGTTATAGTAGGCGCGTAAAATATTAAGAAAGTCGGGTTTTCCAAAAAAACCACTACATAAATCAATTACCAATTAAGTTTACTGAACTCTTCGATAATTGAGCTTTGTCGGTACCGACTTGGTTTTCGAGATTTTACACTGCTTTTATTGCTTTAACAAGCCCAAAGTTAGGTTAAATTGGCAAGAAAAACGAATATTTGTTGTCTCATAACTTTTTAATGGCTTTTTATTTTAGTATTCGGTTTCCGTACAGACAATATTGATAATGAGACAAAACCATTAGATGTTTAATTTTTGATGTACATAGTCAAACTGTGGAGTAAAACCCTCCCGAAGTTTGTATGGAAAAAATGTGGACAAGTGTCACCTTAACAACAAAGACTAACCGTGGCATTGATCTGCCAGGGGTGCGGGTTGTTCCAAAAGAGATACCGTAGCCCCTGGCACACAGGCAACTGAAGGAAAACGGGTGGGTTTTAGTCAGTATAATACTAACACCTCCTGCTCCACCCAGAGCGGGAGAATTTATTTGATGATTTCCCATCCAAAAAAAAAAATCTGTGGCACTCCAGGAATGCCGACAGAAGTGAAAACTTGAATTTTTTTTTTTTTTTTAATGAAGCAAAGGGGCTTTTCCAAAAGACATCAACACGCGACTAATCCGTGTGCTCGTTCACCCATGTATATACACAGTCAGTATACATATAGCTCACGGAAAGCGTTCGGTGACGATGACGCGAGTTCCATGATTTTTTAACCGACGAAAAAACGGAGGAGGTTCTCAAGTCGACATTTTTTTTTAATGATGACCACGCATATCTTTTTCCAGAGTAGTCCGATTTTGATAATTCTTTTTTTTATTGGAAAGGGCATACCCCGAAGTTGGTACCATATAAATTTCGAAGAAAAATTCCAACCCTAAGGGTAAGAAAACAGGGGATGATTGATTGCTTACTCACAGATTTTAATACTGAGTGAGTTGTGTATTACAAAAGTAATCAAAAATTAAGCATGTAGTAATTAGTAGATTGTAGCCACAAACAATCATAAAATAAAAACTTTTTGATAAAAAAATTAAACCGCCGAAAAACCAAAAAGTAAAAAATAATAAACCTGCTTTGTCCAACCCCAATAACTAAGTTCGGAAGTCAGTGACTTTGGATATGTACTTATTTTTTTTTTTTTATCAAAAAGTTTTTTTCACCCAAAAAGTGCTCAACGAGGATAAAGAAGTTACCGGTTCAAAAAAAAAAAGCCGTGGCATTGATAAGGAAGAGACACAAAACAGACACACCACACAAAGACACGCCCCTCCCGCCGCATTATCAACAGCTGTCTGTGAATCTGTGCTTATGACTCAGACAAAGCGAAGTCAATGTTCGCTACGAACGGACTTATTTGAGCGAGAGAAATACAAGGTGAACGGAATACAAACAAATTATAATTTGGTAACTGTGAATGTAAATCAAATTTCAGTCGCTTGTGGCTAAGTTATAACAACCACACGGGAGGACCGGTCAGGTTAAGCTTGCCGCGGTTAGTCTAGTGAACATCAACATACAAACACGCATTCGTATACGTCACGAAAAACACACTATAGTATAATTTTATGGTCAAGAACAGCTAACTAAAAAATAAACACGTCATTTTTTTCATATTTCTAAATATTTACAGTTTTTATGTGTGGTACACCTACACACCTAAAAACTGTTACGCCTGGTATTTAGAAATAAATGATTATAACATCAATGACGTTGACACTAGGGGTCACAAAACTGCAGGGATATTAGAAAACCGGTTTGGCGATTTTTATTTCTTCTCAAATCCGGTTTTCCGGTTATTTCGATTTTTATTAAATAAAACCTATTTTTATGATTCTAAAGTGTTTATTAATTAGTCTTTATAATCAGCTTTAGCGCTAAATCACAGAACACTAAAATAAAACGAAAAACCCCCACAAACTAAAAAAAAGCACCAATAATTAAAACATCTGACAATCAACAAAACATCTGGCTTAAAGAAACGATAAATTAAACTCTGTTCTTATTTTTGGTGCATTGGTAATGAGACCGTAAGATTGAAAGAATGTCTAAAGTGTCATCATTCAGCGAGGTTCTTAAGTGGTTACATAGGTGACCCGGTATAACCGGCTGATGAGAAGAATCTTTCAAATCAAATCAAAATATTTTATTTCATATAAACCTACATGGGCACCAATGAAACGTCAGAAGCTAGGTGCACGGTTCTAAATTGTCGCTTCCTATGGAGAAGAGCCGGCAAGAAACTCCACGGTTACTCTTTTAAAAATAATTGGCTTTAACAATGTTTTCAAATTACAGTGATAATAGGTATGGGAGGACAGTGACTTTCGGACTTTTGGACTCAACACTCGTGGGAGGAACTTTTAACAAATTGTTGTACACCTGAAAATGGTTTTTACCTTTTATGCCTACATTTTCATGAAAGGGCTATCTTTACTATGATGATGGCAGTTAAATCTTTCTCAAATTCTGTATCTATAGCGGTGGACGTCCTGTTAGGTAGAGACTCAGACATGGACTTTTCAATTGCGGCTTGCAATTATTATTTCATTCCAGCGATTGAAGTGGAAGCTGTAAAAGCTAATACGAAGTCATTGTCAGTTGAGCTACTTTGACTGCTGGGTGGTAGTGTATAGTCTGAGATTGCCCGATCTTTTGAAAGTCACTAATGACATCAGCTAATTGTTGACCATCAAGACCCGGAAAAGTAGCACTCTCATCTTTCATACTAAAATAGTTTGATGAGTTCTGCAAATATCTAAGAACAGAGGTCAAATTAGTGCATCGTTGTTTAATGCGATATTTAAGTTGTTCAGTAAATTCGGCACTAAACCGCCCCTGGTGTTCCTTTAATTTTGTGAGCATGAAATTCATAGCTATATCTGCAGTAATGAGATTTGCGTCGCGGCGACAAAGAGCTTCGACTGTCATCTTAGTTATTTGCAAAAATTCGCTTACATCCGTTAGTATCTATTACTATTATTTTATTTCCGAGTTTATGTCAATAAGAGACTTAATTTTTTTTATTAATTGTAATTGCAAGTGAAAAAATATTTTTGCATTATAAAAATGTCATATCGTTTAACAAGTGATTATTATAGAAAAGAAAAAATCGAAAACTCGGTTATGGCTAAACTAAAACCCGGTTTTTTTAAATGACGTGAAAGCCGGTTTAACCGGTTTTTTCGATTTCGGTGAAACCGGTTTTGTGACCCCTAGTTGACACTAAGTGGAAAAAATACGTATTATTGAAGCTAACTCCACACGCAGTGGCCATATCTAGTCCGAGTTTCATTTAACCATCTCGATCAAACGCATCGACCGTGTTCGGCGCTCCGATTACTCCGTGACCGTCACCAATCAAGGGCCAATCGGAGCGCTGAACGCACTCAATCGAGATGATTAAATGAAACTTACACTAAGGCCTACTTGCGGGCGGCGAGTAATGGGTAGCTCGCAGTCCGGTAAGGACCAAGCCCGGGTCGATGGCGCGTTGTGTTCCATGCGCGCCTCAACCTCAAAGAGATGTCAGCACCCAACTGAAGGCCTGCAAGGACCGATGCCTGCCAGGGGTGCGGGTTGTTCGATAGAGATACCGCGGCCCCTGGCACACAGGCAACTGAGGGAACACGGGTGCGACACGCCCTCCTGCTCCACCCAGAGCGGGTGAAGTTATTTGATGATTTCCCAACATCAAAAAAAAAAATGGGGCGAGAACTTGACCAAATTCATATGAGACCACTTGGTAAGTATATGTTTTCAATACAAAGAAGACTTTTTGCAATCGGTTTATAAATGAATGACAGAGTTCTGAGAAGAACCTCCCCCTTTTTTGAAGTCGGTTACAAAGACAACATTAAAGTGAACGTTCACGTCGTGTTTTTATTTTAAAAAGGTCTTCGCACCCAATCTGGGTTAAAAATTGAAGTTGTAATATCAACAACAGCTGGTGTGTGGTTCAAACTAGGTCAATGCACTTGGTCAATATCTTTTGAGTTAGCTACAGTACAATGTATGTATGATTTTGTGTAGTGTCAGTGTCTTTACAAAACCGACGAAGTGTATCCTACTTAAATTAATATTACAAATGCGAAAGAGGGGTTGTGGCTATGTAATAACAGGCGCACGTGTCGATCCGTCAGGTTAAGCTACGCTTGCCTGGGTTGGTCTGTAGTAGAGATGCATCCGATACCGATACCGATATATGCGCGATACTCGAAGTTTGCCGAAATATCGGCATCGGTGATATTTTTGTGGCCGATTCGACGATACTTTTCAAAATTCGCGCTTTAAAAATGTAATGTAAACGCGCGTGTTGTCTCGTCTATTTCTTTGCAAACGAGGCACGAACTAACCATACTATAATATACTATTAACGAATCTCAACCTGTCTATAGTTTTAAACGGTTTATTTAGTTTGTCCTGTTTTTTTTTTATGTTAGGTACTTAAAAAATAACCTGACTTGTTTATTATTTATTTTACCTTCATTTTTTAATTCAATAATCGTATCGGTATCGCCAATATTTTTATAAGAGCATCGGTATCGTATCGGCGAAAAGGCGTATCGACGCATCGCTAGTCTGTGGATGGGTATCGCTAAGCTGTTTGTCCCGGCTGTCGTTCGTGGATCTTTGACAGCCGTTACGGGTCGACAGAAGCCCGAAAGTCGGACAACCAGTGTTACTAACAGGTATCGTGTAAACCAGTGACGGGTTGTAGAAAGCAGATAGGCAGTCGCTCCATGTCAAATACTGGTATTCAGCTCCATCCAGTTAAGGGGACACTTTTCGCGGGCTTGAACTCACTGGTGGGCCTGGCTAAAAATCACGCTGTCTCACCAGGCTTCGTATCCGACAGAGATAGTATCAGTGATGAGCAGTTAGACGCTAGTCTACACGCACAACGTTATTGAGTGAGATGCAGGAGCATTCATAACAAAACATTCGCGAAAAAATTAAGAAAAGTCCTTCGGAAGATCGGGTTTTATGACAAAACCACGGCATAAATCAATGACCAATAAAGTTTATTGAACTTATCGATAATTAAGACTTGGTTTTGGAGATTTTACACTTCTTCTATTACTTAAACACGCCCAAAGTTAGGTTAAATTAGCAAGAAAAACTAATCTTTGTTGACTCATAACTTTTTAATGGTTTTATATTTTAGTATTCTGTTTCCGTATAGTTGTAGGTCGTGAGTTCGAACCCAGATAGGCGCTTTACTTTGTGTAAATTATTTCATCACCACTGCTCTCAAAACGGTGAAGGAAAACATCGTGAGGAAATCGGCATGTCCTAGAACAAAAAAATCGAAGACATGTGACATCTACCAACCCGCACTGGGCCCGCGTGGTGGATTACGGCCCTATCCCTCTCGCCGAGAGGAGGTCTGTGTCCCAGCAGTGGGAACATTATAGGCTGATGATGACTCTGCCCGGCCCTTGCGGGCCCATCATTTTTTGTGCTGACATCTCTTTGAGGCGCGCGTGGAACACAACGCGCCGACGACTTGGGCTTGGTCCTTACCGGACAGCGAGCTACCCATTACTCGCCGTCCGCAAGCCCATGCCTACGGTGGCCGGAAATCGGCCTGGGACGTCCTACCTAGGTCTGGGTACGGATGATCACCCATCCACGGATCAACCGCGGCAAGCGTAGGTTTACCTGATCGATCGACTCGTGCAGCTGTTATTACTTAACCACAAGCCTCTTAATCATCTAAATCAAATGATTGAAATGAAATTTTCAAGACACAACCAACTTATAAGTATGTTTTTATTTAAGTATAAGTACCTATGTAAATTTTCTGCATTATATGTGTAAATACATATATTTTAGTTTAAGACGTCACATATTCATATTTTCTCTCCTTGTTCTCACACACTATTGTCTACATTTCTTTTTCATTTCTCCTTTCGCAGCTCTGCTGGAAGAAATTTCTAAAGAAATAAGCAGCACCTTTGTACTCATTGGTTGTTTATGCTGTCTCTTCTATGTATTTTACTGTGTGTGCATAAATAATAAAATAAATAAATATATTCAGAAAAAAAAAATGATATTAATAAAAATCAAGTGTTTACGTACGTTGCACTTACTCATACAATAATTATGGCCAAATGGCCTGTGTATAGGAAATCCCCAATGCAAGTAATTATGATAGCCTACTATCCGGTTTGGCCACTGCTTGTAGCCTTTTTTTGTTATACTTGGTATGGTAATTTTATTCTAGGTGCATCGTTTTCACATATAATTATATAACTTTTGTATGCAAATATATGTATATAACACAAGCGGCCTGTCCCGGCTTCGCACGGGTAAAAAAAATCTGCTGTTTGATAGATAACTGCAATACCTACGCGGTCAAAATGTATGGAACAGCTGATTTTTTTGTATAACCGGCGAAAAATTTCTAGAATGATATGCTGAATTCATGGTTAAAGTTGGCGCACTGGTTAAAAACTTTTCCTGTATAGCCTATGTAACTCAGGGAAAATGTAGCATTCTAATGGTGAAAGTGTATTTTTGAAATCGGTCCAGTAATTTTGAGTTTATTCGTTACATTGACACAAATCATTCCAAATAATAATATTAGTGTACATGTTAAAAGAGTAACGGAAGAGTTCTTGCCAATTCTTCTCCATACGAAACTACCTTTTGGAACGTTTTCTCCCTACTAGAATCAGAGGCCCTAGTGTGAGTTTCAAACCACCTCGATCGAACGCATCATTCGCGTTCGGCGTTCCAATTGGTCCTGGATTGGTGAAGGACCATTCCGAGCTTCAAACGAGCTCGATGCGTTTGATCGAAATGGATAGTTCTAATTTATTGTAAATGTCGACGTCCAAAAGGGCCTTTTACGTGCCTATTTGAAATGAATGCTTTGAAACTGCTTGTCTGTCAGTCGGTGTAAGTGGATTAACATACCCTCTTTCTGTTCACAATTACTCTGATCATCACACATAGCACTGAACAGTACACAACTGAGCACATTCTGATCAAATCTGCTGAAACTATAGCCTGTTCTCAAGCATTGCGTGCGCGCAAACAATTTTGTATGATATCCTTGCGTGCGAAGTGGTAAGGGCTGGCACAGACGTCGCTAGTTTCAGACGGCCTTTGTCCTCATCTGACTAGCCTTTTGCTATGTTGGAGTCGGCTTCCAGTCTAACCGGATGCAATTGAATATCAGTATTTTACATGGAGCGACTGCCTATCGTGTGGTAGGTACCGGTCTAAAAGAATAGCACCATCCCATTTCTTCCCGTGAGTGTCGTAAAAGGCGAATAAGGGAGTTACTAGAGAATGGGTATCAGCGTTCTATGTACAGGATAAGTTTTTATCCAGTGCGCAAACTGTAACCATGAATTCAGCATATCATTCTAGACCCCTCAGCGCAAAAAAATTTCGTCGGTTTTACAATAATAAAATGAGCTGTTTCATAAAAAAGTGCATTAACTACGCGTTCAAAGTGTATGGATAAGCTGTTTTTTTTTTTTTGTGTAACCGACGATCATTTCTGCGCTGGGGGCTCTAGAATAATATGCTGAATTCATGGTTACAGTTTGCGCACTGGTTAAAAACTTATCCTGTACATTTTTAAGACCATAGGTATTGCGATCAGCCAACCGCCTGCAAAGCGTGGCGATTATGGAAAAATCCCTCATTGGAGGAGGCCTACGTTTAGCAGTGGACGTCTTTCGGCTGAGATTATGATTGCGTATCTGACCTCCACAACCCATTTACTGGATAACACCCATACGGATACCCCTTGATAAGACTGATTGTCAGACTTTATGGCTTCTGACGAACCGTAACGACTTTAAATTTATACTATCTATATAAATAAAAAGCAAAGTCCTGACTGACTGACTGACTCATCAACGCCCAGCCCAAACCCTTGGACCTAGAAAGCTGAAATTTTACACAGAGGTTCCCTTTATAATGTAGACAAGGAATAAGGAAGGATTTTTCGAAATTCAACCCCTAAGGGAGTTAAATAGGGGATGAAAGTTCCGCGCGGGCGAAGCCGCTGGCAAACGCTATTAATTAATATTATTAAGCTGAAGAGTTTGTTTGTTTGGTTGAACGCGCTAATCTCAGGAACTACTGGTTCGAATTGAAATATTCTTTTAGTGTTGAATAGCCCATTTATTGAGGAAGGCTATAGGCTATATAACATCACGCTAAGACCCTTCGGAGTCGAGCAAAGAGAAGGTAAGTCATGAATATGAAGTACAGTCACGAGCAATAATATGTAAACACATCGCCAAGTTCAAAAGCGATTTTCTTTTAAATAGCGATTGCAGCCTTGAGATAACTTAGATATTTCATTACAGTGTGGGTTCCAAAATATTATTTTCATAATAAAATAAGATTACAATTAGTAAAAGTGGAGAAAATCACTTTTAAAAGTTGATAAGCGTATACATAGTATTGCTCGTGACTGTACTCGCACGGGCAGGCGGTTCGAAGCGACAGGGTGGGTCGGGGTAACATGAAATTTTACGCAAACGAAGCCGGGAGCAGAAGCTAGTGTAAATGTATGGAATGATCGGTCACCTATCATTTTATGTTATGTTAAGTTTTATGGACCATGGTCTGAAATAAATGTTTATAATAATAATAATATTTTTAAATATTTTATATTCTAATATTTAATAATGTAATTTGTATGTATATATTTAAATAAAGGAAATAATAATAATTGCCCCGTCCGCGGTTTTCAATCAACCTGGGGCCCAAGTCTGCTATTTTTATAAATTCGTCATTCCAACACGATACCATTGTCATTTTGCTAAAAGTTCGTAATCTGCTAAATTCATAATGGTCGATCATTGGTCGGTCAATGGTCTCGTAATAGAATTGTGTTATAATGGCATTGTCGTATTGCCATTATTATAAAACCCGTTAGTAGAAATGATTTTCGAAAAAATTACTACTAAATTTGAACATTTATTCATGCCAGATTTCATATAAATACATTTTTCCATATTATTTTTTAACATTTTATTTTAGGGACTGTCATAATTTTAGCAGATTACCGCCTAAGTCAGTCATTCATTTGTCATTATCTACGAGATTACCAATAAATGCCAATTTCTTTCAATGGAGTGTCAGTGGCTGACCATTGGAAAGTCATAATGATGCCATTATATTAGTAGATTACCATACTTGTCAAAATCAACAATTATGAGATCAATGTTAGACCATTCTGAGACTATTGTAATAGCAGACTTGAGGCCCTGTGCGACTGTTCTTACGTAGCCACGAGGCCCCGCTTTGCTTTCTTCATTAATTTAAATTCAACCGGTGTAATCCTTTCTTTGTTTGGGCAGCAATTTACTAGTCTAGACGATGTAGGAGTGGTGTGTTAATAAAGTATTAACAATAATGTATGAAACCCTTACATGCAATAGTGTAAGGGTCGGCACAGACGTGGTTAGTTGTAATACTTCGTTTTGTTTTAACTGTCTAGACAACGCCGTGAGTTCAGTGAAGACACTGGCTTATATTTAAAACAAAAGAACACGATTTGAAACTCGATTAATTCGGTAATTGTAAGCAAAGCCGCGGATCGTTTGTACATTAAAGAAAACATTCAATGCAGTAATGGTGAGCATTGTCAAACTTTAAACTTTTATTGTTTTGAATACAAGGCTTTTTGTCTACTTTGTATGGGTGTTTTTTCCTTGATTTGGGTTTTATCCCAAAAATGAATATGGGTCCTGTGTTTTTCAATTAAAATATTCCCAGTAGATGCTAGGAGGATTGGTGTCCAAATGATGGCAATAAGCATGGGCGCTGGGAGGGTACACCTGCACCTCCCTGGCTTCATATTAAAATATAGATGTAAAACAGAACAAAAAAATATCCGAAAAATAATAGAGAACTCAACCAAGCAAAAGTTTCCCGTTGAATAAGTGTCTGTATGCTGTTGAGGATCTATAATGAAATTCCTACTTATGTTGTATTTTTGCATTGTTGTAATATTTAGCGTGTGTTTTTTTTTCCTTATATAATTTAGTTTTCTTTTTTTATACCATGTAATTTCAGATACAATTTATTGTTTATGAATAAACAAACAAACAAACAAATTCGAGTCGAGATCCTGAAGTTTTCCCATACTTTTTAAATCGACACAAAATCAAAATACTTTTATTTCCTATAAACCTGCATGGGCACTTATGAAACGTCAGAAGCTAGGTGCACGGTTCCAAATTGTTGTTTCCCATGGAGAGAGCCGGCAAGAAACTCCACGGTTACTCTTTTAAAAATTATTGGCTTTAAAAATGTTTTCAAATTACAGAGATAAAATGTATGGGAAGACAGTGCAGACCTGTCAATAAATACCAGGTACTTAGACGAATACAGAATTGAAGATCGTCAACAAATCTACAGTCTGTAAGGCCTACAACGTTCTCTCATTCACAATAATGTAAAATAATCTACATAAATAAAATGAACCTACAAAAAAATGAAACATAGTGACATGAATTACATGACAATCACAAAAAAATAGTCGATATTAAAATTGATGTATAATGTCAAATAATGACGACAGTTAGTCCGCTTTCTGTATGCATGGACAAAATAAAACCTTTCCCATCTGAGGCAAAATCCAAAATTTATTAAGCACGCTCTTGCAATCTACATTCTCTTAATAGGCTATTTTGCAATTTATTAAAAACTATTTTTAATTGAAGAGTGGGACGAGATAGATAACAGAAAAATAAAAAAATGAATTGATTTATATGCATTTTCTAAACCAAGAACGATTAAAATCAAATTAATTTTTCGTTGTTTTGAATTTACCACGGTCACGTGATAAAAAGTCATCGTAAGGAGCGTTTTGGCGGTAAATTCAAAACAACAAGAAATAATGTTTGATTTATATCGTTTTTAATTAAGAAAATGGATTTAAATCAATTTATTTTTATTTTTCTGTAACATATTTCGTCCCAATCTTCAAATTAAAATAGTTTTTAATCAATTGAAATACCCTATTTGTTCGGGGTTGGGGTGAGTTGAAGATAAACTAAGATAAAGGATTATAAAGATAGCTATATTTCAGTGATACAAATGGGATAACGATTAAAACTAATGAGGTGAATGAGATGAGATTGAGCCGCGCACGAATGGCTGTCCGAAAGCGTAATGACTATTTTACTTAAGTAATTAATACATTAAATATTCAAGGCGTAGAGCGCGGGGTCGCAATTACGCTGACATGTTTATTATTGTTCGGTGATTGACCTGAACAGTATTGTTGCATTAGTCTACAAAATTAATCCTTGTACGAATGGACGAACAATAGCCTAACATATCCGAAATAAAATGTTAATGAAAATTATCAAGTTCGTTTCGTGGAGCTGAAGAAGCCTATGGGCAAGAAACTCCCTCGTTTTACAGGAAACTTACTGTTACCAAAATGTTTGGCGAAATGTGGGTTTAAGGCCCAGGTAATTTTGAATGTACTCGTCGTATTGCCGTTATGAGCGATAATAGTTCTTACTGCAATCCGATACGAGTTAAAATCTGTTGTAATAAATTCGAACAATAATTGAGCAAGCATTGTCGTAAAAATGCAAATAAAATCGTATAAAATTAGATATTAACTATTTGATAGTAAATAATCGATCACTGGATGCAGTTTGGCATTTGGAATTTTATGGTATATTTTTAATTATAAAATAATTGTTATTGAAGGGATAAACTGGTTTTAAAGATAATTAAGAGGTGACTTTGATGATTTTTTTGATGCATTCAAGTATAATTAATTATGTTTTGAGTTCCATCACTGTATGCAAAAAAGACTTGAAAATATCATATATTTTTCCGCTTTAAAAATTGGAGATACACTGGTTTAAAAAAAAACACCTTTTTGAGCGTTTTCAAGAAATCTCCTCCTTAAGGCGCAGACAGCCAACTTTTAAGGACTTTTTATTGAAGATCACGTCTAAACGTCTTATGTATTTGAAAAAAATATATGTGAAACTAGACAATTTTCTTCGTCATTTGATATGTGAATATTTTAAATAACATTTTTATAACATAATGTAATTAATTGGTAAAGTAATGTCTATCGCGGATATAAAAACGATAATCACGCAAAAACTATCGGGTGTATTTCCATGAAACTTTCACCATCTAAAAGACAATTTAATCACCCAAAATTTAGTATACGGTTTTTCTTTGAATTGTGTTTGATAAATCAACATGGGTTGTTTTTCGAAAAACTTGATGCGCGTTGAGGCGGGGTCTCTTGCGAGCGACGGGCGGCAGTGCATCGCTGTAGGTAGCTGTCATCTATCGTCGCCTTAAAAGTTGATTCTTGCGTTATTTTATACTCTTCCATCTACATACGAATACGATACACAGTAACGTGCCCTAGATGCAAAATGTGTGATCTGACTCAAATGACTTATGTATGACATTATTGTATATCAATTTTCCTGTTAATGTTATTATTATTTCCAACTGATAACTACACAACTGATTAAAAATTAATGGTGTCACCTTTCGTAACCATTTCTGATTAGTAGTATATTATTGGGCATCCTACTCCACCTTCCGTTCCATCGGCTCACTTCGTTCGCCTCGTCACTCTCGGTGGAGTAGAATGCCCAATAATATAAATGAAATCCTACATAGTGCGGTAACATACTGGTTCGGCGCCTATTCCACCCGATGGATTGGATGGAACTTATCAACATAATCTTTTCCTTTCACAGCATTTAAATACAAGCAATCAGGAAAGTGTGTTGCATGCTGCAACCAAGGATCATCGTAAATCTCCCAATCTTTGATACTGCCTCCACAAGAAAAACACATGACTTTATCGTTTACACCATTTCCACAATAAAAAAAACCTGCATCAGCCATTTCCATCACCAATCTTCTTTGTGAATCGGTTGTCGCCCAATAATGTCTGAACGAGAATACACGAATTTGATGTTTGTTATAAATTTCATATCTAGGACAGTATTTTTCTTTATTCATTTCAAGAGCTCTTGATATGTCTGTGTATAAAAGTTTAATGAAGACAACTATTTGTAGTGACTAATAAATATACAATAGAGATGTGTGGACATATTGTTAATATAGATATCTGATGACTGTAATGTGTTGACTTACTTTGCTCGATCCGTGCATAGGTATAATATGCTTACATACTAAATAGTAAACTAAACGTTCACAAAATTCATAACAACATATAAATGTCGATGTAATCGATTAATTGACCCATTGTTGTTATAATCATTTCAATGAAACACCATGAAATTTGTAAAACAACCACATTCGTTAAATGTAAAAAAACTTTGCGTTCAGTCTGAGGAAACTGGTTTTCGTCATGGAGAATTATTACCTAAATCCATACGATGCATCATTTGTGGACCGTCAAATTGTGGAAAAACTAATTTATTAGTTGGTCTTCTTATACATGAGAATGGATTAAGATTTCAAAATGTTTATGTTTATTCGAAAACCTTGCAACAACCCAAGTACGTATTTTTAGAAAAAGTTTTGCAACGAGTACCAGATAATAAATAGGTCTTTACCTATGAAATTGCCGTTTTGTATGAAAAAATTTAAACGAATTTTTTTCATGAATTTTTTATTTGTATTAATCGAAGTAATCACCCATGCAATCAATGCATCTTTGCCATCGCAGTGGCAGTTTATTGATGCCCTTCTTAAAGAAATCAGCTGGACGGGAGGCAACAAATTCTTCAAAGGCATTTTGTACTGCCTCTCGGGTATTAAATTTTTTTCCCGCCAAGAAGTTATCCAAATTCTGGAAAAAGTAGTAGTCTGTAGGCGCAAGGTCTGGTGAGTAGGGGGGAAGACGGAGAGCTTCCAACCCCAGTTCTTGCAACTTGGAGACCGTCTGCTGTGCAGTATGAGGTCGCGCGTTGTCGTGCAGGAGCAGCGGAGACGAGCGATTGACCAATGCTGGTTGGAGATGCGCCAGCTTCTCCATCATTGTGTTCAGTTCTTCACAGTACACATCTGCAGTAATGCTCACCCCGTTTGGTAAGAAGCTGTGATGAATCACACCGGCGCTAGACCACCAAACAGTGACCATCACTTTTCTAGGGGTAAGTTTTCGTTTAGGGCATTGTTTAGGTGCTGAACCAGGATCCAACCAACTTGCTGAGCGCTTACGGTTATCAAACGGAATCCATTTTTCATCGCAGGTAACAATGCGGTTCAAAATTCCTTCATTTGTGTGTCTGTTGAGCAGTGCAAGGCACGTCTCGACGCGTACTTCGCGCTGGCGATCATTGAGTTCGTGGGGCACCCATTTGTCAAGCTTTTTTACCTTGCCAATTTGACGCAAATGGACCAATATTGTTTTGACGCTAACGTCGAAAGCTGCTGCTAATTCAGCCGTAGATTGTGTATCATCAGCTTCCACAATCGCCTTTAATTCGTCATTGTCGACCAAAGTCTTCGGACGACCGCGAGGTTCATTTTTCAGGTCGAAATTTCCAGAACGGAAGCGAGCAAACCAATAACAGGTGGTGCGTTGGTTTGTAGTGTTAGCTCCGTAAACGTCGTTGATGTTGCGTGCCGCTTGTGCCGCGTTGCTGCCACGACGGTACTCATATTCCATAATTACTCGAATTTTTAACGTATCCATGATGACGAAAAAGATTGAAATGCGATGAAAATGTAACACTAATCAATAAAGAAATGACTACTTTTAGAAAAAAAAATCCATGTTTTTAAAATAAAATTAATTTGAAATTAGAATTCTTAGCCAAACAAAAATTATTTTGATTTGAAATGGCCAGTACTGCAGAACGGCAATTTCATAGGTAAAGACCTAATATTTCGTTCCAGAAATACCATGAAAATGAGCAAGTAATAAGTGTTCAGACCGCAAAACCAAATTCTGTGATTGTATTTGATGATGTTGCTTGTGAAAATCAAAACAGTATGCGCGATTTTTTTACAATGGGGAGACATAAATTCATCGACTGTTTTTATCTAAATCAGACATATAGTAAAATCCCTAAGCAACTAGTAAGAGACAATGCGAACCTTATCGTACTTTTTAAACAAGATGAAAAAAATATGAGACATGTTTATGATGAACACGTCAACACTGACATGTCATGGATTGAATTTCGTGAAATGTGTTCAAAAATATGGAGTGAGCCGTTCAATTACGTTGTAATTAATAAAGATTGTTCCAAAAACAGAGGGTGTTATAGAAGTAAATTTGACACGTTTGCAGTCTTTGACTAAGAACACGAATACGTAAGTATATAAGACCATTACCTGCATGTCATTATTATTCACCTTACAACGCTAAATCAATTACGACCTATTCTACCAATATGGAAAAATCATTGAAACGACAAATTGTTGATGCGGCAGAAGCTGTAAAGATAAAAGTAAGAAAAATGAGAGATGCTGAGATTACCAATAAACAAGCACTGGAATCTGTTTTCAAACCTGTTACAGAACCTCTCAACCTAATTGCTAATGCTAGTAAGCAAACTCCGTTTCTGCATGCTAGTAATGATTTTGGCGATGTTCCGTTTACTAACGAAACTTTGCAGAAAGAAGGAACTGGTAGCGCAGGAAATGATGGTAATAATGACGATGAAGACAAATATGAATCCGATATCAACAGTGAGTCTTCTTATGAATCAGTAGTTGAAACGAATCAAGATTGTGATACGTCATCCTGGTCAGTATCTTCAGAAGCGTTGGTAGATATTCCATTTGGGGTTAGAGCAGACCGCGGGAAACTAATGTTAGGTTCTGCTTGCATAACAATCAGCGATCAATACATTATCGTGGCTGGACGTAAATACCGAAATACCTCTGGTTTAAAACAGTTGTTGCTTAAGAAAGATGTAGACTTAAGCTTGGTTACAGATAGCGATATGCAAAATTATAAGTCGATGCTACTTGATACAAATGCACATCGTCGAGACTATGAGCCAAATAAGCCAATAAAAAGTAATAAAGGACAAAAATATTTGCAAGTTATTAAACCTCTTTTTAAGCTGAAGAATGCAGTTCAGGGAAAGGGTCTACCGTTACTAAAAAGGTGGAAAAAAAACGTAGATTTAGTGTACTGGGATAATCCTAATGAATTAGTGGAAAGGTTGAAATTATTAATTGCGTCTAGAGATGCTGGCAACACAGGATTAGATAATGAAATTATATCTATCATTGAAGAATTGCGTGAAAGTAAAGTTATAAATAAATAAATATTTTAAAACGTGTTTATTTTACTAATAACCTTTCAATACAATACACCTTAATCATGAACGTAGACAAATTCGGACACTACATTCACAAAAGAATGCGTTTATCAGAGTTATTCGAGTTTAATGAGAATGCATTGTTAAAATCGGAAAACGGAGATTTTGATTTAAAAACATCAAGACTAAGAGGAATTAGATCTCCAGTAGAAGCAGACGATGCTGTGAACAAGGATTATGTTGATCGTATCAATGATAACACGTTAAAAGAATTAAATAATTTGGCTGTGAATAAGGATTATGTAGATCGATTGAATGCTAATATGCTAAAAGAATTTAATAATATGATTGGTTCATTGCGTTCTCAAATCATAAAAGATGCAAAAGGTGCAGTTCAAACTACTTTAAAAGCAAGAATACCTGAGGTTTCAAATCATTTGCAAGATACGTTTTATACTAAAGCAGAGGTAGATAAATTACTTCAAAAAACTCCGTAATGGTTAAACAACAAATTGTAAATGAAATACACAAAGCGGCTCGGAGAAATTTCCTTCGACGTTCTGTTATTTTGAAAGGAATCCACGACTTATGGCAAGCAGATTTGATGGACATGCAAAACCTGAAAAAGTATAACAAAGGTTACAATTTCATCTTAGTGGTGATTGACTGCTTCTCAAAATATGCCTGGGCTGAACCATTAAAATCGAAAAATAAATTTGTCGTTACTCGTGCATTCGAACATATTCTGCTTAGTAGCCATAACAATCCTGTTAACTTACAAACTGATATGGGGACAGAATTTTATAACACCACTTTTCAAACACTTATGAAAAAGCATAATATTAACCATTACTCATCGTTTTCTACTAAAAAAGCATCAATTGTAGAGAGATTGATTAGAACTGTAAAAAATAGATTATATAAATATTTTAGTTTCAGTGGAAAATATAAGTGGTTAGGTTTACCATTGGAAGATACGATGAAGGAATATAACAACACAAAACATCGTACTATTCAATTTAAACCGGTTGATGTGAATAAATGTAATGAACAAGTAATCAAAGAAAATTTTAAAAAAATAAACAAACATGATTTAGTTCAGTGGAAGCCTAAATTCAAAGTAGGTGATTGTGTTCGTATAAGTAAATACAAACATAATTTTGAGAAAGGTTACACTCCTAATTGGTCAACTGAATTATTTATTATCAAAAAGGTAAATAAAACATTACCAGTGACGTATCATATAGAAGATCAACGAAAGCAAAACATTTTAGGAGCTTTTTATGAACAAGAACTGCAAAGATCTAACTATCCTGATGTTTATTTAATAGAAAAGGTTTTGAAAAAGAAAGGAAATAAATTGTACGTCAAATGGTTAGGTCTAAACAGTGCAGAAAACAGTTGGATTGAAAAAGCTGCAATAATGGACTAAGATGTTATATAATCATTTTTCATTTAAAACCCTATCATTATAATTTGGGTAATGAAAGGGGGTGGACTAGTTAACAGCATAATCAATCGTCTACCATTCGAAGTTCATTTGCCAGGATACAATTATTGCGGACCAGGAACCAAACTTCACAAACGCTTAGCACGAGGTGACCGAGGTGTAAATAAGCTAGACGAAGCTTGCATGCAACACGATATTGCGTATACAAACCATACAGACTTATCAAATCGCCACAAAGCCGATTTACAACTACTTAACATGGCTAAACAAAGACTTAAATCAAAAGATGCAGGGAAAGGAGAAAAACTGAGCTCTTGGCTAGTGAACAAAGTTATGAAAGCGAAACTAAAGTCTGGATCCGGCATTAAAACATTCAAAAGCTTAGTTTCAAAAATAAAATCAAAAATTAAGAAAGTCAAAAGCAAAGATAATAAGACTTTAATAAAAGCAGCTTACTTAACCGCAAAAAAGTTATTTCCAAACATTCATCATCGAATTCGAGTACCCCGAGTAATACCCATACCAAAGACTGGAGGAATTCTACCTTTAATTCCAATTTTCGCTGGTTTATCGGCTTTAGGAACTTTAGCTGGTGGTGCAGCTGGCATTGCAAAAACCGTCAATGATTACAAAGCAAACAAAAAAAATTTGCAAGAAACAGAACGACACAATAAAGCCATGGAGGCTTTAGTGTTGGGCAAGGGTTTATACATTAAGCCGTATAAAAGTGGTAAAGGATTGTTTATAACATCTTCAAAAAACTGAAAAATATGCTACCCAATCGTCCACTAACTAATGTAGACATCCGAAAGTTTTCAAGAGACATCCCATATTTTCGTGGGGTTTACATGAAGGATCGACTACCTCGCAAGCCGAAACGCATTGAATGTGGTATCGTTAACTTAGACGATTCTAAGAACGAAGGAACGCATTGGGTAGCTTATGCTAAAGTATATGATCACTGCGAATACTTTGATAGCTATGGAAATTTAAAACCTCCAATGGAATTGACGCAATATTTCAAAAATTGTACTGTGTTTTATAACTATACAAGATATCAAAAATTTAACGAAGTCAATTGTGGTCATTTATGTTTAAATTATTTGCGGACTTTTTGGAATAAAAATGTATTATAAATATATGCTTTTCTTTTATTTCAATCATTTGCAAGATGTCACTCACTTTGTCGATAACTGGAGACTCGTCAGTATTAACTACATACTATTCTAATACGTTGCAACTAGATGGAGAGTATGAATGTGCTTTATTACACTTTTCAACTTTTAATTCTATTCCAAACATTGATAAAAGTAATAATAAGTTCTATTATGGTTTAAATGAAGTTATTGAAATACCGGAAGGCACTTATGAATTGCAAGATATCAGCGATTATTTAAAATCCGAAATAAAAGATGCAGCGATCAAACTGCAGTGCAATAATAACACTTTAAAAACTGCTATATTCTGTACCAAAGACATTAATTTTATCAAAGAAGACTCTTTTAGAGGTCTGTTAGGGTTTAACACACAAATCTTGAAAGCAAATAAATGGCATGTGTCACAGTCTCCAGTCAGCATTCTACCTACGACCGTAGTCAGGATTGAATGTGATATTGTAAGCGGTTCATATGTAAACGGTGAACCAAGTCATATTATTCACGAATTTGCACTTAATGTGCCGCCTGGATACAGGATCATAGAAATCCCGAAGAACGCAATATACTTTCCAATCAATCAAAACAACATAAGCTGCATACATATCAGACTGTTAGATATAAACAAACGATTAATCAATTTACGTGGTGAAGAAGTACAGGTATATCTGCATCTTAGAAGAAAAAAATGATTGACTATAATAAAATTGTGTTCCAACAAGTAAAGAATATCAGTTCTGCTCGAGCTACCTATCAAATAACACCTGTCTCTAAGAAGAAAATAAAATTAACCAAAGGCAATAAAGCATTCCTTAAAGCGATCGGATTGTTAAAATGAATATCTTAGACGTTCTATCCGCTCCGACTTACGATAATACTATAGAAGGAATCGAATTTCATTCCTACAAGCCATATGTAACGAGTTTCAACAGGAACGATGAAATCCGCATACCTATCAACCAACAGGACTTGTACATATTACCATCAGCTAGCACCCTATATTTGGAAGGAACTGTTATCGTTAGCAAAAAAGATGTGAAAGACATAGCTACTAGTGTTAATTTCACGAACAACGGTCTACTCTACTTGTTTCAAGACATTCGGTATGAGCTAAATGGAGTAGAGATTGATAAAATAAAAAATGCAGGTATAACAACAACCATGAAATCACTCATTTCAATGAACGAAAGTGAGTCAAAAATATCTCATGCCTGGGGCTGGAATATTGATGGCATTAAAAATACCAATGGAGGAAAATTTTCTGCTTCCATACCACTTCGTAACCTCCTCGGCTTTGCTGAAGATTTTAAAAAAGTCGTGATAAATAGTAGACATGAACTGATATTGTTACGAAGTAACACTAATTTGAACGCTGTAAAACTGAATACTGGCGAAGTAGTGGATGATGTTCAGATCAACAAAATCATATGGCGCGTGCCGCATGTTAAAGTATCAGACAAAGAAAAAATTGGTTTGTTAAAAGTATTAGAAAAAGATCGACCACTTCAAATGATATACAGAAATTGGGATCTGTACGAATATCCATCTTTGCCTAAAACTACAAAACATACCTGGTCTATCAAAACTTCATCTCAAATAGAAAAACCAAGATACATTATTATTGGCCTACAGACAAATAGAAAAAATAATGCAAGTTCTGACATGTCTCAATTCGATCACTGTCATGTTCGAGACGTTAGAGTGTATCTCAATTCAACTTATTTTCCGTATGAAAACCTAAATGTGAGTTTTGCTAATAACAAAATCGCTTTATTATACGAGCAATACATAAGATTTCAACAGTCGTATTACGGACGTCGGTCGGAGCCCATACTAAGCGAGAAACAATTTAAAGATTTAGCACCGCTGTTTGTAGTTGATTGCTCTAGACAAGCGGATAATCTAAAGACAGGTTCGGTTGTGGATGTGAGAGTAGAAATTGAGAGTGATTCAGAGATACCAGATCAAACTTCAGCATACTGTCTCATTCTGAACGATTGCATTGTTGAATACAAACCATTAAGTAACATTGTTAAGAAGATATCATGAATGCAGATACCATTATAGTAGAACTCCAAGGATTTAAAGATTCTATAAATAATTTTATTGTTAAAGAATTGGCTATTGCGAGTCAGGATCATACACAGACGTTCTTGGTAAAACCACCATATTCATTCCATTATCTAACACAAGAAGAAAAAAAGCAGGTGCGGTGGTTAGAAAGAAATCGTGGAATTTACTGGAGTGAGGGTTACATAGACCACAAAGAGTTTCAACGCGTCATTTTACCATATTTAGAAAATAAAAAAATTATGACAAAGGGTTTGGAGAAGATTAAGTGGATTAAAGACTTATGTGCAAACTGTGAAGTGATTGACGTAGGTGAGAAAGGGTGTCCTAATTTTTCAACATTAAAAAATAATTTCTGTAAAAACAAAGCTGATTTTAATTGTGTGAATCATAAAAAAAATTGTGCATTGAATAATGCGGTGTGCATTAGAAAATGGTATGCCGATAATAATATGTCTGTATTCAATTTATTTTAATCATTATTGATTGAACATTTAATAAAAATGTATATCTAAATAAGAGTGTTTTATTTAATACAATCAGGGTAACCTACATAACAAACTTTAAATTATCTGCAGTGAAATGATATTTCTTCTTCATTTTAAACGATGATTCTAATATGAAATATTGAAGGCAAATAATCTATAATTAACAATAATTATATCATTACACTAGATCTAATTTAGAGTTCGAGTATACATAAGTATAATAAAACACAATTTAAATTATGAAAGAAAATGTTTTTATTTGCTTTTTACATTATTTTCAATTATTACAAACTAATTATAACTACCTACCCTATAATAATTCCTCACATAGTTATTTAATGTTTTCTATATATACTTAACTTACAAATTGTGCTCATTATCCCAACTAGATTAAACAAAGAAATTTATATTACCTACATTTATTTTTTATTTATTGTTATTATATTTTATATATACATTTCATTTAACTTTATTATAATTTTTGTACTATGTACATGACAAAATAAAAAGTTCATTACAATAAATCTTACATTATTAATATTTCAATAACCTATACATTTTAAATTTACACAACATAAAAACCTATGATGTTTAAACATTAAAGAATAAGAAAACAGATAAATGTTAAACATACCTAATAATAATATATCTAATAACTATCTATAATACTACTTACATAATTTATTATTGCTTATTACCTAAAAATCTTACAGAATAACTTATAAAGTATTTACAAAATAATGACACTAGTTAATAATAACTGTCCCCACAAAGTTTTTTTGATATTTTATTAATTAACGATTGCGTCTCCTCCATAACATGGTCCACCGATTCAGTCACTACATACTGAGCACTTAACACTACCACGTCCTGATTGTCACTTGCAGGTTCTTTTTGATCACTTATATCCAAAACTTGTACCATGATCAATCGTAAACCTTTTTTCTTCTCATTATTTATAACGAAGGATTGACATGTAGGCAGATATGACTTTTGTTTTAGACATTCCCGTCTTGTTCTAGGCTTTTTGTTAGCAGGTCCGCAGTCTTGTCTTGCTCTAGGCTCCTTGCTGATAGGTCTTTGTTGTTCTGAGAAATCTGGGATATGCCAACTTAAACTCGGAGTCGGAAAACCTTGAGCGTATTGCGAGAAGTCGATAATATCTGGAGAATCGCACATTATCAATGATCTGAAACAAACGAAATAATAGTTAAGTATAATAACATAAAACAGCATTAGAAAATAATTTTATAAGTACTTATACGCTTATAAAATAGGTACTTACAATTTGTTTCGTTTTTATTCGATGTGATGTGACCGGTCCGGCTGACTATCTTGTGATGAATGTACTAATCATATTATTATGAAATGCAAACTCCATAAAACCTTGCGCTGTGAATCAATTTCATGTTTCAACAAGTTCAACCTGATGCGCTTGCACCTGATCGGTGTCAAATACTACACCGCGCGAACTTCGAGCCATGAGTGCTTTGTCATCAAAAATAGATACATGTTTTATCAAGTTGGAACCTGTATCCTCATGAGCAACACGCTGCGAGCCCTGTGTGCTTGTCATCAATCAGGAATGGAAATGAAACAGATAGAATTATGATCATAAAATACTATTTATTTATTTAAGTATTACAAATAAACTAAAACATAACACGACATTCCATACAAACTTAAGTACAAAACTTTTCGAAATAAACAATATGATTTAATAAAACTTGGTACGTTTATGCAGGATACAATATAAAAAGTTAGTAGAGAATGTTTTGATAATTTTTACGAACTGTCATGTCGGGTGAACGCTCTTACAACGAAATAAATACGAAATAAGTTCTAAAATTATTTGTTACAAGTAATAGTTAAAATAAAAATATTATTTGAGGCACCAAAAATTTAAGTTTTACAATAACATTACCTACAGATTATTTGACCCAACTTTAAGTAATTGTCATTATTAAGTACAGACGCCAGCACATCAAGCTACTCCAATCTGTCAAATTTATTTGATAGATTTTCAACTTTATACCGTAAGCATAAGGTTCATGTTCAATTGGGAAAATTTGACAGTTTGGGGTAGGTTGACCTGCTGGCGTCTGTACATAATATTTCCTATCTTTACATTTTGAACGATTTCTAATAAAATACAAAGTAAAAAATGTAACTACTAAAAATACTTATATTTAAAAATAACGGTAATGCATTACACAAATATAGTTGCATTACCCCAGGCTAAAGTAGATACCTTATCAATCGATAGCAACCGCTTATCATCATTGCTTGAAAGTGCTATTTTAGTTACATCCTGAGTGAATATTTCATGTTTTATTGACTTAAACAAAACATTTTTTTTGCGAATGACATTGCAATTGTACAACACGTTTTTATAATCTAACATATTTAAATTTTTCGTAACACTTTTTTTTGTACCTTTTGCTTTCTTTATTGTTTTGTCTATAGTTTTAATACAATAAAGCTTTGAGCGCAGTCCTACGAATTCTTTGATAATTTTGCCGCCCATTTCATCCTTAAACAGCCCTGGAATCTTTTTATTAATAATTGGTAAGTTAAATATGTTGTTTAAATCATAGTTGCTGGTATCAAAATATTTTAGAAAATGATCATTGACATCTTTATAAATGTCATCGGTATTTACATCATATATTAAACTATCCGTATCAGTATAACACAATTCAATTTGGTCACCATAGAAAGGTTTTATGATTGAATAGTGGAAGTCGTACATGTGAGTCTTAGATAGTTCCAATACAGTAAATCCTATGTATATTGGTTTATTAAGAACAACACGAGAAGGTTTCATTTGGATTGCTACTAGATCATCAGAAAATACAGAGGCGCTATGAAAATACGGATTGCTGATCAATTTCTCAGCACAAGTAGTCTTTTTTGTTTTATTGTTCAAGTCACACCACTTGTTTACCAACTTAACATCTATCCGATGCTCGTTATTTTCCAGAGTCTTTCCAAAAATACTATTGTTTAATAATTTGAAAAAATCTTGCTCAAACGTTGACTTTGCTTTTTGACGTAACCGAGTGTTAATATCAATATATTGTTTTAAAAAACAGCTTTGCTTAAAAACAATTGCACGATGAATCCTTTGTAATACCAATCCATGTTGCAAACATTTTTTTAAATGAACGTAATGAATAACGTGGTGGTATTTGTCATACAAATTCGGTATTAATTTTTTATTCTTGCCACCCGGTGGAACAAATTTTTCTGGACAAAATGGAAAGTCGTTATGATCAATGTGCAATGTTTTAGGATATAATACATCAACTTCAAGAATATACCCGTTTTCCGCGTTATCGCTTATATCTATTAAGTTCAATTGCAAATCATCTATTTCCTGTCTACTCATGAATCTAAAATCCGAATAAGGCAAATTTTGACACATGCTATAACCATATAATTGTTACAATCTAAATAAATAATAAATGAATTCGGAAGGGACGGATCGTAAGAATCCAGGTATTTATGATTGGCTTTAACATGTCTTCTGGAACACATACAAATGCCTCCTCTAATACCTTTTTGTATCATCCTAAAAATTTGAACATCACTAATCAATTCTAATTTAATTCTAGTTTTCAAAAGCATTGCATCGAATGATAGACTTGGTGCTGTAAGATAGAACGCGGGATCGAGATTATAATGTCGTTTACAAGTTTTTCTAAAACTTTCAAACACGTCTGTAAGCAAAAGAACGTCGGTTTTAAGATATAAATCTGTATACATACCCATGTTACGAATATTAAATACTGACCAAACGGACTGAGCGTGTTCATAGTCTTCATCAGTAATTGACTCATTAGTTAAAGCGTTAAAAAAATTTTTTTTAGAGGGTAAACACGTATCTTCGTAATGTTTCCATTGAGACATGTAGTCGTATGGATAAACTCCTTTACGGGTAAGCAAATCAAATTGTGTTTTTTCAGGAAAATAAGATTTTAATTGTTTAAACTCTTGTTTTTTCATTGTACTAACCAACTTTTCTAAACTTGTTCCTAAAAACTTGAAAGAATCTACAAATCGTACTTGTATGCTTTCAGTATCGGAAATCGGAATGTACTTCGTGAAAGAAATATAATTTTCTTTTGTTTTAGGTATGAGTTTAATAGATCCCGGAGCTTTCCCTAATTCTTTTATAAAGAGATGACAATCATAACCCGATAAGTTATGAAAAAATACAGGTAGAAACTTAGGCATTTTATATTGTAGGTTACAGTAACTGTGAGCTGCGCCACGATATTTACCGGTCAAATGACAATGATCGCGAACCCTATCACCAAACAAGAAATTCTCACAAATATGACATGTATCAGAGTTTTCAAAGTCGTCAGCATTCTCATTCGTGTAAATCATGGGAGCAGTATTCATTAAAATTCTGTAAAGTTTTTTAGCATCTTTATAGATAGACTTCACAAATTTCGAAACACAATCCGAGCCACGATACGAGACATAACGATTATAGGTTTCATCTAGAGTGCACGTAATATGATATGCGAAAGCGATTGGTACATGTCTCTGTCTGGTAACGGTGTTCGCCTGAGTTGGGTCAGGTTCGCAAAAGTCATACCGCTCTAGCATTGTTTCAAAATCTGCGTATATAACAAATGGCACAAATTGCTTTCTACCATAATTTTCAAACTGAATGAAAGAACCTTTTGGAGGTAGTTCAGTAGCAACTCCTCCACAACTGTGTGAACTAAGATCATCACATGAATCAAAGAACATTAAACAAACATCACAAAAGTATAATTTACTGTGGTGCTTTGTTATTTGATTCTTAACAAGACGCGGTAAATCCTTAATGAGACAGTAATGTGATAAATCATCTTTTTCCAAGTACAGTAAATGAATCACTTTTCCCTTCAAAGATTTTGGTTTATAAAAAGGTCCAATCACGGTATTATTTTTTAAACCATATATAAATATACAAATTTCAGGGTTATTTAATTCGAATCGAATAATATCTGTCAAACTCAATGGAAATTGAATGTCTTTTATGTTTAACACGCTTTGAAAATCGGGGTAAGACGATACTCTTTCAGGATGAGATTTAGCTGGATATAAAGCAGCAACAACTGACCATAAAAAGCAATAACTATCTTTATTACGAATATTAATACATGCTTTTTTTGATTTAATTGCTGTCGGCAACTCGATAAAGCTTGAACCGCGCAAGGGTTGATACTTGTTAACATTAACTTCCAAATGCAAACTGTTTAAAAATGTCCACCCACTGTCACGATCTTGAAATTCTTCTAATCTCTTTTTCAACGTGTTTCTAACCTGAGATGTCAATGTATCATATTCATAATTCTGATGTACTACATAATTCTTTGTAGCAAATGATTTCACTTCCTGAATATCATTTTTAACCATCAAAAACAAAGCAAAATATTCAAAATTAATTTTTAGACAGGTATGATCCTTAAGACATTTGTTTATTAATGTTTTGATTTTTTGTTGATTGTTATTGAAAAACGAATCTAAAGAATAATTTTCAATAGTATCAATAATTCTATAAGAAGCTATACGATTTAAAAATGCAGAATTAATTAATTCAACACCTTCGCAAACATATGAAATATTTTTATTTTTATGATCGGTACTGCGTAGATGACCTGTCCAGTGACTGCGCTTAACAGTTGTGTTACAAACAGTGCAGAAAGGCATTCTAGTGTAATTAATTACCTGCCAAGTTTAAAAATAAAGATTTAATTTTATGTAATATTTAAGTATATTTAAAATGTATCTTAGCACTGTAATATACACCCTCTAGGTTATTGAACAACTCCTGAGCCTTTGCATGAATTTAAAGTATTACCCTAATTAATTACCTACTAAGTTTAAAAATATATTTTGGATGCCTCAAATTTAAATTTTATATTATTATGTAAGTTTATTTAAAATGGATCTTATCACTATAATATACACCTTCCGAGTTATTGAACAACTCATGAGCCTTGTGCATGAATTTTTGTAGTGAGTTCCATTGCGAGCTACCTTTATCCAGTTGCAGTTTTAGAGCAACTTGTGACTTCTTCCAGCGCTCCTCGGGAGCAGTGGAGATGATATCTTCTTTATGGTATACCTTGAGTTCCACGTAGAAGGCACCCCTTAGATCCGCTGTCCGTCGTACCTTCCCGTTAGCGACGCGGGACAGCAAGGATGAAGCTAACTCCGACTGCGGAGGAAGGGTATCCAAATCTTCCAAACCGAAAAGGTCGGTGCTCCCCGGTTGCTTGTTACTGTAATCAAATAAAAATAAAAAATATTTTAATAATCTAGAAGAAACACATTTCTAGATACAAACTTAATGTTGTATGAAAAATAAGTATGTTCTTAAAATTATTTTTGCAACTCAAAGTTCTCTATTGAGATCTACGTTTTAATATAACATATTAGACTAATGAAAAAGGAAAATTCAGATAAAGAGTACTCATAAACTACCTTGATTCTGATTCCGCGACCGAAGAAGCTTTGCGCTTTGTTGTTTTTTTCGTAGGCAGGATCTTGCTCGGCACGGCTTTTTTAGCAGTCGGCGGGCTCTTTATGTAGTCGGACACACGGGAAACGTCGGAGTCAGACCTAATATAGAACATAAAAAATACCATAAATAAGAAGTCAAACAATTTACAGACATACAGGATGATAACAGTTACATCAGCCGGCAGGCAGAAACCGGGTCCGTAGCTGAGTTGTAGTCACAATGGATAGGTGGACATGATAGTTACAACAGCCGGCAGGCAAAAACCAGGTCCGTAGCTAAGTAGCAGTCATGATGGAAAGATAGGACATGATAATTACAACAGCCGGCAGGCAAGAACCAGGTCCGAAGCTGAGCATTATGACTACAAATATTAAATTAAGAAGTACTCACTTACATGTTAGAAAGTCGATTTGAAGAAGGTATTGCTAGTACTACTTGTCACTTTGAAGATTCTGGAGCGAATGTAATTTATTGATTGAAATTAATTCGTTTATATACACAAAAAATACTATTTCAGCACAAAAATATGTTAGTTCAATTTTAAACTCTAAGTATGTGTCATAAAGTTGTGTGAAAAAATATGGCGTTTACGTCATATTGAACCGTATTGATTGCATACCAATTTTACTAAATTGCAATTTTCGTTAGTAATGAGAACTGAAAAATAAAGCCGACAAAGTAAACCCGATCCCTGCTAAGTTATATGATTCATTACTAAAATAATATGTATAATCAATTTAATAATTGATGTAGGTTTGTTGAGAATTTTAAACATCACAATTACGTTTATGTGAGAGGTGAAACTAACAAAAGTCAAATTAATTCTCGTAGGTAGGTGTATATTTTATATTTTTTTAATTCTCTCGTCGTTGAAAGTAAATTTGTGAGCATAGTTGACTCACTAAAATCAGTTAAGCAGTTGGTTAAGTTCAAGTTGAAGTAGTTGAAATTAATCTAACGAAAAAAAAAAACATTTAGTAATACGCACAAACCAATCCATGTGATTGTTAATAGTAAGTTGCAGTTAAACTCGAGACTTTTTATCATCACATAAAATATTATTGTGGAGTAAGTTCGTTTAAATAGATACTAACTAACATCATTTTCATATATAATAACCACCTAAATCCGCAATGAAAGAATCCAAGAAACTATTGTGTGGGAATCGAACGCACGTTTCCGAGTTATTTTTATAGTTATCCGATTTATCAGTAACAACTTTAGTTTAATTCTATTACAATACTCCTAAATAACCTTATTGGGCACAGATTCTCTTTTTTCAAGGCAGATGATTTAACCAATAATAGGTATGTGTCGTACTTAGTACAAAATATATTATAATTATAAATAATCATAGTACCTAGAAGAATGAAACATGTTGAAATTAGAAGCGATTACAAACTTCAAAAATGAATCTGGAAATAATATTTAGGAAGTTCTATAAATGACAAATTTAGTGTTTACAACATAACGTTCATGTTACTTTACAATATAAATGCATGGAATGCAATTTATGTTTGCGTGGGAAGCGCGCATTGCATTGACATTGAACTTTGCCGATTTGAACTACAAAGCAGATTTATACATAAAGCTAATTTACATGTAATTAATAACCACCGGATACGGTTACCGTCAACGGAACTGTTTACAGCTGCGGATTCACACACAGTTTGTACGCTAGATTGAATAATGTGAGAAACGTTTCTGATCCGGCTGCCGTTGTCAAGTGTATCTGCACCTTAGCTTTATAAATGTAAAGCAATGATGGAGTATCCGTGTGACCACAATTACCACTTGATCGTTACGTGTTGATGTAAAAGGATGTAACGTCTGTAATGTGTTAAATTAAAATTTAGATGTCCTCGAACCAATCTGGTCACAGACAAAATGTTTGTGGAGAGACATGAGACAATCTGTTCTAAATTTTAGTTTAATGTACGCGGTAGCTTAAAGTTCAGATGTCCTCGAGCCAATCTGGTCACGAAAACAGGTATGTGTGTTATCCTAAACGACAATGCACCATCCCTAAGTATGTGGAGAGACATGAGACAATCTGTCCTGAATTTTAGGTCACTGGTTCGTTCAAATATAGACCTGATTATGCTACGAAAGTTTGTGTATGTTTGAATCAAGGTATGGTAAAGTTTTATAATGTACGCGGTAGCTTAAAGTTCAGATGTCCTCGAGCCAATCTGGTCACGAAAACAGGGTATGTGTGTTATCCCAAGCGGCAATGCACCATCCCTAAGTATGTGGAGAGACATGAGACAATCTGTCCTGAATTTTAAGTTACTGGTTCGTTCAAATATAGAGCTGATTATGTTAACGAAAGTTTGTGTATGTTTGAATCAAGGTATAGTAAAGTTTTATAATGTACGCGGTAGCTTAAAGTTCAGATGTCCTCGAGCCAATCTGGTCACGAAAACAGGTATGTGTGTTATCCTAAGCGGCAATGCACCATCCCTAAGTATGTGGAGAGACATGAGACAATCTGTCCTGAATTTTTGGTTACTGGTTCGTTCAAATATAGAGCTGATTATGTTAACGAAAGTTTGTGTATGTTTGAATCAAGATATAGTAAAGTTTTAGCTGTTGTAACCTGGTGAGTATAATTACATGAATCTGAATCTGCGATACCTAGTTGATAGAGGTAAGCCATCGATACTAACAGTATTTTACTACACTATGTAGGAATTCATACTTCACCTTCCGTTCCCATCGAGTGGAATAGGCGCCGAACCAGTATTTTACTGCACTATGTAGGTTTTCATTTATATTATTGGGCATTCTACTCCACCGAGAGTGACGAGGCGAACGAAGTGAGCCGATGGAACGGAAGGTGGAGTAGGATGCCCAATAATATACTACTCTGATTCACTTTTTTATTTTATTTTAAAATGGCTAGTTTGTGCAAACTTGGTTTCGAATCTTACTACGTTCAAACTACGTCAATATCGTTTTTTTTTTTTGAAACCAATGTAACGGTGAGGAATCGAAATGTCATATTCTGTATGTTCCAAGACAATTTGTCGATATTATTAAATCTACGATATTACGATATTAGCAGATTTCGTGTGTGATTGACGCGGTTACGAGTAAGGAATCGTTAAGTGGTCACACCGTCACAGTGAATTCAGGGCCAGGTGTGACGGGACAGCGTGACGCGACACGTGTAGAACAATTTCTATGAAAACTTCATGGAAATCCCAACTTCCCTACTAATATTATTAATGCGAAAGTAACTCTATCTGTCTGTCTGTCACGCTTTCACGCCTAAACCGCTGAACCGATCGTCATGAAATTTGGCGGAGATATAGCCTGGAATATGGAGGAGGACATAGGCTACTTTTTTATGCGATAACCGACATCCACGCGGGCGGAGCCGCTGGCAAAAGCTAGTAGTTCTATAAGTGTCGCGTTGCGCTTGTTTGAAGAAGCCTTTTTTACAAAATACGATCTAACTTCAGTTCTAGTCTAAAGCTCTGTGACAGTTTTTGCATTTCCAACTTTATATTGATTTGGGTAAAATTCTTAATGCAAAATTAATAACTTAGCACCGGACTAACACTATTATTTACAAACGTAGCTTAAGGCTGCCCTCTCAAAACATGCTTGAAAACAGCATGCAGATGAAACCACTTTTCGTCGGCATTTACAAAGAAATTACATTTGAAAAAAAAATAGTATTCTACATAATACGATACGTCATTTGGTTTAGGCATAACTTTTCTATGGGTATCAAATAATAAGAAAAAAAAAACACCAAATCACCTCCAAATCGTTGAGATGATACCATTTTATTCCTTCATTTTTTAACAAAAGAGTATAAAAAAATGTCTACTGCTTTGCATACAAAGGGAAATGATTTGGTTTTGTTACTTTTTACAAATATGCATTATTTTTGTTATAATAAATTAAAAATGCGACCGATTGAAGACTGCACGGCTACATCACCCCGCACTCGCCCACAAATTTAGTGCGCCCAAATGCTGAAGGTCCTTGGCGTGGATACAACACTTAAAGTAAACCAACAGTTAAACAATTGCTAATCAGTAATTAACCGCAACGTTTATAAATTAAGGTTTAAGTTGTCCATTTCTATAGGTTGGGTAAGTCGGGTTCTTATTTCAAAAAAACTGGCTTGATGGTTACTTTAAACCTGATCTAAATAAAAACTGTTTTTCGCTTTCTGCTATGCAATGTAAACAACGCCTAGAATGTCGTGCAACTGACAAAATTAAAGTGATTTCTAATGATAGTGTATTATATTATAGTCATTTATTTATTCAGACTACATGAGGTCCATTGTGTTATTAACAATTTTACTTAGCCTATGTTTTGTACTAACCAGTGGACCAATGTTGTAAGATCAAATAAAAATATATTATTATTATCTTTAATTCGTTGAAATAGGTATACATATAAATTTTATTTTTAAATATTCGAATATTAAAAGTATATATAAAAACATTTAAAAATAAAAAAAATAGTAGCCCACCGGTATCGGGAACAGGTATTATTAATATGTTATTACTTAATATAACGTAACGTATTACGCAGCTAGAGATGTCAACACCAATCGGTATGGTCCGCAAGGGCCGAAGCCTGCTTGGGGTGCGGGTTGTTCGAAAGAGATACCGTGGTCCCTGGCACACAGGCAACTGATGGAACACGGGTGGGTTTTAGTCAGTAAAAGTCTGACACGCACTCCTGCTCCATCCAGAGCGGGAGAAGTTATTTGATGATTTCACACCCTCAAAAACCTCTCAGACCACGCATTAAAATCATGACACTTGCAACCAAAGAGTCATGTTTACTCCCATATTTTGTGTCTCAAATAAAGTTAGCAAGCCACTAATAGAGTGTGAACAAGACATTATATACAGACAAGCGTTCTAGGCATAAGTCAGAACTAGGGATGCCTCGATACGCCTTTTTGCCGATACGATACCGATACCGATGCTCTTATAAAAATATGGGCGATACCGATACGATTATTGGATTCAAAAATGAAGGTAAAATTAATAATACACAAGTCAGGTTATTTTTTAAGTAACATAAAAATAACAAATAACAGGACAAACTAAATAAACCGTTTAAAACTATAGACAGGTTGAGATTCGTTAATAGTATATTTTAGTATGGTTGGTTCGTGCCTCGTTTGCAACGAAATAGACGAGACAACACAACACGCGCGTTTACATTACATTTTTAAAACGCGATATTTGAAAAGTATCGTTGAATCGGCCATAAAATTATCGCCGATGCCGATATTTCGGAAAACTTCGAGTATCGCCGATATATCGGCATCGGTATCGGTATCGGATGCATCCCTAGTCAGAACGCGCTGAGTGATCACTTAGCGCCTCATTGGATAATAAATACACGAACGCATCACGCTTTAGACCGTGCGTGTCCTAAGCGTATAAAATTTCATATCGGTCCCTGAATTTTCAACGCACTGGTTTAGTCGGCTCATTGACGCAGTCATAAAATCGTAATGCCGCATGCGGCGCAGGATGAAAGGTGGGTCATTGTCTGTGGGGAGACGCCGCATACGCACTTAAAATACCAAATATAAAAACATTTTCCAAAAAAAAAAAACAACCGATTTCCAAAAAACACTAGAAAGTGAAAAATTACTTTAATTTCGGAACGCGGTGACAAGAAATTTCTAAAATACATGTCCAAAGTCACCGACTTTTTGAAAAAGCTTTTATTTTTCACTTTTTAGTTATAGTACCCACTCCACACCAATTCATCATCCTTGGGGTCAAAACAATGCATATTTATGCGATAGCAGCAATCGCGGTTGATTTGCTGTCATTTTTTTAAGAGTTCCGTTGTCTGTCTCCGAAAAGCATCATCAGATCTATATGAAATTTAAATGGGACCATTTCGGAATAAAACCCTTTCTAAAAAAGAATTTTGCAAATCGGTCTATACCTATAATGACGGAGTAATGACGGAATTATGCCCGAATCTGCACCTTACCTCCTAAGTTAAAGAGTTGTGCCTTCCATCATGAGCTCAGCGTCATGAGATGATGATGACCATACGCATATGGGTCAATAGCATTAGAAAACATATGAAAAACATTGTTAATACCTATAAGATTTGAGGGTTGCCCTCGATTTCCCTGGAATTCCATCATCAGATCCTGACTTGGTGCCAGTGGGACCACCTCAGGAGTATACTCTATCAAATAAAAAAATAATTTTGAGAATCGGTCCACAAATGGGAGAGAAATCGAGGAACATACATAAAAAAAATACGTTCGGTGGAACATATAACCTCCTCCTTTTTTGGAGGTCGGTTAAAAATACAAACGGTGTAATAGAAGGAATCGTCTCGCGAATACGTGGTCGTCGTTATCATTATGTGACTCATTTGTTCGAAAACGATTCGATCTTTGTAATTTATAATCCTTATAAACACAATGTAAGTGCATTCAGTTGATAACGTAAATGATAACTGACATGTAAACCCAACGGCCCTGAACAATTTGTTATTAATACTGTGAAGAGTACAGAGGTGTGGTTTTATGTGGACCCGCCGTGACTCCAGGTGGGTATCATGTTTTGTGGCTAAAATACTATGTAATGATCATCATCATCATCATCTCCCTAGCCCAGGGGTCGGCAATCATTTGAGACGAAAGAGGCAAAAATTACAATTGACTAAATTTTAAAGTTTTTAAGGAGTCACAAAAATTTAAAATATACGGATTACGAAACAAGTCACAGTTATTATTGGATTTAAACGCAAGGTGACCGAATAGGGGCGTGGCCTAATCTACGCCATTTGCAAACTCGCCATTTTTTTATTTGTAGCTCGACAGATGATGGGAAAATAATAATATTTGCGTATGGAATTATAGAGCCGCAGCGTCACATCCAAAGAGCCGCATGTGGCTCGCGAGCCGCAGGTTGCCGACCCCTGGCCTAGCCTTTACTATATGGATTATGGCAAACCCCCCTAAAAAGCGCCAAGAAAAAACGGATCCTAATGCCCAGCGGCAAGCATATTCTTGGCTACGGTAACGGTCAAGTCTACGGTAAGGCAAGAGGTGCTAAGAAGCCTGTGCTTCGTGTTGCCCTCAATTTCCCTGGGATTCCTCCCAGGGAAATCGAGGGCAACCCCCAAACTTTATAGGTATTAACAATGTTTTTCATATATTTTCTAAAGCTATTGAGACAATTGCGTATGGTCATCATCATCTCATGACGCTGAGCTGATGAAGGAAGGTACAACTCTTTAATGGTTAGGAGTTAGGTGGTGTTTTTTTTTTGGTTGGGAATTCATCAAATAACTTCTCCCGCTCTGGGTGGAGCAGGAGAGCGTGTCAGACTTTTACTGACTAAAACCCACCCGTGCTCCTTCAGTAGCCCGTATGCCAGGGGCTGTGGTATCTCTTTCGAACAAACCCGCACCCCTGGCAGGCATCGGCCCTTGCGGGCCCCATCACTTTGTGCTGACATCTCTTTGAGGCGCGCGTGGAACACAACGCGCCGTTGACTTGGGCTTGGTCCTTATCGGACAGCGAGCTACCCATTACTCGCCGTCCGCAAGCTCATGCCTACGGTGGCCGGAAATCGGCCTGGGATTCCCGACGCCCAGGGCGTCTCCGTATCCTGCAGCGGCTAGGGTCGCGAGGGCGCATATGCTGCCTCTCCCTCACGTGCGCCGCGTTCGCGAGCATTACTGCTTCGCTGAAGGAGGTGACGGCTACCCATGCCCTCTCGCTCCGTACCATGGCCTGGACCAGGGCCGGACGCGAGAGATCGCCGCCGCCGATCGCCTCCACGAGGACACGGCGGTGCTCCACCCAAGCCGGGCAGACCGCCACCGTATGCTCCACCGTGTCCTCAGGGCCATCTTCGCAGTGGAAACACCCGGGCGTTTCCTCCCGCCCTATCCGAAACAGGAACCTCCCGAAACAACCGTGTCCGGTGAGGACCTGCGTCAGGCGGAAAGTGAGGACGCCATGCCGCCTCTCGAACCACTCCTCAAAGAGGGGATTTACCGCCGCAATCGTGGCGTGCCCAGTTAGGTGGAGGTTCGGGCATAACTCCCTCACAAGACCGATTTGCAAAATTCTAGAAAGAACACTAGAAAGTGAAAAATAACTTTAATTTCAGAAGGCGGTGACAAGAAATTAATAGAATACAATATCCAAAGTCACCGACTTCCGAAATTAAAGTTATTTTTCACTTTCTAGTGTTTTCTGGAAGTCGATTGTATTTTTTTTTAAAGGTTTATAATACAGACACGTGATTCTCTGCCTATAATGTTCCCACTGCTGGGACACAGACCTCGACTCTGTGACAGGGAGTGGGCCGTAATCTGCCACGTGGGCCCAGTGTGGGTTGGTAGATATCACAATTCGTGTATGTGGTTCTAGGACCTTTTTTTTCCTCACGATGTTTTTCTTCACCGTTCTGAGAGCAGTGGTGATGAAATTTAAATACACAAAGTTTATTGTCTGCCTGGATTCGAACTCACAACCTACAACTCTTAAGTCGTTGATTACATTAATAATACATTAAAATCCTACCTTTTAGTTTCTTATATCTGCATTTAGCCATTATTTAGCACCGAACACAACACTTCACTTCAAGCCACAAAACGTATAGAAAAGTTATTGGCAGAAAAAAGTATGACTTATGACTATGGATAAAAAATTAGGTGTACCCACGATTTTTCATTTGTGAATAAAGTTTTTTTAACGATCGGGATACGAGTCTTTTGGGCTTTCGTATATTTTTATTGACTTACTTTTTAGGAGCGTTCATCCGGCGTGGGCTGGCAACGTCGCATTTCAAGTGGTTGTCCGTGATTATCTTAAGCTAAGTGTAAATCAAAGTATTACATTTTTCAGCCATAAACCAGAATGTTGGTATTTATAAGTTTGTATGCTGTTTCTTTTTACAGTTATTTTGGTATTTAATCATAAAAATAGACATACCGGCAATTATTGTCTATTTGCAGTACTTATTACGATTAAATAAGTGTTATTTAAGAGTACATGCAAAAAAAAAAAATCGCGCGTTACAAACTTTCGATACATTACAAATAAACGTTGCAAGTCGAACCCCGCTTTTGGACACTAGCACTGCCAGAGTTCTGGAGTGTTTACGAAAATTCGTCATTTATGAAATACCTAATGTATCATTTGAAAAAGAGTAAATAAATAGCTGGTCATGCATTATTTTCTGTATTATGACTCCTAAGTAAATTAGGTAACCGCCTTTGTTTCGAAAATACTGCCTGAGCTGTTCTCATCTACTTTGGGGTCAACTCTCAGTGTAACCGAATACACCTGAATACCTGTACTTTACAAGGAGCGACCGCGTATCTGACTGACCTCCACAACCCGCGGTAAGATAAGACTCAGACTTTTGGGCTTCTGACGAGTCGTAACGTCTGTAAAGATCGACGAATGACAACCGGGACGCGGAAACGCCCGCGGCAAGCATACATACATAGCTCAAAATACAACCCTAAAGACACAGCCGCGTAAGGAAACGTACGCGAAAAAGGCTTCACGCCTTCTCCAAAGTTCTCAGCCGACCCTTGCTGGTGCAGCATCTGTTGTTGAGACACAGAAGCGGAAGGCGCCGGCTGCTAACCCAGTAAAGTGGATGCAGAGGACGGCTTTACTCTGGTTGAGGGAAAGAGTGGTCGTTTGCGACGTAACCGCAACAAACGCCGTACCGCTCCCGCAAGCGAGGATGTCCGCGTTGCAGTGCCCACTATGCTCCTGTATATTTCCCGGTTGGACCCTCAGACATCGGGAGATAAGCTCCTCCAATCAGGAGGAGCCAGTTACAAATCGGTGCCGAGGAACAGAAGTTGCTGAAGCTGTCGCGGTTGGAGTCAAACGGGACTATAAATTTTAAGTCATACATCCTCCAGGTTCCCGCGATGCAGAAGGCTGTCTTCCTTAGCTCAGAGCTAGCTGCTGGCAGGAGTTGTGAACAGACGTTGGGCACGACTGAAACCAAGCTCCCAAGCGTAGAGTTATGTTTTGTAATTTATGTATGTTAAGTCTATAAGGTATTTATATCATGGGTCTAAATATCTGCACGGGTCGATCGGCCAGGTTAAGCTACGCTTGCCGCGGTTGATCCGTGGATGGGTGACCATCTTTACATACCAAGACCCCTCGTGCCTCGGAAAACACGTTAAGCCGTTGGTCCCGGCTGTCATTTGTGGATCTTTGACAGTCGTTACGGGTCGTCAGAAGCCCGAAAGTCTGACAACCAGTCTTACCAAGGGGTATCGTATTACCCAGTAACTGGGTTATGGAGGTCAGATAGGCAGTCGCTCCATGTAAAATACTGGTACTCAGCTGCATCCGGTTAGACTGGAAGCCGACCCCAATATAATTGGGAAAAGGCTAGGCAGATGGTGATGGTCTTTGTTGCCTGAATTAAATGATTAAATAAATAAATAGGTTAACCTTCATTCAATCAACCCGTGTGGCTTTTATTTATTACTAGCTTCCGCCCGCAGCTTCGCCCGCGTGGAAGTCGGAAATTATCCCGCAGGAACGTACTTCCGGGATAAAAAGTATTCTGTATGTTAATTTAGGTTATAATCTGTCTGTGTGTCAAATTTCATCCAAATCCGTTTAGCCGTTTTTGCGTGATTGAGTAACAAACATCCAATCATCATCACAAACTTTCACACTTCTAATATCACGGACTACCCTTTTTTACTTTTAGGGGTAGATTTTCGAGAAACCCTGATACATGTTATTCTTTATTTTTGGTTTAAGGTATAAATACTGAGTTTGGAGTTATTCAGACCGCGCGTTAAAATTCTTCCATACAAACTTTGACACCCCCCAATCCCCCTTTAGGGGGTAGTTTAGAAAAACAATAAATGGCCAACCTCATAATTTACTTAACTTAGTATTTGTGCCAAGTTTCAAGTTTATTAACTCAAGGAATAAGATTTTTCATACAAATAAAATCCCCCCTTTTCACCCCCTTAAAGGTCGAATTTCCAAAACCCCTTCTTAGTGCTCCCCTACATTACAAAAGGAAGCCCGTGTGCAAAATTTCACGTTCCTAGTCCTAGTAAATAGTTTCGGCTGTGCGTTGATTGATCAGTCAGTCAGTTTCTCCTTTTATATAGGTATAGATTTAGCGACGTGCCGCTCCTTTGTTTCAACAACAATAAAATTTTCTATTTACCACTAGTTATCATATTCTTAGAACTTAAATTGTAGGCTTTTCAAATTATCACCTATGTGTTTATATGTATTTTTAAATGCCAACTTTAAACAATGACTAAGTTTTGTTAGTAATACGTTGTTTATGTGGTTAGCACAAAACACAGACTATTTCTTAGACATGTGTACAGAGGCCAGCACATCAAGCTACCCCAATCTGTCAAATTTCTTTGATCGTTTTTCAACTTTATTACAAAGGCATAAGGTTCATGTTCAATTGGGAAAATTTGACAGTTTGGGATAGGCTGACCTGCTGGCGTCTGACCTATGAATCATAGTATTTAAGTTTTATTTTCAAGATCTTGTTTTAAACAATTGAGAAATTGACAAGGAAAAATCTTTTTTCAAAAAAATAGTCTGTGACTGATGATGAGGATGCGTATTTTATTTCTTTGTCACCCACCGCCTTCCGAAATTAAAGTTATTTTGCACTTTGTAGTGTTTTTTTGGAAGTCGGTTGTTATTTTTTTGAAAAAAGTATATATTTTTCACTTTTTAGTTACCTACCCCGCATCAATTCGAAATTTCATCATCCTTGGGATCAAAACAATGCACTTTTATGCGTTAGCAGCATTCGCGGCTGATTTGCTGTATTTTTTTGAAGAGTTCCGTTGTCTGTCTCCGAAACCCATCATCAGATTTATATGAAATTTTAATGGGACCATTTCGGCATAAACCCCTTTCGAACAAAAAAGAATTTTGCAAATCCGTCTATATACGACGGAGTTATGCCCGAACATAAAAAAATATTTTTTTGAAAAAAAGTTTTGTTGGGAACAGAATGATCCAACACACGCTTCACCATCAGTGAGACATTCATGTGAGCATGAACGCAAAATAAAGCTTGTAAGAACCACTGACGTATTATAAATAGATGCGTCATACACGAACATTGGAGCAATCAAAAACAGCGAAAACCATTAATGTACCTACAATACATACAATCATACAGTGCGCGAAGAATAGGAAAGACCTATATCGATTCCTGTTGTTAGATAGAGATAAACATATTACATTTAGTTACGTCACTAGCGTTGCGCCACGTCACTGGATGGTACGTGACAAATAATACGACAGGCAATTACCTTGCAATTAATATGTCAACATTGAGTGCCGGTAATGCATCTAAAGGTAAATTTATCATTGGTAAAGAACTCACCTTTTTTCGAAGACTTAACAGAAACGATAGCGTTGCGCCACGTCACTGGATGGTACGTGACAAATAATACGACAGGCAATTACCTTGCATTTAATATGTCAACATTGAGTGCCGGTATTGCATCTACAGGTAAATTTATCATTGGTAAAGAACTCACCTTTTTTCGAAGACTTAACAGAAACGATGCCTCCATCCTGATTTTGCACCGAAGACGGTACAATCAGCACCTGATTATCCTCCAGCAGCTTCTCATTCGCCTCGTCCCCCTCATTCTCTTCCTTAACCGATTTGACAGGAGACGCCATCTTGTTTTCGTCGAGCTACACAAAATGTCGGCAAATTCTCATAATATTAGGTACTGATGCATTGGAATGTTTAATATCTAAGTTATGTATACGTTGCTACATAGTTTTATGTAGATTCAGTCTTGTTTGATTGGCTGGCTTTGAATCTGGAACAAGAGAAAATGGCCGTTAGAAAATTGAGTCTAATTAAATGAGACGAGACATGTTGATAATCAGAGATTTTTAAAAGTTAGGCTGAGAATCAGCACTTTTCGAACGTTAAAATTAGATAAGACAGTCTCCCGGCACGCGCGCCCTTCATCATGTCCTAGTGCTTTAGCTCTGAAGAATGGGTTTGACGCAGAATGTGTACTTCTCAAAATGAGCACATGGTTCTATACAGTAAGTAACATGCTTGAGGAACAGTGTGCAAAATTCACTCATGATCCATAGAAAAGACGGATGTTTCTGGTGGGGTACTGCCCGACGATCGATTACAGACCGTTGTATATATGCAAGTTGTACGGCGAACTCTTCTTGCGCGCAGGATTTTGCATGACGTCAATGTGATGCGTTGATCGAATGTGGCAGTGTAGATGCGGCAACAGTATGAATGCAAAGTAATTTACATTATGATACATAAAACATTCAATTAAATCATTTGTCAATAATATTTGAGCATCACAAAGCTGACATCACGATGTCACGTGATAAAAAAGTCATCGTAAGGAGCATAGTGGCGGTAAATTCAAAACAACGAAAAACAAATTTGATTTTAATCGTTTCTAATTCAGAAAACGGATGGATATAAATAAATGTATTTTTATTTTTCTGTTAAATCGTCACAATCTTCAAATTAACACAGTTTTCATTAAATTGGAAAATACCTTATTTCAGAATTCTCATAGACAATTTATGAAAGAAAGTAAAAACAACATTTGATCGGCAACAGTTCATAATTTATAATAAAACTGATGAGTTTGTTTGTTTGAAGGCGCTAATCTCCAAAACTGCCAGTCAGATTTTAAATGAATGATGATTTTTTTTGAATGATTTTTTTTTTAATGTGTATGTGTGTTGTTTTTATAATGTTTTTATTTTTATTGTAACCGTCTAGCTTCGTACCTGTGTTTGTGCGTTTGCATGCCTTATGGTAGGATATGGCTAATGGACACTATTGTTAGTAAGACCTTTTCTTTTGTACCCATATTCGCAAATGAATAAATGATTATGATTATGATTATTATGAAATATTCTTTTTGCATGTGATAGCCTAAGTCTTCAAGAAGGTTAAAGGGTATTTAACATCACGCTTCGGCCCTTAGGAGCCGATCAAAGGGAAGCAAACTAGTAAGAACACGACGATTCAGAAAATAATAAAATTTACGATCAAATTAACAACCTAATCCGGATGGTAACCGCAGTTTTAATCAACAGAATTGGAATCACAAGAAAAAAAGCCATTAACACAAACAGTCGAGACTATCGATAATCAGTAGGTAATTGATGTTTCACGGTATTCAGGATTTTGCTGCCAAGTTTGAAATCAAGGACGTGATCATGAAATGTTACTCTAACTCAACGGCATGTATTTACTTAGAATTAAACCTTCGGGCACTTCTGAATTGTCTAGGAGTGGGACAGTCAGAAATACTGTGGCATATAGATCCAGCAAATGATATCCATGAATTCAGGGCATGATTTTAGAACCCATTTAGAACCGACTTCTATAATTTCGTGTGGTGCCGGACGTAAAAGAATTAAATAGCACCATCCTATTTCTTGACGTGGGTATCGTAGAAGGCGACTAAGGGACTTATTAGAGAATGGGCAGCAGCGTTCTCTATGCATTTTACCACCATACTGCGATCGCTAACCCGCCTGCCAAGCGTGGCGATTATGGCAACCCCCCAAATGGGGGAGGCCCATGTCCAGCAGTGAACGTCTTCCGGCTGAAATGATGATGATCATTTTTATGCAAATAATAAGTCGGTTCCAAAAAAATAGTTATGAAATTTGGCACACATGTAGTGAGAGTGTAGACCGTGTAAGATACCTTTTATCTTGATGGTACATTTCTCTGGCATAAGGGCGAAGCCGAGAGCAAAAGACAGTATTATTAAATAAGTGTGACTGTCAATATCCATAGTTTTTATATTGAACTGTCTCAGATCCGAACTGATATACGATGGAAACAAGGCTAGGAACGCTTCACGGTACTTTTCACCGATTAGGGGGTCACTTTGGTAAGGACTAAATCCGTAGTTTTGAGTTAGGATGCGGACGTTTCCTATTCCGTATCCCGAACTCAGTACGAGTGACAACACTATTTGACAGAAAATTGCCCTTACTCCCGATGTTTTTTGCCCGGCAGAAAAACTTAATGAATCGGGTTCATTTCGAAGTATGGAACTACATATTATTATCAGACGGGGCCGTATCTTCGATGACGGATTTAGAGCGTAGGCCCTGAAAACTCTTCGCAGAAAGGACCCCGTGCCTCGACAAGAGCCATTGTCATGTCAAGAGGCATGTCCTCTTTGGCTTTGGCTTTTTCGATGTGCTTAAAGTGGGTCACAACCCACTTCAAGCACATAAAGATAACGTTTGACCTTGATCCATGTCGCTATCGAGCTCCACAAGCCCCTGACTTCCTTATTTAGACTAATTACTTTAATCAGCAACAATTTCCGATTGTTCGGGAGGTCTTGAAGCAGGAAATCGTGAATGCCGATTGAAAAAAGGTCAACTAATGAGGATGTACTAAGTTACAGTTCTTTTCTGAGTTCTCTCATCGTGATCGCAGCAGTAATTATGAACCTTTCAATCAAGAACGTTCCCACAGCTTGACGCCTGGGATGCAGGCCTCCTCTTGGTGAGGATTGGACCATAATCCACGTAGGCACAGTGCGGGTTGGTAGATGTCACATGTCTTAGAATCTTTGGTTCTAGACCATGCCGTCACGATGTTTTCCTTCGCCGTTTTGAGAGCAGTGGTGATGAAATAATTTACACAAAGTAAAGCGCATGTTTGGATTGGAACCTACTAGGCCACCAACTCTCTGATCGAGCGTGCAGCAGTGATCAATAAACTCCGTTTTTCATGACTGAGCTTGGCCAATGAAACATGTTCCCAAAAATACCGGTATTTCAATTCCTGATTATGACACTTCGCGCATAGAGGGCAAACCCATTTTTTGCAAGTAGGTAACCATTATAGCAAGCCTCGCGAAAGAACCGGAGCTCTATCGCAGTATCAGTAACCGATCAGATTACTATGTAATCCGACTTGCCGACTGACAGGCGACGCACTTAAGGAGGATGCGCTAATTTGTTGTATGTTGAATAAAACAGGATTATATACAGGGTAAGTTTTTTATCCAGTGCGCAAGTGCAGGGCCTGCATGGAGGCTGAGGAAACCGTCGCGCATGTGCTTTTCGAATGCACAGGCGTAGCCCAGATTAGGACAGAAACCCTCGGGGCACCCAGATCTTACACGGACATCCGTGTAAGATCCTGGTCTGTTGAGAACATTCTCAACAGACCAGGAGTTATAGCCAACTTCTGGAGGGAGGTGGGCTGGTTGGAATAACCACTGACGGCCGCCATGGCTCACGCACAATGGTCCACTTAAAGGACTAAGTGCGGAAACCAAACCCAATAACATAACATAACATAACATATCCAGTGCGCAAACTGTTACCAGAGGAATTCAGCATATCACTCTAGACCCCCTACCGCAGAAATTTTTCGCTGGTTATTAAAACAAAAATCAGCTGTTTCATAGAAAAGTACAACACCTACGCGGTCAAAATGTATGGAACAGCTGATTTTTTTTTCTATAATCGGCGAAAAATTTCTGCGCTAGGGGGTCTAGTATGATATGCTGAATTCATGGTTACAATTTGCGCACTCGATAAAAACTTTTCCTGTATAATCAATTAAATTATGAAATTGAACAAAGATAACAGAAGGCCAATTCTCGTAATTAAAAACGTTCACAATCTAGTCGCAGTCTCATCTCAGCGACAATCAAATGTCTGTCAAAAAACTTGTCAAAACTATAAGGAAACTCGAGGTATTTTTGACAGATTGAGACAGATCCATGACAGATCAGACTGTGAACGTTCTTAAAATTACGAGAATTGCCCCTCTGATATAACTTGGAAAGCTGCAACACTAAAATGGAATTGAGCTGGACACATCTGCCGCATGTCGGACGACCAATGGGCCAAACTTACGACCCAAAAAAAAAACGCCTACAGCGATGTCGCTTGCCATTAAGAAGGACCTCTTAATGGCAAGCGACATCGCTGTAGGCCCAGACGGAGATGGCGGAATGAGCTGGACTACTTCTGTAAGAAATGGTCCTTAATAGATTTAAGCAGAGAGAAGTGGAAAGAGGGTAGTGACGCCTTTGCCCCTCATTGTGAATTTGTGACATCACAGGCTTATAATGAAAGAGTTTTTTTTCTATAAATTTTGTTCAACGTACAACCCGACACTGACGTGCAAATTGATATGTAATAGATGGCCACCCATCCACGGACCGGCTTTGCCAAACGTAGCTTAACCTTCAATCGACCCGCGCGGTACCCATGCCCCTTAATCGCATATTATATCAAATCGGTATTTTCCTTAGTTATTCCTGTTTTATCACATTCGAGCCTACTATTTTATAATCAGACTATTACTGAGTAAATAATAATTTCTTTGAACATTGATAGCAGTGATAATATTTGCAGTTTCATTGAGACATGCCACTTTGAAATGTTTGTTGTTTATATCTCTACATATTATAAAACAAAGTCGCTTTTCATGTTTGTACGCTTGGATCTTTTAAACTACGCAACGGATTTTATTAACAGCATAAGTTTTTATCCAGTGCGCAAACTGTAACAATGACTTCAGCATATCATTCTAGACCCCCTACCGCAATAAAATTCGCCGTTTATACAAAAAAGAATCAGCTGATCCATACATTTGACCGCGTACTTAGGTATTTCATTTTTCTATGAAACAGCGTATTTTTAACCCCGACGCAAAAACGACGGGGTGTTATAAGTTTGACGTGTCTGTATGTGTGTGTGTGTATGTGTGTGTGTGTGTCTGTCTGAGGCAACGTAGCTCCCGAACGGATGAATTGATTTTGATTTAGTTTTTTTTGTTTGAAAGGTGTATTAGTCGGGAGTGTTCTTAGATATGTTTCATCAAAATCGGTTTAGCCGTTTGAAGATTATCAGCTCTTTTCTGGTTGAAAAAGGGATCTGATCAACTCAAAATTTGGGATTCTATTACTTTAATGATATTAGACGAAAAAAATAACCTTGAACTGATGCTGGAGCAACACCTGGAATTTCCAGGAAACCCAAGTTATTCACCAACAAACAGCAGAAGTATCGTGTTTGGGCTCATTGAAAAGGTCTCAATGAATAGATTATAGATAAATGGTGATTTAAGGGAGACAATTAGTTTAAAAAGCAAGAAATACAAATTAAATTTAAAATTTTAAAAACCCCCGACCCAAACAAAAACTCTAAAAAGTAAAAAATAATATTTATGGGCCTTTTAATTTGAACGTAATATTTTGATCAGGGCATTGTCAAGTCGGGGGACGGTCAATGAAAACGCCAAACAGAGGCCTAGCCGTCCCCCGACTTGACAATGCCCTGATCAAAATAGGTATTACGTTCAAATTAAAAGGCCCATAAATATTATTTTTACTTTTTAGAGTTTTTGTTTGGGTCGGGGGTTTTTTAAATTTAATTTTTAGTTTTATAACCGGCAAAAAAATTCTGCGGTAGGGGTTCTATAATGGTATGCTGAATTCATGCTTACAGTTTGTGCACTGGATAAAAACTTACTCAGTAGCCATATTGATTCAAGAGGAAGGTTTATATGTATAATACACTGACATCCAAGCAGGCGAAGCCGCTGGCAAAAGCTAGTTAAAAATAAAGAAAGAAATCAGCTGCTTGTGCTATCGTTCGAGTTGTAACCTTGATTATCTCAACTAGAACATAAGCTGTAGGCCATTATACTCAGGAAGATTTATGGCTGTGAGGTGACGGCTACGAAGGGTGACGGGGCATTCTTCCACAATGGAGAAGCCAATTGACAAAATGATGCTGTCATAGCTAGTTCCCAACACGTACACAAGACCGAGTTGAGGATGCTGAGATTGGCAGGAGGTGCGACTCTTAAGGACAGATTAAGAAACCAGCATATCCGAGGGAGTCTTAAGATCCGCCCCATCAAAGAAAAACTCTTTGAAGCGCGCCTGAGGTGGAATGACCATGTAATGAGAAACCCAAGGAACACATGAGCAAGTCGTCAACATGAATTCAGGTCCAAAGATGCGAGGTACACCCCTTCACACTTGGATGTCTGTAGGCAAAAACGACCTAAAGCAGGCCCAAGTGAATGAGTCGACGACCCAGAACCGAAAAAGGGATGGTCACTCAGCCACGAACTGACCGTGACAAACGTACTTCAACCTTCGATCGACACATACAGCTGTTATACGGATCCGCATCGTCGGATCTGTAGTAACATTGGGAACTCCACAGGGCTAAATTTTTGGTCCTTTATTGTTTCGTATTCATAATAATAACTTGATTAACTTCATAAAGGGATAATCCTCATTTCCGCGAATTAATCATGGGAGTCCCACAGGGCTCAATTCTTGGTCCTTTCATGTTTTTTATTTATATTAATGACTTGCCTTACCCTCTTATAAGAAAATCATGATATCCGCGGATCAATAATGGGAGTCCCACAGGGCTCAATTCTTGGTCCTTTCTAAAACCTCATAAAAGATAATCGTGATATAGTGCTGTTTGCGGATAATACTTCACTTTAGCCACGAGCTTTTTACGTAGTAATAATTAATTATTATTTGAAACCAAAGTTAAATAACATCAATCTCAAACAGTAAACAAGAAGTCAGATAAAAAAAGGCGTTGTAACGACAAAAATATGATCTTAACAAAAATAGGTTAAACAAAACTCAAATATTGATATAAACATATTTATGAAGTGAACGTACTTGACATTTTTTTTTTTCAGGTGATAAAATAAAAGGTGCCTGTTTGTAATGTAAACGCATAATCATGTGTTTATTAAGCGTAGAACATCCTTAGAGGTGGTTGCCCTCGCGGAGTAACTGTGTATGTATTAGTACTTATGTATTATTTTTCAAGCTATTTATCCCTTATGTTGCACCTGCCATGTTTCATTTCGGCACCACCAGGTTGTTCGTTTACATTTAGCGTTCATTGCAAAATTTTTCATTGATGCTCCGCTCCTATTGGTCGTAGCATGTTATTATCTAGCCTATAGCCTTCCTCGATAAATGGGCTATCCAACACATTTTTTTGTTTCCAAATCGAACCACTAATTCCTGAGATTACCGCGTTCAACCAAACAAACTAGCATAAATTAACATGGCGGTCGGTAGTGAAATATTAAAATTATGTTAATATATTCTGATGCCAACTGTATTAAGTCAGATTAGGCGAATGATGACCGGCTATTTTTCGCGTAGGAAGCGCGATCGCGTCCTGTCGACGTCATCATTTTGGAACGGAATCAAAACAACCCTTAATATAATGGCAAACAATCAAGGAGGCTTATAGTCTTTACCAGCATACCCAGCCTATAATGTTCCCACTGCTGGGACACAGGCCTCTTCTATAATAGAAGGAGTGGGCCGTCATCCACCATGCGGGCCCAGTGCAGGTTGGTAGATATCACATGCCTTTGAATTTTTGTTTCTAGGACATGCCGGTTTCCTCACGATGTTTTCCTTCACCGTTTTGAGAGCAGTGGTGATGAAATAATTTAAACAAAGTAAAGCGTCTGTTTGAGTTCGAAACTACGACCTACAAAACGCAAGCACCTCTGCAGGCCTAGACAAAACGTTACGAAAAGGTTACGTCGAGTTCTTTCCGCAGGTAATGTCATTCCCATACATTTTGGCGTAGCGTTTGGCGTGAAGGCTAACAGAAATGTATTTTGTCTCTAGGCCCTGTTCTGAGCAAGAGAATGATGGTAACGTAGGTGGGTCCAACAGCCAGAAATCACTAGGTATAACCATTGACATACACAAAACCCAAGATACACAATCAGCGTCTCAAAAAAGTCCGCATAAATAGTGCGCAATAGGTTTTTTTTAAGGCTGGGAATTCATCAAATATCTTCTCCCGCTCTGGGCGGAGCGGGAGGATGTCTAACTTTTAAATCTTTTAATGACTAAAACCCACCCGTGCGTCTCCAGTTGCTGAGTGCCAGGGGCCACGGTATCTCTTTCGAACAAACCGCACCTTTAGCAGAATGTGCGCAGGTGTCAAATAGTATCGTCAGTCATGTTTCAGTCAGTGTTTTTGGACATTCCTTTGTAAAAACCACTTTATGTCATGCATGTATGTTCAGTTGTCGAATCTGGAAAGGACTAGAGTCTATCATCGTTTTCAATTATCGACTGCTATATGTCGATAACCTCTTGAACATAATCTTTGATACAACTATCTGCGATGGTATCACGTAATGTCTATAATCAAATGAGCATTAGACATCTGGTGTTTTAGATTGTGGGGTATATCAGACTTGAATTTTATCTTCAAATTTCCAACTGTTTATGTAGGTACCTACTCATCACTCAACCACTTCACACTTATCGTGTTACTCAGTAACACGGATCGTTCGATGGTTAAACTACGCTTGACGCGGTTGGTTCGTGGATGGGTGACAAATGACAATCATACCATATCAACAACCGAAACTACTATTATAAAAAAACAAGGTGTGTGCTTATGATAACGACCACACAATTGAAGTGAAACTTACAGTAAATATGTATGGCTGAATGCGATACATTCAGTGTCAACGAACGACTGTTATGTTATCATCATAATTTCAGCCGAAGGACGTCCACTGCTGGACATAGGCCTCCCCCAGGCTCCTCCAATTCGATCGGTCTTGTGCTTCCCACATCCAGCGGATACCCGCGGCCTTCACAAGATCATCGGTCCACCTTGTGGGAGGCCTTTCCACTCTCCGTCTTCTGGTACACGGTCGCCACTCCAGAACCATTCGGCCGCATCGGCCATCTGTTCTGCGAGCAATGTGCCCTGCCCACTGCCACTTAAGTTTGGCAATTCTTCGGGCCATGTCGGTTGCCTTGGTTCTCCTGCGGATCTCTTCATTTCTGATTCGATCGCGTAGGGAAACTCCGAGCATAGCCCTCTTCATTGCCCTTTGGGTGACTTTAAGCCTTCTGATAAGGCCCATTGTGAGCGACCACGTCTTTGTACCATATAGGTCATCACTGGCAACACACACTGGTCAAAGACTTTCATCTTGAGACACTGCTGTTATGTTATCGTTTTTGGAAATTCGTAAAAAGTATCATTTCCACGAAAAACAACAGCTGAGCGATTACGGTCATTGACCTTCGCGCATCGAATGATTGTTTTTTTGTTACATTCGTTTTCGGTATCGATACACGTGATTAAAGTATAGCCAGGTAATTTAATTTGACCCTGCACAGTGGGTGGCTCACCTGCCGTCCGCTTGGTTACGCAGCCAAGCATGCATTTTGTTGACAACCGGCCATAGACATAGTATATTTCGATGGGTATGGTATGTACATAAAGAGACACTAGCCTGAAGATTTTTTTTTTTAGCCTACTTTGTCCCACTGCTGAGCAAAGGCCTCCCCAAATCCTTCCAGGCCCTCCTCGATCCAGCACTTGCAATACGCGTCTAGGTCGTCACGCCACTTTTTTTTCTAAACGTAGAAATCTTAAACGTAGGCAAAAAGGCTGCCAGGCTAAAATGGGACTGGGCGGGTCACACTAGTCGCATACACAGTGACCGCTGGGCAACTGTCGCCACACAGTACCCACTGTCTGAGGATGGACGGCGCCACCCAGGCCGGCCCAAGAACATTTTACTTAGAAAATTTGAGGTAGGTACTTATATCATAGAAATCACTTAGCAACGTTTTCAAACTTAATATTATTATTCAAATGACATGACAACACATAATCTGCTAAGTATTAAATCAAACGCGATTCCAATACCTAATTCTGTGTTCCAAAAATAGCCGTGCGTAACTCGAAAGAAAATAATAGCGTGACTATATACAGAGTGTTTTTTTTTACGAGGGACTTCATCGTTTCGTATAATTTTTACGACGAGCTCAACAAACTTGATCTATTAGTTGATTCGCAAGAATTTACGCAAATTCGTGCTCCCAAATGCTGGGACACATAGAGATTTTGTCAAATTGCAAATTTATTTATTGATAAGTAATAATGTTGTACAAAAAGAGTGAGCCCCATACTAGTCATTTGCCTGTATCTTGGGGGTCGGAGTTGCGACATTTTCATTGTGATGTACATAGTAGTATATACATACTAATAATAAAGAGGAAAGATTTGATTGTTCGTTTGTTTGTTTGCATTGAATAGGCTCCGAAACTACTGAACCGATTTGAAAAACTCTTTCACTGTTGGGAAGCTACACTATCCCCATGTGACATGGGCTATATTTTATCCCCGTATACCCACGGGAACGGGAACTACGCGGGTGAAACCGCGGGGCGCTGCTAGTATTACATTGTATAACAGGAAAAAATATGAGCGGGCTATCTATCCACCACGCAGGCTCAATGCGGGTTGGTAGATGTCACATGTCTTCGAATTTTTGGTTCTAGGACATGCCGGTTTCCTCACGATGTTTTCCTTCACCGTTTTGAGAGCAGTGGTGATGCAATAACTGGCATAAAATAAAGCGCCTATTTGGGTTCGACCCTACGTAAACAGGACTACACATCAAGCTATACATTTCCAGTATAACCTGATCTCGCATTGTATAGGAGTTCCGTACGGTGCGGATTAGCGTGAACAGGGCCTAAAGACAAAACACATTTCTGTTAGCGTTCACGCTAAACGCTACGCCGAAATGTATGGGAATGACATTACCTGCGGAAAGGAGTGTCACAGCGTCATCTCATAGCGTTCAAAATACACGTTTTTTGATTTTCAATTATGGCCGCTAAACAGTGAGTTGTAGTTCCTGCGCGCGAAAAAATCCCGCACTCACACAAGATTTCAACTTTGACTCATAAAATGTCCTTGCATGACAATCTTCGTCGACTCTTATTAAAACAGAGGCCTTTTTTAGCAAAGAAAGGGACACACGTATACTTCGGTCTCTTTCACTCCGTCCCCTCCCTCCGCTTCTGTTCAGTTCAAGAGAGCCGCAAGCAAAATAGGTTTCTACAGGATACGTTTTTAACCAGTGCGCAAACTGTAACCATGAATTCAAAAAAAAATCTACTGTTTCATAGAAAAGTGCAATACTTACCTACGCGCTTTTTTGTATAACCGGCGAAAAATTTCTGCGCTAGAATGATATGCTGAATTCATGGTTACAGTTTGCGCACTGGGTAAAAACTTAACCTGTATAATTCCAAAGGTACGTCTTGTATCCAATAACATAATAATAATATCATGTGGCGTATCATACTACTTTTACTATGTACTGATTACGGTATAATATCTTATCACAAGCCTAGTGTGCGATAAAAACAAATCGATATCTTGAGTCATTTACTTTACTACGATTTTACTTGTAATTACTTGGCTTTATCCTCCGATACAAAAAGACCACACCCTTTAATTTTATTATTGTGACGGCTACTAAATAGGTACTTACTGTAAAAAGCTACGCACAAAAAAAAAAAAAAAACCGACATTCAAAAAATACACTACAAAGTGAAAAATAACCATAATTTTGGAATTCATTGTATTTGGATATGTATTTTCGTTATTTGCCGTCAACTTCCGAAATTTAAAGTTATTTTTCACTTTGTAGTGTATTGGAAGTCGGTTGTTATTTTAAATAAAACTTTTTGTTTTTCTATTTTTGCTGTGGTGCCTACGCCTACTGCCTACCCCACACGATTTCGGTTTCCTTCACTTCATCACCACTGCTCTCAAAAGGAAAACATCGTGAGAAAACCGGCAAGTTTTAGAACCAAAAATTTAAAGACATGTGACATCTACCAACACGCACTGGGCCCGCGTGGTGGATTATTAAATGGCTACCTCTCTCAGAGACGAGGCCTGTGTCCTAGAAGTTGGAACATTATAGGCCAACTATCTATACTAATATTATCAAGAGGAAAGATGTCATTGTTTGTTTGTTTGCCTTGAATAGGCTCCGAAACTACTGAACCGATTTGAAAAATTATTTCACTGTTGGAAAGCTACACTATCCCCGGGAGACATAGGCTATATTTTATCCCCGTATTCCCACGTGAACGGGAATTACGCGGGTGAAACCGCGGAGCGCTGCTAGTAAATTATATGTAGATTATCTTTTTATAACCATTCGTATTGTTTTGACTATTCTCTCGCCTATTACATAACTTCTAAGGCTTGTTTACTTAGATAACAAGCACTCTTTTGCAATTATATTACTTCTACGTCTTATCTGGGTGCTTACTCTCGAATATAATTCCGATAGATCGTCATTGGAATTATCAGTTAAACGTCAGGGATTGGCTGGACTCACTGAGTCTAGCCAATCCCTGACGTTTAACTGATAATTCCAATGTCGATCTATCGGAATTATATTCCAGAGTAAGCACCCTGGTCGTTAAAGATCGTGTAGGTACTAAAGCAACACATATTAACACTAGAAAGACCATGGCCGTCAATTTGACCGCACGGCGATTTTATTCTCAAATATTTTACAAACTATGTTTTTGTTTCTTTTCATATTTTATGACTTTTCCTAATTTGCTATTGTTAGGCTTAATTTATATAAAAAAAAATTAAACTATGTGTATTTTATAAGATTCCTTTACAAATACCTACTAAGGCCGCACACCGTCAATGTGACGGCATACCAAGTCAGCGTAAGAATAGTAAGCAACGATTTCTTCAAACTAATGAAGGTACTTTTGTTTTTATTTATGTTGAATTCTGAGTAAGTTGTTACTGTCTAGCTTGTTTGCATTACATTCAGTAGACTTGGTTTCGTTTTCGAAAGGGCCGAAACGTTACCACTGACAACTTTTTCACGTCTCTAAATTTGGCTAAAAAACTAATGGTCGAAAAGACTAGTATTGTTGGAAAAATGCGGCGTGCAAGACGAGAAGTACCGCCGATTTGTAGAAGTATTCGTACTACAAGATATGAAACTTTTATAATGGAAACCGAGACCGATACAACCCTTACAGTCTATCAAGGAAAACCAGGAAAAAATGTTATTATTTTGAGTACTCTGTAATACCCCATGTGTAGTACCCCAACGTGAGTATAGGTACTGATAAAAAAAAGCTACCTGAGACAATTGAATTTCATAATGGAACAAAATTTGGTGTCGACATTATCGATCAAATGGCACGCCAGTACACCGTAAGATCTGGAAGTCGGAGATGGCCTGTTCACGTTTTTTTACAATATACTTGATTTAGCAGCTATAAACTCTTGGATTCTGTACCGAAAAGTCACAGGAATAAAAATTTCTCGGCATGATTTTATCCTTCAACTAGTGAGCGATCTACGGCATGATTTTATCCTTCAACTAGTGAGCGATCTACGTGCAGTTCAACATGATTTTATCCTTCAACTAGTGAGCGATCTACGTGCAGTTCAACTGCGACTCAAAGACAAGAAACTAATTCTGAAGCAAGTGAACGATGTACTACAAACAATAAAAGGCGGCAATGCCAAGTCAATCGTAATTGTTAAAAAAAAAAACGTGTGAAAACTGCACTATCTGTAAAAAAGCTGTTTGTGGAAAATGTATAAAAGATTTAAAAAAACTATTACTTGTTACAAATGTTACTCCGTTTAAGTGCTAAAATTGTTTTTTATTAATAAAATAATAAATTGATATTATTTTTATTTTATTTACGCAATAATTTTATAAGTATTATAACTAAATCTTTAGTACCGTCAAATTGACCGCTGCGGTCTTTGAAGGTATAGTATGAAGCCCGGCCCTTCTAGTGTTAAAGATATGTGTTGTAATTTATGTTCTAAAATTCATCATCTGACTAGCCATTTCCCAACTATGCTTTTTTTTTTTTTTTTTTTTTTTGGGTGGGAAATCATCAAATAACTTCTCCCGCTCTGGGTGGAGCAGGAGGGCGTGTCAGACTTTTACTGACTAAAACCCACCCGTGTTCCTTCAGTAGCCCTTAAGCCAGGGGCTGTGGTGTCTCTTTCGAACAAACCCGCACCCCTGGCAGGCATCGACCCTTGCGGGTCCCATCACTTTTTGTGCTGACATCTCTTTGAGGCGCGCGTGGAACACAACGCGCCGTCGACTTGGGCTTGGTCCTTACCGGACAGCGAGCTACCCATTACTCGCCGTCCGCAAGCCCATGCCTACGGTGGCCGGAAATCGGCCTGGGATTCCCGACGCCCAGGGCGTCTCCGTATCCTGCGGCGGCTGGGGTCGCGAGGGCGCATATGCTGCCTCTCCCTCACGTGCGCCGCCTCCCTCTTCGCGAGCATTACTGCTTCGCTGAAGGAGGTGACGGCTCCCCATGCCCTCTCGCTCCGTACCATGGCTTGGACCAGGGCCGGACGCGAGAGATCGCCGCCGCCGATCGCCTCCACGAGGACACGGCGGTGCTCCGCCCAAGCAGGGCAGACCGCCACCGTGTGCTCCACCGTGTCCTCAGGGCGATCTTCGCAGTGGAAACACCCGGGCGTTTCCTCCCGCCCTATCCGAAACAGGAACCTCCCGAAACAACCGTGTCCGGTGAGGACCTGCGTCAGGCGGAAGGTGAGGACGCCATGCCGCCTCTCAAACCACTCCTCAAAGAGGGGACTTACCGCCGCAATCGTGGCGTGCCCATTCCCAACTATGCTGAGTCGGCCTTCTTCAGTCTAAACGGACGCAGGTGAATTTTTAACCGACTTCAAAAAGAAGGAGGTTATCAATTCAACATGTTTATACATAAATACAAGTTATAACGTAAATAACGCACAACCTCTTAAGGGGTCATTGTACTCATCATTATGCACAACTTTTACTATGGGACCAAACCTGAAATCGCGAAAAAAAAACAAAACAGTTGTTCCCTACATTTTGACGAGTTATGCGAACATAAATGTAGGGAACAGCTGTTTTTTTTTTTTCGCTATTTCAAGTATGGTCCAATGTATACAAGAATTGCTCGTTTAAAGGTATTAGAATATTCTATTCTAAATGCCTCAAGTAGCTGCACATAGTAACAAGAGTGCGCATATCAAATAACGTCTCAAGTTGCTTCGACGCCACATTCATTGCCCGACACCGACCTAACAGACTGATGTCTAGGAATTTATGTCAGTCCTTACTTTTCTCATTCTGAACGCTATTAAGTATTAAGCTCAGATTATAAAATAAAGGCAGATAGACCGCGCGGAACACCAAGAGTGAGGGCAAAAAACCAAATACTAAAGCGTCGCATTGTAAACATATAATGCGAGGCTTTAGTATGTCTTTTTTTGACTCTTGGGTGTTCCGCGCGATCTATCTGCCTTTGTTTAACCTAAACCAAAAAAAAAAACAAATACTAAAGCGTCGCATTGTATGTTACATAAAATGCGACGCTTTAGTATTTGGTTTTTTAGCTTCACTCTTGGTGTTCCGCGCGGTCTATCTGCCTTTGTTTTATAATCTGAGGTATTAAGATATTGCTAATCCATTCTTTCACATGTACGAAAACTTTGTCTGCTCAGCAACGTAAATAACTTGGTGAATGTTATTGAACTGTTAAATTGAAAGAAGTTTGTGTTTTACGTAATTACCCCTCTGTAGCTACAAAACGGTTAAAGTACAGACGCCAGCACATCGACCTAGCCCAAACTGACAAATTTTCCCCAATTCAACATGAATCTTATGCTTGTTCGCCCTTTAATGAGACTCTACAGGAAAAGTTTTTATCCAGTGCGAAAATTTTTCGCCGGTTATACAAAAAAAAATAGTTTCATTGAAAAATGCAATACCTACGTGCTCAAAATGTATGGAACAACAGTTTTTTTTTTTTTTAGTGGGTTCTAGAATGATATGCTGAATTCATGGTTAAAATTTGCGAACTGTATAAAAACTTATCCTGTATAGTACAATATTTAAAAAAAAAGCTATAAATGCTTTCGTTTTTCTAAAGGCATATTTTATCAAACAGATTCAGTAGATCTAATTGTTTTGTATGTATTTTCAGATGTTGTTTTATTGATCTTGCAAGGTTTTAAGTTGATTTTTTCCCTAATTATCCTGCCAAAAATGATGTTGTGATTGTAGGTCAGCGTAGTATTAACGTTTTAATGTAATTTTTTTATTTTGCTTGAGGGAAGCTAATTTTGTTGAAAACTGTCAATAAAAGTTTTATCATTATTTTGATACTTTTATTTGACAGGAAAAAAAAATTGATTTAAAACAAGAGCTTTTTTATTTTGTTACGACTTTTTTCATTATTTGAACCGAAAAGATATTCAAAAACATACGTAAATGTAAATTTCTCGACAACCCGAGAAGACCCGAGAAATTAGCCTCGAGACCCGAGAAACTGATAAGCTCGAGAAATCATGAACCCAAATAATTACCTATGTTAGACAAATAAATTATTATATTCTATTCTATTCTAAATAGACATAAACTTTGTTTAGTTCTACTTCGCTAGAATACTTATTATTTTCGCTGCTGACTAATAAAATTTCAAGAAAACTATACATTTAGTCTTACGTCTGTTCTTTTTAATTACACAAGTTTACACAATAACACAACGGCTTAAAAAAACACATTTCTCAGAAGTTTGTTGGAAACATTCATTACTAGTTTTTTCCAGCAGTTTCGCCCGCGTCGAGGTCGAAAATTATCCCGCGGGAACGTAATATCTGGATAAAAAAACTTTTTAATAAAAAATTAAACCGCCGAAAAACCGAATGACTTTGGATATGTAGGTATTTAATTATATGTCACCGCCTTCCGAACTTAGTTATTGGGGTTGGACAAAGCAGGTTTATAATTTTTTAGTTTTCGGTTTTTCGGCGGTTTAATTTTTTTATTCTTTTTTTTATTTTGTAATTTTTTGTGACTATATTCTACTAGTTACTACATGGTTAATTTTTGATTACTTTTTGTAATACACGACTCAGTATTAAAATCTGTGAGTAAACAATCAATCATCCCCTGTTTTCTTACCCTTAGGGTTGGAATTTTTCTTCGAAATTTATATGGGACTAACTTCGGGGTGAGAGCGGGGGGGGGGGGAGAGCAGTGGTGGCCAAGTGGTAACGACCGCGACTTACGAGTTGTAGGTCGTGAGTTCGAACCCAGACAGGCGCTTTACTTTGTGTAATTTATTTCATCACCATTGCTCTCAAAACGGTGAAGGAAAACATCGTGAGGAAACCGGCATGTCCTAGAACCAAAAAATTCGAAGACATGTGACATCTACCAACCCGCACTGGGCCCGCGTGAATTATGGCCCAATCCCTCTCACCGAGAGGAGGCCTGTGTCCCAGCAGTGGGAACATTATAGGCTGATGATGATGATGACTTTGGGGTATACCTTTTCCAATAAAAAAAGAATTATCAAAAATTGGACTACTCTGGAAAAAGTTATGCGTGGTCATACACAAAAAAAAAAAAAATACGCGTCGACTTGAGAACCTCCTCCGTTTTTTCGTCGGTTAAAAATATCCTATGTGGTGGTCTGAAAAGTTTCCGACCTAACAAAGATACAAGACATTTTTCTGATTTTTTTATTTTTATTTTTCATCTTAGTCTACTTGTAACTCTACACACTTCTCCCAGCGATGCTCCCATCTCTGTGACCGTCTTAATAGTACTCGGCGTTTTTCTCTGCAAAATAGTTATTTACGAAGGTCTTCTTCCTCGAAGGCCTCTTCATTTGACGAAAATCTCAGTCAAGAAGTCGCTTCGGGCTAGATCTGGTGAGTAAGGCGGATGGTGAAGCAGTTACAAACCGTAATTCATGGATTTTCGGCATCTTCAGGTTTTTTTTTTTGTTTTTGGTGGGAAATCATCAAATAACTTCTCCCGCTCTGGGTGGAGCAGGAGGGCGTGTCAGACTTTTACTGACTAAAACCCACCCGTGTTCCCTAGGTAGCCCGTATGCAAGGGGCTGTGGTTTGTTTGAAAGAGATATCTTTCGAACAAACCCGCACCCCTGGCAGGGCCATCTTCACGTTGAGGTCGGAAACTTTTCAGACTACCCTAGTAAATACAGGTTATAAACTATCTGTTTGCCAAATTTCATCCAAATCCGTTCAGCCGTTTTTACGCGATTAAGTAACAACGTCCAAACGAGAACGAGATGGAGGAATATTGCACATTTCATTCGGTTTTCAGTTGTTCAATTTTATTGTATTTCATTCTTTACATTCCTATATTAATTTTTGAATTATAGTAAGTATTCTTTATTGATAAGTCAGTAAGTTAAAGCAGATGGCGGCGCTCTGGCTTCTCTTTTAGAAAAATTGACACCTTCGCCGCTGCTGGAGGGGTTTAGCAAATCCGAAACATAGGTAGCGGTAGAAAATGTTCATTTGAAAATGGCAGATTTCTACCTAATCCTTAGGGGATTACAAGCATGATGTTATGTTGCTATATACCTATTATAGGGCAGCAACAGCACATGACATTGATACTATCGTCACTCCGCGATCACGTTTTCCTCAACCGCTTTACATATACAACAGGTGTAGACCACGTGACCAGATTCAATGTTGTTATCATCATATCACACAGGCAGAACAACTAGCTCTAATGTATGTTTGTAGTTTTGTATTGACGTGTAGATGTTCTGAGAGTATGTCTTCATAGAATACTCGCTTCTTCATAAACAAAATACAAGCGCTGCGACACTTTTAAAATGTCATGCATCATCTTCTTCTTATTTTTTTTTTAACTCATTCTTTTTTTTAATTCATTTTTTTTCTATATTTCAACAAACACGTTCCAGTGGAAATATATCCACAATGTCAAACAATATTATTTATGATACTAGTGCGGTAAGTTGGTTTTTACAAACGAGTAGACGAAGTCAAGGGCTTACCATAGTCACGAGTTTGTAAATACCAATTTCTGCACATGTGCCATACAATGTTTTTCAACACATTTGCGAAAAAACAGTACAATAAGTAATGAAACGAACTTATACATCATTAAATAGCTCTCTCCGATTTTGGCGGTAAGAGACCGTTTCCTGCAATTTGCGCCTCATTCAAAATATCAGGTGGAGTAGATTCCATATTAATATCAGATTCCTCGCTTGAACTCATAATATAAGTTTGTTTATAAATATCAGGCGGAAAATCGCAACAATCTTTGACGTTTCTAATATGAAAATGGCGCCACATGCACATGGTGAAAATTAGAACTACATCTTTCATCTCATTTACTCTTTAGTATTAAAGTGAGACAAACATATTGAGCAAAAGCGCTCCCAAGGAGGTTCGATCAGTCAGCTTATTTATTCTCGTAATGTGAAACTCCTTGGGCGAAATTCTTATAATATTTTATGGAAATAAAAAAAAAACCATAAAGAATACGCACGGTGCCATACAACGGGATATGCGGTAAAATAGGTACTTAGGTGAGAGTACCTATTTTACCGCACGTTTTTCCTTTTGTTAATTATTCATAGTATTTAGGTACAGTCGCCAGCAGGTCAACCTATCCCAAACTGTCAAATTTTCCCAATTGAACTTAAACCTTATTCCTTTGTTATAAAGTTGAACATTCATAACTCATGTAAATTAATTAGAAGCTGTTGAGTTTCCAAATAAATAAATCATGCTGAGATAGGGGCTTGTATGGGCTGCCTTTTGGCCTCGTACAAGGTTTTGTTTTTACCCGACTGCGCCAGGACGGTTATGTTCTTCGAGTGTATGTTTGTATATTTCCTTGACACGCTTTGTAGCCTAAACGGCTTATTCGATTTCAGCTTGAGGGGTGCCGTTAGATTGGTCTTAATTGTGAGAGTGACACTGGGTATATACATAAAAATTGAAAAAAAAAAAATTGCCGATTTTTGGCGCCATATTGGTTCTTCAAAACATTTTTTTTCTCTCAAATCCTATTGAGTGGGGGTATCAAAATAAAGGGTTTTTTATAGAGGTTTGTAGCGGCACTACAAATAAAAAAAAATGCATCGCAACAAAATCGAAAAACACAAAAAGAAAAGTGGCGCCATCTACAATGCCACAGGCGAACTAACTGAGCAATTCTGCATCGCGCAATCAGAGTTTACCACGCTACTCAGATAGATAAAATATTCCGACATCAACTGTCGGGGCAGTTGCCCGGACCAGACTCAATACCCGTCTGGTCGGAGGATCCTCCGTTACCACCATAGGTATGAGTGAACTTTACACACTGTTCCTCATACCTCTATACTGGTGACCCCGTGAAAGAACGTCAGCGCAGCCTTCGTGCAATACTTCGGCGTGACGTCATCTTCATCACATCAAGACCACTTCCTCAAGCTTTCGAGCGGCGAGTCACACAGCCAGCCAGCACCCTACGGCTTCAACGGGTATCCTGACCACCTGCATGCAGCGAACCGCATGCCTGGTCATCACCCACAGCCTCATCAGCAACCATGGCCCAGCACACTGCACTTTCGGCCGGTCGAGAGCCTAATCTCCCGGTCGACGCCAGCAGTCAGCCTCAACCTCTCAACCCAGCGCTGTACCAGATCCGACTCACTGGAGCATAACGCAGCGCAACCCCGACTCACTGGGGAATCGTCGCAGACAGTTCCGACTCACCGCGAACTATGTGACACCCGGTTCCGACCCACTGGAACCACAACTGGCACTGGCAAGCATCACATATGCACTGACTCAGCCCACTATCGACCTCCGGTCTCCGGGGGGGTGATGTAGCGGCACTACAAATAAAAAAAAATGCATCGCAACAAAATCGAAAAACACAAAAAGAAAAGTGGCGCCATCTACAATGCCACAGGCGAACTAACTGAGCAATTCTGCATCGCGCAATCAGAGTTTACCACGCTACTCAGATAGATAAAATATTCCGACATCAACTGTCGGGCAGTTGCCCGGACCAGACACAATACCCGTCTGGTCGGAGGATCCTCCGTTACCGCCATAGGTATGAGTGAACTTTACACCCTGTTCCTCATACCTCTATAGGTTCATTAATGTTAAAAATAATTATATTAACTAAAAACTGTGAAATAAATAAATAATTTAAAAAAAAAAAAAAAAAAAAAGTGAACTTAATTAAAAAAGATGGAAACAAGAAACTTATTTTAAAAGGACCACTATTAGACTGAATACTACAAGCAATCTCATGCAGTCGGAGGCAATAAAGGTCTTTATTGTTTATTTAAGAAGATGCCTCCGTATCACCTACGGACATAAAATTAGTTTGGGGCCCGAACTAAGTGTGAAGTTATTTTTTTTTTTTTTGACGCTGGGAAATCATCAAATGACTTCTCCCGCTCTGGGTGAAGCAGGAGGGCGTTTTAGACTTTTACTAACTAAAACCCACGTGTACCCTCAGTTACCTGTGTGCCAGGGGCGACGGTATCTCTTTCGAACAACCCGCACCCCTGGCAGGCATCGGCCGTTGCGGACCCCACCAGATGTTGCTGACATCTCTGACGGCGCGCGTGGAACGTTAATGCCTACTGCGCTACCACGGGGAGATAGCGCAGTTATGTGGGACTGTGACCCACTAAAACTCCACGATGCCCTCCAGTGCCGCTTGAGGCGGGAACACGGAAACGCGCAAGCCATCCGCGAACTTGCCGCGGCTATCAGTCACCGGACGATGACACGATTCACGATCACAGTGTAAAGTTGTCCTAACTCCCGAAGTATTATTCCCATCCGAAATGGTTGATTAATCGCGAATAGGGTTCATTCCGAAGTTCCGAACTGATTTCGGATGGGACTGTATGTTTTATGACAGACTATGTTAAATCTGGCAATCAATATTTCCTCTCTCAAATTAATTATTAATTAATTAATTAGCATTTTCCTATTGGTTTTGTGGTTTATACTTTGTAACATTATCCTTTTCTATAATTTCAGTCGTTTCTGGTGGTCAGAATCCCGAATCTCTGACAACAAGTCTTACCAAGGGATATCGTGTTACCCAGTAACTGGGTCTGAGGTCAGATAGGCAGCCGCTCCATATAAAATACTGGTATTCATCGAAATTGCCGTCATATGGGAGCTATTGTACTTTTCCTCATCATCCCTAATTCAATCAGTCACGTATATTAAACATACAAATATATAAAGACGAAAGAGTTGATTGTTTGTTTGCACTGAATAGGCTCCGTAACTACTGAACCGATTTGAAAAATTCTTTCACTGTTGGGAAGCTACACTATCCCCGGGTGACATAGTCTATATTTTATCCCCGTATTCCCACGGGAGCGGAAACTAGGCGGGTAAAACTGCGGGGCGCTGCTAGTATAACATACAATTTCCATTCGTAGAATAGTTATTGAGTTCTAGACCGAAATTAGAATATCAACATCCAACATGGCGCGGGCTCGAAGATGTTTTTTACAAAAGTTTTTCCTGTTTATCATCCTATGGGAATTTCCTTTGGTTACTTTATCTGTATTCGTTGGCTTTGAATTTGGTTTCAAGGAACTGTTTGCATTAGCCAATTTTAAACATACTTACCACGAAATAAATTTAAAAGTAAATAATTATATCGATTTACTTCGTGAAAGCCTATAAGGGGGCGTCTATTAATTACGTGAGTACATTTTGGTGATTTTTCGACCCCCACCCCCGCTCTGGTGAGATGTGGTGAGATTTGGCTCTACCCTCCATAATCTCACGAGAGATATTTCAAAAACGTGTTTTTAGTGTTAAAACGTTAATCTGTGCTTATTTGCGTTGGATTTATGCGTTGCATTTAGCTGGCTTGGCTGGCCAATGGCGGATTAACGATCGAGAACTACTGTGCTACAGGAACTTTACTCCTATCACTGCAAGGGTGTGGCAATGGTGGCCCAGTGGTAATTGCCGCAACTTACGAGTTGTAGGTCGTAGGTTCGAACCGTAGAGACTTTGTGTAAATTGTCTCATGACCACTGGGCCTGAATTCAATATGACCACCACTTAACGATTCCTTACTCGTCACGCGCCACGTCAATCACACACGAAATCTACTAAAATCGTATTAATAATATCGACAAATTGTCTTGGAACATACAGAATATGACATTTCGATTCCTTGCTGTTACATTGGTTTCTAAAAAACACGATATTGACGTATTTTGAACGTTCGAACGACCTATGGTACAGAGACGTGGTCGCTCACAATGGGCTTTATCAGAAGGGTTAAAGTCACCCAAAGGGCAATGGAGAGGGCTATGCTCGGCGTTTCCCTACGCGATCGAATCAGAAATGAAGAGATCCGCAGGAGAACCAAGGCAACCGACATAGCCCGAAGAATTGCCAAACTTAAGTGGCCCCACTGGCACTTAAGGGCACATTGCTCGCAGAACAGATGGCCGATGGGACCGGAAGATTCTGGAGTGGCGACCGCGTACCGGAAGACGTAAGAGGGCCTCCCACAAGGTGGATGTGGGAAGCACAAGACCGGTCGAAGTGGAGGAGCCTGGGGGAGGCCTATGTCCAGCAGTGGACGTCTTTCGGCTGAAATGATAATGATGATGATGAACGTAGTAAGATTCCGCGGGGAATCATTATAACCATACAGAATTGGGGATTTGGGGCCTTGCTCTCAAAACGATGAAGGATAACATCGTGACTTAAAGAGTAGGCCCCAATTCATCACCTGCCTGCCATTTCCCAACTATTTTGGGGTCGGCTTCCAGTCTAACCGGATGCAGTTACCATTATTTTACATGGAGCGACTGCCTATAACCTGCACAACCCAGTTACTGGATTATTCGATAACCCTTGGTAAGACTGGTTGTTAGACTTTCGGGCTTCTGACGACCGTCAAAGATGTACGATTGACAGCCGGGACTCGTGCTTTCCGAGGCACGGGGGCGTTTTGATATACATGTAAAGATGGTCACCCATCCACGAACCAACCGCGGCAAGCGTAGCTTAACCTGATCGATCAACTCGTGTGCACAATATTTAATCACCGCAGTAAACATTACTCAACCAAAATGAAGATAATTTTAGTAAACACGACAGCCTTTATCGTAATTCACAGTAAAACGTTACTAAGAGGAACAATAATTATCGAAATAAGTAAATATACATACAATTACACTTCACAGACATTTGCAAACATCATAATTATTCTAATGTTTGTCGACCTAATTGTCTCGATAAGCGGTGACGTCATTGACAGTAAAAATTATATTAGGTCTTTACCCATGAAATTGCCGTTCTGCAGTACTGGCCATTTCAAATCAAAATAATTTTTGTTTGGCTAAGAATTCTAATTTCAAATTAATTTTATTTTAAAAACATGGATTTTTTTTTCTAAAAGTAGTAATTTCTTTATTGATTAGTGTTACATTTTCATCGCATTTCAATCTTTTTCGTCATCATGGATACGTTAAAAATTCGAGTAATTATGGAATATGAGTACCGTCGTGGCAGCAACGCGGCACAAGCGGCACGCAACATCAACGACGTTTACGGAGCTAACACTACAAACCAACGCACCACCTGTTATTGGTTTGCTCGCTTCCGTTCTGGAAATTTCGACCTGAAAAATGAACCTCGCGGTCGTCCGAAGACTTTGGTCGACAATGACGAATTAAAGGCGATTGTGGAAGCTGATGATACACAATCTACGGCTGAATTAGCAGCAGCTTTCGACGTTAGCGTCAAAACAATATTGGTCCATTTGCGTCAAATTGGCAAGGTAAAAAAGCTTGACAAATGGGTGCCCCACGAACTCAATGATCGCCAGCGCGAAGTACGCGTCGAGACGTGCCTTGCACTGCTCAACAGACACACAAATGAAGGAATTTTGAACCGCATTGTTACCTGCGATGAAAAATTGATTCTGTTTGATAACCGTAAGCGCTCAGCAAGTTGGTTGGATCCTGGTTCAGCACCTAAACAATGCCCTAAACGAAAACTTACCCCTAGAAAAGTGATGGTCACTGTTTGGTGGTCTAGCGCCGGTGTGATTCATCACAGCTTCTTACCAAACGGGGTGAGCATTACTGCAGATGTGTACTGTGAAGAACTGAACACAATGATGGAGAAGCTGGCGCATCTCCAACCAGCATTGGTCAATCGCTCGTCTCCGCTGCTCCTGCACGACAACGCGCGACCTCATACTGCACAGCAGACGGTCTCCAAGTTGCAAGAACTGGGGTTGGAAGCTCTCCGTCATCCGCCCTACTCACCAGACCTTGCGCCTACAGACTACTACTTTTTCCAGAATTTGGATAACTTCTTGGCGGGAAAAAAATTTAATACCCGAGAGGCAGTACAAAATGCCTTTGAAGAATTTGTTGCCTCCCGTCCAGCTGATTTCTTTAAGAAGGGCATCAATAAACTGCCACTGCGATGGCAAAGATGCATTGATTGCATGGGTGATTACTTCGATTAATACAAATAAAAAATTCATGAAAAAAATTCGTTTAAATTTTTTCATACAAAACGGCAATTTCATAGGTAAAGACCTATTATATCGCATGAAACCCTTTATTGTACGGATTGAAACGTGAATATATTTTTTTATTGTCTGGTGATTTAGCGGAGAAGACTCAGCTGTGGAAACGGCAGCGACCTTCGAGCTTGTAGGTCGCAGGTTCGAACCTACTACAGGCTTTACTTTGTGTAAATTATAATTATCATCACCGTTGCTCTCAAAACGGTGAAGGAAAACATCGTGAGGAAACGGGTATGTCCTAGAAGCAAAAAATCGAAGACGTGTCACCTACCAATCCGCACTAGGCCTGCGTGGTGGATTACGGCCCACTACCTCTCTCCAGGAAGAGGCCTGTGTGTGCAGCAGTGAGAACATTTTAGGCCAATTATGTATATCTACGAGTATTATGTACCTTGACCTACTACGCGTTTGTAAGTTTTGTTAACACTTTCTATTTTTCTACTCTAACGTAGAATAGAAATCGCTTGTTTACATTTCTCGGTACAAAACTGTCAACTGTCTACACGGAAACGTCATTTTTTGTCTACTCTTCCGTCGACAACACGCTTCTCTACGGTTCTCGTACAAAGCTTGCCGTGGTTACATTGTCTTGATCGTAAGTAAGTAAGCCGTTAAGGAACTGCCAGGGGTGCGGGTTTGTTTGAAAGAGATACCACAGCCCCTGGCATTAGGGCTACTGAACGAACACGGGTGGGTTTTAGTCAGTAAAAGTCTGACACGCCCTCCTGCTCCACCCAGAGCGGGAGAAGTTATTTGATGATTTCCCACCCAAAAAAAAAAAAAAAAAAAAAAGGAAGGAATACACCATTGGGGGTAATAAATGTTTGATGTCATGGTAGTTTTGATGGATATATATAGCTCTTGATAGCTGAGTAACACGAGAATAGGAGATAATAAATTCATTTATACAGGATAAGTTTTTAACCAGTGCGCAAACTGTAACCACGAATTCAGCATATCATTCTAGAGCCCCAGCGCAGAAATTTTCGTCGGTTTCACAAAAAAAAAATCTGCTGTTTCACAGAAAAGTGCAATACTTACGCGGACAAAATGTACGGAACAGCTGATTTATACAGTATATAATATCAGGGCCTAGAGACAAAACACATTTCTGTTAGCGTTTACGCCAAATGCTACGCCAAAATGTATGGGAATGACATTACCTGCTCTAAAGACACGACGTAACCTTTCCGCAGGTAATGTCATTCGCATACATTTTGGCGTAGCATTTGGCGTGAACGCTAACAGAAATGTGATTTGGTTGGCTGCTGGTCCGGTTGAAAACCAGCGTCAGGCACTAAATGTCTAGCATTAATGCTGAACTGGGCCTTTTTAGCGTAGCCGTGAGGCACACAATAATGCTAGTTTCTGACTTCTCATCTTACACTTTTACTTGATTTTTATTATACACTTTCCTGCTGTTTAATGTATACTGTGTGCTTTAAATCCCGTGCTAAATAAATGTATTTTCTTTCTTTCTTATTTATGAGTATAAACCCAAAGTATGACAGCCAGTGTTACTGAGAGGTTTCTTACTACACATTGGCTGGGTTGTGGAAGTATGGCAGTTACTCCATATAAAATATTGGTATTCAACTGTATTCGGTTAGACTGGAAGCCTACCCCAACTTGGTTGGGAAAAGACTTCGGAGCTGAAGATATCAAAACTTCCTTACCATGAAAAATTAATTACACCTAAATATTTTTTTCCCTTTTCAAGACACAAACATTGTTTGGAAATGGCCAGTCAGTAATAATAATACTTTAAATAACTATAACATTTTTTTTTTATTTGAAATGTTTCTATATTTTTTATACAAATATTTAAAAATTTAATTTATAATGTTTATTAAATGAAATAAAGGATTTAAATAAAAGATAATAAATTTAGTATTGTCAAAGGCACGACAGTATTGACCAGTAAAATAAGACAAATAAATCAATCATAATGGAATTGTACAAGCCTTAAGCATTGTTGTCAACACGAAACGCAAGCAACAAGTCAATTGGATAAGATTGCCCGTTATGACGCTGATGGGAGTCATGATTAACTTTAACTATAACGACCTACTTTGTGTTTACTTGTTGGTCTTGTTACAATGTCTTGATCGTAAGTAAGTCGTTAAAGTAAGGAATAAAACCATTGGGGGTAATAACGGTATGATGGTACAGAAGTTTCCAAAGCTTGTTTGGGTAGAAAATAAACACAACTAGAACGATTTTTGTGAAAACTTCATGGAAATTATTCTATTAGAAAAAACATGACGCAAAAAAGAACAGGAACAAAAAAAAAAATAAGAAAAGTTTGAGAGAAACATGCGTCACATCCAGGCAAAACGACTATCGCTCAGCATTATGCTGCGACCCTATGCAAGACAGAGCCCCAGCGCTGGTTTTCAGCAACAGCCGGCTTTGAGGTAATGACGTCGCCCGGTGCATCAAACAATAGGTAATAGATTAACCTATAGAGTTGCGTCGCCAATTTCTGCGAAAGCCTTTAAACCCATTCCCGACATTACACCACAATAAATAATAAAAATATCGAGACACTTATTGTAATGCGTGTTCGACGCATATCAAGTATAATGTACTATAATAACATTCACTGTGGGTGTGTGCCTACTCATTGATAACACGACTCGCGTGACTGATCATGACGCATCGATCAACATCTGAATGCGTAGTCCATTGTAAGTAGTAACTTGAGATACGGAAGAGGGAATTGAAAAAAACACGTTTTTTGTTTGGAGACCTCCGCACAGCATGTTAATGCGTTGGTACCGGCTGTCATTTTTTAATGTTTGACAGTCGTTATGGGTCGAAAGATGCCTGAAAGTCTGCCAGCCAATCTTATCAAAGGCATAGAGATAGACCGTGCAGAACACCAAGAGTCAGGCCAAAAAATCAAATACTAAAGCGTCGTATTGTATGTAACATACAATGCAACGCTTCGTGGCGTACTAACTCGAGTTTTTAATAAGTATTTGGTTTTTTGGCCTCACTCTTGGTGATCCGCGCGGTCTATCTGCCTTTGTTTTATAATCTGAGGGGGTAGGAATCGTATTACCCAGTTGCTAGTGTGTGGAGGTGAGATAGGCAGTCGCTTCATGTAAAATAATGGTACAACATGGTTGGGAAAAAAAATCAAACCATTTACTGGAAAACACGTGTCTAAAGACGAAAGTGTTTGACCTATGCAGTGATGACCTATACTACAGAAACGTTGTCGCTCACAATGGGCCTTATCGGAAGGCTAAAAGTCACCCAAAGGGCAATGGCGAGGGCTATGTTCGGAGTTTCCCTACGTAATCGAATCAGGAATGAGAGATCTGCGGGAGAAGCAAGGAAACCGACATAGCCCGAAGAATTGACAAACTTAAGTGGCAGTGGGCAGCGCACATTGCTCGCAGAACAGATGGCCGATCGGGCCGAAAGGTTCTGGCGACCGCGTACCGGAAGACGTAGCGTTGGAAACGCTACGTCTTCCCACAAGGTGGACCGATGACCTTGTGAAGGCCGCAGGAATCCGCTGGATGCGGAAAGCACAGAACCGGTCGAAATGGCGAAGGTTGCAAGAGGCCTATGTCCAGCAGTGGACGTCTTTCGGATGAATGATGATAATGATTGGGTAATACGATATCCCATGGTAAGATTGGAACCACAGATGCTCTAATATATCTCGAAAGAAATTCCTTCTTGAGATTTGTTTGCATATCTTCGTTAGTCATTACCATAGCAACCTGTTCATTGCAAATCTATGATTCACCATTGCAAACTCTTCAGCTGACATACAAAGTTGTTTTTCAACAATAAATCCAACATTCTATACGGAAACTGTATTGTATAAATATGAATAGTAAAACAGTTTATTTATTATGCATTCTATTGTTAGAATAACAAGTTTTTATTTACTGTCACGGGTACACAACTAGTTACTCGGTAACACGATCCCCATAGTCATTCTCCTGCTTTATCCAAATGTATGTATCTGCGCAACTTGTCTTTTTCTTCCACACCCTTTCTAACCATATCATCATTCACACAGTCCATCCATCGTTTCTTTGGTCTCCCCCTACTCTTATAGCCATCGACATTCATACTCAAAACTTTCCTCACGACATTTTCCTCATTCCTCCGTATCACATGCCCATTCCATGAAAACCTATTTCAACACAACTTTGCAGCTATCGGTGCCACTTTCAGGCTTCCTCTTATTTACTAATTTCTTATTCTACCATTCGTGTAACTCCACACAGCCCTCCTAATATTCTCATTTTAGCTGCATGCAAATTGCCTTTCATTCAACCCTTTTGTGGTCCATTCTGGCAACATTTAGGGTAACACGATACCTATAGGTAAGATATGACCAGAGGCCGTACAAGTCGAGATGGTAAAAAGAAAATCACACTAAGACCATAGCTACACCCTGGCTGGAAACCTCAGCCATAGGCAAGTCCGGTTATGCAGCCGACAACCTCCTTGTTTTTGTTCCGGGGTAGAAAATCCTCATGGATATCCTCCATCCTGCGACGGGCTGAGGGGTCTGTCAGACTCTTACTGGCTAAAAACCACCCCGGTGTTCCCTTCCCGCACTTGCATCGGAGATCACGGAATCTGATGCGACTTCCACGAAACGCGAACTCGCTCCTTACATCATAGGAAGCGCGCGTGCAACACTACGCACCGCCATCTCGAGTCCTAAAGAATAGAATCCGTCGCCTCTGGACTCAACTAAAAAATGCTACAGCTTTAGCATTCAAGTTCAAATATATCCAATTAAAGATCATCAGGATGAATCTAGAGAGCTATCCCACTCAATTGAGGATGAGACGCCAACGCTTATAACAACAGAAAAACATATAAATCACAATGTAGTCTGACTCGAGATAGGTCATGTATCTCACTTGGCACTGAGTTATGTCAACCAATCATTGAATTGTTGTGCACCAAACAATTGTAATGTTTGAGTCACAATTTTATTGTACGCACGTAACGTACGTACTTGTAAGCAAAATTGTGTGTCACAGGGTCAGAATTCAACGTGGGAGGGAAAGAAAAATTTAAGTAATCTTTTCTTTTTATATCTGCCTATCAGCAGGCCTAGCATGACCCATTCTATTTCTACGAAGAATAGACAGTGGTTTTTCAACACAAAATGACATCGCACCGTAGATATTCTTCTACAATCTGTCATTTAGTCTTTCGTTTCTAACGGTCATTGTCTAGGTCCCTATAAATGTAGACAATTTCAGAAGAATATTTCTTCCCAAACTGTCAAAATCACACTGACAACAAACTTTCTACTCGACGGCCACAAAGTATATACGATTATCTACAACACCATGATTCGTTTAGAACGCATAACTATGATACCTAATTAATAGAAAAACATAGCTATCTTCTCCTATTGTGCATCATTTAGTTAATTGTGTTTACTACATAACTTGTTTTTAATACATGATGCACTATTAACAATTATAGAATTCGTTATACAGGGTTATTGGAAAAACACCAAGAATCTCTTAAGAGGTCATGTATTCATGATTTTGAAAAACTTTTACTTTGGGCCCAAACCTGCAATCGCGAAAAAAAATCAGCTGTTCCTTACATTTATGTTCGAATAACTCATCAAAATGTAGGGAATAGCTGAGTTTTTCCAATAACCCTGTGTATTTTGTTTTTCGGAAGAAAGGTAATTTATTAAGTGTTTTTCTACAAGACGACATTTTAAATATTTCTTCTTATATTCTACCATCTTACAAATGATTTTTTTAAGTTTTTTAACGAATGATGAAATGGTTTAATTTAAAATGAAACAATTTTTATCATTCACTCTTTACGCAAAATCGTTCACTACCTCAACACTATAGTTTTAGTATGGTAACATTATTTTTCTTTGAAATGTCAAGTTACAGAATACAATTCTAAGGCGAACAGGTGCACCACTGTCCAACGCTTCGAGGAAACAAGGTCAAGATCATAACTTTCTATCAAATGTGCCGTTGTCCACTATACTATTACACAAGCCTCAATTGTAAAGCTACAACAACAAACATATTACGGGACGTCTACGCAGCTGATTGGCTACAATTGTACCTATATCCGGCCACGGCGGGTCATTGAGCGGACTTTATATTGAAATGTACCCGTAGCACGGATATCTGGCCAATGTGTAGTTATTGTGGAGCCATTGACAAATCTATCTTCTTCTTCATCAAAAACCAAAATCAAAATATTTTATTTCACATAAACCTGCATGGACAGATATGTAACGTCAGTAGCTAGGTGCGTGGTTCCAATTTGTCGCTTCCTATAGAGAAGAGCCAGCAAGTAACACCACGGTTACTCTTTAAAATAATTGGCTTTAACAATGTTTTCAAATTTCAGAGATAATAGGTATGGGAGGACAGTGCAGGCCTGTTAATAAGTACCAGGTAATTAGAGGAATGAAAATACAGAATAGAAAATCGTCAACATATCTAATCTGTAAGGCCTACGGCGGCGTTGTCTCATTCACAATATGTAAAATAAACTACATAAATAAAATGAACCTATTTAAACCAATTTATTGTCGATATTAAAATGTATGTATAATGTCAAATAATGACAGATATGTCAGAAAGTAAAAAATAAATAAAATAACATTGTAATTTGAGAGCAGTTAATAGACTTTCACATAGTTATGCTGTTAATGAGGTACCAGGTACGCCTGTATTTCTCGAAGGGTCTGGCAGAGTTGCAGCTATAAGGCTCTAAATACAACCACATTTCGTCAGTTTTATTTATTTCCTATGTAGAAAGGGGGCAAAATCCATACTCTGGGCTGTAAAATTATCTTTTATTACCTATTGTATTTCTTAAGTGATACTAACTAAATAACGTAATTATTTACCTATTTTTTTATCCAGTATTCGGCCGGATAGTATTTAGGCTGCCGGATAGTCACCGGATATCCGTTTCATCTCTACTCCAAATTAGCGAAATATTGTCAAGATTAAGTTCATTTACACAAATAGCAAAAATCTGAAAAAAAAAATTGTCCAACGAGTATTCGCGCTTTATCCATTGAGCTATTCTTCCCTAGTCTTACCAAGGGGTATCATTTATCAAGTAACTAGGTTGTAGAGGTCAGATAGGCAGTCGCTCCATGTAATATACTGGTATTCAGCTGCATCTGGTTAAACTGGAAGCTGACCCCAACATAGTTGAGAAGACGCTAGGCAGATGATGATGATGGGATAGACATACTTACATACATAAACTCACGCATTGTTGATAGGCAGAAACTACAGAACACCACCTGCAGGCTTAGCATGACGCTTTCTATTTCTACTCTACCTAAGAATAGAAATCTCTAGTCTACATTTCTCGGTGAAAAACTGTCAACTGTCTAAGTATACGGAAACGTAATTTTTGTCTAAAACAAAACGCTCGTCTTGTTTCGTGCTAAGCCTGCTGCAATTTCTGTCACTCCATCTTCTTTAAAACCGCACCGTTGTCGTATCTCATCATTCGTCAGCATATTATCATTCATAGTCACACCACACATGCTTCGCATTAACCTAAATCATAATTATCTATTAAATAGATACAGTTCAAGTACGTATTCTATACTACAAATTAAAAAAACCGAAAAATCAATACCCGCCTCTACTATTAAGAAAAAAAAAACGCGTCCATTTTTCCAGTACCATGTCATCAACATAGCAACATAGCACTACTTTGCATACTCCTTTGTTTCACAAAAGGTAAATAAACTTTACTATAAAACTCCATACATAACAAAATCAACCCTATCTCAGACAACATACGATTCAAACCCCACTGTCAGTAGTCTTTAACGACATGACACAGTTACGGAAAATTTTACTTTATTGTAGAGGAATATAAGGCAGACATTTGTGTGTTTATAAGTCGTATAAAAACAACGGTTGACTTCCGAAGTGTTGTGATAGAGATCAGTATCGTTATCGATATGACGTCACATTAATTGGAACAGCGATGCAATGTTTACTTACTGAATAAATAAAGGAAGTTTTATATTACCTAAGAGAGAGAGAGAGAGCACTTGAATGGCACGTGGTGCGGAAGGAAATTAAAAAATCGGCTAAGTGCGAGTTTAACTCGCTCACGAATTGTTCCGTACCACAAAGCAAAAAGCGCCGAAAAAAAACACGTTTCTTGTATGGAGAGTCCCTTCAATTTTAATTATTTGTTGTTATAGCGGCAGCTGAGAATTTCATTATTCTACCTATTACGGATCATGAGGTACAGCCCGCTGACAGGCAGACGGCTAACGGACAGCGGAGGGTTAGAAATAGGGTCCCGTTGCTTAAAAACCGGCTAAGTGCGAGTCGAGTAAGACCAGTGGTGGGCAGGCTCGGAACCAGCCCTCAAAAAATTTGTTGTGGTTACAGCCACCCGAAGAACGGCCAAGTGCGAGACGGACTCAAGCATGAAAGGTTCCATACCATAAAGCAAACAACGCTGCAAAAAACACGGTTTCTTGTATGGAGACACCACGCGGGCCCAGTGCGCTTTGGTAAATGGCACATGTCTTCGAATTTCTGGTTCTAAGACATGCCGGTTTCCTCGCGATGTTTTCCTTCATCGTTTTGAGAACAGTGGTGATGAAATGAAATAGGTACGCAAAGTATACAACGTGTAACGTTAAATGCGTGGCAAAACCTCATACACCCCAATTAGAGTACCGAGTTAAAAGCATAATACAATGACCAAAACTTTTTTTTTTAAAGCTAACTGTTAGTATTAAGAAAAACTTGTTGACCCAATCATCGCTTTAAGCATTTAAAATTAAGTCTTATTGCTTTGAAATAAGATTCAATTTTCTTTGCCTCAATCAGTGGTAGGTATGGCAAAAAATATTTTATTTTTTAAATACCTATGTAAAAAAACATAATTAAAAAAAAAACCTGTGTTAAAAGATACTGAAATCGATTCACTAGTCAATTAGCAACAAACTACTTTTAGGTTTTGCGTATATTCTGTTACACTTTGTAGTGCCAGCCTGGGTTCGAAGTAACGACCTACAATTCGGTAAGTAAGTCGGGGACAAAACTTCTGGGGTACCACTGCTCCCATAGAGATAGAGACTAGAAAGACTTTTTGCTAACACAAAATAAGAAAACTATCGTCATTTTTTAACACACAAGCACATCACTACTGCAAGTCGCAAAAAAAAACTGGCCAAACTGGTTTCTACTCAAAATAGTTGATTCGGACAATGCCTTTAAAAATAATAGCCTATCACATAATGGCAGTGGTTTAATTTTTTTATTGCTATAAGCTAAAATAGTCCACTTTTGATTAAAACTCTTTGCAAAAAACTTTGCTGGCATAATAGCTCACGTTTTAATTCCTAGCTAAGGGGCCATTCAAATATTACGTAAGCAGATTTTTTGAAATGATTGACCCCCTCCCTGCCCCTCGTCAGCAAAAATAAGCAAAGCTCTTACCCCCCCCCCCTCCCTTTTTCACGTAAACATTGGTACATGCATTTTTCAATGTGTTCTGCTACAACTATTGTTAATTTAATGTCTAGATCTAGATTTATTATTATTAAATGTTTATGTCTAGTTTCTACCTATTAAGTATAATCATAAACAAAATTGTTGTTATGGAACTCAGTTGTCCTTCGCTCTTGGGGTGAGCGCTAATAACTGCCACACAGTTACTAAACGAACAAAAATTTCCAATAAATATTTTGTATTTTTTGTATTGATGTCACATGGTTTCGATTTTTTTGGTTCTAGTACATGCCGGTTTTCTCACAATGTTTTCCTTCACTGTTGAGAGCAGTGGTGATGAAATAATTTACACAAAGCCAGTTTTTGCCAGCAGCTTTGCCGGTTTGCAGGTCAATTTCAAATGTCAAAAATTATCCCGAGGATGCGTACCACCGGGATAATAAGTATCGTAAGTGTTAATCCACTTTTTACACTTTCTGTTCACCAAATTCCATCCGAATTCAGCCATTTATGTGTGATTGTTGAGTGGGAAGGCCTCCCACAAGGTGGACCGATGACCTTGTGAAGGCCGCAAGTATCCGCTGGGTGTGGGAAGCACAAGACCGGTCGAAGTGGAGGAGCCTGGGGGAGGCCTATGTCCAACAGAAGACGTCTTTCGGCTGACATGATGATGGTGATGATGTGTGATTGAGTACTGAACATACAAACTTTAAATGTATTGTATTAGTTAATATACTTACAACCACAAAATAGATGTGCTTACAACTACCCACATTGGGCCAATCCCATGTAGTAGATTATGGCCCACTCTCTCTCACAGAGGCTTGTGATCTATATAGTTTCATTACGCTAATTAGCTACTAAATTCATTAGCAAAAGTTTAATATAAATTAAAGAAAAATAATCATTACTTAGTTTATGCTTCTAATGATATCTAGGACTCGAAGGCATCCATACATAATACTTTATACAAATGAGGTATTAATTAATGACTAGTACGGAGTCTCATTGGAAAATGTAAACAAGATTGTCCACAATGAAATATTCTTAGTTCTGAGTGTTCTAAGTAATTAAATGTCATGTCTTATTATTGTTTCTAGAAACTCCATTGAATTACATTTTCATTGTTTTCCTGTTTCCGTGAGTGTTGTGTGTTCTTGATTTAAAAGTATGTTTAAGTTGAAATTACCATGAAGTTTGATAGAGATTATTAGGTATATGCTTGAGCATTAGCACCTATTATAAACCAACATAGATTTTAACAAATAAACATATGATTAATCACCAAACGGGCCAGTTTTGCAAAGATCCATAATAAGTGTAAATATATGTTAAAGATAGTTGAAGTATATTGGTACAAAAACACATCTTTTTGGTTATCAAAAGATTTACCAACCAGTAATCAGTACAGTGTCTATAATGGCAGATGACTAGAAATGGTGATTTCAGGTTTCGCTTAAATGCATTTTAAAATTAGAATGAGCTTGGTTACAAGTCACATAGTCCATTAATATTCTATCTTCAGTTGGCTATAGTTTAAACTATGTACTTTAAACAGAGACAGACAAGGCAATGACCAACACAAAGAGCATGGAACTTTATTTTTTTTTCACCATAAAACATACTTATATGTATTTGGAGTAAATACATCATTGTCATGTTATTCACTCATTTATATTTGCCATTTACAAAGGATTGGCTTCGTGCCAGTTTCTCTTAGTCATACACAGTTTGTGCCCCAGAAAATATGTGAACTCAAAACAGTATTACAAGATAAAGAAGTTTTCATTCGGGCTGTATGTGTGTAGTGCCTGTGCCTTGATTTTCTTATTTATTAAATATTGCAAAGTATTGTCTGTTGCTATTGTCTTGTCAAAGAAAAGTTTTCATCACAATGGATTTCATACATGTTCATTGATGCATTTTTTTAACTCTTTGGTACTTTTTAATGAATGAAACAATGTCAGTGGCTAAGTACGTTTCCTAATAAGATGGTGTAGAAGAGTTACTGAGCTAAATTATTACTTTAGGCAATGAGAAATCATAGCCTCAAATTAGTGGTAGTCCAAAAGTTGCACACACAACTTTGCCATGTTTAAAACCAAGAATTTATATTGCCTTGCATACCAAATCGATTATTTATGCTTATAATTTAAAACTACAACTTCAAACTATCACTTTGTCATGATAATGTGTAGTGAACAAAGTTTAACTTGCATGCATAAGTCATGCAATTTCCACTCACTGACTTCACCAAACTACCAAGATGATTCTTTTTTAAATTCATAAACAATAACATTTTTTTCCAAGTCTTCAAAATGTGGCTGTGACTGTGATCATCACATTATACGGGCGTGGTATTCAAAAACAAAGTACCTACTGATTGTATAATTAATTATAATAGATGATCGTGCCCAACCAAATAAATCTATGAATAATACGAACGCGAAACTAACTTTCCATTTCGAACCATGAATAATAAAACTAACAAAGGGTCCCAACAAAAGTTATTTAAATAAAATACATACCAAATTACGTTGAGCAGCGAATACAGTGAAAAACGTTATTCAAAATGAATAAAAACACACTACTATTACACAGACACATACGCGAACTCACAGAGTCTTGTCACAAAATGTTTTCGTAACTAAAATAGTTGAACAAAATGGGTATTTTTGTGAAATTACGACAGACACCCGTCATCTCCCATCACTTTATGAGGAATGAAATGAACGGAAAAGAATGAATGAAACGTCCATCAACAATACTCGCGGAGTTTTTTTCGCCATTCATTGTTGCGTTCCAGTAGCATCATCGTTAAATATTTAACATTAGTAGATTTTTTTAAAGTCACTTACAGTACTTTATAATTCCATACCGGTGGCACTTGTTCTCATCAGCATCACAGCACAGACGCCGTTTTTGTAATCATTGACGCAATGGCAAAAGTGGTAAATAATAGAAACAATTAAAACAAATTTAATTTTAAACATTGTTTATCGTAGTTTTCTATAATTTTCATTTCTTGGACCACTTGCGGGCCGTAAACCACATGGTATTTGAGATTTTCGACTAGTTAAATTTGAGCGTCAGCTGCTCCAGTAGTAGGTATGAAAATACAGGAAGCTTTTTGTCCAAAGGATTCGGGTTGTATTCCTGGCTTAGGAAGAAGCTATTTCTATAAACAAAAATTACAGCTTTAATTTCCTTCAAAATTTAGGTCATCTATGACCACGTTGCGCTAACCGTAGTTGCGATGCGAATTAAGAGCCCTGCTGGCCTAGACAAAGAACATTTCTGTTCGCGTTCACGCCAAACGCTACGCCAAAATGTATGGGAATGATATTACCTGCGGAAAGGTTTCGTCGTGTCCTTTTTGTTGGCTAACAGAAATGTGTTTTGTCTCTAGAGACAAAACACAGGCCACAGACCACAGGCCTAGGCCCTGATGTGGCATCGCAAACTCATGTCCTTTCCTCGACTGACATAAATGTTTCCCATACATTTGTGCAAAAATAAAACTTCTTAACCCATGCCAAATGCTTGTCTCAGTTAATTTGGCCGCCATGGCTGAATTACGCAGCAATATTTTTTTTGGGACGAAGCTGATACCAAATGTTGTCCTTTATGGCGAAAGCTCCCCCGCGAAATTCAAATTCTCAAACGGAAAAGAAATTGCAAAAAAAAAACAATTTGCAGATCAGTGTTAATTTCTGCTACATAAGTACCTAGCAGAAAATTCGGTATAAAGTTGACCGCAAAAGCAAAGTAAGTGCAAAAAAAGTGGCGAATGCACCTGAAACTTATCAACACATGAAACGAAACAAAAGCTGTCGTTAAAACCGATAACAAACGATTTGTCTCTCTTTTATTTTCTAAAACTTCGCCATTCTAAATACGAAACCTTTGAAAGTAGTCGCGTCATAATTAAGATAATGTTTTTAACATCACACATTATTTTAATCACATATCTTCTGTATATAGTGATGTGCCGACATTTAGACTTTCGGGAAAGATTTTTAGAAAGAAAACGACTGAGGTCTTTAAAAGATCAAAGAATAAATGTTCTGAATAATTATGTATTAAACAATACAGCGATTTTGGATGACGTAACGCACTATAGGAAAATTAAGGGCCGTTCTTCGCCAGCATGGAAGAAAATTCGAGCAATCGAGAATGATTTCCGACGGTTACTAGCGATGAAAGGAATGAAGTATAATTATAAAAGGGACCTGTTTTGGCGTACGTGGAGGAGCATACCTCCTGTGAATGGTGCTACCAAGGAGATAGTTAGTTATAAGTGCAATAATCCTATACATGGGAACGCTAAGGAGTGTCAAAATTGTGGGATGTGGGTAAGTCTGATTTGAATATTTTTCAATGGACTATGATTTATTATGTTAGTTGTTGAGGGTCTTGTGGCCAAGTACAGACGCCAGCAGGTCAACCTACCCCAAACAGTCAAATTTTCCCAATTGAACATGAACCTCATGGTTACGGTATAAAGTTGAAAATCTATCAAATAAATTTGACAATTTGGAGTAGCTTGATGTGCTGGCGTCTGTACCAAGCACGTTAAGCCGTGATTTGTATATCCTTCACAGTCATTACGGGTCGTCAGAAGCCTGAAAATCTGACCACCGTCTTACCAAGAGCCTCCATAACATTTTCGGTACTTGACCTTGACTATATTGAAAAAAGTTAAAAGGCCTAAGGAGTATCGAATGGTTGTGAATAGCTATGCTGATAGCTCAACTGCAACATGTTTGCGGCTCTGCGATTAGGTTCTTGCGAACGCGCCTGCTTACTATCCGATAAAAAGAACTGATAAACTTCAAACGGCTCAACAGATGTTATGAATCATTGTTAAGAACACTCTCGATTAAGTCACCTTTAAAAAACAAGAAGAAAAAAACACTCCGGGAGTGCCGACAGAAGTGAAAACTTGAACAATTACGTGTGTATTTTTTTCATCGTCACTACGGGATTTCAAATTGGGTCCTTGGGTCCTGATTGCTCTCGGTAAAAAATTATAAACGAGCGATCGACTTCAGCCATTAAAGGTGACAGCACAGATTTTTACGAAAAAATACAAAGAGAAAGAAAGGGATAAAAGAATTAGAATTTCCTAATGAAAGAAAGGCACTTTTCCAAAAGACATCAAAGCGCGACTTATCCGTATGCTCGTTCACCCATATATACACAGTATACATACTCGTATAGCTTATGGGAAGCGTTCGGTGACAATGACGCGAGTTCCATGGTTTTTGTTCACCCAAAAAGTGCTCAACGCGCCTAAAGAAGTTTTTACTTCAAAAATCGGTTCAGCCGTTTGGGACCTACGATGTCACAGACAGACACACATATACCCAAGTAAAACTTATAAATAACACCTTTCTGTTTCCGTCAGGGGTTCAAACCGTTGGTACGCACAGCTACACATCTAGCTATAAATTTCCAGTTTACGCTGATCTCGCACTTTTCGGAAATCCAATACAGTGCGAGCTCAGCTCATACTGGAAATGCATAGCTTGATGTGTAGGCGTGTTTACCAGCCTCGCGACTACGCGTTTAGAATGATGTTGGGGCACCCCCGATATTATAGGGCATCGACATCGACGAATGTATGTGTAAGCCCGCTGTGTTTGTTTATAAGCAACAATGCGCAAGCGCAGCAACTGGCAATCGCCGCACCAGCAGGTGGTAGCTCTAACAGCATGCTGGCCTCGCTTGCGGAAAGAACGATTGTGATATCGTGACTCACCGTTGTAAGCGAGACATAGCACGCATAGATTGATAAATTCAATTTGAATTTATGATGCTCATTCTATTCTACATTTTTTTTTTATATGTATCAAAGGGGACGGTCCAAATCCAAAATGTCTGAATCAAAAACTCCATATCGATACGAACTAACCGTATGCGGATCGATTGATTATAACGATTATAACCCTACCTTTTTTTTCTTTTTTTTTTATAACGGGGGGATATCCTCATGGATGTCCTCCGCCCCGGGGAGGGCGGAGGGGTCTGTCAGACTCTTACTGACTAAAACCACACCGGTGTTCCGTCTCTCACTTACGCCGGGGATCACGGGAACTAGTAAGTCTTCCGCGATCCCCGGCTAGTGCCGGCCCGCCTATGCGGGCCACCTGGCTATGAGGTGTTAAACTCCCCCCCACATCAATGAGAGGCGCGCGTGGAACACTACGCGCCGCCATCTCGGGTCCTAAGAAGTAGGGGCCGACGGATTCCCCAGTCCGTCGCCCCTGGACCCATTTAGGGTGGCTGGAAGAGGGCGTTATCCGCCCTCCGCCGACGTCCGGTGCGTCTGCTGCGGATCGGGTTAGCTGAAGCAATCTCCCGCTCCCTCTCCGCAGCCTCCTTCTGCGAAATAACCGCTTCGCAGAAGGACACCACCGCGTCCCAGGACTCCTCGCTGTCGACCATCGAGTCAACAACGGCCGGCAGCGACAGGTCACTGCCTACTCCTGAGATGAGGGCACGGCGCGGCTCCGTCCAAGCGGCACACTCTGCCAGCGTGTGCCACGCCGTGTCCTCCCGACAGTCGACGCAGTGTGTAAACTAAAGTAGTTGTAAGCAAGTGAATGTCGAGTTTTTACAATTAACAAGATTTTTAATGGATAGAAAGTTGTATTACTGGTGTGCGGTGCCTCTGTGCACAAATACTTCTAAAAATAGTAAAAATGCGCCACGCAAAATATTCGTACTGGTGCTGTTTACACAAAGCTGACGTCACGTGTGGTCACATGATAAAAAAGCCATCGTAAGGACCGTTTTGGCGGTAAATTCAAAACAAGGAAAAATAAATGTGATTTCAATCGTTTTTAGTTGAGAAAATTAATATAAATCAATTTATTTTTATGTTACATATTTCGTCCCAATCTTCTAATTAAAGCAGTTTTTTTTTTTATAAATTGGAAAATACCCTATTGTGTCGTTCAAAAAGAGCTGACTCTCAACTTAATTTGAATAAATGACTTTTGATTTTTGAATTAGATGGTATATTAATTTAAAAGATTTTTAAATCACTAATACTTCAAACTTTGCTTCCAGTAGACGATCGAAGAACGACCTCCGCCATGTCCCTTCGAATTCTTCTCAGTGATCTCCGATGAAAGGATATGTGGAGCGAACTATACTCAATACAAAGATGTGAACAATTTCTGTCCATCTATAATTAAGTTTTCGGATCTAACAGCGACGTGTGACAACCCGATTGAGACGCAATGGAGGTTTACCAAGATGTACGGCGTAACGGAGAAGTATGATGAAGTTATTTGTAAAGGAAAAGATTTTTGCGAGATTTTCACGTCTTACGAAGTGAGTTTTCAAATTACCTACGTATCTATTCTATAAATACTACTCAAACTATTTATAACTTAGAAAACCGCTCAGTCTATTAGAGGCAAGATTATTTGCGTTATCGATTCAGATTTAGGTTAACTCGCTCACAGGTTTTTGTCTGGTGGCCCACACGTAGGCATTCTAAACTTTTCAACGGTGAACTAGGTTTTCAAGATGGTTTTTATTCGACAAGGATTTTTGTTTTCCAATTTTTTTACTATTTGGTAATTTATTCAGAATTCTTGGAAGAGCATACGTCCAAACCCTTTTACCGTATTCATAATTTACTTTAGGCACTCTAAACACAGGCAAATTGTTACTTACAAATTTTCGCGAAAATCTAAATAAGCCCATATCTTTTTATCGTGTTGGTTGACTCAGGACCTTACACCTAATAGGGACTGTAGACCTCAGTATCTGGTATAAATTACAACTTGCTAGGTCCACCCGTTCCTGAGAAAATCGTGGACATACAGACGGACAAGAGAGTGTTCTTATAAGGGTTCCTTCTTTTACCTGTTTAGGTACGGAACCCTAAAAATGGTTTCTGCACACCTTCTCCAACTTTAACTGTAGCGTAATATTCATAAAAGAGGGGTACTAAGTTTTTAAAAGTTTTAGGGAATTTTGACACTGACAGCTTTTGAAATTTGTTCTGAGTGCACTTTACAAAGCCAGTCAGCAGGATTAAAGACCTGTATGATTGTGTGCCATAAAAAATTTAATAAAAAATGGCGTTTGGATCGATTCCTTTCCAAAATGATGGCGTAGACAGGACGCGATCGCGCTTCCTATGCGAAATATTTCCGTAAACACCTACCAACTGCGATGTCTCGTGAGCTACGATTGCCGCGGTGACCATCCTCACATACGAAGATTCCGTACCTCGGAAAGCACGCTATGCCGTGATTTGTCCTAAAGATCTTTCACAGTCGTTACGGCTCATCAGAAGAGAAGTCTAACAACCAGTTTTACCAAGGGTTTTCGTATTACCCAGTGATTGGGCTGTGGAGGTCAGGGCAATCGCTTTATGTAAATACTGGTAATCATCTGCAACTGGTTAGACTGGAAACTGACCCCAACATAGTTAGGAAATGGCTATCTCAAATAGATTATGAGATGGAGTGAGCCATAATCCACCACGCGCGGCCAGTTCGGGTTAGTGGTTAACTAATACAGGGTGTCAGGGACATTGGTGCCGATTCTGTTGTCACAAAATTCTCTAAACTAGACTAAAAATCACCAAAATTTAGTTTATTCCTGTCAAACGAGGATTTCCTATTCTGAAATTAACTAAAGTGACACAACTTAACTATATTTTAGTTTGACAGCACTAAGATTGCACTGAATTATTAGTTTAGTGAAAATGGTAATTTTGCTATTCTGTTGTTGTCAATTTCATTATTGTATTCAACCTAAAATTTTGGTTGTCTAACTAAATCTGACTATTTTTAATCGCGATTAAATAGGTGTGGAATAAAATTAGTTGTCAAGAACTAAAATTCAACCGACACCTTGACTTCTGGTGCAAAAATAGTACTGTATTTTTTTCTTTTCTTTTGCTTATATCTCGAAAACGGTGTGTCCTATCCTATCGCAAAAATAATGAAAATTTCGACCCCCTTTATAAAACCCCAAACACCTCTAAAACTCAACATGTGGATAATATTTTTTCATATTTTCATGAAAATTCCATATAAATCACGTCGAGGCTGCCGACCCCGGCGCGCTGCTGGCTCTAAAAAAAAACACGGGGTTGGGCAAACAAGTACCACGTTGCGAAGCCAAAACATACCACGTGCGAGTCGCGATTGTCAAATTCGATTTTAGTTGTGTCAAAATAGTTTTTAAATTTAGAGATATTTTTTTGCAGAATAGCGTTTAGATTCTCATAGTAAAAAGTAAGGAATTTTAGTTATCGTTTAGTTAGTTTAGTTCGGTGTACAACAGAATCGGCACCATTGAAGAACAACCTGTCACCGTGGATTCAGCACAAAAATGAGGGTTTTCTGAAATGATGTTCATTGACGGTTGCAGTATTTGTATTTGTATTATTGTGCAGTTTTGATGTTGAATTATACAGCAGTATTGACTCTGTTTCGATGTTTAGTGGCAAATGCGCAATTTTTCAACTGTATTGTAGGATTCTCTGCTGTAAACTAATTTAATATTTTATCCAATTCCCAGATAACACCAGAACACGTTATATTCAGAATTATAAACTCCACAAACGATGTAGTATACTCAAGAATAATGAAAGCAAAAAACAGAAACTATATTTGTGTCGAAGACTGCGGCCGTTTTAATCCGAACACAAGAAAAGTTGTAAAAGCCGATAAACCTATGAAGCTGGACCTCCTTACTGTACGTAAAACGAAAAGAGAAGACATTCTGAATGAAACGAATGATAGTGTCACGAAAAGAGAAGATTTGAATGAAATTAACAAAATATATTTGCCAACGAAAATCACGAAAGAAGAAGACGTTTTGAATGAGATGAATGAAAACGTCCATAAAAGAGAACATCTATTGAACGATATGAATGACGGCTTGCATTTTCCAACGGAAGGCGCGGAAACAGAAGAAGTTTTGAATGACATATTGCCATCAATGGAGGAAAATATGTCACTGTCAAATTTTGGCAGGAATGACTATGTTCTAGTTAGCATTGAACAAAGACGATCCGTAAAAAAACGGCATAAGGGCAAGAGAATGAGGAGCGTTGAGGAAAACTCCATACACAAAATTAAGTCAAGAGCGATGGAGGGAAGGCAGCAGAATGACATGAATTCTGTAGAAGAAAGATTTTTGTCTAAACCAACTGTTACTCCTTGTCAAAAACTGAAAACGGAGACAGACCATATATCTTACGAAGATGCAAACTTAGAAACGGAATATTATTAAGGTTTTATTACAAAAGATAACATGATACAGATTTGCTGTAGGAAAACTTGAATACGAAAAGCTTTGTAATGGGAGTGTATGGTGACAAGTTCCACGCTAGAGGCACTAGCAGCATTAGTGCTGTTTATAAGTGGACTAAATCTAATTTATTGTAGCAACAGTGCTACATATTTGGGTGTTCAAATAAAGCTGTGATTAGAAAACTAGTTAACGTTCTGTTTCGGGTTCATGCTCTAATGACTGAGGTTCAAACAGTGGTCATCTTCATCATCAATTCAGCCGAAAGACGCCCACTGCTGGACATAGGCCTCCAAGCTCCGCCACTTCGACCGGTTTTGTGCTTCTCGCATCCAGCGGACTCCCGCGGCCCTCACAAGGTCATCTGTCCACCTTGTGGGAGGCCTTCCAACGCCGGTACGCGGTCGCCACTCCAGAACTTTTCGGTCCCATCGGCCATCTGTTCTGCGAGCAATGTGCCCTGTCCACTGCCACTTAAGTTTGGCAATTCTTCGGGCTATGTCGTCGGTTACCTTGGTTCTGCTGCGGATCTCTTCATTCCTGATTCGATCACGCAGGGAAACTCCAAGCATAGCCCTTTCCATCGCCCTTTGGGTGACTTTAAGCCTTCTTATGAGGCCCATTGTGAGCGACCACGTTTCGGTTCCATATGTCATCACTGGCAACACGCACTGGTCAAAGACTTTCGTCTTGAGACACTGCGGTATGTGGGACGAGAAGATATTGCGAAGCTTCCCGAACGCTGCCCAGCCGAGTCAGATACGACGATTGACCTCTTTCTCGAAGTCGGACCTACCTAACTGGACAGTTTGTCCTAGGTAAACGTATTCGTCCACAACTTCGAGTGCAGCGCCTCCGACCGCTACGAGAGTGGGTGTTACATGATCATTGGACATCGCCTTTGTCTTGTCCATGTTCATTTTAAGACCCACTCTTTCGGAAGCTCTACTGAGGTCATCGAGCATTTTACTGAGGTCCTACATGGTCTCGGCCATGACAACTATATCATCGGCAAACCGAAGGTGAGTGATGTACTCGCCATTGATGTTGATGCCAGCCCCTTTCCAGTCCAGAACCTTGAAGACATCCTCCAATGCAGCGGTGAAGAGTTTCGGAGAGATAACGTCTCCCTGTCTTACACATCGCTGCAGAAGGATAGGTTTCGAGGTCTGACATAGTGGCGTTTTCGTACAAACACTTCAACACCTCCATGTACCGATAGTCGATCTGGCACCGTTGGAGGGACTGCAGTACAGCCCATGTCTCGATCGAATCAAAAGCTTTTTCGTAGTCCACAAACGCTAAACAGAGAGGCAGATTATACTCTTCGGTCTTTTGTATAACTTGCCGCAGCGTATGTATGTGGTCTACTGTGCTAAAGCCTTTACGGAATCCGGTTTGTTCGGGAGGCTGGAAGTCGTCAAACCTGCGCGCTAGACGGTTCGTGATGACTCTGGAGAACAGCTTGTAGACATGGCTCAGAAGTGAGATGGGCCTTAAGAACGGGTTTCCCGCCGGCCTTTAGGAGTTCAGCCGTGATTCCGTCATCACCCGGCGCCTTGTTGTTTTTAAGCTGCTTCAGAGCCATCCTAATCTCGTACAAGCTGACGTCCGGGATGTCTTCAGTATAGTGTCGGGTCTATCTAGCTCTTGGGTCGTTTGCCAGATTCGTAACAGGGTTTCTTGTCGACGTGTATAACTGTCCATAGAAGCTCTCAATCTCTCTCAACAGCTCAGGCTTGGTGGATGCGATCCTGCGTTTATCGGTCTTCAGTTTCGTAAGCTGACTCTGCCCAATAGACAGATCCCTAGCAAAGACCTTGGAGCCTTTATTCCGCTCTATTGCGTCTTTAATACATTCTGTATTAAAGCGGCGAAGGTCACTTTTCAAGGATTTAGAGATCTGTCTATTAAGCTGCCGGTACTCGAACGCAGCGTCTGAAGACTGCAGGACCATCTTGCGCCTCTGCTTCATGAGCTGCAAGGTAGGATCAGAGAGCTTCTTTTTGCAATTAGTACGACGAGTCTTGAAGAACTTAGACCCGACCGTATGGACAGTTTCCACGAACCCATCGTTAAAATCATCCACTGAGCTCCCTAGGCACTCAAAACGATTGTGGAGTTCGAGCTGAAAGCTCTCGGGGTTTTGGACTTGGATCGGTGCTGGACGGAGCGTAGACTTCATCAGCCGAGATCTTTCCAGCTTGATATTGAGATTCAATGTGCCTCTTACCAAACCGTGATCACTACCAGTTTTCACCGCGGTGATCACAGAGACAATTGAATACTTGCCTCTTCGTCGTAATGAAGTCAATCTCATTTTTGGTTGCACCGTCAGGACTCTGCCAGGTCCACTTCCTGTGCTCACGTTTTTTGAAGAAGGAGTTCATCATAAAGTGGCCTTCCTTCTCCATAAAACTACCCAAGTAACACAGTCATGCTGAATAAAGTTTGAGTAATAGCGATCCACGAAACTATAAGCTGAAACTATTGTCTGGATTATGTCTGAGTAAATGTCTATTCAGCTGTTGTTCAAGCAATTTGGGCACATTTTTAAATGCTTTTGTCTGTATAACAGCGATGTAAAGTCTGGGTAATAGCTTAGTAATGGCCCACACAGCTTAGTAACGTCTGAAAAAAAGCTGACATCTCTTTTATACACTTGTTATTTCATATTTGTTCAGACAAGTGCTTATGGATAGAAATTATTCAGGATTAAGTTTATTTGCGTAACAGTTTTCAAACAAAATTAAGAGTTAAGTTGTAAAATAGAAAAAGAGTGGTGTCTAATCGTGCAGTGCGTCTTTGATCTAACATTTTATAGTTTAGTTGCATTGAATAACATCAGAAACGAAGTGCACGGTGAAACTGAGAATCGGTGTAATAAACATTATTATGTATTATAACCATGATACACGTTAAATATTCCTGCGCAAATAGTTTTATCGTGAATAGCATATGAATTATCTCAACATTTTTCACGCGCCGCTTAGATAATCAAGTTTAGTGACAGTAAATAAGACAAAAATATAGGCTTTTAGAAGTGACAAAAATACTTAGGACGAAACAGCTAGTGCTTATCTTTCAAAAGTCATTAAATAAATTATAAATAGTATTTTTAAATTTAATTCATTATTTAAATGAGGCATTTGATATACGTAATGATTCAATAGTTTACTTAAAAATAAGTTTTAATGGCGATTCCTTATATGCTGGATAAAAACTCTCCACGCAGCTATTTTACAGCATAACTCTGAATAAAAAGTCACGCCTTTCTAATTATTAAGCTTTTATTTGAGAAATAGTGATTTGGTAGTACAAATATTGAATAACACTTGAATAAGTTACTAAATATGACTGATTACACAGCTAATTAGGGTTCAAAATAAAATGAGATTGACCCAATTTCTCAGGAAAATGTATACTTACCTATTTATTGTAACTTATACCTATAATAACAAAATAATTTGCAGTTCCATAAAGTCCACATTATGTTTTTCAATGCAAATAAAACATTTTCTCTCTTTTGACATATAGGTATGTACGTATTATAATAGGTTGCATGTAAATACATAGTAAAATATTATAGGTACTTAAATAAAATACAAACAACAAATTATAAAACAATGTTTTAACGTCCCTAATTCAATGTCTACCCAGAAAAACTCTGTATAACTTGTTTGAAAATTGTACTTTTACAAGTAATTGCGGAATAAGAATACATAATTCAGCTTCCATCTGTGTTAGTTTGCTATAAACTATGACTTTATTTCCATTATACCGAAGTATGCTCCTTATAGAATCCAGAAATCACTTTTATACAGTAGCTGAATAATTGATAAAACGTGGAACCTTATGTGACTTGAAGGCAAAATAAAAGCGGTTATTCAAAATCAAGCTTTTAACTACACCATTATTCAGAAAACTGCTGCTTAGGACACAATTTTACAGCATATAGTGGTTTCATAAGCAATAAGTTGAGTAAATTTTGTATATTAGTATTAGACAACGACGTATATTCAGGTACTTATACTATTATACAGATAAATGCTATCACAGGCACTCTTTTTCAAATTAAAGTCATCTGTAATGCATTAGGCTTAATAACATTTGTGTTATATACGGTATAGAAGTTATTACTAAGCTTTAAAAAAAAAAGGCAACTTAATACAACTTTTAGTAAGTTTAAAAAGTTATAAAGGCCGAAAAAGAATATTATTCAGAATTTGACTCTTTCAATAGCCACTTACTCACACGTTATGTAGCTTATAGCTGTAAGCATTTGCGAATTGCCATTACTCAAACTTTATTCACCATGACTGTGTTACTTGGGTAGCTAGTAGGTGACCCCGGTGGTTCCTACGTCTAACTCCAAATTGCCCCACTCGCAACTCATCATCGCTTCGTTTGCCCAGTTTCGCGTTGAAGTCCCCCATGACAACGGTGAAGTGAGTTTTGAAACCATGCATGGCTCTGGAAATATCCTCATACATCTCCACCTCAACGTCGGGGTTTTACGAGGTCGGGGCGTAAACTTGTATGACCTTCAGCGACTACCTTGCGGATTTTCTGAGTATAAGGAACGCCACACTGGTCGACACACTCTCGATCTTCACCACGTTGCTCAGAAGGGACTTATGGACGATAAACCCGACACCAACTTGGGACTGCTGGTCGCCCTCCCGGAAATAGAGCAAGTTACCGAGTCCTCCCCCTCTCGTCGGACTTCAGATAACCCTACTATATCCCATCGTAACTTGCTCAATTCTTCCTCGAGTTCGCCGATCTTCTCGTCGGTCCGGAGTGTACGCGTGTTATATGTTGCCAGGTCCAGTTTTCGGTGATTGTGGTAGCCGGATCTCTTCCGGGGATTCTTCGCATCCCTTGCCTCACCGTGGCCTTGACCGCTACCGTAGGGTAGGTGGGCCGCCAGGCACTAGGGGCCATTTATTTATGGTTGTTTGCCATAATCGCCACGCTTGGCAGGCGGGTTGGCGATCGCAGTATGGTGGTAAAATGCATAGAGAACGCTGCTGCCCACTCTCTAGTAAGACCCTTAGTCGCTTCCGACGACACCCACTGGAAGAAATGGGATGGTGCTATTCTTTTACGCCCGGACACCACACGGGACAGACAGAGGTGCTCAGTATAAAATGACAATTAGTGAAATTATGTTTTTGACAGATATTAAAAATATCTAATCTATTCAATTGTATGACCAAGGGGTGGAGGGGAAGTATAAAAGTAACATAAAAACCTCAAGTGATGAACCCCTAGGATGGCCCCTTACTGCTTGTGCTGATAGCGCCCTCTATCGACATCATTATGTGAACAAAAAATCGACCGTTGGTCAGTTGGAACATTTTGACCTGGGTGCTTACTCTGGAATATAATTCCGATAGATCGACATTGGTCAAACGTCAGTTGGTTTAGTTAAACGTCAGGGATGGCTGGACTCTAACCGTCTTATTACAAAACGCGGTCTAACTTTAGTTCTAGCCTAAAATTCTCAGTCAGTTTTGGCATTACCAACTTTTCTTCTATTTAGGTAAAGTTCTTAATACAAAAATGACAATTTAGCACTGGACTAAGTTGTCAGTTTTGTAAAAGGAGCTGTATTTTGATTTCAGTTAGGTTCTTATTTCGAAAACAGACTCGATGGTTTAAACCATACCTAAAGAAAAACCTTGTTTTGTAATAAGGGGGAATGAGTCTAGCCAATCTTTTGATGTTTGACTGACAATTCCAATGTCGATCTATCGGAATTATATTCGAGAGTAAGCACCCTGGTCTATTATAGCGTTGTACGGAGTTTCAATAGAATAAAAGGCAGCAGCCAATGATATTCAGCAGCAAATACTAGCTTTGTATTGTATCACTGACGCGCGGTCCACTGTTTACTGTTCCATAATGTATTTATTACTTTTTGCATTGTTTATAAGTACAGTATGCTCAGTATATTATCTGTCCGTTTAACGGTTTAATACAGCGCCTCTCGCTACCTGCCGAGGCAAATATGTTTAGTAGGAACATTCAGCGGCACGTATTATAATTATAGGTAAAAATTGGACAGTTTCTATGCATTTATTTCGTAGGCGGTGTTCGCAGTAAAAGTGTTACCGCTGGCTGACTGTACAGTCAACGATAAAAGTATATCATTTTATTACATATACCTACATTGTATTCAGCATTATCAAGTAGGAAAAAGTTAAAAATTCTTTTTTATCTTTTCTGAGTTTATTTAAATACAGCGACATGAGTTGCTAACTTTCCATGAAAAGAGAACAGTTTGATTTTGATATTGTATTTTATTTCGTAGTAGTAAGGACGGTTTTTCTAGTTCAAGATTTACTTAGAACTAATTACTCATGGCTTTTGTGGACCGTATGATATGCATGACAATAATATACTGGACTTACATAACATTTTTAAAGAAACAAGAATAATTTATTTGAAAAAAAAAAAGAACATATAGGTACCGCAGGATAATTACGCACAGACGCCAGCACATCAAGCTACCCCAATCTGTCATGCATGGTTTTGTTCAATTGATTATTTGACAGTTTGGAGTAGCTTGATGTGCTGGCGTCTGTACAGACGCCAGCAGGTCAAGCTATCCCAAACTGTCAACATGAACCTTTTTCCTTTGTGATAAAGTTGAAAAACTATTAAAGAAATTTGACAGATTGGGGTAGCTTGATGTGCTGGCCTCTGTACCGTTAGCAATGGTATGACAGTTCAACCACATTCATTGCGTTGTTGAGCAGACAAATGTTCGGAACATATGAGGCAATGTATATTAGCTATAGTTTTTTTTTTTTTTTTTTGAGATTGGTAAATTTTCAAATAACTTCTCCCGCTCTGGGTGGAGCAGCGTGTCACACTTTTACTGATTAAAACCCACTCGTGTTCTCTCAATTGTGTGTATGCCAGGGGCCACGGTATCTCTTTCGAACAACCCACACCCCTTTTTTATTTTTACTTTGGGGGTGTGAAATCATCAAATGACTTCTCCCGCTCTGGGTAGAGAGCAGGAGGACGTGTTAGACTTTTACTGACTAAAACCCACCCGTGTTCCCTCAGTTGCCTATGTGCCAGGGGCGACGGTGTTTCTTTCGAATAACCCGCACTCCTGGCAGGCATTGGTCCTTACGGACCCCACCAGTGGTTGCTGACATCTCTGACGGCACGCGTGGAACACAACGCGCCGTCCCGCCTACCACTTTTCGGCCGCAGGGGATAGGGAGAGCGGCCAACGATATACCGACACTCCTCTTCCCCTGCGGCCCCACCGCGTCCGCCATCAAACGGTGGCGGCCCCGTCCAGGCCACGGAAGGGAAGAACGCTGCTCAGAAGCAACGGCACTCCTCCTCTGCTGCAGCCCGTAACCCTCAGCCGCGATTCTTCCCATTCGACATCGCGGCCCACCTCAGTTGTGGTGCACCTCACCGCAACCTACTTTTTAGAAAAGCCCTGACGAGCGGGCCCCCACGTTTGACCTTTGGGTTCCTCTTCGCTTCACCGTGGCTGGGAGACCACGGTTACTGAGCCCCCTCGCAACGACAATTCGGGAACCCACTCGAGGGGGACCCACACCCCTGCTAGGACAACCCGCACCAGTGGCAGTGGTATAGTCGAGTTCATTATAATAAAAATATTGGCCCCTTTCAGGCTTCAATAATATATGAACGTCAAAAAAGTTCATGATATTGTGACAACTATAGGCATCATTCAATTGTGGTCAATATTTAGATTCATATTAATGAATCTAACATATTAATGTTACTGCTTTTTACTCGACTGCGCCAGAAGGAGGGTTATGTTTTTCGAGTGTATGTATGTATATTTCTTTGGCACGCTCTGTAGCCTAAACGGCTTGATCGATTTCAGCTTGAGAGGTGCCGTTACATTCGTCTTAATTGTGAGCATATTCTTAAATTCAACAATAGAGACCTTTTTTGCCTCCGACTGCATGCGATTGTTTATAGTATTCAGTCTAATAGGCATCCTTTTAAAACAAGTTTCTTGTTTCCATCTTTTTTGTTACCTAAAGTTCACTTTTTAGGCAGCCCGACTGCCTAAAAAATGAACTTTTTTTTTTTTTCAAATAATATTTTTATTCTCATAACTTTTCATATAATTGCCTCATACACAGCATATTTCACATGAGAACATATTTTTGATCTGATCGCCGCGGTAACTCGTTCGAACAAACCGCACCCCTCAAAATGCTACAGATTGTGATTGATAGTGTTTCGCCATTAGGGTACAGCCAGCACATCAAGCTACCCCAATCTGTCAAATTTCTTTGATAGTTTTTCAACTTTATTCCAAAGGTTTATGTTGAATTGGGAAAATTTGACAGTTTGGGATAACTTGACCTGCTGGCGACTACAGTGGCTTTACTAGGTGTGTGGTGTATGGACAGTCCATATATCTGCTTATCATAATCAGCCTATAACGTTTCCACTGCTAGGACAGAGGCCTTCTCTATTCGAGGCAGCGGGCTGTAATCCACCACACGGGTTCAAGGCAAGTTGGTAGATGTCACATGTTTTCGAATATTTGGTTCCAGGACATGCCGATTTCCTCACGTTTTCCTCTGCAAATATTGAAAAAAAAAAAAAAAAACAATATCAGTTATATAAGGCACAATGTATTTACTTAGGTAATTAAATGTACAAGTATAAATATGCAACATTTTTTGTAAAGGAATATTCTATTTTAAAATATTATTGACACATTTTTTTAAGAATAATGTTTTTCTACATAGTTTTGCCTACTACTATTTAATATTATAGAAATAGGTATACCTACAGAAGATACATTTATCTAGTATAATAATATAACTGTCATCGTTGGGTAGCTGGATCAAGGGCTTGATCCAGAAAGCGGTACTCCTGGACACGGCTCGCATCGTTAGGAGGTTCCTCTCTCTGGAGCCTTGACCGCCGGTAGCTTGGACCCTGTTCCCGATACTGGTGGGGTACTATTTTTTTTAATGTTTTTGTTTATTTTTTATTCTAACATTAAAAAAAATAATTTATATGTATACATATTGAAATAAAGGAAGGGGACAATATTATCTAATATTGTCTTAATTTGACACCTAGCAAGAAGAGTATAATCGGACATCTAATTTCCCAATATGCGCTCCTAAAAATATTATTGAACACCATAATAAATTAATGCGCCCCCCAAATAATTTCTTAATTACTAAGGAATTAAAACCAAATAAACTACTTTTACATAGAGCACAAGAAACCGCAACAACCACTGTTGTATATTCTGGCAGGGACATCAACGCAGAATTTGTTACCATGAGTTAAGTTCCAACATTTTTTCTCTGATCAGAACCGAAGCGATCTGTCACATAAATTTTAACCGCGTATGTATTGCACTTTTCTATGAAACAGCTGAATTTTCTTTTTAACCGACTTCAAAAAGAAGGAGGTTTTCAATTCGACGTTTGTATTTTTTTATGTATGTTCGGGCATAACTCCATCATATACAGGGTAAGTTTTTATCCAGTGCGCAAACTGTAACCATGAATTCAGCATAGCATTCTAGACCCCCTAGAAAAAAAAAATCTGCTGTTTCATAGAAAAGTGCAATACCTACGCGGTCAAAATGTGTGGAACAGCTGATTTTTTTTGTATAACCGGCGAAAAATTTCTGGCCTAGGGGGTCTAGAATGATATGCTGAATTCATGGTTACAATTTGCGCACTGGATAAAAACTTTTCCTGTATAAACACAACGACCTGTATGGTACAACTCTTTAACGGTTAGGAGTTAGGTGGAGGTTGGGGCATAACTCCGTCATAAGACCGATTTATAAAATTCTTTATTTTATTCGAAAGGGGTTTATTCTGAAATGGTCCCATTTAAATTTCATGTAGATCTCATGATGCGTTTCAGAGACAAACAACGGAAATCTTCAAAAAATTACAGCAAATCAACCGCGATTGCTGCTATCGCATAAATATGCATTGTTTTGACCCCAAGGATGATGAAATTTCGAATTGATTTAGGGCAGTGACAAAAATATATTTTTTACGTTTTTTTTATATCTGACGATACATTCCTATGCTAAGGGTCTAGAATCTAGTGATGAATTCATGATTACAGTTTCCACGCCGATGTCCCTGCCACTCTATATTTTCTTTGTTATGACTCAAAAAACAAAGTAACAATAATTTAGGAGCGACTTACAGGCTTAATATTAGCCATAGTAACTTGTAAATAATCTATTTAAACCTACTTCGATTACGAAGTCCCATACTACAATTCTACACTATATTACAATTAAGTAAATAAAATAGAAGGCATACTTTGCATCAGTCTTAAATTTCAGAGTCTTAAACCTAAATAAATGTCCAAATAGGGGGGGTGCTACAATAGTTCGGGTCGGCAAATTCGACAACAAAGCAAATTTAAGCTCGTGGCGATCGGCATACACATGTCTATTACCTATAAGTTTATAATCTATTTATTTACTAGTGTAGGCACGGTTACACATCAAGCTATAAATTTCCAGTTTACACTGATCTCGCATCGTATGGAAATCCTATACAATGCGAGATCAGCTAATACTGGAAATGCATAGCTTGATGTGCAGCCGTGTGCACCTATCTTATTTATAATTCTTTATGATATATTTTTATAGTTTTCTTTTTTATCATTGTTCCTTTCAACCAGAGCACCTGCCGACTTGTATAGATTGCCTTTGTACCTTTATTGCGTGCGAAATTTGTAAACAAATAAATACACCGTCCGGCATCTACTTTTCTACTATTGAACAGTACTGAATCAAGTTCGCGCAGGCTTAACTAAATGCGGCTTTTCCCCGAAAATGTATTCGCATTAATTTGATTTTGTCACCCGGCTGTGCCGAATCGTGCCGACCCGAACAATGTGTACCACCCGTTAATCATAAGATTTTATTTCTGCTACCTATATTCTACATAACTTATAATTCTGTAACATGCGATATTACGTATTAGCCTTTGACAATATGTACTATTAGTGGCTCTGTACATCTATACTATTCCTTAAGTATATGTCACCGTAACATTATGAAAATAGTCAGTTTATAATATATCTCGCGACATTATAAAGTATCGAAACATTGTGAACTGCAAAAACCATTTACAATTTAACGCACCATTTTTCGATAGTTTATAATCTGTACGTGGCAAACCAACAAATTGTAATAATAATAAATAAATAAATCATTTATTTGGACCAAAACTTAATGAACAGCGATTTTGACAGATGATCGGTTGAAGTTTAGCTTTGTTTCGATTCTAATAAATGTCAAAATATTAGTAGAATCAGACCAACGTCACGCTCAGGTTACGTTCATGTTCGATTTTGTCAGTGGAATAGGGTTTTGACATTCGTTTCGATCGATCGTTGGCGTAGACCGAAACGTAACCGCAGTTGGATCGTTGCTGGTTAGTAGAATGAGAAAACGCATAAAAGTTGTGGTTCGGTTGTCGGTACAATTTTGTTAGTAGAATCGGCCCCCTGAACTGGTATCTTACTATTATAAATAGCCAAGTAACTGCCATTAACTTGGAAGTAGCGATCGCTCGGCTCGCGCGCGGTTGGTCGCAGTTCTAACCTAACCTATTCGGTCGGGGTGCCATTGTAAGCAGTATGGTGCAGTTTACAATTTATCGACAGTTTATAATTGTATTTCGGTTTTAATTTTGATTTTAATTGCATTTGGATTGTTATTTTAATTCTGTTTTTGTTTTAATTTTGTATGATTTAAATTTAGGCTGTATTTCGAACGACAAACAAGTTATGCATGATGTGCTTACCTGTAAGAAATTGGTACACTAGTCTATAAGTTTAGTGGATGTATCTCATTTCTTGTATCAGTGTATTTAATTGTTGGTGAGCCGAATAAATAAAATAATCTTGCGAGATGGATTATAAGCTAACGGTGTTCACAATCATTCGGAGACATATACATAATCAGCCTATAAAGTCCCCCCCCCCCCCACTGCTAGGACATGATCCTGTATGCAAGAGGGATATGATTTTACATATACTTACATAAATACTAATAAATAAAATTAAAGTGTCTGTTTTTAATGTCAACATAACAGTTTTATACTAAATGCATACTAAGTATGATATAAGGTACTTATAACAATGAAAAATTACTTTAAAACATATAGTCCGTCAGTATATTCCGGCTAATCTCCGAAACAGCTACACCGATTTTGACGAACTTGGGTATGGGGATACTTTGAACTCCGGGGAAGGACATACGCGGGCGGAAACAAGTATATAAATTTAAGTGTACTTATGACTTATACCAAGAACTAGGTTGACACATAGAAATTTACAACCTTATTTTTAGTATATGTATGCGAAACCAAAATATAGTTTGTTAAGAATAAGTAACTGAATTTATTCCAATAGTTTTTACACCACGTTATATTTTTTCCCAATTTTTTTTAGTTATCTCTAGTTAATTACAATACGATTGACATTTATTATCAATGAACAGAACACGACGCTGTACTCGCGGACGGCGCGTGGGGCCTATGGTGACCATGTTTGAGTAGACAACTAGGTAACTTAACTTAACTTTGAAATTTTGTACATAGATTCTTTACATAAGAATACTAGACACGTGTTTCGGGTTTCGCATGTACTAAAAATAAGGTTGTATATAATAGGATCATTTTATAACTATGTATTACTAAAAAATAGAGCTCTTAACAAAATAACATAATACAACATTACGCCTGTAATCTACAAAGGGTAAGGCAGCGGTGTACAGAAGCAACTCAAGCTACCCCAATCTGTCAAATTTCTTTGATAGATTTTCAACTTTATTACAAAAGGATAAGGTTCATGTTCAATTGGGAAAAATTTACATTTTGGGATAGCTTGATGTGCTGGCGTCTGTACATACAGTACAGCCACATTTCGCCACTTATGTTTAAGTCCCATGTAATAGGGGGTGAGCCTATTGCCATCAACCGGGCACAAAATCGGACTCTGGGCTACTTCTAAAAAAATCCTGATAGAAAAACCCCATTAACCCGACGTAGGAAGCGATCCCAGTACCTCATGCTCAGCAGAATGGCCTAAGACCTCAAGACGAACGAGGTAATAGACCTCTTTATATACGTATATATATTCTAAATAAAAGGCACTTCTTATACTAATTAAATATAAGTAACAGGAAGACATTATTGTGCTTAGAAACTTAATTAACAATATAATAACAGATAAATGAATTTGTAACACTGAATGTTTGAGATGGGCCAATAAGGGCAATTGTACAATTGATTCTGACTTTTGTAGCGGCCAGTCTTTTATCTTAAACAAGATATACAAAATAGACACATAAGGGGCCTGAAAGTAGTTCGTTCATTATTGACTACAATGTTTTTTATTTTTCAATTTTTCAGTTTCTCGCTGACCTACATTATTTTCAAAATCTGTAAATGCCGATAGAAATTTCTCAAAATTTTAACGTCAACCTCGTGATATCGTTTTCCTGTTGTGATTATGGTACCTTACCTAGTGCCTCATCTCAAAATTTCACCCTGCATTTTTATATAACAGTAATAATAAGGGCTCGACCCAGAAAGCGGTACTCCTGGACACGGCTCGCATTATTAGGAGGTTCCTCTCTCTGGAGCCCTGACTGCCGGTAGCTTGGACCCTGTTCCCGATACCGGTGGGCTACTATTTTTTACATTTTTAAATGTTTTTATATTAATATTTAAAAATTTAATTTTTGTGTATACATATGTTAAAATGAAGGAAATAATAATAACTCTCATGCTTGGCATGTGTTAGTGAGTATACAAATTTAACTTCAACTGTCATGGTGTTAAAAGCTCATGATTATGTCAACTTCACACGGACGTAGTAAAATCGCGGCGGGTTTTTTTGTGCACTGGAATTTCGACTCTCGGGTTTTTTAATTTTTTTTTGGTTGGGTGAAGCGAGCGTTGAGAAACCAACAAAGTGTATCCCGGCACATCGAAAAACCACACTGTTATATTTTTAACGAACTTCAAAAAGGAGGTTATCAATTCGACATGTTTTTTTTTTAATTTCGGGCATAAGTCAGTAATTTAAAGACGGATTTGCAAAATTATTTTTTTGTTCGAAAGGGGTTCATTTCGAAATGGTCCCATTTAAATTTCATATAGATCTGATGATGAGTTTCAAAAAATTACAGCAAAACAACCGCGATTGTTGCTATCGCATAAATATGCATTGTTTAGAAAAATAAAAAAAACTTTAGCCAAAAGACAACAACTGACTTCCAGAAAAACACTACAAAGTGAAAAATAACTTTCATTTCGGAAGGCGGTGACAAGAAATGAATAAAAACATATCCAAAGTCAGCGAAATTATAACACTTTGTAGTGTTTTTCCGGAAGACGGTTGTTTTTTTTTTTTTAAACCGTTTTGTACTCTCGGCTCTAAGTAGTGCGTGAGAAAGTCCCGCCGCGATATTTTACGTTGACACAATCGGCGCGCGGCGCGAGCGAAAGTCGTCCCGCATCTAGAGCGGGTTTCGCCTAAGTTTGAGCAGATTCTTTGAATGAATGAATGTAAAACTTCATTCCTTTGATTATTCTCTGCAAATAAAGGCACTATTGTCCTTGTTTGGCACTTTCTTGGACAGTCAAGATTTAAAAAAAAAAACATATTTTTATTTGTAAATAGCACACGAAAATTGAGATTTCGAAAATACTGTTTTAACATTGATTAAAGTACACATGCAAATCATTGGATGACAAATAATTTAGATCACCATTGATATACAATAAACCTAAGATGCAGTCTCGAACAAAAATAACATTCAGAACTGTCCCCAAATATACGTCAGTGGTTGAGATAAAACACTTTTTTTTTGCAAATTCAACCTCACATGCATGACTTAAAGTGGTTTTTACAACGCAATGTCCAAAAAGACTGACAATACTATAATTTGACACCTGCACATTGCGCACTATTTATGCAGACGGTTCTGAGACGCTGACTGTGTATTTTAGGTCTTCTGTATATCATTGTAGATCACTGAAGATTTAAGTATTTTAACAGAATTTGTAAAACAAAATAGCGATTATTAATTTTGTATATAGAAGATACTATGCAAACAATTAGTATAGAGTATAATCTTTCTTTAAATAACATAATCCATGTTTTCTCTGATATAAACTATCGCAGAGGTGTACCCATAGGAGCCCCACATTTTGCTAATTATGTTTATAAATGCCACATTAGAAATAATGTCAAATTTAACAAACAATAGCCATATGCATATTCTGAATTTTAACATGATTGACAAACTGCACTTTGACATTCTCTCATTTAAATATGAACTACATTAATTGTTTTCGATTTAATGTTCATAATCATATGAAACATTTGGTTGCATGCACCTCTAAGGGAGTCTCATTTGAATATGAACTATATTCCTGTAAGTTTAATGTTCGTAATCAAATGAAAAATTTGCTCATATGCACCACTAAGTAAGCTTCTTATTTGAATATGAACTATATTCCAATTAGTTTAATGTTCATAATCTTATAAACATTTGCTCACATTCGCATAAACAAATATGAACATTATGCACTCAACAATAAGGTTCAAATTCGAATGAAACACTTACTTCAAAAAGTATAGTCTAAGTACAATTTATGAATCATGGCTTCCAGGCCATTTGTCCACAGCCACAACAATGAAATTATTTGAATAGACTGTGACATATCGTTGATGGACATGCAGTGGACATGCAGAAGTAGAAAATGTATTTAACCACCATTGTCTTGTCCTTGTTGACGTCCTGCTGATGTGGCAGTGGACTTACGGCCTCAGCCTTTGACATTTAAATCATTTGCTAAAACACAAATTTCAAATATTGTTATTTCCTGATCCTCGTTCTAAACTTACCACAAATATGATTTACCAGCTGGTAATGTCGACTAAATGCTTGTTTACACTCTTCACAAGAAAACTTCTTCAATCGTAAATGTCTCTCCCTAATATGAGGTAGCAAACTCTTTTTCAGCATCTCCTTTTTGCAATAATCACATACAGCTTTGGAATACTGTGACTTGTCTTTGCTTGCGATCACCGAAGACATGTACTCTTTAAATCTGGACGCCTCTGGATTGTCTTTGATTTCTATGTCTTTTGAACTCTTTTTTATGTTGATAGTATTGTTGTTAACTTTAGTCATTTCGACGCAAACTTTAGATTCTAAAACACGTTCCACCCAAGTTTCATTCAACTGCTTTTGCACGAAAGCAGGCTCATTTTCTTGGAAATTAAAGTGTTTCTTCCTTATATGGTACTTTAGCAACCTCTCCTCACAGAATCTGACCCCACAGGCGATACATTTGTATTGTATTTGCTGTTCTGTGAAGAATTCGTCATGAACTTTTAGGTGGAGTCGTAAGTTGCGTTTTTCGACGAAACCTCGATCGCAGTGGTCACAAATGAACATTTTCTTGCCTCCAATGTGTGCTCTGATATGTCTCTCATACACATCTTTCCTGAAATACTCATTTGAGCAATATTCACATTGAAATCGAGCTTCCACAGCCTTATGCTTGTACAAATGGGCTTTAAACTTAAAAGAACTGCCAATTATAACTTTGTTACATATTTTACACTCGTTTTTCCTTTTGTAGCTTAACTCCGGCTTTACATCAGTGTTCATTTTGAACTTAAAATAAAATGAGAAAGTATAGTCTTGTAAACTAAAAATACGGAAAAACAAACTCAAACGAAAACAATTTGATGTGACATGACAGCGCTTTGCTGTCATGGCGGGACGTCAACGTCAGCTGTCAATCGTCAAATCATCGCCGCATTCCGTATTAGACAAATAGTGATAATATCGCGAAGCCAACCAAAAAAAAAATCAGTAGCTCTTAAATTTTTTGACTATTCAATTTGGTCGGGTTCGCGATATTTTCACTTTTGTTGCATTTCGGAACACGGCACATGAAGCAGGATGGGATACAACATGCAGCATGAGTTTTTTTATTGAGGTAATATTTTATAATGTAAGATTTAAATTAACATCTATTAAATAAAAAACAAATATTTAATACTAACTTAACTAATCCTATTCACAAATAAAAAAATGGCATCAAAAAATTCATCGTCATCGCTTTCGACTGGTAACGTTCCCGAGAGACTGGCAGCATTACCACGTTGTATGGCAATGCTACAATGATATTATAAGTGTAAAAAGGTGCAATGCTACCCTGACCAAGGTAGAAACCAGCCCTTGGGTCACGGGAAGTGTCAACCAACCTTTTCGAGATTTCCATAAAGAGGCCATGAGCACTCGGACCCCACGGCCCGAGGGTCTCAACCCCAAACGGCTCGAAAATAAAATTACCAATTAGGTTTTTATACTTTCGCTGCTTGTGGTTTTTCGCAGCCGCAGTGGCAGCGCCAGCACAGCACACCGAGCCAGGAAGATGGGATGGCGCAGAGTATCGACACGTGTTGCATCCCACACTAAAGGCCTACCCATCTTCCATGGAAATAAAGACATTCCGTCCGGTCTCTTGCGATCGCCGCGTGCTAAGCCATTGGGTTCTAATACAGCTGAAACGCCGACGGTGACAAGAGCTCGTCGGATGATATCGTTAATGATTGCGTGCCGCGCTCCTGCTGCAAGACAGGCCGTGGTGTCCTAGACTGTTGCCAACTTCGCCACAGTGACAGCGATGAGGAGAACAACAATGAGCTCCCAGTCGTAGGGAAGCAGCGAGGTGGAAAGTAGTGACATTGAACAAAGTGCATATGTTCGACGACGGTAGTGCATGAAACCACAGACCCGACTCCCACTTACCCACAGCCAGCAGCCGCGCACGCTCCGGAGTAGTAGCCGACGTGTTAAGTAGATTGTCTTGTAGTACTCTGCAGAGCGGCTCATATCCCACCGTCTCTGGGAAAATGGATTATCAGGTAGATCAGAGTTCGGGCAAGCGAGTCCCCACGCATCCATAGCCTCGCTGAAGCACGGCACGTCAAAATTAATCAGTGTGGAGGCTAGGATTTTCCTGATTAATTTCTCAGTGCCGTGGACCGAGGATATGAAAGCTGTTAAACTAATACTAGAACTTTTGTGGACGCCGAGATAAGAAGAGATAGCGTTTTTGACTTTTTTTTTTTTTTTTTTTTTTTGATTACGGGGGGAAATCCTCATGGATGTCCTCCGCCCCGGGGAGGGCGGAGGGGTCTGTCAGACTCTTACTGACTAAAACCACCCCGGTGTTCCGTCTCTCACGTACACCGGGGATCACGGGAACTAGTAAGTCTTCCGCGATCCCCGACTAGTGCCGGCCCGCCTATGCGGGCCACCTCGCGATAGGGGGGGAGTGAGGTGTTAAACTCCCCCCCCACATCAATGAGAGGCGCGCGTGGAACACTACGCGCCGCCATCTCGGGTCCTAAGAAGTAGGGGCGACGGATTCCCCAGTCCGTCTCCCCTGAACCCATTTAGGGGGGCTGGAAGAGGGCGTTGTCCGCCCTCCGCCGACGCCCGGTGCGTCTGCTGCGGATCGGGTTAGCAGAAGCAATCTCCCGCTCCCTCTCCGCAGCCTCCTTCTGCGAAATGACTGTATCGCAGAAGGACACCACCGCGTCCCAGGACTCCTCGCTGTCGACCATCGAGTCGACAACGGCCGGCAGCGACAGGTCGCTGCCTACTCCTGAGATGAGGGCACGGCGTGGCTCCGTCCAAGCGGCACACTCTGCCAGCGTGTGCCACGCCGTGTCCTCCCGACAGTCGACGCAGTGGTGACACCGAGCGTCCGGCTCCCTGTTTATGCGACACAGGTACTTCCCGAAGCAACCATGCCCCGAGAGCACCTGTGTCACCCGAAACGACAGGGAGCCGTGCCTCCTCCCGAGCCAGCGCTCGAGCACTGGCCGGATCGCCCCGATGGTGGCGGAGCCGGCGGTAGGGCGTGAAAGCCTGTCCCGCCATTCCGCCACCAGGGCTGCGCGAAGCTGTGACCGACGCAACTCCAAATGTCGCGGCGTCAGCCACTCGCCCCGCGCCCTCGAGTCCTCGCGCCACCGATGCAGCGACGCGAGTACCTTCGCCTCGAGGTCCCACGGTGGGGATCCGGCCAGTACGCAAGCCGCCTCGAGCGTTTTTGACTTAAGCTAACTACATAATCAATGTTGGATTTGATCCAACATTGATTATGTACTTGGAACACGTTTCTTGACGTTACTTTTCTTTTACTCCACGTTCCGAGATACAATAATATCGATTTGACCGCGCTTACACCCGTTCCGAATTGGCGTGAGCGCGATAACGTTGCGATAACGCCGACCATGCGTTATTCTAATACCACCGTCAAAAATGACAGTTGGGCTCTTTTGTTTTGATTCGCATCGTATCTTTAGCTAACTTAGATTTATTTGAAATAGTGCTTCAATCTAAGAAGAAGAAATGTGTGGTGTATACAAGTTTAATATGGTGAATATATGTTTTAACCAGGGACCGGACAACCCCGCTTAAGAGTTAAGCCTTTTGACAGGGTAACCCGTACATGGGGTAATTCATATCGCAGTGTTACCTTTTGTTCGAGTTTCATGCGCGAAACCCAGCGAAATGGTTAACACCTTTATTATGGTAACCACGTGAAGGGGTTAACCCCTTCAATGTCTTAAGCCTTTGAAGGGGTTACCTTCACGAAAAGCTTTTATTCGTGTTACCCTGAATTACCTAATCCACTTGAGCTGCATGTATAAACTTGTACCCGAGCGGCGACGCGGCGCGCCGGTGTGGCGCCTCATTGTCTTACTTACTATTTTTATTTAGTTATTACGAATTTGACAACAAGTGACGATAGATGAGCGATAGTCCGGTCAAAATAGACATTCTTACATAATTGAATTTTTACATAAATGTTAGGGATACCATTATAATAAAAATTCTCCATCGATCCCCTGAGTGCAATTTGTTTCCATTCAAGGTCAAAGTTCGCAAAAATGGGTTTTTTGTTTTTTTTTGGGAAACGGTTAGTTTTATGATAAAAATAGGTGAGATAAAAATTGTAGATCATGCAATTATGTATCCATAAAAATTTACTTTGGATGGGAAATCATCAATTACTTCTCCCGCTCTGGACGGACCGGGAATGCTTGTCAGACTTTATACTGACTAAAATCCACCCGTGTTCCTTCAGTTGCCTGTGCCAGGGTCACGGTACCTCTTTCGAACAAATCCGCGACCCTGGCAGGCATTGACCCTAGCGGACCCCTTTCATTATTGTTGACATCTCTTTGAGGTGCGCGTGGAACACAATGCACCGTCGACCCGGGCCTGGTCCGTACCAGACGGCGAACTATCCATTGCTCGCACTGCGCAAGCCCGCATCTACGGTGGCCGGAAGTCCGCTACGGAGTCCCGACGCCCATTCCGTCTCCTGTGGCGGCTAAGGGCGCGACAGCACAAGGATTGCCTCTCCCTCACGCTCTCCGCCTCCTTCTTCGCGAGCATTACTGCTTCGCCAAAGGAGGTGACGGCTTCCCATGCACTTTCCTCCGTACCATGACCTGGACCAGAGCCGGACGCGAGAAATCGTCGCCGCCGATAGCCTACACTGATCGCTTCCGCGAGGACACGCGGCAGCGCTTCGCCCGAGCAGGGCAGACCTCCATCGTTCCGTCCAGGCGATCCACACAATGGTGACACCCGGGTGTTTCCTTCGGCCTTATCCAGAACAAGAACCTCCCGAAGCAGCCGTGTCCGGTGAGAACCTGCGTAAGGCGGAAGGTGAGGACGCCGAGACCCTTCTTTCCCTCCGTACCCAGCACTGGGTTGCGACAATCGCACTTTCCATGACACCATGAGATCCCACCGGAGCTGTCCGTTGTGCCGTAATTTCTTGCGGCGGCGGAGTTACGCCCCCGGCGTTTTGCCTCCTCGCGCCGCTCTCACACATGCGAAGTCTCCAGATCTCAGGGTGGCAATCCGGCAAAGTGGCTCGCTGCCTCACCGGAGTTCGGACGGTATCCCGGGACTAGCCGGAACACTTTATCCCCTAAGATTCACCATTTCTGAGACAAATCGATTCTAAAATTTACTTAAGTTGTATTCCCCATAATATGCACACATTTCCACGTCACCTACGAGGTACTGTACTTGACGCGTTTTTTTTTTAAGCGCCATTGATCAGGCCGGCTGACCACCAGACGGGCAGCAAGGCATGCACGAGGGATAAAAAAGCTGATTCAAATTGTAACATGGGGCCCTCGATGTCAGCGCGCTCACCGCCCGCCGGCAATAACGCCCAGGAAAGGGCTGACGGGGAGGCGGTAGTTACTGAGTAATTGCCAGACCTTCGTCTTCTCCAAGCCAATATCAATCTTTGCACCAGGGCTCAGGACCTTTTGCTCCAGGCAAGGCGAAGTGGTTGATCAACGTTGCCATCGCCGCCGAAACATACTTTGTTCCTCCCAAGGATGGGTGACATTGATGGCTTGGTGACACTTACCTTGAGGCTGGCCGCTGACACTCTATCCCTTGAGACCTTCAGTCGGGACGGGGCTTTGTAGCAGCCTTAGTCGAAAATATGGTCGTAGAGATTTATTTCTCACCCAACCGACCTCTCGCTGACTTTGAGACTTTATTTCAGAATCGAACCCAGTCGTCAGTCGAAGCCGTCCTCACCCCGTCCTTGTCGTGAGGTACTTCAACGCCGAGTTCACAACTTGGAGTTCCCCAGCAACGAATGCACGGGGTGTGTTATTAGAAGAGTGGGCGATGGAGTCAAGCCTACTGCTCCTAAACCGGGGATCCGTTCAGACATATGTGCAGCAGTGGGGTAGGTCCATAGTGGACTTATCGTTTGCTAGTCCTGCTGTGGCATGCTCTGTTCAGGACTGGCGTGTATTGTAGGAGGTGGAGACGTTGTCGGACCACAGATACATCCAGTTTGATGTTTCCGCCCAGACTTCGAGTGGCCCGGTCCAAGCGGCCCCGGCCAGGTTGAAGATGACTGTTGACGATGGGTGGTCAAGCGACTGAACCAGGAAGCTCATCTGGTGGCCTCAATGGTGCATGCCTGGTTAGACTCACCAGTCAGGTCTATCGATATTAACGACGAAGCATGCTTCTGACGAAGCGTGGTTCCGGGAGGCCATAACCCAAATCTGTGATGCTGTGTTGGTCCGCGTTCAGTCTCTATCTGCCAGGTACCACGTGTATTGGACGTCACAAGATATTGCGCAGTTGCACATAACATGCGTAGCGGCGTGGCGCCCGTACACTAGGCACCGACGAATGCGCCTACGAACACCAGAAGCGCTAGTAAGAGAGGCGGAACGGTGTGAAGTGTACAAAGTGGCGATGGCGGAGTGGTGGTGGTGGGTGGTAAATTGGATTGCTAATTGAAATATAATTTGCTGTGTCTAATGAACGAATTTAGCATCAATTGATGCTGTATAGCGTCCGACATCTTATATTTGTACGCCGTTCGGGCAAAACATGACTGTCTTAATCATAATTTGACGTAACATCTTGCATGCTATGTGTGTGTATACTCATGTTTTGGACAAATAAAAAATTATCTTATCTTAAGAAGGCTCTTCAGCTGGAAATTAAGCGAGCAAGGGCCGAAGCTCATGATACATTGCTGGCAATTCTAGAAAGGGATACGTGGGGGTGACCATTTCGTTTGGTTTGGTTAGGTCCTGCGCTGCTAGAGAGAGTGGTGAGCGCTTTATTCCCCTCTCAAGGGGAGCACACACCACCTAATATGGTTCCGCCTACTATAGTGCCCAACACGGAAAACGAAGATGACGACGCGCTTGAAGTGACCCAGGTAGAACTGAGACCGGCAGTACAAAGGCTTAAGGCCAAAAACACTCCAGGACCAGACGGCATTCTTGGCATGGGTTCTGGCCATCAAGGCTCTCTGGCCCCGCTAAGTAGGACTCTTGAGTGCATGTCTGGAGAGGGGCCAGTTTCCACGCTAGTGAAAGACTGGAAAGCTGGTCCTGCTAAAAAGAAAGGGCATCCTGCGGGCTCTCCATCCGCTTACCGACCCATTGTGTTGCTGGATGAGGTGGAAAAACTCTTCGAGAGAGTTATTGCAAACCTTTTCATTCAGCACATGGCAAGAGAGGAGCCGGATCTAATCTGGGTGCTTACTCTCGAATATAATTCCGATGGATCGACATTGGAATTATCAGTCAAACGTCAGGGATTGGCTAGATTCAGTGAATCCAGCCAATCCCTGACGTTTAACTCAACCAACTGACGTTTTATCAATGTCGATCTATCGGAATTATATTCCAGAGTAAGCACCCTGATCGGAACCGGTTTGGTTTCTGTAGGGGGTGCTCTGACAGCCAAAGAGTATATTTTAGAATCGCTTTTTCTCAGAAATGTTGAATCTTAGGGTATACCCTAAGATTCGACCCGAAGACACTTTATAAAGTGTAAGGATAATTTATGTATGTACAGTCGCCAGCAGGTCAAGCTATCCCAAACTGTCAAATTTTCCCAATTGAACATAAACCTTATTCCTTTGTAATAAAGTTGAAAAACCATCAAAGAAATTTGACAGATTGGGGTAGCTTGATGTGCTGGCCTCTGTACTTAGATAATTGCATGATCTACAATTTTTGTGAGTGAGCTAATTTTATCATAAAACTAACAGTTTCGCAAAAAATGAAACATCTTTGCGAACTATGACCTTGTATAAAAAAATTGCACAAAGAGGAACGATGGGGACGACTTTCACAGTATCCATATAATGGTATCCCTAACGTTCATGCAAAAATTATGTTTCTTGGGAATTTATGCAAGAGTACACCTATTTTTCGGGCTAATTTGACTGGGCTATATACGGTGTCCAGCATCTCGACTCGGCTGTGGCATTTTCACAGAAAAAGAAACTAAATATTATAATAAAAAATATAATAGGCAGTAATTACTCATGTGGTAATACCACACACACTTAAACAAAAACACAGCTAAGTAGTTCCGTCCGAGTTTCAAATTAAATGACGAATGATGAGAATGTTAACAAGTATGGACACGAAAAAGAAATAAGTACGTCTATTACAATGTTTAGCATGTGCGACAAACAAAATTGAACTGTAAAATCACATAGGCAATAATTAGAATTCCATGTTTACAAGTCGCTCGGTACATGCAACCATGGCGCCGCCGGGCAGAAAGATGTCACGTGCGGTCGTGATTTTACAATTTTCAAACTAATGTCGATTACAAAGAGTGGATATTACAATGTGTTGGAATGGAATGGCTTACCCTGTTACAGTGTTACAGGGTATTAAAAGGTTAACTTGTTCGGAAGGGGTTACATTGCACCCATTCGAGGGTGTAACATGTATCAAAGGGTTTATTTTTAAGCGCTTAAAAAAACCCCTTCAAAAACCCTTTCAACGAGTATCCGGCCGGTCCCTGGTTTTAACGTTGAGTGAACACTTTTATCGCGATCACGAGCGTTCCGTATTGATGACAAAAATGACGGTTCTTATCTTAGCTGTCAGAATCGTGATATCTAACTCGGAACGCACAATATCGGGACAGCGCTATTTTTCTAATACGGAATGCGCCCTTAAAATGATACCTTGCATTTTAGCTTAATTTGTTTAAATTATCGCTCTTGTGCAACTGAAGTTTAAATTCAAAATTTCAAAGTACCTATTTACGACACTACCGTTTAGCCAAATACCGTATAGGCATCCGTATCACGAATTTGGCAACTCCAGCTTCCACCAGTCACTTTTAAGTTATTCTAAGAGTGTGGGGTAACACTGACGACTCTGTCAAGCAGATGCTACATTAAGGGCGCATTCCGTATTAGACAAATAGTGATAATATCGCGAAGCCAACCAAAATAAAAATCAGTACTAATGATCTGATAGCTCTTAATTTTTTTGACTACTAAATTTGGTCGGGTTCGCGATATTTTCACTTTTGTTGCATTTCGGAACACGGCATAAGTCATTGTAATAAAATCATTCAGCCTTTCCACTGCAAGGCAAAACCGTCTTCTCATACTAAGAAGGCACGATATTGATCACAAAGTTTGCTCAAAACGAATTGGTGATTTCAGATTTTTAAAACCTATCAACTTCACTCTAGGTTTCTTGTAGGTAGGTACACACGCGAGCACATCAAGGTACCCCAAACTGTCAAATTTTCCCAATTGAACATGAACCTTAGGTTTCTGTTATAAAGTTGAAAATCTATCAAAGAAATTTGACAGATTGGGGTAACTTGATGTGCTGGCGTCTGTATATCATTTACTTGAGAGGCGAGACCTTAGCCATTGGGCCAAGATACCATTTATTTCTAAAAACAAAAATTGATAGGGTAGATCACTGCTCGACTAAAGTATTGAAACTAGTTCGTTGGTAAAAAGTTTAAGTACTAAGTTAATAAAAAAACAACTTGTAACAAAATAGAGCTTATATTTTTAGGAACTATTACAATAACACATTATATTATTTTATACTATATTATACAATAATAAATTATAAAATAATATTGTAAAATAAAACAGCCCAATCTACTAATTAAATCTCACTATGATACCCGAATTTGAATAAAATCATCAGTATTTTTTTAAATTAAATTTTCACCTTCATTTAAAAAAAAATAAGGTTCATGTTCAATTGGGAAAGTTTGACAGTTTGGGATAGCTTGATGTGCTGGCGTCTGTACTACAGTTTGTTGTATAAATCTAGATACAAATTGGACAGATGTAATGTCATACTTATGTCAAACTCCTATGATAAAAAACATGACCCTCCTTCTGACGCAGTCGGGTAAAAAGCAAACACAAAAAGACAATCTCACATTTGAAATGTCAGATTGTCTCTGGGATTTAAAAACATGCTATAGTTTAACAAACTTACTTTTTAAAGAATATATTTTTGTTCGTGGTTCCTCCCGAAGATAGACGTTGGACAAAAAATAGGCATGTACACACGGCGACACATCAAGCTATACATTTCCAGTTTACGCTGATCTCGCTTTGTACGGAAATCTTATACAATGCGAGATCAGCTTATATTGGAAATGTATAGCTTGATGTGTAGCCGTGCGTACAGACGCCAGCAGGTCAACCTATCCCAAACTGTCAAATTTTCCCAAATGAACATGAACCTTATTCCATTGTGATAAAGTTGAAATACTATCAAAGAATTTGACAGATTGGGGTAGCTTGATGTACTGGCCTCTGTACAACAAAAATATGCAAGTCGGGATTCTTGGCTAAATTATAACAGTTGCAAGAGTCGATCAAAGATGCTGTGGTCGGTCCGTGGATCGGGGTGACCCAATACCTTACATATCGAGACCTCTATGTGCCTTGGAAGGCTTAAGCTGTTGGTCCTGGCTGGTATTTGTAAATCTTTGACAGTCGTTATCTACGGATAGTCAGAACTGTCAGAAGCATAGATAAAACCGCAGACAATACTCTGTCTAAACACTATGTACAGCCGCCAGCAGGTCAACCTATCCCAAACTGTCAAATTTTCCCAAATGAGCATGAACCTTATTCCTTTGCAATAAAGTTGAAAAACTATCAAAGAAATTTGACAGATTGGGGTAGCTTGATGTGCTGGCGTCAGTACAAGTAAGAAGCCCAAATGTCTGACAACCAGTCAGTTGGGTCAGTTGACAAGAGGAATATGCAAAAACATACTTTAGGCTCTAATTTTACGTATTAATTGCTTCTATAAAAGTTCACTATTCGATTTTTAATTCATTTTGACTAGGTTCCAATTATTACATTTAAAAAAAAATAAAAAATTGACTTCAGAACACACAAAGTTTTTGAAACAGACTGTAGGTACAGGCGCCGGCACATCAAGCTGTCAAATTTCTTTGATAGATTTTCAACTTTATAACAAAGACATAAGATTCATGTTCAATCAGGTAATTTTGACAGATTGGGTTAGCTTGATGTGCTGGCGTCTGTACAATAATCATTTAAACCTAGCCTACATCGTTTCCCTACATCTTTCTACTTCTTGTTCTTATAATGCACATCATCACATTCCCTCAACTTCTGTGCAGCCTGTTCTGGAGTCAGGTCTCTTTGTGACTGCGCCAACATTTCATAGCCAACCATAAACTTTTTGACAGTCGCTGATCTTAGCAGAGGAGGTAGGTATATAGCGTGGAGCAGCCAGTGGGGCGAGTCTCCGGGAGCCTTCGAAGCACCTGTTGGGGCTCCTAGAAAGAAAAATTATATTTATAAATAATCAGACATGTTTGTAAGACAACGCCAAAGCAGTTATCTTGACCCAAACTCTAAGTTTTAAGCTAAACAGTGTGTTACTGAAAAAAAATTGCACTGCAACGCTTCTTGGTTCTTGGATGCGGTTTTTTCTGGAATCTGTCAGGACGGCGTTGACAATCTGCATTCACAACCTTTCGAAACGCTTCCGTACCAAGTCCTTTAACGCTTTACACGAGATCGTTACTTTAAATCAAATACACGACCGCTATTCGTCGGACAGCTGTTTGCTGTCGGGGCAAGACAAATCAGTTTATTGTAATGTGTCATTTTCTGACAGGATAGCCTGTCGAATGGCTGTGAATGCTAAAACCTATACCCCCTTATTACAAAACAAGGTTTTTCTTTAGGTATGGTTTAAACCATCGGGCCTGTTTTTGAAATAAGAACAGAACTGTAATAGAATTACAGCTCCTTTTACAAAACTGACAAGTTAGTCCAGTGCTAAATTGTCAGTTTTGGAAAAGGAGCTGTAATTCTATTTCAGTTCTAAGTTCTTATTTCAAAAACAGGCTCGATGGTTTAAACCATACCTAAAGAAAAACCTTGTTTTGTAATAAGGGGGATGCTGTTTGTCCTGAGTGTACAAAAGGTACTTTACACATATTTGTATCTTGCTCTTTGCCAATCCCAAAAATAAACTATTTTCACTATCACAATTTACCTAGCAGAATAAGAGATTTTCAATAACCAAGTAAAACAAACAGAAAAAACGACAGTAATTAGACTCACCGTGAAATCCCATGCTATACGGGAAACTGCATTTGAACAGATTATCGTACTTTATATTCAATTGTTTCATGATCTCTGCTAGCGCCCTCTTCTGGGCGTCGTTCAAATCTGTCAGTCTCTGCGGATGCCCGTTTATGGGTAGCAACATGGTCTCATACGGCCAGATTGCCCAGTAAGGTACCACAGCTACCCATTCTGCGTTTTGGACTACTATGCGTTCCTGAAAATTGCAAAATAATATTTTTATCAAAAAAAAAAGGAAACGCACAGGAAATACAATCAGTAGGTAACCAAAAAGGGGTCATTCAAAACTAACAAAAACTACACTATTTTTATAACGCTTTTATTTATTAGCTCGGGTTGAATGTATGTATGTATCTAAGTGTGTAACGGAATCTTTGAGCCTAATTTTCACTGGTTTCTAGATGTCTGATCAACTTGAAACTTTGCACACGTCTTAAGGGCCGTTGACAATGCAATAACCCGATAAAAAAATTCAAAACTACAAAAAAAATTGGTTAATTTAAAAAAAAAAAACAAATTAAAAAAAAACAAATTGTAATTGCTAAAAGAGACACAATTACACATGTTTCCACTCCGTTTTATTCTGTAAGTTGGCAACGTTGCAAATAGCTGTCAAATATTTATCTGTTTTTAATAATTTGTTATATGGAAATATGAAATATCGCTAACTAAAGACCTAAAATATGAATAATGATTTGCAATTATAACACTGAATTTGATGTTGTAACCGTTTTAGGTGTAAAAAAGGCATTCGGAAAGTTTCCAAGTTCTTTTTTTACATCTAAAACTAAATTTACGGTGTTAAGATATTAATTATTGCATTTCATAATCAATATTTTAGGTCACTAGTTAGCGATATTTCATATTTCCATACCCGGCGAATTGGCATTTGCCGGTCCACGGCGGATAAAAAATCGCAGTTGATTGCTATGTGCCGTGGCACGGCACGTAATCTGTGGGAGCCGGTGGGAGCGGTTTTTTACGTTTCTCTATGAAACTAAGCAACCTATCTCTTTCGTTCTTGTATAAAAATGATCAGGATAGACAAGGCTAGATATGTTTCTTGGACTGATGCCAACGTCATAGTGCAAATTTTCGCGGTATTCATCGCAGAACATAGTACTTTGACAGTACTATGGCGCGGATCCGTGCTACTCGTTTTATCGATTGTGCTGAGTGTTTTTGAAGTGAAAGTGCATATTTCAAGCATGAATACGTATGTAAAGTTAATCAACTTTCTATTTATGTATTAGTTAAAAGCAGTTTAATATATTTACGCATATATTTTACGGAAAAAATTCCACGAGGTGAAAAAATGGCCGCCATATAAAATCATAAAATATTTGCGCTGACTTTTCGTGTGCGTATTTTGTATGAAATGGCTAAAATACTGCTAAAATGGTAAGAAAATTTCATAAACTATCCATAAATATACGATGTTGTGTATGAAAATTCAGATAAAGTAGTCAAAATTGCAATTTTAACATGTCATTCCTCCGTTGCTATGCAAAAGTCCGACCTGTTGCTAAGGGCCAAATTACGTCGTCGCCCGATTCTCGAAAAAAATACATAATTATTAAAAATTATTAAAACTTTGCTATAACACTTAAATAGGAGGTAATTTAATGTAGTTTCTGGAATAGTTTTCACATTTGCAATCGATTAAGCAATTCATAAGAAAAAACCCGAACACGTGACGCATACAGCGTCACGTGTTCTTAAGTTTTTGTAAACAATAGACTTTTTTTATGGATTATTTTACGAACTCCTTTCATTGTGAACACTTGCAAGTATTATTTATAGTTAGCAACAGTCTTGAACTGATTAAGTACATAAACATTTGTCAAACTGCGACCTGCTTACAACTGCAAAAAAAAATTTAATGAGTGTCGAGTTACGTAACAGTTATAAGTGGCCACTTGTGTCGCGTGAAGATAAGATAAGATTAACGTCCTTTTTTATATGTTTTGGCTGCCTGGTGGTAATATGTTTATTATGTAATCGTTATTGTAGTGTAATAGTGATTACTATTAAATGGTTTATTATTAAAATACGTATTTTGCTTCTATTTCTGGGGCCTTGAATGATAAAGTGGGAGACAAATAACAGCACTCGTTTTTAACTTGAAACCTACTCATTTTATTGTAAACTCAATTTCACATAGGTCATACACTGAATAAAAAATGATGTACTAATTCCGAAAAAGTTACAGTTTCATATCGCACCCCCGGTTTTCAATAATGAGTTAATAAATATGTAATCACTGTCCTAAAGCACCCCTTCAATTGGTGCGATAACGTTACTTTCGTAGTACACATAGTTTCCGTATGAGGGCGTGAGTGTCATTGTGGTTTTGGCGCGAATCAGGGCGACGCTGGGAGCAACATCGTGTTATTGGTCAGTTGTGCGCGGTCCCCCCGCAAGTGCAAGTGTGTCTTGGAGCTACACTGTTACTAAGGTAATTGTGACATAATATTTTTTTGATTCTGGAGCGATAGTGATCTAAGATACAGTTGAGACATTATTTCCCCAATATTTGAATATCTTTGAATTTAGTTTTGTAACTACAATGACTCTTGTTGAAAAATGACTTTGTTTCTCCAATTCTTGCGTTTTTATTGTTTGTAATGGTGTGATTTTGTGTGTGGTGATTGTAGGAATAATTTATTTTATTCATATACTTTAAACTTATTTTCAGTTGTTTCTTGGATCAAATAAAATGCTGTCTCGGGGGAAAATGATGGTGTTATTGACACGTCCCACATCACCCACTGAAAGAGATGAACCCGGCGAATCTTCAGTTCCACCTTCTAATACCAAGCAATATGGCAGTAAGTCAGTTTTACCAACTCAACTGGCGTTATTTTCACGTCCCACATCACCCATTGAAAGAGATGAACCCGGCGAATCTTCAGTTTCACCTTCTGATACCAAGCAAGATGTCAATAAGTCAGTTTTACCAACTCCAAACTCCCCAGCTAGTAATGCTATAATTAATGACGAAAATTCACCAGTAGAACAAAAATCTGGGTCTCCAACTGGTGACTTCTCTGGTACTGATTCAGGTGACGATTTCAAGCCCTCATCTAGTTCGTCTTCTTCAACCAGTAGTTCCTCCAGTTCAAGTTCATCTAGTGATAGTAGCTCTGAGAATGAAGCTGTTGATGACCAAGAACCAGAATCATCACCGAAAAAAAGGGGAAGAAAACGTACTCGTAATCCTAATAATTGGAAAAAAAATATTGCAAAAAAATTAAAAAATTCTGGTCATGAATATCGATCAATTACAACAGGCAAAACAGTTCAGGCTAGAAAAATGGGTCCTTCCTGTACAGATAAGTGTCGGCTGGCTTGTTCATCTCATTTTACTCAAGAAAAAAGAATTCAAATATTCAATTCTTATTGGGAGCTGGGCAGCGTAGAAAGACTTAGAATTTGTACTTAGACAAAAGTTACGTATGTTGGACTATCTCTTCTAATTTTATTTGTCAGTAAATATTTACTGAAGTTTTAACCTACTCTAACATGTTTTGTATACGTACTTACTTACGTAACATTCTCATTTTGTCCTATACGAGATTGTTATTTCTTTGTTACACTATTAACTATTTGATTTTTTATTCTACTTGTACTACACCACTGTAGAAATGTTAAGAAGTACAAAAGTTACTTATGTTTATTTTATAGAATATAGACTTATTTTTTTTCTTACGCCATTATCAGTGCATATTTGTGATTTAAAATAAAACTAAGTAAACAATTTGTTGGTTTTTTCTTTTTAACTCAGTGTGACTTAATTGCAGTTATTATTTTTTGTTAGTGCCACAACGTCACTTCTGAGGGGGTTGGAAGGTTTAAAATAATCGTATAGTATCTTTTTTACAATATTGAGTGGTATTTATTAATTCAAAAGTATGTTCAAAGTTGACGTTGTAGTAAAAGCTATTCATCGTGTCTAAATCTTGAAATATAATGATTTTTTGAAATGTCAAAGTTTTAAATGCTTCTCCTGAAAAATTGCATTTTTGCATAAGTGACAGTCTCGCACCGGGGGTGCGATATGAGTTTCATAGTAAAATAGCGAGAAATCGGGGTTTTAACCCAAGGGACCTAAGGGGACGTGACCTAATCGACGCCATCTTGGAGTCAGCTAGCACCAGGTCATTTTTTTTTTTTTTGACATTACACTTTAAGGGATACAGTAATATTTCCAAATTGATCAAAACATTGAAATTTTTGACAGCTATTTGCGACGCTGTCCATTTTCAGATTAGACGCTCATAAAGAGTTAACTTCACTTCTTACCGAATTGTTAATAAAAATTCGTTAAAAGATGATGGAATATAATCTATTAGTCTTCGGATTGAAAACGTTTTTTTTTTTAACTTTACGAACTATAAATTAGAGTCGTCTTTAAGGGGACACTTTGCGCGGGCTCGAACTCACTGGTGGGCCTGGCTAAAAATCACGCTATCTCACCAGGCTTCGTATCCGACAGAGATAGTATCAGTGGTGAGCAGTTAGCCGCTAGTCTACACGTACAACGTTATTGAGTGAGATGCAGGAGCATTTTTGGCAAAAAAATCGCGAAAAAATTAATAAAAGTCCTTCAGAAGATCGGGTTTTATGAAAAAACCACTGCATAAATCAATGACCAATAAAGTTTATTGAATTTATTGTTAATTGAACTTTGTCGGTACCGTCTTGGTTTTCGAGATTTTACACTCCTTTTATTACTTAAACACGCTCAAAGTTAGGTTAAATTAGCAAGAAAAACGAATCTTTGTTGGCTCATAACTTTTTAATGGCTTTTTATTTTAGTATTCTGTTCCCGTGCAGACAATATTGATAATGAGACAAAACCATACCATGTTTAATTTTTGATGTACATAGTCAAACAGTGGAGTAAAACCCTCCCGAAGTTTGTATGGAAAAAATGTGGACAAGTGTCACCTTAAGAAATTAAATTTTGGTTAGCGAGAAATAAGCAAGCGAGCTGTTAACTTTCACGCCGACGGAAGTCGCTGGCAAGTCTTGTCATCTTTGCATTGATTTAATATATATGTCAATGCATCTTTGTAAAGTTTTTTGACAGTTCTTTTGTATGTCAGTGAAACAATACCATACTCGTAGTTTTAGAGTAGGAACCTACGTGAAGACCAAAGTAACGATGGATGGACTGTGTGAATGATGATATGGTTAGAAAGGGTGTGACTACGGAAATGACGACTAACAGAGACGTGTGGAAGAAAATACATTTTGCGCCGGTCATAAATAAATTGGGACAGTCAGGGGAACTATGAATATTACAAAGGTTTAAAATACAAAAATTACCTTCTTGATTAATTCTTGCTTCAAATAATCCGCAAGCAACGGCCGCTTGAATTTGATGTAGTATTCTTTCTGGGTTCTGGAAATTGAGAAAAGATATGAATTCAATAATGTATACCTACCTTTAGAAACGTCGCAGAAAACACGAAACGACCGAGCGAAGCGAGCCGTGCCGCGAGAGCATCGAGCGCCCGGAGAGCGCTACTTCCAAAGGCTAACACGGTTTTATTCATAAAAAAGTTATCGAAAAAGGCCGTAAGTATTTACTTGGCTACAACATAATCCAAGATAAAACAAAAAAAGTTGGGTGCGTTTTGGGGTCAACGACCGCGTGTATCAGTTTGTTTTTAGTGTAAACTATATAGACGTGGTGGGTATAGATATAAAAAGGTTAAAACCGGTCAAGTGTGAGTTGGCGGACTCGCATACGAAAGGTTCTGTACCCACGTACAATATCTAAGACTAGGTACATACGCTTTAAAAAAAAACACGTTTCTTGATGGGGACCCCTTTAAATTATTTACTTTCTGTTATTATAACGGCATATAAAAACACGCTCTGTGAGAATTTCAACTGTCATCTTAATACGCTTCCTGAGATACAGCCCGCTGACAGACAGACGGACGCAAGTAATAAAGAAACCATACACAAAGTCAGCACTAACCGTTCCTTAACCCTAGGCTCGTTGGGCAGGAAGCTGGATGCCCATATCTGGCAGTGAGGATGAGGGTTGGAACAGCCCATGATAGCTCCCTTGTTCTCGAAGATCTGCACCCACGTGTAGCGACGACCTAGCTCTGTTAACTGGTTTACCCATCTGGAAAATAATAGCAGTTATGTTAATAAGCATGGCAAAATAAAAACCGGCCAAGAGAGAGTCGGACTTGCACACGTAGGGTTCCGTACCACAAGTCAAAAAACTTTTTTTGAACTGCACTGCTCAAAATCAAATCAAAATCAAAATATTTTTATTTCATGTAAACCTGCATGGGCACTTATGAAACGTCAGAAGCTAGGTGCTGAACATTGTGTCCCGACTCCCGAGCTGACCCGAATGCTATGCGCTTGAAAAACTGATCTTCAAGTGTTTCGAGGCACGCTATTCACGAATATATTAACGAATGAATTAGTTAACTAACTTTATTTTAATTTACCGTTATGTTATAAGTTATAAGTTTTAAATATAAAAATGCTTAGTTAAAAAAATCTATATTTTTTACAATTTGCTTGGGTTCTTGCGCGAGGCTCCTGCAAGAGCGAGGCCCCGGGCGAGTGCCCTGTTCGTCACCCCCTAAGGCCGCTGCTGCCGTTGGTTACCCTTAGGGCACGGAACCCTAAAAAAACCTACAGGACTTTCACAGTTATAGCGCGACAAAGTTCTTTTGATGCGTGGCTGAATCGTGTAACCTGAAACTAGCACGCCATCTTATTTAATTCAATACCTACATTTCATGCTCAATACGTTTACCAACAGCTCCCCACTGTCAGCTGTATTTAACTCTGAGTTTGCAGCACTGTCAAAAAAAACAGGAACCTTTATTCTCGTTGCAACATAAGTTTATTAGTGGCAGAGACCCAAAAGCAACCATATTTGCTTTTGGGTCTCTGCCACTAACAAGTCTCTTAAAACCACAGTGATCTTTATTCTCGTTACAACAAGGTTGCAGTTGAGTTCCTGCCACTAACAAGTCTGTCAAAATCACAGTGATCTTTACAATCGTTACAATAAGGTTGCTCTTGAGTTGTTGCCACTAACAAGTCTATCAAAATCACAGTGATCTTTATTCTCGTTACAATAAGGTTGCTGTTGGGTTGTTGCCACTAACAAGTCTGTCAAAATCACAGTGATCTTTATTCTTGTTTCGATATGGTTGCTTTTGTGTTGCTGCCATGGACAAGTCTGTCAAAATCACAGTGATCTTTATTCTCGTTACAATAAGGTTGCTCTTGGGTTGTTGCCACTAACAAGTCTGTCAAAATCACAGTGATCTTTATTCTCGTTGCAATAAGGTTGCTCTTGGGTTGTTGCCACTAATAAGTCTGTCAATATCCCAGTGATCTTCAATCTCATTACAACAAGGTTGCAGTTGAGTTCCTGCCACTAACAAGTCTGTCAAAATCACAGTGATCTTTACAATCGTTACAATAAGGTTGCTTTTGAGTTGTTGCCACTAACAAGTCTATCAAAATCACAGTGATCTTTGTTCACGTTATATAAGGTTGCTGTTGGGTTGCTGCCACTAACAATTAAGTCTGTCAAAATCACAGTGATCTTTATTCTCGTTTCGATATGGTTGCTTTTGTGTTGCTGCCATGGACAAGTCTGTCAAAATCACAGTGATCTTTGTTCACGTTATATAAGGTTGCTGTTGGGTTGCTGCCACTAACAATTAAGTCTGTCAAAATCACAGTGATCTTTATTCTCGTTTCGATATGGTTGCTTTTGTGTTGCTGCCATGGACAAGTCTGTCAAAATCACAGTGATCTTTGTTCACGTTATACAAAGGTTGCTGTTGGGTTGCTGCCACTAACAATTAAGTCTGTCAAAATCACAGTGATCTTTATTCTCGTTACAATAAGGTTGCTCTTGGGTTGTTGCCACTAACAAGTCTGTCAAAATCACAGTGATCTTTATTCTCGTTTCGATATGGTTGCTTTTGTGTTGCTGCCATGGACAAGTCTGTCAAAATCACAGTGATCTTTGTTCACGTTATACAAAGGTTGCTGTTGGGTTGCTGCCACTAACAATTAAGTCTGTCAAAATCACAGTGATCTTTGTTCACGTTATATAAGGTTGCTGTTGGGTTGCTGCCACTAACAATTAAGTCTGTCAAAATCACAGTGATCTTTGTTCACGTTATATAAGGTTGCTGTTGGGTTGCTGCCACTAACAATTAAGTCTGTCAAAATCACAGTGATCTTTATTCTCGTTACAATAAGGTTGCTCTTGGGTTGTTGCCACTAACAAGTCTGTCAAAATCACAGTGATCTTTATTCTCGTTTCGATATGGTTGCTTTTGTGTTGCTGCCATGGACAAGTCTGTCAAAATCACAGTGATCTTTGTTCACGTTATACAAAGGTTGCTGTTGGGTTGCTGCCACTAACAATTAAGTCTGTCAAAATCACAGTGATCTTTATTCTCGTTACAATAAGGTTGCTCTTGGGTTGTTGCCACTAACAAGTCTGTCAAAATCACAGTGATCTTTATTCTCGTTTCGATATGGTTGCTTTTGTGTTGCTGCCATGGACAAGTCTGTCAAAATCACAGTGATCTTTGTTCACGTTATATAAAGTTGCTGTTGGGTTGCTGCCACTAACAATTAAGTCTGTCAAAATCACAGTGATCTTTATTTTCGTTGCAATAAGGTTGCTGTTGGGTTACTTACTGAAGGTAAAATAACCGTGAAGGGACCATAATTTGTATTAAAAAACGGTTGTATCATACGTAGAGCCATCATCATCTTCCTGACTTTACTCAACTATGTTAAGGTCAGCTTCCAGTTTAACTAGATGCAACTGAATACCAGAATTTTACCTGAAAAGACTGCCTACCTAACCTCGACAACCCACTAATGGCCGATTCCTATAATTTACGTACGGACAGTTGTAGGTTTTTAAGAGTGTTGTATCTTTACCAATAAGTACTGAAGCAAAAACCTAATACCTTCGCATAGTAGACCCCATATTTGGAAGTACCTATCACAGATAAAAATAGCTTACGCAGCTATTTATTTGCCCAGTTTGGAAATGAAAATGCTACCGTTGGTAACCAAAATTTACGCAACTATTTATTTAACCAGTTTTGAAATGAAAATGCTACCATTGGTAACCAAAATTTACGCAACTATTTATTTAACCAGTTTTGAAATGAAAATGCTACCATTGGTAACCAAAAGGAGAAACCCAAACTTCATAGAAACTTGGGCCTGGCGTTACAGGGCTGGAATTTGGCCATAAATTAGAACATGTAGGAAGGTTTCACGCACCCAATTTTCACATCTCCCAGCAATGGCCAAATTGGTGAAATCAGACGATGTTTAAGTACATTTTAGGTTATGTTGGTTATTAAAAAAATATTTTTGAGGTTTTATTTCCTACGTAAATGTGGTGTGCTGCTGCTTGCAGCTTATATTTAGGTAGATACCTACATAAATAGCGCTTAGGAGGTGACTTCAGATTTATCTGGTTGATGCTACTAAAAAAACCAGCTGAAAACTATTTTTTATTAGACATGGCCGACTTAGGTCACGTATGCCTTGCATTTGTTATTAATGTAGATTTCATGATCATTAATAACAAATGCAAAATGCATTTCCATTGCATTTGCATTTTCAGATTATACCTAGTACCTACCTAATCTCCGATTGCATTACATTATAGGTATAATAAAATAAAAAAAAAACAACATTGTGATAAATGGTTTTATTAATCACCTGCTTCATTAGGTCTATCATAATATAACAATACAGTATCCAGAAATTGTGCAGGAGGCAATTTACTACCCTGGTGCCATGCCCAACCAAGATACCATATGATGCTCATGGTGTGGGCACAGTAACGAACCATTGTTTCACCAACGATACAGGGGAAAATAATATTGTACATTCTCGAAATCCAAAAACATACAATCAGATTATTTTAATGAAAACATACTTGAATTTGTTTTCCACTAAATGTGTGATAATTATCACTGATATAATTGAGAAAGCCCCATGATGTGCATGTTAAATGGATATCACAATCACAAAGAAAATTATTTGGAGGTATATAATTATTTTACAAGTAACACTTTTTGCATCGTAATTGTTATTCAGTTTCTTTCATGTATCCGACATCCTTCCACAAAACATCTACTTTTGGTTTCAACAGCTCTAAAACAATTGGGTAAAACCATAAGAGCTCACACAGTAGGTGTCCTGGGTGCAGAATTTGTTTCTGGCCTTGTTGAAGGTTCTTCTAAATGAGGAAAGACTTAACTAATAGGTCTTTACCTATGAAATTGCCGTTTTGTATGAAAAAATTTAAACGAATTTTTTTCATGAATTTTTTATTTGTATTAATCGAAGTAATCACCCATGCAGTGGTTCGAAGTGGCGCGGGAAAAGAGTTCCTGGAAGGATTTGGGGGAGGCCTTTGCCCAGCAGTGGGACAGTATAGGCTAATAAAAATAAAAAAAAATAAAAAATAAAAAATCACCCATGCAATCAATGCATCTTTGCCATCGCAGTGGCAGTTTATTGATGCCCTTCTTAAAGAAATCAGCTGGACGGGAGGCAACAAATTCTTCAAAGGCATTTTGTACTGCCTCTCGGGTATTAAATTTTTTTCCCGCCAAGAAGTTATCCAAATTCTGGAAAAAGTAGTAGTCTGTAGGCGCAAGGTCTGGTGAGTAGGGCGGATGACGGAGAGCTTCCAACCCCAGTTCTTGCAACTTGGAGACCGTCTGCTGTGCAGTATGAGGTCGCGCGTTGTCGTGCAGGAGCAGCGGAGACGAGCGATTGACCAATGCTGGTTGGAGATGCGCCAGCTTCTCCATCATTGTGTTCAGTTCTTCACAGTACACATCTGCAGTAATGCTCACCCCGTTTGGTAAGAAGCTGTGATGAATCACACCGGCGCTAGACCACCAAACAATGACCATCACTTTTCTAGGGGTAAGTTTTCGTTTAGGGCATTGTTTAGGTGCTGAACCAGGATCCAACCAACTTGCTGAGCGCTTACGGTTATCAAACAGAATCCATTTTTCATCGCAGGTAACAATGCGGTTCAAAATTCCTTCATTTGTGTGTCTGTTGAGCAGTGCAAGGCACGTCTCGACGCGTACTTCGCGCTGGCGATCATTGAGTTCGTGGGGCACCCATTTGTCAAGCTTTTTTACCTTGCCAATTTGACGCAAATGGACCAATATTGTTTTGACGCTAACGTCGAAAGCTGCTGCTAATTCAGCCGTAGATTGTGTATCATCAGCTTCCACAATCGCCTTTAATTCGTCATTGTCGACCAAAGTCTTCGGACGACCCCGAGGTTCATTTTTCAGGTCGAAATTTCCAGAACGGAAGCGAGCAAACCAATAACAGGTGGTGCGTTGGTTTGTAGTGTTAGCTCCGTAAACGTCGTTGATGTTGCGTGCCGCTTGTGCCGCGTTGCTGCCACGACGGTACTCATATTCCATAATTACTCGAATTTTTAACGTATCCATGATGACGAAAAAGATTGAAATGCGATGAAAATGTAACACTAATCAATAAAGAAATGACTACTTTTAGAAAAAAAAATCCATGTTTTTAAAATAAAATTAATTTGAAATTAGAATTCTTAGCCAAACAAAAATTATTTTGATTTGAAATGGCCAGTACTGCAGAACGGCAATTTCATAGGTAAAGACCTAATATTTGGCCCATCGACAGCTGATGAAGATGCACAAGATGTTAAGGTGCCCGAATAGAAATGCCAGGATGCTTTTTTAGCTTGCACCAACAAGAGTGATAAACAACACTTGAAGCACCCACCTGAAAATAATAATTTATCTACATTCAAGATTGCCTTTACACCACAGCTGTATGAAGTGTTATAGCATAGCCCGCTTTGAAATAGACTGATCTAAAAAAATCTTTGAATGAGAAATCCTGATGTAGGCGCTCGACCATTATCCCACCAGCTTTCTGATTCACTTAAATGTTTATGCATACCAAATAACATTTTTAAATACCCTTGTTAACAAAACTAAAGAATGTTACTAATAAAACTTGAATAAAACTAATATACTAACAGTGCGTGGTAGGATCCATTCTCTTGTAACTTCATGTATTCTTGCACTGTACCAGTCCTAAGTTGATGACAACAAACTCTTCTCAGAAGAGAATGTCTACAGAAAATACACACTCATTTCCATCAAGATATACAGCATTGCGATGATTCCAGCGAGTTTGGCAGATAGTCATTTTCATTTACCTGAAGCAAACATTTATAATTTGACTATTATGTCTAGAACTAGAATAGCATAGTTACCTTGTTACATTCCCACTGCAGGGACACAGGCCTCCAGAGAGAGAACAGGTCATAATTAACCATGCAGGTTCAGTACGGATTGGTATATGAATTTGTTTCATGTTCTGGTATTATTTCATAAAACACAACTACCAACAGACAACTGAACATGAGCAATAACACTATGTAGTTTGATTTCATTAAATAATTACTTACATAGTACAAAAATGTTGCAGTTTAGAAAAATGGGATACTAACCGTTTGAGGTGCGCCCCATTGCTTTACTGTTGAAAGAATCATTTCGTCTTCCTATTGTATTGCAGCGGTCCGTTACTATTCCGCAATTAATGCACAGACTCATGGTCATGATGTCGTTATAACCAGTCTTCAAAGAGCAATATCCAGTTTTCCAGCAAAGGTGGCAGGTTACAATGTCGAATGTTCAAGCGAGGGTTAGTCAAAAGGCAATCAATTACGGAGTCCAGTATTAGAGCAGAGGTCTAATGAAATAATAATAGAAATACAAGAAAAATCATTCACTTGCACAAAAATACGAAGTGACATGCATGACATTACAACCATGACATTTGACAGACATTGACATTTACCGTTTACTAGTGCAATCCGCGATGTAATCGAGATTATATCGATGTTTTTATTTCGTTTTGGCTTCATAATGGTGCTTACGTTAAAAATGACTTAGAACCCTGTTTTTTTTTTTATTTAACATTGATTTTAATCCCTAAAAAAACAATTATACTAAAAACATGGAGTGTTATTAATTATTTGTTACAGTATCGATTTCCACTAAATCGATCTTATTCTTAGGGTACGCTCTATTGAAAAAATGGAAGCGTTTGTGAAGTTAGTGACGTTTATTGAAATAAGTGATAAAACAATTTACAAAGGTTGTTATGAGCTAAGAAAATAGAAATCAATCTTTTTTCTACACTTGGCCATTGCTAATGAGGCTAAGATTTCAATGAGTTAATTAAGAAAAATAGACGAATTTTTTGGTGCATATCTGATTCCTGTAACGGTTGGGCCCAGAAACGGGTTTCTCCTTTATGCAACTATTTATTTAACCAGTTTTGAAATGAAAATGCTACCGTTGGTAACCAAAATTTACGCAACTATTTATTTAACCAGTTTTGAAATGAAAATGCTACCATTGGTAACCAAAATTTACGCAACTATTTATTTAACCAGTTTGGAAATGAAAATGCTATTCATCGCGTCAAACTTTATGGCGGCTCTGAAGTGAGCTACACGCTGCGCAGTACCCCTCAACCCCGCTGACCCATGAATTTGTTACTGCGCAGCGACTCGCCTCGTGTTCCGAGCCGCCATAAAGTTTGAATCGAGCTGTACCATTGGTAACCAACACGATCCGTTTTTATTTATAGTAGAACCGAGCATTTTAGTTAACACGATACACCTTGGTGAGGTGTCAAACTTTCGGGCTTCTGGCTCATAACATAGTTGGGAAGAGGCTGGGCCCGCTTGTGGTATATATATGTTCCTTAGACTGGGCTGCTGATGGTTATGTTTGGTAAAAAACTTACTCATTAATAACAGCCATGATCTCGTCAATGCTCATCAGTGGTATGGTCATCGTGGAGTCAGGATGGAAGCACATAACTCTGAAAAACAGAACATAACAAATGAAAATAAGAACTCTTTGAAAACCTCCCGAAGAAGAATTAATTCCCGAACGGTTTTTTTTTTTTTTTTTTTTGGTGAAAATCTCGTAATGCATATTTAGTTCCGTGTGGTCCCGGACGTAAAGAATAGCACCATCCCATTTCTTCCCGTGGGTGTCGTAGAAGGCGACTAAGGGACTTACTAGAGAATGGGCAGCAGCGTTTTCTATGCATTTTATCACCATACTTCGATCGCCAACCCGCCTGCCAAGCGTGGCGATTATGGCAAATCCCCCCAAATTGGCATTTTTGGGGGATGCCTATGTCCAGCAGTGGACGTCTTTCGACTGAAATGATGAGGATGATGATATTTAGAACAAACTTGCACAGTTTATAGTTTATGCCTTCTTTATGGAACCTCTGAGAAAGTCAATGACGGGTCTTTTTTCAGACAGTTTTTGCCCCCCTGTAAATTAACATTGATTAAAATCACGTGGCTATTACTGCACGGCGACTACTCGTACGTGAAGCAAAAACTTTGTACTACATCTTTTTACGAAAATTAAAGATAAGTGGTTAAAGTTTAATATATGCAGAAAGCATTGAGGTAATATGTACTATGGCAGAAAGCTAATATTTTTAGAAAATAATGCATTAGAAATACGTAAAGTTTTAAATGTTTTTTTGTGGAATTTCGACCACTGGTACATTTAATTTTGTAGTTCATGCTATTTCGATAGTCGATCAGGCGATGCAAACTATACCTGCAAGTTCCTTTCGCAGCTGAAGAGCGGAACAGCGGGTTCTCTGATGGCGGAGGGTCTGGTACACGCTCCAGCAGTGCTGGGAAGTCATTAGGGAACACATAGGTGGAGGTATAGGCAGGATTGCGCTGAAAATTATAAAAGTCAATGATGAAAAGCTGTAATACTCATGAGTAATTGAAGTAACGGGGTTTTGGAACTTGCAGAGCATGCATGTCAAACAGCAAACTGAAATTCACTGGTGGGCCAAACGCGTAAAGACCGTAGAAGCAGCGGGTCGCAAAACCCCAACAAAAGAAGAAAAAAAAATCGTTTGCGAAATCATTTAATAGGCGTGGAAATTTGACATATATCGAGTGCACCAAGACTCTCAAATAGGGGTCTAACATTGAATTTCGTAGACCGGTCCCTTCCAGCGGGCGATTTTCGATATAGGTAACTATATTTGCACCACACGCGGGCCGTATCTGGGGGCTTACTCTCCGTCAACGAAGATCGGGCCCGTCCGAAAGTAGTTCGAAACTTCTTAGTGAATCCTACATCCAATTAACTAACTTTTTTGGACTGACAAAAACATATCGGGAGTAGGGACAGCTGTCAAATTGTGTTGTCATTCAGTCTTAGTTCCGGCTCTAAGCGAATCTGCTGTCATGCTGCTGTCCGTAAGTGATACGGAGTTGGAAACGCCCGTTACTTCGACCGAAACGACGGACTTCGTGCGGGAGGGAGTAGGCGCCTTGGCCCGCCTGAAATACGCGAAGGGCCAAATATTTGACATGTCTGTTTGTAGAGGATAGAGGGTCAGTACTGAGTACAATACATTTAGTTGCATCCGGTTAGACTAGCATAAGGATGTGACATTTACAGCAAATTCTAGCGTCGAAATATACAACCGCATTGCTGTCAACTGGTAATGCCGCCAAGCCTCTAGCCAAGGTAAAATCAGCCCTATAAGGGTCAAAGGAAGTGTCAACCAGCCGTTTCGAGATTTGCTTTAAATAAAACATGAGAACTCAAGACACAACGGCCACAAAAAAAAAAACTTTTTTATCATTCTATGGTCAAAGGTTTTGTAACTTTTTGTGGATACTTAGGTATTTTTTGACGAATATTCAAAAATCATAACAATAATAATAATTTCGTTGCCTTACTTAATGTACCTATACGTCAGTGTCGTTTAAAGTTTTGAACAAAGTTGGAATTGTGTTTTTTTTTTTAAATCATTCACTAGTTTTCGGTATCGATACCAAACACGTGGGGTAAGTATTGCCAGCTAATTTAATTTGACCCTGTATATTCGATTTTGCCGCCCGAATTATGCCGACTGGATTTTTTTTTTGTAGCACCCCAAATGCCAGCAGTAGGTACTCATACCTTTCAACCTTAGAACACAGCAATATGGTGTAGGAACCTACTTCCCTGTATCCTAAACTTTTTTTTTTTGAGGTTGGGATATCTTCAAATAGCTTCGCGCCCTCCCGTTCCACCCAGAGCGTGAGGGCGTGTGAGACTTTTACTGACTAAAACACACTCGTGTTCCTTCAGTTGCCTATGTGCCAGGGCCCACGGTATCTCTTTCGAACAACCCGCATCCCTGGCAGATGAGCTCTTCCTCAAACAGATATTAGCATACCACTAAACAAATACACTGCTTCTAAAGATGAGTTATGATGATTACCTGTCCACTAGACCTGGTAGCTCCTGGCAGGAGAGGATTCTGAGGGTCCGGCGGCTGGTCCTCAGGCTCTGCCTCCGTCTGCCCACTCCAGGGTCGAAGGCAACGGTGAGGAGAGACCAGCACCCATTCGTCTTTGAGGGGGTTGTAGCGAACATGCTGGTGCTCTGAGGAATGTAGTGGTGTGTGTCATTGGTGAAGAATACATCATTGGGTAGAGGTACTGCCGCGGTGGTGGCCAAGTGGTAACGGCTGCGACTTACGAGTTGTAGGTCGTGAGTTCGAACCCAGACAGGCGCTTTACTTTGTGTGAATTATTTCATCACCACTGCTCTCAAAACGGTGAAGGAAAACATCGTGAGGAAACCGGCATGTCCTAGAACCAAAAATTCGAAGACATGTGACATCTACCAACCCGCACTGAGCCCGCGTGGTGGATTACGGCCCATTCCCTCTCACCGAGAGGAGGCCTGTGTCCCAGCAGTGGGAACATTATAGGCTGATGATGATGATGATGACTGCCGCGGTTGGTCCGTGGGTGGGTGACCATCTTTAGATAACACGCACCCTCCGTGCCTCGGCAAGCAAGTTATGCCGTTGGTCCCGGCTGTCCATTCATGGATCTTTGACAGTCGTTACGGATCGTGGGAAGCATGTACCTAAATCTGACAACCTGTCTTACCAAGGGCTCAAGGTGTATCGTATTACCCATTATCTGGGTTGTTGAGTTCAGACAGGCAGTCACTTTAAAAGAGACTGTGACCTCCGAGTTTGTTTCGACCTTTCTTCTCAGTGTAGTCAGATAGAAACCACCGACCTCATCTAGTTTAAAAATATGATTGACGCGTAAACGTGTTTTTCCAAACCTACTTAAGCTTTGTCGGTACCGACTTGGTTGTGGAGATTTTACTCTTCTTTTATAACACGCCCAATGTTAGGTAAATCAGCAAGAAAAACGAATCTTTGTTGGCTCCTAACTTTTTAATGGTTTTTTTGATCCGTACAGACAATTTAAAAAAATAAAATCATATCACATTTTTCATTGTCATCTATCCAGATACAGATCAATGAAATTGTTATTAATCTAGGGTTCTTTGCCTGTGAAACATAAAACACGGGGGGCTTACTGTCTAACTCCCTCAACGAAGATACGGGCCCGTCCAAAAGTATTTCGAAACTTCTTAGTGAATCCTACAGCCAATTAACCAACTTTTTGGACGGGTTATGACATAACGGTTGCAGGGACAGCTGTCAAATCGTGTTGTCATTCATTCTTAGTTCGGATCCTTCGTAATCTTCTGTCCGTAAGTGATACGGAGTTGGAAACACCCGTTACTTTCGACCGAAACGAAAGACTTCATGCTTAGGGAATAGGCCCCATGGTTTTCAAACGTTTTCAACCTTAAGATATAAACCCCTTTATTTTAAACGTAGCTTTAGGTTGAGAGGCGTATTAAGGTCAAAAAACAGTCGCCAACATGCCAATCATTACAGTAACGCTTATAAATAAACCTGTATTTGTTTCATTTAAAATCATCTATCATCATCATATCAGGCGAAAGATGTCCACTGCTGGACATAGGCCTCCCCCAGGCTCCTCCACTTCGACCGGTCTTGTGCTTCCCACATCCAGCGGATACCCGCGGTCTTCGCAAGGTCATCGGTCCACCTTGTGGGAGGCCTTCCAGACCTTCCTTAAAATCATCTGTACTAATATTATAAAGAGGAAAGATTTGAATATTTGTTTGTTTGCACTGAATAAGCTCCGAAACTACTGAACCGAATTGAAAAATTCTTACACTGTTGGGAAGCCACACTATCCTCGCGTGACATAGGCTATATTATTTTAATCCCCGTATTCCCACGGGAACGAGAACTACGCGGGTGAAACCGCGGGGCACTGCTAGTCATCTATCATCTAAGACTTCCGGGCATTGATTTACCACTAGCCGTAGATCGATCATTAACGCTCAAAAAATGGGACGGAAAAGTAGTGCACAAATAGCGACGCGTGCACTCCTTTCCCCCAGATTCTAACACTCGAGCCGTATAAGCCGTATAATCCGAATGAATTACAAAGCACTACGCGCCGCTATAGATAATATAACGGCCAGGTGTCTAGTGTATTAGACGGGTTGTATTGTAATACAGTTGGTGACAAATTCTCGCCTTGTTTTTGTATGACGCGCTCTATCTACGGCGTGGTAAATCAATGCTTCCGGGACTAACGTCTTATTTATCTCCGACTGAAGCAAATTAGATAATGACGGCGACCTCTGATAAACTGTAAACAAACAATGTCAATACGCTTAGATAGAAATAAATATCAAGAGCAAGTCCAAGGCTAATTTCTTATTAGGGTATTTTACAATTTTTCAAAAACTATTCTCATTTGAAGATTGGAACGAGATATTTAACAGAAAAATAAAAATGAATAGTAATTAGTTAGTAAATAAGTGAATGGCGAGTTTAAAAAACAAGATTTTGGATGGATAGAAAGTGATATTACTGGTGTGCGGTGCCTCTGTGCGCAAATACTTCTAAAACGGCGCCAAACTAAGTATTTGTACCGGTGCCGTTCATACAGAGTTGACGTCACATGTCACGTGATAAAAAGTCATCGTAAGGAGCGTTTTGGCGGTAAATTCAAAACAACGAAAAATTAATTAGATTTGAAACGTTGAGAAAATGTGTATTAATATTTTTTTTTTCTGTTAAATATATCGTCCCAATCTTCAAATTAGAATAGTTTTTAATAAATTGGAAAATATCCTATTGCATTTGGGATGAACAGAAATTCTAGTCCTGCACCCTAATTGCGTAACTCACGATTGATCATAATTGGTTTCGTCTTCACAGTTAAACAATATTCACTGCGTTATTTATGTTGTCGAAAAGACACATTTTTCGAACATATATGAAGCAATGGTTTAACAATCCGTTTCAAAACGATACAGATTATGATGAATCGTGAGTTACGCAATTAGGGTGCAGGTTAAGATTCGCTTTTGTTTTTGAGTTTGTTTTTTCGCGAATTCGGTTACCTTGTATTACATTGCATCTCATCGTCTACCTAGCCTTTTCACAACTATGTTGGGGTCGGCTTCCAGTCTGACCGGACGCAACTGAATACCAGTATTTTACATGGAGCAACTGACTATCTAATCTCCACAGCCGAGTTACTGGGTAATACAATACCGCTTGGTAAGACTGGTTGTCAGACTTTCGGGCTTCTGACAACCCGCAATGACTGATTGATTGACTGATTGTGTTCCTTCTAAGAATCTCATAAAATATATCTGCAGTTGTCTGCCAAAAATAACAAAGAAGTACAGACCCCAAAATATCAAATTTTTCCAATTGAACATGAACCTTACCCAGGAATAAAGTTGAAAATCTATCAAAGAAATTTGACAGATTGGGGTAGTTTGATGTGCTGGCGTCTGTACTTGTTTGCAACTCGTGCACATCAATTAACTATTCGGGATAAAGGAGAATCTAGTCGCGGGCTCGAACTCACTGGTAGGCCTGGCTAAAAAGCACGCTGTCTCGCCATGCATCGTGACCGACAGAGGTAGTATCAGTGATAAGCAGTTAGACGCTAGTCTACACGCACATTTTTGAGTAAGATGCAGGATCATTAATAGTAAAACGGGCGGTATTTTTTTTTTTAAGTTCATAGGATTATCGGGTTTTACGAAAAAACCACTGTATAAATCAAATGACAAATAAAATTTATTGAACTTTTCGATATTTGAGCTTTGTCGGTAACACCGATTTGGTTTTATAGATTTCACACTTCGACACGCCCAAAGTTAGGTTAAATTAGCATGAAAAACTAATCTTTGTTGGCTTCCAACTTATTACTGGCTTTTTATTTTAGTATTCTGTTTCCGCACAGACAATAAGTATTAATAATGAGACAAAACCATGCCATGGTTAATTTTTTATATACAGACGCCAGCAGGTCAAGCTATCCCAAACTGTCAAATTTTTCCAATTGAACATGAACCTTATTCCTTTGTGATATAGTCGAAAAACTATCAAAGAAATTTGACAGATTGGGGTAGCTTGATGTGCTGGCGTCTGTACATTATCGAACAGTGGAGTAAGTAATACACTCCCAAAGTTTGTATGGAAAAAATGTCGACAAGATTCACGGTGAAAGCTCTACGGTAGCCCGAAGGAAGGCATTTAGTAAGTCAGTGTCACGCTGTAGATAGCCCATGTTGAACTAAATATGATTCGCGACCGATTTTCGCAAGGCAACCCAGACGGCTATTGTACAGAGGCCAGCACATCAAGCTACCCCAATCTGTCAAATTTCTTTGATAGTTTTTCAACTTTATTGCAAAGGAATAAGGTTTATGTTCAACTGGGAAAATTTGACAGTTTGGGATAGCTTGACCTGCTGGCGACTGTACATACAAGGCATAACACACTGGTAAACTATAGATAATAGTCACCCATCCTCAGCATAACCATGGTAAGAGCTACTGAACCCTGCTGATTGACAGCTCATGAATAAATAACCACAACCCCTTTATAAGACCGCAAAACTTACAATCCGACTTTTATCCAGTTTATTGTTAAACCAAGTATCTACAGAATAACGTAAGGAAATAAGGAATACTTACTTAATTAATTAAAAACAAAACTTTAAACTACAAAAAACCACACAGAAAACTTTAAATTATCTTCACACACGCTACCTCTTCAACAAAAACATAATTTTACTTACCAGTGGGTTTGAATTCTTGCATTTTTGCTGGATAAACAATTAATATTATCGGCTACAGTTCCACACGTCTGTTCGCCGCCAAGTCAAGGGCACAACTGTGTGTTCATGTGGATTATTATTGAACTGATAACAATTGCTCGCTTTGTATCAGTGAGTTGGTATATACAGACTTGTAATTAGGTATAATCAATTCATGGCACCTTTAGTAATTTGACTTACAATAACAGTAAAATTATTTTTTGTACATACTTAATTGAAATACTTAAATATAATAACCAAGCCTTTTTTAAAAATAAAAAATAAAAAAAAAATACAATCGGTTTTCAAAAAAACACTACAAAGTGACAAATAACGAAGTTGGTGTCTTCAGCGGGCCTAGACAAAACACATTTCTGTGAGCGTTTACGCCAAACGCTGCGCCAAAATGTATGGGAATGACATTACCTGCGGTAAGTTTACGTCGTGTCCTTTCCGCAGGTAATGTCATTCCCATAAATTATGGCGTAACGTTTGGCGTGAACGCTAACAAAAATGTATTTTGTCTCTAGGCCCTGTTCATTAAGTGCACGCATTTATTAGTACCTAATTAGTTGTTTCATAAGTGTCGTATCTGTACTAATTCCTAATCTTTAAGTCTCGTATAACATCGGTATATGAATTTAACAACATGTCATAAAACACTCTATATTATCTGCTGTACATCGAACGATATTGTAGCTAAGTAACAACAACCGCATGGGTCGATCAATCAGGTTAAACTTCGCTTGCCGCGGTTTGTCCGTGGATGGGTGATCATCTTCACAAACCAAAGACCCCTCCATGCCTCAAAAAGCACGCTAAGCCCGGTCCCGGGTTATTCGTGGGCCTTTGATAGTCGTACGGGTCGTTCACAAGCCCTAAAGTCTGAAAACCAAGGGGTATCGTACCAAGGTGTATCGTATCACCCAGTAACTGGGTTGTCGAGGTGAGATCAAAGAAATTTGACAGATTGGGGTAGCTTGGTGCTGGCGTCTGTCTGTACGCACCACAGAGTACTTTTTTATGGTACGCACGCTTCTAGACCATTCTAGACCCAGCTATTGGGCTGTGTCACTGTGTTGCCCATGCTATTGCTATGGCCACAGAGTACATTTTTATATTGGCAACTAGGAGTAAAGCAAGGACAAGTCAACAAGTGGGGTAAAGTCAAAATTCCGTTTTTTTATAGAATACAGCGCCATCTATCATATCGCTAAGGGAAAAAATATTCAAACATTGCTGTGTTGCTATGGTTAAATAAATCACTCTTATGCTGGGAGTTTCCTTTGCAATTAAAAACGTAAATCAAGAAATAAAATTATGATCTTGTTGTTTATACAGCAACATTTATATATTCTGTTATTTTATAACAGAATATAGAATTAGAGCATAAAGAGGTTTTTATTAGCAGCAGATTAATGGAGAAGTTTTTTGGTACTCATATAAAACGTGTAAAATATTGTTTTTGTATGGGCACACGTAAACTGCCAAATACTGGCTGCGTGTGAACTGAACATAATTTCTATTTTCTCGTGCGCATTTATTTTCCTTTCCATTACTTATAATTCTCGTTGTTTTGTTTCGCAAGTGAGTGGGAGTGCATTCGCTATCCACGCCATGCCCTGGTAACTTAGAACATTATTTTAAAATGGTGAACAGTGCCATCTATCCCGAATACCGCGGACTTTTAATTGCAGTATTACCACTTTTTTCCTCTTAAAAGATTTGGTGTTGTACTCGGGCTTCTGTTTTTTCTATTTTTCATTAATTAGTCGAGAGGCAAAAATAAAAAATATTTGACAACCTAGTGTAATTTATTTTCAAAATCTTTTATTTAAAAAATGTTTTTTAAGTGATACTTTTACTATGATGATAGAATAAGAGTAGTTTACGGATCTAAACGTTAGCAACACTAAGTGTTAACGTCACAAGAATTTTTCCACCGGTGTGTTTACATGCTCGTGCGGATTCTCGCCACAGTGTTGTTGGTTAGCACGTGTGTTTAGAATCTTTAGCTGTTTTTAAGTGATTGTTGATACTTTGTGACTTTTATTTTATTGTAAACGTGTTGTCCTTGTGTTCGTAACCAGGTAAGTGTTGTGTTTGTTTTGTTTTAAACTTCGTTTCCTCCAAAATGGAAAAAAATAAACCCCCTGATCCTGATCCACCCGACATCCCACGTCCTCCTACCCCTTTCTCTCCTAATCCACTTTCTCAATTCGCGGATGTTGTGTGTAGCATTACACAGATGGATGTATCACACACCCAACAGAACCCACGCAAACGCCCCGGTGACGAGGAAATTCGGACACCCACTCCTCCAAATAAGCAGGCAAAAAGCCAAATAGGCCGTATAAAATACTCCTCAATGGATAAGGCTCCTTATCTGGTCCATGTTTCTCGCGTAGAAAATCAACCAAATACTGGCACGACCTTACATCCCGTAAATTTTGGCAAATTTCTCATGAATAACAACATTACAAACATTGTTACTGGTGGTGTCAACAGAGTCGGTAGAAACCGTGTGTCAGTGGAGTTTGCTTCCCCTCAGGACGCCAACTCTTTCTTGGTAAATAGTATGCTGTCCAAATATAGCTATACGGCATCAATACCTACATTCAATATCACAAGGATGGGCGTTGTTACCGGTGTTCCTTCCGATATTACAGAAGAAGAAGCCATAACCTATTTGTCTGTACCCTCAGGTTGCGGACAAATCCTAAAAGTTCGCCGTATCAATAGAAAAACTCAAAGAGACGGGATTAATGAGTGGAGGCCCACTGAAACATGTGTTCTGACCTTTGATGGACAAATATTACCAAACAGAGTTTTCTGCTGTTACACATCCCTTCCTGTTAAGCAATATATATACCCGACAATTCAATGCCGCAAGTGTTGCAGATTTGGGCATGTAGCAACCATATGCAGGTCTAAACCACGCTGCAGTAAATGTGGCCACGATCACCCAGGTGATGGTTGCAACATTGCTGAAGGCGAGGCCTTCTGTGTGCTTTGTTCGGGTGATCACTTTGCTGATAGCAAGTCATGCCCCGAGTATGGCAGACAAAAGGCTATTAAGACTGTCATGGCTGAGAAAACAATCTCCTATGCTGAGGCTAACAAGATTATCCCAGTAGCTTCCCGTAAATACGCTAACATTGCCAAAACCCCAATTTCTCAGTCCTATCGCAAAACTGTGACACTTAAACCGAGGACCCATGCTCCCCTTTCCCCATCCTATGATAGTGTTGCTCACCAACAGATAATTAGTTCTCCCCAACCTTCACAGCCAAATGGCTGTGCTCTTAATAACAACAATCCCATGTCTAATAATGTCAGCTCTATTATTGAACTCCTTATGAAACTTTTACCTACTCTTATTTCTTCTTCTTATTCCAACTCCCAATCACCGTCCAACGTTGCCGACCAACTTATCTCTCTTTTATTTCAATTTAAAAATGGCATCCCGCCTAGTTTTCCTTCAGTGGAATGTGAGGAGCGTGTGGCATAAAAAGCACGACCTCATATTTCTCTTAAATAAGTACAAGCCGTTGGCTTGTTCTATAGCTGAGACTTGGCTCACCCCAAGTCTTAGCTTTCGTATGCCACACTTCAACATTCTCAGATGTGACAGATGTGATGGCTATGGAGGTTCAGCTCTCCTTGTCAATAATCGGGTCCCTCTTTTGTCCTTTTCTTTACCTTCACTCACAGGTGAAATGAGTATTGCGGCAGGAAGGGTAGAAGGCATTACAGTGTTTTCAATATACATTGCCCATCCAGAGCGTGACTTTTTGATCACTCTGAAAAACATCTTTTCCAGTGTCCAAGGACCAATTTTGGTCATGGGCGATTTTAACTGTCACCACTACAGATGGGGGTCTGAGCGCTGTGATGCCTTTGGTGTAGCTTTAGTTGAAATTTTGGATGATCTGAATCTGTGCATTCTTAATAATGGTTGCTCAACACGCAGATCGCTTCCCGGTCAGCAAAAGAGTTGTGTCGACCTTACATTTTGTTCAGTTGAGTTAGCCGCTTCAACCCATTGGGAATGCACGACCTTGTCGCATGGTAGCGACCACTACCCTATTGTCATATCTTTAGTTAATAAAACTTATTTAGAGAAAACATCTCCTCCACTTTTGAAATATAACTTATCCAAACCAGATTGGGAAAATTTTAGATCACTATTGGAGGATAAAATTGTTGCTCTTCCAAATTTAAACTCAAATTTATTAGATCCTTCTGGTCACTGCCATGCCAAGAACTGTTATGAGGGCTTTGTTAATGCCATTTCCTCCACTGCGGACTCCTGTTTCCCACTGAAAAACAGTGCCTGTAACAAAATTCCCTCTCCCCCATGGTGGGACCCAGAGTGCACCTCGGCAATCAGGGGTAGGAACGAGGCTGAGGAATGTTACAATGCAGACATGAGCACTGAAAATCTGTTGGCATATTGTCAGATCAATGCTAGAACCAAACGTCACCTACGCAAAAAGAAACGGGCGGGCTGGGTTAAATTCTGCACCTCTTTATGTCCCTCTACTCCTGTTTCGATAGTTTGGAAGACCATCAATAGGTTTAGACGTGGATGCTCCCCCTCAGTCTCTTCACCTATCACTAGGGAAACAGCTGAACTTTTTTTTGATAAAATTGCACCTCCATACGTTCCGCTCCCTTCTGAATGTTTTAATATGTCCCTGCAAAATGAATCAGAGGATCCTCTGGATGTGCCATTTACTTTGGAAGAATTGAATGTGGTGCTCAATCATGTCCGGGACTCAGCCCCTGGTATTGATGGCGTGCCATATTCTTTTATAACCAATTCTGGTGTCAGGGCTAAGTCCTACTTTTTAAACATTTTAAATTTCTGCTATGCGCATGGATGGGTACCAGATCAGTGGAAATTACAAATTATTATTCCATTACTGAAACCAGGTAAACATGCAGATGATCCGAATGGCCTTAGGCCAATTGCTCTATCTTCAGTCCTGGCCAAATTACTAGAGCACCTGATTAAAAACCGTCTTGAGTGGATTGTCGAATCAAGAGATCTACTGCCGAATTACCAATTTGGTTTTAGGAAAGGACTTAGCACAATGGACAGTGTTGGTATTTTGGTTACGGATATCCGCTTAGCATTTTCGAAAAATGAATCCGTGGTCGCTACTTTCCTGGACATCTCCTCTGCTTATGATAATGTTCTTCTTCCGGTACTCAGGCATAAATTGCAACAGCTGAGCCTTCCGACGAGGATGATACAATGCATATGCGAGCTACTGCTGTCCCGTTCATTGGTCTTGAGAATCCAGGGAGAGGAATTCGATAAAAGACAGACATGGAAAGGACTTCCACAAGGCTTTGTCCTCAGTCCCATACTTTACAACCTGTATACGGCTGATATTGGGTCCTGCCTAAATAACAATTGTCAGATCTTACAATATGCCGATGACATTGTTTTGTACGTAACAGACGCCTCCATAGTTGACGCTGCATCATCTCTGTGCCTCTCCCTGGACTCTTTAAATCAGTGGCTTGTAAACCATGGTCTATCGCTGTCTGCCCCAAAAAGTTCGGCGGTAGTTTTCTCTCGTAAAAGACACGTCCCTCATGTTTCAGTGAGCATTTTAGATAAAAATATTCCTGTAGTAAATAAAGTTAAATTTTTAGGTGTTATCTTGGACACAAAATTAACTGGTAAACAACATATAAATTTTGTAATAAGTAAATGTGAAAGAATTATTTCAATTTTAAAAGTTCTTTCAGGTGTTTGGTGGGGTGCTCACCCCTACACCATGAAACTAGTTTACAATGCTCTGGTTCGTAGCGTTGCTGACTACGGATTATACCTCCTCATTCCTTGCAATAAAGGTGCTTTGGTTGGTCTGGATAGGGTTCAGTTTAAATGCCTACGAATCATCTCAGGTTGTATGAAGTCCTCCCCCGTTAACGCATTGCAGGTTGAATGTGCTGAACCTCCTCTGTCACTAAGACGACAATATCTGGCCTCTCGTTTTTTATCTAGAATGATATGTAGATCTTCCCATCCTCTTACAGAAAAACTGAAAGAGTTAGATACCTTATGCAGAAGCTCAAATTATTGGAAAAATAAAGAAATCCCCCTAATATTAAAATCCTTTCGTCAAATCCTAAATCTAGTATGCCCAATTGTTCACTATCCTAGTCTACCCCTTTTTAATTACACTTATGAAGTTTTAAGTTATGTTCCTAAAATTGTTTTTGATATTGGAATATCCAAAAACTCCCCATCAGCAAACTTGATTTTCAATGCGGTAGTGGGTGAGCGATGGAATGGTTTCCAATTATTTTTCACGGACGCTTCGAAACTAACAGATCTTAATCATACTGGAGCTGCGGTCTACTACCAAAGCTCTAGAATAATTTTACAGTTTAAATGTCCTAAGGAGTCTTCTGTATTCACTGGAGAGTGTGTGGCTATACTGGAAGCGTGTCTTTATATAGAGTCACACCTTAATATCGAGAAAGCCGTAATATTCACAGACTCTCTTAGCTGTCTACAAGCACTAGCAAAAAGTCCGTTTAAAAGTAAATTGCACAGCCCCCTTATTCTTTCAATTAAAAAGTCCTTATTATCTTGTGCTAATTGTCAAAGAGAGGTTCAGTTAGTTTGGATACCTAGTCATTGTGGCATTAAGGGTAATGAGTGCGCTGATGCTTTGGCCAAAGATGCTTGCTCATCAGCAGTAGCCGACCTCACCCACAATGCTCTTCAGGGGTATGACCTGCTAAACCTTCCACAAGTTAATCTCCAATCTTCATGGCAAGAACAATGGAATACCACTGGAAGAAGAAAGGGCAGGTTTTATTATGCAGTACAACCAACCATAAAACCAAAACCATGGTTCTACGGCTATAAAAAGTTATCAAAATCTATCGTATCCGTCCTTTGTCGTATTCGTCTAGGTTTTTGTAGTACTCCCGTGTTTTTACATAAAATACGTGTTCGAGACTCCTCTCTCTGCGAGTGCGGATTGGCGGAGGGCACTCTGGATCACATCTTTTTTGAATGCTCAAACAACATTCCACCTCTAGATCTGTATAGCCGTCTCCCTAAATTTAAAATCCCTCTTCCTATTAATTTCCCCTCCTTGCTAACTTTTTCCTCCCCTGAACTGCTTGTGGCGTTGATGACGTTCATCCGTCACAATGACATAAAACTATAAGTTATTCTTTCTGTGTGGGTGTGGTATGCGTATAGTTTATGTTTTAACAATTCCATTACTTATATATTTATTTTTATTTTTTGTTTGTTTCAGTCCCATACTAACTAATCAAGATCTACATTGTGCTCAACTGTATCAATCGAAGAATTTTACTTGTGTATTTATTATTATTACCAATTTTAACATGCACACTTGTTTTTCCAATTCACTTTAGACATTGGCAGAATAGTCGACATCGGCTTTAATTGCCATTAAATAAAAATAGAATAGAATACATGCTCGTGCGCATTTTTCTTGTAATTTTTTGGTGTTTTTGTATTATTACGTTGAGTTGAGCTTTAGTTCTTCCATATATTTCAGAAATACTGAAATTCCAGCATAGGCTGTACTTTGTGAAAGTGTTTGTGACATACATGTGTAGATAGGCCCTGGTGTAACGAAGTCAGCAATGTCCTCCCTGGCAAAAGCTATTATAATTTTTGTAATGCAAGTGACGAAACTGACTCCATCTTCCTACGGGCTCGAGTCGCTCGAGAACAGTACAATAAAACAAGGGGTGCGAAACGACAGAGGCCAAACAGGAGTAGAAATAAATGTTTAGTAAATAAATTCATTCAATAATATGTTTTTTATTCTTATTTTCCCCATTACCCAAGGTACTTAACTTGTGTATCTAAAAACATCGATAAAATTATGCTTTGACGTTAAGCATATTTATATCTATGTTTTTAGATACACAATTTAAATAAAACAGCAATTCATTCGTAACATACATACCTATATACGCACCTACCTATATAGATAGAAATTTAGTTCATGGCGTCACGTTCAGAGGGCGCTGGTCGCTAACTAAACCCGAAAACGTCAGTTGCCAGTCTATCTCAGTATATATTAGTCTATGATCCACGCGTTGAGTTGCGCTGCCGTTCCTCCGTGTTTCTGTGCCCCGTTTACAATTCATTCGTTCGCTGTGTTGAGGACGCCGTATTGTAAACAATTACCAGAGGACCTGTAATAGTGAACAGTGAATTTCAACTATGTCACAAACTTCTTGCTGTGTGACTGGATGTCCTGTGATTAGAAAAGACGGTAAGGTTTTTATTTTTACCTTTATTTCTTTGCCAAACGTGAAGCCTTACACTCTATTCGTCACTATGTTTCGTATATTCCCGTATCCCTATTTTAATAGCTCCACAGTACATTAAATATACAGTGTAACCTAAGGAGGTCCAAGTCAATAGGTTCGCTATGAATTGCCTTGATTGTTTTTCTTATTCACCCGAGAAACCAACTGGATATCCAATGGCCCAATGCCATAGTACATGCAATCTTTGGTCAGTGGGTCGTTTTTATTTGATCTTTCCATGGCTAATCAGTGGTTTACAGAACTGTTTGTTTATATGATGTCAAACTCAAACTCAAAGCATTTATTTCAATTAAACCTTTTACAAGCACTTTTGAATTGTCAAAAAAAAATCGAAGTTGAAGCTAGGTGCCCATTCCAAAACGTAGATCTCTATGGAGAATAACAGGCAAGAAACTCCACGGACACTCTTTTAAATCATGGGTATTACAAAGTCTTGGGAACATTATTCTTGGTGCTTCTATATGTGATAACAATGTAAATACTAATATCAAGAAACTATTAAATTATCAAGAGATAATTGATAATTTATAATGTGAAATATAAATTTGCTTCTGTCCCAATCTCCCAAGTGGACTGGGATTATTAAATAAAATAAAATATCCTTTTATTCAGACAATACTGTTACACTATTTAGTTTATATTAATCTATATTTGTTCTTCAGGTTCACTGTCTGTTTGCCTTTTGGCAAAGGCCTCCTCCAACTCTCTCCACCTAGTACGGTCCTTTGCTGTCCTTGTCCATATATTACTGTTGCCTACTGCCTTTTTAATCTCGTCTACCCATCTTCTAAACGGTCTGCCTCTTTTGCGGTTCCCATCCCTTGGATACCACTCTGTCACAGCTCTACTCCATTTGTCCTTTCCTCTTATAGTGTGACCTGCCCATCTCCATTTTAGTTCTTTCACTTTGATTGTTAAATCTTCAATTTTGGTTTTCTTTCTAATTGTTGTGTTTCGGATCTTGTCACTTTTTCGTTTGTTCAGCATGCTCCTTTCCATGGCAACTTGGCAAACTTCTAGTTTTTTTAAGTTGGATTTTGTTAGAGCCCATGTATGGCATCCATATGTAAGGACGGGCAGTATGCAAGTATTAAATAATTTGGCTTTTATTGGCATAGCCATGGACTGGTATTATTATGCCAAGTTAATCACTGGTGGACAGATGATTAGAAATACCATGTATGACTTTTAGTTCTAGCACTAATTAAATTGATAAAAATGTTTCACGTATCATAGAGGACCACCTCACGCATCACCTCATGAAGTATTATAATGTCAGTTTTGGAAATATTATACAACCATTTACGTAAAAATTGGTGCATTTTATAAAATTTACCCTATTCTACTTAGCTTCAGACTGTATGGTGCCATACATAAATTACGTCACACGTTAACGGGGGCAGGTGGACAACGGTATGTGACATTGTATGACAAAAGACAGGGGCAGACGCTTTGTGACGTCTCATGTTAAAATAAAAAAAAAATATGTAAACCAAAAACGTAAAATTTTACTTACTCTATCTATATTTATAAGGCTTCTTCTGTCTATCTAAAATATTTGACTTTGTTTTCTTTTGTTAAAGATTACTTTAATTTAAAAAATAAATTATAAGCTGCTGTTTAAATTTAATTACTTCTAAATATAAAATTGAATAATATGTGACGTCACACAAGGGGGAGGTTACAAGTCTTTTTTTTGTGTGATGTAATGTATGGATGGCCCCTAAGCAATCTTAGTATGTCTTTTTATGGCAAAATACGAAACTATCTAGTGTAAAATTCAAAACATACTTTAAAAAGTGTATCAAGTAGATTAGAACTACACGATTTCTTTGCAAAAAATATATTTTTATGAATGTTTAGAAAGTAATCCCACCAAAAACAAATATGTTCAATACTCAATATCTTTATTGCTTTACCATAATGTGTACTTAGGTGGTAACTATATAATCGAGATCATTATGGACCCTGTAGGGCACAGCAAAAGGGTAGGAGAGAGGAAGCCCTGTTATAGGAGATTATGAACAATTATATTGCTATAAAAATTAATAATTTATTTTAGTTATATTATTAATTATTATATAATTATTTATTATATAATATTAACCATTACATTAACATACATTAAATTTACCTAATAGATTGCGAGATTATTATTTATTATTGATATCAACTATGATTCTTATTTAAATATTTTTTATTTTATTATATTAGTAATTTCCCTAACATATACTTACTCTAAAATATTTCTTATATTATTTGTGTCTATCATTTAAATATTCATCTAAGGAATAATAACATTTATTAATCAGTAATTTTTTAAGTTTTGTTATAAATATATTGAACTTTTCTTCTTTCTTTATTATGTCTGGTAGTTTGTTGTATATTTTTATAGACATTACGTAGGGACTTGTAGAATGCATTTTTAGCTTGGATGTTGGTATGTTTAGCCTAGATCGGTGCCTGAGTGTGTACTGTGATTGGATGTCTTCGCGTTTTATGTAGAAGTCTTGATGCTTACGGACAAATTTACATATTTCTAGAATGTAAATACTGGGGAGGGTTAAAATATTGTGTTTTAGAAAATAGGGTTTGCAGCTGTCAGTTTGATCAATATTTACCAAGATTCTAACTAATTTCTTTTGTAGGGTAAAAAGTGTCAGTGCATCTTTACTATTTCCCCAGAGAGTTACGCCGTAGCTAAGCCATGCATTGGCATACGCATAATAGGTGGAGAGGGCAGTTTGTAGGTCGGTTGTCTTTTTAATTTCGCGGAGAGCGTATGAGAATTTTGAGATTTTTGAACGGGTTTTTTGTATTTGTGTTTTCCAGTTTATATGTTTATCTATTGTAAGTCCTAATGTTTATGTGTCATACTTTGTCTGAAGCTCTGCTGAATAAGGTATAGTTTGCCCAGTGATTGATTTGAGTTACAAACCCAATTGTTTCATCTTATTGTTGTTTTTGAATTTTCTTTTCATTAATTTTTTTGTTCTGTTTTCAATTGCATACTCTGTAAAGTGGAAGTGCGAAGTCATCTAACACAAGCATTTTCTTGCATAAAAGGTGATCTCCAAATCACGTTTGTTAAAGATTTATGTACCTAATTGAAATAAACATTTTCTTTTTTTTTAGGTGTGCCTCTACACAGGTTCCCAAATCCAGAGACATTTGAGGAGAAATTTAAAACTTGGATTTCAAATGTTGGTGGTCTAATAGCTAAATTGGATCATCAGACTATCTATGACAACAAACGTGTTTGTCATAGGCATTTTGAAGAACTTCATAAGTATCCAACTGGAAGACTGTCGAAATTAGCAATTCCAACACTACATATCCCAGGTAATATTATTAATTGTTAACTATTATTAAGGGGCTTGTGGCTAAATAACATTAGCTGCACGGGTCGATCGGCCAGGTTAAGCTACGCTTGCCGCGGTTGGTCCGTGGATGGGTGACCATCTTTACATACCAAGATCCCTCCGTGCCTCGGAAAGCACGTTAAGCCGTTGGTCCCGGCTGTCATTTGTGGATCTTTGACAGTCGTTACGAGTCGTCAGAAGCCCGAAAGTCTGACACCCAGTTTTACCAAGGGATATCGTATTACCCAGTAACTGGGTTGTGGAGGTCAGATAGCCAGTCGCTCCATGTAAAATACTGGTATTCAGCTGCATCCGGTTAGACTGGAAGCCGACCCCAACATTGTTGGGAAAAGGTTAGCGCAGATGATGAACTATTATTTATCAATGCATTTATTTTGTTGAAACAAATTATAAATTAATCCACCTCAGCCGAAAGACGTCCACTGCTGGACATAGGCCTCCCCCAATTTGGGGGGGTTTGCCAAAATCGCCACGCGGGTTGGCGATCGCAGTATGGTGGTTAAATACATAGAGAACGCTGCTGCTCATTCTCTAGTAAGTTCCTTAGTCGCCTTCTACGATACCCATGGGAAGAGATGGGATGGTGCTATTCTTTACGTCCGGCACCGCACGGAACATAATTATGATAAATTAATATTTTAATATTATTCTAAATTTTCAAGCACAATCATTTGGTGAAGCAATGGTTATGTCAACCTCTGATCCTGTCGAAATCAGATTCCTGTAATCGATTTCCTTGGATGATTCCAAGGAAATCGATTACAGGAATCTGATTTTCCTACGCCTTATAACCTGCAGGGCACAGAACATTTACCCGAGCAGAATGAACGCTTCCTAACCGAGTGAAACATTCTTACCTATTTTTATAGGGCTGTCACTCGGTTAGTGCAAATAAAAACTGGGCGAGTGCGTGTCGAGAGTTAGAATGTTTAGTGAAGAAAATGGATCATTACTTAATTATTATTTTGTGCTGTGCTTTGAAAATATGATAACCTTTCTTTCGCTGTTCACAAATCCTAAAATCTCCAAATCTCTCAATTAGATCTCGACCGCGAGCGGGCGAAGCTGCTGGCAAATGCTGGCTTAAATACTTTTTCTTAATTTAAATTAAAAAAAATCGATCTAAGCGAACGATTAAAAATTTCTGTAATAAATGCGTCGAAGTTCATTTCCGCTACAAAATCGTCTAAAATTTTTTTACTCGAGAAGTTGCCGCTCAGTCCGCCGCTGCCCGCACCGCTCCGAGTCGTGCACCTCAACCATGGAGGACAATTGAGAGCGCGTGCGGAGGCTACCACGGTCACTAAACATATGCTGTATCAAGTGTATGCGGCGGAATTTTAGTCAGTCACAGCAACTGTAGGCTTACGTACGACCGTCACGCGCTCCCGTTTTTAAAGCAAAGAAAACGAAAAGTAATGCCTAGTTGTGCAATTAAATGGTGTAGAAAGTGTACTACTACTTCAAGTTACACAAAAGATGTTATAACATTTCACAGGAAAGTGGTTTCCACTCTATTTATTCAATTTAATTCAAAATTACAAAATCAAATCAAATATTGAGTTCTGGAATGTTGAAAAATGTTCTCCATGACCTCAACAATCACGAGCCGCGCTGCCGCGAACCGCTCGGCGAATACCGTTTGACGGTGCCGCTGCGTGCGGCGCGGGCGCCTCGTAACGTGAATCATACGTTTTTGTGTATTTATTTTGCCCGCTCGTCGCCCCGCGCTAAGCTTTCGCTGATAGCAGCAAGGTCGTGGCCGGCCTGGCCACGACCTTGGATTAAGGTGAATCTAGTCGGCATTTTTTCCATACAAACTTCAGGAGTGTATTACTCCACTGTTCGACAATGTACGTCAAAAATTAAACATGGTATGGTTTTGTCTCATTATTAATATTGTCTGTACGGAAACAGAATACTAAAATAAAAAGCCATTCAAAAATTATGAGCCAACAAAGATTCGTTTTTCTTGCTAATTTAACGTAACTTTGGGCTTGTTCAAGTAATAAAAGAACTGTAGAATCTCCAAAACCAAGTCGGTACTGGCAAAGTTCAATTATCGAAAAGTTCAATAAACTTTATTGGTCATTGATCTATGCAGTGGTTTTTTCATAAAACCCGATCTTACGAAAGACTTTTCTTAATTTTTTACGCGCCTGTTTTACTATTAATGATTCTGCATCTCACTCAATAACGTTGTGAGTGTGGACTAGCGTCTAACTGCTCATCACTGATTCTACCTCTGTTGGACATGAAGTCTGGTGAGACAGCGTGCTCTTTAGCCAAGCCCGCCAGTGAGTTCGAGCCCGCGATTAGATTCCCCTTAAGATAGGAAACCTTCCCTACCTTCCTTGTTTTACTATTTCACGAACGTAATATGTAATATAAAAGGTCAAAAGGAATCTACTAAGACGGCCTACACACATACTTTAGTACTTACCTAGAAACGTAGTTTTGTGTTTTAGTAGTAAAACAAAATACGAAACAAATTAGTTGGCGACAAACAATAATACGCCAATACAAGGTGTAACAGAATAAACGCAAGCCCTGTGTTTGTTCCTTATTGACTACTGAAACTATTATGTTTTAGTTTTTTCCGCGTCGTATCGCTGCAGCCCTTAATTTCCGTCTTCTTATTGAGCTAGTTCAAACCGGTTTACACGCGAGCGGGCGCCGATGCTCGCCCCCCGCGCTTTGTCGGTGACACGTCACTCACACATAGCTGTGCTTGTAGTAGTGTACCTACGCACAGCGTTAGTATGATGCTTTGTTTCTGCGCGGGTATATGTTCTGTGAGAGGGCTCGATTTCTTACACTTTTAAACAACCGTTATGTAAAACTGGCGTGTTTGTTTTTTTTTTTAATTCATAACGTATTCATAACAATAATTAAATTGGTAAATCGCATTGTCCTTTGGGGGCCTTCCATTTCCAAAACTAAGACGCCAGCACATCGAGCTGCCCCAATCTGACAAATTTCTTTGATAGATTTTCAACTTTATAACATAAGCATAAGATTCATGTTCAATTGAGAAATTTTGACAGTTTGGGGTAAATTAATGTGCTGGAGTCTGTACTTGCTGCTCGAATATACCTGTGGGTTTTTCTATAGAATGTACGTTATTCCTACAGGAATAAATATTATATCGCCTATTGGGATTCCGTGTTTCTAACAGAAATCACACTTTCCACCCGTAAATAGGATAATTTAAACAAAATACTCATTTTGCTTGCAGAGTACAAACCAATCCCAATCGATGACGATTGTCCTACACAACGCGGCGACACGGGTCCACAACCTGGATGCTCGTACTGGCAACGAGCCCTCGCCGAATTTAGTTATGATGACGAGGTTACCGTACCTCTAGAGACGGGGATCAAACTTGAGCCCTCTCCTCTTCAACAAGATGTTCTCAAATTAGATCCAGACTTAATGGAAATATTAGATGAGGACCCGACGTCTACTAGAGAATTCGGCAGTGAAATCCAAAAAGATTTGGCGGTTAGACTCAACCACATTGCCACCTCCGGTCTCTCTAAAAAGAATCGCAAGGAACTAAAGGATAGATATTTGGTTCCTGTTAACTGCAAGTTCATAAAAGCACCTACCCTTAATCCAGAGATTCGAGCATCTCTAATAGAAACTCAAGCAAAAGAAGATAAGGATATAGAAAATAAACAGGTACTAACATCATGTGCCTTGTCCTCCATTAGCGAGGCCATTACAGAGCTGCTCTCTTCAGGTCAGAAAAACCCTAAACTTCTAAAGCCGTTGATAGATACAGCTCGAATCCTCGGTGACATGCAGTACACAGACTCGATCTCACGACGTATGTCCATTCTTTCTACTGTCAAGAAGGAAGTTAAAGATCGGTTAGCTAAAACCAAAATTGATGAAATGCTTTTTGGTAGTAGCTCAGAAATTTTAAAATCAGCAAAAACCATTATAAAATCCGGAGCTGATCTAAGGCCATCATCGACAATTGAGTCTACGGCTCATAAACCGGCTAGAGCAGTTACCAAACCTTTGAAATACCGAGCCCACACGGCGGGTCACCGTCAGTTGCCACCACTGCCGCCGGGGGGCGCGAGATATGCGCGAGCGTCACCATCGACTCCCAATCGGAGGCAGCCCATGAGGACGACGCATAACAACGCTTCGAAAACATCGTCACGTCAGCCGCAAGCAGGTCACCGACGTTAGAAAAGATAAGCCCCACAGGCCGTCTTTTCTGTTTCTATGAACAGTGGTGTTTATTAACAAATAACCCTGTTATTCTCTTGGATTACTGGTTATAAAATTATTTTTTCTGATTCAGTGGTTACTTGAAATCGTTACTTCACGTTATAAAATAATCTCAATAAACAAGTGATAAAAAAAAAAAAAACATTATTACTAAGTGAAAATGTATTGTTGTTTCTGGCTGCTCGAACAGTTCAGAGAAAAAGAAAATTAAATTAAATAAAAGTATCTTAATTAGAATCTAGACTGCCACTAAAAAAAAAACAATATATTTATTTAATCGATTAGTGCCATAAAAATGCTTTTAAATATTCAAATTTCGCGCGTAGTTTGACGAAAATGCTGAAGGCAGTGGACGCCATATTGCTCTGTATGACGTCAGTTTGCTATATATACAAATGCGCTGATATTTTACAAGATAATTGTTTATAATAAAAAAATGAGTTATTTTTCTACTTATTGGTTTGCTATTCCTGAATGCAAAATATTATTTAAATAAAAATTACTTTGGTTACGAAAATAATAATAGTACAGAGTTGCTCAGTTGACATGACGTATGACGTAATAAACATGGCGGCTACTATTTCATTATTGTTCACAAAAAGATTAAAAAAACTGAAAATGGTGCCGATTCTGTTGTACACCGAACTAAACTAACTAAACTATAACTAAAATTCCTTACTTTTTACTATGAGAATCTAAACGCTATTCTGCAAAAAAATATCTCTAAATTTAAAAACTATTTTGACACAACCAAAATCGAATTTGATAATCGCGACTCGCACGTGGTATGTGTTGGCTACGCAACATGGTACTTGTTTGCCCTACCCCGTTTTTTTTTTAGAGCCAGCAGCGCGCCGGGGTCGGCAGCCTCGACGTGATTTCTATGGAATTTTCACTTTTTTCATGGAAAATATGAAAAATTATTATCCACATGTTGAGTTTTAGAGGTCTTTGGGGTTTTATAAAGGGGGTCCAAATTTTCATTATTTTTGCGATAGGACACACCGTTTTCGAGATATAAGCAAAAGAAAAGAAAAAAAATACAGTACTATTTTTGTACCAGAAGTCAAGGTGTCGGTGTGAATTTTAGTTCTTGACAACTAATTTTATTCCACACCTATTTAATCACGATTAAAAATAGTCAGATTTAGTTAGACAACCAAAATTTTAGGTTGAATACAATAATGAAATTGACAACAACAGAATAGCAAAATTACCATTTTCACTAAACTAATAATTCAGTGCAATCTTAGTGCTGTCAAACTAAAATATAGTTAAGTTGTGTCATTTTAGTCAATTTCAGAATAGGAAATCGTCGTTTGACAGGAATAAACTAAATTTTGGTGATTTTTAGTTTAGTTTAGAGAATTTTGTGACAACAGAATCGGCACCATTGTATTTTGTTATTTCTTGATTCATGAACTAAAACTAACATTTTCTTTAATATATTTTTGGAATTTTCCTCATATAGATTAAAATACCATCTTTTATTACGTACCCACGGGAGTAGTCACTTTCCGTGGTTGCGTGTTATACGACAAAAGTGGATAAATGCAGTAAAAAAAACATCTGTAATTATGAGTTACAAAACATTTTGAAAAGTTTTGTATGTAGTACTACTATTCTATACAAACAAATCTGTAAGTAAAAAATCGTAGCTTTTCCGAGTCAAAAGTTATACTAATTGCAAATCTCGATACGCAGCAAAATAACCTCAAAATGGCGCCGCTTCCCCCTCCACCGCGCGCGATGCGTCACTGTTCTCGTTTATCGTAATGAATTCTTTGGTCCTTTAGCTATCCAGTGGTATAATTTAATTTTGGATGTAGAGGATAGATTCGAAACTACAACACCAAAGTGTATCGATCCGATTTTGTTATCATTAGGTTTTTTGTATTGTGCCCGTATGATAGCAAATTTAAAGACTTATTCACGTCAAAATAACCTCAAATAATTTTGGTTAGTTTTCGATATAAGATATCTGGAGAATTTATAGAGTAAATTATAGCACAGATATGCTTACATTTTTCAGATAGGCTTGCCTAACATTTGCAATTTGTTGTTCTAATATTTGTATTGCAATCAAGCTGAAAAGAAGGCGACATGGACATCTAATACTTTTAAATGAGCAATTCTTGTATAAATATAATCTGAATCTCGGAAACGGGTCCAACGATATTCATGCAATTAAGAACGCAGGGGGTTTCGGGGGCGATAAATCGTTCTTGCTAGGTTTCATTTTTAGAAAACGTCAAACAAAAAGCTTACAGTTATTTTGACAACTATGTATTACTTTTTCTAATTCTTTTCAAACTCTTCCTATAAACGTCACATGACATATAAGTACGTACCTAATATGCAGCGTACAGTACAGCAGCTATATTATACAGCGACTTACCAATTTATACAAATACATATTTATAATCATTAGTTCCCTAACGAAAAACGAGATGGCGCTGCGTTTGACACTTCCTAATATTAAAAAAATGGTGGGGTTGCCTGTCTTTTGCCAGTATACTATTTTAGTCTTTGGTGTTGCCTGTCAATGAGTGAAAGAACTTAAGATATTTGGTGTGTTCCTCTGTGGCCGGACCACAGTTTAGTACTCAGATGCTATAGTTCGAAATAATACCTACCTAAAGTCTACTTTCACCGGAATATATACATATTTTTAGTACCTCAAGAAATATCTTTTTAATTAACAATTTATGTGGTCCGGCCGCCAGGCAGTGCTCTCTGGCCGCGCCACCTCAAATTAAATAGAGTATAATGAACTATTAATAAATCAATTTCCCGAAAAAAACTACCTAAAGAGTACCTTGCATACGACAAATATGGTCCAATAAACCCCTTTAGTTAAGGAGTTATTGGTCGTAGGGTGTGGTCCGGCTGGAAGGTATACTCTGCAGCGAGTCAATTTTGCAATATTTAATATTAACTATCCATAAATCAATTTATATAATAGTACCTTTTCTCTACTCTTCGTTGAAACTTTTTTCTCTCAAGAAACTATTCATTTTGATTAATTAATCTTTAAAGTATGTGGCACGGCTAGGGAGGATTACTTTCAGCAAATATAACGAAATATGCTTTATTTCTTTATGCCAACGAAAACTGCATAAAAAGTACTTTATAAAAAGATCTGGACTACATCTATAAACTTTTATTTTTATTACAAACAATGATTTTGAAAAAGGTGCTCTTTTTGGTTTTTGTTTACCTATCTACCTAAGAATAGGTAGTTAATTTCACGAAGTAAGTGAAAATTTTGGTTTAAAATAAACAATAAGCATACGAAAAACAAATATATATTTTCATAATCAAATATAAACAATAAAAAAATCTTAATACAATAGGTTTTATGAAATTGATTTAGGCGTTGATTTAAATGACATTCCAGACACTATGACATTACAAGGAAAATTATTTACACTGTTGTCAGTGATTGAGTATTTACCAAATATTCGCCATTACGTTGCTCACTGCAAGCGTCTGGATGATACTTGGGAAACATATGATGATTTAAGTAGGTACTAAAGTTATCAGGACTAAAAACCAGCAAATGAATGTTCATTGTATTTATACGCAAAATTGTAAATTATAACTTATTTTTATCAAAATCTTTATTTTTAATTTAGGCCTTGCATTTTAAAGTTGGAAAATAACTTCAAAACTCCTTTATTTGTAATACTGATTGATTATATTTTTAATACGCGGTTTTGGTACACTCTTTTTTCATTGTTATTTCTTGTTTAAAGGGTTAAATGCTTAAATTCAATCTATTGACTTTAGTTTGTTGTTTAAAACAATTTTCCGTCATTTACAATACCTTGTATTAATAATTGTTAATATTTGATTATGAACATATATATTTGTTTTTCATCAATCAATAAATCAATCAATAGTCTTTATTTGTAAACATAGGTTACAACAGTGTGTAAGATGGTACAATAGTCAATTACAGTTTCTCTATGTTTTGCCATTTGGCGTACAAATATACAATTATGATAGGCTTTTGCCAATTAAGTAAATAGATTACAGTATAATAATTCAGTAGTATCAATGTCAAATTTATTTAAAACGAATGTAATAAAAATGCAATAAGAAATGTCAGGTAATGTCAATATTAAATAATTAATAGTAATGTCAACAAGCTACTGAAATGAAAAATGTTCAATGTTCATATACTTATTGTTTATTTTAAACCAAAATTTTCACTTACTTCGTGAAATTAACTACCTATTCTTAGGTAGATAGGTAAACAAAAACCAAAAAGTGCACCTTTTTCAAAATCATTGTTTGTAAAAAAAAAAAAAGTTTATAGATGTAGTCCAGATCTTTTTATAAAGTACTTTTTATGCAGTTTTCGTTGGCATAAAGAAATAAAGCATATTTCGTTATATTTGCTGAAAGTAATCCTCCCTAGCCGTGCCACATACTTTAAAGATTAATTAATCAAAATGAATAGTTTCTTGAGAGAAAAAAGTTTCAACGAAGAGTAGAGAAAAGGTACTATTATATAAATTGATTTATGGATAGTTAATATTAAATATTGCAAAATTGACTCGCTGCAGAGTATACCTTCCAGCCGGACCACACCCTACGACCAATAACTCCTTAACTAAAGGGGTTTATTGGACCATATTTGTCGTATGCAAGGTACTCTTTAGGTAGTTTTTTTCGGGAAATTGATTTATTAATAGTTCATTATACTCTATTTAATTTGAGGTGGCGCGGCCAGAGAGCACTGCCTGGCGGCCGGACCACATAAATTGTTAATTAAAAAGATATTTCTTGAGGTACTAAAAATATGTATATATTCCGGTGAAAGTAGACTTTAGGTAGGTATTATTTCGAACTATAGCATCTGAGTACTAAACTGTGGTCCGGCCACAGAGGAACACACAGATATTTGTTAATTTACATACGTAGGTACAGGCAGCGTCAAAAACATAGCGATGAACAGATTGTTTAAAATGATCTAAACTCTAAACAATTATGCAAATTAAATATTAACTCAATGACACAAGGAATGTTTCTGAATGAAGACAGTACACGGCAAATCTCATTCTGACAAGAACTTTATGCAATTGAGATAAAGTTTAATCATAAAAACTCACTACTATAAAATATCTTTTCGCAGGTGTGTCGCTGACGTGTCACCGCATGCGCACCCCCACCCGCCTCGCCCTTCCATTCGAGTACCGCGCCCCGCGCTCTCTTCAGTCGCCTGCGATTATTCATAGCGTGACGTGGATCGCTGTTTTTTACGTTTCCGCGTGTGCTTCCACCGCCCAGCGATTGTTTGTTTTCATAATGACGTACGAATACTCCGACATAAAGTAACTTGCCAATATGAGGTATTATTTCTTGTCTGGTGAACATTTAAATGGTGCGAGGCGAATGTACGCTGACGAGGAACACCTACAACCCGTTAGACGTAACGGTATCCCTGACCCCCAGAACCCCAGCACAGACCTGATACTACTTGACCATGGCCAGTTTCAGCTTCTCGGTCATGCCAGAGGCAGAGGCCGGGCACACGTCGAAGACGCCATCCTGGAATAATTCTAGCGACACCCGAGGAGGAGCACCCGGCAAGCAGATCGTCGATTTGGCGCAAGCTACTCCATTTAATGGACATGCATCCATACCCCTTCTCACCCGTGCAAGCTTTGCATGCTCCGGACCCTGGACCTAGTATTGAGTTCTGTCGCTGGCTGCAGAATCACCCGCAGGCGAACATTCTATGGAGCGCAGAGTCCATATTTACCCGCTTTGGTGCACTGGTGGAGATTTCAAAAGCCACATAAAATAAAAGAACACGCTCATAAAGTTCGATTCACTGTGAATGTTTGGGCCGCGATAATACACGATCGCATAATTGGTCCAGTCTGGATCGAAGGTCGATTGACAGGGATAACGTATTGTGAAAAGATACAGTCCGTAATTGACACAATGTTGGAAGACGTTCCTCTGCAATATTTGCCGGACATGCACGACGGGTGTCCAGCTCACTACGAGCGATCTGTGCGCGCGTATTTAGATAGTGAATTCCGTGAAAAGTGGTCGCGGAGAACTGTGAACTGGCCGGTGAGATCACCAGACCTATCGCCGTTACACTTCTATTTGTGGGCCGAACTAAAACGCTTAGTGTACACCGAAGAAGCTCGCAGTGTAAATGAGTTAAAACAGCGAATAATAGACGCTTTTAATATTGTGAAATGTGACAGAGACACGTTTAGAAGTCTCAAAAAATATGCAAAGAAAGAAAAGGTGGACATTTCGAACAATTACTGCGATATCGTTGAAAAGGGACCTACTTTTTTGTTGTTGTATATAATAATAATTTTGTGTAATTTTGTAAATATCAGTGTAATTATTTGTAAATAAGTTGATTACGATCTTTTAAATACGCCTAGTAAACTGTAGTATCCGGTTTGGATTAAACAACCTTTTTAGAATCCGTTTTTATAAATTTGTTACCGCAAAAGTTAAATTTTGGCATGTACCTCTCCAGCCAACTACAGTATATTAGATGGTCCTAAGCCCGTAAAAGTATGAAGGAAAGATCGAAATCACAAAAGACGACTCTGACTTTGATGGTGGTTTATTGAATATTCATTTGAAAAAAAACACCACAAAGTGAAAAATAACTTTAATTTAGGAAGTGTGTGATTTTGGATATGTATTTTATAAAAAAAAAAATGTGTTTTCCGGAAGTCGGTTGTTTCTATTTTTTTTTTTTGGAAATGTGTTTATTTTTCACTTTTTAGCTATAGTACCTACCCCACACCAATTCGAAATTTCATCATCCTTGGGGTCAAAACAATGCATATTTATGCGAGAGCAGCAATCGCAGTTGATTTGCTGTCATTTTTCGAAATGAATCATAAGATCTATAAGAAATTTAAATGAAAAGCCATATCAATAAACGAAACGGAATAAAATGGTAGATAGAAATGAAATAATATTAAGTTCTTAAAAGAATTTACACAAGAGAACTGAGAAAAATTGGAAAATATATTGGCTACTTGCTTGATTGTCCCCTCCAGACATTTCTGCAATGCTTCGTCGTTTAATTGTTTGAATGATAATTTTTTTGCCCAAAATTCACGCTTTGATACAGCCTCTAGCACTCCACCTAACATCCTCACTCACTGTCTCTACAATGCTAGAGATCTCAATACATCTAAAAGAGGTCCGTAAGGCTCTCTTGACGTAAATAAAGCCAGCGGACCTGACGGAATATCCGCAAGTGTCCTGAAAAGCTGTGCTCCAGATCTGTCTCCTGTCTTGACGCGCTTGTATCGCCTCTCTCTTAGAACCGGAGTGGTGACGGAATCCTGGAAGCTCGCTAATGTGCAGCCAGTGCCCAAAAAGGGTAACCGTGCTGATTGTGTCAACTATAGACCAATCGCCATAACCTCCATACTAGAAAAATAATGGAAAGGGTACTGACCATTTGCTGCTAGCATACCTAGAAGACGATGAGCTCCTCAGTGACCACCAGTATGGATTCCGTCATTGTCTGTCAACTGGGGACCTTCATGTGTATTTTAGGCATTGCTGGGGCGAGGCCATTGAGAAACACGGCGAAGCCTTTACTGTGTCGCTTGATATCTCAAAGGCCTTTGACAGGGTCTGGCATGCTAGTCTGTTGGGTAAATTTCCCGCATCGGCATCCCTGCTGACTTTGCAACTGGATTTCCGACTTCCTGAGTGATCGATCTATCAGAGTGGTCATAAATGGCTGCTCATCGGATCATAAGTCTATTGATGCCGGTGTTCCTCAGGGGTCTGTTCTTTCTGCGACTTTATTTATGCTGCATATAAATGACCTGCTACAGCTTGGTGCTATCGGATACGCAGATGACAGGACAGTTCAGATAGATACCTGTCCAGTGCAAGAGCCAGCAGAGATGAAACAACTGCTTTTAGAGAGGCCATGTTGGAGCGATTGAATTTGACCTAAAATCTGGTTGCCCAGTGGTGTGACGAAAATCTGGTCAAATTCAATGCTCCAAATACACAGGCGTGTCTTTTTACTGCCAAAAGGAGCCAGTTTCGGTTATCCCCAACTTTCCGAGATGCATCTGTACCCGTTTCCGACCGCCTAACGCTTTTGGGCATGGAGTTGATGTCCGATCTCAACTTCGTCTCACCATCGAGTCAAAAGCTCAGACTGCAGCCAAGAAGCTGGGCATCCTAAATAAGGTGAGGCGATACATCACTTCTGGACAGTTTTTGAGCCTGTATAAAGCTTAAGTGCGTTCTTGTATGGAGTATAGTAGCCACTTATGGGAAGGCTCAGCAAAATACCAGCTTGTTGCCCTTGGCTCGGTGGAACGCAGAGCAAAATTACTCTTAGGCGACAAAACGTTGGTGGGTAAGCTTCACTTTATTACATGTTGCTCCAAGATTTTATAAATTATTTTTAATGTAATTTTAAAATAATAATACCTAAATATTATTATTTAGTTTGAATTATCGTTTTACTGGTAGCTCTATCTATCGGCAAAAAAATAAAACTATGGCCAGTTTCTGTACTCCTAGCGTCAGATGGCAGCACTATCACTGAATATTTTGGTAGAAGCCTGCGTATAAAAATTCACCACCCTGGGGGTAGTTGCCTTGTTTACGTTCATACATCCACATGTCCCACCCACCACGCACGCCTTTATGTCCTCCTAGGCCGTAGGACGCCCTAGAACCTAGGGCGTCCCCTATCGATGTTTCCAGTCACTTCTGCCTTGCCTTTCGTAATTCACCCTTCATTTATCCTTTCAACATGACCAAACATTAAATATGTTGATGCTGTTATAATAATTTCCTGTCGTTCTTATTTACTAAGCAAGTGAAGGTATACGAATTTGTATGGGGTATAGGTACCATAAAAAAGTGAAATATAAAACGTTAAAAAAAAGAACAACCGTTTTCCACAAAAAAAAAAAAAAAAAAAAAAAACTAGGGAAGTTGTACCAAGTGAAATAACAACAACAAAACTTTAAAAATGACTTTAATTTCAGGAAGTCAGTGGCAGAAAACGAAAATACAAAACCAAAGACACCGACTGCCGCAATTATAGTTATAGGTATAGTTCTTCATAGTTTTATTTAAAAATGTTTTTTTTTATATATATTGACGCGAGCAGAATATTAGGTCCTGTAGAGGAAGTAAGTGTAAGTAATAATAAAACGAAACAAATTAGTATTGCTTAGCTTTTAATCAATAAGTTATAAATAAGTAAATTGTAAGTTATAAGTTATTTTTCACTATTATCACTTGCTTTCTTTCTTCAAATCATCCGGTGCACGTTTTTCAAGATCGGTCCAGTTCTGTCAACAAAAATAATATTAATTCAAAGGAAGTTACTTGGCGGTCATTTTAAAATATAGCTGGTCCATATATATTGACCGCGTAAGTATTGCAATTTTCTACGAAACAGGTGTTTGTTGTTTGGTAACCGATGGCAAATTTCTACGCAAGGAGGGTCTAGAATTTCAGCACTAACTGGTGGGGTCCGCATGGGCCGATGCCTGCCAGGGGTGCGAGTTGTTCGAAAGAGATACCGTGTCCCCTGGCACACAGGCAACTGAAGGAGCACGGGTGGGTTTTAGTCAGTAAATGTCTGACACGCCCTCCTGCTTCACCCAGAGCAGGAGAAGTTAATTAATGATTTACTACCCTCAGAAAAAAGGTGGTCTAGAATTTTCTTCTGAATTCATGGTTACAGTTTACGTTTTGATGTCTTTGATAACCTATCATAAATTACAGTTTTTAATAATATTTTTAGGAGCGCAAAATGGAAATTATTGAAGGTTCGATTCATCATCATCAGCCTTATAATGTTCCCACTGGTGGGACACAGGCCTCCTCTCGGTGAGAGGGATTGGGCCGTAATCCACCACGCGGGCCCAGTGCGGGTTGGTAGATGTCACATGTCTTCGAATTTTTGGTTCTAGGACATGCCGGTTTCCTCACGATGTTTTCCTTCACCGTTTTGAGAGCAGTGGTGATAAAATAATTTACACAAAGTAAAGCGCCTGTCTGGGTTCGAACTCACGACCTACAACTCGTAAGTCGCGGCCGTTGCCACTTGGCTACCACTGATCGGTTCGATTAAATACTTGCAATAACAGAAAAATATGGTTCTTTTACTTACGTTAATGTAACTTCAGCTTTCCTCACTTTTGATAAAGGTTTGAATTTCGCTCCCGCACAGTGCCTGTAAGCAAAATAAGCTATGAAAATAAAATCACGGAATTACTCTACATGGCCTTCACATGATCCGACCAAGAGACCTGACATGACCTCTGAGTTTGTTTCGGCCTTGCTTCTCAGTGTCAGATAGGAAACGCCGACCTCATCTAGTTTTTATAATAATGATTGACGTACCTATAAGTGTTTCTACAAACCTACATTGAAAAACTTTCTAACAAAAAAAAAAAAAATACCCCCGAAAAAACTGAAAAGCAAAAAATAATAAACCTGCTTTGTTTAATCTTAAGTTCGGAAGGCGGTGACATAAAATTAAAATACTTATCCAAAGTCACCGACTTCCGAACTTAGTTATTAAGGTTAAAGAGGGTTTGTTTTTTTTTCGAAATTTATATAGGACCACCTTTGGGGTATTATACCCTTTCCAATAAAAAAAGAATGATCAAAATCGGATTACTCTGAAAACAGTTTAATACGCGTCGACTTGAGAACCTCCTTCGTTTTTTCGTCGGTTAAAAATTAAATCATTTATCATTTACCATAGGGAATCCTCTTTAATTTGGGAACTTACCTCATATGCATCTTTGGCTTAGTGCCCGTACCGCATCCGAGCATATTACCACATAGCCTACACTTGGTATATGCATCCAAGTGCTTTGTGAACCAGTTCTTTCGGCTGCAAATATACAGAAATCATACTTAATATTATAAATGTGAAAGTTTGTGAAGATGTTTGGATGTTTGTTACGCAATCACGCAAAAACGGCTGAACGGATTTGGATGAAATTTGGCACACATATTTTAACCTAGATTAACACAAAGAATACTTTTTTATCCCGATACGTTCCCGGGGGATAATTTCCGACATCCAAGTGGGCGAAGCCGAGGGCGGCCTTGTTTCCACAAAGGGTTGTGCAGAGGTGTACCAATAGAACACCCACAATTCGCCAGTTATGTTGTAAGTCCCATATAATAGGGGGCGATCTTATTGCCATCAACCGTGCACAAATCCAGACCCCCGGGCTTTTATTTAGAAATTCCAGATAGAAAAACCCAATAACACACTGCCTGACCTGGGAATCGAACCCACGACAAAGACGTACAGAAATAAACATCAATAACAACAAATTGTACTTTTATTAGTCGACACCCAGACGTAATATTATCGTGGCGGGATATTTTCGCGTACTGCAGTCTTAAAAACTTTAAATCCAAGATAAGTTTTATTTATTTATTGTCTAAACTGCATTATGTCACCGTTTTTTTTTTTGGGTGGGAAATCAAATACCTTCTCCCGCTCTGGGTGGAGCAGGAGGGCGTGACAGACTTTTACTGACTAAAACCCACCCGTGTTCCCTCAGTAGCCCGTATGCCAGGGGCTGTGGCATCTCTTTCGAACAAACCCGCACTCCTGGCAGATTATGTCACCGTAAGATTGTGAACACCGTTAGTTTACCGTCTATCTCATGAGATTATAAAATGTCGATATATTGTGAACTGCAAAAACCTTTTACAATTTAACGCACTATTTTTCGATGGTTTATAATGTGTCCGTCAAATTGTGAACTGGTATCAAGACGGATATTACCTTGCGCTGTTACTAAATAGTCAAGTAACCACCACTTGGAAGTAGAGCTCGCTCGACACGCGCGCGGTTGTTCGCAGTTCTGACCTAACCTAACCTATTCGGTCGGTAAGCAGTATGGTGCAGTTCACAATTTATCGACAGTTTATTATCTCGCTAGATCGATATGTTAAGATTTTCAAAGTACTAATTAGAATTAACTTCGTGCAACATAATGCAATGAAAACTTCACCAGGCGTTTTATGTGACGGTGAATTAGTTTTAAGTCTACCTACATAGTTTTGTGTCACTTTTCTTTTTTTTGTTCTGTCGGAATACATACGCATTTTACAGCTCCAGTCTAGAAATTTCATTTTTCCTGCCTAATCACATCACACATCTCAACAATATAAATAAAAATAAAAATTTCTTTATATTTATATAGATAGATACTTTAGTATATTAATTAAAATATGTAAGTAAATAAATATTATTATGTACGTACCCAGTCTTGTATGTACAATAGGGACATTTGAAGAACACGCTCGATCTACTTTTGTGATGGTTTTTCCTGTAGTGTATAGCAGCTTTGTCGTAGGAGGTGAATCTCTCGGCGCATGCGACGCATTCGTATCTGTGGCAAGAATACTATGTTAACCGGTTTATTTTGTGTTAAATACCGGACGGTCTTTAACACAAAATAAATCTTAGTCATTGACATATATATAAGGACAGGGCGAACCGCATGTTACAATGACGCCTCGAACTTGGTCCCAAAATGGTCTTCCCTACAGCGAAGTGAGCTAGAACGCGATCGACTGTCTTCGGAGCGGTAGTAAATTTTTGCAAGCAAAAATGCCAAGTTGTGCCGTGAAGGGGTTGCGTGAACTACGACAAAAAGCACATTAAAAAATGATAACATTTCATATACCCGGTAAGTTAAAAATATGTCATTAAATCGACTTTTAACATTATTTAAAACAATTTTCTTTCTTATTTGTCTCAACCTTTAGCAAAGACGACGCGAAGTCGCGTAAAACTTCGACATCAGTTTGCAGCGGCGCTCGTTGTAGCCGATGAAATGAAAAGATTTAAGAATATGTATTACTTGTATTATGAATTGTACTTATTATTTAAGATTAAATTTTGTACAAAATTGATTTTTATTGTTTATTAAAAGCAAATTAAAATGTCCAACGTCAGAAAACACTACGAATCCAAAATGGAAAATATGTCCAGAATAACAAAAAAACTAAATTAAAAAAAAAGCATTCGGAGGCCAATGAAAACTTAATAACACAAACAAACTGCAACAAATATAAATTTTGAAAAATATAAGGTTTTTATTTTATTTCTTTGTGCCTCGAAACATACCACACCCCGCTCTTACAAGGTTACGCCTAGGAGCAGACAGGCCGATTGACATCGTAGTTCATACTAGTTCTAATAGATGGCATTAGTGTTTTTTGTAGGGCAACCGCGTCCGTCAAATGTTCGGACGACCTTTTCTTTACTATTTAAATCAATGATCTTAGTAGATAACTTAGGGCGGATTTTTCAATAGTGAGATAAGTTTTATCTGAGGAATAAATATGTCAGTTTGACAGCTTTTGTATAGAAAATTTACCAAACTGTCAAGATTTATTCTTCAGATGCCCTTATCTAGTGAATAACTTTATTAAATGAAAGAAAAAAAAGCTAAAGATGACTGTAATTAATTGTAATCCTAGTTCTAAGTGGTTCTTTTTTACATTACGTTAATTTTTAATTTGTTGTTGACATTGTGCCTTGAACAGGCGAAGACACTGGTCACTATGATACAGTTAACACTAGTTTAGGGACCAGAGGATTCACATTGCATGTATATGAGACACTCTCTCAGAGATAGATTTAAGGAGATAAATGTAATGACTGTGCCTTCACAGTATATTTATGAAAATCTTTTATATGCTCATAAAAATATTAAATTGTTTAAAAATACAGTGATATCCATAGTATAAATACTAGGAACAAACACAAATTTGTTGTACCATCAACAAGGCTCAAGAAAATAGGTGGGTCATTCAGATGTCAATGTATACGCTTTTATAATAAACTTCCAAGCCATGTTCAAGATCTAAGTCTCAATAAATTTAAATCATTCATCAAACGTAAGTTGTGCCTGAAATCCTTTTAAGATATCTTAAGGTCCGACGTCCGTAAAATAACTAAATTGCGTTTCTGTAATAAAGATATTTTGTTGTTAACAAAAAGTTGTTTTCATAAAGTAGGTAAGAACTTACTGCTTTACAAAATATTAATTTACCTGTAATAAAGAAACAACATTCAAAGCTATTATATTCACGAATATCGTCTCCTTTACATCCTTGTGGTATTTTCTATTTCATAGATTTTTCATAACCTCACAATCAGAATGACATGCACCACATTGTCATCGTCGCACGTCAGTTCTCACTCGGTCACTCAAATTAGAGAAATGATAGGTATGTGTCATTTCCTTACATCCCCCCCCTTCGGGGAGAGAATTGTATCACAGAACCTCACTAAATGTTCTTTAAGCTGTCGTCTTCAAATGCGGGAGCTGGGACAAGTTTGGTGATGTGGAAGAGATTTGATTCTGATTTTCTATGTCCTGTATTTATTCTGTATATTGAGTTGGAAAGTTTCTCTATTATTTCATAAGGTCCTATCTTCAACTCATCCAGTTTTCTTCTGTTTAATTTATTGCCATTTTCTGCATATACCATGTCTCCTACATTAAACTCATAATATTTTCTATTTCTATCAGATAGATTTTTATTGTAGTTGTGTGATTTTATACTGTTTTTCAGTGCCAATTTTCTATCTCTCAATAATTCATTTTCTGTTCTCTCTTCTTTTAGTTCTCTTGGTGTTAATGTAATATCTTTTCCTTGTAACAAGTACACAGGTGCAAATCCTGTAACAGTGTGTTCAGTTTCATTGTACTTTTCCACGCATTTATGTGCTATCGTTGTCCATGCTATTTTTTTATTTTCTTCATTTATTTTGCACCTTATTTTATTGACCAGGGTTTGGTTAAGTCTTTCATTAATTCCATTTGAAAAAGGTGCATTTACTGCTGTGAAAATAATTGGAATATTATTTTTTTCTAGGAAAATTTTAAAATCCTTTGAATTTATTCCTGGGTACTGATCTGTTAAGATCATACCAATATTATTATCTTCTGTGACATTTTTGATAAGTTTTATAAAGTCATTTGAATTCTGTGTTTTTGAATTGACAATGTATGCAAATCTGGTAAAATGATCCACTAAGAGGTGCATGTATTTCTTTGTTGATCTTGAGCCCCCGAATCCACCAATTGTATCAATGGACATTATTTCAAAAGGATGTGTGGCTGGTCCTAGATGAGACATGAGTCCAAATTTATCCTGCCCTCTTGATTTGTTCATAATGCAAATTTCACATCTTTTACATGTTTTCTTTATATTCTGTCTTAAATTCTTAGCCGTGTAATACGGTGTTATTTTATTTTGCATTTGTTTAATCCATTGGGATTAAACAAATGCAAATTTTCTATCTCTCAATAATTCATTTTCTGTTCTCTCTTCTTTTAGTTCTCTTGGTGTTAATGTAATATCTTTTCCTTGTAACAAGTACACAGGTGCAAATCCTGTAACAGTGTGTTCAGTTTCATTGTACTTTTCCACGCATTTATGTGCTATCGTTGTCCATGCTATTTTTTTATTTTCTTCATTTATTTTGCACCTTATTTTATTGACCAGGGTTTGGTTAAGTCTTTCATTAATTCCATTTGAAAAAGGTGCATTTACTGCTGTGAAAATAATTGGAATATTATTTTTTTCTAGGAAAATTTTAAAATCCTTTGAATTTATTCCTGGGTACTGATCTGTTAAGATCATACCAATATTATTATCTTCTGTGACATTTTTGATAAGTTTTATAAAGTCATTTGAATTCTGTGTTTTTGAATTGACAATGTATGCAAATCTGGTAAAATGATCCACTAAGAGGTGCATGTATTTCTTTGTTGATCTTGAGCCCCCGAATCCACCAATTGTATCAATGGACATTATTTCAAAAGGATGTGTGGCTGGTCCTAGATGAGACATGAGTCCAAATTTATCCTGCCCTCTTGATTTGTTCATAATGCAAATTTCACATCTTTTACATGTTTTCTTTATATTCTGTCTTAAATTCTTAGCCGTGTAATACGGTGTTATTTTATTTTGCATTTGTTTAATCCCAATGTGACAGTATTCTTTATGTATTTGTTTGATGAAACTTATACTGAAGTCTTCTGATAAGACAATTTTATTTTTATTCTTGATTTTCCTGTAGTATATGGAATGCTTTAATATTAATCTGTTTTTTTCTTTTTGTACATCTTCATTATTTTCTTGATCAACAATAATATCTTCCAGTTTTATCCAGTTGACTACTTTTAATTGTTCCTCTTCATTTTCATGTGCTTCTAATACAGGATTCCTACTTAGACAGTCAGCTTCAAGATTATTTTTTCCTGGTGAATATTTTATTTCAAAGTCATATTGAGAAAGGTAATAGGTCAAGTCTCCGAGTTCTTCATCTGTTCTTGATTTAATGTTCATTTTTTCCAGTGGTTTATGATCAGAAAAAACTATAAATCGTTTACCTATGAGCCAGTGCTGCCAATATTTAACTGCTTCTTTGATTGCTAGACATTCTAAATAAATTGCTTTTTTCCTTTTCTGTACTTCATTTAGTTTCTTGGAAAAATATGCAACTGGTTTTTCTTTTGTGTTTTGTTGTCTCTGTTTCAATACTGCTCCTACGCCTAGTATACTTGCATCTGTGTAAATTAGTATAGGTAGGTCTGGGTCAAATATCTCTAAAATAGGTTCAGAACATAGCAGTTGTTTCATTTTTTCAAAGGACTTTTGACATTCTTCTGTCCAGATGAATTTTTGATTCTTTCTTAGTAAGTTGTGTAATGGATCCAATGTTATTGCAATATTTGGTATGTATTCGTTGTAGAAATTTATTTTTCCCAAGAACTGTCTCACATTTTTTTGATTTTGTGGTACTGGGAATTTTTTTATTGATATTAGATTATCTTTTATTGGGCGTACTGAATTATTGTGAATAATATGCCCTAAATATTTCACTGTATCCGATGCGAATGTGCATTTAGAAAATTTCAGTCTAAAGCCTTCCTTCTTTATTGCTTCTAATAATTTTGTTAAATGGCTCATGTGTTCCGTAAAGGATTTTGAGAAAACCAATATATCATCTATGTAATTTACTGTAAATTCTGTAAGTTTGTGTTTTCTTATAATATTACTCAATATTCTTTGAAATATTGCTGGTGATGTTTTTAGTCCAAATGGTAAACAGGTCCACTGAAAATGGCTGTCTTGCGTTACAAAAGCTGTTTTTCTTCGGTCTTCGATTCGTAATGGTATAGACCAAAATGCGGAATTTAAATCCAGTGTAGAAAAATATTTGCAATTTCTTGTTTTTACCATCAGATCTTCAATAAGCGGAAAAGGTTGCGACTGTGGGATAATAAGTTTATTCAAATCGCGAAAGTCAATACAAAGTCTTGATCTTCTATTGTCTTCCTTTTTGTATGCCAACGTAACGGGAGCAGCAAATGGACTGTATGATTCCTCAATTAGATTTTTCTCCAATAATTTTGATACTTGACTCTCTATTTCTTTCTTATCCTCAATATTACATCTATAAGGTCTTTTACTGCAATATTTATCGACCATTAAATCAATTCTGGCTTCATAATCCCTGACTGTTCCAATATCATATTTGTCTTTTGCGAAGATGGATTTGTATTTTTCAATTAGTTCATTTATTTCTACTTCTTGTTTATATTCAAGCTGGTTTATTGTAATTTTATATTTTGTTTCATCAACGTCTTCGTTAAAGTTTACTGTAAACTTGTCACAGCTTATTGTTTTATCTTTCCCTCCATCCATTTCTGCATTTCTATTTATTTCTTGTGTTTTTTGTGTAATTTCTAGCTTTTCATTTTGGATCAATTTAAACTGTTTTATCATATCCAATCCAATTAAAAAGTCGTAATCAAAATTGTTCTTGTTAATTACAAACACATTCACTTCTTCTTCTATTTCATAGATTTTTATTTTCAATTTTACTATTCCATTTGTTTTTTTCACACCATTAATCGTATTTAACTTCACAGTCTGTGCATTATTTATTTCTTCATCTCTTAACTTCAGCAATTTTGAATTAATTAATGAGATATTTGAACCGGAATCATATATTCCGTATGCATCAAACGTGTTATTTAATGTTAATTTGACTTTAATTAATGGTGGCACTACTAGTTTTTTTGATCCATATTATTTAATTCTGTTTCTACTTCTGAATTGTTAACAAAATTGATAACATTTTCTTTTTCTTGAATGCCTTCATACGTTTTAAACCAGCATGAGTCTTCTGGGTGATATCTATTTCCTTTATTTAGTTTTCTACAAATCTTGCATGGTTCTTTAACCTCTTTTGTTTTCACTGCAGAATTTGTTATTTTCCTTTTATCAAAACTTTTTTTGTTAACTAAATGTTCCAAGCTTTTCACTTCATTAAAAAGATCTTTAGTCTCATTTATTTTCTTTCTATCAATTCTGTCTGTTATGAAACTAGGTAGACCTACTGCAATCAGATCAATTAGAGTGCTTTTGTTTATTGTACTGTCCATTTCTAACAATATTTTCTCTTTTCTTATTGCATATTCTAATAGTGATCCTGTTTTGTATTTAAATTCTATTGCATATCTTATTGGTGTCCAACCTTTATTCTCATAAGTATCACAAAAATCTTCCTTCCATTGTTTCCATTCTGAACTAAGTGTAAGTCTTATTAGCATAGAACTGTACCAATTCAAACATGATTTATCCAAAAACAGTCTAAATATCTCAATTTTTTTTTCATCCTCAACTATTTCGAATCGAGCACATTCTTTTTCAAAAATGGCCATCCATTGAGTTACATTTGTGTTTTCACCGGTGAATTTTTCAATTACAAATTTGTCTGAGATTTTTTTTAAATTAGTCTGCTTCGGTAATTGTGGATTCATATTTGCAATTCTTTCTAGGATTCTTGACAGTGATTCTTCAGATATACCCTCATTTATAATAGGTTGTGTGACTCCAGTTGTGCTTACAACTTCTTCCAGGAAATAATTCTTGAATTGGATATTTTCATCATCATCCATGTAAGTCTTTCTTAGTTCCTCTGATAAAGTTATCCATAAACACCTTTTATCGTGTCTTTTTTTTAATGTATTTTTTAATATTTTATAAGTCTCAGTTTCCATCAATTTTCCATGGTATTTTATTGGCTGCAGTTCTTGTGGTATAAGATAGATTTTACCTTCTTTTGTGGTTATTGAGGTTACTGCCAGCACATTGGTTTTTTGATCATCGAAACTTTTAATTGTAAACTCAAATTTTAGTTTATTCATTTTTGCAAGATATCCTTTGCAAAGAATGTTGTTTTATAAGATATCTTAAGGTCCGACGTCCGTAAAATAACTAAATTGCGTTTCTGTAATAAAGATATTTTATTGTTAACAAAAAGTTGTTTTCATAAAGTAGGTAAGAACTTACTGCTTTACAAAATATTAATTTACCTGTAATAAAGAAACAACATTCAAAGCTATTATATTCACGAATATCGTCTCCTTTACATCCTTGTGGTATTTTCTATTTCATAGATTTTTCATAACCTCACAATCAGAATGACATGCACCACATTGTCATCGTCGCACGTCAGTTCTCACTCGGTCACTCAAATTAGAGAAATGATAGGTATGTGTCATTTCCTTACATACCGTTATAGATTATATTGAGGACAAAAAAGCTTGGGATTGACATGCTCCAATTTTGTATACTGAATGTTGTTTTTTCTTTGTTTTGCTCTTTGACATTTGATTATTATTATTTACACTTTGACATTTGATTATTATAATATACACTTTGACATGAATATTTACTTTGAGAAGTATGATATTATTTTTGCTTTAATTATTGTGAATGTGAGGACTATGTGGTATTTTTGTTTTCGTGTTTCGTCTCTTTCTCAGTTCGTTTTTAATGTTAATCTGGCAGTTTGAGTACTTTATGCGGCCTACCCAAATGTCCTTTCTTTGGTATTGTTCGTCAAATCGTTGAGCTCCTCAAGTTCTGAGTTGAGCCGTATGATTACTGATACATGCGTGCACTGAATGGACAGGTCCACTCAACCTGTGTGGTTCTTTCCTCAAAAGACCATTTCAGACACCAATCCACATGGTCTTCACATGATCTGACCAAGATTATGTCTGGACTTTAAAAGAGACTGTGACCTCTGAGTTTGTTTCGGCCTTTCTTCTCAGAGTAGTCAGATAGGAAACGCCGACCTCATCTAGTTTAAAAAATATGATTGACGTGTAAAAGTGTTTGTACAAACCTACTTACAGAAATAAAATCATTTATCATTTATATTGTAGTGAACAATCCGCTTCGGACCGGATTGTTCCGGGCGTAGTCCGACATAAGCTCTTAAAAAACCGGCTAAAACCGAATTTATTCGATCAGATAGTAACCGCGTTACAAAAACTCGATAAATACATTGCAAGTCAGTCCCCGCCAAAAGGTTGAAAGGTACGGTACCTGGTTAGATGCCAAAAGACGTGCATGTTTCTGGCTTCAGGGTCTACGTACTGGAGACACACGTCGCATGCTGTAGTGTTGTGTTTCTGTAAAAAGAGGAGTCACAAATTGAGAACAAAACTCATTTATTCAAACTAAAATTGCATGAGACAGTCCCCTAACGCCCGCCCTTCACCACTTCCTAGTGCTTTAGCTGGGAAGAAGAAGTGGCGCAACAAACTGTACAGCAGCACAGCTGTCTGTTAAGTTAGATGAAATTGTTTCTATACAATAATTGTTTTTTGTTCTTATGTTTTTACTAGGTTTTGTCAGTGGCTTCATCCACATGGAGGTCGGAAATCATCCCACTGGAACTACCAGGACAAAAAGTATACAATGTGTTAATCCTGGTTATAAACTAAATATGTGCCAAATTTCATCTACAGATAGCGCGCGAGTTGAATGCAGAGCTTAGGAATGCGGTAGTGCTGTGACCTAATTATGACCACAATGAGTAATGAATGTCGATAAATTTAAACAATGTTATAAGTTTAATTTTATTTTTTACACTAGGTTAACATGATGAAAAAAAAAAAAACAATATCATAATTATCACACGTTTTTAATAATCATTTCACAAAACGGAATATTATTTTTTTATCAGATTCAGAAATGGCAGATATGGTTGAATCGGTGTCACTATCCTCGCCGTCGCTGACCTCAATGACGAATCGATCTATGGTATCTTCAATTAATCCATCTCTTTGCCAATAATTTTCTTCTTAAATTATGACGTGATCATCGAAGCCACGATACGATAGTTGACAAGGATGGCACAGCACTACACTGCAGGCGCGTGAGGTGGGGCGTGCGGATAGCGGGGGAGATGTTCCCGCTCTTTACCTCAGACCCCGACTGCATTCAACTCGCGCGCTATCTGTAAATCCGTTCTGCCCGTTTTGCGTGACAAATATCCAAACATACAAACTTTCAGGGCTGAAACTGCGTCATGCGGGCGATGTGCGTGGACACGCTAGGTGGGATCGTAATGATGCCAGTCACGGGGACATTTTATTTACGACTAGCTGCTGCCCGCGGCTTCGCGAGATCCGCGTGGATGTCGGAAATTATCCCACGGGAACGTGCTACCGCGACTTAAAGTAGCCTACCCCGCGACGGACGCCCGCGCTTGGGACCGCGACGGGGCACATTTGTATGAAACCGCGCGGGCGTCCGCTTAACGCAGTTTCAGGCCTCAGAAATCTTAAAGCTGTAGTCTTATGCCACCTAAACAATACGTTCTACTTCCAGGGGTGCGGGTTGTTCGAAAGAGATACCGCAGCCCCTGGCACACAGGCTACTGAGGGAACACGGGTGGGTTTTAGTCAGTAAAAGTCTGACACGCCCTGCTGAGAAGTTATTTGATGGTTTCTCACGCTCAAAAAAAAAAAAGAACTACACTCTATCAATAATAAGCGATCACAGGCTTTAAGGGGTATCTAGTCGCGGGCTCGAACTCACTGATGGGCCTGGCTAAAAAGCACGCTGTCTCACCAGGCTTAGTGTCTGACAAAGGTAGTATCAGTGATGAGCAGTTAGACGCTAGTCCACATGCACAACGCTATTGAGTGAGATGCAGGATCATTTATGGTAAAACGGGCGCGTAAAAAATTAAGAAAAGTCCTTTGGAAGATCGGGTTTTATGAAATAACCACTGCATAAATCATTAACCAATTAATCTCAAACGATCAATTACCAATTACTTAAACACGCCCAAAGTTAGGTTAAATTAGCAAGAAAAACTAATCTTTGTTGGCTCATAACTTTCTAATGAGTTTTTATTTTAGTATTCTGTTTCCGCACAGACAATATTAATAATGAGACAAAACCATACCATGTTTAAGTTTTGATATACATTATCGGACAGTGGAGCAATATACTCTCGAAGTTTGTATGGAAAAATGTCGACAAGATCCACCTTAAGGCAAAGTGGCATACGACCACGGCTGAGATAATTTCATAATTTTCAGAGCGTGATTTTTCACTGTTCGGGTTTACAGTTACTTACTTTTATTACACCCTATAATTGTGTTTTGGCCACTCACCCCAGAAGTGTGTTTCCTTTTAACATGGTCTTCTAAATTCTCCTGGAACTGGAACCCAACGAGGCAGGACTCACAGCGATGTGACGTGCGCAGGTAAGACCGAGAGGTAGCTATCTTTTCTCTCTCTTCCATCAGTTGTTCTCTAGTCAAAGTCAGCTGTTTTATATTTGATCCTAGCAACGGCCTTTTACCTAGGGCTAAAAATGTAATTAAAAATATCATTTTATAATGATATTTTTAAAACTAGATGAGGTCGTCGTTTCCTATCTGACTACTCTGAGAAGGAAGGCCGAAACAAACTCAGAGGTCACAGTCTCTTTTAAAGTCCAGACAAAATCTTGGTCAGATCATTTGCAGACCAAGTGGATTGGTGTCTGAAATGGTCTTTTAAGGAAAGAACCACACAGATTGAGTGGACCTGTCCATTGGGCTGAAATGTTAGACCACATTCGTAAGAACGTAAAAATATAGAGGTGGGATTCTATCGCGTATTTCCTCAGAATCGGGCTCATCATCTGCCTAGCCTTTTCATCGGCTTTTGATTGGCTTCCAGTCTAACCGGATGCAGCTGAATACCAGTATTTTACATGGAGCAACTGCAGTTACTGAGTAACACGATACCCCTTGGTAAGACGTGTTGTCAGACTTTCGGGCTTCTGACGTCCCGTGACGACTGTCAAAGATCCGCGAATGACAACCGGGACCAACGGCATAACGTGCTCTCCGCGGCAAGGAGGAGTCTTGGCACCCATCCACGGACCAACCGCGGCAAGGGTAGCTTAACCTGATCGATCGACCCGTGCAATTGTTGCTGTTATCATTTAGCAACAAGCCCCTCAGAATTGGGCTATCAAATGCAAAGATATTTTTTTTAAATCCGACTGGTAATACGGCGTTCAAACTAAAAAACTCTTCTTTAGCTTTATTATTAGCATTTATATAATCAGCCTACAAAGTTCCCACTGCTGGGACAGGCCTCCTCTGTGAGTCAAAATCAAAGTCAAACCATTTATTTCAATTTGGCACTCATAAGGCACTTTTGAATGTCAATGTGAGAGAGAGTGGACCATAATCTACCACGCGGGCCCAGTGCGGGTTGGTAGATGTCACATGTCTTCGAATTATTGGTTCTAGGACATGCCGTTTTCCATCATCGTTTTGAGAGCAGTGGTGATAAAATAATTTACAAAAAGTAAATGATCAGGTTCGAACATTAACTTTTTGTAAATTAAAACCTGCTTGGGTTCTAACCTAGAACAACTCGGTGAGTTGCGGTTATTGCTACCACTAGGGGTGGGTAACTCCGGAGGTACTGACCCGAATGCGGAAACGTGAACCTTATTTATTCCTCACAATCCTTACCGGCACCGCGGTGCCAGATCATTCCGAGAGCGCCTCCGACCCGCGGAGTGCGCATTCACTTTCGTTCACTCGCTAACACAAAACGCGTCGTAGACACGACACGGACGCATAGTGACAGTCGATAAGCGGCCGTGGCATTATGAAATTAGAGTTAAAAATCGTTTGGGTTCTTCCACACGCTCTTATTTCTATTGAGTATGAGTCAAATATGGATTGACGGAGTTAAAATGGATTGACTGAGTTAAATACAATAGGGTATTGACGCTGTCCGCAATTTAAATCGTTTATTTCTACTTCACCATGCATAAAATGACGTAACATTCAAAATTCCATGTCTATTCAAAATTCCATGTCCATTCAAAATGTGCCAGATGATCAAGAGAGCGGAACCAAAATGAGCGAATTATGGCTGGTGCCAAATGAATAACTAAGGTGAACCGGTACCGGACCCGGAGAGTCAATTCACTTTCCAGAATAAAGATTACCCACCTCTAGCGTCCACAGTTCGCTATGATTAGTACAGATACCAACATTTAAAAAAGGCCTTAGGAATCACATATTAGACACATAAGTTTAGATTTTTCAATTTTATTAGATTTTATTTTTTGTAACACACACATAAGATTAGCTTGTACTGTTTTGTGTTTTGAATTTTAACTAGATTTAAGCACATATTTTCCAATGAAACTGTGATGTTCAGTTTCTTGAATTGCTTGAACGTCGTAATATCAACTACAACCTATTGTTAATTTAGTTAAGTTTCTCTATAAGTGAACTGTAATTTGTTCTTTGAGAAATAAAATGTCTTTAAACCGAGATATAGTCTGAAATTGCCAACAAGAAGAGGCCACTGCCCAACAGTGGGACTGTTATAGGTGGGCTGGTATTATTAAAGTAAAGCACTTACTATAAGGTGCCAATGTTTCATCAATTTGCATATTATTACTTCCATCAACATCTATAGATTCCTTCTCCGTAACTGGTTGATTCAATTCTTTGTTACCAACATTTTCTACCACAACCCTTTTTTCAATTTTCACTGTATCAATTTCTTTATTTATCGTTTCACTTTTTTCTATAGCATTGGGATTGTCAGTAAGTACATTATTTGTAATATTTTCTGCAGCAGTAGCTATAGCGATATTATTTGCAGGAGCTGTATCAATATTAGTTTTCATTTCAGTAGGATTTGTATAATTTTGGCTCCCTAAATCAAAATTAGTACAAATATCACTTAATAAGGTATTAGAGATACTTTGCAAAGCAGTAGCCAAGTAATTAATACAATCGCTTTTTTGATTACTATTAATTATTCTCATTGCTTCTTCAATATTTTTATTTGTTTTATTTTCTGAACTATTTGGTGGGGGACTCATTTCTGTATTGTCCATATTTGTTCTTTTTATTATGGCATCTGTGTTTTTTTTAGCGTCTTCTAGTATTTTTTGTGGATTATCTATGTTATTAGTTTGTGAAATGTCAACTGTAAATGCTTGATGTATTTTTAAACGATGTCTTTGATTACTGCATTTCGGGATGGTTTCCTGAAAATATAATATAGGCATAATATTCTAGTTAACTTTACTAGCTTCAGTAAATTTTAAGGCACGCTTACTGTATTCAGCACGTGTATTTTGGTTTAGCATTTCCTGTCACTGTCACACATCTGTCAAACGATAAGTGCAAGTTAAAGACGGAAATATGTCTAAGCCAAAGCACATTAAAGTAACGTAAGTTAATTAATCTCCGCTTGAGAGTGAGATCTATAGAGCGAACTTGTACTTTTTTCAAGCTAAGTAGCGTAGTGTTTCACAGGAAAATTAACCGTATTCGTATTCAAGCAATGTTCAAATTCGTCTACAACACATGATCATCGTCACTTAAAGGAGTTTTCATATTACTCCCATTCAAATAAAGTTTATTTTCGTATGAAAATATTGATCATAAGAGCTTTTAGGAATATATCATAGGAGCTTTTAGGAATATGCATATTAACGTCATACAAATAAGGTTTACTTTCGTATGAAACGCTTACTAAACATAGCTTAACCAGTGTACTCGGCTTACAGTTACTGGTGCATAACTTACTGTGGTACGATCTAATAACAGCTTGAAGCTCTCCTCTACTTGCAGCTTGAATAGCTTAATTTTCTTCAGTTTTTCATGACAGTCATAGCATATTACTTGATTTTGTGCCTTTATCTGTAACGGGAATAACATTTCATTTTTGTAATAAACTGAAATAAGTTCTTAATATCGTAGCATTAATATTATAAATGTGATAGTTTGTATGTTTCGATTTTTGAATATTTGTTACTGAATCACGCAAAAGCGGGTGGACGGAATAAGATGAAATTTGCCACACAGTATTTTTTTTTTCTATTCTCTTTCTTATATTCTTGCTTAAATAGGTACCTTTGTTATGTATTAGTCTTGGAGCAACCTATCCTCTCACTAGGAGTCGGCTGTTGGTAGCTGCGCCACAGTTTTATCTTTTGCAGCTATCATCGTTTAACATCGTTTGTCTTTGTTGTGTGTTTTTTGTTCCAAAAAAACTATTATTATAGATAGTTTATAAACTGAATTATCCTATGAATATCCCTGAAAGTATCCTATGTGTTAACATAACATACTTTGGTGATACGGTCCCATCCGTGTTTTGCCGGACCTAAAGAGTAGCATCATCCCATTTCTTCCCGTGGGTGTTGTAGGAGGCAACTAAGGGACTTACTAGAGAATGGGCAGCAGCGTTCTCTATGCATTTTACCAACATACTGCGCTCGCCAACCTGCCTGTCAAGCGTGACGATTATGGCAAACCACCTCCTTTTGGGGGAGGCTTATGTCCAGCAGGGTGTCCTGAAATGATGACGGCCCCGTGGGATAACTTTCGACCTCCAAGCGGGCGAAGCCGGTGGCAAAACCTAGTAACATTAATAAAGCAAGAATACATACCTGAAGCGGCATCATGCTGTTCAGAAAATCACCATGTGAACATGTCAACAAGTTAACCATTTGAACTCCTTTTTCAAGACAGCAAATACAGAATAATGTTGAAATCTGTGCTGTCTCGGTATCTTCATTTAGACCGCAGACTTCAGTCTCCATCGGTGACAGTAAATGAGACATTTTAGACTGTTCCAGTGAAGCTACTGACTGATTGTTATGCTGGAAGGAAATTGAAATCTTGTTAACAAAAATGCCGTCTCCGTTATATCTTCAGTTAGACTACACTCTTCAGTCTCCATCGGTGATACTAAATTAGACATTTTAGACTGGTCCAGTGACACCACTGATTGACTTTGCGGTTGGAAGGAAATTGAAATATAATTAACAAAACTGGGGCAGTCTTGAGGACGGTACTTTGGACCATATATTTTTCTCCTGCTCCTTGAACACCAAATGCTTCGACCTCTAATGCGAAATTTCCAAATGTAACATCCCTCTCCTGCCAAACTTCCATAAGCTCCTATGGAACTCCTCTCCCAAAAGTATATGATTTTTTCAAACTTTTTTTAATGATAATGATTAATAAATCGTAATTGGCGCGTAACTATTACGTAAATAATATGAATGTAATGTATGTGAATTATTAACTATCTTTCGCCCGTGGCTCTGCTCGCTTATCGCGTAATAAAGTAGGCTATGGCCTTCTCCATTTTCCAGGCTATATCTCTGCCAAATTTCATGATGATCGGTTCAGTCGTTTACGCGTGAAAGCGTAACAGACAGACGGACAGTTCAACTCTTTATTGTACAGTGGCTTTTGTAGAAGATACATCACAACGTTGCCTTTTCCGCGTTGTATAATTACCTATCTAAACTGAAGCTGGAATCAGCTGGATGTTAATTTTGGGCTTTTATAATGGGATTTTGGGATTAATAATGGGCGCATTCCGTATTAGACAAATAGTGATAATATCGCGAAGCCAACCAAAATAAAAATCCGTACTAATGATCTGATGGCTCTTAAATTTTTTGACTATTCAATTTGGTCGGGTTCGCGATATTATCACTTTTGTTGCATTTCGGAACACGGCAAATGTTGAAGATGAAAGAGTGTAGGTGTACTATGGTGGTAGATTATCAAACGCTGGAGATCCAGTGCCGAACACAGTTTCACAGTCTTAGCAGTCAAAGTAATAGGATACGATATACCTCTAATTAAATAGTATTTTAAGCTATACGAATACTGAAGATTGATCAACCACGACCACTGCTTTTTTTGCTTTGCTACTTTTTTGTTTACTATTGACTTGACAATGACATCAATCAATGAGGGCGCATTCCGTATTAGACAAATAGCGCTGTGAGCGATCACATGGATATTTTGCGTTCCGAGTTAGATATTACGATTCTGACAGTTAAAAACCGTCATTTTTGTCATCAATACGGAACGCTCGTGATGGCGATAAAAGTGCTCACTCAACGTTAAAACATATTTTCACGATATTAAACTTGTATACACCACACATTTCTTCTTCTTAGATAGAAGCACTATTTCAAATAAATCAAAGTTAGTTAAAGATACGATGCGAATCAAAACAAAACAGCCCAACTGTCATTTCTGACAGCGCTCACGGTGATATTAGTAAATTGCATGGTCGGCGTTATCGCAAGATGGCGAATGTAATGACGTCATCTATGACGTTTTGCGAGATATCGTTATCGTGCTCACGCCAATTCGGAACGGGTGTGAGCGCGCTCAAATCGACATTATCGAATCTCGGAACGTAGGGTGAGAATCACAGAACACTAGGGCGCATTCCGTATTAGAAAAATAGCGCTGTGAGCGCTCACTTCGATATTTTGTGTTCCGAGTTAGATATCACGATTCTGACAGCTAAAAATGTCTACAACACGGAACGCTCGTGATCGCGATAAAAATGTTCACTCAGCGTTAAAACACATATTCACCATATTAAACTTGTATACACCACACATTTCTTCTTCTTAGGTAGAAACACTACTTCAAATAAATCTATTCGGAACGGGTGTGAGGGCGCTCAAATCGATATTATTGCATCTCGGAACGTGGGGTATTACTAACGTGACCATTTATTTTTTGACTCAAAACGGGACATTGGTTTATTTAGGTTAAATTACAGGTAGTCAATAAAAAAAAAACACTTTTTTAAAGTTCTGTACCTACGATACTTTTCGCAACTGATATCTGATGGAGTAGGTATTTATTTGCTTGATAAACGAATATTTTGCTTGTAAGTTAACATTGAACGGACACTTGTGTTTCGGCATCTTAACTTATGGTTCCAAAACAAAAGAAGTTTAATTATTTAACAGGTACCTACACGAACATCAAACAACAACGAAATATATATCGAACAGTGGGCGAACGAAAAATCTGTCAAACAATAGGGTTTTTCTAATTTAATAAAACTATCTTAACCTCTTGGAACGAGATATTTAACAGAAAAATAAAAATAAATTGATTTATATACATTTTCTCAATTAAAAACGATTATGATCAAATGTATTTTTCGTTGTTTTGAATTTACTGCCAAAACGCTCCTTCCGCTGACTTTTTTAATCACGTGACCAGGGGCCTTAGTCTGCTATTTTTATAAATTCGTCATTCCAACACGATCCCATCGTCATTTTGCTAAAAGTTCGTAATCTGCTAAATTCATAATGGTCAATTAGTGATCGGTAAATTGTCTCTTAACACAATTGTTTTATAATGGCATTGTCGTACTGTCATTATTATAAAACCCTTTAGTAGAAATGATTTTCGAAAAACTACTACAAAATTTGAACATTTATTAAGGCCAAATTTCATTTATATATAATTTAACATATTATTTATTAGTGTTTTAAGCAATCTGAAGTAGTAGGAAGTTCGTAAACAGCAAAAAAAATTACAACTCAATAATATTTTATCTGTTTAGCTGTCAAAGTCAAATGTGATATTACTGCTTATTTTATATTTTACAGATATTTATTTACATTTGAGTGTTTTAATTAGATTTTTGTTTAAAACAAAAGAGTTTGTGTGGAACTGTCAAAATTTTAGCAGATTACCGCGCAAGTCAGTCATTCTTTTGGCATTATGTACGAGATTACCAATAAATGCCATTTCTTTCAATGGAGTGTCAGTGGCTGACCATTAGAAAGTCATAATTATCGCCATCATATTAGTAGATTACCAAACTTGTCAAAATCAACAATTATGAAATCAATGATAGACCATTCTGACACTATTGTAATAGCAGACTTGAGCCCCAGACGTGACGTCAAATTTCAGATTTGGGTAAACGGCACTGGTAAAAATAATTTATGTGGCGCAGTTTTAGAAGTATTTGTGCACAGAGGCACCGCGCACCAGTAATACCATTGTCTATCCATTAACAAGCTTGTTAATTATAAACTCGACATTCCCTCGTTTTACAACTACTTTAGTTTACACAAAGTTGACGTCACATGTGTTTTTTTTGGGTGGGAAATCGTCAAATAACTTCTCCCGCTCTGGGTGGAGCAAGAGGGCGTGTCAGACTTTTACTGACTAAAACCCACCCGTGTTCCCTCAGTAGCCTGTGTGCCAGGGGCGGCGGTATCTCTTTCGAACAACCCGACAAGTGATAAAAAAAGTCATCTTAAGGAGCGTTTTGGCGGTAAATTCAACGAAAATATGTTTGATAAAAACAACGAAAATATGTTTGATTTAAATCGTTTGCAATTGAGAAAATGGATAAAAATCAATTTATTTTTCTTTTACATATTTCGTCCCAATCTTCAAATCAAAATACTTTTATAAAATTGGAAAATACCCTATTATTCAACAAAGCGCGAGCGATGACGTCTTGGCCACTCTCGGCTTCCTCGGCTATCGTCGTGTCGGCCGACGACGCGGTCTCGCTCTTGCACACCGCTCACGTCCGGCCGGCTCGACTACTCAAATTTTCGCGCGGTTTCAGAAAACGGGACAATTTTGCGTCCCAGAGTTCATTTCGGGGACACCGGGACTCGTTATTATAAAAAGGGACAGTCCCGTTCAAAACGGGACGTCTGGTCACGTTAGGTATTACTCCTAGCGGAAAAGATGGTCATCTTCATACAATAATGTATGTATAAAAGTATGACTACTAGCGCCGCCAGTGGGACCCTTTGGCAACTTAGACATAGCGCGAAGTTTGAAAGTGTTCTTTGGTGATTAAATTTCATTATGTTTATCAGGAAGAGCTTGTTCTATAACAAATTACTCATTCATATTATTAGCGAGTTTTTGATAATGATAGGAATCAGTGAAATGAAATGTGAATACTGCCTAAGGCATTAAGTCCGCCTTTGTACAGTCGCCAGCAGGTCAAGCTATCCCAAACTGTAAAATTTTCCCAACTGAACATAAACCTTATTCCTTTGTAATAAAGTTGAAAAACTATCAAAGAAATTTGACAGATTGGGGTAGCTTGATGTGCTGGCCTCTGTACCTTTTTGTGTGCGAGAAGTTTAATTACATAAATAAATAATACTAAAACAAACAAAATGTAATAATAAGTGCTCCCTATAAAGAACATAAAAGTTTCTTCCTCATTAAAAGAAAGTGAAAAAAAATGTTTTCTTACGGTTTATCTTACGTTACTGTTGATATTAGTAGCAACATTAAATGCCCAAGTGCCAACTACATGTCTTAAATTTTCCGGGCTGCAACTGAGAAATTTCAGATAGGAAGACCCAAAAACGCTTTGCCCAACCTGGGAATCGAACCCAAGACCTCATGCTCAGCAGTAGCTCTAGCGAACAACAAATCATTCACAACATACCTATATAGGATGACTGGTAATTAGTGACCGACATTTAAACACATGATTGTACTCATCATTATGAACAACTTTTACTATGGGACCAAACCTGAAATCGCGAAAAAAAAATCAGCTGTTCCCTACATTTATGTTCGCATAAGTCGTCAAATTCGGTCACTAATTACCAGTCACCCTATATCATATATATTTAATAAAACTTACATCAGATGAGTCGATTGAATCAACTGCTCTTGAAGTTCCAGGTTGTTGACTGGTTCCAGTGTCAGCAATCGAAATCTCAACTTGAGAGCTGTGTGTTGATGTGGGTTCAGCCGGAATGGAATATCTGTGCAGCTTTTTCCTTTGCAAATGGTCTTGAACAAATGCACTTTCGGGAAAATGGTTAGAACATAGCATTTTATGGCTAACATAGAGGCTTCTCTGAAATTCTACAGAATTCCAGTTCTCTTCTGGGTAACAAAACTTTGCCCATGCTACCAACCTGAAAACGTGATTTTAGGATTGATTTTTTTAAAATCATCAACAGAATTATACTACCAATTGAAGTTAATACTAAACTTTGGATTCTAATAGACATACCGCTGTACGTTGGAAGGTCCTGGTTTCGGAAAACGATGTAAGACTAGTTCCGAATCTTGTGCTGTGGATGCATTGCATTTTGCACATTTTCGTTTACTGTCCAGCATAATTATTCACCGATTGCCTAACCAAGGAACACAAATAAAACAAAAAGAGTCACTAGGCTAAAGAGTCACTAGGCTCGTGAAACAACCAATATAGCGTAGGGTATCCCGTATTCCCGTATCCCGGAGTCTCAATGCAAAGGCGGAGGAGAATATAAAATATTCAACTCGACGCACTTTGAACTGAAAATCACACGAAATAGGTACAGGAAAAACAACAACAAAAACAAATTAACACACGCAGCAATTAACCGTTTTGAACCGTTTGAATAAAATTCTATAATTTCTATAGGTACTTTGAAAATCACACGAAAAACAGTAAAAACAAAAACAACAACAAAAACAAATTAACACACGCAGCAATCGTTTTGTTTTGAACATACAAAGTACTCTGTGTTTTGAACACTGACGTATAAATCATATGGACTTGGCATACCTACAAGAAAAACGTGGATACCTACACTTATTTGAGAAGATAAAATGGCGGCTAATAGGGCACCCCTTATCGATGTTTCTCTACAATAACATCGATAAAAGATTGTGAGAATGTTTTCATTGTGTCACGGTACAATATCAACATAACTAACTATGTAAACAAATCTTAAAAGTTATTTTTGACCCACTTCCCGGTTTTTGAAAAAGCTTAAATTTTGCGTACATGTTTAGTTTGGATGACATTGCTGCCGATTCTCTTGTTCAATTACTAATCTAAAATTAGAGTATCGCTATCTATCACTTTTTTTTACTAAAAGGCAGTGCGAGAAAAGTACGGCTATAGCTATGAACGACTAAGTTAGAGATGTCAATCTTATGCCTACGCTTCACCGTGTTTTTAGTCGACATGTTTTTATTACGTGCACCTACCCTTAATTTGTATGGAAATATTAGTTCAATTAAATTTGACAGCACTATCCCATCTCTCCCGTGGGTGTCGTAGAAGGCGACTAAGGGACTTGCTTACTAGAAAATGGGCAGCAGCGTTTTTTATGCATTTTCCAACCATACTGCGATCGCCAACCCGCCTGCTAAGCGTGGCTATTATGGCAAAACCCCCTTTTGGGGAAGGCTTATGTCTAGCAGTGAACGTCTTTCGGCTGAAATGACGAGTGCACAACAGAATTGACACCAATGCATGGTGAGCTAACTGTTAACTGACGTCATTCTAAATCCATTATGGCGCGATGGGCTCCCTGCACGGACGTCTCAACACCTATCATTTCTAAAATGCCGATGATTTTGGGTTTAAATTAAAAGTCAACAATAATTATTTAAAATAAAGTATTTAATATTAAACAAATTAATCTCATTCATTTCTAAACCATACAATTTTGTTCAGGTAATTTCTGTGTGATATTCTTTCAGTAGATTTCTTCCCATAATATTTGTATCTCAAATTCATGTATACTTCTATTACACTTTTAATTAAAAGTGAAGAGAACAAATATTAGTTGTTTTTGTTGACATCTTTAAATTTTCTGCACAAATTGTTTCTAGCCAAATTTTCTTTTTACTTTATTAGCAGGCAGCCTGGAAAGTAAAACAAAAAACCAATTAAGAACCATATTATAGCAATATCGATAAATATAAAAATGTCATGCATGCACTACTCTATCCCTATAATAACAAGAAAATGATTTTATGAAATAGGTACAAATATTACTGTTGATAATAAAGGTAAAAGGGAAATTGTGAAGGGAAACTGTTGAAACTCTTCTACAAATACAGAATGTTATGTTTATTATCAAAATCTATAGATATTTCAGCTGAAATTAAGTACGTACTGGTGCAAAGTTATGTTCGGGTGATTTCCGCTTCTTTTAATGCCACATCCGATTATATTGCAATTGAGCATCTTGCATTTGACGATTTACACTATAGAACCGAGTTCAAACGCAATAACACAGCAAAATTACTCACAAATTCACAAATTACAACCACAGCTCAAGAGCATTTGACAGTTGACGTACCCCAACTTTGTACCAAACAGCGAGAGGATAAAATGGCGACCCGGCCGCAAATAGGTATTTAGTGACGCTAGGAATGAAGAGTTGCCATTATGGTACCTGTCAAAAACACTGATGTCCTTTTTCACTTACGCAAAATTATGAAAGTTAAAAAGAGATGACAGCATTTTTATGATTTCGGTGTCGATATGCCTCATATTTGTATAACTGTTTTTTCTATAGTCAAACATTTCAAGTCCATATGATTTATAAGTCAGTGGTTTTGAACCGTTTGCATAAAATTAGGGATACGCAAAAAGTATCGACATTCGACACCATAGGATATCGTCACTTTTGTTTCGATACCAAGTAGTACTTTTGAGGTATCGACACTTTTAGAAAGTATCGATACTTTCCTTCTCCTCATTTCTAATAGATAATCAGCTTATGAAAAAGTAAAATTGTTGATCGATAGGTACTTTAAACAATATATTTGTCACAACACTACTAAACCTAAGACATTGATTCGGGAAATTCCGATTCCGACTCAATACCAGCACTTAGTACCATTTTATTTCTTTCTTCTGGATGAGAATTGAGATGCCGTTACGTCACTGGCAAAGTTAAAGTCACTGTCACTGTCAAGTGATAATGGCGGAGATTTATGGCACTGTAGGCTTGTGGGACCTTTTTTCCAAAGAAGAGAACCGTATAACCTAATTGAGAACCAAAACAATGTAAGCAGCTTGGTATAGCATTTTGGGGGAGAGAGAAAAGCTTAGATTACAAATAAAATTATAGATAAAAAAAAAAAATCAATAAATCGGCCATTCAATTAAACAATTTCTGTGCCTAAAGAATTGCACAAAAACGTTTCAGATATGACTGATTGTCGTTTACCCTATATAGATACAAAGTGGCCAGTAAACTGGACAGTCACTTCAAGGTCGTTATCTCATAGATTTTTATTTGAATATTGATTCTTAAGAACATTTACGACCCGCGCTAGAGCACACTGGCCCGTCAACTGGCCAGCGTTCAAGTTCGTCGCGCACAATCACAGATTCCCGCCTTTTTTCAAGATGGCCTGTGTACTGGCCACCGTACACCCGCGCATGAACATTTGCTGTCATCGCGTGTATACGTTACGTGTTTTTATGTGCTAAGGTAATGAAAAGTCATGTCTTCTCGGAAAAAGTAAGTGAAACTATTATTTTATAGTATATACCTTCATTTTATGTGCAAACATAATAGAGGATAAAAAGAAAAACATGTATTTTTGGAGATTGAATACAAACCGGTCTGTTGAAAAATTTGAACCTAAAATTTGACTACCTAACTTTGAGCTATTGCTTTGAGTTTTTATTTTCGAGTAACACCTATGAACCATATCGTTTTACAACAAGTATATAAGCATTTGTTATAATATAATAATAATTTTACCAAAAACCATCTTGTTTGGCAGTTATTTATAACATATTACTATGAATATATTGGTTTATTTTTTCGCCATTTTTTGCAGGTACTTAGGAAAATCGTTCTGTAATAGTTTTGCAATGTAATTTCCTCATTGTTTTGACACACGTACACTTATCAGGAGTTGGAGTCACTAGATGAGGACCAATGGAATGAGTTCGTGGGTATAACAGATGACCTGGGGTCCTGGGGAGTTTGTTGCGCCACTTCTTCTTCCCAACTAAAGCACTAGGAAGTGGTGAAGGGCGGGCGTTTTTGGGGGACTGTCTTATGTAATTTTGACCTTCAAAAAGTGCTGACTCTCAGCCTAGTTTGAATAAATGACTTTTGATTTTGATCAGGCCACACAACCAGACGTCGGTGGTGATTCTGAATCTGATGATTGTTTCGACAATCTCATGATTACAGAAAGTAATAAATATGCCACACAGTGCCAGCAGACTCTAAATATAACTGAAGAGGAGCTATGATCTTTTATAGGAATTCTGATAACTATGAGATTTCGTAATTTACCTTCAATGCGGCATTATTGGTCGCAAGATAAAAACTTTCATGTATCTATTGTAAAAAGTTCAGTAAAAATGTTATGTGAATTAACTATATTTTTAATTGATGACTGATTGTTCTATGCAGCATAGGTATATGTTCTATTATTAAACGCTGATTAGGAAATTCATAATTGAAGTCTTTTTTTGTATCCCTTCACAAAAATGACATAGATTTTGTTAGTGTCCAGTTTACTGGCCAGTGATCTTGCAGTGATGGTTAATGACGCAGAACGTTCAATGGCCAGTTTACTGGCCACATGTTTTTTGTGATTTTCTCGAAAAATAACGATTTTCAGGTTTTTTTTCAAAAACTTGTCATTACGATTTACGGCAGAGAATTTATATATGTATCACAAAATATAAAGAATTCAAAAAATAGTTTGGGTGTGCGTTAAAGGGTTAGTGTTAGCGCAATACCGCATGGGCCTGAAGGCCAATTCTACTAATTAAAAACGTTCGCAGTGTCATCTCGGCGACAATCGAATTTCAAAAATTTGACAAAAATGTATAGGAATTTTTGACAGATTGACACTGAGATCAGACTGTGAACGTTCTTAAAATTAGTAGAATTGCCCCTCTGTTCTTTATTCAGTCGTTCTGTGTCACTACAGGGCAAAGGCCTTTCTTCTCTACTTCGACCTATCCTACTATTATTCTACTGTTGTTTATAGCATAGCTCGGAGCAAGTTTGCCATTCGTCACTTGTGCCTGTTATAGAAACGTGAACTGGCAATTTTATAAATGCTTAAAATCCTAAGAATATACCGAAAGTGTTCAACAGCACCATTCAATCATACGTCAACTCGACAAAAGCAAGCTTTCAAATTCAAAAGAATGAATGAAACGAAATGCAGTGTTGCCAATTTAGCGACTTTGTCGCTAGAAATGGCGACTTTCGTTTATGTCTTAGCGACACAAAATAAGATTTGGCGACAAAAATGTTTTAACGACTTATCTGACGACTTTTGGAGTATAGGTCAAAACAATTTTAGGGCTTGTAGTATATACATGTTTTGTTAACTCGACATCGAATTAAATAGTGCCAAGAGATAAATAAGGAAATCGCAAACGCACTTTAGTGCCAAATGCAAACTTAAAGTTGGATTCGTGTATGCTGTAGCTTCAGTTATTAAAAAAAAAAATCCATTTTCTTTTTACTCTAGCTGTAGATGTATAGTAAAAAATTGAGAGCGTTCGGAAATCATCTAGTAATCTAGTTTAAATAAACATTAGTGTTTTTTTATGTATTTAAATTCGAATTAAATACCGCCACTAGCCTCTTATGCCCCTATGTAACAAAATCCTAAGTCCGCTCCAGCAGGCTTAGCTTGACGCTTTCTATTTCTACTCTGCCGTAGAATAGAAATCGCTTGTCTACATTTCTGGGTACAACACTGTCACCTGTCTACACGTTAACGTTTTTTTATCTACTCTTCCGTCAATAAAACGCTTCTCTACGGTTCTCGTGCTAAGCCTACTGATAAAATTAATTTTAGCGACTTATGGCGACTTTTGATACTAAGTCTAGCGACTCGAATTTATAGGAGTTGGCAACACTGACGAAATGTCAAATTAGTAATTTTACGATACTCATCAACGTCGTTGTATTTATTAAATTAATATTTTTTAGTAACTTCTACGGTACATACACAAAAGCAAGTTATCCAGTTAGTGAACGCTCAATTTTCTTTACGAAATACGGTGCTCCAAACCAAGAAACATGGTTTGATAGAACTTTTGGATATTGTTGTGCACGATATGGTAACGGAGTAATTCACGTAGAGCGCAGTAAGTATTGTATTCTAATTGGTCTGAAGGTTGTCTCCTGCTTGCTAATTCTGTCAGCCTGGTGCTTGCGATGACTAATCTTTATTACATTTATGAGACCTAGATTTGCTGAAAATTTTAGTTTTTTGGGCTTTCTTAGGATCATGCTTGTTTTCAAAACATGCAAATATTTTTCAGTCAAAAGTTTGTTTACAACTTTTTGAAATTGGAATCTTCTTAGTTTATGGTGAATGCATAGAATTGACAATAGGAATAAAAGTAAGTTGGAATAATAAACAATGGGTCTTTAGCCTGCAGTGGAAAAAATAGAGAAAGATAATAAATACTAGAGCCAGGCAGAGAAAAGAAAGCCTTAGGTATTTATTTAGTTTTCTTAAGTCTCTGTTTTATTTTTCAATGCATTATGCATCTATTTTAATAGAAATAATTATATCATAATCTATGAAAACAACTTTAACATTTGTTAAAAGCATAGATTAGATTATAGATAAAAATGAAAGTAAATACACATATTTTAGCCTTAAGTATGCAAAGGACATGGATGTACTACTATTTTATTTTGTTGTTATCTGAAAATTAAAAACTTGTAGTATTTACATAGTTTTGTAACCACAAACTTTGCATTCAGTTTTTTTTTTTAATATAAAGGTAAAATTTACTGAGCAATTTTTTCTGTCCAATTCGATTAATGAATCTTTCCTGTAAATAATCATGTTGACTACTTACACATGCTGGTGTCCATAACTGAAAAATATTACAATGCTGCATCAGGTTAGATTGGAAGCCAACCCATAGTTGGGAAACTGCTATATCATATAATATATGTTAAAACAAGAAATTTTATGCAGAAGCAGTCACGTGGAGATGCTAATGTGGAATAAAATATTATGAATTTGAATATAAGGCTTGTGTGCCGCAGTATATTTGTGGTTGGGTGATCATACATAACATCAAAACACGTTAAGCCGTTGGTCCTGGCTGTTATTTGTATATCAGTGATTACCAGTGATCGGAAAAGGCTGACTATATTTGCCTAAACTTCGGAGAACAGAGACAGAAAGTGGAGCCTTCCTTACGACAATTTTTTTTTAACCCGGAATTTGGGAAGAATCTTCAGTAAGTTGAAAATAAGGTTTATGTAAGATGTGTAAAAGCTTTTTTAACTAAACCTGCAACTACCAAATTTTCAGGATTTACACGTAAAATCCCGAAATAAATAATCTAACTTTAATTCATGTATTCGAATTATATTTACGATCCAACTAACCATTGTATCAAATCATGAATTAAAGTCCCATAAAGGCCTATCTCTAATTTAAAATGTAGTTCGAATAATTATTAAATATTATTTCATAGAACCTGAAACAAATGTTCAAGTTCAAACGAACAAAATCGACTTAGCGTTTTCCCAACTATCTTGTGTTCGGCTTCCAGTGTAACCAGATGCAACTGAAAACAGTATTTTACATGAAGCGACTTGTACATACACAATTTCTTATCAGTTTTAACCGTGAGGCATTATCTAACAAATACATTAATAATGCATTAGTTTAAGACTCGAAATATCAATAACATGATAATTATAGAAAGAGAAAATGAAGGCCTTGTGTCGACCGATCAGGTTATGCTACGCTTACCGCGGTCGGTCAATGGATGGGTGACCATCTTTACATACCAAGACTCTTTAGTACCTCGGAAAGCACGTTAAGCCGTTGGTCCCGGCTGTAATTCGTGTATCTTTGGCAATTCTTACAAAAAAAAAATAATGACTGAGAGTAGCCCGAAAGTGACAACCAGTCTTACCAAAGGGTATCGTATTTCCCAGTTACTGGGTTCTGGAGGTTAAATAGGCAGTAGCTCCATGTAAAATACTGGCATTCAGCTGCATCCGGTTACTGGTCCGACCCCAATAGATTCCGGAAAAGGCTTCGCAGATTGAGAGTTACGTTACTAGAAGCACTGTGAGCAATATCTGTAGTGAAAACATCGCATAATTAATTTAATTTATGTAATAAATTATTCTAATTATATGTTTATTTACCTCTTTGCAATTAAGTATGGTACATATTCACTCACTCTGACTTTCAAAAAGAAAGTAATTATTACTTTTTTTTTAGTTTTTATGAAAACAATGTGGGTCATTCTCTTAATGAAGAAAGTATAACATTTTTAAATGCCTAATTAGCGTATCGTAATAATTCTACATTACATTACCCGCGCCTTCTTACAGTTTAATGAAATAATCACGAAAAACTACTATGAATGCGTTGTTGCCAGCCCGCGTGGGATTCTTAATTACATTATAGTATTCATATTTCTTCTGAAGCCCTAGAGAGCAGTGGTGGCCAAGTGGTAACGGCCGCGACTTACAAGTTGTAGGTCGTAGGTTCGAACCCAGACAGGCGCTTTACTTTGAGTTAATTATTTCATCACCACTACTCTCAAAACGGTGAAGGAAAACATCGTGAGGAAACCGGCATGTCTTAGAACCAAAAAATTCGAAGACATGTGACATCTACCAACCCGCACTGGGCCCGCGTGGTGGATTATGGCCCAATCCCCCTCTCACCGAGAGGAGGCCTGTGTCCCAGCAGTGGGAACATTATAGGCTGATGATGATGATTCATATTTCTTCTGAAGCCCAACCAACAATTTTAAAATACTCGTTTAGCACAAGATGTTTACGTAGTACTACGTTTAAGTCCCATGTCCCAGCGGGCACTAATTCATTTTCTGGGCTGCAAAAATTCCAGATGTAACCCCCAATAACACTTTGCCTAACCCGGGAATTGAACCCAGGACCTCTAGCTCAGTCTTAGCGCTTGCTCACAAGACCAACGTTGTGTTATGTCTTTGGCCTTGTTATGTTTAAGCAAAACAAATCCATATATCCTTTAATAACACAAAATAATGTCTTTCCAGAAAACCACACAGTACAAATATGGACATGGTACAAACTACAAACCTCAATCGAGACGGTATGAACAATGAGGTCTCTTCGACATCCAGCGAAGACACCCACGAACCAGTCAAAAGATTCACTACAAAACTATACAAAAAACACTATAGCAACGAAACGGCTATGTCTGATAATGAAATAGAATCGCGTCAACGAAACCTGGCAGCTCGGAATCATTACAAAAGTATGGGCAATTTAAATGAAGGCTACAGGGATTTCCGTACAGTACAAAACAGTATTAGCAACATAGATTTGAGTTTACACAGCGGTGATATAAAAAGATTCGAGTCTTTACAGATACCGATAGTCGGTTATGAAATCATGGAGGAGCGAGCTAGATTCACGATATACAAATTAAAAGTTGAAGATGATAATAGCGATCAATCTTGGCTAGTTTTTCGCCGATACACAGATTTCGTTAGACTCTATTCTAGAATAAAAGCCGAGCAACCGAATATAAATCTTCCGTTACCTGGTAAAAGATGGTTCAGGGACAATTTTGAGCCAGCGTTTTTGGAGGATCGGGTCCGAGGACTCCAAATCTTCGTTAACGCAATTCTGAGTAAGTTACCAAACCATCCGGTTATTCGGGAGTTCTTCTGCCTCGATGAACCTCCTCAAGTGTTCAGCTATCAACCTGAAGTTCAAGCAGTGTACGGAGCCTTAGAGGACTCGATAACAACTTTAAAAATGCAGTTAAAACAAAAAGATGCGACTATTATGCATTTACAAAAGAGGTTGGCGCAATTTGAGGCTCAAGTCAAAAGTTGCGGGAATTGTAGTTCAAAACTTTCAGTGTAAGAATTTGGGTAGATTTTTTTTGTACAAATATGAATGTTTGGTCGCACATTTTCCGTCAGATGTGCGACCTCCCAAGGCTGGGGTTAAAGGTAGGGTTAATCTGTTATAAATTCGGTTTATACACCTATTTTGAGTTAAGTTTGTCAAAGTTAGAGCGTTTTTAAATACTTGGGTACTTGAGTAGCATTTTATTCGATTTCTCGAAACCTAGTGGAAATAGCCGCAGTAAACATGCATCTTTAAAGTCTATCTAGACAGAGACAGCACTACTGCGATCTGTCGTTACAACACAGAGATACCGTACTGACCGTTTTGCGTGACAAGGATAGAAGAATAAGTCCTCAATTTTCCCACCTTTATTTATTTAATAATCTTGTTTTTTCTGTAACATCTTTAAAAGAAGTATTAATTCACGTATATTTGTCACAGGATTGTATATTCAAAAAACCAGCTTTATTCTATTCAAAACCTTCTTTCCAATCATAGACAAAGATAACAAACTGAGCGTTCCGTATTCAGTTTTGCAGTAAATATAGTCCAAAAGTATGAGAGACAAAGCGAATGCGCGGTCAGTTGTTGTCTCTTTCTAGAACTCTGGTACGCATCACTAGAAGTCAGGAGTGTATTAATCTGCGCTGCATGTACATACACTAGCACATCAAGTCATCCCAAACTGTAAAATTTTCCCAATTGAACATGAACCTTATGCTTTTGTGATAAAGTTGAAAATCTATCAAAGAAATTTGACAGATTGGGGTAGCTTGATGTGCTGGTTTCTGTAAAATTGTAAACCATAAGAGACAAGTATTGGCGACTCAATAGCTAGTGATGAATGTCAAATTTATTGTAGGTCGTCGGGACTATTGTCACGCCATCTACAATAAGCTTTGACGAACCTTCCCGATTAATGTAGTAACGAATGTAGTTCCCCATTAATATCAACCTAATGGTATTGTAAATTAAGTTGAATTTCAAATGACTGTATGGTATAAATATCTGTATTTCTTGTAGTTAATTTTGTGAAATGTGCGTCAAGTTTAACCCCAGCCAACAATTTCACAAGTGGCCTAAACATATAATTAAATGAATTTTAGTGTAAAACCAAAAAATGTATTGTTTTCTGTGTATTCTGGAACAGTTGTTGCATTTTAGCATGGCAATAGATGTCTACAAATGGAAAGAAAAAATATTTATTTATGTCGATTTTAAAGAAACTTACACGTCAATATATTACAAGATGGCGCCGGCAACTCCTGTTGCATACAGACGACAGGAAACGCTGGACACGATATTAAGCGTACCATTATTTGTTGGACAACACCACATTTACACTTCAGGGCGAAGTCGTCTGCCAGGGGTGCGGGTTTGTTCGAAAGAGATACCGCAGCCCCTGGCATACAGGCTAGGTACTGAGGGAATACGGGTGGGTTTTAGTCAGTAAAGGTCTGACACGCCCTCCTGCTCCACCCAGAGCGGGAGAAGTTATTTGATGATTTCCCACCCAAAAAAAAGGGCGAAGTCGTCTGTGAATCTCCACCTGAGCTGGTTTTCTTTACTTCAGCCTACATGAGTAATTGCTATTGCCATGCTTGAATGGGACACCTATACTTAAAACAATTTTTTTTATGTACATTACATAATATATAAATAGGTGCTAAGTGTGTCACTTTTGCATTTAAATAAGTAAGGTACAAAGATTTTGCGTTATTTTAGTAACAATGTCTACATATATATGTATATTAGTAAGGATATTAATTTAATTTTAAGTATTGTCTTTAACCCTTGAACTGCTCCTTGCCGGATTGCCGCCACGGGATCTGGAGGCAAAGGTCCTCGCGCACACATGGAAGTGGTGCGAGGAAGCAAAACGCACTGCAACGGCAAAATTTAATGTAAATGGCAAGCTAAAAAATATATAATACTCCGAGATGGTAAGATTTAGAAAATGTATAATAAATTCATAACACATATTATGTATATATATGTCCAAAAATAAATGTCCGTTCTATTCTAATCCATTGTTGCTACATATATTTGAAAAATTGTCTGCTCAACAGCGTAAATAACGCCTTGAATGTTGTTAGATTGTTAAAATGAAACGCATTGCAAATTGTTACTAAGTAAGTAGAAATTCACACGGACGTAATAACAGGGTGTTAGGGAAACGCTTCCGAAAACGAAGACTGGTGATAGGGCTAATGATAATCGATACAGTTCCATCAATAAGTCGAGTTTTTTTTGACAATTATTTTGGATTTTTTTGTACACTATGCTGTGAGAACAGTTAAATGAACCATTATTTGAGATTCATCATCATAATTTCAGCCGAAAGACGTCCACTGCTGGACATAGGCCTCCCCCAGGCTCCTCCACTTCGACCGCTCTTGTGCTTCCCACATCCAGCGGATTCCCGCGGCATTCACAAGGTCATTGGTCCACCTTACGGAAGGCCTTCCCACTCTACGTCCTCTGGTACGCGGTTACCACTCCAGAACCTTTCGGCCCCATCGGCCATCTGTTCTGCGAGCAATGTGCCCTGCCCACTGCCACTTAAGTTTGACAATTCTTCGGGCTATGTCGGTTGCCTTGGTTCTCCTGCGGATCTGTTCATTTCTTATTCGATCGCGTAGGGAAACTCCGAGCATAGCCGAGTATTTAAGATTAAATATTTAAAAACGACCTCAAGTCCAAAGGGCGACTTTAGGTTTAGGCATCCTTTGTAAAGCGCCGCCAAAATTAAATAAGTAAAAACATTACAGAAGCTTCACAGCGTTTTAAATTGATGCAAAATAACCAATTTAACGAGAAAGGTTATTGGTATCCGTTTTTATTTAGGTTGTATACAGGGTGTAACAGAAACCCTATTGCTGTCCTTAAGCACTAAAGATAAGAGCTGGTATAGAATAACTATACATAGTTTCAGCTCAAAATAAAATACTCTAAGAATTCATACCTAATTTTCAGTTTCATATGTTTCTTAAATTCAAATCATAACAAACGTGTCACCGTACTACGTACATAAGTCAATAACTTTCCACGTTACTTGCCAATGTCACGATAAATCTCTTCCGAGTGATGTGTTTATTTCAATGTGATGATTTGGTTTCTGATATCGATGTATTAAAAATTCTCATAACTTCCGAACATGTAGAGATAGGATTAAAAACCCTTCCAATATCGTTTGATATCATCCAAAGAAGCCGTGCCTTTGGTATGTATATACCCTTTCCGTTACACGTTGTATAACCTACGTTCTGGCTTTGGAAGCGTTCCCCTTACATCCTGTATAGCGTCTGGATGTTTTTGCGCACTGGATTTACGACTCTCTGTGTTACACCTAGCATTGAGAATCCAACAAATCCAACAAAGCGCGAGTGAGTCTCAGCGCAGCGTGTCGAAAAAACATAGTGTTCAATTTTCAATTATCGGCGTTAAGCAGAGCGTTGAAAATTGAGTGTGCGGAAAAATCCCATTTTATTACGTCCGCGTTCGTGGGAACAATGAATTGATGAATATTAAAAGAAATACTGAAACCAAGGAATTAAAGTAACTTTTGTAAACAATAAGTTCAATAATGATTATTAAAATATTAACATTTTGCAACAAAATGTTTCAGGACCGGTTTTCTGTGATAAATAATAAAACATTGATTTATTATAAAAAAATAGTTATAATAATTATTAAGCAATAATAGTGCCTTAATTATTGGCATGTGGACCACGTTAGAATACATACAGGATAAAATTTTAATTAGTGTGCAAGCAAACTGTAACCATGAATTCAGCATATAGTTCTAGATACCCTAGCGTAGAAAGTTTTCGTCGTTAATATAAAAAAAAAATCTGCTGTTCCATACATTTTGACCGCGTAGTTATTGCACTTTTCTATGAAACAGCAGATTTTTTTTAGATATGCTGAATGCATGGTTGCATTTTGCATATTGGTTAAGATTTGACTCTGTTTATGACGACTGTTAAAATTATTATAAACTGTGTTTTTCAAAAGATTATTATCATTTAAAAAAAAATCGTTGTTCTAGTGATCGCAAGCATGAGGTCCTGGCTTCGATTCCAGGGTCGGGCTGTGTTATTGGATTTTTCTATCTAGAATTACTCAGTAGCAGCCTTGATTAAAGCACGGTTGATGGCAAAATCCCATAATGGGCCTACCACACGCTCAAGCTTCACCACAGTTTTGCCTGCGCAAGCCGGTTTGTACACGGAACCAATGTGTCAAATCAACTAGACGTGCTCCGGAAGGCTCTGGAAAGACTCAAGGAGGACCTTATCCGCCCTGCCACCTCAAATACGGACCCGGACCCAAGTAGCCGGGAGATGGGCCTCCTACTTACCACCTCACGATTCGAGGAGGCCTTTGAGGCACTTAAATCAGGGATACAGGCCATCGCCAACAGGCCCGTAGTAGGGGGGGGGGGGGCACCACCACATACACCAATAAATATAACGCAACACCTCAAACCGATTTCGGAAAGGTTGGAGTTAGTCTCCGCAAACCTCCGCGTACTGCGCGACAAAGAACCACAAATCCAGGCGCCCCCGGCGCTGAATCTGGAAGCGGAGCTAGCAGTCGGGGAGGTCAAAAAAACCCTACAAAATATACAAAAAGGGGTGGCGGACTTGGGTAAAGCGGACAGACAACCAGTCCAACAACAGGGACTTAGAACTTTCGCCCAGGCCGCCAGTCTACCCAAACCACCCACACAACCCAACCACACCCTGATCCTCTCGTCGACGGACCCCCAGCACACCGGGGATAACGTTATCAAGAGGATCAGGACAGCCCTGGACCTCAAAACCAGCGGAGCCCGTGTCGATACAGTCCGGAAAGCGCGAAACCAGAAGGTGGTCCTGAGGTGCGCGAGTAAATCGGACTTGAACATCATCAAGGGCCAATTTCAGTCGAACGCGGGTCTCAAGGTCCAGGAGCCGAAAATACAAAATCCCCTAGTATGCATTAAAGGAGTTCTGTCCAGCTACAGCGACGGGAAGATCGTCGATCTCCTAAAAGCGCAGAACAAACACCTTCTGCAAAACGTCGCTGTAGACGGACAGACCATAAGGGTGCGGTACAGAAAGCGCGCGAGAAACCCCCATGAGTGCCACCCTGTACTGGAGCTCTCCCCGGAGCTCTGGAAAGGCTACACACAGGCGCAGAGAGTTCATGTGGGCATCAAGCGATGCTCGATTGAGGACCAGTCCCCTCTCGTCCAGTGCACAAAGTGCCTTGGATATGGCCATAACAAGTCCATATGCAAGGCCGCGAAAGAAGTCTGCAGCTATTGCAGTGGCCAGCACAGCACAAGGGACTGCCTCAAACGAGCCGACGGCAAACTGCCTACTTGCGCAAACCGCAAGATAGCAAACAGGGCGGACAGCGACCTGGCACACACAGCGTTCAGCGAAGACTGCCAGGAACGCCAAAAATGGGATGGAATAGCGAGGTCGCGCATTTCATACTGCTAAGGGCGACAACGAGAATACACACACCACCCAACCAGTCACCTCTCAAAACGCCATAAGACCGACAGGAAGATTGAAGTACATCCAAGTCAATCTCCAGCGCTCCAAGCTAGCAACAGAAGAACTACACATGGTGGCGCAGGCAAGGGGAATTTCAGTAGCACTTGTTCAAGAGCCCTACGTAGGAAGAACAGGTGTGATGAAACAGAACCCTGGCACGCATGTCATCCAGTGCAGCCTGAACCGCCAAAAACCAGTAAAAGCAGCGATCGTTGTTTTCGGAAACAACCTGGAGGTCATCCACGACCCGCAGCTTGTGTCCTCAAATCTGCTGTTTCTTACATTATTTTATGTTCGTATTCATCAAAATGTGAGGCACAGCAGATTTTTCTTTTTTTCGCTATTTCTGGTTTGGTGCCATAGTAAAAGTTGTTCATAATTATGAGTACAATGACCTCTTAAGAGGTTGTTGGTGTTTTCCCAATAACCTTTTTGAGTAAAACTTATAGTGACCTTATTGGTGAAGTTCTTCAGAAAGGTCATGTGCGTAGTACTCGCAACCAGCGTGCGAGTATGATCAGAGGCCCTAGTGTGAGTTTTATGATCTAACGCATCGAGCGCGTTCTTCGCTTCTATAGGGTATTATCCAATTATTTATTAATAACTATAATGCCTACCCCAGGCAGATCTGTAGGTAAAGTCCATGTAGATAACATTAATTTGAAAACCACAGTTCATACATAATTTACACAATATTTGTTGTAAATATAGTAAGTATTACTAATTCTGTATTGTTCAATTTTGATTAGTAACCATTTTGCATGTTTAAAATAATATGTAATTGTTTAAATTTTTCAATAAATTTTTACACTATTTTTATTTGTATTTTATTGTAGTGAAAACTTCAATAGACACGTTGAGGCATTTTTTGAGATGGGGGAAAAACAAGTGAACTCGCGACACTATTACCAACACCTCTGTATTAAGTACTAGCAGCGCCCGGTTTCACCCGCGTAGTTCCCGTTCCCGTCGGAATACGGGGATAAAATATAGCCTATGTCACCCGGGGATAGTGTAGCTTCCCAACAGTGAAATAATTTTCAAATCGGTTCAGTAGTTTCGGAGCCTATTCAATGCAAACAAAGAAATAAACAATCAAATCTTTCCTCTTTATATATTAGTATACGTATAGAAGTATAGATTTACAATTAGTTCGTATATGTTTTCACATTTTTTTCGATGTCCCTTTGGTGGGTTCGTGTTTGACCACTATGGCAATGTCCCACCGTTGACAAGAAAGCATTATAGTTCCATAGCAATGGTTTTATATCTCAAGAAACGTACAGAAGATTGTAAAGTCCAGGGGTCCAGTAAATAGCCCATTTATGAGGAAAGATATAGGTTATTTAACAACATGCTAAAACCCGCAGGATCAGAAAAAAAATACCAGAAAGAACGCTAAGCGAAAACGAAGTATTAGCGAGAGAAGGCGATGCGACGGGGCGTCGCGGGTATAAACTAGTTTTAGGAATTTAAATTGATTTTATTTAAAAAAAAGAACAATCAACACGAAAAATAGTAATTTTTAATAATTTTACAAATATATCAAATAATTCTAATTAAATTAAGCAACACGATATTCTAGACCAATGTTCACGAGCGCACGTCTGTCGGCCAAAAGAGGATGCGCGCCGGTTTGCGAGGGCTTTTATAGGGCTGGTGACTGGTAACTCCATCTAGTCTGAAGTTGCAGCTAACACGGCTTCTCCTGACTGAGCAGCGTCCTCGATGCTCTCAGTTGGTGGTCTTCGCTCTGGTTCTGAAGCTGTCTCAACAACCAAATCTTCATAACCTGAGGGGCAAACACATACATGTTAGGTACACATACATCTTATTTATGAATAATTTTATACTTGGATGGGCCAAGATGTTACTATGCGCTTTTAGGTATATCTACACGTTATTTTTCATGAAGAAGTTAACGAGCGATGCCACACAAGGCCTTATACGCTGCAAATACGACAATCTCGATGCCACACAAGGCCTTACGCGAGGTAAATGGGATACACTCTCGATGCCACACAAGGCCTTACACGAGGTAAACGGGATACACTCTCGATGCCACACAAGGCCTTACACGAGGTAAATGGTGAGCTATTTCGATGCCACACGAGGCCTTACACGAAAACAACACAATACAATGCCTTATGCCGAAGCCATCCAGGCCTTACATGTACAAACTCAATGCCACACAAGGCCTTATATGAGTTTGATCCAGATCACCCCGATTTCCACACTACATACATAAGTAGGCAAAATAGAAAGTAAGTACCTACAGCGCCATAGTAAACATCTTCCAAGCATAAACATATAGGAGGCTGAAACATTATGATAAACAAATAATAACAAGTAATCTTACATTCAAAAAAGGCTGCACATGTCTCGGGGGTCCACTCGCCTCGCCACGGTATCAAATATTCCGCAGCGGCCTGCGTAGTTTTTCCATAACAGCCCGCCAAGAGCCGCAATTCGTAACGACTATTCGGCAGAGCATTTATAATGCGATATGGACCCCTGATGCCACTGTCAAGTTTATGAGCAGTTTGAGATGATTTAATTACGAAAACCAGATCGTTCACAGCGAAGGCTCTAGGTGCCTTTCTACCTTGATTGACACGATCATCTTGGTTAGCCTGATTTTTGGCCAATAGATCTTCAGCCCTTTGTCGTCTCATTTCACGCCACGCTTCGCGATTTGGTGTGGAACCGTCCACAGTTATATCTCGAATAAGAGCATTTATAGCAGGGGTAGTCGTGTCACAACCGATAAGCAAATTCAAGGCTGAGCATTGAGTACTTTTCTGCTTATTAATGTTAAGTACCAGCTGTAGCCTCCAAAGAACATTGGACCAGGATTCGTGTCTGTAATTTACATCTATTCTAATCATGTTCAGCACTGTTCGACAATACCGTTCTACTTGGCCATTCTCTTGGTGCATTTCGGGCGTTATAAAATGTATCTGAATACCAAAATTTGCTGCCCATTTGCCAAAGTCGGCACTGTCGAACATTCTGCCCCTATCACATACGATCAATCGCGGAGTACCAAAGATCGAAACCGCGTTACAGAATGCTCGTTTAAGTTCCGCGCTTTCTTGTTTATACATTGGATACAAAAAACAATATTTAGTGAAAGCGTCGATTATAATAAGAATGTATTTGTACCCATTAGATTCGGGTAGAGGGCCAAGTGCATCCGCGTGCACTGTATCAAAAGGTATTGTGGGTTTGGTCCACGATACAATTGGCTGTAGAGGGGCGCGAGGCACCCTTTTGTGTGTTAAGCAAACTATACAATGACCTATGTATTTTTTGACGAATTGGCGCATGTTAGGAAACCAGAAATGTTTTAATATTAAATCAAGCACTTTTTCAATATTAATATGTCCATGCTCGTCATGAAATACACGTAACAGACTTAGCCTAAAACCCTTTGGAACATAGCACAGTATAATCGTGACTGCTCACCTATCGGGTTGTACTTATAGTAAAGTAAATTGTTTTTCTTTACATATCGTGAACTATCTAACTGGCCTTGGTCAAGATTTTCAAGTAAAGTAACCGTCTCGTTGTCCGCGGCCTGTGCAACTTTAGCCCAGTTCGTTGGTTTTTGGATGGCGCAAAGATTAACTGGATTACGGCTAAGATAGTCAGCATGTGACATAAACTGACCTTTTCGATACTCCAGAGTAAAATCGCTAGCGATCGTTCTCCCAAGATACTCCACTTCAGTGGTAAGGAAAGTGCATTTTCTTAAATTAATAGAAAAACCCGCCTTTGTTAAAATCTCCAGAACAGAATCGAGCAAGGACAAGCCGTCCGCTACGGAGTCGCTCATTAGCATGACGTCATCGATATACACTAAGACCTGACCTGCCTCAATGAGAGATCGCAATGTATCAGATATAATTCGCTGATAGACCACAGGAGCGTTAGCGAGACCGTAGGGCATCTTGAGATATTCAAAGTGCCCTTCGGGTGTTACAAACGCCGTTCGGTGCACAGAATCTACGCTAATTTTAATTTGATGGAAGCCTGTCACCATATCCAGCACAGTGAAATAATTACAATTCCCAAGCCTATCTATATGATCATCGATCAAAGGAAGAGGGTACCTGTCCTTTACCGTTATATTGTTTAGCGCTCGGTAATCAACAACCATTCTGTCCGATCCGTCTTTCTTTTTTACCAACAAAATCGGACTCGCATACGAAGACTCGGACTCACGGATTATACCCTTTTCCTTTAAATCACTAACAATTTCTCGAACACGTAGTTTTTCGTCATATGAAAGTTTGTATGGTCGATAATTGACAGGTTCCTCACTAGTAAGCCGAATGTGCATCTCTCCGGTATTTACGGTAGTTGTGGCTGTTCCACTGAGAAAATATTTTGAATACCTGTTTAACACGTGAAGTAATCGTACTTTCTCATCACCACACAGTTGTGTGTTGATCGAATCAAGTTGCACAGTCGGTTCACTATGTGTCAAGTTATTTACTAGCGAGCTATTCCTAATTATTCGCTGGGAATCGCTAGTTCGAATGTACGCGAGGCCTTTCCTATTAAGTACATCTGTACCGATAAGCACTGGCGCACTAAGGTAATCACGGGGCACAACATAAAGATCTACCTCTAAGGTGACGTCGCTAAATTCTATAGGCAGAGTTACGAAACAATCCGAACGCATTTCTATTCCACCTAAACCACGCAATATCTGTACACTCGGTTTTGTGCGACATGAGAAATGTTTAACGAGATCATTTGATATTAAAGAAATACTTGAACCACTATCAATTAGAACATCGGTGGGTACTCCACTAATCACGGCTGTGATGACATCTCTTTTAGTACGGTCGCACGTTATTTCACGACAAAAGTTAATATTCGATTTATTTCGCGTTTCAGAACGTTCTTTCGTAAAACAAGTATCCTCAGTGTGACCTACTTTCTTACAAAATGAACACACAACTTTAGGAACGAATTTGTTAGTAGATTCGGGGGTAGTCACGGATTTATTTGTATTAGCGTTAATGTCACCGATCTTACTACGTTTTGAACAATATTTGCTTTTATGTCCGGTTTGTTTACAATTATAGCAACGTGAACGTGCATCTGTATTTGTGGTAGGACGTTTGCGAAATCGTTCGGTGGAGGAATCAGTGGTGGATCGGCTATTGCGTGTCTGATCATTGTGAGGTACACTTACGCTTGAACGATTTGATTTCACATAAATAGATAAGAACTCCACGATCGTTTCTGGTGTTAATTTAGCATTTATGGCGGCTGCACGTATTTGTGCATCTTTTATGCCGCGCACAATGATGGCACACAATAATTCGTCGCTTAAACCGTTCACAATACGTAGTCGCAATAATGATTTTCGTGCATAGTCTGCATACGTGGAGTACTTATCGGAATCTTTACACATGACATCAAAAAGAATATTCGCGACGTCAATGCGTCGCGGACAAAGTGATTTGAGCTCTTTTTTGAAGTTTGACCAAGTACGATCGTAACTGGTCCACTCGCGCAGCCAGGAACGTGCGTCGCCCTTTAGGGATAGTCCCACACGGGCTAGGCACTCTTTTTCATCCCACTGGTTTTGCGATTGAGCTCGATCCACCTCGTCACACCACGCACTAGCGTCATGAATACTAGGATCGAAATCTGACACATAATAATGGGTGGATCTCACCGGGTTCATGGATTTTAGCGCGTCAATGAGACGCTCTGTGATGTTCGTTGAAGCGGTTGTAGATATAGCTGAGAATCTGGCGTCGCTCGGGGTACTAGCCACGCTCTCGCCACGTGGCACGCTCGTTGCGCGGGCTGGCGCTGGCTCGGCGAGGGCAGGCAACGGCGGTGGAGGCGTGGTTGCACGTGTTGCGACGCGCTGCTCCAGCGTCGTCAGGCGGTTGAGGATTGCTTCCATCGTCGCTGCTGCGGTACCTAAATTAGGCGAAGACGTGCGCTCTCGCGGTGTTGTACGTTTTCTGCTAGACATTATGATGGAACCAGAAATGACTTTGAAGCGGTTATAATAGCATTCAATCCCACTTCTGATTTTAGGAATTTAAATTGATTTTATTTAAAAAAAAGAACAATCAACACGAAAAATAGTAATTTTTAATAATTTTACAAATATATCAAATAATTATAATTAAATTAAGCAACACGATATTCTAGACCAATGTTCACGAGCGCACGTCTGTCGGCCAAAAGAGGATGCGCGCCGGTTTGCGAGGGCTTTTATAGGGCTGGTGACTGGTAACTCCATCTAGTCTGAAGTTGCAGCTAACACTAGTGTAAAATAAAACAAGATTGATGTCATGATACTAGGTATATTGTTCTAATTTTCTATCATTTCACTCGAAGTTTGTACTACAAAAAGCACAAACGAGTAACGTACGGCCAAATATCTAATCGGCTTGAAATTATACCTGTCAATGAAATAGCATATCCGCGTCACGAGCATTGAGGTATTATGTACTAACGTACAGTATATATTACCTCAATGGTCACGAGTTGCCACTCAAAGATTACAACTCAAGAATTAACAGTATAAGACATTTTTAAGCGACTGCAAAAAGGAGGTTCTATTTTATTAGTCTGTTTTCTTTTCTGTATAAATGTTCCGCGATATCTCCAGCAATAAAATTGTGGATCTATTTAGAAAATTCGTTCTAATGGTAAGGATTTTGTTATTATTTTTAACCAACTTAAAAAAAAGAAGCAAATTCAAATTGATTTTATATTGCGTAATAAGCCAGCTCTTTAGGAGAAGCACGTTTATTTTGTATTTTATCAAGTCCATAATATACTTGTCAGTTCCACAAAATATTGCTCGCCACCTGACAAAGTGACAAACTACTATCTGAAAACGACACAAACTATCAGACTACATTACAAACTGTCTGACAACGTCACAAACTATCTGACAACATCACAAACTGTCTGACAACGTCACCAACAGTAAATCACTCACTGCTGCCACTGCTGTCTTCGCTTACTCTTCATATGTATATACTTGACATGTGACAACATGGAAGTTCGTTGAGTGAACTTAGCGGCACAGTATTCGCACTCGTACGGCCGCTCGCCCGAGTGCGTCCGCATGTGGTTAAGAAGAGTACGGTTTGCCTGGAAAAGAAAGATTTCAGTTCAAGCACGTTTGACAATTTTAATCTACACTAATAATAAAAGACAAAATATTAGATTTTTTGTATGTTTGTTTTTTACGCTTTCACGTTAAAATGTTCCACGTGTGTTTCACGTTTCAATCATCATCTTCATTCTCTTGCCTTAATTACAATTTATTTGTGGTCGGCGCAACATGCCTTTTTCTTTCACACTTCTCTATTAGTCGTCATCTCCGTAGTCACACCCTTTCTAAACATATAATCATTCACACAGTTCATCCATTGGTCTTCTCCTTCTCTTATAGCCATCGACATTCATACTCAAAACTTTCTCACGACATTTTAGTGAAAGTGGGTGAAATTTAACTATTTCAGGTTGCAGGTGAAGACAAAATAAAGCAATATGTTTTTATGTTAGCCACTGACATTATATCTAAAAACGTCTTTATTTTTGTTACACTTTAAGGTTCAAGGTAGCTCGCTAAATTCAAATTATCAGATAAGTGCCAGGTTGTATGTTGATTAAAATATGATTCGCGATAGTTCATAATATGTTGTCAGTTACCTGAATTTAGTACCGGTATCCATATACTGAACCAGAACCTGTAGTTTTTGTACCGATTCCAAGTCATGACATAAATACAAATAATAATACTTACAGCGAATCCTCTTCCACAAATATTACAAAGTTTATTCTTGTCCTTCTTGACTCCTTCGTGATTGAATCGCATGTGGTCTACGTACCGCGTTCTGTTCAGAAAATGCTGAAATATAATGACAGACCAAAGTGAAAAAAAATCGTTTTTTCGGCTCCAAATTGGGAGTTTAAAATATATTTCCTAAATACAGATAACTTAGTGATCTAGCAGAATCACGCTAATACGGCTGAATGGATATGGATAAAATTTGGCACACAGATAGTTTATAATCTGGATTAATACACCGGATACTTTTAATCCAGGAAGTACGATCCCGTGGAATAATTTTCGACCTTTAGCTTTATCCCAACTAGTTTTGGGGACGGCTTCCAGTCTAACCGGATGCAGCTGAATACCAGTATTTTACATGGAGCGACTGCCTATCTGACCTCCACAACCCATTTACTGGGTAACATTATACCTCTTGGTAAGACTGGTTGTAAGACTTTCAGGCATCTGACGTGCCGTAACGATTGTAAAAGTTTCACGAACTACAGCCGACACAAACAGCTTAACGTGCAGACTGAGGTACGGTATGGTCTCGGTATGTAAAGATGGTCACCCATCCACGGACTGACCGCGGCAAGCGTAGCCTAAAACCTGATCGAAAGAACCATGCGGCTGTTGTTACTTGCCGTTGCGCGTTTCCTGTAAAACATAGTCATTGCTCATGTCACTCATCAATAGTTTATGACCAGAGATCGGATATTCGGATGCATTTTCACCTAAAGCTGAGGTGTTGGCTAGTACAGAAGGTTTCTTTTTTATCAAAAAAATCTTAATTTAATGTACAAAAAACCCAACTCACACCACCTCTTCTCTTACAAACTTACACTCTACATGCACATAAATTTTACTTGCATCGGGGTGAATTTTAAATAAAACATATGCATTTGAATACAATCCTAATAATTTAGAAGTCGCTTCCATACTATACACCTGACTAGAAAGCTTTATAAATTCCCGGTGTTCCTGGAATCACGTGATATTTTTTACAAAAATAATAATATATGAAGCCACTTCCATACTTTTCATAACTAAAAATTAACTTTAGGTAAATATACATCCGAATATCCGATCTCTATTTATGACATAAGGAAAAGCACGTTTTTTATTTTATCAACTATAATGCTTGTTGGTAGACGAAATATTGCTCGCCACCTGACACGGTAACAAACCATCTGACAAAGTCACAAACTATCTGACAATGTGAAAAACTATCTGACAACATTAGAAACTATCTTAGCCTCACCTGCGCCCAAAAGCTAGTAATTAGAGGAAGTGTGTACTTACTCTATCACATTCCAAGCAGTAGTATTTGGACTGGTTCATATGCACGTGTCGGTAATGATTCATCATGTATGCTCGTCTAGAATATGTGTTGCTGCATTCTGGGCAGGGGAATTTCTTTTTGACTCTGAAATTGAATAAAAACTAATTAAAGAATTATTAAAAATGGGGATTCATTCATAATCGCACCAACAACTATTTGGGTTTGCAAGTCAACCTGATGCAAATGAAAAAAAAAAAAAAACTATTAGTTAGTTACAACCCCTCACGATGTCACAAAGAGCCTTACAGACCGCGGCACGTAAGTTGAACCAAAATGTTGGATTTTGTTTCAACTTACCTGCCGTGATCTGTTTTTATTTCCAAACTTCAGTACACCTTACGTCAATAACTATGTTAGAAGGTGACCTCAGTTTTCCGTGCGAGGCAACGAGTGCACGCGCTCCTAACATCGGTTGTTTGTTCTAATTTTGGTTCAACTTACGTGCCGCAATCTTTACTACTACTATTTTAAATAGACTCCGGACCCAGGTAGACCGAAGTAAAGAAAACATACTCAGGTGGAGATTCACAGATGACTCCGCCCGGGACTGTAAATGTGGTGCTGTCCCACAAACAGAGGGGCGCTTAACGGTTTATTTATAAACGTTGCTTAAAAGTAAGTAATGATTAGCGACTGTTTAACTATACATTTTTGACGTTTATGAGGCAAAGTTTATAAATAAGGGGTTCTTTTTGGGTGGAAAATCATCAAATTACTTCTCCCGCTCTGGGTGGAGCAGGAGGGCGTGTGAGACTATTACTGACTAAAACCCACCCGTGTTCCCTCAGTAGCCTGTACGCCAGGGGCGGCGGTATCTCTTTCGAACAAAACCGCATCCCTAGTAGATAAATAAGGGGGTTAATGTCTTGTCCAGCGTGTCCTGTTGTCTGCACGCTACAGGAGCTGATGGACGCTGCTGAAAGTGCCAATTTCGTAGCCAAATTCTGGGCTGATTGTATTCAGATAGCTACCGCCCTGCTAAGAAGAAAACTACAAAAAAAGTATAATTGTAACTTCAATTATACTTACTGGCTCTCTCTCTCCCGTCGATGTGCGGCGCTGGTATGCACATGCCTTCTGTAGACATACTCGCTCTCATACTGCTTGTCACACAACACACAGTACGCCTGCTCAGCCACACAAGAGCTGTGCTTCAATGAAAAATGTTTGCGCAATGCGGCGCGCGACTTGTAGTGGCGAGAGCATGTTGAACAGGTATGCCTGTCCAGATGACGGCTGAAAAGCAGAGTATATAACCAGCTTATAAAGTTTCCATAGTTCCCACGTTCGTTGAGAGCAGTGATGGCCCACTGATAGCGGCCGCAACTTTTAAGGTCGTAGGTTCGAACCCAGACAGGTGGTTTAATTTGTGTAAAAATGGTGAAGGAAAACATCGTGAGGAAACGGGCATGTCCTAAAACCTTATATTTTTGAAAACATTATAGTCAGGGAAAAAACAATTGGTGAATGACAAACTACATCAGTTTGCCGTGTCTTTGCCATTTCATACAACTGTCGATGAATAACAGTTTGTGATTTGAGTGTACGGACAATTTTAGTTGGTTGTCAATTTGATAAGCAATTGATTTCCCTTTGTCTTTGATTTTTTTACTCTAGTACGTGCAGATGTTGTCACGATGATTTTTTGCATCGTTTCGAGAGAAGTGGAGATGAAATATACCGGCACAGGTATTACACTAAGGCCACTGATATCGGTTTCCAAAAATACCGTATTTCTTTGCTCTGTAACATTTTGTTTTAATTTTAGAGGAAGCTATCTTAAGCACCACTACATCTTTCTTTTTGAGGGTGGGAAATCATCAAATAACTTCTCCCGCTCTGGTTGGAGCAGGAGGGCGTGTCAGACTTTAACTGACTAAAAGTCACCCGTGTTCCCTCAGTTGCCTGTATGCCAGGGGCCACGGTATCTCTTTCGAACAACCCGCACCCCTGGAACATCACTACATCAAGGGCAAAATCTTGTCATAGTATTTAAAAAAAGCTGCCATTTTGTTTATAAAATAGTTAACTTACCTCATATGTTTTTCAAGCATATGTTTAGTTTTACATCTCTTTCCACAGTGATCGCATAGAAATATACTGTGCAAGGATTTGTAGTGTGTGTAGAAAGTCGCCAAATCTCTGAAAGACAATCAAAAATCTTCAAGTAAAAAATATAGTTCACTATAAAAATAGGCCTAAGGTAAGTACTTATTGTTGTAAGTTTGATTTGCAGCCTGCGTCGTAGCTAGGGGCTAGCGCCTCTGGCATGATTTGGATTTTGAGCCCCTCAACACTTATTTTTTAGGAACAGTAACGACACAGTAACTTTAAAAGTGTAACTTAAGTTATGTATTCATCTAAGCATTAAGAGAGGACTGTGGCTAAGTAACACACGAGTCGATCGATCAGGATATCCATAGTGACCATCTTTACATGCCTCGGAGAGCAAGTTAAGCTGTCATTCGTGAATCTTTGAAAGTCATTACGGGTCGTCAGTTGCCCGAAAGTCTGACAACCAGTTTTACCAAGGGGTATCGTATTTTACCCAGTAACTGGGTTGTGGAAGTCAGATAGGCAGGCGCTCCATGTAAAATACAGACATCCAGCTGCATACGGTTAGACTCTTCGATCCCAACATAGTTTGGAAAGGTAAGGCAGATTGGAACCCTTAGATACTGAGTCACACATATTCAGTTTTTATAAAATAAAAAACTACATACAAACTTACTGGAACTTCGCCTCACAGTACACACACTGCACCGCACTATGCGTGGTTACATGTGCGTTGAATCTCCTCAAAGTATAACACTGGAAGCCACAGCGTGCGCATTCCCACGCAAACTCATGAGCATCTATGTGTGCGCTTAAAGAGGGCTCGCTGTTAAACCGAATCTTGCATATTGGGCAAATGTGGGAACCTGCAGACTGAAAGAAATATGCAGATCATGGCACGTAGGTTGAATCGCTCGTTGCCTCGCACGGAAAAGAATGATGTCACCTGCTAGCATAGTCATTGATGTAACGTGTACTAAAGTTTGGAAATAAATTACAGATCGCGACACGTAAGTTGAACCAAAATCCGCCATTATGGTTCAACTTACGTGCCGCGATCTGTACATTATATTTAAACACATCACGTCTTGTTTTCTCGAAGGGTTAGGCAGATGTGTTTCCGTAGGTACACTGAAATTCCAACATATATGTTTAAGTCCCATGTTATGAGCTCTGGGCCAAATATAGCGGCAGACCCTGGAGAAAATGGCGGCATGACGTGGAAAAAAAACGGACACGACGAAGAAGATGGGACTCATTAAGTACCTAGAGAAATGTGGATATGAATTCAAGCAAGATATTATGTTATGTTATTTTTGTACATAAAATTACTTACTTCATCATGATATTTTAAGCTATGTCTTTTCAATTTCTCCTTAGTATTAAATCCATTTACACACAACTTGCATTTATATTTAAACTCCTTATAGAAGTCACAATTCCCCTCTCGGTCCAGCCATAGTTGTGAATCACCAGGTTGTATAGCAAACTTTTTTCTGAAAACTTTTTTGGCATTCTTTTCATAGACTATTCTATAATGAAGGGATTTTTCTTTATTTGTGGCAACTTTAGACTCTGTGTCATTTTCTTTTTTAATTTCTTGGAGGCAGAAGTCATTGTTTTCATCATAATTATGAAAGGAATCATTGGAATGTTCATTTTCTTGTTTGATAATTACTTTTTGCTTGCAGTCATCTTCTTCTTCGGTATGTGTGATAAAAATTGTATGATCTGTGTATGTTTTTGTTAATTTTGATAGGGTCTGTAGAAGCGATTTCTGAAAAAAAAAAGAAATAAAATATAGTTCAGAAAGTGTCAAACAATGTAAATACATTCTATGATTCTGAATTTAAGTATTAGTATAAATGCTTTTTCCAGGGTGGGGATAAAAATCCTTTTTGTAGGGTAGGGATAAAAATGCTTTTTCTAGGGTAGGGATAAAAATGCTTTTTCTAGGGTAGGGATAAAAATCCTTTTTGTAGGGTAGGGATAAAAATGCTTTTTCTAGGGTAGGGATAAAAATGCTTTTTCCAGGGTGGGGATAAAAATCCTTTTGGTAGGGTAGGGATAAAAATGCTTTTTCTAGGGTAGGGATAAAAATGCTTTTTCTAGGGTAGGGATAAAAATGCTTTTTCCTTTCAGATCAAATCGTCATCAGCCTAGCCTTTCCTCAACTATGTTGGGGTTGGCTTCCAGTCTATCTAGATGTAGCGTCCCGAATTTGACAATTTACTGGAAAACCTTTACAAATTTTCTATAATTTGGAATATAACAAACATTTAGAAACAAAATATTGCCAAAATAGTCAAGCCGTTCTCAAGTGCATTTAATTTTTATTTATATACATAGATTAAATAAAGCTGCATATGGTTTGTCTGGAAGCTGACCCCAACATAGTTGGAAAGACCAAGCCCAAGTCGACAGTGCCTTGTGTTCCACGCGCGCCTCAAAGAGATGTCAGCACAAAAATGATGGGGCCTGTAAGGGCCGATGCCTGCCAGGGGTGCGGGTTTGTTCGAAAGAAATACCACGGCCCCTGGCAAACCGGCTACTGAGGGAACACAGGTGGGTATTAGTCAGTAAAAGTCTGACACGCCCTCCTGCTCCACCCAGAGCGGGAGAAGTTATTTGATGATTTCCAACCCAAAAAAAAAAAAACATATTTGGAAAAGGCTAGGCAGATAATGAAGATAGATACATTACATACCTGTTTATTAAGATAATGATATGCCAATATCCGCTGTGCTTCTTCTAATTTATTTTTAAAGATTTTTATCTTTTTAAGCATGGCTAGACATTCCCAACATAAAAATAATGGCTGAGGCAATATCTGAAACAAGGACATTTCGTTAAATATTTTTTCCAAAGGAAGTAACGCTGTCAAATCGAATCTGAAAAATATTGGGTTTTGCAAGAGGGCAAACTAACTGATGTATCATAATTCGTAGGCCAAAGTTGTAAGTAGCAGTGGGCAAGGGACAATGGTCACGATACGAACGTCCGATGATCCAAAGATTTATTTAATTATTAGTATACATTCTTACAATATTTGAAATATTCCTATAAACATCAACATATTTGTCGATCGGAGAAAGGCTGCGATCAGAGCTCAAACAGGCTTGGCAAAATGAACCACTGTTTTTGAAAACAAAATCATACTTTAATTCTTCTATTTCATACATTTTTGCCCAATACTTCTTTTTAAAATTGTGAAAACTATTGTTTACAATATTCCTGAGATCAGGAAATATCAAATAGGAATAGGAATGACATTGACAGTGACATATGTAGATACTAGTTGTCAATGTCAAATTGTATTTGTTTTGTTTGGGTTCGAGGCTTTTGAAATATCGAAAAACCGTAACCGGTTTATTGAGTTTTGGCCGGTTATTTGAGCCTTGTCTTGGTTTTGTTCTGAAGGTACATACATCATGTAAAATTGTCGCAACAAGCTCAACTTTTCTTCTATCTGATTACCAGCACGTATTACGATGTGTCATCACATCTCACGTTGCTATAAAAGAAGGTTGATCTAATTGGAGCTCCAATCCAGCTGAGCGAGGGATAAATAGCAATTATCTCTTATACGTACAACTTGTGCTCACGGCCGCGGCACCGCCTTTGTGAACTTGAAGCAGCTAGATAGCTTTTGTTAATTTTTACTTTAAATACAAGTTTTGGTATTCCCTGTTATTCAGATTACGATGATAAGGCCTTAGTGTGGTTCTGAACGTCAGAGCATGCTCCAAATACAAACATACTTGCTTGTCTAGTTGTATTTTAACGTGATTTTAACTACCATCTTTTGTACAGCTATTAATGCAATGTGACAAAGACTTTGGTGTTGTAATTGTCACAATTGTAATATCATATTCTGTTTCACCCCACTTATGGTCAAATGCCTCTGTTTTCGTCTTTGTAAACATTTCTCATCAATAAAACAACATGAGAAGCTTTCAATTTTTAAATACCTACATTTAAAATGTGACCATCTAGGTACGTTACGTTACATATAAAGTCAGGGGAAGATTTTACCAGCCGTTTGGAGATTCCATGAGCTGGATCCACACCGGACGATCCCCTGCGCTCCGACAAAATTGCACGGTGTGGACGTGCTGCGTGCGATCCGATAACACGCTCTATGGAGCGGCAGATCGGAGCGTTTTTTGACAATGTTCTGGTTCATAGGCAGTGTCCACACCTTAGGGTATTTTACCCTAAATTTAGGGCATTTTAACGCGTTTAGGGTATTTTTTAGGGTAGACAATTATTTAGGGTATTTTTCAGGGTAAAATAAATATTTATGGATTTTTTAGGCAAGCAAATTGTTGAATCTTTTAAAGAATAAACGTGTTTCCGAACGTTTCTAACTTGTGACGATATAAGTACAGCCGCCAGCAGGTCCAGCTATCCCAAACTGTCAAATTTTCCCAATTGAACATGAACCTTATTCCTATGAAATAAAGTTGAAAAACTATCAAAGAAATTTGACGGAATACGTCGTCCAGCGTATCATTTTGGGCCGAGGTTAATAACGATTTAGATGCAGGAGGAAATAAGAGGTTCGCGGCCATCTCTAAATTTGCTTTGGCTGTATTGTCAATGCCGCTATCAAATGCTACAGTGGAAAGAGCTTTCTCCATTTATTCGATTATCAAAAATAAGTTTCGGAACCGATTATCGGTTGAGATGTTACAACATTTGATGCTGGTGAGGTATAGCTTAAAAATAAATTATAAGTCTTGCGTTACATTTACTCTGACAGACGCAATGTTGAAAAAGTTTTCGAACGACATGTACGATTTCAAGAAAAAATTGACTGCAGATGACATAGAAGCCCAGACTACTATGGATGCATTCCAAGAATGTTTGGAAACGGTGTAATACTTTAGCTATTAGTTTATTTAATAAATTGCATTTATATGAAAATTGATTTGTTTTTATTGAAAACAAAGTTAGGGTAAAAAAAAGAAAAAGTGCCTAATTTAGGGTAATTTCGCCGAGCGTTAGGGTAAAAAGAAAAATCGGAGGTGGCAACACTGTTCATAGGCGCCTTAGAACCTCCGCCAGGAGTAATAGTGTTCTGTGCCTTAGAAGTTTGGCGCTCGCGGTGTGGACGGTTGTACGAGGATCGGGCAATATAGTTAATGAGCCAAGTCGCCCTTTATTATCCATTTATACGCGCTTTTCAAGTGCCTATCTATGGGATATTAATAGAACAGCACAGCTGCCACTGACAACAATAAAATGTTATCTTGGATATAAAAATCTGTACCTACCTATTTATTTGTTTATATTATAAAAAATTCTAGAACTAGTAAAGGAACAAAGTAAATAAAACTGATTGCTGCAGCCTAATTGCGTAACGTATTAACTTTCTGATGACGATTCCGAAACTAAGCAAACTCCCTTCGTAATCGTGTTCTATAATCCGAATTGCGAAACTAAATTGAATCATAATCTGTAGAATTGTATAGGGATGTTAATAAAATCTTGCCCAATCTATTACGTTTGCGCGTTTTGTTTCATAACATATGAACTATTCGCTTCCGAATAATATTACTATAAATTAATATTGTTTTAATTACAACTGGTGGTCTACTATTGCTTCAAATGAAAATATACAATGATTCCCTAAAAAACGTAAAACCAATTTATAAAACACTTTCTACCAAAAACTGCCATAATTGAAAAAAGCAACGAAACGTTACAATGTTCACGTTTTATTTATCTGTAGTCGATGAAAAAATCGTAGAAAAGCAGTGTTGTCAACTTATTGGGATAACTCCTAAAACTGGGGGTTTGGACACCCCAACTAGCAGATTAAATTTTGCTTTAGCGGCTGTTCTGTTTTGATTAGTCTAATTTAGTTTGTGGAAATCTGTTATTATAATAACACGATGATGGCATGTTTTTTTACTGTTTGCATGAAACCTGTGATAGTAATTTTCCCATTATATCTTTATAATACCGAAATCATTTTGGATTCAAACGCTAATATGAAAAGACTCTTCAGCATGACGAATATAGTGAAGTCACACAGAGGCTGTGCCCGTGTCGAGATCGAAAACAGTGTCATTTCGACCAAATAAATCCCATGAAAACATGCTTCCAAAATATAAAGTCAAGCCATTATTGTGTATCTAACAATCATCCATACATCTCCACTTACTTTTTCAGTAACTATTTTGTGATCCCTACTCAATATTATAAATGCGAAAGTAACTCTTTCTGTCACGCTTTCACGCCTAAACCGCTGAACTGATCGTCATGAAATTCGGCAGAGATATATTCTGGAATATGGAGAAGGACATAGGCTACTTTTATACGCGATAACCGACATCCACGCTGGTGGAGCCGCGAGCAAAAGCTAGTAATCTATAAAGTACGTGACGATGATTTGAAAAACTATGACTGATTGTGACATAATAAGTTTTACTTTCAATTTCAAATCTTCAAATGGACCTCAAAAAGGACGACAGAACGTCAGCAATAGGAATTTAAATAAAATTAAAAATTGCGATTAAGTGGATTCGGGAAAAAGTTGGCAACACTGTAACAAATAAAAAAACTATGAAATGTTTTGTTTTTGTTTGTCTTGAATTTTGTTTTAAATTCGTTGTTTTATGTTTTTCAATAAACTAAATTATATTTACTATTCGCAAACAAAGACATGGGCCTATGATAAACAGTATCGGATTATTTTTGTGGTTTCTGCACAGAACACGTAATTGGCAAATGGCAAGGAATAGGGCTCTGTCTTCGTTTTGTACTGGCTGCACTACGTCATAAGCTGTGTTTCTCAATAGCGAAAAGGACGAACCAGTTACCCATAATTCAGTATCAGCTGTAGTGCTGTAAGTAAGCCAATATAAACAGGAATTTCGTGTGTCTAGTGATTGTAACTTTCTTAGGTTAACTATTTATTTTGGGTAATAATGATTGTCTGTCAACCTCACATTCTAACTACTGAGATGTTGTTATTTGATATTTTGGTCAGTGGGTCGTCTTAGGGGTTGTATGTATGTAATTCTATCAGCATCTACATAAGCAGCAGATACTAAATTACAAACTATAATAACCAATTACAACCAACAACATAACGTTAATTATTATAACATTTTCGCAGACGATGCCAGAGCTACTAACTTCAATCTAATATTGACCTATGAGGGTTTTACCTCAAAGAATTTGGTGGCAACGCAGGACATTGAAAACCAAGCTTTTGTATTTATCATTGAAGGTGAGCTTTTTAACACAGTTAAGTATCAAGCAGCAACTCATAATTATGAATGAATTTTTCTTTGGGCGAACTTTATACATAAATGTAATCACATCATAAATTTCATATGTCCCTATTTTTTACAGTTCTAGTTTCGTGCCATGTTAAATAAAGAAATAGCCATAGGTTGATGACGGCCTACTAAATATTGCCTAGTTTGGCCCATAATTAAGTACTTTAATTGAGCAGAAAATAATTTGATTTTGTTTTAAAATTGCAGGAGTCCCCGGAACACTTCCCCTGCATAGACATGAAAGCAGCATGAATGATGTTGGCTGTTGCCATTTGTTTCGGCTACTTATGATGTTGGCTGTTGCCATTTGTTTCGGCTACTTCTGACATCACTGTTACTGCTACTGCAACTACTTCAGTTATCAAGCTGCTCAAGTGCAAAAGTAGAAACTGAAGATTGTTATGAACATACTAATTTTACCTATTTAAGAAAACTGCTGACTAGTTTTGCTCAACAGCAATATACTTAATATGTACTTGTGTTAATTGATATTGGTGTAAACTTTAATACTTACAAAGTGTTTTAATTATGAACTAAAATAACTGTTAAATGTTGAAATACATACCTATAGCATTGATTAAGTTCAAAAAAAGACAAGTTATTGATCATTAAAGTGATACTATTTAGAAAATAGCAGTATTTATCTGAATTGTCATTTATTTGGTACATAAAGGTAAATTAAAAACAAATAAAATAGTGGTTAACATAACTGCTTTATTTATATCATTTCACCCTTCTGACTACAGCATTTGTTCACATTTGACATGAATTTGTTGGCTATGAGGCAAAAAGAAATTCAAACAAGTATATTGTATAGATTAGTGGAATTTGGCAAATTTGGGCTACTGTTTTCCTGTGGAAGTCATTTATAATTTAATACAGCTTGGTAATGTTGCTGAGAGAAAGTTTACATTTTTCCTGTTTATATAGTTGAGCCACCTGAAAGATACAAAAAATAATTTAAGTACATCCTCATTATTTTCCATCATCCATTACTCATCCAGTCTTTAATAGGCCTCTCCCTTAAACGCTTCAATGCACAATCTACTGATGTACTTTACAAAACTACAATATTCTGCTATTAGATAAACAGTAATTAGATGCCTACAATTCTATTGATGGATGGAACATAGATACTTGACTAAAAAGTATAAATTATCTTTATTTAGGTACCTCATAGGCAAGTCATTTTTTTAATAATAAATAAAAAAATTGATGGACGTATTATTTAACTATATACATTGTGTATTAATATCAAGCAAAACCAATTCAATGAGAAATATTTTTTGTAGGCCTCCACATAATAAACATAACAAATAAATAGGTATTATGGTTTTTCAATATTTAGAAAACAATGTTCAATACTACCATAGTCTGATGCATGTAGAGTACAATGCTTATTTTGTGGATTTCCACCGAATGTAAAGAATAATATTGTATGATTGAAAATCTTCACACACATTGCATAGTAATTTTACAATGCAATGTGTGTGATAAACTTGACAGGCACAGGCCTCTCTGTGAGAGGGAGTGGACTGTAATCCACAGACAGAATAATTGAATTGGATATTTTTACTAACTTATTATTCACAATAATTAGTTGAAAAATATTTAAGGTACCTAGTAGGCCATCATCATCATTTCAGCCGAAAGACGTCAACTGCTGGACATGGGCCTCCCCCAATTTGGGGGGTTTGCTATAATCGCCACACTTGGCAAGCGGGTTGGCAATCGCAGTATGGTGGTAAAATGCATGGAGAACACTGCTACCCATTCTTAGTAAGTCCCTGAGTCGCCTCCTACGACACTGACGGGAAAGTACCTACCTACCTACTTTGCTTAAAGTAATTATGCATTGCCTTATCTATATTTTGTATTGACAACAAACAATATGTGTATATACAATATTTAGGCATATTCAATAGGTTCTTTTATAGGAAATAATATTGATATTACCTTGAACAGACAATGATGTGGAAATAAGTCTGTATTTACGGTGTGTGTAGCTAGTTCATAGAAGTCTTTAGATAGATAATACATTGACATTAACTGCTTCTTCAATGTGTGCTTCTTTTGTTCTTCCTGTTTAAATTGATCGCTTTTTAGGTTTTCTAATTACAATTCGTAAATGCTCGACTGGCTTGCTAAGTTGGTGACATTATGATAAGTTTCGATACGAGGTACCTACGAATTTGTATTTCGTTAAAACGCCACCAAATTATCTCGTTTCTGAAATATCATCTAGGTAGGTTCTCTTAGTAGGAATCTTTATTTTAGGTTGTAAGCACACGTTACAGAAGAAAACGATTGCAATTAACTCTGTATAATCACCTCGTTGCTTCGCTATTCAAAATACCAAAATACCACAATACTGATATAACATTGAGGTTTTACACAAAATCACATTCACAGTTTATCAGGAAGACTACCACTTATATTTTTTCGTTATAATTTAAGAGATTTAATGATTAAATCCCATTAAAATGTAAGAAGAAAAATGATTGCGGCGAGTACGTTGCCTTCGGCTTGCGAAACAGACTACTCGTTGGTTTCAAACAAACTGATAGCTGTCAAACTAGTTACGCAATTCGCTTTAGTTAGAAAAATAGACCGTATACCCAATTTTTCCCGACATATCATTCACTCTAATAGAATAGTAATCGCTTTCACAGATATTGGAGTTTCGCAATTCGAAATTCGTAAATTTAAGCAAATTGCGATAGAAACGAAGCAAATTAATCTGAATCGTTTGTCAATAATGCATTACGCAATTAGGTAGCTGGTTAACGTTCAAATCACACATTTATTTTCATGCCACGATTTCTCATAACCTTTTCATTCATTTTACACATAATACCTACTGCATAGTTTTGTAATAAACAACATTGTACAGACGCCAGCACATCAAGCTACCCCAATCTGTCAAATTTCTTTGATAGATTTTCAATTTTTAACCGACTTCCAAAAAAGGAGGAGGTTTATGTTCCACCAAATGTATTTTTTTTAATGTATGTTCCTCGATTTCTCCTCCATTTTTGGACCGATTCTTAAAATTCTTTTTTTATTTGATAGAGTATTCTGAGGTGGTCCCATTGGCACCAAGTCAGGATCTGATGATGTAATCCCAGGGAAATCGAGGGCAACCCTCAAATCTCATAGGTATTAACAATGTTTTTCGTATGTTTTCTAATGTTATTGAGACATTTGCGTATGGTCATCATCATCTCATGAGGCTGAGCTGATGATGGAAGGTACAACTCTTTAACTTAGGAGTTAGGTGCAGATTCGGGCATAACTCTCTCATATATAAACCGATTTGCAAAACTCTTTTTTAGAAATGGTTTTATTCCGAAATGGTCCCATTTAAATTTCATATAGATCTGATGATGCGTTTCGGAGACGGACAACGGAACTCTTAAAAAAATGACCTCAAGTAACCGCGATTGCTGCTATCGCATAAATATGCATTGTTTTGACCCCAAGGATGATGAATTGGTGTGGAGTGGGTACTATAACTAAAAAGTGAAAAATACATTAAAAAAAAAAAAAAAAAAACCACCGTTTCCAAAAATACTAGAAAGTGAAAAATAACTTTAGTTTCGGAAGGCGGTAACAAGAAATTAATAAAATACATGTCCAAAGTCACCGACTTCCGAAATTAAGTATATTTTTCACTTTCTAGTGTTTTTTTGGAAGTCGGTTGTTTTTTTTTTAAGTTTTTTATCATTTATGGTTCATGTGGCAGTTTGGAGTAGGCTTGATGTGCTGGCGTCTGTACCTACTTAAATTCGAAACTAGTAAGTAATAGTTACGCAATAAAAACCAACATTGCCATACACTTTACTTTGAGTATGCATTCAATTTCATCACTACTGCGTGTGGTCAATCTTTTCATTTCTTGACTGCACACTCTATCGCCGTCTTGCTCGTCAATTCATATTTCCTCTTTATTTTGTGTTTCAATCTTCTATGTGTGAACAACGCAGCTGAGTATGTGAACGTAGCTCCACAATCTTTACAGACATGGGGACGAATTCCCGCATGAATGTTTAAATGTTCCCTCAGACATTTTTTTACCTGAAAAATAAAATAAAAATATTACTAGCCTTTGCTAGCGGCTTCGCTCGCGTGGAGGCCAAGGGAACGTACCATCAGGATAAAAGATATCATATATATTATTCCAGATTACAAATTATTTGTGTAACAAATTTCATTCATTTCCGTTCAGCCGTTTTTGCGTGATTGAGTAACAAACATCGATACATCTAAACGTTCAAACTGTCACATTTATAATATAAGCATGGGCGTACCCAGCATTTTTAAGGAGTGGGGCAGAAGTAAATAAAATAAGTAGTAAGGCCGTGTTCAGACGACACGCGTTGTGTCCGCCTTACCCACCCGCCCTCGGCACGCGCAAAATCAGCGTTCAATACGACACTAGCCGAAGCGCGGGCGCAAGGCGTACGGTACGGACGGAGTGGGTGCAACGCGTGTGCGTGTGAGAGCGGGGCTGGCGCGAGGCGTTTGCGGTTGGACTTCGATAAATGCAGTGTGATAAGACTCAAAATATATACATAACATTTCAAAGCGAGTTAGACGCGGGTGCTGTAGTAAGTAGGTACCCAGATGAATATTTAATTTTGTCATTCCATTAATTTTGCCTAAAAATTCTTAGCTTCGGGTCAGAGAGCAGGGTGGGGCAAGTGCCCCAGCCTGCCCCACCGTGGATACGCCCATGAATATAAGTAGGATAGGATAATTAAGATCGGACATTCGGATGCATATTTTATTTACCTAAAGTTATTTTTTGCCATGAAAGTATGGAAGCGGCTACTTAGTTATTGTTTATTACCTTGCATATGTATGTATAGAATCAAGTCCATCCGACTAAACAGACAGCTGTGCTGCTGGGGAGTTTGTTGCGCCACTTCTTCTTCCCAGCTAAAGCACTAGGAAGTGGTGCAGGGTGGGCGTTTTGAGGGGACTGTCTTATGTATTTTGACGTTCGAAAAGTGCTGATTCTCAGCCTAATTTGAATAATTGACTTTTGTTTTTTTTTTTAAATATATTTTTTTGTACAAAAATCCCGGATACCAGGAACACCGGAAATACTTTATATTTATTTTTTGTATTTATTTGTACTTTCTACCAACTGAGCTGGCCAGTAACACAAACAAAAAAAAAATTAGGTACTTACTGAAAATGATTTTCCACAAATATCACATACGGATGGTCTGCTCTTCGGCTTCTTTCTCTGGTGCATGCCGTGCATCGCTTGAATGTGTTTAGCCAGAAATCTTTTGGTTTTGATAACCTTAAATAAGACAGAAAAGAATATAAAATGATTTAAAAATCAAACAAATCAAGTCATATATTCAAACTAGCCTAAGTGCCTTATCATACTAGCGGATTGCGAGCGTCCTCAAAGCGGAACGGGCGCACAACGAACACGCGGTGCATGCGCAGCAAATTCGTTGCGGACTCGCAACGAGATCGCCGCGAATAGCAGCGTGGACGCCATTTCTTTTTGCTTTCGTTTTCGTCTCCAGCGTCTTCGAAGTAACAAAGCCAACAGCAGTGTTTCCTCGTCGGAATCAATTTTGTTACTGAGTGTATTGTACGTCGTTAACTTTCTACAAACACGCGACGAAAACGTTACGAATTTGCCACGCGTCCGCGACGTCTTCGCTGTGCAGCCGCGGCGTGTTCGCGACGCATTCGCTGCGCGCCCGCCCCGCCCCGCAGCCGATCACAAACCGCTAGTGTGATAAGCAGAGGTCGGATATTCGGATGTATATTTACCTAAAGTTAATTTTTAGCTATGAAAGTATGGAAGCCAGTTCTAAAATATTTAAAAAAAATCCAGGGATGTCAGGAACACCAAGAATACACCGTGATACAAAGTCATCGTAAGGAGGGGTTTTGGCGGTAAATTCAAAACAACGAAAAAGAAATTTGATTTTTAATCATTTTTAATAGAGAAAATGGATATGAATAGATTTATTTATATTTTTCCGTTAAATATATCGTCCCAATATTCAAATTAAAACAGTTTTTTATCAAAAACTGTTTTTTTTTTTTCCTACTATTAAGTAGGAGATTGTTAAATGATGACGAGATGCCTTACCTTGTGACAAATATCGCAAATATATTTTTCAACACACTTGCTCATAAAATGGCTCTAATTTCACTACAGTTAGGCACATAATGACACCTATTATCAAACTGTGACTTTTTCATTACTATTATTCACTAGTGAGTTATAGAATTGGTTGAGTTGCTTTGTTCTTAGTGAGTTATAGGTTGTTTTTGTTTGAGTTGCTTTGTTCTTAAAAACGATGATGATGATGGATGATGCTGGATGATGATGGATGATGATGATGGATGATGATGGATGACGATGGATGATGATGAATGATGATGATGGATGATGCTGGATGATGATGGGTGATGATGAGTGATGATGGATAATGATAGATGATGATGGATGACGATGGATGACGATGGATGATGATGGATGATGATGGATGACGATGGATGACGATGGATGATGATGGATGATGATGGATGATGATGATGGATGACGATGGATGATGATGGGTGATGATGGATGATGATGATGGATGATGATGGATGACGATGGATGATGATGGATGATGATGGGTGATGATGATGGATGATGATGGATGATGGTGGGTGATGATGAGTGATGATGGATGATGATAGATGATGATGGATGACGATGGATGATGATGGATGACGATGGATGATGATGATGGATCATGATGGATGACGATGGATGATGATGATGATGGATGATGATGGATGATGATGATGATGATGATTTAGTATTATTTTCTTCGCAAGTGTGTTGAAAAACGTCGTATGATACACGTGTGTATTGATGATTATCGTCCTCGGCTCTCTTAAGACCCTCGCCTAACGGCTCGGGTCTCAATGGCGCCTCAGCGATAATCACCAACGTTACACACTTGTACCATAATGTACTATAATACCACCAATTTCGTCAGTATGATTCTTCAAAGAGTCTTTATTTGGAAAATATTTTTCGCAATGCTCACATTTGTGGCTGTGGACAATGATCAATAAATTAAAATCCATTTATTAAAACTAGGCTGAGAATCAGCACTTTTAAAACTTACTTTTTATTTGTTTAACCATTTATGTACAGACGCCAGCACATCAAGCTACTCCAATCTGTCAAATTTCTTTGATAGTTTTTCAACTTTATCACAAACTAATAAGGTTTATGTTCAATTGGGAAAATTTGACAGTTTGGGGTAGGTTAACCTGCTGGCGTCTGTACGCACACACAGGATAAGTTTTCAAAAAAATCCGCTGTTCCATACATTTTGACCGCGTAGGTATTGGACGTTTTTATGAAACAGCAGATTTTTTTTTGTATAACCGACGAAAAAATTTCTGCGCTCGGGGTCTAAAATGATATGCTGAATTCATGGATACAGTTCGCGCACTGGTTAAAAACTTATCCTGTATAGACTGACAAGAAAAGAACAGAAAAATAAATCCAAAGGTAATTATTATTTCTAAAGACATCTCTTCACACCTACCTTGACCTATGTGATGAAATATGGTACTGAGACGTGGTCGCTCACAATCTCATAAGAAGGCTTAAAGTCACCCAAAGGGAAATGGAGAGAGCTATACTTGGAGTTTCCCTACATGATCGAATCAGAAATGAAGAGATCCGTAGGAGAACCAAGGTAACCGACATAGCCCCAAGAATTGGCAATCTTAAGTGGCAGTGGGCAGGGCACATTGCTCGCAGAACAGAGGGGCGATGGAACCGGAAGATTTTAGAATGGCGACTGCGTACTAGAAGACGCGAAGGCCTCCCAAAAGATGGGCCGACGACTTGATAAAGACCGCAGGAATCCACTGGACGCGAAAAGCACAGAACCGGTCGGAGTGGCGGTGCTTGGCGGAGGCCTATGTCCAGCAGTGGACGTCTTTCGGCTGAAATGATGATGATGATGACACCTACCTTCTGTCAGTCGCCTCTCATTTACCCTCACAACCTCAGACATGAAATTGCTAGGCCCGTACCCACTTCTCCCCCTGCCTTTCTCACAATAGGGTATTTTCCAATTTTTTGAAAAGTATTCTAAATTGAAGATTGGGACGAAATATGTAACAGAAAAATAAAAGTAATTTGATTTATATCCATTTTCTCAATTAAAAACGAGTTAAATCGAATTTACTTTTCGTTGTTTTGAATTTACCGCCAAAACGCTCGTTACGATGACTTTTTATCACGTGACGTCAACTTTGTGTAAACCAAAGTAGTTAGTAAGTTAAAAAGTGAATGTCGAGTTAATAATTAACAAGATTTTTAATGTATAGATAGTGGAATTACTGGCGTACGGTGCCTCTGTGCACAAATACTTCTAAAACTGCGCCAAACTAAGTATTTGTACCGGTGCCGTTTACACAAAGCTGGCGTCACAATTTCACGTGATAAAATGTTATCGTAATGAGCGTTTTGGCGGTAAATTCAAAACAACGAAAACGAAATTCGTTTTTAATTGAGAAAATGGATTTAAATAAATTTATTTTTATTTTTCTGTTAAATATATCGTTTCAATCTTCAAATTAAAAGAGATTTTATTAAATTGGAAAATACCCTATTTCGTGCGTGGATTCGCCAAAGGTCAACCGAACTTCATAACAACAGGTGGTCACTGTCAACTGACTGTAGACAGTCAAAATTGGCTTTTCCAACTATACACCCGCGATTAACGAATAAACTTCTTAGCCTAAGTAGAAATAACCTTAGAATAATCATAGGAACAATTACGGGCCATAACCCCTTCAAAAAACATCTTTATAACATAGGCGCCACAGACAGCCCGCTTTGCAGGGGCTGCCTTGACGCCGAGGAATCAGCCGCCCACGTCATCCTGGAATGCGAGGCCGTGGCTTCTCAACGCGAAGAAATCCTTGGAAAAGTGAAAGCCTGGGAAGCTCTCAGGAAGCTTCTGTGCTTTTGGGCGGAGCTAGGCTGGCTTTGTTAGCCAGTATCCCCACGCACAACGCACCGAATGGGAGTCTACGTGCGGAAAAGGGAGTCCCATCATCATCATACCCTCACAGCATGCCCAAACTATTGAAGCCTTCTCGTTTACCATACAATACGTACCCGAGTGATTCTATCGTGTTATGTTTTATACTGTTTTTGAGGTGATACTCGTAGCTGTACTTCCACTTGAAAGTAATCCCACAATCTGCACAGTAAGCACCATCATCCTCGCTCTGCAAGGTACAAAAAATAATTTACAAAATCAAAAATCCTGACTGCCTAAAATGTGAACTTTAGTTAAAAAAAGATGGAAACAAAAAACTGGGTGGAAGAGGCATCTTCTTAAATTTAACAATAAAGACCTTTTCAACACATTTGCTCAAAAACTGCATTTACGATGCCTGTATACATGGTTCGAAAGTTAAAAATTACGCACTAATACAACGGAACGTGCGGTAAAATAGGTACTCTCACCTAAGTACCTATTTTACCCCATACCTCGTTGTATGGCACCGTGCGTATTCTTTACGGTTTTTTTTTTAATTTCCATAAAATATTATAAGAATTTCGTCCAAGGAGTTTCACATTACGAGAATAAATAAGCTGACTGATCGAACCTCCTTGGAAACGATTTTGCTCAATACGTTTGTCTCACTTTAATAATAAAGAGTAAATGAGATGAAAGATATAGTTCTAATTTTCACCACGGGCATGTGGCGCCATTTGTAAATTCGCGCCATTTTCATATTAGAAACGTCAAAGATTGTTGCGAGTTTCCGACTGATATTTATAAACAAACTTTTATTATGAGTTCAAGCGAGGAAACTGATATTAATATGGAATCTACTCCACCTGATATTTTGAATGAGGCGCAAATTGCAGGAAACGGTCTCTAGCCGCCAAAATTGGAGAGCGCCATATAATGATGTATAGGTTTGTTTAATTACATATTGTACTGTTTTCTCGCAAATGTGTTGAAAAACATTGTATGACACACGTGCAGAAATTGGTTTTTACAAACTCGTGACTATGGTAAGCCCTCGACTTCGTCTCGGGCTTACATTTGTCAGCTCGTTTGTAAAAACCAACTTACCGCACTAGTATCATAAATAACTATTATTGCCTCCGACTGCATGAGTTTGCTTATAGTATTCACTCTAATAGTCATCCTTTTAAAACAAGTTTCTTGTTTCCGTATTTTTTAACTAAAGTTCACTTTTTAGTCGCGTTTTTTGATTTTGTAAATATTTTATTAATTTCAAAGTTTTTAATTAATATATGTAATTATTTTTGACGTTAATGAGACCTATTTATGATACCCCACACAATAGGATTTGAGAGAAAAATAATTTGGCGGACACAACATGTACAAATAGGCCATTTTTTTGTCAATTTTGATTTACCCAATGTCACTCACACAATTAAGACGAATAAACCCAGCAGGCTTAGCACGAGCACCGTTTTTTCAAAGGAAGTGTAGACAAAAATGTCGTACCGTATGGACAGTCTGACGGCAGCTAAGTAGAAAGAGTCAACAACACTTTTTTTATGAAATTCACTCTTTTACACAACTTGACTCGGACATCTTTGTTTTATCACAACTGTCAGTTGTCAATGTGATTTTGACAGTTTGGGATTTAAAACTTTCTTCTGAAATAGTTTCCAAAAAAAGGACCTAGACAAAGATCGTTAGAAACGAGACAAAATGACAGATAGTAGACGGATTTCTACGGTGCGAAACGAAATGTCTCTCTCTGTCTATTTTTCGTTGAAATAGAAATCATGCAGACGCATCGTCATGCAGTCCTACCGCGATATTTTTACGTTCGAGCGAACATGGTCTAACGCGGCGTCTTACGTTGGCGATTCAACGCGAATACGATTGCGAAGCGCTCTTATGGGGTTTACGCGAATTCAACCCGACGCAGCGGCTCTGTCACCACACGGCAATAGTTCGCGCGAAACTGTCAAACCAACTGCTCGCGTCCGCTTCGCTTCGCTCGTCGCCGCACCGCACACACGTGCGGTTGGTCACGTAGGTAATTGTTTGTTTCATTCGCGCCGCTTCGCTTCGCGATCGCGTTCGCGTTGACTCGCTTACGTAGGACACCGCGTTACAGTTGGCCGCGATTGACTTGAATGTAGCGTGGAAAATTGCTCACAGTTGTAACCTAACGTTGTTGATGATTACAGATTCACGAGGATCTGATGATGGAGTCAGGAGATGGACAGTGGAAGCCTTCAAGCTTTACTAATAACCCCGTAGAGTTTGAACTCTTTTTTTTCGTAAAAAGAACATTCCAGAACGAAAAAGTGATCACAATGGCGGAAAGCAAATGTCACTTTCGGCGTCGTTGAGGTTATTTTTACATCAATGAAGGTTTTCTGAAATGACGTTCAATAGGTGGCAGCACTGAGACGTCAGGTGCGGACGCCTGTCAAAAGTGTCAAAGGGCCTACGGACTGAATGGTGAACGAATTAATGAAACGAATGACATCAAATATTTTTAGTTCATTGTCGAACTGGAAATCCACCTGTGGCGCCAATTGGTGGCTTGAATATTCATAAAAACCCTCATTCCCAACTATGTTGGGGTCGGCTCCCATTGTAACTGAATGCAGCTGAATACCAGTACTTTACATGGAGCGGCTGCCTGTCTGATCTCCACAAGCCAGTTACTGGGTTACACGATACCCCTTGGTAATTAAGACTGGTTGTCAGACTTCCGGACTTCTAAAGACCCGTAACCAAGAATGACAGCCGGGACCAAAAGCTTAACGTGCTTTCCGAGGCAGGGAGGGGTCTCGGTATGTAAAAATTGTCACCCATCCACGGACTGACCGCGGCAAGCGTAGCTTAACCTGATCGATCCGCCCGTGGGGCTATTATAACTTAGCTACTTAAGGGTATTTTTACATACGTTATAGTAATAATCCCAATATCTTTATATTATTATAAATGTGATTTGTATTTCTAGATGTTTGGAAGTTTGCTAATCAATCACGCAAAAACGGCAGAACGGATTTGGATAAAATTTGGCACACAGATAGATTAACACATTGGATATTTTTTATCCCGGTTTTATGCTACAAGCCGCTGGCACAAACTTGTTCAATAATAATAAATGGTAAACTTACTTTTTCGTCGTGTAATTTCATATGGGTTTTCAAAGATTGTCTTTTGAACCTCTTCTTGCAAATAGGACATCCTACAGATTTTGAATTATGTGTATTTCTGTAACAAAAGTGATATTTATAAGATGTGTCACACGGCCTACAGGACAGCAGTCCTTTAACTAGACAGGCGTTAAGCCTTAAAAGTTGTTTCCTAGAAAATGGCAAAAAAACGCCCGAATCGTTATTTCTTAAAAAACTGTGATACATACGTTACTGATTGTAGGATACATCAATTGATATTTCTCTCTGTTTATCCCAAAGAATCCTTTTCAGTTACTGATTGTAGGACACAACAAATGATATTTCTTTCTGTTTATCCAAAAGAATCCTTTCCAGTTAACGGCCTACAGACTTTCATATCTTGGGAACTATTTGAATTGTAAAAATGTTTGTTAGACAGAAAGATTGTGAACTCTCTTGGATTCTATTGAACAGTGAAAATTGGCCAAGTGAGGGTTAACTCCTTTCTAGTTAAAGGACTATAGCGGTACAGCGAACGTGTGTCAAAAAAAAAAAAAACAATCAGTTAGTTATTTTTAGGTTTTAGGACACACCAAATGTAAAATTTCAAGTGTCTACCTATTACGGTTCAAAAGACCCTGTGACAGAACCCTCTCTTTTTATGATGTCGGTTAGAAGGAGTCATACTTACAATACGTGTGCCTTCAACGCGTGCGCAGATACAAACATTTTGTTGCATTCCCCACAGCTTTGCCCCCGATTATGCATTTGAAATATATGTGCACTCCTTTCTTTAAATGTTCTGAAAGATATACAACGTGTAACGTAAAGGGTATATTCATACCAAGGGCATGGCTTCTTTGGATGATATCAAACGATATTGAAAGCGTTTTTTAATCCTATCTCTACGTTTTCGGATGTTATGAGAAAACGAAATAAACATATCACTCAGAAGAGATTTATCGTGATATTGGCAAGTAACGTGGAAGGTTATTGACCTACGTGCGAGCGGTGACACATTTGTAATGATTTGAATTTAAGAAATATATGAATCCGAAAATTTGATGTCAATTCTTTTTATTTTTTTATTTTATTTATATTTTTATATTTTTTTTATTATTTTTTTTATATTTTTTTTTTATTTTTTTTTATTAATTCTTAGAGTATTTTATTTTGAGCTGAAACTATGTATAGTGATTCTGTCTTTAGTGCTTAAGGGGAACCTAGTCGCGGGTGGACTCACTGGTGGGCCGGGCTGAAAAGCACGCTGTCTCACCAGGCTTCATGTCCGACAGAGGTAGTACCCGTGATGAGCAGTTAGACGCTTGTCTACACGCACAACATTATTGAGTGAGCTGCAGGATCAGTTATAGTAAAACAGGCACGTACAAAATTCAGAAAAGACCTTCGGAAGATCGGGTTTTATGAAAAAACCACTGCATAAATCAATTACCAATAAAGTTTATTGAATTTTTCAATAATTGAGCTTTGTCAGCACCCAGTTAGTTTTGGAGATTTCTCACTTCTTTTATTACTTAAAAACACCCAAAGTTAGGTTAAATTAGCAAGAAAAACGAATCTTTGTAGAATCCTAATTTTTAATGGTTTTTAAATTTGGTATTCTGTTTCCGTACAGAAAAATATTAATAATGAGACAAAATTATAACATGTTTAATTTTTGATGTACATACCAATGTCGAACAGTGGACTAATACACTCCCGATATTTGTATGGGAAAAATATCGGGTTTATGTTACATCCTGAATACAAATAAATAAGATCGAACAACTAATGGGTGACCTTTACATATCGAGACTCATCCGTACCTCGAAAATTTCGCAGTGGAAATTTATTGCACACTGGATTTTCAACCTACTGCTTAGCTTCGAGAGCTGAGAATTGAATGCGCGATAAAATCCCTACGTAATATTCGTAGTCTGTGAGAATTTCGACTTAGAGACAATGACAGGTGTTCGTGGCGATAGCATAAATTAAATGATCTTGTGTTATAGAGAAATTCACATTAATTGATACGATAAAACCTAAAAAAAATTAAGTACACTTTTTTTATAGTAAACGCCATTCGAGCATCTTACGCGGTGTTTCACGTAGGCGATTCAACGCGAACGCGATCGCGATCCGAAGCGGCGCGAATGACACAAACAATTGATACTGTATGGCCTGCGTGACCAACCGCACGTGGGGGTGCAGTGCGTCGACGAGCGAAGCGAAGCGGACGCGATCAGTTGGTTCGATATTTTCCAGCGAATTGTTGCGGTGCGGTGGCTACTTCGAGGCGATTTCTCGCGCATGTAGAAAAACGCGGCCGCGTCGCGTTGAAGTGGCGTCAACCGCATCGGATCGCTTCGTAATCGCATTCGCGTTAGCGACACCGCGTTAATGAGAGAGAAACTTAAAAACTATAATTATAATGTTGCCAAAATAAAACAAAAAAAAAAAAAAAACAGCAAGCCATAATAAAATAAAATAAACTTAAATCTATGTTCGGACACGAACAACAGGTACTTACTTGAAAACTACAAAGCATTTCTTGCAGAGGAACGTGGATTCCTCGTGGATCCTACGACAGTGAGTCGTCAATTGCACGCGGTTACTGTACCGATTCGGGCACTTACGACATTCGTATATACTGCAAAGTTTGGATTCATTCGTAATTTTTTTCAAATAAATCGAGTTCAGACCAGCCACGGAAAAGACATTAATATTAGTGAATCACAAAATGAAACGTTTATTTCTGTAAGTAGATTTTATAAAACACTTTTACACGTCAATATTTTTTTGGTCAATATTTTGAAAACCAGATGGCGCCGGCATTTCCTAGCTGACTGTTCTTTGACAGAAAATGACATTGGCACTTCCCCGGATTTGTGAAAGAGGAAGCCAAAGCATTGATATTTATTACCTTTAAATGCGTTACCGGCTCTCAATATTGGCAAGCTAAATGCAAGGTAATTGCCTGTCGTGTTAATAGTCACATACCATCCAGTGACGCGGAGATACGTTAGTGACGTAACTAAATGTATATATTTATACCTTTCTAACAACATTCCTGTTCTTCGCGCACTGTATGATTTAATGTACTACTAGGTAGCTACATTCATGATTTACGCTGTTTTTGATTCCCCTAATGTTTGTGTATGACGCGTCTATTTATAATACGTCATTTGCCAAAAGTACAAAAAGTAAGAATTCACACTTACATAAAATGCTGCTTGTAATGTTCATCTCGCAAACTGTCGTCAGCAAATCTTTGTTCACAGATTTCGCAAATTGAGTTCCCTCGTGACTGAAATGATTAGGTTATGTTATGTTTTTTTTATTTGATATTTAACAACGGCACGGGTCCATTGATCAGAGGCACACTTCTCGTAATTTTAAGAACGTTCACGATCTGAGGAGTAATTCTGCTAATTTTAAGAACGTTCACAGTCTGATCTCAGTGTCAATCTGTCAAAAATTCCTCGAGTTTCCATACATTTCTGACACATTTTTGAAATTCGATTGTCGCTGAGATGACACTGCGAACGTTTTTAACTACGAGAATTGCCCTTCTGATGTCAGTCTCAATCTGTCAAAAATACGTCAAGTTTCCATACATTGTTAGGGTTTCGTACCTCGAAAGGAAAAAACGTAACCCCTAGGCGCGAATTACACAGAACGGCGTAAGGTGAAGGCGGCGAAGACACGGCGTACGCAGTACATTTTGTCTGCAGGCATGATGCCGCTTTTAAACGTTTTCATACAAAAAAACGCACCTGCGCAGCGCCTTCGCCTTACGTCGTTTCTTTGTAATTCGCGGCTTATAGGATCACTTTGTTGTTCGTCCGTCCGTCTTTCTGTCAAGACCCTTTTTCTCAGGAACGCGTGGAGGTAACAAGCTGGAATTTATATCAAATACTCAGGTCTACTGTCCCTTGGAGCTGTGAAAAAATCAAACTTCTAAGCGAACGCAATCAAAAGATACAGCAATTTACGCCGCATATTTCCGCAAATTTTCGACACTCGTGAACTTAGAATCTTGAAATTTGGTACTATGCAAGGTCTTATAGCAAAGATAAAGGAAAAATTGCGAAAACCGTTTTTAATAAAAAAAAATTATTAATTTTAACGGAACCCTCGGTGCGCGAGTCAGACTTGGACGGTTTTAACAAGTTTTTGACATTTCATTGTCTCCAAGAGAGACTGCGACTAGATTACCGCAATCGAGAGCTGTTTTTAGACCATTTTTTATGAAGCTAAAGGTTTTAACGATTTCTTCTATTTATATTTTAGAATTAGCCATAATAAAAAAATAACACACTGCTTCTCCAGTAGCCGATAATAATAGATTCACAAAAAGGGACCCCGACAAGTTAAATAACCAATTCCTTTTATCGCCGTGTGAAATATGTATATCCATGCCAAGTTACAGCTTTCTAGTGATCAAGAGTCTATGGACGGCACAAATGGGGATATCGACATATGCGGCCGTCTGTCTTTGACTATGGAACCCTAAAACTGCGATGTCCGAAATGGGCTTCTTAAGAGTGTTTATACCGCGTGGGCTAGCAACGTCACATTTCTAGTGGTTTTTCGTAATTATTAAAATATGAATCAAATGACTATTTTTTCCGTCAAGCACTGGATCGTTGGTATTTACAGCGAGAAATTTTAATGGTTGTTTTCCCGCGTCAGAACAACTTGCCATAAGGAGTACTTTCGAAGCATAGAGTAAAAGTAAAATAATAAAGATGTTTTTGTTATAAAATAATAAAAAAAAAAAATCATCAACTCGAAAATGTGAGAATGAAAAGTAACACTAGAGGTAACTTGTAAGTACTACTCGCATCGCACACGCCGCCGACAAAGGGAACAGCGATGCATAAACGTTCAAAGCAAAATAAACTTTCGCACGTGGTGATTTTTCACAATGGTTAATCTGCCAGTTTTTGTATCTAATATTTTATTCGTTTATAAAACGATTGTATTACTAAGACAAAACCATTTCGCTGCGGGAAAACAACCTTTAAAATTTCTCGGTTTTTAATTATTTTTAACATTTATCTTTAAATAAAAACATTTAATTGTAATACGTACTGAAAATAGACAATAATTGAGGGTATAGCGATTTTTTATGAGTAAATACCAAATTATTTGTAAAAAAAATGCATAAAAACTTATAAATACGAAAGATCCAGGGCGTGACTGAAAAAAAAAATGTACTTTGATTTAAATTTAATAAGATAATCACGAAAAACTACTTGAAATGCGATACTGCCAGCCCGCGGCGGATGAACGCTCGCGTCGCTTCTCAATCACAAAATAGCCTCACCTTATCGTCGTGTTTTAAATTGTGCTCATCCCATTTGTCTTGACTGTTGAACCTTTCAATACATCGGTCACATTTATGAGCAGCCGCTAAATATGCAGGCTTCAACCTCTTTTTCTCCCTTAACGCATTTAGTTCAGTTCTGTTCAAAATTACAAATTTCGCCTCATCATCTCCACAAGCATCATCAGTACTTTGTTCGCTGAATTGCGATTCATTTACAGTATTCGAATTTGGAACGTCTTTTCTGTCAACACCAGATCTTTCTGGTTCTTTTGATTGATTTGAATATAGTACGGGTTTTCTTTTTAAAAAAAGTTCTTCATATTTCGAAGGAGTTGATAGTAGTTTTGATAGCAGTTCGTCGCTTTTTTTTGTTCTGAATGGGGCTATTTCTTCCGGGTTTGTTTCTGTACGCTTCTCCAAATGCTGACCCTCGAGAGTAACTTTTGCTTCTGTAAACCCTCGAAGCTCTACTTCATATTGTGGTGCGTTAATAAATACTTTTTGAGGTTTGTAGTTTATTGCGGGATCTATGTTGTCGCCTTTTACTAGTTTTTGGTGAGGCATCTCTATTTCGGCCGGCTGATTAAGACGTAATATCAGAAGTGGATCTAAAAACATTGAATTAAACTTTATTAATATTGAATTTAGGTAAGTCAAACGTCGAGAAAGAGGTCAATCGTTGAATCCGACTCGGCTGAGCAGCGTTCTTCTCGTCCCAAATACCACAGTGTCTCAAGATGAAAGTCTTTGACCAGTGTGTGTTGCTAGTGATGACCTATGGTACAGAGATGTGGTCGCTCACAATGGGCCTATCAGAAGGCAGGTATAACCGACGAAAAAATTTCTGCGCTCGGGGTCTAAAATGATATGCTGAATTCATGGATACAGTTCGCGCACTGGTTAAAAACTTATCCTGTATAGACTGACAAGAAAAGAACAGAAAAATAAATCCAAAGGTAATTATTATTTCTAAAGACATCTCTTCACACCTACCTTGACCTATGTGATGAAATATGGTACTGAGACGTGGTCGCTCACAATCTCATAAGAAGGCTTAAAGTCACCCAAAGGGCAATGGAGAGGGCTATGCTCGGAGTTTCCCTACGCGATCGAATCAGAAATGAAGAGATCCGCAGGAGAACCAAGGCAACCGACATAGCACGAAGAATTGCCAAACTTACGTGGCAGTGGGCAGGGCACATTGCTCGCAGAACAGATGGCCGATGGGGCCGAAAGGTTCTGGAGTGGTGACCACGTACCGGAAGACGTAGAGTGGGAAGGCCTCCCACAAGGTGGACCGATGACCTTGTGAAGGCCGCGGGTATCTGCTGGATGTGGCAAGCACAAGACCGGTCGAAATGGAGGAGCCTGGGGAAGGCCTATGTCCAGCAGTGGACGTCTTTCGGCTGAAATGATGCAACGTTGTATTTTTAGTGGTAATCAGAACTATTCATATTTGCACGCCATTGTATGTGGCAAACATGTCCGAACTTAAAAAAAAAAAAAAAAAAAAAAGTATTTATTTGATAAATGATTTTATTTCTATAAGTAGGTTTGTACAAACACTTTTACACGTCAATCATATTTTTTAAACTAGATGAGGTCGGCGTTTCCTAACTGACTACTCTGAGAAGAAAGGCCGAAACAAACTCAGAGGTCACAGTCTCTTTTAAAGTCCAGACATAATCTTGGTCAGATCATGTGAAGACCATGTGGATTGGTGTCTGAAATGGTCTTTTGAGGAAAGAAACCACACAGATTGAGTGGACCTGTCCATTCAGTGCACGCATGTATCAGTAATCATACGGCTCAACTCAGAACTTGAGGAGCTCAACGATTTGACGAACAATACCAAAGAAAGGACATTAGGGTAGGCCACATAAAGTACTCAAACTGCCAGATTAACTTTAAAAATGAACTGAGAAAGAAATGAAACACAAAACAAAAATACCACATAGTCCTCACATTCACAATAATTAAAGCAAAATAATATTATACTTCTCAAAGTAAATATTCATGTCAAAGTGTATATAATAATCAAATGTCAAAGTGTATATAACAATAATCGAATGTCAAAGAGCAAAACAAAAATATAAAAAAAAAATCTGTATACAAAATTGGAGCAGGTCAATCCCAAGCTTTTTTGTCCTCAATAAAATCTTTAACGGTATAAAAGACTTTCAGGCACAACTTACTTTTAATGAATGATTTAAATTTATTGAGACTTAGATCCTGAACATGGCTTGGAAGTTTATTATAGAAGCGTATACATTGACATCTGAATGACCCACCTATTTTCTTGAGCCTTGTTGATGGTACAACTAATTTGTGTTTGTTCCTAGTATTTATACTATGGATATCACTGTATTTTTTAAACAATTTAATATTTTTATGGGCATATAAAAGATTTTCATAAATATACTGTGAAGGCACAGTCATTACATTAATCTCCTTAAATTTATCTCTGAGAGAGTGTCTCGGACTTAATTTATAAATTGATCGAACAGCTCTTTTCTGCAAGACAAAAATAGTCTGAATGTCGGCGGCATTTCCCCACAATAGAATACCATACGACATTACACTATGAAAATAGCTAAAGTACACTAAGCGGGCTGTCTCTATATCAGTTAAATTACGAATTTTTCTAACAGCGTATGCTGCAGACCTTAGCTTTTTCGATAATTTGGCTATATGTGGGCCCCACTGAAGCTTGGCATCCAAAGTTAAGCCCAAGAATACAGTGCTATTTTCAGGATTCAATTCTTCGCCCTTTATCAACACATTGGTTTTCACCTGCTTAACGTGAGGTAGCGTAAACTTAATGCATTTGGTCTTTTTTTCATTAAGAAGTAAATTATTAACATTGAACCAGTGAACTACTTTTGAGATTGCGCTATTTACATCGTCTAATGACGATGTAAATAGCGCAATCTCAAAAGTAAACGTCAGCAACTTGTTAATACAAGTTGCTGACGTTTAAGTTTAAACAAAAGTGAAGTGTCATCCGCAAACAACACTATATCATGATTATCCTTTATGAGGTAAGGCAAGTCATTAATATAAATAAGAAACAAGAAAGGACCAAGAATCGAGCCCTGTGGGACTCCCATTGATACTACGGATCCGGGAGATCTTTTTCCGTTTACATCAACACACTGAATCCTATTACACAAGTATGAAATAAGAAGATCCAGAGCGGTGTTCCGGATCCCGTAGTGGCGGAGTTTCCTGATTAAAGTTTCATGAAGCACGCAATCGAATGCTTTAGATAAATCACAAAAGATGCCCAAGGCATCGTATTTATTTTCCCATGCATTGTAAATATTCCCTAAGAGTTCAACACCGGCATCGGTAGTTGAATTTAAGAGCAAATGTTTAAAATAATTATAAAATACCAACGACGTAGTGCTTGGCTGATAATAGTACTTTGATAATACGATAATCCTGAAAAACCACTAGAAATGCGACGTTGCCGGGCCCGCGCCGGAAGAACGCTCTTAACACCACGTCTATATAACAAGAACTCGATATCAAAAAGCGTCTATCTGTTCTCGTCCAAACGCGCATCCTCAAATAAAAAGACATTGTTGACTGGTTTAATAAATGTTTGTCCTGTGTCGATTTTATCATCATCATTTCAGCCGAAAAACGTCCGCTGCTGGACATAGGCCTCCCCCAAAAGGAGGTGGTTTGCCATAATCGCCACGCTTGGCAGGCGCGTTGGCGCTCGCAGTATGATGGTAAAATGCATAGAGAACGCTGCTGCCCATTTTCTAGTAGGTCCTTTAGTCGCCTCCTATGACACCCACGGGAGGAAATGGGACGGTGCAATTTTTTACGTCCGATAACACACGGAACTGATTTAGCATAAAGTATTTATTTTTATTTATTGACTGCCTCGGTGGTCTAATTGTTGCAAGCGCTACTACTGAGCATTCGTTCCTGAGTACGATTCCTAGGTCGGGAACGCTCGATTCCCATGTCAGGAACGCTCGATTCCCAGTTCCGGAACGCTCGATTCCCAGTTCGGGAATGGTCGAATCCCAAGTCGGGAACGCTCGATTCCCAGGTCGGAAACGCTCGATTCCCAGTTCGGTAACGCTCGATTCCCAGTTCGGGAACGTTCGATTCCCAGTTGTGTTCGGGTTTTTACTTGGAATTTCTTAGTAGGAGCCCGGAGTCTCGATTTATACCGGTTGATGGCAATAGGCCCACCCTCTCATCATCATCATCATATCGGCCCACCCTCTATTACATGGGATATAAATAAACAAGGTTAACGGTACACTCACCTGACATATCCATGGGAACTTGCAGGATGGTCGTAGGCTGAATCAGTTCATCAAAGTCATTGCTACACTTCTCTTCCTCGTCTTTCTCCAACTTAACCTCATCTTGTGCGTGAGGAATAAAAAATTACATGTATTGTCGTAAAATCATCTATACAATGTATGAATAACTTTGTACTAGTGATGTACCGACTAGTCGGCCATATTTGTAGTCGGCGATTAGTCGGCACATTTTTTACGCATATGCTTAAAAATTTAAAAGACGCTGATTGTAATGAAATTGAAATCTTTACTGTTATTATTTTCATTATAGAATCAGTTTCACAGTTTACTTTCAGTGCAATCTAGAATAGGATAGGAAAAAACGCCGGCTCGCACTTAAACAATGATATAATAAATGCAAAGCAAATAAAAACGTCCTGAAAATTCCGCCCGGGCCTTGTTTAACAAACGTTACAAATTGTAATTGAATCTTACAATTCTTCAAGTTTCTGTTTAATAAATAATACAATTTACAAATTCACCATGGTGGAAAATTGACAAAATTCTAAAATTTTACCTACCTACAATTTTACATATTCCTGTTTGATAAACATTTTCTCTTTACTGGTGACAATTTACATATTTGCAAGGAAAACTGTTTTATTGAACGCATAATTGTATCTAAATACAATTTTACATATTTTGTAAATTGTAGAAAAATTCTAACAGGTGGACTGTTGTGTCAGAATTTTACGTCTACATTAATGTAATATGTGAAACATTAAAAAATGGTTCTAAAAAATGGAAATGGAAGTAGTGATGATGACTGTATGAGTGAGCGGCAACGGCGAGTTTTCCATAAAATCAAAATCAAAATCAAAAGTCATTTATTCAAATTAGGCTGAGAATCAGCACTTTTCGAACGTCAAAATACATAAGACAGTCCCCCAAAAACGCCCACCCTTCGACACTTCCTAGTGCTTTAGCTGGGAAGAAGAAGTGGCGCAACAAACTCCCCAGCAGCACAGCTGTCTGTCTGCATAAAAGGATAAAGTTTACTTTTGAAGTGACAGATTTTACGTTCAACGAAAAATATCGTGTCTGCAAAAGAACCGTCGAATATTAACAGTCTTTATTAGAAATGCCCAAAGATTTCAACTTTTCTGCGAGGTCTTTCCACTTTTTAATTTTTTATATCATGAGTTAGTTTTTCACTAAACCGACCGAATAATTTTATCTTTACTCTCATATATTAGAGACAGAATCGTGATTTTGTTATTTTGCCCCATGAACTGCGCTATGGATCAAACAAATGGAAAAAGTACGTACTCTGTAAACAAAATACTAAATATTTTAAAATTCTAAGATTTTGAAATGTACCCTCGTACCTTCGAATATTCAACAAAAACTTACATTTTAAGGAATGCGTAACTTACAATTATAATTTGTAGATACAATTTGGTCATCGAAATCTACAGGCGTTTTCTACAAACGTAAACGTTTATTAAACAGCATTTGTTAATGTAATATTTGCAATGATAACCAATGATCGGCCTGGCCGACTAGTCGGCCGATTAGTCGGCCATTTTACAGCCGACTAGTCGGCTAGTCGGCTATTCGGCCAAAGTCATAGTCGGCCCATCTCTACTTTTACCACATTAAAATTTTAAAAAAATGGTAAAAAAAATATATTAATAATTTCAGCCGAAAGACGTCCACTGTTGGACAAAGGCCTACCCCAATTTGGGGGGTGTGCCATAATCGCCACGCTTGGCAGGCGGGTTGGCGATTGCAGCATGGTAGTAAAATGCATAGAGGACGCTGCTGCCCATTCTCTAGTAAGTAAACAAAATGAAAATACTTCCGAACTTAGTTATAAGGTTAAACAAAGCAGGTTTATTATTTTTTATTTTTCAGTTTTTTCGGCGGTTTAATTATTTTGTTAAAAAGTTTTTATTTTATAATTTTTTGAGGCTATAATCTACTCATTACTACATGCTTAATTTTTGATTACTTGTTAACTCAGTATTAAAATCAATCAATCATCCCTTGTTTTTCTACCCTTAGGGCTAGCTTTGTTTTCGAAATTTATATGGGACTAACTTCGGGGACTAACCCTTTCCAATAAAAAAAGAATGATTAAAATCGGACTGCTCTGAAAAAAGTTATGCGGGGTCATACATAAAAAATATACGTGTCGACTAGAGAACCTCCTCCGTTTTTTCGTCGGTTAAAAAAATATTAAACTTAGTGAAATTTTAAAGAAAATGGGCAATTAATTGGTTTTGATTTCGGCTACTCGGATGTTTCGTAAAAAAAAAAAAACTATTATAATAAACTTCAGCTGAAGGTCATTCCATTTCCAGTAAATAATACTTCAAAACAACCTTAATCTCGTATAATAATTCTCGACAAAATAAAAAAAAAGAGTAGGTAAGTATTTAGGGCGTCGCACTGCTATTTTTTATGTTTTCATTATGTTGCAAAATCAAATATTATATGTTCCACTTTCTTTGCTTAGATTCGCTGTGCGTGGCCAAAAAAAAAAAAAACTTTTAAAAGAAATAAAGAAAGAAAAAAAAAAATACGCCATGGATTTTGATGCGGCTTTCCTATTAATTTAGATGGTAGAAGAGCAATGATGGCCCAGTGGAAATGGCTTCGACATATGAATTGTAGCAGATTTATTTTTATTTTTATGGACTCACTCTTTAGCAGTTGTAAGAAACAGGTGCAACAGAGGTAGATAAGTAGCAAATAGACGGTGGTCTCACCTGACAGATCCATGGGAACTTGCAGGATGTTCGTAGACTGAATCAGTTCATCAAAGTCATTGCTACAGTTCTCTACCTCGTCTCCCTCTATTTTAACCTCCTCTTGTGTGTCCAGGTTTATCGGTAGCATCTGTTCGTTTTTTGGTAGCATCTGTTCGTTTTGTGGTAGCATTCGTTCGTTTTTTGGTAGCATTAGTTCGTTTTCTGGTAGAAATGGCGTACTTTGTAGTGTAAGGCTAATTGTTTCTACTGCAGTTACTTTCAAACATGATAGTCCTTTAACGATCTAGAACAGAAAGATCTGAATATTACGGTACGGCAATTAATATTATGGTCATTGTCAGTAAGAAACAACTAATTTTCAAATTCTTTATTCTGTGAATAGATGGTGTGGTGTGATTATGTGGTCATATAAAAAATACAAATAAGCTAGGTAGAGTCTAGATTTCCTATCTGACTACCCCTGAGTAGAAAAAGCGAAACAAACTCAGATCTCAGTCTCTATTGAAGTCTAGACATAGTCTTGGTCAGATCATGAGAGGACCAAGTAGTTATGTCTGAAATTGTATTTGCGGTTCAAATAGTGCGGTGCTTCTGATCAGACCATGGCCCACTTGCTGGAGTGCCCTTAGTGCCAGCTGTGCTACTCATCTTGGATAATCTAAATAATGCCACTGATGCCGCAGTTAACGTGACCACCTACTGGCTTAAACACTACACGAAAAGCAAAATATGGTATTTTGATGAAAGAACCTGACAAATGGATTTGTATTTTTTTTAATACTCCTTTTGAAATAAGATTAGAATTTTTTTTTTAAACCTTTTTACAGTCAGTGTTCAGGAGCTCAGGTAAATTAATAAATAAAAGCGTGGACTGTATACTCTTTAAATTATAATAAGAAAAGGCGATAAATAGGTAGCTATACAGTGAAGTAGCTAAAAGGGGACGCTACTGTCGTTCTTGCCGTGCGATCGTGGAGTGGTCCGCCGCCCCCGCCGCCGCCGTCTGCTCGCCCCCGCGCGCCGGTTCCTCTGTCCCGCGCCCGCGCCTCAGCCGCCGGTGACGTCAGTCCACATGATCACGCGCTTGTTGCGTGAAGAGTCAGTTCAACCGATTTTAACTTCTATTCCGTAGGCATAAGGAAGGCATTAAAAGTAAAACAGTGGTTACAATACCAACTGTTTACTGCAGATGCCATTTATCATGCTTCCAACGCAATAGAAGTCAAAATCTGTTTAACGGAGTATAAAAAAGCTTTATTTAACTGTCTAATCTTATTTCAAACGGAGTATAGTTCAGGTCCAAAACCATTGTGGGAGAAAATTAATAAACTTGTTTTTTTTTAATGTGTAGATGTATGTGCCACTAAACCACAGTTGCGTCGCGGTAATATTATCTATCAGTATGCCAACTTCATACAAACGGACGAAACGCGAGCTATACCTACGCGCCTCGATCTCGGCATGCGCTCGGCACGCAGACAGTCGCGACTGTGCCGCAGTGACGAACGGACGGTGTGTTGATTTTTTACAATAACCGCGCGATTTTTTCACTAAAAATAAGTTCAAGTACACAATTTTTCTCAAAACAATTTTTAATTAAGCTTAATATTAGAATGCAGATTTTTTATACTTTAAAATTTAATAATAAAGCATTTCGTACGTCTCAGTCGAGGCGCAAATATTTTTCGGTCGCAAATTTATAAAACCGATTTGTTATTCAAACATAAACATGGTTTTTTAATTAAATCTACCAATTAAAAAACAACACGCATTTTTATTAAACACTTCCTATTCAATTCACAAAGTATTTTATATGTTTATTTAAAAAAAGTATACTTACAATCACAAAACTAAATGGAAACACAAAGTAGGCAAATGTAATTAAAATGCTGGACGCGGGCTTGGGCAGCCCTATCGCTTGTTTACGTACCGCGCGGCTGTAGGTATTTATTTCAAAAATACGGCCGGGTTACAATACTGTATGATAATATTACCGTGGTTGCGTACAGTTACATCAGCCGTAACTGGCCATGGGTCATTTAATAAACATCTCTTTGTCATAGGAGTAACAGACAGTCCGCTGTGCAGGACCTGCATGGAGGACGACGAGACAGCGGCTCATGTGCTGTTAAACTGCCCGGTGGTCGCTAATTACAGGGCAAAATACTTCGGTAACCCAGGTACCCTACGTGAGATTGTCAGCAACACCAAGGCGCTGCTGGCCTTTCTCGAGGAGCTGGGGTGGATCGAATGACCGATTCTCCCACCCGTACGCAAAATACGCGCTTTGACGTGGAGTTGCGACAGCAGCCCGTTTTACCTATTAGCTATGTGCCATCACAAAGTGGGGCTGTATAGTGGATAAGGCCCATTCCAAGGTGCATTGTGTCGTTCAGTGCCGCAATGTGACAGTTCAACAACAGTTGAGCAGACAATATTTTCGAAATTAAGAAGCAGTGGTTTGTCAATCATCATCTGCCTAGCCTTTTCCAAATCACGTTGGGGTCGGCTTCCAGTCTAACCGGATGCAGCTGAATACCAGCATTTTACATGGAGCGACTGCCTATCTGACCTCCACAACCCAGTTACTGGGTAATACGATACCCCTTGGTAAGACTAGTTGTCAGACTTTCGGGCTTCTGACGACCCGTAACGACTGTCAAAGATCCACAAATGACAGCCGGGACTGACGGCTTAACGTGCTTTCCGAGGCACGGAGGGGTCTTGGTATGTAAAGATGGTCACCCATCCCCGGACCAACCGCGGCAAGCGTAGCTTAACCTGATCGATAGACCCGTGCGGCTTATGCAATATGCTACAAAATAATTCTGATTGTGATTTAAAGTGTGTGTGTGTGTTAAAGGCAGTATATGCGCTTTCACGGCCCTAGTCGCTGCAGGAGACGACCCTGGGCGTCGGAAATCCCAAGCTAATTCCCGGCCAACGTGGGCGCGGGCTTGCGGACGGCGAGTAATGGATAGCTCGCTGTCCGGTGAGGACCAAGCTCAGGTCGACGGTGAGTTCCTCAAAAAGCTGTCAGCACCAACTGGTGGGGTCCGCAAGAGCCGATGCCTGCCAGGGGTGCGGGTTGTTCGAAAGAGATACCGTGGCCCCTGGCACACAGGCAACTGAAGAAACACGGGTGGGTTTTAATCAGTAAAAAATCTGACACGCCCTCCTGCTCCACCCAGAGCGGCAGAAGTTATTTGATGATTTCCCAGCCAAAAAAAATTAAAGAAAAGATGTGTTACACAAATAATGCTGCTGTTTCCCAACACTGGGAACTTATGAGCTGATGATGCTACGTGCGGTCACAGAACTAAAAAATTCAGCGTTTTAATAGCTTTCAAATGTACTATACATATGAGATGACATTACCTCACTATTAAAATAAAACAAAAATGTAATACATCGAAATACTGTATTAAAATTAAATGACTGTCAGAACTCACCGTTGTTATGCCTTCAAAAGATAGACTTAGAGTCTCATTTGCTGTTTTCAATATCGTTTGAAACCGTTTAATCTTATCAGCCATGAATTCACATTCCCAGCATATCGGGAACTGGGCAGTATCCTGAATAAAAGAGAAAAAATAGGTATATCATTTGGGTGTAGCCAAGTAAACCATAATATTTGTTGAGTATTAGTAGGACATGTTTGAAAAAAAAAACACCAGTTTTAAGGGTACTTAGTACTTAAGAGGGCTATCACAATTTTTCTTGAATTTGGGCACTTGACTCGAGATTGATGTGGGATTATGAAATAAAAAATTAAAAAAAACAAATCTGTCCAAGAAAAAATCATTATTTGTTTTGGGGTTTGTGCCCGGTGTCTGAAACATAGCAGTTTGCATATGTGCATAGTGTACTTCAGTAGACACACTTGCGCGCATCAGTTGCCTCGCACTGTTAACACTATTTACCTAAAACTGATCACTTTGATTTTGTAATAGCCTTCTTAAGCTATCCGTGCGTGTTTCATTGAACACTAACTTTAGCCAGTGGCTTCGCCCACATGGAGGTTAGAAATTATCCCACTGGAAGGTACAGAGGCCAGCAAATCAAGCTACCCCAATCTCTCAAATTTCTTTGATAGTTTTTCAACTTTATTAAAAGGAATATGGTTTATGTTAAATTGGCAAAATTTGACAGTTTGGGATAGCTTGACCTGCTGGCGACTGTACTACAAGGATAAAAAGTATCCTATGCGCTAATCCATATTATAAACTATGTGTGCCAAATTTCATCTAATTTAGTTTTTATTATTGTTTTTTTCACTTACATAGATTTAGACTGCATCTTTTTGTATTTTTTTTCTTTTTATTGGTTGGCACAACGTCGAACAAATGTGATTGGGTCAATCGAAATTAATAAGTGTTCACTTGTATTTGTATGTCAGATTTATGTAACACTCTATTCATATAACAATCTATCTAAAAAAGTAATAAATCTGTTTTGTAACTGCATTTCCTACTCCTATATTTAATGCATGCCGTGGCAGCCTTTAATTAAGGCTACACTATAAATTGTTTGATTGTAAGTGCTTTAACATGTATTTTTTGGTGTAAGCTTCGTTGGTTGTCCTTAAGTCCTTAAATAAATAAATATGTTCTGCCGTTTTTGCGTAATTGAGTAACAAACATGCAAACTTTCACATTTATAATACTATCATCATCAACATCTGCCTTGCCTTTACCTATATCCCATTCATAATAAGATTAGACATTTAAACAAACCTTTTTTACAGTCCATTCAACCGATTTTGACTTCTATTGCGATTGTGGCATGATAAAATCTGCAGTAAACAGTTGGTATTATAATCACGTTTTTGCTTTGTCAATGCTATCCTTATGCCTACTCATCATCATCATTATCTGCCTAGCCTTTTCCCAGCTATGTTGGGATCGGCTTCCAGTCTAACCGGATGCAGCTGAATACCAGTATTTTACATTATGACAACCGGGACCAACTGCATAGCATCCTTTCCTCGGCATGGAGGGGTCTCGGGATGTAAATATGGTCACCCATCCCCGGACCGACCGCGGCAAGCGTAGCTTAACCTGATCAATCGACCCGTGTGGCTGTAGCGGCAAGACATTTGAAATGGAATACCTCCCCTCCATTATTTTGTGAGGTCGGTAAAAATGGAAAACAGATTTGTTTACCTTTTTGGCAAATGATGTTGAATTTTACAATTAAATACTGTTTATATATTCATGTCTTGTTGAAAGGGCCATGGCGGAAGCGGGTTTTTAAAATAATCTTAGTTACATTTACTTAGTATTTAATTAGTAGGAAGAGTGAAACAACACTGCCTACTTACCTTGGTGTTAATAAACATTTCTGGACACAGTAAAGCAAAAACAAATTTAACCTGAGGTTTTAATGGGCTCAATTTCCTGCCACGCTGTAGGCAAGTGTAACATCTTACTTGACTCATATTTTATTTAAAAAATGTTTAACTTCATTAAACAATTCCTCTTTTCAAACCAAGAAGACCTTTTTTCAAGAAGTTTGTTTTGATTCGATTTGATTTCATCTTCATTTGACAATGACATTGACAATTCACTGAATTCACTGACAGCTTGATTTGTTTTTTTTTTTAAATAGTTTTAAGGCCTGGTTACAGAGACCTTTTAGCAAAGCTTGATTTGGATTTGACAGTACTTCCCTAGAGCTTTCCATAACGACTGAAAACCGAATTTTACGGTTTTCCGTTCTTGATCTATTTTTATTCTCAACTAGCTTTCGCCCGCGGCTTCGCCCGCGTGGAAGTCGGAAATTATCCCGCGGGAACGTAACGCATGGATAAAAAGTATCCTATGTGTTAATCTAGGTTATAATCTATCTGTGTGCCAAATTTCATCCAAATCCGTTCAGTCGCTTTTGCGTGATTGAGTAACAAACATCCAAATATCTTCACAAACTTTCACATTTATAATAATAGTAGGATAAATATTTATCTTTGACTTTAACAATATAAAGTGACGTGATCACTGTCCTTCACACAAAACCACCTCAGCAAGTTTATACTATTATGGCTTAGGTAATGTGTACATTATTTACTTTTCCACAGAAAACTCTTCCAACAGACTATAACCCTCTTTTCAACCTCAATGGGGTTAATTTTTAAAAGTCTTTTGTTTTTTTACATTATTTTCGAGTTAATCAAGACACGCAGTAAAATCATCCCTTGTAAAATTAAATACCTCTTTGTAAAAAAGCCCTTTAGGCATAGATTTTCGAAAACCGTCGATTCACGTTATTCTTTATTTTTGGTTTTAGGTATAAATACTGAGTTTCGAGTTAATCAGACCGCGCGATAAAATTCTTCCATTCAAACTTTGACACCCCTCAATCCCCTCTTAGGGTGCAGTTTAGAAAAATAATAAATGACCAACTTTAAAATTTACTTAGATAAGTATTTGTAAAAAGTTTCAAGTTTATTAACTCAGGGAATAAAATTTTTCATAAAAATAAAATCCCCCCTTTTCATCCCCTTAGAGGTCGAATTTTTAAAAACCCCTTACATTATAAAAGGAAGCCGTGTACAAAATTTTACGTTGCTAGTCCTAGTATTTTCGGCTGTGCGTTGATTCATCAGTCAGTCGGTTTCTCCTTTTATACATTTATAGATAGATAGATAATGGTCCTTTAGGTCATTACATTTACAGCATGAGATTTAGGAGTTTTTGTAACGAAGAAGTTTGTTTAGTAAGAATAGCTTTAGATCATTTTGGCCATGGTAATAATTTTAGACAAAAAATGGTTGTGTAGTCTAGTGTAATTTTGTCCTGTCCTGTCGCTCACCACATCGGTCACTTTGCAGGCGCAATATTATGACGTTGATAGTTTGCTACATACAAAAAAGAATTAACGTGAGGTATAAAAATTATCTGAATCGGGTCAGAATGCCAATAAACGACATAGAAACGTGAGCAGCGCTTTTTTGAGCAGCAATTGAGACTCAAATATTATGTGTATTTATATATTTGACCTCATGGTCCTCATGTATGTTAAAAAAAAAATTTTCCTCAATTTAACCGCTTTAGTGTTTTTTTTTTTCAAAAGTTGGTTCTTGTTGTTGTTAACTTTGTTAAAAAAGCGACATTTTGCAAAATTGCATTCTTCTAGACCCAGCGGTTTAGGCTATGCATTGTCTGTTAGTAATAGGTCTTTACCTATGAAATTGCCGTTTTGTATGAAAAAATTTAAACGAATTTTTTTCATGAATTTTTTATTTGTATTAATCGAAGTAATCACCCATGCAATCAATGCATCTTTGCCATCGCAGTGGCAGTTTATTGATGCCCTTCTTAAAGAAATCAGCTGGACGGGAGGCAACAAATTCTTCAAAGGCATTTTGTACTGCCTCTCGGGTATTAAATTTTTTTCCCGCCAAGAAGTTATCCAAATTCTGGAAAAAGTAGTAGTCTGTAGGCGCAAGGTCTGGTGAGTAGGGCGGATGACGGAGAGCTTCCAACCCCAGTTCTTGCAACTTGGAGACCGTCTGCTGTGCAGTATGAGGTCGCGCGTTGTCGTGCAGGAGCAGCGGAGACGAGCGATTGACCAATGCTGGTTGGAGATGCGCCAGCTTCTCCATCATTGTGTTCAGTTCTTCACAGTACACATCTGCAGTAATGCTCACCCCGTTTGGTAAGAAGCTGTGATGAATCACACCGGCGCTAGACCACCAAACAGTGACCATCACTTTTCTAGGGGTAAGTTTTCGTTTAGGGCATTGTTTAGGTGCTGAACAAGGATCCAACCAACTTGCTGAGCGCTTACGGTTATCAAACAGAATCCATTTTTCATCGCAGGTAACAATGCGGTTCAAAATTCCTTCATTTGTGTGTCTGTTGAGCAGTGCAAGGCACGTCTCGACGCGTACTTCGCGCTGGCGATCATTGAGTTCGTGGGGCACCCATTTGTCAAGCTTTTTTACCTTGCCAATTTGACGCAAATGGACCAATATTGTTTTGACGCTAACGTCGAAAGCTGCTGCTAATTCAGCCGTAGATTGTGTATCATCAGCTTCCACAATCGCCTTTAATTCGTCATTGTCGACCAAAGTCTTCGGACGACCGCGAGGTTCATTTTTCAGGTCGAAATTTCCAGAACGGAAGCGAGCAAACCAATAACAGGTGGTGCGTTGGTTTGTAGTGTTAGCTCCGTAAACGTCGTTGATGTTGCGTGCCGCTTGTGCCGCGTTGCTGCCACGACGGTACTCATATTCCATAATTACTCGAATTTTTAACGTATCCATGATGACGAAAAAGATTGAAATGCGATGAAAATGTAACACTAATCAATAAAGAAATGACTACTTTTAGAAAAAAAAATCCATGTTTTTAAAATAAAATTAATTTGAAATTAGAATTCTTAGCCAAACAAAAATTATTTTGATTTGAAATGGCCAGTACTGCAGAACGGCAATTTCATAGGTAAAGACCTAATATTTATTTAAGAACTAACGAGTTAATATTGGAATAACGACACATTTCTTCTTCTTATTTGGTTGGTGGCCGCTCTAGCCAGAAGCACTATTTCTATATAATAAAACGAAGTTACCTAAATATAATATACTACTCAAAACTTAACAGCACAACTCTCATTTTTGACAGCGTTCACCTCCCTAGAGTATAAATGTTCTGTGGCGCTCACAGTGATATTAGTTTAGCGCATGGTCGGCGTTATCACATGACGATTCACGGGACATCGTTATCGCGCTCACACCAATTCAGTTTCGGAACGGGTGTGAGCACGCTTAAATCGATATTATTGCAACTCGGAACGTAGGTATTGTAGTCTGTCTCTGTTTTCCAATCTGTTTTCAATGATGAACTTAAAAAGGGTCGTACCTTGAGATAATTGGGTTAATTACGGTTTTTGAGCAAAGAAAATTCGAGTTAGGTCCTTTGGGTCACAGCTGTTGACGTGAACGTTATTTTTTAATATGGCAACACTTGGTAAGGAAGCCATTTTGTGGTGTCGCAGTGCAGAGAATCGTTGTTCATCAATTTTCGTCTATTTTACATGGGAGTATTACTTTTTGTTGTGATACGAAAATTAATCACAACAAATTTAAAGTTTGAATAAGTTATTGAAAAGTTTTAAAGTAAACAAAATGGAGCAAGACGTGGAGACGGGAAGTAGAACGGTGTGCAGCACCTGCTTGAGCAGCGACCGAGATCTTTATGATTTGAATAATTTACCCCAAGTATATCAAGTATTTCGTTTGCTGATGTATGATTTCGCGGGTGACAGGGTAAGTTCAATTATATTTTTACTTTTCTAACTTATAACTTTGCTATATGCATTACGTAAATAATAAGGTCAAACTGAAATATTTGTATAGTAGTTGGCGTGTATATTTCTATTACGACAAGTCATTAAAATTGGATGCGGGAATCAATCGAAAACTTTCTTGACGGCTTTATCCGGACCGAACCGGGCTGATGATGACGGCTTCGTGACGGTGCAAAGGAGGAAGCGCGCGCGCGCAGCGACAAAGTAGCTGTAAGAACCGCTGCGGTAAGGCTACTACGGAGCCCAACGAAAAACTGCGTGCTGCGAAGCCGAATACCCCGGTGTATATTTCCCGACTCCACTACACCACCGACGCGGAAGACATCGTGAAGTACGTGCGCCAAAGGCTGAATTACGCACCGAGAGTGCAGCTGCTGGAGTCGCATCGCAACGTCAACTTTAAGGCGTTTGTGGTGTGCATACCAACATGCTACCTGAATCTGGTGATGGAAGAAAGCTTTTGGCCACAGGATGTGGTATTCCGCCGCTTTCGCGGACTAGTGCCACCGGAACGCACAAAGACTTAGTGCAAAAAAGTGATACTAACATAGTTTTATTTACTAACATAATTTGTTATTGTAATATGTATATATGTAGGTTAAGGTATTTATCTATGGGTCTTTGTAACCTGAAAATAAATGGTTTTATTATTATTATTATATTATTTATCTATCCAAATAGTTTTGAAAAATTAATTAACTTTTAAGTTAATTAATGTTTAGACCCCTAAGACCCCACCAACCAAGATTTTTGTAGGGGTTAATTTGTGAATATATTTACAAATAGAAATAGAATGAATTACAAATTTACAAATACTTGCATGAATAATTGCTATAGTAGGTATATTATGGACAACATTTCAGTCTTAAGAACTATCAGATCACAGCATCTGCAGATAAATTTTTAATTTATTTTTGATCCATACGTCATGTTCGTCAACAGGCTCGGTTGAGACTGGTCATTTGAGACAGTGGACTATCTATCCCATTGGCTCACTGAAAATCATTAAAACCAGTTTCAAATAACTGATACATATATGTGTGCAAAAATTTCATTTACCTTTTTAAAACTATTTTAGCCAAGATTCCAAATTTGTGCCCAGTTCATAGCAATGCCCGAATACATGAGACTTAAACATAACTGAGGGGCAATTCTGGTAATTTTAAGAACGTTCACAGTCTGATCTCAGTCGCAATCTGTCAAAAATACTTCGAGTTTCCATACATTTTTGACAAGTTTTTGACATTTGCTTGTCGCCGAGATGACACTGCGACTAGATTGTGTTACGAGAATTGGCCTTCTGGTTAAATATGGGTGTGCTATAGCCGCACCTATGACAAAACCCTCACGGATTACAGGCTATGTTGTGTTATCTCAAATTATTTATTTTCCAGTTTGGAGACTCAGTCCCGGAGTTAGACCAGCTGGTCTGCTGGGAGTGTCTGGCTCTGATGAAGAAATTCCACAAATTCAAATGGCAAGTGCACAGTGCGCAGGAGCACTTGAGAGTGTTGGCAGTAAGTCGAACACAGGAGGTATGTAGCATTTTTATTTTGAGGTAGAGTAAGAAAGAGAATAGAGGGGCTTGTGGCTAAATAACAATAGCTGCACGGGTCGATCGACCAGGTTAAGCTACGCTTGCCGCGGTTGGTCCGTGGATGGGTGACCATCTTTACATACCAAGACCCCTCCGTGCCTCGGAAAGCACGTTAAGCCGTTGGTCCCGGCTGTCATTTGTGGATCTTTGACAGTCGTTACGGGTCGTCAGAAGCCCGAAAGTCGACAACCAGTCTTACCAAGGGGTATCGTATTACCCAGTAACTGGGTTGTGGAGGTCAGATAGGCAGTCGCTCCATGTAAAATACTGGTATTCAGCTGCATCCGGTTAGACTGGAAGCCGACCCCAAAATAGTTGGGAAAAGGCTAGGCAGATGATGATGAGTAAGAAAGATAATAATTTTATTTGACCCAGTCTTGAACTTGAAACACAATTTAATTTTTTCCTGTTTTGCCTCACTTCTGTGCAAAGGATTCCACCTATAGCTTTTCACTGTTCTAAGTGAGTCATCTCCAATTAATTATTTAAAAAAAGCACCAGAGCATTTTTTGTCTTTTTTGGTCTTGGTGGAGCAAGGTTTTTTGGTCTTGGTGCTGTAAATCAAACTGTTAGAAACTTTATATTTACTGAATTTTAACATTTCAATTTAAAAACATATATTTTACTATAGCAATAGGGTATTTTCCGATTTCATAAAAACTGTTAATTTGAAGATTGGAACGAGATATTTAACAGAAAAATAAAAATAAATTGATTTCTATCCATTTTCTCAATTAAAAACGATTTAAACCAAATTTATTTTTCGTTGTTTTGAATTTACCGCCGAAACGCTTCTTACGATGGCTTTTTATCACGTGACGTCAACTTTGTGTAAACTAAAGTAGTTAGTAAGTAAATAAGTGAATGTCGAGTTTCAAATTAGCAAGATTTTTAATGCATATAAAGTGATATTACTGGTGTGCGGTGCCTCTGTGCACAAATACTTCTAAAACGGCGCCAAACTAAGTATTTATACCGGTGCCGTATAAACAAAGTTGACTTCACATGTCACGTGATAGAAAGTCATCATAAGGAGCGTTTTGGCGGTAAATTCAAAACAACGAAAAATAAATTAGATTTTAATCGTTTTTAACTGAGAAAATGTGTATTAATCAATTTATTTTTATTTTTCTGTAAAATACATCGTCCCAATCTTCAAATTAACAGTTTTTATGAAATCGGAAAATACCCTATTGCTATAGTAAAATATATGTTTTTAAATTGAAATGTTAAAATTCAGTAAATATAAAGTTTCTAACAGTTTGATTTACAGCACAAAAACACATTATGTCAAGCACATTCTGTCAAAAGTATTTTACATAATAAAATTACATGATGGCTTCATCTTCATTATTTCAGCTGAAAGATGTCCATTGCTGGACATAGGCCTCTCCAATAAATAAATGGAACACGCGTCAATGTGCTTTACTGAGCTTTGTAGAGGAAACTCGGGAAAATTTCACAGAAAACGGGACACACTGTTTTCCAATTAGCAAATTATTATTTTTCGTGTCGCTGGCCCTACAGCATTACAAATCTTGTTGGCACAAAAATTCGCCACTTCCACGGCATCGTCGGTGGCAGCGCAGAGCTCACAGTTCCTTCATATTTTAGAAAACAGTACAGCAAATGAAATAAAATAAGAATACTATTGTCTTTTCCAGAGCATGGACCACACATACATGTCGCAATCCCTGTCCTGCCTAGAAATGGAGACTAAAGTGGAATACGACAAGATATACTTTGATTACTCAGCAGCCCCGGAAGACGAGGGCTACATCATAACTAGCCAGTCACAGAATGTTAAGGATGAACACTTCGATGTGGCTCAGGTTGTGCGAGATAATAATATACTGGATATTGATGATCATATTTTAGAAGGTAAGATGAATCTCTATTTGTTCCACTTTTTTTTTTTTCAAATTGAATTAAAAGACAAATTAGATTTTATATTAAAAAAAAAAAAAAAAAAACATTTATTTCAGCCAAGTTTTCACACATACACCCATACTATTACAAAAATAGACTTTTCTTGGAGAGCAGTGGTGGCTAAGTGGTAACGGCCGCGACTTACGAGTTGTAGGTCGTGAGTTCGAACCCAGACAGGCGCTTTACTTTTTGTAAATTATTTCATCACCACTGCTCTCAAAACGGTGAAGGAAAACATCGTGAGGAAACCGGCATGTCCTAGAACCAAAAACTCGAAGACATGTGACATCTACCAACCCGCACTGGGCCCGCGTGGTGGATTACGGCAATCCCTCTCACCGAGAGGAGGCCTGTGTCCCAGCAGTGGGAACATTATAGGCTGATGATGATGATAGACTTTTCTTTATCGTCTTTAATTTAACATGGGGAGTTTGACCTCCACAACCCATTTAGTCAGTACTTCAGGTCCCAGGTACTGGGTAATACGATACTCCTTTGTGTTCCGTGTGGTACCGGACGTAAAAGAATAACACCGTCCCATTTCTTCCCGTGAGTGTCGTAGAAGGTGACTAAGGGACTTATCAGAGAATGGGCAGAAGCATTCTCTATGCATTTATAACCATACTGCGATCGCCAACCCGCCTGCCAAGCGTGGCGATTATGGCAAAACCGCCCCAAAAATGGAGCCTACGTGAGGCCTATGTCAAAGTCAAAGCATTTATTTCAATTAGGCACTTAAAAGGCTCTTTTGAACGTCAATATTTACATTAAAATAGAATTGATTCTAGTCGCCCATTCCAAAATGTAGTTTCGTATGGAGAAGAACGGGCAAGAAATTCCACCACTACTTTTTATGTCCAGCAGTGGCGGTCTTTCAGCTGAAATTATGGTGGTAGGACTGGTTGTCAGACTTCAGAGCTTCTGACGGCCCGTAACGACTGTCAAAGATGATCCTCAAATTACAGTCAGGACCAACGCTTAACATGCTTTCCGAGTCACAGGGGGGTCTTGATATGCAAAGATGGTTACAAATATTCGGATCAACCATGCATTTGATTTGATATGACTTCTGTTTGTTTCAGTGCCAGAGATAGTACTAGAGAATCCTGTAACTGGTGTGATGTCTCATCATATAGTGGTTGGGACTGATGCTTTGGTGTCCTCGGAACCTATAGCACACACAGCCCAGGGCTCTATGCCGCATCTTACTATAGGGTGAGCTATTATTATTTACTAGTGGTCGTCGAGTGGTCGAAATTCGACTATAACTCATTTAAATATTAAGTTACAACAAATGCATTACTATACAGTGTGATTCTTTATAATGTGCACATATCAAAATGAGGGAATCTATGCTTGATTTTATGACCGGAAAAAATATTTAAAAAATCTAAATATTTTTAAATATTTCTTATGGAAATTAAAAAAAAAATTGTGCTCTACTATGACCTCAGGGTAAAAATTGAGGGTAGTATTTTTTCAACAATTCTTATTTTATGAGTTTGCCTAATTACTTCCAATCATTATGAAGTTTATTTCATCACGATAGATCATTCAGTTTAATGTTACACCGTTTTGTTTAAGCTGGGGTCAATGTAGCGATTTTGTTTTTTTGCATAAATTTTTTTTAGTTTTTTTTTTTAATATTTTTTCTGGCGATAAAATTAAGCATAGATTCCCTCATTTTGATATGTGCACATTATAAAGAATTACACTGTATAAAAAATATAAGCTTTCTGCACTCTTTCTTCATATTAATTTTCCAAGTATTTTTCGTAAAAATACAAGGTTTTTTTGCTTCACGCATGTACGGGATTTTTTTTAACCAGTGCGCAAACTGTAACCATGCATTCAGCAAAACATTCTAGACTCTTCAGCGTACAAAATACAAAGACATCTGATGTCCACCAACGCGCACTGGGCCCGCGTGGTGGGTATGGCCTCTCCTCAGAGTGAGGTGGTCTGTGTCCCAGCAGTGGGAACATTATCGTTTGATGTAGTAGTGATGTTCCTGCCGATCCAACCACCCATTTTTTAAACGACTTCTGAAAGGAGGTCATCATTTCGACATGTTTTTGAAGTGAAAACTTCTTTAGCGGCGTTGTACACTTTTTTTGTAATGGGTAATAAATATTAAACTCGCGTCAGGACACATGACCTGATCGAAAATTCGTAAGACGGATGGAGAGTAGACAGCCGGCGCGGCGTAGGAGAGGAAGTATCCCCCTCTCTTTCTACGGCGCGGCGAAAATGTATGCCTGCGCCTGCTGTTTCGTTTAGGCGGCGCAGGGCGCTTGCGCGAATGTTTGTGTGTGTTTATGTTAGAGCGTGCCACGCGCATCCATGGATGGTGACAGCTGATGGCTTGATTTTTCTGAGAGATAAATAATTTGTCATGTTTGTGTACGATAGCGCAATAAATAAATATTGTATTCTACCACATAAATGATAGTACTTTTATACTGATAATTAAAGCAATTCGTGCAAAATTATTCCCTAACCATTCCAAAATATTAAAAATGCACAATGTTAATATTTAAGTTTTCACTTCTGCCGGCATTCCCGGAGTGCAACTGGTCGTTTTTTTTTTTGTGTGTATTCGGGCATAACTCATAACTCGAGAGCAGTGGTAACGGCCGCGACTCACGAGTAGGTCGTGCGTTCGAACCCAGCCAGGCGCATTACTTAGTGTAAATAATTTCATCACCACTGCTCTCAAACGGTAAAGGAAAACATCGTGAGGAAAGCGGCATGTCCTAGAACCAAAAATTCGAAGACATGTGACATCTACCAACCTGCACTGGGCCCGCGTGGTGGATTACAGCCCACTCCCTCTCACAGAGAGGAGGCCTGTGTCCCAGCAGTGGGAACGTTATAGGCTGAGTACGTATGTATGGGCATAACTCCGTCATATATAGACGGATTTGCAAAATTCTTATTTGGTTCGAAAGGGGTTTATTTCGAGATGTGGTCCCATTTGAATTTCATATGGATCTGATGATGCGTTTGGGAGACAGACAACGGAACTCTTCAAAAAATGACAGTAAATCAACCGCGATTGCTGCTATCGCATAAATTTACATTGTTTTGACCCCAAGGAGGATGAAATTTCGAATTGGTGTGGGGAAGGTAAACAAAAACGATTTTATACTTTTTCTTCTATTTCAGGCCGCTTACGACTTCCAAAATCGAGACTGTTATAATGTGTCAAAATACGAAACTCAAAGAAGAAAAACCTACAGCGAAATTAGGATACATAACGGAGTATATGAGTGAACCTGACATGTTGGCTTGCAGGTAAGAGAATCATTATAATTTCACAAAAACCTACACAACTTTACAAAGAAAATTACACGCTTCGGGTATCATCGTGTTTCAGAATACGCACGAACTTCGCGCCACAGCGTTAGACCACGTAAAACGACCGTAAAAATATTGCGGCGGTTTTCTATTTATTTATGTACACACACATATAAACAGACAACAAGAGAGGGTCAGAATAATACGTAAAAATTTAACACCAGGGCCTAGAGACAAAATACATTTCTGTTAGCGTTCACGCCAAACGCTACGTCAAAATGCATGCGAATGACATTACCTGCGGAAAGGACACGACGTAACCTTTCAGTGTTTTTGGGAAATCAGCCCCTGAGGGCGTAAAATAGGGGATGAAAGTATAAATGGGAAACCAGAAATAACCGAACGCCAACGGCTCAGTGCGCAAGTAGAACCGACGAATTTCCGACATCCACGCGGGCGAAACCGCGGGCAAAAGCTTGATTTAAAATAAACTAAATCATAATTAAACAATGCTGCTTCAACGTCTCCCGTAATAAAACTAAAACCCGTATTTTTTATGCTAATAACCCCTAAATAAAGTAGTTGGTGGCAACCATAGAGGCAGTCCTGTACAATGAGTGAGGGTTTCTTTCATGAACAGGGTATTTTCCAATTAATTAATAACTATTTTAATTTGAAGATTGGGACGACATATGTGACAGAAAAATAAAAATAAATTGATTTATATCCATTTTCTCAATTAAAAATGATTAAAATCAAACTTATGTTCCGTTGTTTTGAATTTACCGCCAAAACACTCCTAACGATGACTTTTATATCACGTGACATCCTGACGTCAGCTTTGTGTAAACGGCATCGGTACAGATACTTAGTTTAGCGCAGTTTTAGAAGTATTTGTGCACAGAGGCACTGCACATCAGTAATATCACTGTATATCCATTAAAAATCCTGTATTCAAACTCGACATTCACTTGTTTACTTACTAACTACTTACTTTAGTTTACACAAAGTTGACGTCACGTGATAAAGTCATCGTAAGGAGTGTTTTGGCGGTAAATTCAAAACAACGAGAAATTAGTTTGATTTCAATCGTTTTTAACTGAGAAAATGGATATAAATCAATTTATTTTTATTTTTCTGTTACATATTTCGTCTCAATCTTCAAATTAGAATTGTTTTTAATTAAGTAATTGGAAAATACCCTATTAACACAACAACATGTCTTTCAGAGAAGTGGCTAAGCAGAAGGTGCAGTACGCGAGCTCGGTGTACAAATGTGAGCTGTGTATAATTGGATTCTATACACAGCAACAGGTTGAAGACCATTTTGTGTCTGCGCATAGAGCGGTGAGCATACTTATTTTAGAGAAGCTTGAGAAGCCCGAAAGTCTGACAACCAGGCGGTAAGACTGGTTGTCAGACTTTGAGGGTGTCGTATTATCCAGAAACTGGGTTGTAGAGGTAAAGAAGAGAGTCATACATACATACATACTCAGCCTATAACGTTCCCAATGCAGGGACACAGGCCTCCTCTCAGTGAGAGGGAGTGGGCCGTAATCCACCACGCGGGCCCAGTGAGGGTTGGTAGATGTCACATGTCTTCGAATTTATGGTTCTAGGACATGCCGGTTTCCTCACGATGTTTTCCTTCACCGTTTGAGAGCAGTGGTGATGAAATTATTTACACAAAGTAAAGCGCCTGGCTGGGTTCGAACGCACGACCTACAACTCGTAAGTCGCGGCCGTTACCACTGGGCCACCACTGCCCAAGAGAGTCGCTCCATATAAAATATTGGTATTCAGCTGCATCCGGTTAGACTGGAAGCCGACCCCAAGATAGTTGAACAAAGGCAGATTATGCTCTCTTCTCTTATAAAACGGCCACAGTGTAGAGCGTTATCCTTATTACTCATACCAGTGTGAGGGTGAATTTTATCGATGAAATTCCCCTTTTTAAAAGTGAAAGCACCAACTCAAAAAACTTTTTCTTTTCTAGAAACCAGGCCAAGTACCTTGCAAAGTTTGCTACATATACATAGAAGAAAACAAGCTACCAACACACACGGACTCTCACTATCTTCGCTACATCTGTAAAATATGTGCCCACAGCGAGATGAGCAACAAACTGATCAGACAACACGTGTCTGCTCACATGAGCAAGCCGCCTAACAACGCGAGCATTAAAATTGGCGACGTACGGACGAACAAGGTAAGCAAACTATATGATCACAGCGAGATGAGCATCAAACTGATCAGCCAACACGTGTCTGCTCACATGAGCAAGCCGCCAAACAACGCGAGCATTAAAATTGGCGACGTACGGACGAACAAGGTAAGCAAACTATGTGCTCAGAGCGAGATGAGCAACAAAATGATCAGACAACTCGTGTCTGCTCACATGAGCAAGCCGCCTAACAACGCGAGCATTAAAATTGGCGACGTACGGACGAACAAGGTAAGCAAACTATGTGCTCAGAGCGAGATGAGCAACAAAATGATCAGACAACTCGTGTCTGCTCACATGAGCAAGCCGCCTAACAACGCGAGCATTAAAATTGGCGACGTACGGACGAACAAGGTAAGCAAACCATGTGCTCAGAGCGAGATGAGCAACAAAATGATCAGACAACTCGTGTCTGCTCACATGAGCAAGCCGCTAAACAACGCGAGCATTAAAATTGGCGACGTACGGACGAATAAGGTAAGCAAACTATGTGCTCACAGCGAGATGAGCAACAAACTGATCATACAACATGTGTCTGCTCACATGAGCAAGCCGCCAAACAACGCGAGCATTAAAATTGGCGACGTACGGACGAATAAGGTAAGCAAACTATGTGCGCACAGCGAGATGAGCAACAAACTGATCAGACAACACGTGTCTGCTCATATGAGCAAGCCGCCTAACAACGCGAGTATTAAAATTGGTGACGTACGGACAAACAAGGTAAGAGAATTATGTGCTCACACTGATATGAGCAACAAACTGATCAGACAACATGTGTCTGCTCACATGAGCAAGCAGACCAACAACTAGTACTAAACTAGAGGCATAGAAATTCTATAAAAAAAAAAAAAAAAAAAAAAAAAAAAATCTATGAAACAGATTTTTTTGATAAATTTCTAACTTTATTATGTGCTGAATTAACACATGATCTGACCAAGATTATGGACGGACTTTAAAAGAGACTGTGACCTCTGAGTTTGTTTCGGCCTTTCTTCTCAGAGTAGTCAGATAGGAAACGCCGACCTCATCTAGTTTAAAAAATATGATTGACGCACAGAAACGACTACACAATCAGCACTACAGAAATAAAATAATTTATCATTTAATGGTCATAGTTTGAGCTAACCTGTATATTTTCATCTAAAAATCGTAAATTATTTTTAGAATATGCGAAACCTGAATATAGTTTTTATACCATTTTAATTTTTTACCCAAAAAAGTTTTGCATGTGTGTTGGAAAATGTTATCACCAGTTAATTACTAAACAATCGGCGTACGGTTAGGTACTTACTGCCTAATTATTATCAATGAGCACAATACGACACTGGACGCGCGGGGGCCGCGTGGTGACCATGTTTGAGTAGACAACTAGGTAACATAACAAGCTTATAACTTTGTGATTTTTCATGACACAGCTTTGAAATTTTGTACATAGATTCTTTACATAAAAATACTAGACACGTGTTTCGGGGTTCGCATATCGACGACGAGCTACCAATACCTCCTAACTACCTCCTAATGCCAATCGACGTAAAATGCTATGTCCCATGTACTGGCAGAACCTCCTAACACGATATTTAGCTATTTATCCCATCAAAATAGTTAAATATTGTGTCAGGTTTTGATTTTGTTTTTCGAATGGTTCGTCGTTGATTTACTAAAACTAAGGTTGCATAATCCCAACTGTATCTTTAAAAGAGAAACATATGTTTTCAGAGCAGAAAAAAGAAAGAAAAAGACAAGGAAGCCGTCGCGTCTCCCCCCAAGCCTGGTGATCTTCGTAAACTGCTGTCCAAGACTTCGATAGAAGTGTACCAGTGCTTAGAGTGTGACATGTTCTTCAAGTAAGCGTTGCATAGTATAGTCATCATCATCATCATTTCAGCCGAAAGACGTCCACTGCTGGACATAGGCCTCTTCCAGGCTCCTCCACTTCGACCGGTCTTGTGCTTCCCACGTCCAGCGGATACCCGCGGTCTTCACAAGGTCATCGGTCCACCTTGTGGGAGGCCTTCCCACTCTACGTCTTCCGGTACGCGGTCGCCACTCTAGAACCTTTTGGCCCCATCGGCCATCTGTTCTGCGAGCAATGTGCCCTGCCCACTGCCACTTAAGTTTTGCAATTCTTCGGGCTATGTTGGTTGCCTTGGTTCTCCTGCGGATCTCTTCATTTCTGATTCGATCGCGTAGGGAAACTCCAAGCATAGCCCTCTCCATTGCCTTTTGGGTGACTTTAAGCCTTCTGATAAAGCCCATTGTGAGCGACCACGTCTCTGTACCATAGGTCATCACTGGCAACACACACTGGTCAAAGACTTTCGTAGTATAGTAGTCAAATTCAAAACATTTGTTTCAAGCTAGCATTTGCCAGCGGCTTTGCCCGCGTGGAGGTCGAAGATTATCCCGCGGGAACGTACTACCGGGATAAAAATACCCTACATACATATAAACATACTAACTGCCTACATATAAACATACTAACTGCATACACATAAACATACTAACTGCCTACATATAAACATACTAACTGCATACATATGGACATACTAACTGCATACATATAAACATACTAACTGCATACATATAAACATACTAACTGCATACATATGGACATACTAACTGCATACATATAAACATACTAACTGCATACATATAAACATACTAACTGCATACATATAAACATACTAACTGCATACATATAAACATACTAACTGCATACATATAAACATACTAACTGCATACATATGGACATACTAACTGCATACATATAAACATACTAACTGCATACATATAAACATACTAACTGCATACATGTAAACATACTAACTGCATACATATAAACATACTAACTGCATACATATAAACATACTAACTGCATACATATAAACATACTAACTGCATACATATAAACATACTAACTGCATACATATGGACATACTAACTGCATACATATAAACATACTAACTGCATACATATAAACATACTAACTGCATACATATAAACATACTAACTGCATACATATGGACATACTAACTGCATACATATAAACATACTAACTGCATACATATAAACATACTAACTGCATACATATAAACATACTAACTGCATACATATAAACCTTCCTCTTGAATCACTCTGTCTATTAATGAAAACCGCATTAATATCCGTTGCTTAGTTTAAAAGATCTAACAAACACGAAAAGTGATTTTTTATACTATGTAAAGATAGGCACTTATAAGGCACTTTTGAACGTCGATATTTACATTAAAATACATTTGATTCTGGTAGTTCCGTGTGGTGCCGGACGTAAAAGAATAGCACCATCCCATTTCTTCCCGTGGGTGTCGTAGGAAGCGACTAAGGGATTTACTAGAGAATGGGCAGCAGCGTTCGCTATGCAATCGCCAACCCGCCTGCCAAGCGTGGCGATTATGGCAAAACCCCCCTTTTGGGGGAGGCTTATGTCCAGCAGTGGACGTCTTTCGGCTGATTCTGGTATCCTATGTGTTAATTCAAGTTATAAACTACCTGTGTGCCAAATTTCATCTGAATCCGTGCAGCCATTTTTGCGCGATTGAGTAACAAACACACCACACATCTAAACATACACACACACACAACACAACACACATTTATAATTATGATTAGGGGGCCTGGTGACCTGCCCACTGGTGTTTGTTGCGCCACTTCTTCCCAGCAAAAGCACTAGGAAGTGGTGAAGGGCGGGCGTTTTTGGGGGACTGTCTTATGTAATTTTTGACGTTCAAAAATTGCTGACACCAGCCTAGTTTGAATAAATGACTTTTGATTTTGATTTTTGACATACAGGTTTTGTAAAAAACTTAGTTTAAGCACCAGTCTTCCACAAATTAATTATGAAATTGTCGCTGTAGACTATTAATTATTAACTTTGTAATTTGTGGTAAGAAATATCATCTGCCTAGCCTTTTCCCAACTTGGTCAAGCCGGGACCAACGCCTTAACGTGCTTTCTGAGGCACGGAGGGGTCTTGGTATGTAAAGATGGTCACCCATCCACGGACCAACCGCGGAAAGCGTAGCTTAACCTGGTGATCGACCCGTGCAGCTATTGTTATTTAGCCACAAGCCCCTGTGGTAAGAAATAAATAAAAAATATTATAAAAAAATTAAAAAAAAATATTATAAAAAAATTAAAAAAAAAATATTAATTAAATCCTTGATATTTTACAGAAACTCCCGCGCCCGTAAGAACCACGTGGCTCGCTTCCACCGAGAAGGTTTACAATGTGATCACTGCAAGAAGCGCTTCGTAAATAGAACTACTTTAGCAACACATCTCAAGTAAGCCTTTTCTTTGGTATTGTTCGTCAAATATGAATTGGACAGGTCCATTCAATCTGTGTGGTTCTTTCCTCAGAAAACCATTTCAGACACATGATCTGACCAAGATTATGTCTGGACTTTAAAAGAGACTTTTACTATGGGACCAAACTTGAAATCGCGAAAAAAAATATCAGATGTTCCCTACATTTATGTTCGCATAACTCGTCAAAATGTAGGGAACACCAATTTTTTTTTTTTCGCGGTTTCGGGTTTGGTCCCATAGTAAAAGTTGTTCATAATGATGAGTACAATCATGTGTTTAAATGTCGGTCACTAATTACCAGTGACCCTATATACGAGCCCCCAACCCGCAGACTGCACGAGGGCCCACTGCCGCGCGCCGAGTGCCCCATCTGCCACAAGATGGTGCGCGTGATCCAGCTCAAGTACCACATCCAGCGCCACCAGAGCAAGGCGCGCTACGACTGCGACGACTGCAACAAGACCTTCTCGCACCTGGCCACCTACCAGGCGCATCTCAAGTACTCCAGGGCGCATGCCTCGGATCAAGTCTTCAAGTAATTATGTGTACTTTTCATTTGTAAAATTCCGACATGCATGCACAGCTGTGTGAATTAAAATAATTTGAATCCAGATTTCTATAACATCACGCTAGTACCCTTAAGAGCCGAGCAAAAGAAAAAAAATCAGAAATTATGCTAAGCGAAAACAAAGTAGAAGCGTGGGCAATACAACACTGACGACCGTGCCTACCTACATACGACGAATAGTGCATCTACCCTAAAAGAGTCCGTTATACATAAATAATAACAAAACAAAAGAATAAAAAAAAATGAGTTATTATCGTTGGATTGCTGTAACCAACGATAAATAGAATAATAACTACTTTTTTAAAATTATAAACAATTATCATACAAAATATCAGCGCATACACTTAGCATACTGACGTCATACCCACAGAGCAGTATGGCGTCCACTTCGTCCAGCGTTTTCGTCAAATTACGCGCGAAATTCGAAAATATAAAATTTTAATGCATTTTTACGGCACTAATCGATTAAATAAAAATGTTTTGTTTTTTTTTTTTTAACTGGTTTAGTAGCACTTTAGAATCGAATTAGTACACTTTAAAAAAATGTAATACCCTATTGCGTAACACGCAATTCTGATGAAATAACAAAAGATCAAGACTATAAACTGTGAAAACTATTTATTTTTTTAACTTAATTAACAATGACATTGTATTAGAAAACTATCAGTTGTAGAAGAAGGTACCTATACAAATTATCACGCAGGTACGAGTATGAACGTTTTGCTAATACATTGTACTAGGCGCTGTACATGTCTGCGTTTCTCCCAACATTCTCTCCTGAACGCAGACCCATCGCTCTGCTGAAAGCTTCATGTTTTGGTCTATGCAGTCCTTTGGTCAAAATATCCGCAGTCATGTCTTGACTCCTTTGGTATTTTACTAGAACTTGTTTGGCAGCAATCCTCTCTCTGATAAAGTGATAACGAACATCGATGTGTTTGCTGCGTTGATGAAAACTTTCATTTTCTGAAATGCGAATGGCACTTTGATTATCACAGTAAACAACAATAGGAATAGCTGATGATTGAGACCAAAAGTCTTCATCTAATTGTTTCAGCCAAATCGCTTCTTGCATGGCAGTGGCCAGAGACATGTATTCAGCCTCCGTACTTGACAGGGCTATAGTTAGTTGTTTTTTAGAGCACCAACTTATTGCAGCACCCTGAAGAATAAAAACATATCCAGTGCAGGATCTACGGTCTTCAGAATGACTAGCCCAATCAGCATCACAATAGCCTGTAATGTTGCCTTCTGAGTTTCCATCATATGTCAATTTATAATCAATGGTGGCTTTTAAATATCGTAAGACTCTCTTCAGTGTAGTCCAATGCTCTGCAGTGGGTTGCCCATTGTACCGACTTAATGAATTTACAATATATGTTATGTCAGGTCTTGTCCCTTGTGACAAATATAATAAGCACCCAATAGCTTCTTGATAAGGTATGTTTCTCAATATTTTTTCCTCACTTTCGGCTCTCTTTAATTGAATGTTTGGATCACATGGAGTCCAGACTGGCTTGCAATCGTCCATACCAAAACGAGTAAGTATTTTTTTAATATACATAGATTGATCCAGTGATATTTTATTTTGATCTTCTTGTGTTATTCTGAATCCAATACATTGTTTTGCTTTTCCCATGTCTTTCATATTAAAGTTATCTTTGAGTTTTTTTTTTGTTTCTTCGCCAGTTTCAGAACGATTATAAAATAAAAGTAGATCGTCGACATAAACAGAGATAAATAAAATATCATTTTTGCTTAATATACGATAGTAAATGCAAGGATCAAGTTTTGATCGTTTCATGCCAATTTCTAACAAAACAGAGTTCAGCTTTTTGTTCCACTGTCTACTGGCTTGCTTAAGACCATAAATAGCTTTATTTAAATGGCATACTTTCTCTCCTCGATCAAAAGTGGGTGGTTGAGACATGTAAATATCTTCATCAACATCCCCTTGCAGATATGCTGTAATGGCATCCATTTGATGAATTTCTAGATTATATTTTGCAGCCATACCTATAAGATATCTAATCGACGTGTATCGTACAACAGGTGCGTATATCTCATTGTAATCTATACCTTTTTTCTGCTTGTAACCCTTAATTACAAGTCTAGCCTTATAACGGGTGAATTTTCCGGTGTGATCAAATTTTCGTTTAAAAACCCATTTGCATGGAATAGCCTTCTTCCCACCAGGTAAATCTACTAAAGACCAAGTATTATTGTGAATGAGGGACTCATACTCTTCTTTCATTGCCTGTTTCCATTCTTCAGATTCATTACTTTGAAGAGCTTCTTCTAAACTCTGGGGATCATTGTTGAGAAGGCTTGATGTAGACTCACCATTCATGCAAATATATAAAGATGAACTTTCAATATTTGTTTGCAACTTTCTTTGCCGACGGGTTTTAATACCTGTTTCATTTGCAGGCGACATGTCAACACTCTGACTTGGTAAGTATGTAACATCTAGTGGATCTTCATAATCTGTATTACTTGAAGTATCTGTGATACTATTACTCAGATTGTTAGAAAAAAACTGCTCTTCCTCATCTGTATTTTCATCATCTTGTGTAATTAATCCAGATTTTTGTTCATTCAATGGTAAGTATATTTGTGTTAATTTTTGTTCTTTATTATTATTCTTTTCATTTTTATTTTCATCTTTTAATTGTTGTATTTTATCTACTTCTTGATTAATATTATTTATTTTTGTTTCAGGTGCTGAAAAAGAAGTTGATTCTACTATTTTACTTTTAATGTTTTCTTCCAGAAAATGAACATCCCGACTGATCACTGCTTTATTAGTTTTCGGGTCTATAAATCGGTAGCCTTTTGTGCATTCACTGTACCCAACAAAGATTAGCTGACGAGATTTCATATCTAATTTTTGGCGTTTTTCTTTGGGTATATGCACCATAGCAGGACAACCAAATATTCTCATATTGCTTAAGTCTGGCTTTTGTCCGGTCCATACTTCATGAGGTGTAATATCTGATAAAGCATGTGTGGGCGAGCGGTTTATTATATATGCAGCAGTTGTTACAGCTTCAGCCCAATAATTCTTTGATAAATCAGCATTAAGCATCATGCATTTTGCTCGTTCAACCAATGTTCGGTTCATTCTTTCGCTCAGACCGTTCTGTTGTGGCGTGTATGGATTGGAAGTCTGATGTAATATTCCATTTTTCTTTAAATAATTAGTAAAGTTTTTATTAGTATACTCCAATCCATTATCGCTGCGTAAAATTTTAATCTTTTTATTTAACTCATTTTCTACTCGGTTTTTGTATTCAATAAATTTTTCGAACACTTCCGTTTTGCTTTTAATTATGTATACATAGACTTTTCTTGAGAAATCATCAATAAAAGTTGTAAAATATCTGGCACCGCCAATCGAAGCAACTTGTATCGGGCCACATACATCTGTGTGGACTAGCTCTAGCAAACCGTTTGCCCTGGAGCCATTGCTTGGAAATGATTGCCTCGTTTGCTTACCCTCTAGGCAGCTTATACATACATACTTTTCTTTCTGTGATGATAGTTGTACACCAGTTGTGCAGTTAGGTAACTTGTAAACATCATTATTATTTAGATGGCCCAAACGTTGATGCCATAGATGTGTACTTGACTCTGCTTTTGCTGACATGGCGAATATTTTACTGTAATTTATGTTCAGTCTATATGTATCATTTATTAGATTTGCTGTGGCTACTTTTTGATTATTTGAATTATATACTGAGCAGCCAGTTTTATCAAATTCCACTGTACAACCAGATTTTATTATTTTACTAACTGATAATAAATTTGTAGACAACTTTGGCACATATAAAACATCTTTTACTAATATTTCACTGCTGCTGCCATCTTTATTTGGTATGTGCAGTATCACATCACCACAGTTTTCGACATGCAAGGTTTTATTGTCTGCAATTTTGATTGTGGATATTGGTGGTATTGTTTTATTCTTTAATAAATCTTTATGCATAGTCATATGCATCGAAGCACCTGAATCTACATACCAGTTTATACAATCATTCAGTTGCATGGCCGAGAAAGTTGCTACAAAACCTTTATTATTTTCTGTACTCTGTGATTTATTTTTCAGAAACCAACAATTTTTACCAAGGTGTCCATATTTGTTACAATTAAAACATCTTGGACCTTTTGATTTTGACTGATGCTGAGTGTTTTTGAACTTAGCTTGAGTATTTTTATTACTTGTGTAGAGAGCTGAATTACTTGGTGTAGATTTTATTTCTTGCAAAAGTTTCGTTTTAATCAGATCTGCACTTATTTTTACTCCTGAGCTTTCAATACCCATTATCATTGGTTTGTATTCATCGGGTAAACCTGCTAGCATCAAGGTCCCGAGCCATTCATCATCAACACTGAATCCAATATTTCTGAGCTTATAAGCTGAGCTCATGATTTTGTTGACATAATCTTCTACACTGGTGCTTGTTTCTAAATTAGTGTTAATCAAGTCTCGCAATAAACCAACTTTTCTCAGTAGACCAGAGTCTTGAAATGCTTTTGATAAATTTTCCCAAATCTGTTTTGACGTCCTCGCATCCTGTATATGTATAAAATTTATTGGATCGACTAATAATATTAGTTTTGATTTTGCCTTTTTTTCTTTCTTTGGATCAGTATTTGTTCCTTGAACACATTCCCATAAATCATCGAGTTCCAGGTATGCTTGCACTGCGAAACTCCAGCTTGTCCAATTATCTCGGCCAGTAAGTTTTTCAATTTGTATCAAAGATCCGTTTGATGACATTTTATCAAGAAAATATAGCTGAAATATAAAAAACTTCGGCGACCGCGTGAACAATTTTTAGGTTATCCGTATTTCTGATCAAAATCAACTAATTTACTTTACATTTTCACTGTACTACACTTAACAGGCAGGGAGAGGCCCATAACCTGATGAAATAACAAAAGATCAAGACTATAAACTGTGAAAACTATTTATTTTTTTAACTTAATTAACAATGACATTGTATTAGAAAACTATCAGTTGTAGAAGAAGGTACCTATACAAATTATCACGCAGGTACGAGTATGAACGTTTTGCTAATACATTGTACTAGGCGCTGTACATGTCTGCGTTTCTCCCAACAAATTCGAATCATTTAGATAGATATTGCTGATCCAAATGTTCATGTATTAGAAAAATTTGTCTACACGGCAACCTGAATAACGCAATGAATGAAGTTCAACAAGAACTGCCAAAAATGGAATCCATTCCTACTAATAATAATGTTTTACACAATAGGGTATTTTCCAATTTAATAAAAACTATTCTAATTTGAAGATTGGCACGAAATATGTAACAGAAAATAAGAGTAAATTGATTTATATCCATTTTCTCAATTAAAAACGATTTAAACCAAATTTATTTTTCGTTGTTTTGAGTTTACCTCCAAAACGCTCGTTACGATGACTTTTTATCACGTGACAACACGTGACGTCAACTTTACGATACATGCCGAATTCCGAAAATATGGAAAAAATACCTACTTATTTTATTATTGATTCGTGTCGAGAACCATTAGCATAGTTACCTCCTTAAATTTGACGAGGATGCAAAACGACACGTTGTATTAATTTTCTTCTATGTTCTCCAGATTCCCGTGCCCAATGTGCAACAAAGGCTACCCCACCAAGGACGCGATGCAAGACCACTTCAACTACCAACATCTTGGGAAGACTGTGCACAAGTGTCCCCTCTGTGACAAGGTATGTTAGCATAATCAGCCTATGGTCTTACCCTTTTTAGGGTTCTCTAGTGAACAAATCAAATCAAAATATTTCATTTCATATAAACCTGCATGGGCACTTATGAAACATCAGAAGCTAGGTGTACGGTTCCAAAATGTTGTTTCCTATGGAGAAGAGCCGGCAAGAAACTCAACGGTTACTCTTTAAAAAATAATTGGTTTTAACAATGTTTTCAAATTACAGTGATAATAGGTATTGGAGGACAGTGCAGGCCTGTCAATAAGTACCAGGTACTTAGACGAATACGGAATAGAAAATCGTCTACAAATCTACAGTCTGTAAGGCCTACAACGTTCTCTCATTCACAATCATCATCTGCCTAGCCTTTTCCCAACTATGTTGGGGTCGGCTTCCAGTCTAACCGGATGCAGCTGAATACCAGTATTTTACATGGAGCGACTGCCTATCTGACCTCCACAACCCAGTTACTGGGTAATACTATACCCCTTGGTAAGACTGGTTGTCAGACTTTCGGGCTTCTGACGACCCGTAACGACTGTCAAAGATCCCCAAATGACAGCCGGGACCAACGGCTTAACGTGCTTTCCGAGGCACGGAGGGGTCTTGGTATGTAAATATGGTCACCCATCCACGGACCAACCGCGGCAAGCGTAGCTTAACCCGATCGATCGATCCGCGCAGCTATTGTTACTTAGCCACAAGCCTCTCTCATTCACAATATGTAAAATAATCAACAAACGTCATGTGCGTTCGCTCGTCTGCCCGCAGCTTCACTCAGATACTCTTAGTACTAGAAAGCTGTAATAGGGTATTTTCCAATTTTACAAAAACTATTTTAATTTGCAGATTGGAACGAGATATTTAAAAGAAAAATAAAAATTAATTGATTTCTGTCCATTTTCTCCATTAAAAACGATTTAAACCAAATTTATTTTTCGTTGTTTTAAATTTACCGCCAAAACGCTTCTTACGATGACTTTTTATCACGTGACGTCAACTTTGTGTAAACTAAAGTAGTTAGTAAGTAAATAAGTGAATGTCGAGTGTATAATTAACAAGATTTTTAATGGATATAAAGTGATATTACTGGAGTGCGGTGCCTATGTGCACAAATACTTCTAAAACGGCGCCAAACGAAGTATTTGTACCGATGCCGTATAGACAAAGTTGACGTCACATGTCACGTGATAAAAAGTCATCGTAAGGAGCGTTTTGGCGGTAAATTCAAAACAACGAAAAATACATTAGATTTTAATCGTTTTTAATTGAGAAAATGTGTATTAATAAATTTATTTTATTTTTCTGTTAAATATATCGTCCCAATCTTCAAATTAAAATAGTTTTTATGAAATCGGAAAATACCCTATTTGCCAAGGATATAGAGTACAACTATTTTCATAATGTCCCCCGGTAAACTTCGTGTGTCGTCAGTCGTCGTATTTGTATAGACATTAGTTTTTTTTTTGGTTTTGTCTTCGCACGGTTTGTGCATTTAGCCAGTGTCAAGTAATTTTACTTTTCAATCAAGTAAATGGCCCAATATCAGGCACGAAGTTACAAAACAGTCATAGTCAGTCAAGTCAAAGTTATTGTAAAGCGGTCGTAACTTTACAACAACCTATTAGGAGTTAAGATAAGATTAAATTTATTTATTTGTCTAAACATTGTATACATACAAGAGCATGCAATATAATATTAGAAAACATCGTTTGAGTCCATTCATGTTTAGTCGTTAGGTATCGGCGTACAAATATTTCCTTAACATTAAAGAATTAATCAATCAGAAAAAATAAAAAAAAAATATACCTGTAATAGGCATTTACATAGTTTATAATATAGAAACTTATAAATTATTTTATGTTATTATGTCAAAAATCCATATTCGTATAAATTTAAAATTAGTGTCAGGAAAAGATAAAATTATTTGATCAAACAATAAAATTTTCATCTAGTAATTCGGATACACAATAAAACGCCTTTTGCGAAAGAAACATTTATAATAGGGTATTTTCCAATTTGATAAAAACTATTTTAATTAGAAGATTGGGACGATATATTTATCAGAAAAAATAAAATAAAATTTATTTATATCCATTTTCTCCATTAAAAAACGATTAAAATCAAATTTTATTTTTCGCTGTTTTGAATTTACCGCCAAAACGCTCCTTACGATGACTTTTTATCACGTGTCATCGTGACGTCAGCTTTGTGTAAACAGCACCAGTACAAATACTTAGTTTGGCGCAATTTTAGAAGTATTTGTGCACAGAGGCACTGCACACCAGTGATTTCACTTTCTATCCATATTTTTTTTTGTTAATTATAAACACGACACTCACTTTTTTACTTACTAACTACTTTAGTTTACACAAAGTTGACGTCACGTGATAAAAAGTCATCGTAAGGAGCGTTTTGGCGGTAAATTCAAAACGAAAAATTAATTTGGTTTAAATCGTTTTTAATTGAGAAAATGGGTATAAATCAATTTACTTTTATTTTTCTGTTACATAATATTTCGTCCCAATCTTCAAATTAGAATAGTTTTTAATAAATTGGAAAATACCCTATTGTCTTAATTTTTTACGCGCCTGTTTTACTATAACTGATCCTGCAGCTCACTCAATAATGTTGTGCGTGTAGACTAGCGTCTAACTGCTCATCACTGATACTACCTCTGTCGGACACGATGCCTGGTGAGACAGCGTGCAAAAAAGCACGCCGTTTGGCCCACCAGCGAGTTCGAGCCCGCGACTAGATTCCCCTTAAGGGTTATCCTGTAAGTTAGCCCGTGAAATTGAATTGTTTTTAGTTTGCGTCATTCATATTAGTGTATTTTGGCATTGATGATTTAGACGCTGTCATTGCATGATCAAATGATTCTAAAATATCGATGATTTTTACATGTGATTCTATATCGGACTCATCTCTAGTCGCTTCGAGAGATAAAAATACTTTACATCAGCGGCGAGGTGTCAATTTTTCTAAGAGAGAAGCCGAAGCGAAGTCGGTTTTAACATACTGACTTATCAATAAAGAAAACAATACTGTAATGTGTAACCGTTTATTTTCCCAAATAAAATAAAATAAAAACATACTATCATTCTAAAATTAATATAGGAATGAAAAGAATTAAATACCAGAATTTTTTCTAGCAGAAAACCAAATACAATATTCCTCCATCTCGTTCTCGCTGACGCATTTTTCTATATCTGTCTCTGCCATAACCCGCTGTACAGCGGCTTGCTCTCGTACATATCAAGCGGTGCCACGTGACATCATTATGGGATCGCTTTTGTATGAATATTTAGTTCCCGATTATGACGTTTAGGCGCCGGTTTTTTTTTGTACTACAAAGCTAAAAATAACCGTTTTTGTTGTTTGATTGTTACGGTAAATAAAAAAAACCCGTAGTGTAACTATATTTTTTGACAATGTAGCTACCTATTGACGTGCCATTTTGTAATAGCGATACAGTTGCCGATGCGAATCCCCGAAGGGAAGCCGATATGAATCTTGTTATATGGTGCTTTCGCCGCTGCTATGCACATTAAATAATGTTTTGTAAGCCTATTGCCATCAACCGGGCCAGACTCCAGGCTGCTAGTGAGGCATTCTTTATGGAACAATTCATTAAAACTTTGCCCGACCCGGGAATCGGGCCAAGGACCCATATAGTTCAACAGTCGTGCTTGTAACCACTAGACCAACGAGGCAGTCAGTACATTTTTCTAAGAAGATAAGTTCTTCATTTCTTTTAAATCTATATAAATTAAAATTATATACTATTCATTGGCAAGCGCGTCATTAGAAATAAGCTGGAACGATTTAGCAATTTTTGTTTTATAAATGCTTCTAATAGTCCGAATTAGGTTTTTATATTTATACACCATTTGAAATAAGATTAGACATTTAAATAAGCCCTTTTACAGTCTGTTCAACCGATTTTGACTTCTATTCCGTGCACACAAGGATGGCGGTAAATGCAAAAAAGTGGTTGCAATACCAACTGTTTACTGCAGATGCTATTTATCATGCTACCAACGGAATAGAGGTCAAAATCAGTTGAACAGACTGTAAAAAAAGGTTTGTTTATACGTCTAATCTTATTCCAAACGGAGTATAGCTGTGTCCGCGTGGAGGTTGAAAATTATACCACGAGAACATGCTATCGAGACCAAAATCCATGTTACTCCTTACATCATCAGCTATGTCACAGTGAAAGCCCGTTAAATCGGTCCAACCGCCTCGGAGATTAGTCGGCACAAACAGACTTATGCCTTGTCGTAGAAGGCGACTAAGGGACTTACTAGAGAATGGGCAGCAGCGTTCTCTATGCATTTTACCACCATACTGCGATCGCCAACCCGCCTGCCAAGAGTGGCGATTATGGCAAAACCCCTTTTTGGGGGAGGCCTATGTCCAGCAGTGGACGTCTGTCGGCTGAAATGATGAAACAGACTTACAGACAAAAAAAATACCGTATGTACTTTCATATGCATTTATTAAGTTGCGGTTATTTAGCATTACAAACATAAACTTCAATTTGAATTATTTGTTTAGAAAAAAATTGGAAAATGTTCTCGGATTTTTTTCGAATTCTGAAAAAAACTGAACGTAACTTTTTACATTCGATTTTTTGTATTCATCATCATAATTTCAGCCGAATGACGTCCACTGCTGGACATAGGCCTCCCCCAAGCACCGCATCTTCGACCGGTTCTTTGCTTATCGCATTTTTTTATATGAACTATTGAAATTTGGACAACATAATGTCATATATAATTTTCTTTATTTACAGCCCATAGCGTCTCGAGCGAATGTTGAAAAGCATATGATGCGAGTACACGGTCAGAAGAAAGAGAAGCCAAGGAACCATGTCTGTCAAGAATGTGGGAAGGGTTTTACTGTAAGTACCTTTATCAATTTTTTCTGTTTTTTACAAAATAACTGGCTTTGGCAAGTCGCTTCGCCCGTGTGCAGGTCGGAAATCATCCCACAGAAACGTGCACAGGCAATAAGTGTCTGTCTGTAATGTCAAAATAACAGGTTTTTATAGAGTACTATAATTAATGGCACGGTTGGCGCAGTGGTTAAGCGATTGACTGCTGCGCTGCGTGTCGTGGGTTCGATTCCCGCACGTAACAAATATTTGTATGACCTACAATTAGTTGTTCCGGGTCTGGCTGTTTGTGTATGTGAGTTTAAATGTTGACGTACCCATAGTACAGGAGAAATTCCTAGTGTGGGGCAAAGTTTAAAAAAAACACCTTTAAAAAAAAAAAAAATCGGCTCATCCGTTCGGGAGCTACGTTGCCTCAGACAGACACACACAGACACGTCAAACTTATAACACCCCGTCGTTTTTGCGGCGGGGGTTCAAAATGCAATTTAAAAAAAAATGTCTGGCTGTCTGTTTGTTCCGGCTAATCTCCCAAATGGCTGGACCGCAGTTGACGGGACTTTCACTGTCAGATAGCTGACATTATATAGGCTGGTTCTTGTGCTGGTAACACGTGTTAGAATAAAATAAATCCGAAGTTATTTTTTACATATATCGTCTTCTAGATAAATAAGACAGTACAAATGTTGCTTTAACTGCGCGACCGGCTTCTGAGGTCTTTGCCACTGGTTCGATTCCCACACAAAAAAAACAGTGGCACTCCGGGAGTGCCGAAGGAAGTGAAAATTTTTACAATAGGGTATTTTCCAATTTGTTGAAAAGTATTCTAAATTGAAGATTGGGACGAAATATGTAACAGAAAAATAAAAGTAAATTGATTTATATCCATTTTCTCAATTAAAAACGATGACTTTTATCACGTGAAGTCAACTTTATGTAAACCAAAGTAGTTAGTAAGTAAACAAGTGAATGTCGACTTAATAATTAACAAGATTTTTAATGTATAGAAATTGGAATTACTGGCGTACGGTGCCTCTGTGCACAAACAGCGCCAAACTAAGTATTTGTACCGGTGCCGTTTACACAAAGCCGGTGTCACGATGTCACGTGATAAAAAGTCATCGTAAGAAGCGTTTTGGCGGTAAATTCAAAACAACGAAAACGAAATTTGATTTTAATCGTTTATAATTGAGAAAATGGATTTAAATAAATTTATTTTATATTTTTCTGTAAAATATATCGTTCGATCTTCAAATGAAAATAGTTTTTATTAAATTGGAAAATACCCTATTACGTGTGTATTTTTTGAATCGTCAATACAGGATTTCACATAATTCATAATCATAATTTTCGTCATATCTTCTAAACGGGTGATCCGATTTTCATAATTCATATTGGAATATTCGTTCTGGACCTAAACCTATCTTTTGAGACTTAAATTATTGAAATACCTCTACTAAAAAATAGAGGTAACAGTGTCGCGAGTTCAAAGATATTTTCCCGTTTCAAAAAATGCCCAACGCGCCTAAAACAGTTTTCGCTTCAAAAATGTTTTATTTTTATTTTTTATCTTACACTTATTTCTAATACTATTGCAGGACAAAAAAGCCCTCACACAGCACGAAGTAATCCACTCCGGAGAGCGTCCGTTATCCTGTGACATCTGCCAGCAGACGTTCAAGCAAAAAGCGTCCTTATATACACACAGAAAACGCGTCCACAAAGTGTTCCCTGCGAAACGACTTGTGGAGTATATGGACGATAACATGCAACAGTGTAAGTTGGAGAGGTTTATTGTGTGAGCGAGACAGATATAGGTCCCAGGAGGTCTCCTTCTAATGTAATAACTGTACACGGCCGCTAAACTGAGCTTTCTGTGTGCCAAATTACGAATATCCTTATTTCGTTAGTGAATAATGTTCATATTAGTATAAATCGATGTGACTAAGTGTTTTATACTAATATGAATCTTATCTGGCTTTTGTATAAGGTTCATATTCATGTTAATCACTTGGTGACTTTAACATAGAGGAAGTGTTCCCTGCAAAACGACAGGTCTTCACCAGCATGTACGTAATAAAATCGTGGCAGGATTCAAGCCCCACTGGATCGATATCGATTTATGCGGCTTCAATCTTTATTTCATAATACAAATAAGGTTCTACATCGGGTGCGATAATTTTACCCTACGGGCCGATAGACTCGCACATTGGATTTTCAACTCTGTGTTGAAAGGAGGATTGAGAATTCAACAGTATGTCAGCGTGTCGAAAACACTGTGTTCGATTTTCAATTCTAGGCGGTAAGCATTACTTTGAAAATCCAGCGAAAGAAAAATTCCCGTCGCGATATTATATTGCATCTTCAAAGACGGTGAACGTGTTATTTTAATTACTTAAAATAGAAGTGTAATAGAGGCAATAAATGTTTACTTTTAAGCTGGAAAATAAGTCTCGTATAATAAGGTCCATATTTATGTTTTGATTTGTAATGTAAACCAAAATTTAAAAAAAAACAAAATGGGGATGACAATTCGACAATAAATAAAAATAGTGTCTGGTTTTATGTTGAATAAAATATGAGCCATTTGTTACCGTCGCGAATTATATTTTAATCAACAAATAACTTGAGATTGACCTGCTAATACTATCGTGTCGCATTGTCATCTTCATCTGTGTATTTAGTCAGCAACGTCAGTGTTGACCACAAAAAATTAAAATAACTACACGACAATCGCCACGCTTGGCAGGCGGGTTGGCGATCGCAGTATGGTGGTAAAATGCATAGAGAACGCTGCTGCCCATTCTCTAGTAAGTCCCTTAGTCGCCTTCTACGACACCCACGGGAAGAAATGGGATGGTACTATTCTTTTACGTCCGGCACCACACGGGACCACGTTTGTAGTATTGGTTTTAAAATGTACATTATTTTGTAAGAGAAAAATTGTTAAAATACGTTTCTGTTTTTCGAGCTTTTATTAAGTTTTACCTGCCCGGGTGTCTGTAGTGAAAGTTAAATTTGACCCACTTCCCAGATTCCGACTGAGCTGTAAAAAAAAAATCGGTATTGTCTTTATAAAGTATGTCAATATAAATTATTTCTGAAGTATAATTCGAATTATACAATATGAGAATAGGTAAACTATACTTTCGGTATTTGACTCGTTTACACACCTCGTAGCATTTACTTATTATTTTCTTTATTCCATTAAATATACATATAAATTACATTTAAAATATTATTATAAAAAAATTAAAACATTTAATAATAACAAGGTCCAAGCTACCGGCGGTCAGGGCTCCAGAGAGAGGAACCTCCTAACGATGCGAGCCGTGTCCAGGAGTACCGCTTTCTGGATCAAGCCCTTGACCCAGCTGCCCAACGAGAGCCTCTTCAGATGTTGGTCGAGGCTCTTGGCTATCAAGCCATTGGCTGAAACAACTATCGGTACAATGATCGCTGAGTCCACATCCCATTTACTTATTTACTTTTATTATTAACTAACTTTTTCCAGCGGTTTCACCCTTGTGGGGGTCGGTGTATTAAACATATAAACCTTCCAAATCACTCTTGTCTATTTATGAAAACTACATTAAAATCCGTTGCGTAATTTAAAAGATATAAGCGTAAAGACACGACAAGCTACTTTTTTTATACTATGAAGAAATATTGTTTGGGGGATGTTGTCTGACTAAACGCACCATATATAAATTTGTCTCTAAACAATAATAATATAATCTTTGCTTTAAGGAATATTAAAATATAATATTTAATAAATCAAGTGCAACTTATGACATTATATAAGATATATTTTATTTATAAATAAATTAATGATAGATGTATAAAATGTTTTATTTTAAATCACCCTTTTTCCTAAACCTTATTGCGTAGCACACTATCAATGATTTTCTGAAACATTTTGAAGTATGTCGCTGATGCATTGCTTTATATTTTTGAAAAAATGGTCTGCTCAACCACATAAATAACGCAATGAATGTCGTTGAACTGTCGAAATTATAGCCGTTGCCATTGCTAGTGTGTTGCACACAGTGGGGTATTTTACAATTTAATAAAAAACTTTTAATTTGAAGATTGGGACGAAATATGTAATAGAAAAATAAAAATATATTGATTTACATCCAGACGAATGAGCGGCTTGCACTGACGCATGAGCGGATTGCACTGACGCATGAGCGGCTTGCACTGACGCATGAGCGGATTGCACTGACGCATGAGCGGTTTGCACTGACAAATGAGTTTTTAACGTCCACACTGACGTAATGTAATAAAAGCAGAACATAATAGGTCTTTACCTATGAAATTGCCGTTTTGTATGAAAAAATTTAAACGATTTTTTTTCATGAATTTTTTATTTGTATTAATCGAAGTAATCACCCATGCAATCAATGCATCTTTGCCATCGCAGTGGCAGTTTATTGATGCCCTTCTTAAAGAAATCAGCTGGACGGGAGGCAACAAATTCTTCAAAGGCATTTTGTACTGCCTCTCGTCTCGGGTATTAAATTTTTTTCCCGCCAAGAAGTTATCCAAATTCTGGAAAAAGTAGTAGTCTGTAGGCGCAAGGTCTGGTGAGTAGGGCGGATGACGGAGAGCTTCCAACCCCAGTTCTTGCAACTTGGAGACCGTCTGCTGTGCAGTATGAGGTCGCGCGTTGTCGTGCAGGAGCAGCGGAGACGAGCGATTGACCAATGCTGGTTGGAGATGCGCCAGCTTCTCCATCATTGTGTTCAGTTCTTCACAGTACACATCTGCAGTAATGCTCACCCCGTTTGGTAAGAAGCTGTGATGAATCACACCGGCGCTAGACCACCAAACAGTGACCATCACTTTTCTAGGGGTAAGTTTTCGTTTAGGGCATTGTTTAGGTGCTGAACCAGGATCCAACCAACTTGCTGAGCGCTTACGGTTATCAAACAGAATCCATTTTTCATCGCAGGTAACAATGCGGTTCAAAATTCCTTCATTTGTGTGTCTGTTGAGCAGTGCAAGGCACGTCTCGACGCGTACTTCGCGCTGGCGATCATTGAGTTCGTGGGGCACCCATTTGTCAAGCTTTTTTACCTTGCCAATTTGACGCAAATGGACCAATATTGTTTTGACGCTAACGTCGAAAGCTGCTGCTAATTCAGCCGTAGATTGTGTATCATCAGCTTCCACAATCGCCTTTAATTCGTCATTGTCGACCAAAGTCTTCGGACGACCGCGAGGTTCATTTTTCAGGTCGAAATTTCCAGAACGGAAGCGAGCAAACCAATAACAGGTGGTGCGTTGGTTTGTAGTGTTAGCTCCGTAAACGTCGTTGATGTTGCGTGCCGCTTGTGCCGCGTTGCTGCCACGACGGTACTCATATTCCATAATTACTCGAATTTTTTACGTATCCATGATGACGAAAAAGATTGAAATGCGATGAAAATGTAACACTAATCAATAAAGAAATGACTACTTTTAGAAAAAAAAATCCATGTTTTAAAATAAAATTAATTTGAAATTAGAATTCTTAGCCAAACAAAAATTATTTTGATTTGAAATGGCTAGTACTGCAGAACGGCAATTTCATAGGTAAAGACCTAATATTATACAGCAACACTTAATCTACCTGAAAGAGCTCTAACGTGGCTGCCCCATTGCAATTTTAAATCACAATCTAGCTGTCGTGGTATGGGCATGTGATGCGGAGGAATTAGGAAAATGTCGTGAGCAAAGTTTTTTTTTTTTTTTTTTTTTTTTTTTTTTTGGATGGGAAATCATCAAATAACTTCTCCCGCTCTGGGTGGAGCAGGAGGGCGTGTCAGACTTTTACTGACTAAAACCCACCCGTGTTCCTTCAGTAGCCCTTAAGCCAGGGGCTGTGGGCAAAGTTTTGAGTATGAATGTTGCTGGCTATAAGAGTAGGGGGAGACCAAAGAAACGATGGATGGACTGTGTGAATGATGAAATGGTTAGAAATGATGTAACGACTAATGTGTGCGTTACTCCAGCGGAATGTTGTCGCTTTTCAGGATTTCGGCTTGACAGATAATTAGTACCCCGTCTCGTGTAAATGTGCCCGAAATTTAGAATTTGTGCTTCCAGCCGATCCAAAGATATTCACGAAAAACAGATTCCGCTGGAGTAACGTCACCCCAGCGGCATGTTTTTTAACCGATGGTCGTAGCTGAATACAAACTAGCTACTTAGATAGATCTAATTTGTGCCTAATTGTGCCCAAAAAATGAAATTTGTGCGTCTTGAGGTTTCAGAGTTATTCAAGATGCCGCTGGAGTAGTTTAGCAAATTGCCGTATCTCTTAAACGGCATGACATACAGCAGCAGGCAGTTTCTAAAAACGTAATCTTGTACTATAAATTTAAGAAGGTTAGCACAATGTACTGCGCAGCCGCTTTTATACAGTCATTCGAATTTGTTCGGTTAATCGTGAAATTTCTTTTCCCATGGTTTTTCTATCTGAGTAGTTACAAGGATTTTTCACCTGAAACTTTAAGGATAAACAATTGAATAAAGGTACTAATTATTTGTCGAATCATAATTACCGTCACTTAATAATAACTCATGTATTGGAGTGTTACATTTTAGCGTAGCCAGATTTTAATTAAAATGGAATAACACTCTGAGGAGTTGGAATAGAAACATCTAATTTCGCATGATGCTGTGAGTTCATAAAAGGTATAAACCACCATAATTGGTAAGTTTCTAAGGTTTCTCATTGAAGCGCAAGGATCGATTTCAAAGTATTTGAAAAACAATTTCTTATTTTCCAACGGTGTCGATTATAGAAAAAATAAAATTGTACAACATACGCACAAATTAAGACCCACTGTCGTAAAAAAAATCGTAGTTGTATGTCATGCCGTTTAAGAGATACGGCAATTTGCTAAACGTTACTCCAGCGGCATCTTGAATAACTCTGAAACCTCAAGACGCACCAATTTCATTTTTTGGGCACAATTAGGCACAAATTAGATCTATCTAAGTAGCTAGTTTGTATTCAGCTACGACCATCGGTTAAAAAACATGCCGCTGGGGTGACGTTACTCCAGCGGAATCTGTTTTTCGTGAATATCTTTGGATCGGTTGGAAGCACAAATTCTAAATTTCGGGCACATTTACACGAGACGCGGTACTAATTATCTGTCAAGCCGAAATCCTGAAAAGCGACTACATTCCGCTGGAGTAACGCACACACGACTAATAGAGAAGCGTGGAAGAAAAAAAGCACACGGGCTCATTTAAGCTGTTCGACCAAACAAATATAGTGCGAATATTAAAACGAACAAAACCTTTTCGGTCTCATTACAAAACAAGAATTTTCTGGTATCTAGTATGGTTAAAACCATCGAGTCTGTTTTTGAAATGAGAACCTTAAAGAGTTCGAAGGTCAGTTCTTTTTACAAAACTGTCAACCTAGTCCAGTGCTTGTTGTTTTTGTATTAAGAACTTTACCCGAATAGAAATAAAGTTCGAAATGCAAAAAGTGGCTTAGAGATTTAGGCTATCCCCAAAGATAGATCGTGTTTTGTAAACAGAGGTTTGACTAAGTATACGGAATGATACAGAATAAGTAAAAAATTTGCTGTTCCATACATTTTGACCGCGTAGATATTGCACTTTTCTATGAAACAGCAGATATTTTGTTGTGTAAACCGAAAAAAATATCTGCGCTGGGGGTCTAGAACAATATGCTGAATTCATGATTACAGTTTGCGTACTGGTTAAAAACGTATCCTGTAGTGTTAAAAGTTTAGAAATAATAGTGACACATAATAAACACATGAAGAGTAGGTATACTCCTGAGGTGGTCCCATTGGCAGCAAGTCAGGATCTGATAATGGAATCCCAGGGAAATCGAGGGCAACCCACAAATTTTGTAGGTATTAACAATGTTTTACATCTTTTTTCTAAAGCTATTGAGACATTTGCGTATGGTCATCATCATTTCATAACGCTGAGCTGATGAAGGAAGGTACAACTCTTTAACGGTTAGGAGTTAGGTGGAGGTTCGGGCATAACTCAACGTCATAGGAATATAGACCGATTAAAAAAAAAAAAAAATTTGTTCGAAAGAAGTTTATTCCGAAATGGTCTCATTTAAATTTCATATAAGTAGATCTGATGCGTTTCGGAGACAGACAACGGAACTCTTCAAAAAATTACAGTAAATTAACTGGGATTGCTGCTATCGCATAAATAAATAAATAAAAATGCATTGTTTTGACCCCGAGGATGATGAAATTTCGAATTGGTGTGAGGTAGGTACTAAAACTAAAAAGTGAAAAATAAAAACATTTTCCAAAAAAAAAAAAAAACAACCGTCTTCCGGAAAAACACTACAAAGTGAAAAATAACTTTAATTTCGGAAGGCGGTGACAAAGAATTAAAATACACATCAAAAGTTACCGACTTCCGAAATTAAATTTATTTTTCACTTTCTAGTGTTTTTTTCGGATGTCGGTTGTTTTTTTTTAATTCTCAATACAGGATTTCACATCGGGTCCTTGGGTCCTGATTGCTCTCGGTAAAAAATGATAAACGAGCCATTCAGCCATTAATGGTAACAGCACAGATTTTTACGATAAAAATACAAAGGGAAAGAAATGGATACAAGAATTATAATATCCTAATGAAAGAAAGGGACTTTTCCAAAAGACATCAACGCGCGACTCATCCGTGTGTTTGTTCACCCATATACAAGGTGTAACGTAAATAACGCACAACCTCTTAAGGGGTCATTGTACTCATCATCATGAACAACTTTTACTATGGCACCAAACCTGAAATCGCGAACAAAAAATCAGCTGTTCCCTACATTTATGTTCGCATCATCATTTCAGCCGAAAGACGTCCACTGCTGGACATAGGCCTCCTCCAAGCTCCGCCACTTCGACCGGTTTTGTTCGCATAACTCGTCAAAATGTAGGGAACAACTGATTTCTTTTTCGCGATTTCAGGTTTGGTCCCATAGTAAAAGTTGTTCATAATGATGAGTACAATGACCTTTTAAGAGATTGTGCGTTATTTACATTACAACTTGTATACACAGTATACATATAGCTCATGGAAAGCGTTCGGTGACGATGACGCGAGTCCATGATTTTTGTTCACCCAAAAAGTGCTCAACGCGCCTAAAGAAGCTTTCACTTCAAAAACTTTGCGCCGACTCCAAATAAATTAAGATAAGGGCTGGAGAATGATGACCAGAGATCGGCTATTTGGATGCATATTTATCTAAAATTGGGATGTTGGCTACTAAGGAACGCGCATTTGTATCGAAAATTATCCAAAAATCTTAATTTAATTACTTCTTTTTTTTGAGTGAACACTTTAGGCGCATTGGGCATTTTTTGAGATGGGAAAAAACAATTGTACTCGCGACTCTGTTGCCAACACGAATGTACGAACGAATAACGTTGATAGTACATTGAACGTTGTCTAATCCTATGATTCAAAAAAATATTTCCTGACGATTCAAAAAATACACAAGTAATAGGGTATTTTCCAGTTTAATAAAAACTATTTTAATTTGAAGATTGGAACGACATATTTAACAGAAAAATAAAAATAAATGTAATTAAATCCATTTTCTCAATTAAAAACGATTAAAATCAAATTTCTTTTTCGTTGTTTTGAACTTACCGCCAAAACGCTCCTTACGATGACTTTTTATCACGTAACATCGTGACGCCAGCTTTGTGTAAACGGCACCGGTACAAATACTTAGTTTGGCGCAGTTTTAGAACTATTTCTGCACAGAGGCACCGTATGCCAGTAATTCCACCATTGCCACTTTCTATACATTAAAAATATTGTTAATTATTTACTCGACATTCACTTTACTTTGGTTTACACAAAGTTGACGTCTCGTGATAAAAAGTCATCGTAAGGAGCGTTTTGGCGGTAAATTCAAAACAACGAAAAGTAAATTCGATTTAAACCGTTTTTAATTGAGAAAATGGATTTAATTAATTTACTTCTATTTTTTTATTACATATTTCGTCCCAATCTTCAATTTAGAATACTTTTTAATAAATTGGAAAATACTCTATTGCGTAATCTACACTTGACTAGTTATGCATTCTCAGTATTCCAAGCATCCCTGTTTTTTTTGATGCAAAAAAGAAGTATATTTTATGAAACCGCTTCCATACTTTCATAACTAAAAATTTACTTTAGGTAAATATGCATCCGAATATCCGATCTCTACTGATGATCTTGTTTGTTTTCAGCAACCCCTCGATGGGTGCAAATGCACCACGTTACCTGCACACAACCTAACAACAACGGGAACAGACGATCATTCTGTGTACAGGAGCGAACACGAAACCAACCCCCATCCTAGCTCCAAGGAGAATAAACGAACAGAAATTCAACAAATCACTTTACCCATCTTAGATTTAGGAGATGATGACTCACATATATTTAACGATATAGATTTAAGCGACGAAGTTATACTAAAAAAAGAAAAAGTAACGAAAAAGGTTAAAAAGAAAAAGAAAGATGAGAAAAAAGTTATAAAGAAAGATAAACGTTTCAAGCCAGCGAGTGAAGCATTGAATAATGAAATTTTTAATATTAAGGAGTTAAATCAGGAAGAACAAATGTGTGAAGTTAATAATAGACAGTTTTCTACAAATTATAAGAATTCAGAATTTAAATGCAATGTATGTTATAAAGGGTTTTTAGACAAAGATGCTTATTCAGGACACATGATACGGCATACGGATGTAAGTACCAATATATTTATTTTTTTATTAAGGATCTCCAACAAAAGATGTACACAATACATGACATAAGACAACAACAGGTATTAAGAAGGTGTACTCCTTCACTTATAGGAGACCACAGCATACACAATAGAGTTAAAAACTAAGTTAACAAAGTAAAAATATTAAATATAGGTAAAATTTGGAAACAGTCAAAAAATATTTAAAGGACTATACAAAAAAAAAACATTTCTCTATAGTCTGCACCAAAAGTATTTCATGAAAATGTAAACAAATCGGAATTAAATTCTGAATAAATTATAGTCTATGCGTATGACATATAGATAAACAAAAACTTAGGTATATATCCAATGAATTAATAAGAATGGCTATAACTAAATTATACTAAAACTATTGAAAAAAAACATTGGAGTCAATGCAACCATCTGCATTGACTGCTATCGACTGGTTGGTATAACGAGAAACGAAGAACCATTCCCAAGAGACTGGCAGCTCAGCCATTGCCAAAAAAATGTATTTCAACATTTACATTAAAATATAATTGATTCCAGTCGCCCCTTTCAAAATTTAGTTTCGTGTGGAGAAGAATGGGCAAGAAACTCCACCGTTACTCTTTTAAAATATTTTAAGTACAATATTTAACATACCTACCTACATTCATTTTAAAAATATGTGTGAAAACGATGCACCCAGAATAAAATTACCATACCAAAATAGGTAAAAATAAAGAAAGTGAAGCAATTATAGATAAATTAATTTTATGATAGATACATGGTGCTCACATTTGTCCATGATCTTTCAGTTCAATTCTTTGATGGTCGTTACGGATGGTAAGTCTGACAACCAGTCTTACCAATGAATGGGTATCGTATTACCCACTATTTGGGTTGTGCAGGTCAGATATGACCGTTTAGCGATTTACTGCTGCGCTGCGTGTCGCGGGATCGATTCTCGCACGGAACAAATATTAGGTCTTTACCTATGAAATTGCCGTTCTGCAGTACTGGCCATTTCAAATCAAAATAATTTTTGTTTGGCTAAGAATTCTAATTTCAAATTAATTTTATTTTAAAAACATGGATTTTTTTTTCTAAAAGTAGTCATTTCTTTATTGATTAGTGTTACATTTTCATCGCATTTCAATCTTTTTCGTCATCATGGATACGTAAAAAATTCGAGTAATTATGGAATATGAGTACCGTCGTGGCAGCAACGCGGCACAAGCGGCACGCAACATCAACGACGTTTACGGAGCTAACACTACAAACCAACGCACCACCTGTTATTGGTTTGCTCGCTTCCGTTCTGGAAATTTCGACCTGAAAAATGAACCTCGCGGTCGTCCGAAGACTTTGGTCGACAATGACGAATTAAAGGCGATTGTGGAAGCTGATGATACACAATCTACGGCTGAATTAGCAGCAGCTTTCGACGTTAGCGTCAAAACAATATTGGTCCATTTGCGTCAAATTGGCAAGGTAAAAAAGCTTGACAAATGGGTGCCCCACGAACTCAATGATCGCCAGCGCGAAGTACGCGTCGAGACGTGCCTTGCACTGCTCAACAGACACACAAATGAAGGAATTTTGAACCGCATTGTTACCTGCGATGAAAAATGGATTCTGTTTGATAACCGTAAGCGCTCAGCAAGTTGGTTGGATCCTGGTTCAGCACCTAAACAATGCCCTAAACGAAAACTTACCCCTAGAAAAGTGATGGTCACTGTTTGGTGGTCTAGCGCCGGTGTGATTCATCACAGCTTCTTACCAAACGGGGTGAGCATTACTGCAGATGTGTACTGTGAAGAACTGAACACAATGATGGAGAAGCTGGCGCATCTCCAACCAGCATTGGTCAATCGCTCGTCTCCGCTGCTCCTGCACGACAACGCGCGACCTCATACTGCACAGCAGACGGTCTCCAAGTTGCAAGAACTGGGGTTGGAAGCTCTCCGTCATCCGCCCTACTCACCAGACCTTGCGCCTACAGACTACTACTTTTTCCAGAATTTGGATAACTTCTTGGCGGGAAAAAAATTTAATACCCGAGAGGCAGTACAAAATGCCTTTGAAGAATTTGTTGCCTCCCGTCCAGCTGATTTCTTTAAGAAGGGCATCAATAAACTGCCACTGCGATGGCAAAGATGCATTGATTGCATGGGTGATTACTTCGATTAATACAAATAAAAAATTCATGAAAAAAATTCATTTAATTTTTTTCATACAAAACGGCAATTTCATAGGTAAAGACCTATTATTTGTGTGACCTACAAGTAGTTGTTCCGGGTATGGCCGTTTGTGTATGTGAGTTGTTTGTAATCATACCCACAATACAGGAGAAATACCTAGTGTGGGGCAACGTTTTTGACAAACAAAAAAAAAGATTTTAGAAAAAATAAAGACAGAAACGCAGTCGCTCCATGTAAAATACTGGTATTCAGCTGCATCCGGTTAGACTGGAAGCCGACCCCAACATAGTTGGGAAGGCTAGGCAGACGATGATGATGATTTTTCAATTCAATAATGTTATCCAACCAATTGATATTGATAAAATAGTGAGGTATTTAGTGAGTGAGTGAAGCAGAATTTAAACGAAAAGTATTTGTTTATATCTTTTAAGACACTTTTGGAACAGTCCTAATTTTTTTTTTCGCCAGTCAACTTTATCGATACCAAATACATACCTTTCCATATATTTTTCAGCAATGTGGATTATACAGCTGTGTTATATGCAAGGTACGCTTCAAGAAGTCGCATGCGCTCAGAAACCATAGAAACTGTCATACGCAGAAGTTTAGCTGTAAGAGATGCAACTATGTTACTTCAAGGAGGTCAGTATTTATACATTTATTTATTTAATATTTATTTATCTAATTACGTACATACGCTACCATAAAAGTGTCCCCAATTTGGTAGTGTAATTAACAATTCATGCAATAATTTACACCATAAATATCCGTAAATACATAAATAAAATAAACATATATTTACAAAGTCGCTTTTCGTGTTTGTACGCTAAGATCTGTTAAACTACGCAACGGATTTTAATGCAAGTCTCATCAATAGACAGAGTTATTCAAGGGGAAGGTTTTATGAATAATACACCGAACTCCACGCGGGCGGAGCCGCTGGCAAAAGCTAGTATTGATATTGAAGAAAATGAAGTTCGTAACGCGATTCTCGCATGCACACGCACTCGTATAAAATAGAAACTGACAGACAGAGAGAGTGTGAATTTAATACGCGTTTTAATACAGAGCCATCTTGTATATGCTTTTAGGAAACTGTCATAAAGTTGTCGCCATTTTGTATTTTCATTTTGACCTTACTGTCTACTATAGCACCCTCAAAAACCATGAAAAAGACACCCATGACGAGAAATTCGAAAGTTTTCGCAGCTACACTTTTGGGTTTGCATTTTGACCTGACTATCAGCTTCAGGCCTTCAGCACCCTCGAAAACCATAAAAACGACAGCCATGAAGAAAAATTTGGAATTTATACACTATATGTCTTATGATGGTAAAACCGCATCTAAATCAAATCAAATCCATCTTTTAGTTTAGAAAATCTAAGTGGTCACAAAGACAGACGAGGAAAGCGACGGTTTTATAATTAATTGGTACATAAAGATTACTTTGAACGCTTATTTTCAGGCATGCAGCCAAACTACATGAAAGATATCATAATGGCACCAAATATAGCTGCCCACATTGTCTGGAGAATTTCGAGTAAGTGCCTTCAAATAAATTCCATTTCTGAACTAATAATGATGTTGGAAAAAATACGGTCCCTTGAAGCTCGAAAAAGATCAAGCTTCTGAGTCAAAGAAATAAAAATACGGCCAATTATGCGACATATTTTGATACTCCCGTTGACCTAGAATTATGCAATTTGCCAAAAAGAACGGCACAAATAAAGGAAACGTTCGAAAATCGTTATTTTATAGATTTAGTACAAAAAAATTTTTTTTTTGCTAAAACATACTTTTGCAGTTGGAGAATTGACCGTGACGTATAATACGCCGATGTACGGGAGAATATTTTTCAACTCATCATTCTCCAGCCTTGATTCCAATTTATTTGTGATCGGCACAAGTCTTTTTCTTTGACCCTTCTGTATTAGTCGTCATCTCCGTAGTCACACCCTTTCTAACCATATCATCATTCACACAGTCCATTCATCGTTTCTTTGGTCTCCCCCTACTCTTATAGCCATCGACATTCATACTCAAAACTTTCCTCACGACATTTTCCTCATTCCTCCGTATCACATACCCATACCATGACAACCGATTTCCACCCAACTTTTCAGTAACCGGTGCCACTTTCACGCTACCTCTTATGTACTCATTTCTTATTCTTTCCATTCGTGTAACGCCACACATTCTCCTTAACATTCTCATCTCAGCTGCATGCAATTGTCTTCCATTCATCCCAACATAATCTCTATACATAAAAGGAGAAACTGACTGACTGACTGATATATCAACGCACAGCCGAAACTACTAGGACTAGGAACGTGAAATTTTGCACACGGCTTCCTTTTATAATGTAGGGGAGCACTAAGAAGGGGTTTTTGGAAATTCAACCTTTAAGGTGGTGAAAATGGGCGATTTTGTTTGTATGAAAAATCTTATTCCTTGAGTTAATAAACTTGAAACTTGGTACAAATACTTATCTAAGTAAATTATACTAAACTACGGGATTGAAGGGTGTCAAAGTTTGTATGGAAGAATTTTAACGCGCAGTCTGATTAACTCGAAACCACGTAGGATACTTTTTATCCCATTCCCGCGGGATAATTTCCGACTTCCACGCGGGCGAAGCCGCGGGCGGAAGCTAGTGATCCTTAAAACTACAAAGTTATTTTAGTCTCGGGATAAATTCATCTCAAATACGGAAACCTTCAATGTGCGTGGACCGATACGCATTCGGTGCTTCTTTTTAACCGACGAAAAAACGGAGGAGGTTACTCAATTCGACGCGTATATATTTTTTTTATGTATGACCACGCATATCTTTTTACACAGTAGTTCGATTTTAATAATTCTTTTTTTATTGGAAAGGTTATACCCCGAAGTTGGTCCCATATAAATTTGAAAAAAAAAAATCTAACCCTAAGGGTAGGAAAACAGGGATGATTGATTGTTAACTCACTGATTGTAATACTGAGTTGTGTATTACAAAAAGTATAAAAAATTAAACATAATTAAAGTAATTATTAGATTATAGCCACAAAAAATTGTAAAATAAAAACTTTGGCGGCGGTGACATAAAATTAAAATGAATTTCCAAAGTCACCGACTTCCGAACTTAGTTATTAAGGTTAAACACAGCAGGTTAATTATTATTTTCTTTTCAGTTTTTTCGGCGGTTTAATTTTTTTGTAAAAAAGTTTTTTTTTTTAATTAGCATTAGGTACAGAGGCCAGCACATCGAGCTACCCCAATCTGTCAAATTTCTTTGATAGTTTTTTAACTTTATAACAAAAAATATGGTTCATGTTCAATTAGGAAAATTTGACAATTTGGGATAGCTAGATGTGCTGGCGTCTGTACTACATCTATACTAATATTATAAAGAGGAAAGATTTGATTGTTTGCATTAAATAGGCTCCGAAACTCCTGAACCGATTTGGAAAATTCTTTCACTGTTGGGAAGCTACACCATCCCCGGGTGACATAGGCTATATTTTATCACCGTATTCCCACGCGCACGGGAACTACGCGGGTGAAACCGCTGAGCGTTGCTAGTTATTTATAAAAAGTATAGGTAATAAATTATTAATTTCCAGAAAACCATCTACGTACATGAGTCACATCCGCATAAAGCATCCTTCAGACATCGTGTGCCAGTTGTGTGGCTACTCCTTCGTTAGCGAGAAGGGACTAAGCCTTCATAAGAAACTAAAACACCGGTTTCATGATCAACAAGTAAGTGTATTACTAGAAAAAAACATTTTCCAACAAAAAAAAAAAAACATCAACTTCCAAAAAACACTAGAAAGTGAAAAATAACTTTAGTTTCGGAAGTCGGTGACTTTGGATATGTATTTTATTAATTTCTTCACCGCCTTCCGAAATTAAAGTTATTTTTCGCTTTCTAGTGTTTTTTGGAAGGCGGTTGTTTTTTGTTTCAAAAAAATAAAAAAAAATCACTTTTTAGTTATAGTACCTACCTACCTCACACCAATTCGAAATTTCATCATCCTTGGGGTCAAAACAATGCATATTTATGCGATAGCAGCAATCGCGGTTGATTTGGTGTCTTTTTTTGAAGAGTTCCGTTGTCTGTCTCCGAAACACATCATCAGATCTGTATGAACTTTAAATGGGACCATTTCGAAATAAACCCCTTTCGACCATAAAAATAATTTTGCAAATCCGTACTTATATATGAAGGAGTTAGGCCCGAACCTCCACCTAACTCCTAACCGTTAAAGAGTTGTACCTTCCTTCATCAGCTCAGCGTCATGAGCTGATGATGACCATACGCAAATGCCTCAATAGCATTAGAAAATATATGAAAAACAATGTTAATAGCTATAACATTTGAGGGTTGCCCTCGATTTACCTGGGATTCCATCATCAGATCCTGACTTAGTGCCAATGGGACCACCTCAGGAGTATATACTCTTTCAAATAAAAAAAAAATTCAGAATCGGTCCACAAATGTGGGAGAAATCGAGGAACATACATAAAAAAAAAAAAAACATACAGTGGAACAATATAACCTCCTCCTTTTTTGGAAGTCGGTGAAAAATGATTGACTTTGCTCACAAAAGGCAGTCTTAGCAACCGTCATATGCCTAGCTTTTTATTTACAACTATGTTGGGGTCGGCTTCTAACCGGCTGCAGCTGAATACCAGTATTTTACATGAAGCGACTGTCTCTCTGACCTCCACAACCCAGTTACTGGGTAACAAAATACCGCTTGGTAAGACTGGTTGTCAGACTTTCGGGCGTCTGACGACCCGTAACGACTGTCAAAGATGTACGAATGACAGCCAGGACCAACGGCTTAATGTGCTTTTCGAAGCAAAGAGGTAAAGATGGTCACCCATCCAAGGACCAACCGCGGCAAGCGTAGCTTAACCTGATCGATCCGTGTGGATGTTGTTACTTTGACACAAGCCCCTCAACAAAAAAAAAACAAAAATTGCAACAGAAAAAAAAGACGTCCGACTACAAAGCGCAAAATATAAGTTTTTTTTTTTTTTGTTAGTGTAAAAGTTTTTATATTTCTCTCTTTAGTAACGTACAGTAAAAAAAATACCCAAATCGCTATAGGTGTGCCTATAATATTTGAAGAGTTCCCCTCGATTTCTTCATCATCAGATCCTGACCTGATGACAATGGGACCACCTGGGAAGTAAACAAAAAATCGCACTCCGGGAGTGCCGACAGAAGTGAAAACTTATACGAACAAATTTTAAATAGGTACTTATTTACAGAGGTGTCGGTAACGATAACGGTAACAGTGTCGCGAGTTCAATTGTTACCATCTCAAAAAATGCTCAACGCGCCTAAAAAAGTGTTCCTTCCAAAAATATTTTTTCAAAGAGTAATCGGGGAAAATTCCTTGAAAGATTCCGACAAACTAAGACTTCCTTCATTTGTTGAGGTCGGTTAAAAAGGCAGACTTAGTATCCTCATACAGTTTTAGCAATTCATCAGCAAATAAGTGTATTAAATATTGATTCTTCAACTTCCGAAGATGCGTTATTTACGCGGTCGCAAAGTATGACCTAAGTCGTAGCACGGTGAGCTACGCCGTAGCACAGCCCGTCCTACGCCGTAGCACAGGGTAAGCTGCGCCGGCGCCGTAGCAAAGAGCAAGCGCCGATCTTTTCGATACCTGCTGTTTTGTGATGCATATTGTAGTACATCCATTTCTTTTTGTTTCATTTTCTTCTCACAAACTTAAGTACTTTCCTGATAAATAATAGATTATACCTACCTTTCACAGATCCCTACAGACAGTCCATGGTGCACCAAATGTGATATACAATTTATGAGCAAGGAGGCTTTAGACAAACACGTTGAGTTATCACCAAAACACAGCGATGAAATGTAAGTACAAAATACCGAAAACTTAGTGCAGCATGGTTGCCACTGCCAAACGAATATCAACATTGCGCACCTTAAAATAAAGTCGAGAATATTTATTGCTCTCGAGCTAATGGAAGTTAATTTATTCTCAACTTTATTTCAAAGGAAGTAAGATCGATATTTGTTTGACCTTGACGATAGTGCCTCGTTAGGCGAGCGTTTATAATATTTGTAGGATTATTTATACTATAATTATTATTATTCTTACAGTAAATTAAGGAAACCACGTGCCCGCCGTAATAGTAAGAATCCAGGCAGAAGTAAGATTCACAATGGTATGGAAGAAAAAAAGAAACGCATCACCACACGAGGACCTATAGCTTGTGAACAGGTGACATTTAGAAACTAGATTCATAAACAGTGATAGTAATAGGTAGTGCCTATTTGCCTAAACTTCGAAGAACAGAGACAAGAAATGGAGACTTCCTTAGGACTAAATTTTTTTTTCCCGGGATTCGGGAAAATCTTCAGTAAGTTAAAATTTGCGCACTAGATAAAAACTTGTCCTGTATAAGATGTGTAAAAGCTATTTTTAACTAAACTTGCAATTACCAAGTTTTCGGGAATTTCAAGTAAAATCCCGAAATAAATAATCTAACTTAATACATGTATTCGAATTATATTTACGATCCAACTAACCGTTGTATCAAATCATGAATTAAAGTTAGATTATTTATTTCGGGATTTTACGTGAAAATCCTGAGAATTTGGTAGTTGCAAGTTTAGTTAAAATATAGCTTTTACACATCTTAAATAAAGCTTATTTTCAACTTACTGAAGGTTTTTCCCGAATCCCGGGAAAAAAAATTTAGTCCTAAGGAAGTCTCCGTTTCTTGTCTCTGTTCTTCGAAGTTTAGGCAAATAGGCACTACCTCTATTCCTATCACTGCTCATAAATGATAAATGATTTTATTTCTGTAAGTAGGTTTGTACAAACACTTTTACACGTCAATCATATTTTTTTAAATAGATGAGGTCGGCGTTTCCTATCTGACTACTCTGAGAAGATAGGCCGAAACAAACTCAGAGGTCACCGCGTAAAGTGTGTTTCCTCACGATGTTTTCCTTCACAGTTTTGAGAGCAGTGGTGATGAAATAATTTACACAAAACAAAGCGCCTGCCTGAGTTCGAACCTACGACCTACAACTCGACTCGACCTACTAATCTATCCGTGTATTGTGGGTAATACAGGTTTTTTTTTTGAGGGTGGGTAATCATCAAATAATTTCTCCCGCTCTGGGTGGAGCAGGAGGGCGTGTCAGACTTTTACTGACTAAAACCCACCCGTGTTCCCTCAGTTGCCAGTGTGCCAGGGGCCACGGTATCTCTTTCGAACAACCCGCACTCCTGGCAGCGGAATACAGGAAAAAGTTATGTAATAGAAACCTTATTTCAATATTGTTACAGTGTGAAATGCAACTCCCAGACCCTCTGTCATACTACAGACATTTTAGACGAATGCACCCGGACAAGAATCGAACCAACTACCCTTCTACGAAGTCAATGAGCATGTGCGAAGTGTGCGGGAAGATGTTTCAGGTGATTATAAACTGCAACTACTAACGCGGTGTCCTTCGTAAGCGATTCAACGCGAACGCGATCGCGAAGCGAAGCGGCGCGTATGGAACAAACAATTGATACTCTATTGCGGTGGTCTACGTGACCAACCGCACGTGGGTGCGTTGCGGCGACGAGCGAAGCGAAGCGGACGCGATCAGTTGGTTTTATATTCGCGCGAACTCTTGCGGTGCGGTGGCTACTTCATGACGACATCGCGCGCATGTAGGATAGAGTCACCGCATAAATCGCATCAGATCGCTTCGCAATCGCATTCGCGTTGAATCGCCCACGTAGGATGCCGCATTAGACTCAGTGTGGACTCAACTTAGACTCAGTTACCATTTGCATATTCCTAATAACAAAGATTTAGATTTTATTTTTTACACCACTTCTTCTTCCCAGCTAAAGCAGTGGTGAAGGGCGGGCGTGCTGATTTCATGTGATTTGTCAAATCAAATACTCAAATACTTTCCAAACCACTGTCGGAATCCATAATTTCTAGCTTTATTTTAAAACATTAATGTACTTTTGTTTTATTTGTGTACTTAGTTAGTTCCGTGTGTTGCCGGACGTAAAAGAATAGCACCATCCCATTTCTTCCCGTGGGTGTCGTAGAAGGCGACTAAGGGACTTACTAGAGAATAGGCAGCAGCGTTCTCTATGTATTTTACCAACATACTGCGATCGCCAACCCGCCTGCCAAGCGTGGCGATTATGCAAAACCCTCCCTTTTGGGGGAGGCCTATGTCCAGCAGTGGATGTCTTTCGGCTGAAATGATGATGATGATGTATACTCAGTTAGTCATTTAAGGGGTACATGACTAAGTATACATCATATTTTATAAACCTTGCTGTAAGTTAAGTAATGATTAGCGTTTGTTAAACCCTCAGAATACAGAAAGAACCAGAAGCCCCGTTCAAGTGCTATTGCAAGCTGCAGGCTGTGTCCAAAAACAGAACAAGTGACCCCCGCTCGCCTCACTGCCCACCCGCGTAATATTGCTAGCTCACACATTATTTGCCCATTTTCGGTGTAAACGTTGAGAGTATTGGGGTATGAAAATAATAAAATCAAAATTTTACTGCCCTTTTCTATATATGCATTAATACGTACGGTTTGCTTTGTTAACATTATTTTTTCAAGTCGTTTGAAATATTTATTAAACAGTTTTATACATACCAGTTACCACAAGCCCTCAGTTGGTAATAAAAAGAAGGGAAATCAAAACTCTTAAATTGGCAACACAACACATCTTGTAAGATGGACCCATTTTTCACGATGACAATTACAAATTGAAGAAATAGGTAATTAAATAAGACAATGACTGAATGCGCTACCCTCACATGAAATGTGATCCCATCCTGTTCATTTTTTTAGCCCCGCTGAAGTTTTAGAGGTAGGAACGACACAAAACGGCATAATTTAAATAAATTGAACACCGGTAAAACACGTTGCGCGATACGACAGTCACAGAGTGACTGATCGGCTGCGCGTCAAACTACTCTATTTAAGAGTAGTTTTTGTCGCTTCAGTATTAGGTGCTCTCACGGCTTCTGGTTCTTTCTGTATTCTGTGGTTAAACCGTACATTTTTGACGTTTATACATCTATTTTGCCTTTACGTTCATAGTTACAGACGCCAGCACATCAAGCTACTCCAATCTGTCAAATTTATGATAGATTGATATGATAGATATTCAACTTTATACCGTAAGCATAAGGTTCATGTTCAATTGGGAAAATTTTACAGTTTGGGGTAGGTTGACCTGCTGGCGTCTGTACATCAGGTCATACACGCCCGCCGGTTGCGAGTAGGTACGAATTAAGTCACTTTACAGGAAGGTTTTAACCAGTGCGCAAACTGTTACCATGAATTCAGCATATCATTCTTGGGCACGCCACGATTGCGGCGGTAAGTCCCCTCTTTGAGGAGTGGTTTGAGAGGCGGCATGGCGTCCTCACCTTCCGCCTGACGCAGGTCCTCACCGGACACGGTTGTTTCGGGAGGTTCCTGTTTCGGATAGGGCGGGAGGAAACGCCCGGGTGTTTCCACTGCGAAGATCGCCCTGAGGACACGGTGGAGCACACGGTGGCGGTCTGCCCAGCTTGGGTGGAGCACCGCCGTGTCCTCGTGGAGGCGATCGGCGGCGGCGATCTCTCGCGTCCGGCCCTGGTCCAAGCCATGGTACGGAGCGAGAGGGCATGGGGAGCCGTCACCTCCTTCAGCGAAGCAGTAATGCTCGCGAAGAGGGAGGCGGCGCACGTGAGGGAGAGGCAGCATATGCGCCCTCGCGACCCCAGCCGCCGCAGGATACGGAGACGCCCTGGGCGTCGGGAATCCCAGGCCGATTTCCGGCCACCGTAGGCATGGGCTTGCGGACGGCGAGTAATGGGTAGCTCGCTGTCCGGTAAGGACCAAGCCCAAGTCGACGGCGCGTTGTGTTCCACGCGCGCCTCAAAGAGATGTCAGCACAAAAAGTGATGGGACCCGCAAGGGTCGATGCCTGCCAGGGGTGCGGGTTTGTTCGAAAGAGACACCACAGCCCCTGGCTTAAGGGCTACTGAAGGAACACGGGTGGGTTTTAGTCAGTAAAAGTCTGACACGCCCTCCTGCTCCACCCAGAGCGGGAGAAGTTATTTGATGATTTCCCACACAAAAAAAAAAAAAAAAAGCATATCATTCTAGACCCGAGACATTAGCGTAGAAATTTTTCGTCGTTGTACAAAAAAAAAATCTGCAGTTTCCTACGCGATCAAAATGTATGGAAATTTAAATGAACCAGCTTGTTGATGTGGAAATTACTATATTTATTCCCTTAATTTTAATTCTTAAAGTAAGTATTGCATCAAATCACAGATTATATTTCCTCCCTATAAATATTATAAATTATTTGCACGTTGTGTAGTCGTTATTATTTAAAACACAGATCAGTTTTTCATATAAGTTTAACATATAATTAGTAAATTGGCATCATAAAAAATCACTTAATTATAAACATCAAAATCATCAATACTACGCTCTAAGTTCATATAGCTGTAGGGATGACTTTTTCTGTTTTTTTTTTGTTCCTACGCCTTTATGAACTTGGAGGGTTGTATTGGTGATTTTGATGCTTATAATTCTGTAACTACATACGTCTTATATCCGCGAATAATATTTTAATCAACACACAACCTAGCACTGGCCTGCAAATTACAAAAAACGCAAGAAACTTTGAATTTCGCGGGCTGGTTGGAGCATTCCCCTTACTGATGAAAAACTTACTGTTAATTTATCTAACCTATGGCTTATCAATAAATATAATAGAAACAGCTACTAGAATATAATCCAATAACAACTTTATTTTATTACTTATTACTTTTCTACTTCAGTGTACTCGGGCACAACCGGTTAGTGAGTAAAGTAAAGAAGGTCATCGATATGTATGAATCCGTCGCTTTTTAGTAGTCATTCAAATTTGGTCGGATAACCAGCCGTTGCTTACTTATTTTGGTTTTTTTTTAATATTAACTTAATGCGAAACATTCTAAGCTGAATATTTTCACCATAGATTTTTGACTAAAGGCACACAATTTTGGTTCACACCTACGCATCTGGGATTGAGCCGGCTCCTTGTATTTTGCCGTCAAAGTTAAGACACCATCGTTTTGACTTTTTGCAAGATTATTCAAAAACGCATGCATGAACAGTTTTGAAACTTTGTATGGTTATTAATAGCGTCAAGAAGGACCGAATACAGTTTTCAGCGAACTTGTGCCTTGTCTCATTTAGGCGCTGCGATGTTTTTTCGGGTTTTCGTAAAACCGCGATAACTTGAAAACTATAAATATTTTCTTAAATCTAATTAGGGCACTAAGGTGTGCCCCTTAAGAGCTACTCGTGTACGTTTATTCTACAGGGGCACATGCAATGGTTTTAGAGATATACGATTCATCAAAACGTTACTCCAGCAGGAAATGCAATATCTCGAAAACCTGAAGGGGCACAGATTTTATTTTTGGGGGCACATTTTGGCACACATATAAGCTCTCTGGCCATGCACAATTTTTCTCTCTCCGATCATTCGTTTAGAATTTTCCTGCTAGAAAAACTTTACTCCAGCAAGAATCGTTTTTTCCGTTTTTCTCCAAAACGACAGGGGGCACACATTTTTTATGTAGGGGCACATTTACAGCAGATAAGGCACACATTATACGTTCTACTCATATAACTCTAGGAGACACTTTCTTGCTAGGGTGACGTACACTGCTGAATTCATGATTACAGTTTGTGCACTGGTTAAAAACTTATCCTGTATGTACTCCGAGTGCGTCCCCAATAGATAGAAAATCGTTTTACCTAGTTGTAAAAGATCAATTCAGAATTAAAGAAGTTACTTAAAATATTCCTAAATATTACATTTACTCGTACCTACATCTGCAAACACAACCCAAGTCACCATTGCCATAATCGGTCAAAAAATCTTCATTTTTCTCTTTGCAGAGCCTAGCCCTCTTACAAGACCACAGCTGGACCCATACAAACTCCAAGCAATTTAAATGCTCAGCGTGCGACAAGCAATTTTTTCAGAAATACAGACTTATTGCTCACCAGCGCTTGCATGGAACTACAAGGGGCAATCATACCTGCAGTGTTTGTTCCAAGAGCTTCACAACTGCAAGCAATATGCAGAGGCATATGGTGGTACGTACATATCATATTATCACGCCTTTTCCCCCAAAGGGTTATGCAGAGGTATACGAATAGTACCATACTCAAACCCACATTTCGCCAGTCGTGTTTAACCCCATGTTACAGTGGTTACGTGTCGTCAGAAGCCCGAAAGTCTGACAACCAGTCTTACCAAAGGATATCGTATTTTTTATTTATGTTTAATGATATATTAGGTCTTTACCTATGAAATTGCCGTTCTGCAGTACTGGCCATTTCAAATCAAAATAATTTTTGTTTGGCTAAGAATTCTAATTTCAAATTAATTTTATTTTAAAAACATGGATTTTTTTTTCTAAAAGTAGTCATTTCTTTATTGATTAGTGTTACATTTTCATCGCATTTCAATCTTTTTCGTCATCATGGATACGTTAAAAATTCGAGTAATTATGGAATATGAGTACCGTCGTGGCAGCAACGCGGCACAAGCGGCACGCAACATCAACGACGTTTACGGAGCTAACACTACAAACCAACGCACCACCTGTTATTGGTTTGCTCGCTTCCGTTCTGGAAATTTCGACCTGAAAAATGAACCTCGCGGTCGTCCGAAGACTTTGGTCGACAATGACGAATTAAAGGCGATTGTGGAAGCTGATGATACACAATCTACGGCTGAATTAGCAGCAGCTTTCGACGTTAGCGTCAAAACAATATTGGTCCATTTGCGTCAAATTGGCAAGGTAAAAAAGCTTGACAAATGGGTGCCCCACGAACTCAATGATCGCCAGCGCGAAGTACGCGTCGAGACGTGCCTTGCACTGCTCAACAGACACACAAATGAAGGAATTTTGAACCGCATTGTTACCTGCGATGAAAAATGGATTCTGTTTGATAACCGTAAGCGCTCAGCAAGTTGGTTGGATCCTGGTTCAGCACCTAAACAATGCCCTAAACGAAAACTTACCCCTAGAAAAGTGATGGTCACTGTTTGGTGGTCTAGCGCCGGTGTGATTCATCACAGCTTCTTACCAAACGGGGTGAGCATTACTGCAGATGTGTACTGTGAAGAACTGAACACAATGATGGAGAAGCTGGCGCATCTCCAACCAGCATTGGTCAATCGCTCGTCTCCGCTGCTCCTGCACGACAACGCGCGACCTCATACTGCACAGCAGACGGTCTCCAAGTTGCAAGAACTGGGGTTGGAAGCTCTCCGTCATCCGCCCTACTCACCAGACCTTGCGCCTACAGACTACTACTTTTTCCAGAATTTGGATAACTTCTTGGCGGGAAAAAAATTTAATACCCGAGAGGCAGTACAAAATGCCTTTGAAGAATTTGTTGCCTCCCGTCCAGCTGATTTCTTTAAGAAGGGCATCAATAAACTGCCACTGCGATGGCAAAGATGCATTGATTGCATGGGTGATTACTTCGATTAATACAAATAAAAAATTCATGAAAAAAATTCGTTTAAATTTTTTCATACAAAACGGCAATTTCATAGGTAAAGACCTATTATGATTTTATTTCTATAAGTAGGTTTGTACAAACACTTTTACACGTCAATCATATTTTTTTTAACTAGATGAGGTCGGCGTTTCCTATCTGACTACTCTGAGAAGAAAGGTCGAAACAAACTCAGAGGTCACAGTCTCTTTTAAAGTCCAGACATAATCTTGGTCAGATCATGTGAAGACCATGTGGATTGGTGTCTGAAATGGTCTTTTGAGGAAAGAACCACACAGATTGAGAAGATTATCCAGTAACGGGGTTGTGGAGATCAGATACGCAGTCGCTCGCAGTAATATTTTGGTATTCATCTGCATCCGGTTAGACTGGCAGCTGACCCACCGGTTTTGCAAAATACATTAAATTGAAGAAAAAAAACCTATAAGTATTAAAAGTTCATCATCATCATCATCATTTCAGCAGAAAGACGTCCACTGCTGGACTTAGGCCTCCCCCAGTCATGGCGGGTTTTGCCATAATCGCCACGCTTGGCAGGCGGGTTGGCGATCGCAGTATGGTGGTGAAATGCATAGAGAACGCTGCTGCTCATTCTCTAGTAAGTCCCTTAGTCGCCTTCTACGACACCCACTGGAAGAAATGGGATTGTGCTATTCTTTTACGCCCGGGCACCACACGAGACAGGTTAAAAGTTACTGATATCAAATTCAGTTTATTTATGAACCAAATTATTTCAGGACTTGCGTTTTATTTGTTTTTTTTTTTTGGGTGGGAAATCATCGAATAACTTCTCCCGCTCTGGGTGGAGCAGGAGGGCGTGTCAGACTTTTACTAACTAAAACCCACCCGTGGTCCCTCAGTAGCCCGTATGCCAGGGGCTGTGGTATCTCTTTCGAACAAACCCGCACACACCTTGTATTTTTTTCGAGACCCTCAACAAATAAACAAACCGTGTTCTTAGTCAATGCTCTTATTCAGCATCATCATTTCAGCCAAAAGACGTCCACTGCTGGACATGGGCCTCCCCCAAGCACCGCCATTTCGACCGGTTCTGTGCTTCCCGCATTCAGCGGATTCCTGCGGCCTTTACAAGGTCATCGGTCCATCTTGTGGGAGGCTTTCCAACGCTACGTTTTCCAGTACGCGGTCGACACTCCTGAACCTTTCGGCCCCATCGCCCATCTGTTCTGCTAGCAATGTGCCCTGCCCACTACCACTTAAGTTTGGCAATTCATCGGGCTATGTCGGTTACCTTGGTTCTCCTACGGATCTCCTCATTTCTGATTAAATCACGTGGAGAAACTCCGAGCATAGCCCTCTCCATTGCCCTTTGTGTGACTTTTAGTCTTCTAATGAGACCCATTGTGAGCGACCACGTTTTGGCTCCATAAGTCATCACTGGCAACACACACTGGTCAAAGACTTTCGTCTTGAGACACTGCGGTATGTGGGACGAGAAGATATTGCGAAGCTTCCCGAACGCTGCCCAGCCGAGTCGGATTCGACGATTGACCTCTTTCTCGAAGTTGGACCTACTCGTACCTAACTGGACAGTTTGCCCTAGGTAAACATAATCGTCTACAACGAGTACAGAGTCTCCGATCTCCATGAAAGTGGACCCACTCTTCCGGAGACTCTACTGAGGTCATTGAGCATTGTACTGAGGTCCTCCATGATGTCAGCCATGACTACTATATCGTCGGCAAACCAAAGATGAGTGATGTACTCGCCATTGATGTTGATCCCAATGCCTCTCCAGTCGAGAACCTTGGAAACGTCCTCCAGTGCAGCGGGGAACAGTTTCGGAGAGATTACGTCTCCCTGTCTCAACCCTCGCTGCAGGAGGATAGGTTGAGGAGGTAGGAGAGGGGGGGGAGGTAGTTTTTCCTAGGTAAACATAATCGCTGCATTTATTAAATGTAATAGGGTATTTTCCAATTTATTAAAAAACTATTTTAATTTGAAGATTGGGACGAAATATGTAACAGAAAAATAAAAATAAATTGATTTATATCCATTTTCTCAATTAAAACCTATTTAAACCTCCTTACGATGACTTACTATCACGTGACGTCAACTTTGTGTAAACTAAAGTAGTTAGTAAGTAAACAAGAGAGTGTCGTGTTTATAAGTAACAAGATTTTTATGGATAGAAAGTGAAATCACTGGTGTGTGGTGCCTCTGTGCACAAATACTTCCAGAACTGCGCCAAACTAAGTATTTGTACTGGTACTGTTTACACAAAGCTGACGTCACGATGTCACGTGATAAAAAGTCATCGTAAGGAGCGTTTTGGCGGTAATTTCGAAACAACGAAATATCAATTTGTTTTTAATCGTTTTTTAATGGAGAAAATGGATAGGTATTAATAAATTTATTTTTATTTTTCTGTTAAATGTATCGTCCCAATATTCAAATTAAAACAGTTTTTATCAAATTGGAAAATACCCTATTATCTTTGTCCACAGAGTCACACTGGTCTGAAAGCGTTCAAATGCCAAGTGTGCGACAAATGCTTCAAGCACGCGAGTGAGAAGCGTGTCCACGTTACGTATGTACACCTTAACAAGCCGTGGCCCAAACGCGTTCGGGGGAAAAGGAATTAGAGTAGACAGGTATGTGTCCAACATTCTATGTAAGATTTTACCAGTCCATTGCTTCACATCTTCGAAACATTTATCTGCACAACAACTAAAACTACCCAATGAATGTTGTTGAGCTGTAAAAATGTTACGCAATTACCTACTTTACGTTAATTGGTTTATTTGCATTGAAATCTAACCTTACTTATTTTGTTCACAGAATGAAGTACAAACCACGCCGATGCCTGCATCAGACATTCAACGCATTCAATAATATAAAAATGTAACTCAACGTGTACAGAGGCCAGCACATCAAGCTACCCCAATCTGTCAAATTTCTTTGATAGTTTTTCAACTTTATTACAAAGGAATAAGGTTTATGTTCAATTGGGAAAATTTGACAGTTTGGGATAGCTTGATCTGCTGGCGACTGTACATTTCACCAACTTGCAACGTCTCTGAAATTGAATTATTAATAACTGGCTTTTAGCAGCAGCTTCGCCCGCGTGGCGGTTGGAAATGTATCCCACAGGAATGTACTCAGACGCGGTCGCAGCTCGACTTTGGGGGGGTCACAGACAAAGACTACTTACATATATTAGGAAACGAAAAAGAGTAAATTAGACTTTATAGCACAAAAAAATGGTTTACGTATACGGCTTGGGGGGGGGGGGGGGGGGTCATGATCCCTAGGAACCCTCCTCCACCACCCCCTCGGCCCCTCGGACCGCGCCTGAACGTACTACCGGGATAAAAGTATTTTAATGTTTATCTAAATTACTAACCACTAGCTTTTGCCCGCGACTACGCCCGCGTGGATGAAAGTGGCAGTGAAAAAAGTACCCTAAGTCTTTCTCTATATCCCAGGCTATATCTCTGCCAAATTTCATGACGATCGGTTCAGCGGTTTAGGCGTGAAAGCGTAACAGATAGACAGAGTTACTTTCGCATTTATAATATTAGTACCGATGTGTGCCAAATTTTATTCAAATCATGCGGCCGTTTCGTGATTTAGACAAATATCCGTACCTACATCCAAACATTCACATTTATAATATTAAAAGGATAGTAGTACCTATAAGCAACCATATATGGTAGGAAAACCATTCCATACTGATTACAGACCCTGAAATATTACCTACGTACTTCGAACTTCTCTGTCATCTATACAAAATGCTTTGTCCTGAATGACTGACTGACGATATTTTATGATGTCGCAGCCTCATGCAAGTGCTCCACTTATGTGTAATACGAAATCGTTCATTATACGTTCATATTTTATAGTATCATAGTCCCATGCGATACTTTTATGCTATATAAAATAGTTGCAAACTATATATTTTCTCAGATTATAAAAAACTGCTCTCATAGTTTTTTTGAACTAAAATACTATTCATGTTAAATGCCTGCCACAGATATATACACAATAATCTCTATATAATACTTTAGCCGTAGGGAAAAGTTCAACTTCTTTTTTAAACCCTCATATTTTTTGTCCACTGGTGCTGAGCAACATACGCCTTTATAATTTTGTTTAAAGAAGATTAGTAGTATTCAATTATATAGATTTGATATCTGTACATTCTGGGGTACAAGCTCATACAATTTTTGGCCACCTTCTTTAGCAAGTTATATGAGAAACCAATGCGGTACCTACATATGTTACTTGCCAAACATCCATTATTTTTTTATAGTTTTTGGCTAAGGTTTTTTAGTCTTTTTTTAGATATTTTCATATATATTTTTCGAGCACGGCCCCCTTTCCACATCTATACATTATTTGTTATTAGGAATTCACAATTTCTGTTACGGCACATAAAACGTGATAATAGAGTACATTCCTTGAGTTTAAGAAACTTTTTAAAACGCTGTATATTTTTAAGTTACACGGGGAAGTTGCTGAAAACGTTTGGCTGGCACGGCCCCCTTTTTGTGCATATTTCTTCAAAAGTACAGTGGTACTTACATTGAAAAAAAAAAAAATAGCGGTACATTACTCCTAAATGCGAGTACATTGCATTGGTGCACCTAAAACGCAAATTTTGGGGGGCCGACCGGGGCAAACGTACATCTTTAAACGCCTTGTGGCTAACATATTTCTAGCAATGCATTTCCTAGGAACAGTATGCAGAACTACGTAAAGTGACTTAATATGTATTTAGTATACCGGGGTCGAGTCTTTCCCTCATAAATTCACAGTGGTCAAAAGAAACAAGTTAAAAAAATTTGTTACGAACTAAAGTGTTTGTTTTATATTTCGACTAGCAGCGCCCCGCGGTGTTACCCGCGTAGTTCCCGTTCCCGTGGGAATACGGGGATAAAATATAGCCTATGTCACCCGGGGATAGTGTAGCTTCCCAACAGTGAAAGAATTTTTCAAATCGGTTCAGGAGCTTCGGAGCATATTTAATACAAACAAAAAAACAACCAAATCTTTCCTCATTATTATTAGTATAGATAGATTAGTTATCAACTCGTATAATTTCATGCAAATACTTTTATTAAAAAATATGATTATTTTAATGAAGTACTTGAATTTCATTTCACCTATTTTCACACTACTTATTGATTTAACTATTGCGTGCGACTTTATTACTGCGTCCTGTTTTTAAACTGTATTGTCATAGTTTTTTTGAAATTTTGGGTTGGCAACCCTTAGTTTACACACACATAAGAAGACCCCCAAATATCGATAAGTTTGTTAGGAATAGAAGTTCATTGTAGGAAATTGTTACATCTAAACTGGCCTGCTAAGACGCTGGCAACACTGTCGGCGTGCCCTCTCACCACTGTCAAGCCCCTCCACCACTTCAATACGCCATGACGGGAAATCGTGCATAAATAAGCTTGCACGTCTCATTATCGCTCTCTTTTCACAAGGACAACTGAAACTGACCAGGTCGAACCTCCGTCAATTTACTATTTGATTATATTTTTGCTGATTTATATTGGAAACCTAATGCATTGTACCTAATAAAATAATAGTATTTAAATATTTATGTAGCTACCTATAGTGATTGTCAAGTTGTTTTTTTGTGTGACTAAATTATAACGAATCTTATTTCAAATATGTTGCTGTGATTTTGATCAATAACTACTTAAAATAATTTACTAAGGAATTTAGAATTTAATTTATTATAAACCCTGTGTCTAATCCGTTGTAACAAAATAATAACGAATTTCAGTTATCTACTACATGATTTTATTTGATTTATAAAAATATATATTTTACTATCATAGGGAAGAAAAATCATCAACATTTTCCTTGTAATAAGTTATTTTATTTTATTTGTAGATAACATCCTAAATACCCACTAACCTGTTTCACATAACATCAAGCTTGTATTGAAGGCGTAAGCAGATGTATATACACCCACATTTATGGTATCTTTATTAGGTACACAGATTAAAAATATAGATACTTGTTGTAAGCTTATGATTCAACATATTTGTAAAAATTGTGGCAGTAGAATGAACACTGTACTAAATATAAGCTATTTATCTATATAGATAAAAGAAAGTCGTGTTAGTTACTTCACTTATAACTCAAGAACGGCTGAACCGATTTAGCTGAAAATTGGCAGGGAGGTAGTTTAGAGCCAGGAGAAGGACATAGGACTTTTTATCCCGTTCAGTTGTTTCAGAAATAAAAAAAGTATCAAAGTGGAAGTTGGCTGTCGAAAAACGAAAATTTTCACGGATAGGATAATAGGGTAGATAGGGTAGGGTAGGTAGGGTAGGTAGGGTAGGTAGGGTAGGGTAGGGTAGGGTAGGGTAGGGTAGGTAGGGTAGGTAGGGTAGGTAGGGTAGGTATGGTAGGTAGGGTAGGTAGGGTAGGTAGGGTAGGTAGAGTAGGTAGGGTAGGTAGGGTAGGTAGGATAGGTAGGGTAGGTAGGGTAGGTAGGGTAGGTAGGTAGGGTAGGTAGGTAGGTTAGGGTAGTGTAGGGTAGGGTAGTGTAGGGTAGGTAGGGTAGTGTAGGGTAGCGTAGGTAGGGTAGTGATTTTGTATGAATGACTTTTGGACGAACAGGACAACGTCTGTCGGGTCAGCTAGTTTTATATAAATGTTAATTTATAATACATTCACATTTATAAATCTTGATAAAAATAAAAAGGTGAAGTACAAAGGTTTTGCTTATTTCTAAAGCGCGTAAGTTGCGTATTTTTACATTTTCATTTAATACACATTCATATTTATGTCTTACGTCACACAATCTTACATTCACGTGTATCAAGATATAAGGTGAAGATTCAAGATTCTTTATTTGTGGAAACATGAGTACACATACAGAGCATGCAAGTTATTAAATTACAATAGTTGAGATCAGTCATGTTTGGCCTTAGTGGCGTACAAATTTTTAAATTTCGTCATAATTATTACACAAGAATTATTAAATGTCAATTAAAATAAATTATCATCATAGCAATAATATGTTGCTGCATGTATGGATTATGTCAAAGATGTATTGATAATATTGTCATTGAGAAATTCTAGAACACTGTAATATGCTTTCTCTTGTAGCAGTATCTTTAATTTATTTTTTAATTGGCGGACAAAAAAAAAATTACAGTGATGAAAATAGAAACGTGAAGTACAAAAGTGCTGCGTATGTCTAAAATAATAAAAACTTATCTATTACACATTCACACAATTTTACATCTCACATTCAGTTCTATGAATAAAAAAATAACTGCCAGCAGAGCTGCAAGAGGATTATACACACGAAGAGAAAAATATGGAAATAGGCTACAAAAATATAAAGTATAAAGGTGCTGCTTATTTCGAAAGTAACAGTAACATTATTTTATAAATCTTGATAAAAATATAAAGAACAGTGGTGTTGCTTACTTCTAAAAAAATTGTCAACAAAAATAATGTGGACTCATTCATGGTACAGTGCGTAACATGAAACAAAAACGCTACCGTAGCGAGCTTCTGACAAGCCTCAACCAGTTAGCTGCAGTTATTTTTACGTTTTGATGACTCCCAGTCTAGCACACGTCACACACACAAACACGGCGCTTAGGCAGAATAGATTGGATGACCGAGAAAAGGGAGTGATTTTACCAAGTGCGTCTGTCTGTCAGTTAGACTTTGTGGCAAAGCTATACTCTTCTATGAAAACCGGAAATACATACGTCAGTCAGTCTGAATGTCCACCAAATATACTACGTATAGATAAATATGTGTGTGTATATAAAATAAATAAATATACACTAAATAACTGCTAAGGTCGTCTGTCAGTCTGTACACTGGAAATAAAAGATGCTCAAAATGGAATTACTAAGTATGGTATAACTTGAAGCAGGGATCAGTGCAAAGGGGGACTTCACAAACTGAGCACATGTGTATAGTTCGTTTTTCTTTCTTGTGCTGTCTGCACCAAACGCAACGCCGACGACTATGGTGGCCGTTTGCGTTTCGTACGTCTGTCAGCTGAGGGAAATGTTGCACCCGAGGCTGTAGATGGCTCGAACCACTAGACACGGGACGGGTGGAAGTGCTTTTAGGGACAAGTGCGAGGTGGTGCCGCAGAATTTGATCGACTAACTCCAATCGAAACACTAAGTGCTCTTTCGGAGCAGCCGACGAACTCTGCAGATGGATACGGGCGTTCAAAATAGAGCAGTTGAGCAGGTGTTTGAAGAACTTGATATTCCATTTAGCGCCTCTTTTTCTTTCCAGCACGTATGGTTCCAGCATTTGATCTTTACGATCAACGCCTCCCATACTCTTATTGTAATCTAAGACTATTTGAGGTTTGTACTGAGCTGAGCTATGTGGTGTCGCCTCCATCTGGCCTTGTGAATTGCCGTGGTAAGTACTTATGGTGGCGATCTTACGCTTCTTGTCCTGAAAAGCCAAGACCACCACATCGCCGGAATGACGTGCTACAAACTGGCCAACTTTAAGATTACACAGCGATATGAGTGGTGGCAAATTGCGGCGGTTAGTACGCAAGGTACCTACACAATCGGTTTTGCGTTTTTTCAGAAATCTGGCCAGTAGGGGGCTATTGAACCAGTTATCCATAAAAAGAGTATAACCTTTGTCAAGGAGAGGACGGATGAGTTTGCCGACGGTGTGGGTGCTTTTCAGCACATTGGATGGGAAACCGGAATCATAGGAAGTGCCAGCACCGAGGTATACAAAGAATGACCAAAGGTAGCCCGTGGATGACTCGCAGAGTTCAAAGGTCTTCACTCCGAACCGGGCTGCCTTGGTCCTGATGTACTGGCGGAAGGATAGGTTACCTTTCCACAAAGTCAAGGATTCGTCAATGCAAATATCTTGGGATGGGATGTAGGTTTCCTGGAAACGGGCATTTAAATGATCTAGGATCGGACCAAGAGAAAACAAAAGGTCAGTCGAGTCTGTCGGTCTGCTACTATTGTCATTAAAGTGCAAAGCGCGGCAAAGATTTTCGTAGCGTACGCGGGAAAACATCTTTCTAAAGATGTTGGTCTGTAAAAGAGGGTTGACGGAGAAACAGGACTTTATGGTGGGCATCCGGATAATTCCGAGCATCATCCAGAAGGAAAATAGGACAAAAAGTTCATGAATGTTCGTGTCATACCAATCTAGGGCGAATGAAGCTGACGAACCAGCAAGCCCTGCGGCATACCGGTTCGTCTCTGTCGCAATGTGCGACATAATACCGTCATCCCAGTACAGCCTAAACGCCCCATACGCGTTTTCGGATGCGACAACCGGTCCCGTTTGCTGAGGGAGAAATTTCTCTCTTTTACCTTGATAATCACCCATGGGTGACCATTCAAAGTGGCTGGAAATTCCTTCCGCAGCAAGGAAGGACTCGATCTCGTCGTCATTCGCATCCAGCCATTCTTCTTCATCCTCGTCTCTTAAACTTCTTGCTCTATGAGCCACTCGCACTCTCGCTGCTTCTCTCATTCTCACTATATGCCTGATTCTCTCTCTCAAGTCCTCGGGCACATCATCGTCATTTATATGTACCTCGACCAATCTTTCCCCTGTTACCCACTGGGAGCCACCACCCGGCCGCGCGGCCCGCGCTCGGCCCCGCGGCGCCGCCCGGCCCCGGCGCGCTGCCCCACCACGCCGCTGCTGCTGCGGCTGCTCTGCCGCCACTCCTTCCGCCTGCTGGAACAGCTGGTGTTCACTAGCAAGGTGGAAGGCGTGGTCCTCCTCGATAGCGATGTCGTCGTCGAGTGGGGCCGTGACGACGACATCGAACCTATAGAGGATAAAAGGTAGTTAATAAAACTACAGTGAAAATCTCTTATAACCACATCGAAAAGGAACTACTCATATTTGGTCGTAAAACGACTAGTAAGGTTTTAAGGTACATATACGCCTACACGTAAGCCCATAGATATTACTAGGACATACTCATACACCAATTAGAGTATTGAGTTAAAAGCATAGTACGATGTCCAAAACGATTTTTTTTTAAAGCTAACTGAAAAACGTGTCGACCAAACCATTACTTTATGCATTTAAAATTAAATCTTATTTGAGATCAGGGGCGGCTGTCCCTTAAGTGCGCTCGTGCGCTGAACTACCAGATTTTAATAGGTGTCGAAAGAATCACAAAATGTTTAATAATCGCATTGTGGCCACTGATTGTGGTATATGTAATACTAACAAAACTGACGAAACAATATAAGCTCTTTGCTAAACTATTAAGACTTATTTTCGCGGTACAGATGATCCCTCGTGCGCTATGCCGAAGCGCACGGCGAATGCTCATACATTTCTATGAGATCCGAGCTAAAACGCCTAGCGCGTGAGACAGAAGATAGTTGACATAACTGTATGGAGCGATACGGAGTAATTTGTCCATTCTCGTGCGCCGCACGGGGAACCGAAGTTTGTCGAACTGAACCGAATATTACCGAACGTCGATTACCGAGAGCGCCCGAGGTTTGGCGAAGTTTGCATGCCGGCCATAATGAATGACCGACTCATTATTGTCACCGCGAAGTTTAGTTTACGTGAACCTGAATACTATTGTTTATTCGTTTAGATTTAAATTACTTATCTGAAAAAATTTACGTATTTATTTACTTATTACCCCTAATACTTAGTGAGCTAGTAAAGTGCACCACCAGTTCCATGAGCCGCTACTGTTTGAGATTGAATTTTCTTTGGCGCAATCAGTGGTAGGTACGTATGGCAAATAACATAGTAAAGAAAAAAAAAATTAAAAGTTACGGAAATCGATTCAATAGTCAATTAGGAACATACTACTTTCAGGTTTTGCGTCCATTCTGTTACACTTTTTAAAGGTCAAGGAAAAGAAAAGGCTAGTTGTTCGAAATTATGAAGTACAGACAATGTCATTTCGACACGTCACAAAAATTGATTGCACAACACTACAATATAGACGCGCGGGCGGTCACCGCTTGACTGGAGAGCACCGCTCGTTGCCCGCTCCCGCGCCGCTGTTTTCGAGGGAAAGGACCGGTCATTTGATTGTACGCATTAGATTTTGCCGCTCCCGCGCCGCCACCCCGCTGCCCGCGAGATTCGAGGCAGCGGCCTTATTGCCTCCGACTGCATGAGATTGCATATAGTATTCAGTCTAATAGTCATCCTTTTAAAAACAGTTTCTTGATTCAATCTTCTTTAAATTAAATTTCACTTTAAGGCAGTCGGGTTTTTTGATTTTGTAAAGTAGGTATTTTTTTATTTCACAGTTTTTAGTTAATATAATTATTTTTGACGTTAATGAGACCTATTTATGAAACCCTTTATTTTGATACCCCACTCAATAGGGTAGGAGAAAAAAAAGTTTTTTGAAGGCACTATACAGGAAAAGTTTTTATCCAGTGCGCAAATTATAGCATATCATTCTAGAGTCCCTAGCGCAGAATGATATGCTTTAGTTGTGGTAAAAAAAAAAACATGCACATTATGTTTACGTATTTAATTGTTTTGGAAAATTACAGCTGTAGTGTACATAATAAACACCATAATACCTATTGTTAGAATGAGACATTGTAATAAAAATATATATACTTACTTACTTTTATATATAGGTACTTTTGTATTCGAATATTTAAAAATATAATTTATATGAATATTTCAACGAATTAAAGAGAATAATAATAATTATAATTCTCAATTACTCCCATTTCACTATCTGTGCTCTCAAAGAGGTCAATATCACTGTCACTGTCAGCCGTATTTATGACTAGTCTATCAGTGTAATTGTCTAAACCGTGTTGAATGCTTCTATATTCATTCTCACATTTGATAGCATGATCGCAAACCTTTTTCCACTCTTCAGCCCCGATACTTTTCAGTCAATAATGTTTTTACTGTAGTTAAATTCATACCCACATTTCTAGAGGCTACATAGCCTTTAATTTGAGACCATATATTTCAACATTATAGATAATTTCGCGAGACTGACCTCGTAAAGGTTTCCCTCTTTTTCCTAAAGATGCCATAGTACAACTTTAAATTATTTAAATTTGGGGGTGTTAACAACTCTAAATATATATTTTGAACTGGACGCGACCGCACTCTATCGCACTTGAACAACGACTGACAAAACGTCACATAGGTAGTGTGCGACAGAGATAACGCTCTACAAAGCCGAAATTAGCCGATTGTCTCTTTCCAAAGGTCGATGTGCAATATTTACCGCCGGTTACTGTATTGACGTATGAAAGTGCCGAGAATTACAATAGATCCAAAACTCGACACTTTTGACTTGGTTTACTTTTACGATATTAATTGCCATTGAGCATAATATTGTGCCAGATGTGGTTGTTTTCCAGACCTACTAAAATTGTTAAAAACAGTTGGTTCCTGTAATGGATATAACTCTCCTAAAACATTAGTTAATTTGGTCGCGTAATGCAATATGTAGTTATAATTATAATCATTATCGTATAAAGCAGTGTTCTTTATAAGGCGGTCATTATAGCATTTAGCCGGGACCTATGGATTGGTCAATAAAAACATTATGTTGTCCAAACGATGTTGTCGTAAACGGTTTTGACTATACGTGTAACTCATCAAGGTACAAGACTAATGAATACAAGTTTTAACACTTACGAGCCTGAGCCAACAGCAGCAGAGGTGTCGGGAACCGACTTCAACGGTGTTGATGTTGACCTATCAAATAAAACGTTTTCATTATTATACAGAAAACCATTATAAACCACATACTCATTATTACTCACGTCATTGGCGGCAACGGGTCCAAATTTTCGTCCCACATCGCCAGGACGGCAGCAGTTTCAGACTGAAAAAATAAGAGCTGGGATAGAATAACTACTATTGAAAACATAACATTAAACCTCACATAAATTAGCAACAACAATCAAAGGCAAACAGATAGTATGCAACCCGGATTAACATGCAGGTACTTACTGTTCATCCCGATTATACTATCGGTATAATAATATAATACTATACGGATAATACTGTCGGGTGGAAGTCGGAAATTATCCCACGGGAGCGTATGTTGATAATTTGATAATCGTGTGGGATAATTTGAAGCCGCTGTCAAAAGCTAGTAGTACATAATTACCTCGAAGCATGGCTCGGTCTCGGAAGCCATCTCCGCGTCGGAACCGTCCTCCACCTCCATGGTATCATCGGGCTCTTCGAAGTCTTCCTCCTCGTTGATGCAGTCCGACGTGACGAAGTACTACGAAGAAAATTTTGTAAAATAATTATTGAAATCTCATAACTAAGACATCATAATATTTGTCAATTTATAAATTTTTATACTTTTTTTAATGTTATTTAATTTTAATTATTTTCTAATGTAAACCAAATATTAAATAAAATAAAATAAAATAAATCTTTTTTACTCCCAGAAATGCACAAACATTACAAGGAACAAATATAAAAAATGGCTTAAGCTAAGTGATTCCTGAAAAAGACCCTGACCTCTAAACTAGGTAAAAACCTGTCACTTTCAAGTCAGTGTACCTTCAAAATTATGCATAGATATAATAAGCCTTATAATTTACCTAGATAGGACACAATGATATATGTATAAAGTAAAATAGTAAAAAAGAAACATAAAAGATATAATGCAAAATTAGGCTGGTGTGTATGGAAATATAGTAAAAAGCAGGAACATAATAAAAGAGAAAAAAAAAACTGATTTTGATTAACTAATTGGTGAAGTGTGCGTGTGTGTGTTTGATGTTGAGTGAGTGAGTCTATTTGTGAGTAAGTGGAAGTGTGTGAGTAGGTGTTTGTAGAAGCGGTTTTGGGTGAGATGTATGTTATAGATGTATTTAATTTTGAGCAATAAAAGCCTATCTGTGGAGGTAGGAATAGTTTCCAATCAAAAGATCCTCAGTCATACGGTAGGTAAGTTTTTGCAGATATTGTTGTAATTCAGATTTACACTGGTATTTAGTTTTAGGGATTTTTTTTAATAATTTATTTAACTGGTTGTGAAGTTTCGTACTGTTGATGTACCTAATAATGCCTTTTAGCGAAGGAAGTTTTATACGAATCTTACGGGAAGACTGTGTGTTTGACCCTACCTTTTGGCTCAGGCAGCGGACGAGTTGAGTGCTTACGGAGCGTGGACTGGAGCATATACAGTTGCCTGACTGATAGCTGGATTCTGCATAAACCTGTGCTGTAGAGTATCTCAACGGCCGAGAGAGTAGGACTTACAGTACGGCTCTCGGAGCTCGTTCTAGTCGTACAAAATGATTTTCACTGGCTCCACCCCAGACTTGAATACAGTACAGTAAAATGGATTGGCAAAATGCGTAATATACGACTTTAAGGGTGTCCGTATCGGCAGAATTGCGTAATTTTTTAAAGACATGAGTTTGCGAGTTCTACTCGGCAGTGAGTACAGGTGTTTGTGCCAATTCAGATGTTGATCGATGTACACCTAAATACTTGACAGTAGGTGTCTTGGTGATTTCAGGGCAGTCACAGTGCATTTGAATAGATAAAGATGTTGGTGGACTTAAATTTGATCTGATGGCGAAAGGCATGCAGAGCCACCATTCCATTACACAAGCAAGTGCCATTTCGGCGTTACGATAGCATTGAGCCCAGTCTCTACCATCAATCAACAGAGAAGTACCATCGGCGTATGAAATAATTTTACAGTTATGGATCGGCAACTGACACAGCTCATTGATGTATATCAAGAAGAGGGTGGGGCCCTAAATGCTACCTTGTGGTACACCGTATTCGATCGGGAGCTCATCACCAACATGTTGTCCAATTTTGACCAACTGTGTATGACTCCGTAAATAGTCCCTGAAGATTTCCAATACCACTCCCCGGATTCCAATGGCTTCCATTTTTTTCAGTAATGCTGGTGCGGAAACGGTATCAAAGGCCTTAGATAAGTCGATAAAGATACCTAAGCATTTTTGCTTATTGTCAAGAGTCCTTACAGCATGGTCAGATAGTTCCATAATGGCATCTTCGGTATTCATTCCCTTGCGGAAACCGAATTGGTTGGGAGCTATTATACGGTTGGCATTAATGAAGGAGACTAGGCTCTTGTATAAGACTCGTTCCAAGATCTTTGACATTGAGGAAAGAACCGAGATAGGTCTGTAATTGTTAACCTCATCCTTGCGACCAGCTTTATGAACAGGGTGAACTATGGCCCTTTTAAAGACTACTGGGAAAACGCTAGATGAAATGGCAAGATTGCATACAAGTGTAATGATGGGAACCAAAACGTTGCTGGTAGCTTTAATTACGTTAATGGGGAGGCCATCCCAACCAGTAGCGGAATCGGGCTTGAGGCTCATTATAATTCCTTCCACATCAATTTCTGTAGTTTCTAGGAGAACCATAGATCGACCAAACTTGGACACTGTTTCACTAGGTGCGGAGGATATTGGTCTTATTTTGGGTGCGAGATTTTTACCAATAGTAGCTAACTAGATTTAGTGAGGACCGTGGAGCTACGGAAAGGTTTAACAATTCGACGGGGGGAGGAGTGCATGAATTAAAATCGGCCACTTTTTTAACCACATCCCATGTTGCCTTCATATTATTTTTCGCTTTGGAGAATTCTTCTTTTTCATACGCTTTTTCATAGTTTTCTTAACAAGGAGTTGCAGTAGTTGTTGCGATAACGAGTATATGTAATTCGCAGAATTTCATTATCGCTACATCTTTTTAATTTTCTGTGGATGCGGTCGCGATGTCGGATACACCATAGTAAGCCAGGTGTATTCCAAGGCTTAAGAGTTTTATTTTTCCTGGGGACTTTAAGTTCGTATGTATTTTCCTTTATGATGGTAGAGAGACCACATATCAACTCCTCCGCGGCTAAATTTGCATCTTGCATCTGTAGGATAGGAGTCCAGTCATTTCCATTATTAGCCTCTAGGTACAACTGCATTCCGATTTATCTTACATTTGATACGAGGCAAGTTACTATACCTATTGTTGGTTTGCATAAATAGTAGAAGAGATTCATGGTCGGTAATAGACGATTCAATGACAAATGCTGTGGCGGAAAGGTTAGTTTTTAAAAGTATATGATCTAAACAACTATAAACTCGCGTGGGATATAGATGTGCGGCGAGAAGTCCGTGAGCAGCAGCACAGGGGCCTTAGTCTGCTATTTTTATAAATTCGTCATTCCAACACGATCCCATCGTCATTTTGCTAAAAGTTTGTAATCTGCTAAATTCATGATGATCGATCAGTGGTCGGTCAATGGTCTCGTAATAGAATTGTGTTATAATGGCATTGTCGTATTGCCATTATTATAAAACCCGTTTGTAGAAATGATTTTCGAAAAAATACTACTAAATTTGAACATTTATTCATGCCAGATTTCATTTATATGTATATTTGTATATATTTTTATTTTGTAACATATTATTTTAGGAACTGTAAATTTTTTAGCAATTAGTCTTTCATTTGCCATTACGTACGAGATTACCTATAAACGTCATTTCTTTCAATGGAGTGTCATTGGCTGACCACTGGAAAGTCATAATGACACCATTATATTAGTAGACTACAAAACTTGTCAAAATCAACAATTATGAAATCAATGATCGACCATTCTGACACTATTGCAATAGCAGACTTGAGGCCCAGGATAGATACACGTCGGAGTTAGTATCATTGTTACTGTCACTGATGTCGATATTAATAACACCAATCACGACAACAGACTGTATGGGAAGCGTGAGTCACTTTGTATAGACTATCGATGAAATTGTTAATGTTTCTATAAGAGGGAGAGCGATATACAGCAACTATTGAAATGGTCTCCATACTACAGATAAGGCAGTTGGCATCAGCAAGAACGGGTTCTTTTATGTCATGCTTTATAAAAGATTTAATGTAAATTGCGCATTTTGGTTAAAGTGTTTTTAGTATAAAAGGAGGTATGACCGTCTAGAGTAGGTAAGTGAGATATTTTGTTTAACCAACATTCAGATGGCACAATTTTTAATTCATTGCACATCATCATCATCATCAGCCTATAAATGTTCCCACTGCTGGGACACAGGCCTCCTCTCAGTGAGAGGGATTGGGCCGTAATCCACCACGCGAGCCCAGTGCGGGTTGGTAGATGTCACATGTCTTCGAATTTTTGGTTCTAAGACATGTCGGTTTTGGGCACGCCACGATTGCGGCGGTAAGTCCCCTCTTTGAGGAGTGGTTTGAGAGGCGGCATGGCGTCCTCACCTTCCGCCTGACGCAGGTCCTCACCGGACACGGTTGTTTCGGGAGGTTCCTGTTTCGGATAGGGCGGGAGGAAACGCCCGGGTGTTTCCACTGCGAAGATCGCCCTGAGGACACGGTGGAGCACACGGTGGCGGTCTGCCCAGCTTGGGCGGAGCACCGCCGTGTCCTCGTGGAGGCGATCGGCGGCGGCGATCTCTCGCGTCCGGCCCTGGTCCAAGCCATGGTACGGAGCGAGAGGGCATGGGGAGCCGTCACCTCCTTCAGCGAAGCAGTAATGCTCGCGAAGAGGGAGGCGGCGCACGTGAGGGAGAGGCAGCATATGCGCCCTCGCGACCCCAGCCGCCGCAGGATACGGAGACGCCCTGGGCGTCGGGAATCCCAGGCCGATTTCCGGCCACCGTAGGCATGGGCTTGCGGACGGCGAGTAATGGGTAGCTCGCTGTCCGGTAAGGACCAAGCCCAAGTCGACGGCGCGTTGTGTTTCACGCGCGCCTCAAAGAGATGTCAGCACAAAAAGTGATGGGACCCGCAAGGGTCGATGCCTGCCAGGGGTGCGGGTTTGTTCGAAAGAGACACCACAGCCCCTGGCTTAAGGGCTACTGAAGGAACACGGGTGGGTTTTAGTCAGTAAAAGTCTGACACGCCCTCCTGCTCCACCCAGAGCGGGAGAAGTTATTTGATGATTTCCCACCCAAAAAAAAAAAAAAAAAAAAAGACATGTCGGTTTATTTATTATTTATTTATTTATATACGCTTTATTGTACACCAGAAAAAACATGACAGAATAAAACATTAAACACTAAAAAAAACATACAATGGGCGGCCTTATCACTTTCTGCGATCTCTTCCAGGCAACCTTGAATGGATAGTGATTGCGTGGACATCAAAATGGGGTTATTATTGGTGCAACAAATTATAAATACAATTTATTATAATAGATACCTACAAAGATATATTGATAAATATGCTGTATAATAGATACATAAATACATACATACTAACTATATAAGCAACATAAATGACGACTACAGATTATGACAGCTACAACAAAATCACAACAACAAGTAATGCTCCTTCACGAGTCTCTTGAACACCGGTAACGATTGCGCGCGTTTTATTTGAACTGGCAATGCGTTCCACAAACGAGCGGCCTGAACAGAAAAGGATTTGTCGAAGAAAGTTGTGGAATGCATTGGCATTTTAAGTTTTAAGTTGTCTGATGACCTCAACAATTTTGTGTGGTTTCCTCACGATGTTTTCCTTCACCGTTTTTGAGAGCAGTGGTGATGAAATAATTTACACAAAGTAAAGCGCCTGGCTGGGTTCGAACTCACGACCTACAACTCGTAAGTTGCTCTGCTGCTCACTGCTCCCAATATAATATAATTAACCCCCGACGCAAAAACGAAGGGGTGTTATAAGTTTGACGTATCTGTGTGTGTGTGTGTGTGTGTGTGTGTGTGTGTGTGTGTGTGTGTGTGTGTGTGTGTGTGTGTGTGTGTGTGTGTGTGTGTGTGTGTGTGTGTGTGTGTGTGTGTGTGTGTGTGTGTGTGTCTGAGGCAACGTAGCTCCCGAACGGATGAACCGATTTTGATTTATTTTTTTTTGTTTGAAAGGTGTATTAGTCGGGAGTGTTCTTAGACATGTTTCATCAAAATCGGTTCAGCCGTTTGAAGATTATCAGCTCTTTTCTGGTTGAAAAAGGGATTTTAGCCTCTGATCAACTCAAAATTTGGGATTCTATTACTTCAATGATACTAGACGAATAAAATAACCTTGAACTGATGCTGGAGCAACATCTGGAATTTCCAGGAAACCCAAGTTATTCACCAACAAACAGCAGAAGTATCGTGTTTGGGCTCATTGAAAAGGTCTCAATGAATAGATTATAGATAAATGGTGATTTAAGGGAGACATTAAGTTTAAAAAGCAAGAAATAAAAATTAAATTTAAAATTTAAAAAACCCCCGACCCAAACAAAAACTCAAAAAAGTAAAAAATAATATTTATAGGCCTTTTAATTTTAACGTAATATTTTGATCAGGGCATTGTCAAGTCGGGGGACGGTCAATGAAAACGCCAAACAGAGGCCTAGCCGTCCCCCGACTTGACAATGCCCTGATCAAAATATTACGTTAAAATTAAAAGGCCTATAAATATTATTTTTTACTTTTTTGAGTTTTTGTTTGGGTCGGGGGTTTTTTAAATTTTAAATTTAATTTTTTTATTTCGATTTTCTTAATATGTTTGCTAAATTGATAGATTTATGGTTTGTTTTACACTATTTTAATGAAAATGTATGGTATAAATAAATCAGTACATGTGGTGTTAGCCTGTAACTAATTGTTGCACTTATAAATGTATATAAGTGCACGTACTTTTAAATTAAATGTAACGTGTAAACAATTGTAGGCTAACTTAAATAAATAAATTAAGTACTTCACCTCCGTACACTCAGATTCCTCCAGCTCCGTTTCCACGACAACCTCGTCCTCCTCATCGTTGAGGATGTCGTTGAAGTCTGGAGTGACCCGCACATCTCCGCCCATGTCCGATGATGCCATCTCTACGTATATAAAATAAATACGTTTAAAAAAACAAAAAAAACGCGCTTTTATTGCTGACCGAACTAAAAAGTAGAAAATAATTTTTAATTAGAAAGAGTTTATGTTACAGTAGTAGGAAGTCAATAATTCAATTCAGAGTAAAAAGCGTGGGGTGCATTAATTTTCCTATATTTTCATGACTCTCCTCTCATAGATGGTTGCCAATAGAATAGTTGTAATAATTAAAATATCAAGCACCCCACGCTTTTTACTCTGAATTGAATTATTGACTCCCTACTACTGTAACATAAACTCTTTGTACTCAATTAAAAATTATTTTCTACTTTTTAGTTCGGTCAGCAATAAAAGCGTTATAAAAAAAACAATTGCCATGCGTTAGTCTCGCAAAAACTGGAAAATGACGCGACTGATTGTGATGTAAATTTAATAAGCCGAATGAAACCACGAACGGACTCGATTCACCCCGAAGTGAAATGAACGTCACCTCACGCTTGTTGAAAAAATATCGATACATCGATATTTTTAGCGATACTTAATATTCCGATACATTAATGTTTCGATATAAAATTCTAACTATCGAAAAGGTTTAAACGCCAGCAGGTCAAGCTATCCCAAACTGTCAAATCCCAATTGAACATGAACCTTATTCCTTTGTTATAAAGTTGAAAAACTATCAAAGAAATTTGAAAGATTGGGGTAGCTTGATGTGCTGGCCTCTGTACCAATAAAACACGATATTACTTTCAGAGCGACATTTATAATACTAAAGTTATACCAGGCCACTAGAAGGTATTGCGAAAAAAAAGTTTTCATGTATTCAATGAGAGACTGGCCGGTTATAACCTCCTAGCTTCCGCCCGCGGCTTCGCCCGCGTCTTAAATTATTCCGCGGGATCGTACTACCGGGATAAAAAGTATCCTGTTTGTTAATCTAGGTTATAATCTATCTGTGTGCCAAATTTTATTCAAATCCGTTCTGCCGTTTTTGCGTAATTGAGTAACAAAAATGCAATCAGCTAACCTTTTTTACCCTTTAGGGGTAGATTTTCGAAAAACACTGATACACGTTATTAATTATATTTGATTTTAGACATAAATAAGCTTTTTTTTCCTTTGTGGGTAGGCATAGTAGTAACATATTTTTTTGTGTGCTCTTGTTAAAATAATTTGAAAAATTAGTAATTGACATTTATTAATGAAATAAATCAGTTAATTTTATATTACACCCCCCCCCACACCCGCTATCTATTGTTATCAAGTCTGTGGCACTTGTACCTGGTTCACTTTCACACACTAAACATGGACACTAAACTTGCTGCCAGCTTGGAGGATCTCGAGCAGTTGTTTGGCTCTCGAATGCAGGAATATGAGGCAAAATTACAGCAGGCTGCCACTGGTACCACTTCAGTTTCACCAGACATAGCATCGATTGCACGTGAGTTCTCAGAGTTTAAGCTGTTTGTCTGTCAAGCACTCTCCAAATTAAAAAATCAAATTGAGCTGCTAGCTGCTGGGTTCGATAGGCATGAAACCATCATGCGAAGAAAAGTCTTGCTGTTCCATGGTGTCCCGGAGAGGGATAACGAAAAGTTACTAGATGTGGTCCACAACATCATATCCAACCAAATTAAATTGCCAGAGGTATGCAAGGACAAGAATGTTATCCATGTTTGTCATAGACTCGGATTCTCAAAGCAGAAGGCCCGACCCAAACTAGTACGATTCTTCAAAATGGAGCATCGGCAACTGGTGTGGGAAAGCAAGAAAGCTCTCAAGGGTACCGGGATTCATCTCCGAGTTCTTGACGCAAGTTCGGCATCGGGTGTTTGCGGCTGCTCGTAAGCATTTCGGTAGGTATGCCAAATTGCTGGTCCATGGAAGGCAAGATTGTTGTTATTTGCCCAGACAAATCCCGCCGGAAGATCGAAACGGCGGACGAACTTCACGACATAATGGTCAAATTCCCGTCTTGTTCAGTCGACACCGAGGATTCTGCGCAATCTGAAGAACCTGTATCTCCTAAAGCCGCAACCTTGGATACTTCCGCTAAGAAGAGAACGAGGAAGACGCGTCTGCGCAAGTAACACATTCGTTGTTATTGTTTGGTCAGCCCATTTAGTTCTCAACTTCTCAACTTGGCCGTTTTGTATGATAACAATCTTCTCGGGCCGGTAGTTAAATAAGTTATGTAAAACATCTCACTGCTAATCATTTTACTTTTTATTTTTATTATTGCCGGTATGTAACTTACATGTTTTTCACTAAATAGGGGTCGACTTCGAGAGAAATGGTTATGATGATTTGTCAAAATGACAGATGTCAGTGTCACTGCTCCTACTCAAATGCCGTGTTCCGATATGCAACAAAAGTGATAATATCGCGAACCCGACCAAATTGAATAGTAAAAAAAAGAGCTATCAGATCATTACTACTGATTTTTATTTTGGTTGGCTTCGCGATAGGGCTTTCATCCCGGGAATCTCGGTCTCGAAAATTTCGAGAGTCTCGACGTTTTTTTGGTATTTTCGAGACTCGAGACTACCATTTTCGGCCACGGGAATAACGAGACTATTGACTTGAGTCGTATTTAACAGGCCGACTATATCAAGTCTTTGACAGTAAACGAAATTACAAAAAAAAAATGTTGTACCTTAGACGAGTAGACATCAAACCAAAACAAGAGGTACAGTCGCCAGCAGGTCAAGCTATCCCAAACTGTCAAATTTTCCCAATTGAACACAAACCTTATTTCTTTGTAATAAAGTTGAAAAACTATCAAAGAAATTTGACAGATTGGGGTAGATTGATGTGCTGGCCTCTGTACATGAATGTAAACATCCACTCACCATTTTTTGAAGGTGATAAATATAAAAACTTAGGTCTCTTTAAATATCTGATCCCATGCCTGCTACTGTTTGTGTAGATTTGTTAAAATAACGTTTGATGGAGTTTAATGTTCATTTAGACACTGACGTTATAAGTCTAACAACAGATGGATTTAGCATAATGAAAAAAATGGGAAAATCAGTCAATGCTTATCACCAAAAATGTCTGGCCCATGGTATGCAATTGGCAATACTAGATGTGTTGCATAAAAAATAAAATTATGTGAAATACAAAATGACGTATCACAGAATATGAACGATGACAATGATGCAAATGTGGATGATGATGAAAAAGGTGAAAAAGAAGCTTGATGCAACAGCTTTTCAAACATTAATAAAACGACGAAATTACAGTGTCTTTAAAAGAATTGTACGAAAGGTTAAATAAATCCACATCCACAACTGACAAACCTGACAATTATACCGCAAATACCAGTTATTTAAATGATGCAACGATTGCGAAGGTCACAAATTTAACTACAGAAGAACAGCTGGACTGTGAGCTAAATAATATGTTGAGCCCCCAAGAAGACAAAGGACAGAATACAACTTCCATGTCCATCCATGACTTGCAAACAACCTTGCACGTAGAAAAAGCTCTCTTTGAAAATGGGGGCGACAGAGGGGAAATACCTAAATTAATGCTACAACTATTTAATATCTATTCCCCCCACTAGTGTAGAAGCAGAAACAGCTTTTTCTAACGCGGGTTTTGTAACAAAATTAGGTCCTCTCTGTCTGAAACGACATTAAACGCTCTTTGTTTTTTTCCTGCTCACTACAAAAATGAAAAAAAAAAATGTAACAAATGATTTTTCTTTTTATTTGCGTTTGTTTGAAAAGTACTTGATTAAATATTATGTTTTGACTTTCTAATTGCATGGCCTATTAGTAAGAAAACCTAGTTTTGAAATAGTCTCGAAAGTCTCGTTTTCCCCGGGAATTTCGAGACCACACCTAGTCTCGTTTTTTTTTTCCCGGGACTCAGGAATGCATCGAGACTGAAAGCCCTATTCGCGATATTATCACTATTTGTCTAATACGGAATGCGCCCAAACGCATTCGTCATTGTGTCGCGTTCCATTCTGCGCACAGTGCTATGTTATCATTTTATTTTATTTTGTTTAGATTTTCTCCTACATGATTGATCTTATTTTTGTATAACTTAGTTATTGTAAAATTTCTGCCAATATACCAGCGAGTTGGGGAGGTTTTTCTCAAAGGAAAATCTTTAACTGTTAGTGTAATTTAGTTTTTATATTTACGTTATTTTATTTACTCTTATTGTATAGATATTTATACTTTATTTATATTATAATTTAGGTATATTCATGGATGATGTAGCTGATCTTAACGACAGCTTCTTCTCGTGCTCTTCTACTAGTGTTGTTAGTGCAGACAGTGATTCTTCCTTACCTCTTACTTTGCATGATAAACTATCTTCTCTTTTCTCCAATGACCCTAAAAATCTGCATATAGCTCACATAAATGCTCAGAGTGTTCCTGGTCACTATTCTGACCTTCTGGCATCATTTAGTAGTGCTCATCTGGATGCGCTCTTGATATCGGAATCCTTTTCGACAACAGAATTGGCACCATTGTCTCATAAAAAAAATGTATCTGGGCAGGGAACATTTTCGCGCTATGATTTTTTACGATTTCAAGTGTCGCCTGAAACTGAACGAGTCGTACGATAGACTTCAAATGGCATTCGTGGATGAAGGCCCTTTTAAGGCAACCGTGTATCGTTGGTATAACGAATACAAGCGCGGTAGACTAACTTTGGGGGATGAAGAAAGAAGTGGTCGCCCTTTGACGGCTGTTACGGAAGAAAACGTGAAAATTGAAAAAAAATCCATGAATTGTCATGGAAGAAAGCTACGTATCAAGAGATTCAGCACATAGGTACTGCAGGTTGGATCGGGAAGCCTTCACGAAATTCTACACGTGCATCTTCGCGTGAGGAGGATAGTTTCACGCTGGGTGTCGCTCAACCTCACCGATGCTCAGATGCAGGCCCGGGTGGAATGGTGCCGTGATATGATAAACAAATTTGAAGCAGGCTCGTTTCGGCTTGTTTACGACATCATTACAGGTGATGAGTCTTGGATTTGTTAATACGATCCAGAAACGAAGCGCCAGTCGACGGTTTGGGTGTTTCAAAACGAATCAACGCCTACCAAAGTGAAGCGAACTAGAAGCGGGGGAAACATTTTTATCGCGAGCTTTTTCAATTTGACTGGCTACTTGGTGTAAATTCCTTTACGGAACCAAATAAGTATCAACGCTGAATGGTATACTACCAAATGCTTGGCAGAAGTTTTCTGTTGTGAGCAAAAAGCGACCAAACACACGGCTCCGCGGGCTACTGCTCCACCACGACAACCCGCCTTCGCACACCGCACTCAAAACGAGGGAATTCCTGGACAGCACGCCTGTCAAACTCCTGGGTCACTGGGTCACCCTCCTTACAGCCCTGACCTAGCACCGTGGGACTTCTTTTTATCCTCGAAAATAAAAAACTTCGCCGCTGGAAGGCTGTCAGCATTCGAGCACGCTGTAAACGAGGCATCTGTGGCGGACTGCAAAAGTGTTTCGAAAACTGGTTCAGACACATGAAACTTTGTAAAGAGGAGTATTTTGAAAAGACTTAATAAAAAAGAAAAAATAGGTACCTTTTTTTTTGTTCGCATAACTTTCTGAATGTCCCGCGTACTGACAAATAAAATTAAAAAAAAAAAAAAAAAATTATCTTACTTAAAGATAATTTAGATTTATGTTTAAAACAATAAGTGGGTAGCGTATGTACGATAAATATACCATTTATTTAGAGCGCGATCATTCTTTTAGAAACTGTACCGATGTATCGATATCAAAAAAAAAAATGTTTGCATCGACATCGATTTGACGGCACGGTTGGCGCAGCGGTTAAGCAATCGACTGCTGCGCTGCGTGTCGCGGGCTCGATTCCCGCACGGAAAAAATATTTGTATGACTAACAAGTAGTTGTTCCGGGTCTGGCTGTTTGTGTCTGTGAGTTTAAATGTTTGTAAAAGCACCCACAACACAGGAGAAATTACTAGTGTGGGACAACGTTTAAAAAAAAAATCGATATTTACAAAACATCGATACGATATTTATTTTCATTTCTGACATCCCTATCTCATATTACCGAGCTTTACAAGTAGGCCGAATGACCAGCGACAATTCACTTCTGATTTTTGGCTTGGCCGTAGCGTAGCTTCAGCTGGTTTATGGTCAAAAACGAAAATATGGTCGTATCATGATTTTTTGGCCAAAAACGAAGCTTCGGTCGGTCACTAAATAAAGCACTTTTTCTCTAACAAAATAATATTACAAAACAATTTTTACCAACACGATGCAGGGCAACTGGCATTCTTTTAAAATGAGGATCGCGGGAGGCACTCGTTTTACCCGACTTCGTGGCGCAAAAGAGGGTAATGTGTTTATCAGCCGATGTATGTATGTCACTTTGTGGCACTCTAGCTAAGCAGTGTGCTAGCGTAATGTGCTACCACGAATGAGGCGAGGCGGCGTTGGCCTGTGAGCACGACGTACGTACTCGTATTGTGCGAGTGTCAGAAATGAGTCGCGTGACTCGGCGTGACTGGGGCTCACCGCGCGCAGTCTAGTGTGAGTGACACGCGAGTGGGGTGTATCAGGCATTCAGGTGCATACAGTTTTCCGAGTGCGTTACACGAAAGAAATAATGTTGGCTCCCCTGTCTGGTGCTACCAACATTACAGCGAAGGGAATACTTTACACGAAAATTGTCATCACAAGTGTTTAACTAATTAGTTAAACTTAGACCTCAATTACTTTGTTTATATTCGTAAATAGACTTACTTGCAGCAGTTTAAAGTTTTAGGTTGTTATGTTACTATTATTTAAAAGACATGTATCATATTAGGTCTTTACCTATGAAATTGCCGTTCTGCAGTACTGGCCATTTCAAATCAAAATAATTTTTGTTTGGCTAAGAATTCTAATTTCAAATTAATTTTATTTTAAAAACATGGATTTTTTTTTCTAAAAGTAGTCATTTCGTTATTGATTAGTGTTACATTTTCATCGCATTTCAATCTTTTTCGTCATCATGGATACGTTAAAAATTCGAGTAATTATGGAATATGAGTACCGTCGTGGCAGCAACGCGGCACAAGCGGCACGCAACATCAACGACGTTTACGGAGCTAACACTACAAACCAACGCACCACCTGTTATTGGTTTGCTCGCTTCCGTTCTGGAAATTTCGACCTGAAAAATGAACCTCGCGGTCGTCCGAAGACTTTGGTCGACAATGACGAATTAAAGGCGATTGTGGAAGCTGATGATACACAATCTACGGCTGAATTAGCAGCAGCTTTCGACGTTAGCGTCAAAACAATATTGGTCCATTTGCGTCAAATTGGCAAGGTAAAAAAGCTTGACAAATGGGTGCCCCACGAACTCAATGATCGCCAGCGCGAAGTACGCGTCGAGACGTGCCTTGCACTGCTCAACAGACACACAAATGAAGGAATTTTGAACCGCATTGTTACCTGCGATGAAAAATGGATTCTGTTTGATAACCGTAAGCGCTCAGCAAGTTGGTTGGATCCTGGTTCAGCACCTAAACAATGCCCTAAACGAAAACTTACCCCTAGAAAAGTGATGGTCACTGTTTGGTGGTCTAGCGCCGGTGTGATTCATCACAGCTTCTTACCAAACTGGGTGAGCATTACTGCAGATGTGTACTGTGAAGAACTGAACACAATGATGGAGAAGCTGGCGCATCTCCAACCAGCATTGGTCAATCGCTCGTCTCCGCTGCTCCTGCACGACAACGCGCGACCTCATACTGCACAGCAGACGGTCTCCAAGTTGCAAGAACTGGGGTTGGAAGCTCTCCGTCATCCGCCCTACTCACCAGACCTTGCGCCTACAGACTACTACTTTTTCCAGAATTTGGATAACTTCTTGGCGGGAAAAAAATTTAATACCCGAGAGGCAGTACAAAATGCCTTTGAAGAATTTGTTGCCTCCCGTCCAGCTGATTTCTTTAAGAAGGGCATCAATAAACTGCCACTGCGATGGCAAAGATGCATTGATTGCATGGGTGATTACTTCGATTAATACAAATAAAAAATTCATGAAAAAAATTCGTTTAAATTTTTTCATACAAAACGGCAATTTCATAGGTAAAGACCTATTATTTGTCATGTAAAAAACTCACAATACATACAAATGCTCTGTGTAGTTAATCTGTGCGCTGTAGTGTGTGCACATCAAAATAAAGAGTGAGTGACTCTTTCTATACCCAAGTGAGTAGGTAGCAACAACTCACCACTCAAATTAAGGTCAATGCCCATTTTGACACTCAACCTGAAAAAATTAATAAATAATTTAAATTAACATGTTGAGGTAAAATAAAAATAAAATTCTTGGAAAGACAGGTTACAGAAAAAAAAAACCCTGATGCCAGAGTTATGTTGAGATATCAGTGATTTCTTCCAGAAGGTTACAAAACAAATTTTATGCAGCAAGATGAAGTTATTACTATTATTTTGTAACTTAATTTTAGATTTTAACCCAGCGAAACCATCGCATAACTCAATTTTTATGTTTTTCCTTATAGAGGTGAATATTGTATTCTTTTTGAGAGAAATGAATTATCTTAAACCGTAAACCGTAGTAATAGCAGTTAGTTTATTAAGTTTAAAAAGGAAAAAACAAAAATTAATGAAAATTGTTAATTTAGTAATAATATTTTAGGTTTTTTTGTTTCACAAGTCACATTGGGATTTATTTTCAGGATTCTGTTCAATGTATTATTACAAATATTGCAAGATATACCCATTGCACCTGGTGGACTCCGTGTCTCAGCTTTAAGGGTACTAAATGTTCATTATGGTGGTGTACGGTGAACCCGCACATTCATCATTATTACTTGTTATAATTAAGTAGGTTAAGCAACCTCAGCGTTTGCATTCGCGCAGTCGTTTACTGTAACTAGCAAGTAAAATAAAGTTAGTGATATTACCACACTCAACACGGGCGGTTTTACTTATCATCCCCGGCTTCATCATTTATCCTTAAGTGTAAAGAAAGTCATCTTACATTTTTTTTGGTCCTTCGAGCCGGATAGGCTGGGATCACGCGTATAATCAGTCCATCGGGTATTCAGTACAAGGCGCGTGGGTTGTTCGGTATCGGAACCCCTCGGTAGCTGTACCCGTTGAGTACATCGCGACAGTGCCGTAGACACACAGTCAATTCAGTGAACACTAAGTGGCTCTCTCGAAGACGTCGGTCGAGATCAAGGAGTCATATCATCACACCTCTGCTGAGCACAGCATCGGAGCGCATCGCGTTTGGAAAGGTGGTTCAACTCATCGGTTGTCAAGTAAGATTGTTCCTTATTTTTATCACTATGGCTGCTTCAAGCTCTCGTCAAGTGGAGATATTGGAAAATATTAATAAAATAAAAATCAACTTCGGTAAGGATCCATTATCGAGGAAGACTCCGGATTATATACAACGGAGGATTGAGACGTTGGATAACCTCTGGGGAGAGTTCGAGCAAAATCACGTCAGACTTTCCGAGTATCCAGACAGGGAACCCAAATATTTTGAGTCTAATTATTATCAACAGGGTAAGGACCTCTATCAGTCTATCCGACACATTCTATCTTCATTTGGGTCAGGAGAAAAAGGAACACAGTCGAACACTGAAGCCATGGAACTATTGGCTTTACAGAGAACAAACTTTAGAGCATTCAACAGGTTGGTAAAGAGTATTAACGTGGACGCAATAGCTGAAAGGTGGGAACTTGAAGACGAGCTTAGGGATATCCAGACCAAGTGGAACAGCATTGATTCGTTACATCTGCGAATCGACCACATACTTCAAGGCGGAGATCTATCATACGAAGATGAATTCTGTAAGTATGAATCCATCTACAAAGACATCAAACGTTCGTTGAACAAGAAGATATCATCCGTGGCTCATGTTCAGAACGCGACTCCAAAAATAGACATTCCTATTTTTACGGGAAAATACACGCAGTGGCCAACATTCTGTGACTTGTTCACAGAAGCCATCCACGATAACATCTCAATCACCAAGGCTCAGAAGATGCAACACTTGAAAGGAAAGGTCAAGGGAGAGGCCGAGCGCCTTATTCAGCATCTTCATATTTCTGCGGATAATTACGATACAGCCTGGGAAATTTTAACGCATAGATACAACAATACTCAGGTTCTCTTTACAAATCAGATAGAGATATTCCTAAATCAGCCTGTTATTCACAAACAGACGGCATACGAATTACAGCGGCTATATGACACCACCACAGAATGTATTCAAGCAGTACACAACCTTGGGGTGAATACTAATACATGGGATCCGTTGCTAGTGCATCTTCTCAGTAAGAAGCTGGACCAGGAGACTTACAGGGATTACAAGGAGGCTCGCGAATCCCCCAGGGAGCTACCATCTCTGACTGAATTTATGGCGTTCCTTGAAAACAAGTTTACAGCCCTAGAGCCTATACATCGAAGAGAGACGGAATCAAACGCATCGAAGCAACCCTTTAAGCGCGGATCAGTTCAACAGGGTAACAAACCTGTCAGTTATGGAAATCAGCACAGGAATCAATATCAAGTGGCCGCTACTTGTCGGCTACTTGTGGCCGACGTGGCCGGTCCAAACTGTCCTGTTTGCGATAAGCGCCACTTTATATTTACCTGTAGGAAATTCTTGAAAATGACCCCCAGCGAACGATTAGCCTTGGTAACAAAGTGCCAATACTGCAAAAATTGTCTTTACTATCATCCTGACACTGAGTGCATCAACCCAAAGCGCTGTAAAAGGTGTAACGCGGATCACAACACTCTCCTTCATGAGACTCGGGAAAAACATCCACAAGCGGCAGCTGTCACGAGCTCCCATACGTCCACAGCGCAATCAAACCTGCCAGCACAGCATAACGTCAACCATGTGGCAGCTGACAATGAAGAAATCTTGTTGACTACCTTATCACTAACTGTTTCAACAAGTAACGGCACATATGTCACTTTACGAGCTCTTTTAGATCAAGGATCTCAAATTTCATTAATATCTGAAAATGCTACACAAATGCTAGGTTTACAACGCCGGCAATATCATGCCTCTACCTCAGGGGTGGGCCCAGCCTCTAAGCAAAGCAAAGGTATTGTGACACTAGACTGCAAGTCTATTTATGGAGATTACATGTTAAAAACTCAGGCTTTGGTTGTATCAAAGGTCATAAATAATTTACCTAACTCCTCATTTAGCAAACAGTCATGGCCGCACTTGCAACACCTTCAGTTAGCCGATCCGGAGTACAATGTGTCAAGACCTATCGATCTTCTTTTAGATGCCAGTGTATACTCGGAGATCATACTAAGTGGACTTATAAAGGGTCCTGCGCAGGCCCCCATAGCTCAACAAACTAAGATGGGTTGGATTTTATCAGGGAATGTGAAAAGGTTCAACAGCAAGTTTTGGGAATTAGAAGACATTCACGACTCATCATCAAACTTGACTCTTAGCGATCAATTTTGTGAAGATTTTTACAAAACCACCACGCGACGATTGGAGAGTGGTAAATATGAAGTTGGGATACCCATGATGCCAGGTTTTGAGCAACAACTCGGTTCCTCAAAGTTCAAGGCGATAGCGCAATTCAAGCAATTAGAAGCAAAAATGTGTAAAAATAAATCATACTCGAAACAATACAAACAATTTATGAGTGAGTACCAAGAATTGGATCACATGCGCCAAGTTAGAAACACAATTGATCAGGTGTATTATCTCCCACATCACGGTGTATGGAAACTCGACTCTACTACCACAAAATTGAGAGTAGTATTCAATGCTTCCTCCAAAACGACGTCGGGTAACAGCTTGAACAACGTCATGTACAGTGGGCCCAACTTACAACAAGATTTGCTAGCACTTATAATCAAATGGAGACAACATAAAGTCGTAATCACTGCGGACATTGAAAAAATGTTTCGTCAGATTCTTGTAAGAGAGCAAGATCAGCCCTTACAATCAATCATTTGGAGAGATTCAATGGAGGATCAATTGAGTCAGTATCACCTAACCACTATAACGTATGGAACCAAAGCAGCTCCCTTTTTGGCCATGCGAACGCTCAAACAGCTCGCGACTGATGACGCTGAAAAATACCCGCTGGCAGCTTCCGCCGTACAGACCTCCTTTTACATGGACGACTTGTTAAGTGGACATAGCTCCGTGGATCAAGCAAAAGAATTACAGCGTCAGCTTATCAAGATGCTACAGGGTGCTGGTATGAATTTACGAAAATGGTCAAGCAATAAACCGGAACTCCTGCAAGAGTTAGCAACGGATCAATTGAACAGTCCCTACGAATTTAAATGTCTTGAATCCAGAAAGACTCTAGGCTTACAATGGACTCCATCTTCAGATACCTTCATGTTCCAGGGCCAAGCAATTCCTGAGACTAGCGCAGCCACTACCAAACGGCAATTATTGTCAGAGATCTCAAAATTATTTGATCCCCTTGGTTGGCTATCACCACTTACAATCAGAGCAAAGCTATTATTTCAAGAAACATGGTCCTTAGAAACAAATTGGGATCTAGAGCTACCTAAGGTTATGCAAGATAATTGGCAAAAATTAAAACAAGACATCAACTGCATCGACAAATTCTGCATTCCGCGTTATTTAGGTAGCATGGAAACAAAATGTCAATTACACGCATTTTGCGATTCGTCAGATAAAGCCTACGCTTGCGTTATTTACTTAGTAACAAACAATCATAAGGGTGAATACACATCAAGAATCGTCGCTGCAAAAACAAAGTTAGCACCAGTTGCGAAGAAAGCAACACTACCGCGACTGGAGCTCTGTGGAGCGCTACTTTTATCACAACTGGTGAAGAAGGTTACCGATTCCTTGGGAAACAAAGGAATGTCTCTTCACGCATGGACAGATTCCATGATAGTCCTAGGCTGGCTGCATGGGAATGTATCTAGATGGAAATCATTTGTAGCAGGGTGAAACAGATAACCAAGGTCATCCCAGCAGAATTCTGGAACCATGTCTGCTCGGAAGAAAATGCAGCCGATTGTGCAACACGTGGAGTAACGGCTCGGCAATTGTTACATCATTCGTTGTGGTGGGAAGGGCCAGAATGGCTAAAAGGTTTGGATAAAAAAGATTCAATTAAGATGATATACCATGCCCCCATCATCGAAACAAAGACACTCACTAGTGTGAACACAACTTTAGTGAAAAATAACTTATCATTTATAAGCGAATTACTTCAAAGCTATAGTTCACTGACACGAATTGTACGAATTATATGCTGGATATTACGCTTCATCATGCGAACTCGTAACAGTCATATTTCAACACATGATTATTTTTTATCGTCATTAGAAATAAATAACGCATATTATTTAATTACAATTACAGAAGGATACTGCACTTCTCCTGTCAGATAGTGATCTACAAGGATGCGTCCACGTCATAAACAACAACAAGTTGCTATGTTCTATTGATAAACCTATATACAACCTAAAAATAAAACAATCATTGTGCGATATACATGCAGTAAGTGATTTTCAGAGCACTTGTAAACAACAAGTGTCCACGTGCCACGACTATTGGGTCAAGTTACACAACGTGAACTCTTGGTTTTACACCTGTTGTGATACTTGCGAGCTCCGCATTTTTTGTTTATCAGGAACAAAGACGACTGTAATACGAAACAGTGGAATCGTTGACATAGGTCAGGGATGCACATTGAAATCGGATGCGTACAGTATTCATGCACACAACAATTTCTTACATCATATGAATATGCAATCCAAAGTCAATGTCCCAGAGGTATCTATTCTGAATACGCTCATCAACACAACCTTGCCCAAAGAATTAGATGTTCCGGAGAACCACACTCATATTTGGAATCAGTTGAAAGACCAAATCAACAACATTAAGGAACAATCTTCTTCAGAGTTAACTGTCCACGATATTCATCAATACTCTTTAGGGTATGTCACTTTGGCTATAGTTATAATTCTTGGTGGCATATGCTTATACTTCGTAGTAAGAAAGAAGTATCATGCGACACTGGATGAGCAGCCGCACGATCAAAAGGTCGTGTGTACACCACGGGATGTGCCTACCCCGGGGGCGGAGGCGCGAATCTACCCTGCAAGACCGGGATCTGAGTGCGTTAGTGAAACTCGTGCAGTGATTAGTGAGTTCAGTGAAATTAGCCACGCGATAAGTGTCGATAAGGGGACCTCTCCAATGGACAGCTCTCGGTCAGTGAAAGTGAATTTCGAACAAAAGTACGAACTTGATCAAAACTGAACAATTTAGGATTATGAGCAAATGCAATGAAATCATCTTGTATCCATTTTTCAACTAAATATTGTATCATTTATACGTAAGCCATCAGTTTACTTATGTCTCTTAGTCAAATTCCATTAATTAAGATTCACATCTTATCATGTCTCTCTTTAGAGTTGGCAGTATGTACGGTGAACCCGCACATTCATCATTATTACTTGTTATAATTAAGTAGGTTAAGCAACCTCAGCGTTTGCATTCGCGCAGTCGTTTACTGTAACTAGCAAGTAAAATAAAGTTAGTGATATTACCACACTCAACACGGGCGGTTTTACTTATCATCCCCGGCTTCATCATTTATCCTTAAGTGTAAAGAAAGTCATCTTACAGGTGGGCTACTTATTATATGGTGTAACTTGTTAACAACTGTAGAATATAAATCTGTCTGCCCATGATTACTTCACACTTTTATAAGACCGTTAGAGAATCTAAAATGTTTGAAAGACATGACTTTAAGTGGAGATCTTTGAGCCCTTTCGAAGTGAATCATGAATGTCTTGCATCCACCACACGGTAGGAATGTACATGATCTGACGTCGATTTAGGGGGGGTCGAGGGGGGGTTGGGGGAAGGGGAGTAGTTAGGAACCCACCCCTCAAAGGAAAAGTTGCAAAACGCCCCCTCCAGAATTATGATTTTTTAAATTTCCTAACCTAACTTTTGTCGACGTGTCAAGTAACTGCCACTAATTTGGAAGCAGCGCTCGCCGGCCGCTGCCGCGGCACCGCTCGCTTCGCTCGCTCGGCTCGCGCGCGGTTGGTCACAGTTCTAACCTAACCTAACCTATTACCTACCTGATGTGCTCTCTCCTTCTAACCTAACCGGTCTGAGTCGGATTTGCCACACTCCTCTCTTATCACTCATATCGACCTATTCTACTCTATGTCGGTTCTGCCCCGGAAGTGGTTCCGGGAGGTTATAAAAAAAAGTCTAAAAACCTACTGCCTATGCCTATCCATGTTGGTTCTGCTCCGGAATGGATTTCAGAATTCAGATTGCTATAGAAAAATACTTGACAACCGGTGCCAACTTAGTCAAAATGGAGTCTTTACGTTTCGTTTAGCGATGGGCGTTGAATGAACGAACTAGTTAATTCGACCGTCGACGTACTGTGAACGAGTCGACGGTTCACCGTTAATCGATGGACTAGTCGAATCCGTAGACGCTAGACGCCGAAACACGGAACGCGACGAGTTGTGAACGAGTCGACGATGCGACGGTTCACCGTTAATCAATGGACTAGTCAAATCCGTAGACGCCTCTGACGGCGTAACTGAAACGTGGACGAGAACGTAATCGATTCATCTGTCCGTGCGAACTTGGAAATAAAATAATCGTGCAAACAAATTTGAACTTTAAATCTAGTACGAGGGAGTTGATAATTGTACGGGTCGAATAAAATTATTGTCATGGGAAGGAAAGGATGCAGTTATAGTAGTTTCGCGTGTGCGAAGAGGAAGGCGATGGACTGATCGGGCGATGCGAGACAAACCGGTTTGTATTTGTTTAAACAAACTGTGTGTTTTCATATTGTTTTGATTTTTGAATTTGTAAATATTTAACAAAATAATAATTAATGTACATAAAATCAATTGATCTTCTAAATAAGCCAGAATAGTGCATCATCATCATCATCATCACCATCATCATCATCATCAGCCTATAATGTTCCCACTGCTGGGACACAGGTATAGTGAATACGACTTTATAATTAACTCTATTCAGTTTTCAGCCAGTCCTAAGCACCCGATATATTATATTACTCGCCTCTATGGTCCTAAGCTAAGCCTGGAAAAGTATGAAGGGAAGTTCAAATGAATAGGTACAGCCCGCGAGAGATGAGACGTCTACCGCCTGCGTTCACGCCGTCCGCGTCGGCGTCGTCGACTGCCGTAGACGACGTCGCAAAGTTTATTAAGTTAACGCGTAAACTAGTCGACGAATTCGACTAGTTGATCGACTAGTCGATAAACGAAAATGGACGGTCTAGTTGCGTCGACGCCAAATACGTCGACGACCCATCTCTAGTTTCGTTCTAAATAGCGTTACGGCCTGGCCACGGGGATCGGCGGTGCGTACGGCGGTGCGGCAGGCGGGGCGACAATTCGCGCGGCATCGTTTGCAGGCCACGGGGAGTCACGGTCGCCGCCGCGACTAGGCTTGCCAGATGGCCGGGAAATCCGGGATTGTCCCGGAATTTTACGTCTTGTCCCGTGTCCAGTAATTAGACCTCATTGTCCCGGATTCCGAAAACCTACTAGTTTTGAACAAAATAAACTAACAACGAATGACGCGGCTGGCCTGTCTGTGAGAGCGGGCGCCCCCTCTCTTACCACCCGTCCGCTGTCTACAGCCGATGAGAGATTTAAAAAGAGAAAGATAATGGTGCCGATTCTGTTGTCACAAAATTCTCTAAACTAGACTAAAAATCACCAAAATTTAGTTTATTCCTGTCAAACGACGATTTCCTATTCTGAAATTGACTAAAGTGACACAACTTATCTATATTTTAGTTTGACAGCACTAAGATTGCACTGAATTATTAGTTTAGTGAAAATGGTAATTTTGCTATCCTGTTGTTGTCAATTTCATTATTCTATTCAACCTAAAATTTTGGTTGTCTAACTAAATCTGACTATTTTTAATCGCGATTAAATAGGTGTGGAATAAAATTAGTTGTCAAGAACTAAAATTCACACCGACACCTCGACTTCTGGAGCAAAAATAGTACTGTATTTTTTTTCTTTTCTTTTGCTTATATCTCGAAAACGGTATGTCCTATCGCAAAAATAATGAAAATTTCGACCCCCTTTAGAAGACTCCAAACACCTATAATACTCAACATGTGGATAATAATTTTTCATATTTTCCATGAAAATTCCATATAAATCACGTCGAGGCTGCCGACCCCGGCGCGCTGCTGGCTCTATAAAAAACACGGGGTAGGGCAAACAAGTACCACGTTGCGAAGCCAAAACATACCACGTGCGAGTCGCGTTTGTCAAATTTGATTTTAGTTGTGTCAAAATAGTTTTTAAATTTAGAGATATTTTTTTGCAGAATAACGTTTAGATTCTCATAGTAAAAAGTAAGGAATTTTAGTTATAGTTTAGTTAGTTTAGTTCGGTGTACAACAGAATCGGCACCATTGTAATTTTTTTCAGTTTGCTACGATATAGTTTATAATATAGTTTTCATTTTCTTCCAAAGTTTAAATTTATTGATAAGCTAAATGCTCAAATTTATTTAAATTTAACGTGTAGATTTACTATCAAAGTTTTAAGCCTAACCTGCAACTTAAAATTAGATTATTCTAATCTATGCTTAAAATTACAACTGGCGTTAATTACCTACTAAGTACATAGATACCTATCTAATAAAAGTATGTATTTGCAAATAAATGGCATTTTCCTTTTCAAACCAAATATAAATCCTTTGTACATAAAAATAAACAAGATACTTTTTACTATGACCACGACCAGACACCGTTGTCCTAGAATTGCCCCGGATTTAGTAAGTTTCGATCTGGCAACCCTAGCCGCGACCAGTAAGGAAGTCCGAGAGCGAAATGTTTTTAACAAAGTTATCTCGATATTAAGTACTTAGAAAGTAATAGTTTTTTGGTTCAAGATATAATATTTTGAAGAGATTGTGGAGTATAAAGTTGAATAGGAATCGAGGTATAGATGGAGAATTCCACAAGAAGTACGAGAAAATCTGGAAATTTTATTTTAATTTCTTCCCACAATCACTTCACTATATGTTTATATTTATGCTGTGAGTGACCAGACTTCCAAATAGGTGGCCTTGCTAGTATTTCAGCGATAAAAGTCTCGGTGATCATTATTCGCGGCGAAAACAACTAAACTCGTTTGATCGCTGCCCTAGTCGCCGCGACTGCCGCTTGACGCCGTGGCTCGCGCCGTACTGATTCATGTATTTGTTTCACTCGCCTGCCGCGCCGCCGGTCGCCCGTGCCATTCGCTTGGTACATTCCGCCGGTCGCCCCGCCGGTCGCCGCCCCGCGTGGCTTGCTTAGTACATTTCTATGCGTTTGTTTCAGTCGCTAGACGCCTCGGCGGTCGCACCGCGCGAATTTTCGCCATGGCGGTTGTCCCGTGGCCAGGCCGTTAGACGTGTAAAAAACATAATTGCATTATTTTTAACCATATCAAAGAAAAAAAATTCTAACTGCTTTAAATATTGTAAATTTACTTTAAAAATAGTATTTATAGTGGTTAATTGTGGTTATTATCATATTTTAAACAAAATACAAACAGTCGCAAGTTTTACAGAACGTAACACGGAACGTTTCAAGGCGATATTCGATATAGGTACTTTCTGTCAAATACTATAAAATATTTCAATTTTATTTTTATTTTATTTTTTCTCGATAACTGTTTGTATTCGCAACTTAAAATTTTGTGAGCAGCCTTCTAATAGTACAACCTATCTGTGAAAAAAATATGAACTCTCAACTCGACGTCAGATATGGTACAACTTAGCCATAAAGGTAGGTATTTGGTTTTTTGGCCTCACTCTTGGTGTTCCAGGCGGTCCATCTGCCTTTGTTGTATAATCTGAGTAAATAATAGTATGAAAAACGCCTAAAATGACAAAAAATATATATTGTTATTATTTAGTTGTATACGTTACAGACAAAAAATATCATCATGACTTTTGAGCAACGGGTTTTTTTTAGGTACCAAAAATGTTTTTAGGATGTTATTTCGTGCAAATATTATATACAACGATGTAAAAACTACTTATATTTGAAAATCCATCTACTTACCGTCGACGAAACACAAAAATACTTAAGTTTTAATTAAAAACTTAGGGGCACTCATTCACATAAAATGTACTCTGTGCTCATTCACGTTCACGACTCGCGTGACGCGAGTCGCGTCCAATCCAACAGCTTTCGAAGTTTCGACATGTACTGTCATACTGTGTTACCATTTACCAACTCTCAAAAATATTTCCCTTCCTAATGTTAAGTCAAAAACCCCTAAAAGCCCCGCGCGGAAAATTCATCCCCTATTTAACTCTAACCTTAGGGGTTGAATTTCGAAAAATCCTTCCATAATCTTTGTCTGCATTACAAAGGGAACATCTGTGTAAAATTTCAGCTTTCTAGGTCCAAGGGTTTGGGCTGGGCGTTGATGAGTCAGTCAGTCAGGACTTTTATTTATATGGATAGATAGATTGTTTAATCATAAAATTATTATCTAAATAGCAATCCTTATCTAATTCGTCTCGAATGGTTTCACTTTGCGGTAACGACGTTAATGGTTGGGCTTGGGCTTCATTGCGCGCAGCCTTGTTCAGTATAAATTTAAATTGGATACAATTGTTTTTAAACGGGATTACTCAAGTGTAATAAATTTGGTTTAACTTTGTAAAGGCAGTTCGTATTTGTGGTATGGAATTTAGGGACTCAAAGTGTTTCCTGTTTCATAATTTATGTTTATATGGTTTTAACAGGCGATATTTGGAGCTAGATTACGGGCAAGGGGCTTATTATGCACAAGAAGTAAAAGGGCTAGATCTAGCCCCATATTAGCTAAATTGGCATCACTACCAGTGTTGCCAACTGTTTCCCAGGTTTTCACACTAAAAGGAGTTTTAATGAATAATGTGAAATCTTCGCGACATTGTTACCGACACCACTGACAACACGAACGTACGAACGAACGAACGAACAACGTTGAACTTACATTGAACGTTGTTTAATCTGACTATTCAAAAAAGTATTCCTGACTATTCAAAAAATATTTAATTGTTCATGTTTTCACTTCCGTCGGCACTCCCGGAGTGCTACCGTTTTATTTATGTGCTAAGCGCCGGGAAGGAGGGGGTTGTTGACTAGAAATACTCTCTTACTGACTAGATTTGTAGACGATTTTCTATTCTTTATTTTCATTCCTCTAAGTATCTGGTACTTATTGACAGGCCTGCACTTTCCTCCCATACCTATTATCACTGTAATTTGAACACATTGTAGGTACAAGCTAATTATTTTTAAAAGAGTAACCGTGGAGTTTCTTGCCGGCTCTTCTCCATAGGAAGCGACAATTTGGAACCGTGCACCTAGCTTCTGACGTTTCATAAGTGCCCATGCAGGTTTATGTGAAATAAAATATTTTGATTTGATTTGAAATAAAACACCGATTAAGATTAACAGTAAATATTTATTTATATTGAAAAAGCTTTTGCCAGCGGTTTCGCCCGCGTAGAGGACGGTGTGTGTACAATACACCGTCCTCTAAATAAACCAACCTCTTGAATCACTCTGTCTATTGATGAAGACCGCACTAAAATTCGTTGCGTAGTTTAAAAGATCCAAGCGTACAAACACGTAAAGGACTTTGTTTTATACTGTGTTAAGATTAAATTTGCGGTCTTTTTAGTGGCCAAAAAGTGAACTAGTGTTTAGGCGATTATAACTATTTCCACCAAAATCAATTGGGTATTACATCCATTTTTATACGTCAGTGGTTATAGTTATGACAAAAAACACATATTTTTTTGCAAATTCAACCTTACGCGCATGACTTAAAGTGGTTTTTACAAAGCAATGTCCAAAAAGACTGACTGAAAGGATGACTGACGATACTATTTGACACCTGCGCACATTGCGCCCTATATATGCGGACGTATTTCAATGTTGGTAGCTTACCGTCTACGTGTGAACGGTTAGTTCTCAGCGTACAGACCGGTTTGTCGGCCCACCTTGTCAGGAAGGCCTCTGTCAATGTGGGACTTTAGAGTAATGAGGAACACGGTGTAAAATTCACTCATCCTCTATAGAAAAGGGAGGATCGCAAGCAGTCGCGCGGAAAACTGATTGCGTGATGCAGGATTTGTGTGACGTCAGATCATCGTTACGTAGTACGCATGTGGCGTTGCAGATGCCGCCACTGGCCGATGACCTGGTGAAGGCCGCTGGATGCGAGAAGCACAGACCCCGGGCAAGGTGTATGTCCAACATTGGACGTATTTCGGCTGGAATGATGATGTCGCCGACAAATCGTTCAACAATCCCGTTTCATCTTTCTCCCAGCACCGCTGTGCTTCAGCCGCGCGTGTCTGTACAAGCAAGCCGGCTGCTTGAAACTGTCTCCACATTCTTCACACATGTAATTGCGCTCGTCTGAATGTATATGCCGATGAAAACGGAGCAATGCTGAGCTCTGCGAAAGATAAAAGCAAGACATTAAGACAGTATTCGATGAAGGATTTACCAGAAGTCTACCTATGTCCTATCAGGCGCCGTCCTATTAGCTAGACGCGGTAAGTGTAGATTAACCTGATCGAAAAAGCGAATGACGTTACGTATTGTAACTGTTTTTACAGAAATTATGGCATATTCGCAAGTGTGCGAGGGAATACGGTGTGATTTTAGTCAGTAGAAGTCTGACAGACTCCTCCTCTTCCCTGGGCGTAGGATATCCATGAGTATTTCCACCTCGTTATCAATAAAAGAAAAAAGGCATCTTCTTAATTTTAACAATAAAGACCTTTATTGCCTTCGACTGCATTAGATTGCATATAGTATTCAGTCTAATAGCCATCCTTTTAAAACAAGTTTCTTGTTTCCATCTTTTTTAATTAAGTTCACTTTTTAGGCAGTCGGGTTTTTTTTTTTTTTTACATCACAGTTTTTAGTTATAATAATTATTTTAGACATTAATGAGATCTATTTATGAAACCCTTTATTTTGATACCCCACTCAAAAATCGGCCATTTTTTTTTAATTTTGGTATACCCAGTTTTACTCTCACAATTAAGACGAATCTAACAGCACCTCTCAAGCTGAAATCGATCAAGCCGTTTAGGCTACAGAGCGTGTCAAAGAAATATACATGCATACATACACTCGAAAAACATAACCCTCCTTCTGGCGCAGTCGGGTAAAAATGGGTAGGCAAGGGATAAAGAGGACGTAGAGATACTTACAAAGAACTTCTTGCTGCAAATATTGCAGGAATAGTTTCTTGGCCTGGCCTTACCGAGGTGTGTGGCTTGGTGATTTGTTAAACTCCATTTTGACATGAAATTCTGGAACAAAATGGAGAAAACTACACTATAGTAGTGATTGTCATGGAAATCATGTCACTTGGTTTAAATAGGTTCATTTTATTTATGTAGATCCTTTTTAACCGACTTCCAAAAAAGGAGGTTATATGTTCCACCGAACGTATTTTTTTATTTTTATGTATGTTCCTCGATTTCTCCCCCATTTGTGGACCGATTCTCAAAATTCTTTTTTTATTTGAAAGAGTATACTCCTGAGGTGGTCCCATTGGCACCAAGTCAGGATCTGATGATGGAATCCCAGGGAAATCGAGGGCAACCCTCAAATCTTATAGGTATTAACAATGTTTTTCATATGTTTTCTAATGCTATTGAGACATTTGCGTATGGTCATCATCATCTCATGCGGCTGAGCTGATGATGGAAGGTACAACTCTTTAACTTAGGAGTTAGGTGCAGATTCGGGAATAATTCCATCATATACATATAGACCGATTTGCGAAATTCTTTTTTTTAGAAAGGGTTTTATTCCGAAATAGCCCCATTTAAATTTCATATAGATCTGATGATGCGTTTCGGAGACGGACAACGGAACTCTTCAAAAAATGACAGCAAATCAACCGCGATTGCTGCTATCGCATAAATATGCATTATTTTGACCCCAAGGATGATGAATTGGTGTAGAGTGGGTACTATAACTAAAAAGTGAAAAATAAAAACTTTTTGCAAAAATAAACAACCGACTTCCAAAAAACTCTAGAAAGTGAAAAATAACTTTAATTTCGGAAGGCGGTGACAAGAAATTAATAAAATACATGTCCAAAGTCACCGACTTCCGAAATTAAAGTTATTTTTCGCTTTCTAGTGTTTTTTGGAAGTCGGTTGTTTTTTTTACATATTGTGAATGATAGAATGTTGTAGGCCTTACAGACTGTAGATTTGTAGACGATTTTCTATTCTTTATTCGTCTAAGTACCTGGTACTTATTGACAGGCCTGCACTGTCCTCCCATACCTATTATCACTGTAATTTGAAAACATTGTTAAAGCAAATTATTTTTTAAAGAGTCCTAACCGTGGAGTTTCTTGCCGGCTCTTCTCCATAGGAAGCGACAATTTGGAACTGTGCACCTAGCTTCTGACGTTTCATAAGTGCCCATGCAGGTTTATATGAAATAGAATATTTTGTTTTTTATACAGGACGGCAAAGAGATAACGCACAACTTGTTAGCATGCGTTCAGTACATGATTCGGAGCCCCCCAGCAAGTTTTTAGTTTTCCACATGTGATTGAAAGCAATACAACTTTTGCTTCGCGATGAATATTGTGCCCACAACATTGATATACAAAAAATCCAAGGTTCACAATCAGCGTCTCAAAAACGTTCGCATAAATAGGGCGCAATGTGCGCAGGTGTCACATAGTATCGTCAGTCATCTTTCGGACATTGCTTTGTAAAAAACACTTTAAGTCATGCGTGTAAGGTTGAATTTGCAAAAAAATGTGTTTTATCATAACTGACTTATAATTGGGGACAGTTTTAAATGTTACTTTTGTTCGAGACTGTGAATCTTGGGTTTTTTGTATTTCTATGGCTCACAACAAATAAACATTTTGTTAAAAGCCCACGTTTACACCAATATCATCATTCTCCTTCAGGCTTAGCACGAGAACCATAGACAAGCGTTTTGTCGTCGGAAGAGTTGACAAAAATGACATTTCCGTATAGACTGTTGACAGTTTTTCACCAAGAAATGTAGACAAGCGATTTCTATTCTACTGTAGAGTAGACATAGAAAGCGTTATGCTAAGCCTGCTGGCCTCAACCCAGTTTATTAGTAGTCGGTGCAAGATATAGTTTTGTTCCACACTTCTCTATTAGTCGTCATCTCCGTAGTCACACCCTTTCTAACCATATCATCATTCACACAGTCCATCCATCGTTTCTTTGGTCTCCCCCTACTCTTATAGCCATCGACATTCATACTCAAAACTTTCCTTACGACATTTTCCTCGTTCCTCCGTAACACTTGCCCATACCCACCGATTTCCGCACAATTTTTCAGTTAGCGGTGCCAATTTCAGAACTTCCTTTTATGTACAGAGGCCAGCACATCCAGCTACCCCAATCTGTCAAATTTCTTTGATGGGTTTTCAACTTTATTACAAAGGAATAAGGTTCATGTTCAGTTTGGAAAATTTGACAGTTTGGGATAGCTTGACCTGCTGGCGTCTGTACGTCTACACCAATTTATAAAACATTTTTTAAATAACCAGCTGAGTACTAGATCGTTGATGTGAGTTCGTTTGGTATTTTTTTACAGTTATATCATTGATATAATAAAAACCCATTATATCAATGAGTTATATTGATATTTACTTATAAAATCGACATACCATCAATTATTTTCTATTTGCAGTAAGTAGGTACTTATTACGATTAAATATTTTTAATTACGAGTAAATGTTAAAAATAATTATAAATACCAACAATCCAGTGCTAAGCTGGAAAAAAAATTTTACTTATTTAATTTATACTTAATGAAATAATCAAATATGATAATACCACTATATAAATGCGACGTTGTCAGCTCGCTCTTAAGACTAGGTCAAGGAACGTACCTTATTGCATATTCCACATTTATATGGCGATTTTTTGAGATGGCAGAAGTTGTAATGTTGCTTCAAGTTGCTTTTTGCTGTGAATATTTTATTACATTCTGAACATATGTATCTGAAAATTTAAATAAAGTTGTATGTTTATGTCACCATAAAATTGTGAAAATCGTTTTTTTTTTTTGGGGTGGGAAATCATCAAATAACTTCTCCCGTTCTGGGTAGAGCAGGAGGGCGTGCCAGACTTTTACTGACTAAAACCCACCCGTGTTTCCTCAGTAGCCTGTGTGCCAGGGGCGGCGGTATCTCTTTCGAACAACCCGCACCCCTGGCAGGCATCCATCTCTTTGAGGCGCGCGTGTAACTGCTCACGTGCACTGCATCCCTCTTCAAGGGCATCACTGCTTCGCAGAAGGAAGCGACGGCTACCCATGCACTCTCGCTCCGTACCATGGCCGGACGCGAGAGATCGCCGCCGCCGGTCGCCTCCATGAGGACACGGCGGTGCACCTCCCAAGCCGGGCAGACCTCCACGGGCAGGACGATCTTCGCAATGGAAATACCCGGGCGTTTCCTTCCGCCTTATCCGAAACAGGAACCTCCCGAAACAACCATGTCCGGTGAGGACCTGCGTCAGGCGGAAGGTGAGGACGCCATGCCGCCCCTCAAGCCACTCCTCAAAGAGGGGACTTACCGCCGCAATCGTGGCGTGCCCAACAAAATGTTACTTTGAGTTGATTGAATTTGCGATTATTTGTTGTTGCTTGAATTGACGCTGCGTAACTAGGTAAAAGTTCTTTATTTACAAAATTTCTAGCTTCTCGTGACGGGGACCTTACTAACGCTACTCTTAGCTCTATATTCTGTGGTAATCTTTCAAATAAATGGACGTTGTAAATTATTTTCACTTGCGTAATTGAGGTTCCGTTGGAGGTCGCTCAGGAGGTAGTCCTCAAGATGAACTTCGTAAACATAATTATTAAAAATACAATGAACACAGACTCCATCATCACTTGAATGTCGAAGCGATCCAACTCCTTGACAACACTGAATTGGAGCGAAGACTAAAAATGGTAAAACCTATGCCCCCTTAATACAAAACAAGGTTTTTCTTTAGGTATGGTTTAAACCATCGAGCCTGTTTTTGAAATGAGAACCTAACAGAAATCAAAATACAGCTCCTTTTTCAAAACTGACAACTTAGTCTAGTGCTAAATTGACATCTTTGTATTAAGAACTTTACCCAAATAGAAGAAAAGTTGGTAATGCATGAACTGACTTCGAGTTTTAGGCTACAATTAAAGTTAGATCGCGTTTTGTAATAAGACGGTTTGAGTACTGCTGTACAGTTTGTTGCGCCACTTCTTCTTCCCAGCTAAAGCACTAGGGGTGGGCGTTTTTGGGGTACTGTCTTTTGTAATTTTTGACGTTCAAAAAGTGCTGACACCAGTCTAGTATGTATAAATGACTTTTGATTTGATTTGACAAAAGCACAAAAAAAAGTCGTATAATTGTTACAAAGTTTCGTGCAATTATAATTTCACTAGTGAAATAATATTTCAACAATATCTCTGCGATTTGTACATACAAGCGTTATGATATAACTTGACTTACCCGTCAGAGTGATTAGCCGTATTCCTCATATGACTCCTGTATACGGCTAAGGTCTTGAACTGAATATCGCATTCCGTGCAATACGAGAAGCTCTTCGCAATTTCATTATCATGTTTGTATAAATGAGACTCCATCTGCATCTTTGTTTTGAAACGTTTCTTGCAAATATGACACTTATAGGCTCGTTTAGGGGCGTGGGTTCGCCTGAAATTAAGTGAAACATACACATCAACTATACCTAACCGAAACTTTCCTTTGTCACTCAAGAGGAAAATAACGGAAAAGAGAAAAGGAAAATAACATGTGCATTCTGGGTGGGGAGGTGGTGATTTTTAACCGACTTCAAAAGAAGAAGGTTATCAATTCGACATGTTGATTTCTTTTTAAATGTATGTTCGGGCATAAGTCCGTCATATATAGGGTGACTGGTAATTAGTGACCGACATTTAAACACATGATTGTGCTCATCATTATGAACAACTTTTACTATGGCACCAAACCTGAAATCGCAAAAAAAAAATACAATCATGTGTTTAAATGTCGGTCACTAATTACCAGTCACCCTTAGACGGATTTGCAAAATTCTTTTTTTGTTTGAAAGGGGTTTATTCCGAAATGGTCCTATTTAAATTTCATATAGATCTGATGAGGTATTTCGGAGACAGACACCGGAATTCTTTAAAAACTATCGCTATCGCATAAATACTCGTATGCGTTGTTTTGACCTCAAGGATGATGAAGTTTCGAATTGATGTGGTAGCCTACTATAACTAAAAAGTGAAATATAAACACTTTTTTCAAAAGAAACAACAACCGACTTTCAAAATGCATATCCCAAGTCACAGACTTCCGAAATTACAGTTATTTTTGAACCGACGAAAAAACGGAGGAGGTTACTCAATTCGACGCGTATTTTTTTTTATTTTTATTTATGTATGACCACGCATAACTTTTTCCAGAGTAGTCTGATTTTGATAATTCTTTTTTTATTGGAAAGGGTATACCTCGAAGTTGGTCCCATATAAATTTCGAAGAAAAATTCCAACCCTAAGGGTAAGAAAACAGAGGATGATTGATTGTTTACTCACAGATTATACTGAGTTGTGTATTAAATCAAAAATTAAGCATGTAGTAATTAGTAGATTATAGCCACAAAAAATTATAAAATAAAAACTTTTTAATAAAAAAAAAAAAACCGCCGAAAAACCGAAAAGTAAAAAATAATAAACTAGCTTTGTCCAACCCCAATAACTAAGTTCGGAAGTCGGTGACTTTGGATATGTATTTAATTATATGTCACCGCCTTCCGAACTTAGTTATTGGGGTTGGACAAAGCTAGTTTATTATTTTTTACTTTTCGGTTTTTCGGCGGTTTAATTTTTTTATTAAAAAGTTTTTATTCACTTTGTAGTGTTTTTTTGGAAGTCGGTTATTGTTTTTTTTTTTGTTAAAGCACTTAATAATACACCCACGAATATACCACCGGTAACGTTACAAGGAACACCGTTAAAAGTCGTCACTCAATTTAAATATCTCGGTCGTGTGGTCAGGGTTTCTCTTACAGATGACCAGGATATAGATAGGGAGCGCAGGGCGCTGGCAGGCCAATGCAATATGCTTGTCCGCAGGTTTGCGCGGTGCTCTGACGAGGTAAAACTGACGCTCTTCAGTGCCTACTGCCAGTCGTTTTACTCGTGCAGCTGTGGGTTAGGTATACGAAGAAGGCTTACAGCGCTCTGCGTGTGCAATATACCTCGGTTTTGCAATGCATGGGGCATGTTTGCAGAAGCGCGAGTAGATAAATTTCATGCTATCATGCGCAAACGATGTGCATCGATGTTGCAGCGATTCAGAGGTATCCCTAAAAATATTTTAGCTATACTGGCGGCCAAGATTGATGGACCATTGATCAGGCTCTGGGCTGGCAGACATGTGCGTGCATGTAGTCAATGAATGTATAATTATTAACCGACTTCAAAAAGAAGGAGGTTATCAATTCGACATGTCTATTTTTCTTTATGTATTTTCGGGCATAACTGCGTCATATATAGACCGATTAGCAAAATTCTTTTGTTGTTCGAAAGGTGTTTATTTCGAAATGGTCCCATTTCAATTTCAAATAGATCTGATGATGTGTTTCGGAGACAGACAACGGAACTCTTCAAAAAATGACAGCAAATTAACCGCGATCGCTGCTATCGCATAAATATGCATTGTTTTGACCCCAAGGATGATGAAATTTCGAATAGGGTAGGTAATATAACTAAAAAGTGAAAAAAAAAAAACACTTTTACATCGGACATAAGGTTAGTTAAATAAAAGTTGTACTCACGTCATATGCATTATTATATTTCTCTTTATTTTGAATTTTTCTCCACAATCGTCGCACCAGAACTGATGTTCCTTCTCCACGTGTTCTTCCAAATCTTGTGGGTTTCTGAAAACGAAATAAACTTGGTTTGTAAGAATTTTAAAAAGCACTTTCGGAAAGGTGGCTATTTTGATAGCGTAGCGGGAGCATGGCGGCGTAACAGAACGTCATGTTTGCCGTGACGGCATACTGGGTAATTTTACTGCCACGCGCCATCGGCTTTAGCACCCTCAAAAACCATTAAAACGACACCCATGATGGAAGATAAAAAAAATCGCAACCACGGAGGAGGAGCTTGGGGGAGGCCTATGTCCAGCAGTGGACGTCTTTCAGCTGAAATGATGATGTTGATTGAATTGTCAAGGAGTCAGTAAATCCGAAAAAAGAAGGTAGTATGCTCATTCCAAAGCGTAGTAGGTTCATATGGAGAATAATACTTACTTGGCCACAAAATAACACTGAGAACAGTGTATGCTATCAGGCTTATCAGCTCCATGCTTGATCGTGCAGTGATTGACAGCTGAGCGCAAGTCATTTACCTTATAGTTACAAAACCTACATTTGTAGACCACATAGTGTTTCCTCTTATGCTTGCTTAACGCTAAGTTGTGAGGGAATCTGACGCTGCATACTTCGCAGATGAGGTTGCCGATTCTCTGGGGAAAAAATGGATTTAATATGACATTAAAAATATTAGCAAGTATTTTTATTTCTTTTATACAGAGGCCAACATGTTTAGCATTACGCTTTCTATTTCTACTCTACCGTAGAATAGAAATCGCTTGTCTACATTTATCGGTGCAAAAGTGTCAACTGTCTACACGGAAACGTCATTTTTGTCTACTCTTCCGTCGACTAAATGCTTCTCTACGGTTCTCGTGCTAAGCCTGCAGCACATCAAGCTACCCCAATCCGTCATCCGTCGTTTCTTTGATAGATGTTCAACTTTATTGCTAAAGTATAAAGTTGATGTTCAATTGGGAAAATTTGACAGTTTGGGATAGATTGATATGCTGGCCTCTGTACTTCTGTGGTAGCATTTGTTACCAAATTATTTCGTAAACTTGTACAGTTCACTGCACATCAGTAGTAATACTTGCAATACAAAAATCACCCTTGAAGCTATGAAATAATCGGCTGTGGATGTCGAACTGTTGAATGAAATTATTGTATTGTCATCGGTCCTCGATGAGTGTGCAAAATTTCAATTTAATTCGACGCGCCGTTTTGAAGCGAGTCAAAATCACGTTCGAAGATTCAGAAAGCGTGTTAATAAATCAGTAGTGATTTAACTCTTTGTGAGGGAATTTTACTATCGCACTTATTTGTGCTGCCAAGGTGAGTTGGTACTTTTAGAATAGACGCAACTGTGAATACTTACTTAAGGTTTTGCCTCCCATCAGCCGAAAGTCGTCTATGAAGACGTAGCCTCGCTATGTCTTCCGGTGGTACACGGCCACCAGACCAGAACGTTTCGGCCTCATCGCCCAACTGTTCAATGTGTATTACCTCCCAATAACATTAAGATAATGTATAACATTGACATACCTCATCATGCTTCTTCTTCATATGACTTCTATATTTCTCCTCCTTTCTAAACCCAAGCACACAACCGTGACATATATGAGGAAGTTTCCTAAAAGAAGGATGATTTCTTCTTTCGTCTCTGGCTGCTATCATCTCTACCTCACTTAAAACAACTTGTTCAAACTTCTCTTGAAATTTTTTATCATCTGTATCTCTAAGTTGTTGTGATATCTCTTCCGCAAGTCGTGCTTTGGTAATCCTGCCGTCATTTTTGTTTTGTTCATCGGCAGTTCTTCTTGCTATATTTAAGTTAGGTTCCGTTTCTTCGAAATGTGTAGTTATTTTTTTATTTGTCTCGTTATTACTATCTTTTTCATCTTGAGAAAACTTTTCTTGTTTTTCAATCAAATTATCACTGCATTTATTTTCTATTACATCACCGTTGCAATTAATATTTTCGTATTTTTCTGGATTTTCATATATTGCTAAAGCGTCGTCAAAACTATCATCAATCTTGTCTAAATTTTCATTACTTTGGTCTCCATTTTCTTCTTTTATAGAATCGTGGTCAACTTCGAGTTTAATGACACAGTTGTTTGTCGAAACAAAATCGTATGTGTACGTGTGGACTAATGAAATATTATTTTTAGAAAGTGAAGTTAGAGATTTTATATTTAAATGCTGGAAAGTAATAATCAATTTTACTAGTGGGTACAGCAAACCATTATATTATAGGTATAAAAATATGTCATTATGAAAGAAAGAAAGAAAATTTGTTTATTCTGCACAAATAAGACGCACATCACAAAAAAACGACATTATGTATACACTCATACTGTCCGCCCAAGCATAAACTTAAGCAGGACATGCTTTCAAAGTACTTTGACACTTTGGGCCACAGGTATGTCTGCGCATACAAAATCTGCAATCCCAGTCTGTGTGCTTGCCATTGCAAGCACAGACCTGGGTTGCAAACTTTATCTCAGATTTAACTCTTTTCTCATTGGCATCCCAACCAAATGGGTTAGGATACTTTACATCCAACTTCGTTGCAGTTACTTGGCTAAATCATGTATTTAGTATACCAAATATAATAATTTATGGTTCACAAAAAAGAGGTGCACCCATTACATTAAAGTGTTCAATAATATTTTTGGTGCACAGAATGGGAATTATAAGAGGTTTGATTAGATATTACATATATGCTTATCATAATGTTAAGTGGAAATCTTGATTTCATTGAAATTTGAACTTTATTACCTTGGTAGTATGTGACAAGGTCTCCTGTGCTATCTTAGCTCTATTCTTAAAGAAATAAAACTTCTTCAGAATACTCCGGCATTCCCAACATACTCTGCCTGCGGACTCTAATAGCTGAAAATAAATGTTCTTTTTCAATAAAATGAATCTATGGGTAAAATGAAACTATAACTTCTGTTCTTTTACTATCTGTAATTTTCTCAGTAACGGCCCAAAGTCTGGATATGTGTCCGGTTTGTTGCAATAGGCTCGCTCCTATCTATATAAATAATTCAGAGATAAGAATGCTTGGAAACATGCTGGTCCTGCTCCCTAGCACAATCTAGAGGCAGGACAAAATCAAACTGGTTGCTAATGATGCAAGTTGAATAAATCAATATCATTTAATCAAAAAAGGTAAGTTAGTAGCCCATTTCAAAGCTTAGCTGGTTCAAAGGAGAAGATTGGGCAAGAAACTCAATGAACACTTTAAAAATAAATAAATTGTTTCAAAATTGGTAGGTAATTCAAAATAAATATTTTACAGAAGCGTAAAGTTTATTTAATCATTTAAAAAGGCATCGCAGGGGCTAATACTATTTATTTAGCGACAAAGCAAAGGGATTGCTTTTTATTTCATTTTGTTCTACTCATGTACAGTCGCCAGCAGGTCAAGCTATCCCAAACTGTCAAATTTTCCCAATTGAACATAAACCTTATCCCTGTGCAATAAAGTTGAAAAACTATCAAAGAAATTTGACAGATTGGGGTAGCTTGATGTGCTGGCCTCTGTACCCAAATCTAGTATGACAGAACTATTTGCATAATGTCCCTCGCCAAATTTTGTGTTTCGTCAGTTTTCGATCAGTTGCCCTTTGCACTTGTTTAATACCTTTTCGCGAGACCTGCTAAAGTGTTAATAATGCGATGATTCCCGAGGGAACCTAAGAAAATAGTTGTACTGCATGTGTTATTGCTTTACAGAACTCCAACTCTAAGACTGACCGAAATGTTTTCAAGTAAAAGGTATCCCAGAGTTTCCATGGTTTTTGTTCTGTTTTTTTTTTAATCTATTGATATGTACCTCTTCAAAATGTATTTCACGTAGTAATGTTGTTATTTTATGCACAGGGACTAAATGGCGGTCCGTGCTTAGACATGTAACGCATATATTTACTTCTTCTTCCATTTTTGTTAGTGTTACAAATAAACACTCGTCATTCTAGGGAAAAATATAATTTCGTGCCATTGATCACAATAAAAATATCAAACTATCAACAATTTCAGTTCAGAAATCATAACTTGTTTGACATTTATATTTCACTTGATTGATACCCTGTCTTTTACAAAAACGGATAGTAATTATATGATCCGTAACATAGTTAACGCAACGAATATAAATAAATAAAACTGAAAAGAGTCTTTCTACGAGTTTCTGATTCATAATAGATTTTAAAAGAAACTTTGATCACTGCATCACATTATTATTTTGGTGAACTAGTCCAGCAATTAGTAAAACCGTAAAAAGGAAAAGTTGTCTGTGAGATGAGACAACTCTGTGGACAACTCAGAAAGTAAGCGAAGTGTGAATACTTGAACAGACTGTCACTCCTCTAAATTATCTGTGAGCGTGGAATGGCACTGTCAAAGAAACAATCAGCTGTTTTGTGTCATCATCTGTTTACCTGTCATAAATAAACAGAAAGAACAACCGACTTCCGGAAACGGAAAACACTGCAAAGTGTAAAATTCATTGATTATGTCAATGGTAAAATTACTTTAATTTCGGAAGTCGGTGACGATGGATACGTATTTTAACCGACTTCCAAAAAAGGAGGAGGTAATATGTTCCATCGAACGTATTTTTTTTAATGTATGTTCCTCGATTTCTCCCCCATTTGTGGACCGATTCTCAAAATTCTTTTTTTATTTGGTAGAGTATACTCCTGTGGTGGTCCCATTGGCACCAAGTCAGGATCTGATGATGGAATCCCAGGGAAATCGAGGGCAACCCTCAAATCTTATAGGTATTAACATTGTTTTTCATGTTTTCTAATGCTATTGAGACATTTGCGTATGGTCATCATCATCTCATGACGCTGAGCTGATGGTGGAAGGTACAACTTTTTAACTTAGGAGTTAGGTGCAGATACGGGGATAACTCCGTTATATATAGACCGATTTGCAAAATTCTTTTTTTAGAAAGGGTTTTATTCCGAAATGGTCCCATTTAAATATCGTATAGATCTGATGATGCGTTTCGGAGACAGACAACGGAACTCTTCAAAAAATGACAGCAAATCAACCGCCATTGCTGCTATCGCATAAATATGCATTGTTTGACCCCAAGGATGATGAATTAGTGTGGAGTGGGTAGGTACTATAACTAAAAAGTGTAAAATAAAAACTTTTTCCAAAAAAAAGAAAAACATCCGACTTCCGAAATTAAAGTTATTTTTCACTTTCTAGTGTTTTTCCGGAAGTTGGTTGTATTTTTTGGAACAAGTTTTATTTTTTCACTTTTTAGTTATGGTACCTACCTACCCCACACCAATTCGAAATTTCATCATCCTTGGGGACAAAACAATGCATATTTATGCGATAGCAGCAATCGCGGTTGATTTGCTGTCATTTTTTGAAGAGTTCCGTTGTCTAACTCGGAAACGCATCATCAGATCTAGGTATATGAAATGTAAATCCCATCCCGACCATTTCGGAATAAACCCCTTTCAAACAAAAAAAGAATTTTGCAAATCAGTCTTATGACGAAGTTATGCCCGAACCTGCACCTACCTAACTCCTAATCGTTAAAGAGTTTTACCTTCCTTCATCAGCTCAGCGTCATGAGATGATGATGACCATACGCAAATATCTCAATAGCTTTAGAAATGATGTGAAAAACATTGTTAATAGGTACCTATAACATTTGAGGGTTGCTCTCAATTTCCCTGGGATTCCATCATCAGATCCTTGGTGCCAATGGGACTACCTCAGGAGTATACTCTTTCAAATAAAATAAGAATCAGAATCAGAACTTTATTTGCTATGAATGTAGGTACAGGCATAAGATGTTGTACATACATAAATTAATGAGATCGACTACAGTCTACCTTACGGCGTGCAAATTATTAGGTACAGACGCCAGCAGGTCAACCTACCCCAAACTGTCAAATTTTCCCAATTGAACATGAACCTTATTCTTACGGTTTAAAGTTGAAAATGTATCAAATAAATTTGACAGATTGGAGTAGCTTGATGTGCTGGCATAAATTAAACTATTAATGCAAGAATGGCGTGAACAGGCGTGATCGAGGTCATATCACGAGCAGGTGCACCCAGCAATAAAAAAAAAAAATATTTAAGTAAGTAGGTACTTTGTGATTAATTTCGTGAAGAATCGCCAAACACAACTGGCAGCGGGCAGGGCACATTGCTTAGAGAACAGATCTCCGATGGGGCCCATAGGTCCTGGAGTAGACATGAGCGAAATAGCTCACTGAAAAGAAACAGAGCGATTTGCTCTCCCACTCTAAAGAGCTATATCACTCCGCTAGCTCACTACCTCTTCCATAACTCAGTGACTCAGATGGAGACTCACCTCTTTTTTTAATAATCATTCAGGTTCCTTTTTATAACGTGCCAAATTAATTTCTACTTAAATTCAATGACAATAAAGATAGATTTACAGTGATTTGATAAAATTACAATGATGTACTGCGAGAGATATCTTGTTGCAAGAATGAATGACGCGGTCTGAAGGGATCCGAATGAGCCGTTCAGCCGTTGAATTCGGTCGGTCATTGGTGTCTCGCTGAAGAACTAAGCTGATGAGTCTGAGTGAGCTAACTGAGCTAGTGAGCTATTTAGCGAGCAAGTGAGTGAGCGAGAGCGATGTCAATCGAAAAGAGCTATCTCTTTTCTATCACTCGCTCACGAGCTACCCATGTCTATCCTGGAGTGGCGGTCCCATATTGGACTGATGACATAGTGAAGGCCGCAGGAATCCACTGGATGGGAGAAGCACAGAACTGGCCGAATTGACGGCGCTTAGGGGAGGCCTATGTCCAGTAGTGGACATCTTTCGGCTAAAATGATGATGATGACACGTGACAATGTTCGTCTTACAAAAATATCTTGTATTTTGCTTAGCTCTAGGGCATGTAGTTTATATTAAAACACCACATAAATTCAGTCTAAAATATTTATTCACAAAATAAATAATTGTCACACTGTAGTTACATTGTCGCGCAACTGTTGCCCTACAATCGCTCAACAGTCGCTCAACTGTTGCCCAACAATCGCTCATCAGTCGCGCTTTTTTCGTGTCTCTCCACCTTTGTGCACAAGCCTTGTGTGGTTGTACAAGGCAGCGCTTTGCTTAAAAGTGTCGCCACAATCTTCACACATAAACGATCGCTGGTCTGAATGTGTGAACTGATGACTACGGAGCGTTGCTAAAGTCTGTGAGATAGAAATAAAAGCAGTTAGTCACACCCAACTACATATGTCGGGGTCGGCTTCCACTTGAACCAGATATGCAGCTGAATACCAGTATTTTCGCCCGTCCCGTATGTGTCGCCGGGCGTAAAAGAATAGCACCATCCCATTTCTTCCAGTGTCGTAGAAGGCGACTAAGGGATTTATTAGAGAATGGCAGCGTTCTCTATGCATTTTACCACCATACTGCGATCGCCAACCCGCCTGCCAAGCGTGGCGATTATGGCAAAACCCTATGTCCAGCAGTGGACGTCTTTCGGCTGAAATGATGATGATGATGACCAGTATTTTACATAGATTTACTGTCTATTTGACCTCCAAAACCCAGTTACTGGGTAATACGATACCCCTTGATGAGACTGGTTGTCAGACTTACGGGCTTCTGTCTACCTGTAACGACTGTCAATGAGCTACCAATGACAACCGGGACATTTGGTTTAACGTGCTTTCCGAGAAACGGTAGGAGAAAACGCCTGCTTTGTCGAAAAGGTGTACGTTACCGCAGCAAGAAAGTGTCTCCTAGAGTTATATGAGTAGAACGTATAATGTGTGCCTTATCTGCTGTAAATGTGCCCCCACATAAAAAATGTGTGCCCCCTGTCGTTTTGGAGAAAAACGGAAAAAACGATTCTTGCTGGGGTAACGTTTTTCTAGCAGGAAAATTCTAAACGAATGATCGGAGAGAGAAAAATTGTGCATGGCCAGAGAGCTTATATGTGTGCCAAAATGTGCCCCCAAAAATAAAATCTGTGCCCCTTCAGGTTTTCGAGATATTGCATTTCCTGCTGGAGTAACGTTTTGAGGAATCGTATATCTCTAAAACTATTGCATGTGCCCCTGTAGAATAAACATACACGAGTAGCTCTTAAGGGGCACACCTTAGTGCCCTAATTAGATTTAAGAAAATATTTATAGTTTTCAAGTTATCGCGGTTTTATGAAAACCCGAAAAAACATCGCAGCGCCTAAATGAGACAAGGCACAAGTTCGCTGAAAACTGTATTCGGTCCTTCTTGACGCTATTAATAACCCTACAAAGTTTCAAATCTCTTCATGCATGCGTTTTTGAGTAATCTTGCTAAAAGTCAAAACGATGGTGTCTTAACTTTGACGGCAAAATACAAGGAACCGGCTCAATCCCAGATGTGTAGGTGTGAACCAAAATTGTGTGCCTTTAGTCAAAAATACCGGCTGATTTTTTTTAGCGTCTGGAAAAAAATAGGGTATAATAGGTGAACGGAGTAGACCCCTATGGCACAGAAACTATACTTTTTTTTTTTGGAAAACTGAAATGATATTAACCTATCAATGAATACTATTACTTATTTGTAGTAAACTTTTCATATTAAAACTAAAAAAAAAAAAAAAAAAAAAAAAAAAAAATTGGCAAATAATATCAAAATCCAACTTATAGGCACCCTACTCTACGCGTAGAAATTATCAATGAAAATTCGTAGCGAAATTCAATCCTTTGAAGCCGGCCGCTTTTTTCGCAGGCGTAGGTACCGCTCACGTTTCACCGCATACGCATTCCCTCCCGCCCGCGCGCGCCGCTCCGCTCTCCGTTTCTCCAGTCACCTGCGATTGGTCACAGCGTGACGTCGATCGCTGTTTTTTCCGCGTGTGCTTCAACTGCCCAGTGATTGTTTTCATAATGACGTACGCATACTCCAGCATAGAGTACCTTGCCATGATGAGGTATTATTTTTTGTCCGGTAAAAATTTAAATGGTGCGAGGCGATTGTACGCCGACGAAGAATACCCACAATCCCTTAGACGTAACGGAATCCCTGAACCCCGGAACCCCAACACAGACTTGATATTCCGCACTTATCTGCGGTTCCTTGACCATGGCCAGTTTCAGCTCGCCGGTCATGCCAGGGGCAGAGGCCGGCCACCCTAGTCTATACATGTTGAAGACGCCATTCTGGAATATTTCCAGCAACAACCGAAGAGGAGGAGCACCCGGCAAGCAGCTCGTCGATTTGGCGTAAACCAGTATGTGGTATGGAAGCTACTCCATTCAATGGATATGCATCCATACCACTTCTAACGCGTGCAAGCTTTGCATGCTCTGGATCCTGGACCTCGTATTGAGTTCTGTCGCTGGCTGCAGAACCAACCGCAGGAGAACATTCTATGGACCGACGAGTCCATATTTACCCGCGTTGGTATCTACAACGTACACAATTAGCACTGGTTGAGTTTTCAAAACCCACACAAAATAAAAGAACACGCAGCTAATCGCTCAACCACTTCACTAACGAGCCGTCTTATTCTTACCGCATTTTTTGGCAATTCGCTTAGTCCACTATGCATTTGTTTCAATGGTTTTAGATTACAATAATAATTATTAGGATTCTTTTTTTTACACATCAAGTTATAACCTTCGAAATACAGATGAATGTGAGTGATTGTTATAAGAATTTAATATCAACAGGTTTGTTTACATTTCTATCAAAGCTTTACCGATCTTACGAGACGTAATTTATTTTGTTTACGGTTTCAAGACACGCGTCACACAGTGTATCAAATTATTTGCCTACTACAACTCCACACAGCACGGTGACGTGTGTAGGTACACGCGCAAATGTATGCGTAGGGATCAGTTGCAAAGATATACACTTCATCATTCTTCATTCATGGGTGATCGCAGCTGACGCTCGTTTACTATTACTATTTTGGCTATTATTAGTTTTACGCGCGTGTCGTAGGATGTTTTCTTTTTCATGTATTTTAAGGATATTCCGAACTTTTATTAAATCAATGGTACTAGGGAAAGGTCAGCGTATATGAGTTCTATTCTACTTACACGACACGTCATATTATTGTCCAGACGCTAAAAAATGTCATCCGGTATATGGTGAAAATATTCAGCTTGGAATGTTTCGCATTAAGTTAATATTAACAAAAAACCAAAATATGTAAACAACGGCTGGTTATCCGACCAAATTCCAATGACTACTAAAAAGCGACGGATTCATACATATCGATGACCTTCTTTACTTTACTCACTAACCGGTTGTGCCTGAGTACACTGAAGTAGAAAAGTAATAAGTAATAAAATAAAGTTGTTATTGGATTATATTCTACTAGCTGTTTCTATTATATTTATTGATAAGCCGTAGGTTAGATAAATTATTAGTGAGTTTTTCATCAGTAAGGGGAATGCTCCAACCAGCCCGCGAAATTCAAAGTTTCTTGCGTTTTTTGCAATTTGCAGGCCAGTGCTAGGTTGTATGTTGATTAAAATGTTATTCGCGGCTGTAAGACGTATGTAGTTACAGAATTATAAGCATCAAAATCACCAATACAACCCTCCAAGTTCATAAGTCGTAGGAACAAAAAAAACCACAAAGTCATTCCTATAGCTTTATGAACTTAGAGCGTAGTATTGATGATTTTGATGATTATAATTATGTAACTACATATGTCTTACAGCCGTGAATAATATTTTAATCAACATACAACCTAGCACTGTCCTGCAAATTCTAAAAAACGTAAGAAAATTGAATTTCGCGGGCTGGTTGGAGCATTCACCTTAATAGAAGATTCCTTTTTTTCGCCTCCTCACACCGCTGCAGATATCTCTGGCCCCGCGGCATCCGCTGACGTCGTGTCGCAAGGAGTCGCTTTGTCTAGCTTGGAGAAAGTGAGACAGCTAGTACGCGTACGGTGTTAGTGTGACAGAGACAGTTACGTGTAACGTCGCTCTAATATGAATAATAGGTACGAAGTGTTTATTGACTAGGAAGTCCGTTTGGATTATTACTTGGTATTGGTAAACAGTTGCAGTTATGTTATGACGCCAAGGACACTGTTACGTTGAGTCACGCAGTTGCACTGATACTGTTTGTTTACTTTTTTTTAAGTTGGTTGAAAGTGGCGTATTAAGCATTTTATAACAATTATGTGGTTGTAGGGGTGGTGAATTTTATGGCACGATCTGCGGTGGTAAGTACTTGTACACTTATCAAGTACTTGGATTTTTTTCATTCCTTTACCTATTTATTTATTTTTTTAGGAAATTTAATCTGTGATTAGATGCAATACTTACTTTAAGAATTAAAATTAAGGGAATAAAAATAATAATTTCCACATCAACAAGCTGTTTCATTTAATAGTCACAAGGTGCATTTAATATATATTTTTAATTAGCCCCCAAATCTTTTGAACGCGACTGTACGGACAACAGCTTAGGTATAATACGTCAAATAAAGAAGGTCATCGATATGTATGAATCAGTCGCTTTTTAGTAGTCATTGGAATTTGGTCGGATAACCAGCCGTTGTTTACATATTTTGGTTTTTTGTTAATATTAACTTAATGCGAAACATTCCAAGCTGAATATTTTCACCATATATTTTTGACTAAAGGCACACAATTTTGGTTCACACCTACACATCTGGGATTGAGCCGGTTCCTTGTATTTTGCCGTCAAAGTTAAGACACCATCGTTTTGACTTTTAGCAAGATTACTCAAAAACGCATGCATGAACAGTTTTGAAACTTTGTATGGTTATTAATAGCGTCAAGAAGGACCGAATACAGTTTTCAGCGAACTTGTGCCTTGTCTCATTTAGGCGCTGCGATTTTTTTTCGGGTTTTCATAAAACCGCGATAACTTGAAAACTATAAATATTTTCTTAAATCTAATTAGGGCACTAAGGTGTGCCCCTTAACAGCTACTCGTGTATGTTTATTCTACAGGGGCACATGCAATAGTTTTAGAGATATACGATTCCTCAAAACGTTACTCCAGCAGGAAATGCAATATCTCGAAAACCTGAAGGGGCACAGATTTTATTTTTGGGGGCACATTTTGGCACACATATAAGCTCTCTGGCCATGCACAATTTTTCTCTCTCCGATCATTCGTTTAGAATTTTCCTGCTAGAAAAACGTTACCCCAGCAAGAATCGTTTTTTCCGTTTTTCTCCAAAACGACAGGGGGCACACATTTTTTATGTGGGGGCACATTTACAGCAGATAAGGCACACATTATACGTTCTACTCATATAACTCTAGGAGACACTTTCTTGCTGCGGTAACGTACACGTCGAAAAGTGAATTAAAACAAGCTAAATGATTTTAGTGTCAAGGTAAGTACTAAATAGATTATAACATATACTGTGCAATTAAACCGCCTCTATGTCCAAAAGTGGAAAACTGAAAACCAATATTTTCAGCAAAGTCGGGGTACCTGTAAAGAACTGTTCCAAGGAACCGTCCCCCGACTGCATTGAAAATATTACTTTTCAGTTTTCCACTTGCACACACACTCCTTTTTTTGGGCAATTTTGTAGTAAAAACTAGTGATACTCACAAAGAATTTCTTGCCACATGTGTTGCAGGAGTGATTTCTAGGTCTACTCAGACCATGGTACAGTTGTTTGTGATTGCGTAAACGCCAATTTGATATGAAAAGCTGGAACAAAGGACAAAAAACTGACCTTTAATAGGGTAAAAGTCTGATTATTTACATTACTCTAACTAAGCAGCTCTATAAAGCTGAAGAGATTGTTTGCTTCAACGCGCTAATCTCAGGAACTACTGGTCCGATTTGAAAAATTCTTTCAGGGTTAGATAGCCCATTTCTCGAGGAAGGCTATAGGCTATATAATATCACGCTAAGGCCCTCAGGAATTGAGTTAAAAGAAAAAATACGATTACGAAGTACTCGCGTGATCAGGCGATTCGATGCGACGGGGTGGGTCGGGGTGCAAGAACTTTGACGCAGACGAAGTTCTTATATATGTAGGTAACGGAATCTTGGAACTTGAATTTCACTCACTTCAGGACATCAGATAATTAGAAATTTTGCACATTTATCAAGGAACGATGACAATATAATAATTACATTTTGTGCCATTACCCTGGCCAGGATAGCAAAAAAAAACGCTTTAGTAGTTAGCCGAACTAAAAAATTGATAAAAGTTTTTAAAACTAAAAAAACATGCTTTAATAGAACACCAAACGAAAAAGCAGAAAATAAATAAAAATTAAATAAATGGAATGATTAATAAATTACATCATTTTAATGTAAAAAAGCGTGAAAACAAAAGGTGTTTTCTAAATACTTTAGCATTATTGTATTAAATAAGTATACAAATAAAAAAACGTATTTTTCTTCCGTACTCGTTACTGTTATCTATTTCTTATCGACGGTCCCTACGTACAATCCCCTAATTGGTAGATACGTGATTTGCATGTTTAGTTTCCGTGACCTTGAGGCCAGCCTATACTGTCGTTTAGTTTAACAAAAATAAGTCTATGATGGCAAAATGCACTTTAAATCCATCATGACTTAGGGAATGCAATCTCGCCCTCGCGAGATCTCGTTCTCGCGAGGTCTCGGCCGTTTTTAGCGTCCTTAATTTATTAAACATAAAAGCATATTACACAATTTATGAGTACCTTGACGACCAATAGGGTATTTTCTAATTTATTAAAAACCATTCTAATTTGAAGGTTGGGACGAAATATGTAACAGAAAAATAAAAGTAAATTGATTTATATCCATTTTCTCAATTAAAAACGATTTAAACCAAATTTATTTTTTGGTGTTTTGAATTTACCGCCAAAACGCTCCTTACGACGACTTTTTATCACGTGACGTCAACTTTGTATAAACTAAAGTGGTTGGTAAGTAAACAAGTGAGTATCGTGTTTATAATTAACAAGATTTTTTATGGATAGAAAGTGGTGATAGACACTGGTGCCTCTGTGCGCAAATACTTCTAAAACTGCGCCAAACTAAGTATTTGTACTGGTGCTGTTTACACAAAGCTGACGTCACGATGTCACGTGATAAAAAGTCATCGTAAGGAGCGTTTTGGCGGTAAATTCAAAACAACGAAAAATAAATTTGATTTTAATCGGTTTTAATGGAGAAAATGGATATTATTAAATTTATTTTTATTTTTCTGTTAAATATAACGTCCCAATCTTCAAATTAAAATAGTTTTTATCAAATTGGAAAATACCCTATTGTAATCTACTGACATTTCTTTTATTAATTTTGTTATTATTTCGTTTTATTAATTTATTTTGTTGTAATGTGAAATTAATGTTTTGTCCTATTTGTTACTAATTAATTAAATTATAATCAGAATATTTGTGCGCCGTTGACGGCAAGACATAGCGTTCACTCTTTTAATAATATTGACATCTGTTCTTTACCTATGTTCTACAAATAAAACTATTTGAATTTTTAATTTTGTTTCTTTCTTTCGTTATTTGATAGATATGTACGTCAAAGTTTACTATTTAGAAGTTTAAAAAAAAAATTATAGACTGATACTTCAAACAATCTTTGATGCATAAAAGTCTATTGAAAAAATTCGTGAAAATAAATGTTTATCTTAAATTACTTTTTTTTCCTAATTTATTCAAATATTATGATTATTTGCAAAAAAAAAACTCACAAAACTGCCAAGATTTGCATTCCCTAATCATGACATGATGTACTTACTTACACGTGTTTGAAACTTTGAAGCGCTGTCCTGTAAAATTTGTCATTTATAGTTCGGGGATTATATGTAGGGACCGTCGTTATGTACAGAGGCCAGCACATCAAGGCAAAGAGGACACACAGAGGAGGCATTCTGCCAGACATTCTACACGAGCGGCCTGTGGGCAAACTTTACACAAAAAGCCTACAGTGCCTTGCGCGTCCAGTATAATAATGTGTTTAGGGCTCTGTTTCGGCTCCCTCGGTATTGCAGTGCATCTGGCATGTTTGCTGACGCCAGCGTAGATGATTTCTACGCAATTATGCGTAAAAAAGTTGCGTCGGTGGTGCGACGAGTACGGGGGAGCCCGAATAGCGTCCTAAGGATGATTGGCGAGAGAACCGATACAGTTCTGCTCAGTAGGTTCACTGAACTCCATGTGTTGCGAGACCGGTGAGCCTGCTGTGCAGGGGTGTCAATTTTCTTCTTACTTTTAAATTACTAATACTAGATATAAGCAAAATTCAATTTCAATTCAATTTTTTATTCTTGTTACTAACAACCTTGTCTTGCCTATGGACTTCTTGGTCTGAAATAAATGATTTTTTTTTTTTTTTTATCAAGCTACCCCAAACTGTCAAATTTCTTTGATAGTTTTTCAACTTTATCACAAAGGAATAAGGTTCATGTTTAATTGGGAAAATTTGACAGTTTGGGATAGCTTGACCTGCTGGCGTCTGTACCTACGGGTCGTGTCCTCATTAGTAATCTAAGGTTTGGCCCGAACTTCCAATCCCAGGTTTAGAGCCTACCTACAGAATCACTAAGGGTCAGACAGACGAACTGCATTTGAACTGCACTACGACTGCATATTTGCAATTTCAATTCATTTAGTATAACTGCAATAAAACTGTGCCGCCCGATTGCAGTCGGTGTGCAGTTAGGGTGCTGCATGTTGAACTGCATTTGTAATTTTCGGAGTGCAGTTGGACCAACTGCATTTGAACTGCACGTCGACCGTGCAGCTAGCTTGCAGTCTGCGTGCACTCGTTGAAACTGCACGCTGTCTGCACACCGACTGCAATCAGTTGGCACGGTGGGTTCGCAGTCGTACTAACTGCATTCAAACTGCAAAGTTTCAGTCGGATTGCAGTATATATTTAAACTATTAAATTATAACGTTCCGTGTGGTGCCGGACGTAAAGAATAGCACCATCCCATTTCTTCCCGTGGGTGTCGTAGAAGGCGACTAAGGGACTTACTAGAGAATGGGCAGCAGCGTTCTCTATGCATTTTACCACCATACTGCGATCGCCAACCCGCCTGCCAAGCATGGCGATTATGGCAAACCACCTTTAGGGAGAGGCCTATGTCCAGCAGTGGACGTCTTTCGGCTGAAATGAATATATTGAAAAATACCTTTTTGCACACTTCACAGGTAAATTGCGATTTCCGTAAATGGTAGAAGTCAAAATGTTGCTTCAAGTATCCTTTCGACTTAAATTTCTTATTGCACTCTGAGCATGGATATCTGCAAAATGAAATAAAGGACACGTTTCATTTTTGTAAAGGACTCCGGTTATAACGAGTACATCCTACACTCGCGAGCAATAAACTGGAATCACTTCATCGTCCGCTGCTCGAAACAATATTTTACAACTTCTGTGCAATGAACTATGCATTGTGGCGTATCATTTGAAAGGCAATTTTGTTAGCTTTCAACCTCTTTCAATATAACACCACAGATTATTCATCTTATGTCATGGAACGTAAAAAAAAAAAACATCAATTTTTTAAAACAAAACACCATATTGTTTGGTAGTCTTGAAACCCTATAAAAAGGGGGTGTTTATGAATTTGATCATCAGTCCAATATTTCACGTCTGTGGGAATAATGAAGCTAAAAGAAAATGGAAACGAATCTAACGTTTTTTGAAAGGTTAAAATAAAAATTCGTTAGAAAACCAGCGTCAGACAGCATCAGCTGTCTGGCATCATTGCTAAAATGAACTTTTTGGCGCAGCCGTAAGGCACATTTTCACTTTCTATTTTGTTATTTATGTGTCCAAGTAAACTTTATTCTTTCTTTGTATTATTTGTGCACTAAATTAAAATATAAAATGTTTTGACAGACAAAATTGACAGATGTTTGTAAAGCTGGCACTTCACTTGGCGTATTAGCCAAAATATTACGGCGCGTTGTGTTCCACGCGCGCCGACAGAGATGTCATTAACATCTGGTGTGGTCCGCAAGGGCCGAAGCCTGCCAGGGGTGTGGGTTGTTCGAAAGAGATACCGTGGCCCCTGGCACAGACAACTGAGGGAACACGGGAGGGTTTTAGTCAGGAAAAGTCTGACACGTCCGCCTGCTCCACCCAGAGCGGGAGAAGTCATTTGATGATTTCCCACCGTCAAAAAAAAAAGAACTTTATCATTTAAAAATATACCCTTAATATTTTAATGACATAACGTGAATATTTGGGCAAATACGCCAAGTGAAGTGCCAGCATAAGAATGTCAATCGCTTAACCACTGCGCCAACAGTGTTTCAATGGCCGACCACTGCCCCTGGGCCACCACTGATTTTTTATAATTATAAAATTAATTATTTTATAACTCACCCCTCTGAATGATTAGCACTAGACTTCAAATGAATCCTATAGACCTGTATGCTCTTGTACTGTACATTGCACTGTTGGCAATAAGCCAGTTTATTCGCAATATAACCGCTATGTCGTCCCATGTGAGTCTCCAGCCGCATTTTAGTTTTAAAAGTTTTTGTGCAAATATCACATATGAAGTTGCGTAGTATGGAGTGGGCTCGGCTGTAAAAAAATATTTATTTGCAAATATCACATATGAAGTTGCGTAGTATGGAGTGGGCTCGGCTGTAAAAAAATATTTATTTGCAAATATCACATATGAAGTTGCGTAGTATGGAGTGGGCTCGGCTGTAAAAAATATTATTTTTTGCAAATATCACATTATGAAGTTGCATATAGCATGGAGCGAGCTCAGCTGTATTTTTGTTTTGCACATGTCACATGAGGCTGCGTAGTATGGAGAGGGCTCAGCTGCAATTTTTATTGCTCACATATGTAGTTGCGTAGTATGGAGTGGGCTCGACTGTAACGTATGATGATAAAACGATAATTAAATCATAATCAAATCAAAATATTTTTATTTCATATAAACCTGCATGGGCACTTATGAAACGTCAGAAGCTAGGTACACGGTTCCAAATTGTTGTTTCCCATGGAGAAGAGCCGGCAAGAAACTCCACGGTTATTCTTTTATGAATTTCTAAAAGCCGCTGGTAAGTTTAGTTACTACATACTTGAAATTTAAAGTAACTATTATTGTAATCAGCTGTACAGTCTGTGATAGTTATTTTACCTCTGACAGCGGTGACTGCAGCAACCCAAAGCAACCTAATGGCAACGACAATAAGGCTCACTGCCTTATTAACAGACTTGTTAGTGGCAGCAATCCAAATGCAACCTAATTGTAAAGATTACAATGATCACTTTGATTTAGACAATGACGCAAGATCAGAGTTAAAATCAGTGTGAAGGGACTCTCAGATTCTAATCTCAAATATAGTGTAAGAACACTATACCTATTTGAGATTAGAATCTGAGACAATTATCAAGTTTTGGAACAACTAACTCAATATCATCATTTCAGCCAAAAGACGTTCACTGCTGGACATAGGTCTCCCCCAAAAGGGGGATTTACCATAATCGCCATGCTTGGCAGGCGGGTTGGCGATCGCAGTATGGTTTTAAAAATGTATAGAGAATGCTGCTGCCCATTCTCTAATAGTTCCCTTAGTTGCCTTCTACGACACCCACGGGAAGAAAGTGGGTGGTGTTAATCTTTTAGTCCGACACCACACGGTAACTCAATATAATACACGATAAAGTTCAGATTTCATTACAACCAATTTATTTTTTTGTACTGTTTTTAAACCCCGACGCAAAAACGACGGGGTGTTATAAGTTTGACGTGTGTGTGTGTGTGTGTGTGTGTGTGTGTGTGTGTGTGTGTGTGTGAGCGTGCGTGCGTGCGTGCGTGTGCGTGTGTGTGTGTGTCTGAGGCAATCTTCTTGGGCATCCTGGAACAAGTTACTCACCAACAAACAGCAAAAGTATCGTGTTTGGGCTCATTGAAAAGGTCTCAATGAATAGATTACAGATAAATAGTGATCAGGACGAGGAATGAGGATAAAATAGTAAAAAACTTCACTGTGGGAAAAATACGCAACGATGCGCAGATTTAAGCGAGCCAGACATTAAGTTTAAAAAGCAGGAAATAAAAATTAAATTAAAAATTTAAAAACCACCGGGCCTAAAAACTCTAAAAAGTAAAAATAATAATATTTATAGGCCTTTTAAGATGAAGGTAATATTTTGATCAAGACATTGTCAAGTCTGGGGACGGTCAATGAAAACGCCAAACAGAGGCCTAGCATTTTCATTACCCGTCCCCCGCCTTTACAATGCCTTGATCAAAATATTACCTTCATCTTAAAAGGCCTATAAATATTATTATTTTTACTATTTAGAGTTTTTAGGGTCGGGGGTTTTTATTACAAATGTTCACACAAAATATCTGAGATAACAAAAACAAAATAATTGAAATATAGACCTTGTAAACGCACCTCATATGTCTTCTAAGATTGTTCTTGTCTTTGAATTTTATTCCGCAGTCACAGAAAACGCTATGTTCCGTCTGTATGTGTTTTTCTAAATCGTCTGGGGTTCTGAGGACAAAAAGAGTTTTTATTATTAATGTATTTTTATCACTTTTTGGCAAAGAAAAAGAAATACATGCTGTGTGCATGTATGCAGGGTAAATTTTTAACCAGTGCGCAAACTGTAACCATGAATTCAGCATATCATTCTAGCGTAGAAATGTTTTGTCAGAAAAACAAAAAAAAAAAATCTGCTGTTTCATAGAAAAGTGCAATACCTACGCGGTCAAAATGTATGGAACAGCTGTTTTTTTTTTAAATATAAGTGACGATAAATTTCTACGCTGGTGGGGTCTAAAACAGGGGTTTTTTTTCTAACTTATTTTGTCTACTGCCCAATTTGAGAATAAATTATTTTTTAGCGTCCCCATTTTTTCACCTACTTAAAAATCACCATTGTGAGCTATATTAGCGGAGATTGAGCGGAATTAGCGGGTCTCTTACCGCCCCTGTTAGGCCTGCAGCGCCAACAAGGGGGCGTTATCGCCCTTTTTGTGAAAGGTTGGTCTAGAATGATATGCTGAATTCATGGTTACAGTTTGCGCACTGGTTAAAATTGTATCCTATGTATTTTTCTTTGTATGCATTTAATGGGACTATTTAGTGCGAAACGCGGTCTATAGGTGGCAACATCAGCATAAGCAATCGCACTTACTGTTGATTTCAATCCCGATCGATCGACATTTAAATTTTGAAGTATCGCACTCTTGAGATCGACGCTGTCGCCTTTAAACTGCGCTTGCTACAGACCGATTTTCAACTATTGGTTAAGCAGTACGTTGAAAATACAGTCATCACCATCATCCGCCTAATCTTTTCCCAACTATGTTTAGGTCAGCTTCCAGTCTAACCGGATGCAGCTGAGGACTAGTATTTTACCTGGAGCGACTGTATATCTGCCCTCCACAAACTAGTTACTGGGTTACGCAATACCCCTTTGTAGCATGGAGATCCAACTTTCGGGCTTCTGACGACCCGTAACGACAGACACACATCTACGAATGACAGCCGAGACCAACGGCTTCACGTGCTTTCCGAAGCATGGAGGGGTCTTGGTAAGTTAGAAGTGTAGCTTAACCTGATCAAAACGGCCGGCTGTGTGATGATAAGTGATCGGAATAGGCCGACTATATTTGCCTAAAGTTCGGAGAACAGAGACAGAAAGTGGAGACTTCCTTACGACTATATTTTTTTTACCGGGATTCGGGAAAGATCTTCAGTAAGTTGAAAACAAACTTTATATAAGAAGTGTTAAGGCTATTTTTAACTAAACTTGCAATTACCAAATTTCCGGGATTTTCACGTAAAATCCCGAAATATACTTATTGACAAAACGTAATGTATTCAATGATTTGATACAAAAGTTAGTTGGATCGTAAATATATTTCGAATACATGAATTAAAGTTAGATTATTTATTTCGGGATTTTACGTGAGATTCCCGAAAATTTGGTAATTCCAAGTTTAGTTAAAAATTACCTTTAAACATCTTGAATAAAGCTTATTTTCAACTTCCTGAAGATTTTTCTCGGATCCCGGGAAAAAAAATAGAGTCGTAAGGAAGTCTCCACTTTCTGTCTCTGTTCTCCGAAGTTTAGGAAAATATAGTCACCCTATTCCGATCACTGCAAATTACATACTCCTCCGTCCGAGTTATTTTCGCTAAATGGGGTACAAAGATTTTGCTTCGAAGAACTGCAGAAAGCTAATGTTTATACAGTATGTTAGGTTTAACGAGTGACATGCTTTAAGGGGGTTTGTTACTCATCAAAATTACTTATAAAATGGAGTGGACACCAAAATATAAAGAAAAAAAAAACAGCTGTTCCCTACATTTTGTCCAGTTATGCGAACAATGTATAGAGCGGATGGTTTTATTTTCGCTATTTCAGTGTTGGTCCCTTAGGGGCCATCCATAAATTACGTCACACGTTAAGCGGGGGGAGGGGGTCAACGAGATGTAACATTGTGTGACAAGGCACGGGGGGTCAAAAGCTTTGTGACGTCGCATGGTAAAATCTAAAATACTAAAACTCTAAATTTATATGTAAACCAAAAACTTAAAAATATTACTTACTTAATCTATATATTATAAGGCTTCTTCTATCTATCTTAAATATTTTATAAACATAATTTTAATTTACTTCAATAAATAAAATAAAAACGATAAGGTATTTAAAAAAAAAGGTGTACTGGTTTTTAATGCCTATTCCGATCACTGGTGATGATGATGATTGGACAAGACTTACTTGACCACAACATTGCACTGGGAACAGTGTATACTATCAGGCTTGTCTGCTGCATGCTTGATCTTACAATGATTGGCGGCCGACAAATACTCATGACCCTCATATCTACACAGGCGACATCTATAGACCACATAGTGCTTGCTTCTATGGTTATTCAAAGCCAGTTTGTGACGAAAACGGATGCTGCATACATCGCAGATTTGGTCACCAATGCTCTGGAAAAAAGTGAAACAAAAATTATAGAAATAGAATACAGGGGCTTGTGGTTGAGTAATATTAGCCGTTAAGCGACGCTTGCCGTGGTACGCCCGATGATACGATGATTTATAGAAATTGAATGTTTATTTGCATAGGATTTTTTTTTATATAGCAACTTTGTAGTTTATACACGATAGTTATAGTCTGTGGTTCAGTGATGCCAACTTGAAGGGGATTTTTAGGGGTAGGTTATTCAAGTTTTTTTTTGTATTTTTTTGTCTATCTATATATCTATATTATAAAGAGGAAAGATTTGATTGTTTGTTTGCATTGAATAGGCTCCGATACTACTGAACCCATTTGAAAAATTCTTTCACTGTTGGGAAGCTACACTATCCCCGGGTAACATAGGATACATTTATCCCTGTATTCCTACGGGAACGGGAACTACGCGGGTGAAACCGCGGAATGCTGCTAGTATTTTATATTTTCGAAATACATATTCCTCAGATCATAGAAGGAAGGAGATTCGGCCAGGAGGCGCGGCGCGTGTGAACGCATCTGGCCGCAAAGCGGCTTGATGCCAGTTTCAGTAAATAGTCAAATGTCAACTTGCGACGGCTTCACTGCTCGTGATTTTTGACAAAATGCCGCGGTGTTCAGTGATTGTTTGCAAAAATAACAGCTGCATTGTGAGTTACATGAAAGATGGCAACTTATTTCACACGTAAGTACTAAAATATTATTCTTTTTCTTAATAAATTCACTAAAACATTATTTCGTGGTACTAAAAACACGATGAAAAACCAAATCAATTGTTTGCATTAAGACCAAAACCATTGCTTGCTTAGTACAAATCTACTAGTGAATCGGCTGGTCTAAAAGCGCAATGGATACGTGTTTTACTGATACTCTCACTCACATGATAGTTTCGTGAACCGGCCACTGCCGGCTTTTGTGAGTTAGAGATGTGATGTTGTTTGTCGTTGTCGATATTTTATACGATTCTGCTAACTACGAATGATTTTAAGCATGATTCAATTAATTATTAAATACCACAATTTGTTACTATAGTGTAATAAGGGACTGCGCATTTTATGGCGTTATTGAGAGTTGTCGTTAAATGGAGATAGGAAAAATCAATATGAAAATAGAAAGTACTGTTTATTGTGTGGCGGTTCAGTAATCATAATATGCTGAGTTGCATTATCAACGAAGCATGCGGGAGAGGGCAATCGGCTCGCCAGTCGCCTACATACCACCGCCCTACCTCGACGCATACATAGTACCTAGTTAGCTATAACAAAGTATTGTGGAACTTGAATTAAAGACATTTTATTTACTTGTAGTCCGAATCTTTATTTATCTCACCGACAACATAACACGCACAACACTGGTGACCAAGACGTGAGTTAAAGATTCCGCGTTGTTAAACACGTAGCAACAGGTTAGGCGACTCAAAAAGCGTACGAGGCGATTAGACCGCGTGGTGAAAAGTGAAACGTAACGTGCTTTAGCAAAGTAAAGCGACGCGTGTGTACCGTTTTCAAGATGAACCCGCAAGCGGTAATCGGCCAACCCGGGGCAGCTGCCACTGGAGACGTATCAATGGTAACAGTGCAAATGAGAGTTCCGGAATTTTGGAGAGAGATACCAAGATCATGGTTCATCCAGTTCGAGGCAATGATGGCACCACAGAAGCAAAGCGACACCCAAAAGTACGAAATGGTGCTCGCAAAATTACCAACAGACGTTGTACGCCAAGTAACCGACATCATAGAAGCTCCGCCGGACACGGCCAAATATGAAACAATTAAAAAACGCTTATTGTCAGTATATGAAGAGAGTACAGATAAACAATTTCACAAATTAATGCATGACACAGATCTGGGAACCCAAAAACCGTCGCAATTACTCAGAGAAATGTCGGCCTTGGCGAAGAAATGCAGCGTGACAGAAGAACCATTGAAGAGGCTGTGGCTGGACAAGCTAACACCTAATGTACGCGCAATGTTAGCAATGAGCGAGGACACCAAGTTGGAAGATCTGGCTAGGAAGGCAGATAAAATACTAGAAACCTTGGGAAGCGGCGCGGTCGCGTCGATCACACCCAGCACATCAACAGATGACGGTATTGCCAGCCACCTAAAAGAATTAACAATGGAAATGAAAGAACTACGCGGAGAAATAGATGAGATCAGGAGGCGAAAAGACAACTCGGGCGGCAGACGATGGCAACAACGTCCTAGATCCAAAAGCCGGACGCGGCGCACACCAGGATCTCCCGACTGGCTATGCAGATATCATTATCGCTACAGGAACAACGCGCGGACGTGTGAAGCACCGTGTAACTGGACCAAGAAGCAGCAGAAGCAGGAAAACTAGACGCGGTGCAGTCAGCGTCGGTGGACGATTGTGCCGCGGGAAACCACCGACTTTGTGTGAAAGACTTAAAAACGGGAATTGTGTATTTAGTGGACACGGGTGCGAATGTATCAGTGATACCGGTGAGTAAAGTGAAAACAAAGCACAAACAAGAGTGTACATATAAACTTTACGCAGCTAATAACACGGAAATAAAAACCTACGGTGTAGTGACTATAGAATTAAACTTAGGATTAAATAGAAATTACAAATGGTCATTTATAATTTGCGATGTGAAACAGCCAATCATAGGGGCAGATTTTTTAAGAGCACACCAATTAGTCGTAGACTTACACAACAAAAGGTTGATTGACGGTCTCACTAAAATAAGTAGAGAAGCAACGACAGTGAAATGTTCCGAATTTACCATATCTAGCATTCAACATGACAATCCGTACAAAGATTTGCTTGAAAAATTCTCAGAAGTAACTAAACCGATTTCGTACAAAGACCCCCCTAGCCATAATACATACCATCACATAGAAACTACAGGCCCTCCCGTGTTTTCCCGTGCTAGGCCGTTGCCACCGCAGAGATATAAAATAGTACAAGAAGAATTTAGGTTAATGCAAGATTTAGGTATATGTAGGCCATCAAAGAGTCCATGGGCAAGCGCGCTGCACGTCGTGCCTAAGAAGGATGGCCAGATCAGACCCTGTGGCGACTATCGTGCACTCAATGCGATCACGAAGCCGGACAGATACCCGATCCCAAGACTACAGGACTTCACCTATGGACTAGCAGGTAAGAAAATATTTGCACGTTTAGACATAAATAGGGCCTATCATAATATTCGCGTAGCACCACAGGACATAGAGAAAACAGCAATTATTACACCTTTCGGACTGTTCGAATTTCCGAGAATGTCATTCGGTTTGCGCAACGCAGCGCAAACATTTCAGAGGTTCATGAACAACACAGTGTTACAGGGATTAGAATACGTAAACGGAGAACGGAAAGGGGAGTGTTCATACCTATTCTGTTATATAGATGACGTAATCCTCGCAAGTACTGACGCCGAATCACTTCGCAAACACTTGAGCCTTGTTTTCGGCAGATTCGAGCAGTTCGGAATTACTATTAATATGTCAAAATGTTGTTTCGGTAAGCCCGAAATAGAATTTTTAGGGTATAATGTCAGCCAAGAAGGAATAAAACCCTTGAAAGATAAAGTCGAGGCGATACAACGTTACCCGCGGCCGGAAACCGTCGAGCAGCTACGACGATTTTTGGGAATGGTAAATTTTTATAGGTTACACATACAGCAAGCGGGTGAGCACCAGGCAGAGTTAAACAAGTTTTTGCATGGGGCCAAGAAAAAGGATAAGTCGAAAATAACATGGGATGATAAGGCCACGGCGGCTTTCGAGCAGTGTAAGGTAAGCCTACAGAGCGCCATCACATTGGCTCACCCAGAGGCTACAGGTAGATTGTCCCTAATGTGTGACGCATCCAATACATGCGTGGGGGCAGTGCTACAACAAGGTGTCGCGGGAAAAACGAGGCCCTTAGGTTATTTTTCTAAGAGACTATCAGAAGCCCAGCAAAAATACAGCACTTACGATCGAGAACTGCTGGCGATCTATTTAGCCATAACACATTTTAGAAACATGATCGAAGGTCAAGAGCTTACTATTTTCACAGACCACAAACCAATAACATACGCTTTTTCTAAAATAGGTACTGACCGAGAGACCCCACGGCGCACAAGGCAGTTATTGTATATCAGCGAATTTACGAGCGACATACAATACGTCAACGGAAACGAGAATCAAGTTGCTGACGCGCTGTCACGGGTGGAGTCCGTGTTTTGCCCGACGCAAGTTGATTTCGACGAAGTCGCACGGGCACAGGAAACAGACGAACAAATGTCGCGTATGTTAGCAGAATCGCAAGGTAACGTCGTACTAAAACAAATTCATTCACCATTGTGCAACAGAGCAATTCATTGTAACATTTCAGAGAACCAGGTAAGACCATATCTACCACACAAATTTCGTAAAATAGCTTTCGATGCAGTACATAACATAAGCCACCCCGGAATTAGGGCCACACGGAAAATGATAACGAAACGTTATTTTTGGCCAGAAATGAACAAAGACGTGACCAGGTGGGCCAGGGCATGCATTCATTGTCAGAAAGTAAAAGTACAGCGACATACAGTATCCAAAATAAGTAGTTTTCCGGCAGTAGATAGATTCGAGCATGTACACATAGACATAGTCGGACCACTGCCAACGTCACAAGAAGGTTATAGGTATTGCGTCACTATGATAGATAGGTTCACGAGATGGCCTGAAGCGATTCCGGTAACCGATATTACCGCGGACACAGTAGCTAAAGCCTTTTACGAAGGTTGGGTATGCAGATTTGGGTGCCCACTCACTATAACTAGTGACCAGGGAAGACAGTTTGAGAGCGAACTATTCAAGAGCCTGTTAAACCAGTTAGGCATAAAAAAGACCCGTACAACAGCGTATCATCCGCAAGCGAACGGTATGGTTGAAAGAATGCATCGCTCACTTAAGGTTGCAATTAAGGCTAGGCTACAAGATAATAGGTCGTGGGTCGAGGAATTACCGACAGCATTGTTGGGACTTCGGGCGACTTGTAAAAATGACGAAAACGTAAGCTCAGCGGAATTAGTATTAGGACAGACACTACGTTTACCGGGTGATTTTTATTGCGAAAACAGCACAACACAAGTAGAACATCTACCTACGTTCGTAAGCAAACTTCGAAGCGTAATAAACAGTATGCGGCCACAGGCAAGGGAAAGCAGCGATTCGCGGAAAATATTTATCCATAAAGACTTAAATACATGCTCTCACGTTTTCATGAGGAACGATATGGTAAAAAGTCCACTAACCCCATCATATAACGGCCCACACAAAGTAATCAGTAGGGATAAGAAAACCTTTTACATACAAATAGGTGACCGTCAAGCAACCATTTCCATAGACAGATTGAAACCAGCGTATATATTAGATAATGAGGAAAAACCGTCAGAAAATAAACATACTGAAAATGAGCGTGAACCAAATGTGGAACCAAGCGAGCAAAAATCGCTACCGCCCATGGTTAAAACCACGCGCTGTGGACGAGTAATAAAGCAACCGGTGCGATTTTTGCTCACATGACAATAATGTTAGTACATCGAATATCGACGAGAATTTTTTGAATGTTTCACTACGGTTAATTGGTTAGATACTACCAGTACAAACTAAATACAGATTAGGTTTGAAAATGGGGAATTACCAAAATAAAGAAAACATAGCCATAGCACAGGCCCAAGTAGTATCAGGGCAGCAGTTAGAAAACAAACTAAACTATTTCGGGATAATGTTAGTCATTATCGCCGCAATAATGGGCATATTACTATGTTACGCTATCAAGAGAGGTTGCGCAGGCCATGCGAAGGAATGGCTAAGAAAAGAAGTGCCGGGGATACTGGCAAGACAACCCGGTACAGTGGGAAACCCGGCACCCACGGCCACCGCCACGGGATACGTTTAGCTAAGCGATGTTGTGAATTGTGCAAAAAAGAAAAAACAAAATAGTGAAAGAATACGTAGCAGGTAATATATGTACTTTATTGTGAAAACGGCGTTGCCATGACCAAAGCTGCCGACCCGCGAGTTGTTACTTAGTTATTGCAGAGCGGAGGTCATGGTAACTACCCTTAATTGTTATATTGTTACAGCCCAAATGTAAAATTTCAAGTCGGCTCAGAGCCCAGGCAATGACGAGACCGAAAAATTCTTAGAAAATAAGGTGTATAGGATCAATATTTAGCGATAGAAATAAAACAATAGGCAGCATTCAACTGTTGGAGTGCTGACAGGATAGAATGTTATCATAAGCAACATTGTAACTCAAGTAATTTCTTAGCACCATAATAGTGATGTAAGCACGTAGTTACGTTAAGAATAGAGTAAAAAATTTTTTTGTAAAAATTTTAGAGAAAGGGGGGGTGTGATGTGGCGGTTCAGTAATCATAATATGCTGAGTTGCATTATCAACGAAGCATGCGGGAGAGGGCAATCGGCTCGCCAGTCGCCTACATACCACCGCCCTACCTCGACGCATACATAGTACCTAGTTAGCTATAACAAAGTATTGTGGAACTTGAATTAAAGACATTTTATTTACTTGTAGTCCGAATCTTTATTTATCTCACCGACAACATAACACGCACAACAATTGCGTAGTAGTAAGTGCTGTTTAGTACTGAATAAATGGAATTTACACTGTATTTCAGGATTACTCGAGTTATCTTTTATACTTATTTAGAATCAATAGCTAATGGGAATATGGGTAACTATCAAAACGGCAATTATTAAATAAATATGTGTTATTTCAAGGTCAGTAAATATTTTTAGTACTATCTGTTATCGTTTCGTTTAAAGTTAGTTTCTGTCAGCGGCTTTGCTCGCGTACTTGATTATATGAAAATAAGATTACCCCCCTACATACAAACATACAAATACATCTTTAACATTGATATTTTAAAGATAATCAAACTTTTCCATTATTAAGTATTTGTATAATGTTAACGAATTATTGCATTGCTCACCCGAATAAAATACGAAACATCGATATTAAAATATCGATTTCTGTCTACATATCTAACTGAGTAGCAAAAGATATTACATGTGCATGCGAATATGACATCTATTTCAAAAGCGCTAGTGTTCTGAATAGAATGAATTAGTTACAGCGCCATCTAGCGTTGAGTAGCTGAACTCGTTGTAAATTGGTCTAATGCTGTAATTCGTGTCTTGTTGTACTTAAAGCAACACGCAGCTGGCGCTAGTGGATGAATTTCGCACTATGACCAATAACAACTTGCTATTCAAGATTTCCTTTTACTGTCTCGTTAAAAAAAAAATAGGGGTTTTTGAAGTTGTCCTAGGGGGAACATTCTGTAGGAGTTGGCATCCGTGCTGTGGTTCTGTTGTAGAAGGAAGTTGTAGTATCTGTGCGCGATTTGAAATATATAAATAAAGGTAAAAACAAACGGCCCACGTATGCAACGTGGGAGAGTTGGAGTGCACACTTGTCCCGCGTACTATTTTATTTCTCACTAGCAGCGTGGAGTCTGTATTTGTGCCTTCTTGATGGCTCGCCATTATTACCCTTTTTGCAAAGCTATTGATTACGAAGCTAACAAAGCTGACTTGGCTCAAAAGGTTGCCCAATTGAAATGGGACTAGGCAGAACATCTTTGCGGAATGCGGACAAACTGTGAGCACAAATAGCACAGAACCAGTGCTACGAGACATCGGCAGGCCACGTTCAAGACGGTGGGATGAACTGGTTTTTTTGTTTTGTGTTTGAGAATGGAATTTCGTAGGTAAACCAATGAGGTTATTTGCTGCTTATCCAAACTTGCCCGTGATAACCTTAATAAATTAAGGGTTCGCTGGTAGAGGGCAGCAAGGGACAGACTAGATTGGCCTGAAGGATGAACTGGATAGGTTCCGTCCTTTGAAGGAGGACCCGCGACGTCGCGAATTATATAAGGAGTTAAGGGACGCTTTTGCCCAGGAGTGGGAAAGCAAAGGCAAACCAAAAGAAACTCAAAATTACGGATTTAAGGGCCATCGATACATTATGTCACACGTTAAGGGGGTCAACGATATGTGACTTTGTGTGACAAGGGACAAGGGGTCAAAAGCTTTCTGATGCCACATGTTAAAATATAAAATACAAAAAATCGAAAGTACGAAAGTGGGACGTAATTTATGGATGGCACCTTATTATTACACACCTCATCATGCTTCTTCCTCAAATGCAAGCTATAAGTGTCCTTCCTTGTGAACCCAAGTACACAACTATCACATTTGTACGGAAGCTTCTTAAAATTATGATGATATCTTTTCCTGTCTCTTGCTTTCAGCATCTCTTCTTCACTCAACACAACTCGTACAAACTTCTCTTGAAACTCTTTAAGATCTATTTCTGTATATCTTTTAACTTTTCTGTTTTGTAAATGTTTCTTGTGTTTTTTTTTTATAGATTTGATGTAAAGATTCTCGGTTGATTCACTAATTTGTTCATGACAACTGATGTTGTTGATTTTCACTTTATTTACAACTTGTGAATGTTTTTTAAATATACGAGTATTGTTGGTGTGTTTATTTTCTATCACATCTACATATACTTTTTCTATTTTCTCAGGTATATTTGAATTCTTTTCATCTATATCTGAAATTTCATCTATATTATCTCCACCACCATGATTATCAACCTCTATACAGTATTTAATTTCTTGTTTTCTCAAATATATATCACTGTGTTTTGTTTCTATTACATTATCGTAGAAGATTTTTACTCCTTCGTCAAGATCCGTTTTTTTTTCATCATAATCTGAAGTGTCTATGTTTTCACTTTGGTCAATGATTTCTTGTTTTATGGGATCTGGTTCAGCTTTTAGTTCTGTGTTACTGCTCGTTAAAGGGTCTATGCTAAATGTGTACTGATAATCATAGAAAACATTGGTCTTTGATGTCAATGTTGTTAGCGGTTTTATATTGACGGGCTGGAATATAAATGCTTGTTTTGAAGTTATTTAGTTACTTTTAAAATTAACATAAATTATTTATCTGGTCATATTTTATGACTCTATGCCTAGGTTTTAAGTTTAAAGGTCTTCGAATAAAACCTCATTTCAGCTCAGCTCATGTGTTTTTTTACTAAGTTTTCAAAGTAAGCCAGAATATCTTTCTTAACCCATTGAAGCGCACGTGAAAAAGACATCATCATCTATCCAGCCTTTTCCCAACTATGTCGGGGTCGGCTTCCAGTTTATCCGGATGCAGCTGAATACCATATTTTACATGTAGCGACTGCCTATCAGACCTCCACAGCCAAGATACTGAGTATTACAATACTCATTGGTCAGACTGGTTGTCTGACTTTCGGGTTTCGGATGACCCGTAACTACTGTCAAACATCCATAAATGACAGCTGAGACCAACAGCTTGATGTGCATTCCAAGGCACGGAGGGGTCTTGGTATGTAAAGATGGTTACCCATTCGCAGACCAACCTTGTCAAGCGTAGCTTAACCTGATTGATTGATCCGTGCGGCTGTTATTACTTAGCCACAAGACAAGACACAACAGAAGATTTATTGTTATTTGGAGACATTTCATGTTACACAAACTGTTAACTCATCATCACTTTCCACAAACTGAATTCACTCACTCCTTGTCATAGGCCTCTCATTTATCGTGTCAAACCTCGCACTCCTGTGCCAACGTCATCCAGACCTTTACCATGATTAGACTTTTTTAAATATTTCTTTTCTAACAGGCTTATTATATTTTATTATACCTTCGTTTAACTAAATAAGGGTTTGTTAATCTTAAAAAAGTTTGTAAAATAATAATTACAATGAAATATTTTAAAGTGAAAAAAGGATGGAAATTCATTTTATCTAAATTAATATTAGCATTACTAAGGCTACCCTCACACTTCTGAGCCAGCCTCAGAATTAAAAGCCATGTTTCAAGAGATCCGCCCAATATCCTATTGAATATCCTTTAACCATGAAATAATATAACAATAAACAGAAATTGTAAGCTTTAGTACCTCTGTAGTTCGCGACAAGGTCTCCTGTGCTATCTTAGCTTTTTTCTTAAACCTATAAAACTTTGCCAGGATACTCCAGCATTCCCAACACACTCCACCATGGGAATTTTTCAACTGAAAACCCAAAAACAGTTTTTAAAATAAATAAATTATCAAATACATTTTTTGCAGCAATCTTACAGCTACAAAGTATTTTTAAACATCGTTATTTAGATTTTATTTAACAAAAACAAAAAGACTGACCTCTGTGAAATGTATTTCTTTTAGGAACGTTGTTATTTTATGCAAAGGGACAAGACAGCGATCCGTGCTTAGACACGTCAGGCATATATTTAATGTTACTTCCATTTTTTTTTATTAACGTTTCAAATTGTATAAATAAAAACAAAACTTCTAAATACAACCATAAACTCAACCACAGTCCACAACATGAATGAATTAAATATTGACATTTATGCCGTGTTCCGAAATGCAATGCAACAAAAGTGATCTTATCGCGAACCCGACCAAATTGAATAGTCAAAAAATTTAAGCGCTATCAGATCATTAGTACTGATTTTTATTTTGGTTGGCTTCGCGATATTTGTCTAAATGCGCCCATACTTTGGTTGGTTTGACAGATAATAATTTGAATATGAATCCCTGTCTTTTAAGAAAACAGATTTCCCAAAAACCGTAAAATAAATAAATTGGCAGTGAGATGACTAACAATATAAGCGAAGTGTGAATTTACTCTGACTGCCAATCATATCATCTTTCACACAGTCGCCCATCCAGAGTTTCTTTAGTCGCCCTTTACTTTTACGGCCATCGACATTCATAATCAAAACTTTCTTGACGGCATTTTCTTCATTTCAATATATTCAATCCGCCGTAATTTCGTATCACTTTCCCATAGCATACTATGACAATTACCAATTCCACATATTCTCACACAACCACAGAACACATATACTCCAGGAGATATAAAAGGTCTCTGTAACCAGGCCATAAAACTAATTTAAAAAAAAAATGTACACGACACTACACATAAAAACAAACAGCTGATTTTGGTAAACAATGTAACGAGAAATTTGTTATTTTCTTTCATTCGTTAGAAATGGCAGAAAATTATACAAAAGTGTGTCGCATTTGTTTGAAAAGTGACAGAAAAGTTAATATTATTGATTCATCGTGTTACGCCAAGTTTTTCATTCAACTCTTGTCATTGAAAGTAAGTAACATTATTGTAAAATTGTTTCTTGATTTATAGCTAAATATTGAATCGTTGCGTAGGCACAAGTACGGTTCAGCATAGATAAAACACTAAATACAATAGATGGGCCACTCAGGTTTTCGTTTTGTAAAAATTTTGTGGTCCGTAAAAGAGATGGCGCTGTATGTCTCTATGTCCCATTCGCTCACTAGGTGGCGCTTTTATTTATTTTTTCTAGTAGTAAATCTTTACATTGAAGAATGATTGTTATTTGTGTGTAATAAATTAATTCTTAAGTGTTTTATTATGAGTATCAGACATCACATTCTAGTTGTTGTCTCTGAAATCTGGACTCCGAAATAAACACAAGAATTTACATATTTCACATAGTAAATAACAAAATCATTCTTACAATTATGGAAAATTAAATCAATAGCCATATCAATAAATGAAACGGAATAAAATGGTAGATAGAAATGAAAAAATATTAGGTTCTTTTAAAGAATTTATTTTCTTTTAAAATGTTTATTAAAATAATTTAATGCTTGTATTTTTGTGGAGTTGTTATGACATGTTTTTGTTTTACCTATAAGTATTCTGTTGACATTCGTGCACCAGCTATTTATTATAATATTTGCCGAAGTATCCATTAGGAAATTTTTTACATTTAATTTATGAGTCACACAAGGGAACCAAGACAAATTGCAAAATATATTGGCCACTTGCTTAACTGTACCCTTCAGACATTTCTGCTGTGGTTCGTCGTTTAGTCGTGTTTGAATTATCATGCAAACATCATCTACAAACTCACACAATGCCTCCGATGGATAATTAAGTGATCTTCTTGTATAGTCTCTTTCTAATATGTAATCTTTATTACTCGGAGGCATTGTGCTTACCAAATGCATTCTACAATTATGGCAGTTTTTACAAATTTGCTGTAAAGTTTTTTTTACAATATAGCCGGCCACATACCTTTTTGCCTCTTTGCTTGTGGTGTTCCTAGAGTTTTCCGAATCATTTTGCATGAAATAATTAATTACCGAATCCACATTAACAGATTCTGAAGGTCGTTCACTTGCGTTCTTTTCTTTGAAATTTAATAAACACTTTAACGGTTTTAACGCCTTATTATCGTCTTGCTCGCAGTTCGCCCCAACCGAGTGTGGTGAAGTTAAATTATTTATAATTAAAGTTTTAAACGCTCCAATGAACTGTGAGCAAGTTGGAGACGTGTTTCTAACACCGTTACTCCGTATGTTGCAGAAGAAATTTTCTAAAGGATCTTGGTTAATATTTCTGGTCAACAGACTACTTATATCGTGCATTTCGTTTAAATATTTAAACATTTCCTTGTAAACGTTAATATTTGAAATCCAGTTCTTGAGACTTGGCACTTGTTCAAATTTCGTCGAAATCGTTCCGTCTCGTAACTTTTTCTCCACTTTAAATCTCATCGATCTTAAAACTGGAAGTAAATCGTCCCATAATTTAAAATGTGGCGAGTTCCGTTTAAGTGCGCACTTGTACATTTTCTCCGAATTTTGGTAGCTATGACCATTAAATGAGTCGAATAATTTGTCAACTACGAGCAACAAATCTGCTGTGCCTAGGCACTCTCTTGGAAGTATGTCGTGATCTGAAATTAAACAAACAGTTATTCTAGGTTGGAAAATATCCATACTTAGTTCTATAATGATATTAATAGTAATCTTTATTAACACAAATTTTACATTCATTTTTATGAATTCCCTAGCTCCTGCGCTAGTGTACACTGTATTACAGGAGCTAGTGTCTTCCCCTAAATACAATGTTACTTGTTATTTATGGCATCCAAAGATTACAAAGCGAATCAAAAGTGTTAGAAATAATAAAATTAAACGTTATCTAACATGCATAGTTTAAATATATATTAAAAAAAAAGAGAAAAGTGTTAGTTGAAGTAAGCAGGTGTCTGAATATGTATGGGGTAATGGAAGTGGTGCATGTGTGTGTGGGGGAGTAACAGACAGAGTTACTTTTGCATTTATAATATTGAGTAGGGATAATAGTGGTCATCTACTTGAATTAAACTGACAACATTTTCGGGTTTCGGATTTGTGAACAGTGTTTATAGAACTCCTACGGTAACGAAGCATATCAAATGGAATAGCTATGCTGGTCTAAAATTATTGATGCATCTTGAAAACAGACAACCAATTAAACCACCTCAAAACTATCACTATGATTATTGTGTATCTTGAGCCAATTATACTTACTCGCTAAATATCTCATTGTTGCAGACACCCTCTGACTGAACACCTGGGCTGCATGTTTTACCTTCATTTTAGGTATCTTTTCTTTAATGACATGGTTGTCCGTCAATTTATTAACCAATCGTATGTCATCTTCCCCTGGATCAGCATCAAGTAGCATTTGCAAATGTTTCCATTTTGCAAATTTCACTTCATCGTTTTGTATATACCTTAAATCTTTTGTTAAGAGATTATTCCTTAATCCTTTAAGGAGGTGTGGAGGATCAAATATTGGAAATATTTTTGTTCCATTCCATTCTAATCCTAAACTTTTAAATTCTTTCCCTTCCGATAAGTATTTTCTTTTTGTGTCATCTATTAGGCTTTTTATGGCACTCATATTAGTTGATGACTGGTCACAAACCGTGGCAATAACTTGCAACCCAGTGCTATGTACAGCTGTTAAAACTTCCTGAATTTGTTTTTTTAATTCCACTGTCTTTGTTGCACTCTGGCAGAATGTAAAAGAGATGGGCTGCTTATACTTTCCTTTCAGACCCTTGACCATAAAAACTAGTGCATGGTCGGCAATTTTATTTGTGGTATTTGTGCCAAAATCCTCAAAACCAATAATTTGATCCCAAGTTTTATGATAATATAAGCCAGGGCTTAGTGCGACTTCATCAAATATGAGTGTGCATATTTTTTTTTCCTTCGGTAATTTCCTCACTGCCTTTTTCAGGTGTTCAATGATAACCTTATTGATTCCAGGCTTAATAGTCACTTTATTTAGAATTTTCTGGATTGTTCTTTTTGAAGGCAATGCAAAGAGTCTTTGTAATAATTTGTAAGCCTTTGGACTCTGTTTGTAAATAGTAAGGCACAAAACTTTTTCTTTATTTGTGTATCTTCTTCCTCTTGGTTTAATTGAGGTCTTTTTTAACTGCATTCTTGTAAAAATGGCCGCAGGCTCGGGCATTTCTTCAACAGCTTTTAAAAAAGTTTTATTTTTTGATATCTGGGCAGCTTTTCGTACTTTTTGGTTTAGGTTTTTACATTTTTCCCTCAATTTTAAAAGTTTAACCTTTAATTGGGTATGTTGCTTTAAATATTTGCTTCCAACAACATTGATGGATTTAGTGCCTGAAATCAGAGAGACAATTACTTACAATTACTATCAATAATGCTGATTGATTTATACTAAGCTTAAAATTAATTTAATTTTCAACTTATTACAACTTATAACAATTATTTATATAAATACTAGGTTTTGCCAGCACCTTGGCCCGCGTGGAGGTCGTAAATTATCCCACGGGAACGTACTACCGGGATAAAAGTATCCTATTTGTTATTCCAGGTTACAAATTATCTGTGCGCCAAATTTCATCCAAATCCGTTTAGCTGTTTTAGCGTAATTGAGTAACAATCATCTAAAGTTTCACATTTATAATATTAAAAGGTTAGGATTTACCAGGGTTGTTATAGATCATAATTAAGTATGCCAAATATTAAAAAAAATACTAATCAACTCTTAAATTTATTTAAATAAATAAAGACGTGTAGAAATACCTATTATAAATTAATTATGTAATAATCACCTAGCAAACCTATAATTAATTTGAAGTAAAAATAAAATAGATGCTGACCTTTCTTGACAGAAGCATGTCTTAGGGGAGAAGTTTCAGGAAGATCCTTAAAAATTGGCACGACTGCTTTAGAACTTGACCCTGAAAAGGAAATTGATGCTATTAGTGCAAAATACATAATATATAGGGCATCCCACAGATATGCCACATGGAGGGAAAGTACCTTGAATATTGTAGATGGAACATTTTACTGAAAGAAGACATTATTTGAATATTTTAAACTGCATTCATAGATATTTAAACAATTACATGGTTGGACCGGGAATCAAACCCGTTACATGAGAAAAATAATCACCCTGTAGCTTTATCATACTGATCGAAAGGCTTCATCATAACGATTATTTTTTGCTAAATAACATAGTGTCACAAATAAAAGAAAGACCGTGAATTTTAACATTTGATGTGAAATTTTGTTCAGAAAAATGAAAAGCTGACATTGCCGTAAAGACATACAACTGACATTATCATAAGCACCTATTACTAATAAATGTATCCACTTGAGAAGTGCGCATCTTTCCGGTTGCAGAACGACAAAACCTTACTTTTCAGCAAGATGGGCCTCCGGCTCATAACAGTCAAAGAACAAGGGACTATCTCAATGAACACTTTCATCCCTGGATCGGGACAAATGGACAAATAAGATGGCCGCCGACGTCCCCAGATCTAACCCCGTTAAATTTTTTTATGGGGTTATGTAAAAAAAATAGTTTACAAGAACCAGTATGAAAGTGTCCATGAGCTACAAGCAAAACTTAGACGTATTATTCTAAATATCCACCACAACAAGATAAAAAAATCGACAAGGAGCGAAATAATCAAAAGAGTGCGACTTTGTATTCAACAGGAAAGGACTCATTTTGAGCATTTGATAAATTGATTAATTTTGTATTAAAAATATTAAAATTCATGGTCATCCTTTTATTTTTGACACTATGTTACTAAGCTAAAAATAATCCTTATGATGAAGCCTTTCGATCGGTATGATAATGCTACACGGTCATTATTTTTTTCATGTAATGGGCTTGATTCTCGGTTCAACCATGTAATCATTTAAATATCTATGAATGCAGTTTAAATTGTTTTTTAAATTCAAATGTCTTCTTTCAGTAAAATGTAAACTGACTGACTGATCAATCAACGCACAGCCGAAACTGCTAAGACTAGGAACGTGAAATTTTGCACACGACTTCCTTTTATAATGTAAGGGAGCACTAAGAAGGGGTTTTTGAAAATTCGACCTTTAAGGGGGTTGAAAAGGGGGGATTTTGTTTGTATGAAAAATCTTATTCCTTGAGTTAATAAGCTTGAAACTTTGCACAAATACTTATCTAAGTAAATTATGAAGTTGGTTATATATTGTTTTTCTAAACTACCCCCTAAAGGGGGATTGGGGGCTGTCAAAGTTTCTATGGAAGAATTTTAACGCGCGGTCTGATTAACTCGAAACTCAGTATTTATGTCTAGAATCAAATATAAAGAATAACGTGTATCAGAGTTTTTCGAAAATCTACCCCTAAAGGGGTAAAAAAGGGTAGTCCGTATATTATAAATATGAAAGTTTGTGAAGATGATTGTATTTTTGTTACTCAATTACGCAAAAACGGCAGAATGGATTTGGATAAAATTTGCCACACAGGTAGATTACTAACCCCCGACGCAAAAACGACGGGGTGTTATAAGTTTGACGTGTCTGTGTCTGTGTGTGTGGGGGGGTGTGTGTGTGTCTGTCTGAGGCAACGTAGCTCTCGAACGGATGAACCGATTTGGATTTTGTTTTTTTTGTTTGAAAGGTGTATTAGTCGGGAGTGTTCTTAGACATCTGTCACCAAAATCGGTTCAGCCGTTTGAAGATTATCAGCTCTTTTCTGGTTGATGAAGGGATTTGAGCATCTTTCACGGGTCTGATCAACTCGAAATTTGGTATTCTATTAGTTCAATGATATTAGACGAACAAAATAACCTTCAAATGATGTTGGAGCAACACCTGGAATTTCTAGGATACCCAAGTTACTCACCAACAAACAGCAGAGGTATCGTGTTTGGGCTTATTGAAAAGATCTCAATGAATAGATTATAGATAAATGGTGATCAGGACGAGGAATGAGGATAAAAAATTTGTAACAAACTTCACTGTGGGAAAACTACGCAACGCTGCGCAGGTTTAAGCGAAACATTAAGTTTAAAAAACAAGAAATAAAAATTAAATTTAAAATTTAAAAAACCCCTGACCCAAAAAACTCTTAAAAGTAAAAAATAACATTTATAGACCTTTTAAGTTAAAGGTAATATTTTCATCAAGGCATTGTCAAGTCGGGGGACGGTCAATGAAAACGCCAAACAGAGGCCTAGTATTTTCATTAGCCGTCCCCCGACTTGATTATCTTAATTATCCCGCGGGATAATTTACGACTTCCACGCGGGCTAAGCCGCGGGCGGAAGCTAGTCTACAATATTCAAGGTACTTTCCCTCCATGTGGCATATCCGTGGGACGCCCAGTATATATGCAACCTGATTCATTGACATTTGAAACCAGCCGCATATTTTTTTTTTTCACACTTTGTCACAAACATCAGAGCCAGGGCTACACCCTGGCTCTTGTTATTTCTTTTTCTTGCCAGTGCCACATTATTGTTTAAAATAAAACAAATTATTACCTTGGCCAAGAGAGGCTTCTGCATTATCAGCTGTTATATTTGGCAAATCCATTTCAGCAGTAGTCGACGTAGATGCTGTAATCAACGACGATAAACAATGATTATTTACATAATAATTATTATTATTTCTATAAATAATATGTATTTTAGGATTATTATTATGTATTTAAAGGATATCTTAAGTAAATATGAGGCTGCTCAACAAGACCTGAGTAAGCACATGCATGAAGCCAGTGAGTCAAATACAATGCAGAGAGGTATGAGTCTCTGACAAATAACCTCTCATTTAGCTGTGCCTGCTTCCAGGCACCCCAGCCTCGACATATGACACCCACACCCTCAGCAGCTCAACCAGTAGGTAGTTGTATTGATGATAGTTTGCTTAACCCTTTAACGGGCAGTACGAAATACGTAGATTTTTGGGCGACGTATTTAGAGGTCCCCTACATAACATTTCTGATAAATTGCACCCCCTCAGATACTCCTATCTACTTTTATTGGGGGTGTCAATATTTTTGCCTATGCTCGCTATTAAATTATAGACTAAAAAATTCATTATTTCAACTCGATTACGCGCCAGATTCAAAATACTGCTGTGGCAAATATTTTGCCAACACTCGCGAAAGGGTTAATACAACATATGTATTTTCTGACAAAGGTCAAGGTTATGGTAGAATATTTAAAGTAAGTATGTAAATCAATATATATATATATATAAAATTATATATTAACATACATAAATATATATTTAAAGTCACAAACACCAGGGCCCAGGCTACACCCTGGCTCTTGTTATTTCTTTTTCTTGCCAGAGTCACATTATTGTTAAAAATTAAACAAATTATTACCTTGGCCAAAAGAGGCTTCTGCATTATCAGCTGTTATATTTGGCAAATCCCTTTCAGCAGTAGTCGACGTAGATGCTGTAATCAACGACGATGAACAATGATTATTTACATTATAAATAATATGTATTTCATGATTATTATTGTATATTTATTATTAGGGAATATGCTCTAAAGGATATCTTAAGTAAATATTAGGCTACTCAACAAGACCTGAGTAAGCACATGCAGGAGGCCAGTAAGTTCGCAGACCTGGTCAAATACAATGCAGAGAGGTATGAGTCTCTAACAAATAACCTCTCATTTAGCTGTGCCTGCTCCCCGGCACCCCAGCCTCAACATATTACACCTACACCCTCAGCAGCTCAACCAGTAGGTAGTTGTATTGATGATAGTTCGCTTAATACAACATATGTATTTTCTGACAAATTTGGTAAAGGTTTTGGTAAAATATTTAATCAGTGTTCTCAACAATATGTTATTAATAATAATTGTTCACCTGGTGCCAATATTAGTAAATGATATTCAATTGTCAAAAATAAAATCCAGTTCAATTGTTATATTGTTGTATGGGGATAGTTTAACTGTTAGAAAAAGGACATAATTAAATGTGTCCATTTGATGTTACATCTCAATGAGACCAAATATTGTAGATTTATTTTCTCTGCCTAAAATAGGCACATTTATAATATGAATATGGTCATGTTAATTTATAATAGGACTAGTCGTCACAGTGACACTATTCTATATCTTTATTGTAATCAATCTATTACTGAATACAAACTGTCAAATTATATCTTGTATTTGCCAGCTAGTTGGAAGACACAAATTTTTAATCTTTTAGCATACAATTTACACCGTGACACAGGTACCTGTACCATCAATTACTGTTAGTAGTGGTGCTAACGCCGCATCTTGATTTAAGATGATTTGTTTCACTGTTTCTTGTTAACTGTCAAAAACGTGGTAAGGTAACTAGCTCGGTGGTATGTGGTAAATGGTACAGTGGTATGTGGTAACTGGTTACCAGAAAACCAGATACCATGTACCACCTTGGTATATGGTATTTGGTTTTCTGGTAACTTTGTGACAGGTGCTGTGTCACTGCAAAGGTAATTACCTATATTCAATGTTGGAACAGCATTTTTGGTAAGACGTCCACTAGGAGTTTGGTAAAAATCTTCAAAATGGTGATCGCATATACGTATGTTGTTGTAAATGTAATTATCACCCCTTTCTTGATCAATTTCGCTCAACACCATTTTCCACTGATGAAATTTCTCCGTATTCGGGTATTCCTGTGGTGGAAACCGGTGAACTTTTCCTGAAAGACAATTTAACTTGTAAAAGTGTTCATCTGAAAAATATTGTGCCAAAAGAACTGTAAGTTGTCAATAATTATGAGAACCATACCTTTAAAGGGAATACATCCAAAATAACACTTATACTTTCTCGGCATTTTGAAAGTATCGTCGAATCCAAATCAAAAAGGCAAAATCGAGGTCCAGTAAACAAGTCGTCGGGTCAATCGTTAACGTATCTTATCACAGGGTCCAAAGGAGAAGCAGGGTCAAACGTTTATAGCAGATATCAAGAAAACAACCAAAATAACACAAAACAGATCACCAGAGCACAACGAAACAACGAACGAATTACACGAACGAAACCGAAGAAATTTTTCAAAAGTCAACGTACTGTTTCTGTCAATCATGAATCATCATTTACGTTTCGTTTCGATTGACACTTACTTGAAACGAAGGAGATGTTATTATTATTGTTGTTTTATATTGTTACAAGATTGCATAAATTACTTGTAAAATATTAATTGTAAAATAATAAATAATACATATTTATCATTATTTAGTTTAGTTTAATGCTAGTTTCACTGGTAGCTCTATCTATCGGCAAAAAATTTAAACTATGACAAAGTTTATCTGCTCCTTACCTCAGATGGCAGCACTGTCAATGAATATTTTGATATAAGCCAGTGTATGGAAGTTTCACCCCCCTGCGGTTCAGTACCTTCTTAAAACCTGGTAGTTTATAATTTCTTGAATAAGTCGTACTTTATCCTTATTTTTTTAATACTTCACAACTTTACAGGATTTCAATGAAAAGTTAATGCTTTGTATCTGGTGCAAAGCCGCTTTGAGACGAGCGATGGCTGTGTTTACATTGGCTTTAGAATCGGAAAAAGCTTCACACAAAAAGGTAGGTGGTACCTACTATGAAGACTGCCATAATTTTTCCAACTAGAGAGGTTACTGATACCACCCCTTTTAAACTGATTAAAAAAGGAGAAGGTTATTTGTTGGTGGGTGTTTTTTTCCATGAATGTACAGTCGCCAGCAGGTCAACCTATCCCAAACTGTCAAATTTTCCCAATTGAACATATACCTTATTCCTTTGTAATAAAGTTGAAAAACTATCAAAGAAATTTGACAGATTGAGGTAGCTTGATGTGCTGGCCTCTGTACCTACACCAATTCCTCTATGATGACTGGGCCGATTTGTGTGATTCTCTTTTTTAATATGGTAGAAGTCAAGAACCCATTTATCATGAAGTTAAAAAAATCAATGACACCAACGCACGAAATTAAAGTAATTTTTTTTAAACTTTGTACTGTTATTTCTTCCAAACATTATTGTGACAGCAATTTCTTAATAGTTCAAAATATGCTTTTTGAAACTAAGTATTTTCTTAGATAATTTATATTCATTGCCACTTACACAACTATCTACTTTAGCTTTATGTACTCTAAGTTGATTTTTGATTAAACATTACTTAGTAAATTTTTCTGTTAAAACAATATTTGTCAACAGAAATAGAGTTATTTGTTTTGAAAATACTAAATTAATGTTAAATGTATATTGTTTTTTCTTTTTCAGCTTTCAGCAGAGATTCCTATCAAATCTAAAAGTTTATATTCACTGAATTATGTTCATAATTTACACATAGACATACCTCCTCAATTTATAATAGAATGCTCAGATTATAAGACTGAAAATATTACAATAGAATTGGAAGAATTAACTAATCCTTTAGTTCTAGAAGAAGATGAAATACCTTTAAAAATAAATAAAAGAAAGACATTGAAATCAACTGACAAATCAAATGAAGAACCAATTCCAAATTTCGAACAAGAATCAACCGAAAATGGAACTACAATTAAAAAAAGAAACAAACAACAATTTGAATTAAATGAATTGAAGTATGAAGTAGAGTATTTGAATTTGGAAGAGCAGTTGAAAGAGGTTGAATTGAAAAAGTTGAAATATAAAGAATTTAAGTTTCAGTGTGATGAATGTGGTTCTGGGTTTTTTACTAAGGATTTATTTGAAGAACATAAAGTTAGACATTCAGAGGTAAATATTTAATAAGTATTTTTATTACTATGTAACTATCTACTCTACGTTTTCCGAGTGGGAAGGCCTCCCACAAGGAGGACCCATGATCTTGTGAAGGCGCTGGATGTGGCAAGCACAAGACCGGTTGAAGTGGAGGAGCCTGGAGTAGGCCTATATCCAGCAGTGGACGTCTTTTAGCTGAAATGATGATGATGATGATGTAACTTTTGACACTGCGGTCTAGTGTTCGCAAGTGCAGTTGTTGAGTATGGGATCCTGTGTTTGATTCCCAGGTTGGGCAAAGTGTTATTGGGTTCTGGCATAAGGAATTTCTTAGTAGCAGCCCGTTGTTTGTATTTGTTCCTGGTTCATGGCAAAGGGCTTGCCCCTATGTTCTATGTTATTGGGTTTGGTTTCCGCACTTAGTCCTTTAAGTGGACCATTGTGCGTGAGCCATGGCGGCCGTCAGTGGTTATTCCAACCAGCCCACCTCCCTCCAGAAGTTAGCTATAACTCCTGGTCTGTTGAGAACATCCGTGTAAGATCTGGGTGCCCCGAGGGTTTCTGTCCTAATCTGGGCTACGCCTGTGCATTCGAAAAGCACATGCGCGACGGTTTCCTCAGCCTCCATGCAGGCCCTGCACAGGGGGCTGTCCGTTATGCCTATTGTGTAGAAGTGTTTGTTTAGCGGGCAGTGTCCCGTGATGGTCCCAGTCACTAGACGCAGGTCCTTTCTGTCCAGGCGTAACAGACGTCTGGTCAGCCTGCCATTCAAAGATGGCATTGCTTCCCAAGACTGCCTGCAGCCTGGCGTCGAGGTCCACCAGCTTTCTGCTTGTATGTGTGTGTAGTCCTGAAGCCACCTGCGTATCTGGTTCATTGGGATGGGCATTATGGGCTCGGGTCCAAATACCGACACGCTGGATGCCCTCCTAGCCAGTTCGTTAGCAGCATCGTTGCCTAGTGATACGCTGTGTCCTTTTATCCATTGCAGTGTCACAGTGTTGCGGTTAGAAACTGTTACTCGTTCAAGTGCATTGTGACATTGAGTGGGGACAGTGGGGCTTGCCCCTATCAAATCAAATCAATCGAGATGTTGTATATATACCAGTCGCGCAGTAAACTCTGATTGCGCGATGTAGGATTTGTGTGACGTCAGTCTTTGATGCGTAGTTCGCATGTGGCGTTGTAAATGCCGCCACAAGCTGTTGTTCCATGCAAAATACTAATATTCATTTGCTTCCATTGGTTATACTGGAAGCCAACCCCAACATAGTTAAAGACTAGGCAGATGATGTCAAAGTCAAAGCCTTTATTTCAATTAGGCACTTTTGAACGTCAACATTTACATTTAAACGGAATTGATTCTAGTCGCCCATTCCAAAATGTAGTTTCGTATGGAGAAGAACGGGCAAGAAACTCCACCGTTACTCTTTTAAAATGTTTTAAATACAATTAAACATAGTACATTCATTATATAATTATATGTGAAAACGATGCACCCAGAATAAAATTACTATGTACCAAGAAAGGTAACAAAATGCAACTGAAGCAATAAAGATAAATTAATTCTATGATAGATACTTAAACGAGTATATCACAAGGTATTTTGTTATAACATTTAACACAGTACCCCATAAAAGATGAATGTCAGCTAATCTGAAAAATGGTTGATCTATTTTATCTTTGTTTCTAGTATTAGATGATTATCACATTTCGTTAAAAAAAATATTCTTTCATTCAGCTATCCGGTCAGCACAAATGCACAATATGCTTTCTCCACTTCAAATCCCAGGACGTCCTCTCCCAACACAGTCTAGCACATAGGAGAAGATTCAAATGCTTGATATGTAGCAACAAGTTCACAAGACGGTCACTTTGTGTGGCACATAGATACAAATGCGGTGGAATTTTTCAACCAATTGCTTGTGGAGAATGTTCGAAGATATTTAGGTAAGTGTTAAAAAATTATAATCAAAAATCACTTGTTCAAACTAGGCTGAGAATCAGCAGTTTTTAAGCTATTGCTTAAGTTTTATCGCAGGCTTTGAGCGCGGCGACTGAATCAAGAAATTCCATAACGAAAATAAAACCTAACACACCACACAAAAAAAAAAAACACCCCCCACTCCTCCTACCATGTACAGATAGCGCGCGAGTTGAATGCAGAGCTTAGGAATGCGGTAGTGCTGTGTGACCTAATTATGACCACAATGAGTAATGAATGTCGATAAATTTAAACTATGTTATAAGTTTAATTTTATTTTTTACACTAGGTTAACATGATGAAAAAAAAAACAATATCATAATAATCACACGTTTTTAATAATCATTTCACAAAACGGAATAAAAAAATAATTATCAGATTCAGAAATGGCAGATATGGTTGAATCGGTGTCACTATCCTCGCCGTCGCTGACCTCAATGACGAATCGATCTATGGTATCTTCAATTAATCCATCTCTTTGCCAATAATTTTCTTCTAAAATTATGACGTGATCATCGAAGCCACGATACGATAGTTGACAAGGATGGCACAGCACTACACTGCAGGCGCGTGAGGTGGGGCGTGCGGGTAGCGGGGGAGATGCTCCCGCTCTTTACCTCAGACCCCGACTGCATTCAACTCGCGCGCTATCTGTAGCTCGGCCGAGCTTTCGCTTATCGTGTATGTACATGGTACGAATGTACGATATAATAAAATTTGTTTTCTTATCGGTCGCCACGCTCAAAAAGTGTAACTAATTAATATGAAAGAAAAAAAATACTGCTTAAATAAAAAATAAATAAATTATTGTATTTGCATACTTAAGATGATAAAAAATGCTATGCAATAGGGTATTTTCCAATTTGATAAAAACTATTTTAATTTGAAGATTGGGACGTTATATTTAACAGAAAAATAAAAATAAATTTATTTTTATATCCATTTTATACATTAAAACCGATTAAAATCAAATTTATTTTTCGTTGTTTTGAATATACCGCCAAAACGCTCCTTACGATGACTTTTTATCACGTGACATCGTGACGTCAGCTTTGTGTAAACAGCACAAATACAAATACTTAGTTTGGCGCAGTTTTAGAAGTATTTGCGCACAGAGGCACCGAACACTAGTGATTTCACTTTCCATCCATAAAAAAATCTTGTTAATTATAAACACGACACTCACTTGTTTACTTACTAACTACTTTAGTTTACACAAAGTTGACGTTACGTGTTAAAAAGTCATCGTAAGGAGCGTTTTGGCGGTATATTCAAAACAACGAAAAATAATTTTGGTTTAAATCGTTTTTAATTGAGAAAATGGATATAAATCAATTTACTTTTATTTTTCTGTTACATATTTCGTCCCAACCTTCAAATTAGAATAGTTTTTAATAAATAGAAAAATACCCTATAGCTTTACCGCGGCAGTCCCCGAGTGCCACACGTATTTTTTTTATGTCAAATGAAGATGCAGTATATCTTCAAATCTCTCTAGATGCAGACAAGTTATTATAATAGGTCTTTACCTATGAAATTGCCGTTTTGTATGAAAAAATTCAAACTAATTTTTTTCATGAATTTTTTATTTGTATTAATCGAAGTAATCACCCATGCAATCAATGCATCTTTGCCATCGCAGTGGCAGTTTATTGATGCCCTTCTTAAAGAAATCAGCTGGACGGGAGGCAACAAATTCTTCAAAGGCATTTTGTACTGCCTCTCGGGTATTAAATTTTTTTCCCGCCAAGAAGTTATCCAAATTCTGGAAAAAGTAGTAGTCTGTAGGCGCAAGGTCTGGTGAGTAGGGCGGATGACGGAGAGCTTCCAACCCCAGTTCTTGCAACTTGGAGACCGTCTGCTGTGCAGTATGAGGTCGCGCGTTGTCGTGCAGGAGCAGCGGAGACGAGCGATTGACCAATGCTGGTTGGAGATGCGCCAGCTTCTCCATCATTGTGTTCAGTTCTTCACAGTACTCATCTGCAGTAATGCTCACCCCGTTTGGTAAGAAGCTGTGATGAATCACACCGGCGCTAGACCACCAAACAGTGACCATCACTTTTCTAGGGGTAAGTTTTCGTTTAGGGCATTGTTTAGGTGCTGAACCAGGATCCAACCAACTTGCTGAGCGCTTACGGTTATCAAACAGAATCCATTTTTCATCGCAGGTAACAATGCGGTTCAAAATTCCTTCATTTGTGTGTCTGTTGAGCAGTGCAAGGCACGTCTCGACGCGTACTTCGCGCTGGCGATCATTGAGTTCGTGGGGCACCCATTTGTCAAGCTTTTTTACCTTGCCAATTTGACGCAAATGGACCAATATTGTTTTGACGCTAACGTCGAAAGCTGCTGCTAATTCAGCCGTAGATTGTGTATCATCAGCTTCCACAATCGCCTTTAATTCGTCATTGTCGACCAAAGTCTTCGGACGACCGCGAGGTTCATTTTTCAGGTCGAAATTTCCAGAACGGAAGCGAGCAAACCAATAACAGGTGGTGCGTTGGTTTGTAGTGTTAGCTCCGTAAACGTCGTTGATGTTGCGTGCCGCTTGTGCCGCGTTGCTGCCACGACGGTACTCATATTCCATAATTACTCGAATTTTTAACGTATCCATGATGACGAAAAAGATTGAAATGCGATGAAAATGTAACACTAATCAATAAAGAAATGACTACTTTTAGAAAAAAAAATCCATGTTTTTAAAATAAAATTAATTTGAAATTAGAATTCTTAGCCAAACAAAAATTATTTTGATTTGAAATGGCCAGTACTGCAGAACGGCAATTTCATAGGTAAAGACCTAATAAATGGGTAACTAGTTAGGTACTTAAGTTTCGCTCGTGAGATTCTCGCACCGCTGAGTCTGCTATTCGAAAATGAATTTTGCGGACGGGTTGGAGAACCAGTTATTCGAACTACCCCAGCTCCTCGAAAAAAGCCAGCAACGCCTTGGTGCTGCTGACAATCTCACGTAGGGTACCTGGGTTACCGAAGTATTTAGCCCTGTAATCAGAGACCATCATCGGGTAGTTAGCAGCACGTGCGCCGCTGTCTCGTCGTCCTCCATGCAGGCCCTGCACAGCGGACTGTCTGTTACTCCTATGACAAAGAGATGTTTGTTAAATGACCCATGGCCAGTTACAGCTGCTGTAACTGTACGCAGTTGTGGTTTAGTTAAACGGAGAAACTGTTTCGTGAGGCGGGCATCGAGCGCAGAAAGTGCTTCCCTTAGGTCCATCCATATTTTGTGATGATGATCCCTGGTTCGTTTCCTTACCAGAGTGCGTAGATACCCGAAGGGGAGTGGCGCAATAGGTTCTGGTCCCACTGGTGCTATGCTCGACCCCCTCCTGGCAAGTTCATCGGCTGCATCGTTGCCTAGCAAACCGCTGTGGCTGGGGTGAGGTGTTTTAAGTTTAACGTGTGTCTGCCATTGTAGCTCCCAAACGGTAAAACCAATTTTGTTTGAAAAGTTTTTTTTAAAGGTGATTTAATCAAGGTGTTAATCGAGCTATGATTCTGGTGTGGTGAAGTGGTCGCAAGCGCTACGGGTCCTGGGTTCGATGCCCTGGTTAGGCGAAGTATTATTATGTTTTTCCATCAGAAATTTGTCAAAAGCAGCCTGGAGTCTGAAATAGGCTCGCCCCCTATTCCATGGAACATAAAGATAACTGGCGAAATGTGTGTGTAACCTAACCTAACTCTTCAGGGAGTAATTATAGGCGTGATGTGATGTTAAGTTAATATTATGTATGTTATTTTTGTTTTGTTTCAGTAACGAATATTCCCTGAAAATCCACATGAAGGTTCATAAGACTGAAAGAAAGCATAGTTGTGATCAATGTGACAAAAACTTTGGAAGCAAGCAACGATTGACAGTGCATTTAAGGTAAGATGTCTGTCTGAAAGACGTCCACTGTTGGATATAGGCAATTAAATTAAATTCACATTGTGTTTGAAATACTACTTCATAATAAATAAAATAAAACTCTAATACACTTAACATACTAGTCATTTAAAAATTAAAAACATAAGTCATATACAATAATATTATGTCGACTCACCAAAATTAAAAACAGTAGGTACTTAAAATGATGAAGGGTTCTCCTAAGCACCGCCACTTCGCCCGGTTCTGTGCTTCCTACATCCAGCGGATTCCTGCGGCCTTCACGAGCTCATAGTAATTAAAAATTGACATTTAAAAAAGCATAGTATAGTACAGACGCCAGCAGGTCAACCCACCCCAAACTGTCAAATTTTCCCAATTGAACATGAACCTTATGCTTACGGTATAAAGTTGAAAATCTATCAAATAAATTTGACAGATTGGAGTAGCTTGATGTGCTGGCGTCTGTATATATCGTTTTTTTCAGGTCTCATTCAGGTATAAAGCCGTTCTCCTGCCCGGAATGCGCGCGCAGCTTTACAACACAGTCTAACTTACGCGCACACAGTTCGGTACATGACCACACCTCACAGTTCTATTGTGTAGAGTGTCATAGTTATTACAAGACTGCTAAGAGTCTGAAACGACATTTCAATGAATCGGCTAAACATGTGGGATTGAAGAGTGATACGTGAGTATTGTTTTTACCCGACTGCGCCGGCAAGAGGGTTATGTTTTTGGAGTGTATATATGTATATTTCTCTGGCACGCTCTGTAACCTAAATGGCTTGATGGATTTTAGCTTGAGAGACGTCGTTAGATTGTTCTCAATTGTGAGAGAAATATAACATAATTTATTATAAAAAATAAAATGGCCGATTTTTGGCGCCATATTTAATTTAACCTCTAAATGCATAATTTTTACTTTTTTAGCAAATTAAATTTATTTGGATGTAAGATTCGCTCTATAGTAAGGAAAAAACATTAAAAATATATATATTAAAAATCCTTTTTTGTATGGGTTGGTGGAAATTTACATCTTTATGTAATCTAGAACGAATCTACTGGGAACAAAATGTGTAGTGAAATAATAAAGGTAAAAAATATAATCCGTGTACTCTGTGGAAACGAAAAACTGGCATTGAATTGGTTGATGGAAATTGCCATCGCATTTAAGGGTTAAGTTCTACTTGCTTCTCGTTAATAGTCGGCTACGGTAGGATAGGACCCTAAAAAGTATCGTATGTACAGACGCCAGCAGGTCAACCTACCCCAAACTGTAAAATTTTCCCAATTGAACATGAACCTTATTCCTTTGTGATAAAGTTGAAAAACTATCAAAGAAATTTGACAGATTGGGGTAGCTTGATGTGCTGGCCTCTGTACATACCTACCCACCTATGGGTTTATAGGGGATTTTTTTTGTAAATACTGATATGTAGTTTGTTTTCAGATACTCATGTAAGCAGTGTAGCAAACAGTTTTCTACTGATAAATCGTTGAATTATCATATAAGCACCCGACATGGTACAGATCATCGATGTATTCAGTGTGATAAGGTTTGTATCTACAGGATAAGTTTTTAACCAATGCGCAAACTGTAACCATGAAGTCAGCATATCACTCTAGACCCCCTACCGCAGAAATTTTTCGTCGATAATACAAAAAAAAAATCTGCTGTTTCATACATTTTGACCTCGCGTGTGCATGCTTTTTTTTTTATATATATATAAACGACGAAAAATTCATGGTTACAGTTTGCGCACTGGTTAAAAACGTATCCTGTATACGGTACCTACAATTATATACAACGCTAAAAAATTATTCAATAACATATTGTTTTGCATGTCAAATTATGTCTGACTAAGTATTAGGAACTCAATTACTTACTTTAAGACCAACACTGTACCAAAAAAAAAAAAAAAACAAAGAATACTTATTGCAATTAAATGATTATGATTATGAATAATCTGTAATCAAATGACATCAGTATTGCAAATTATTACTATTGTGGCTGCCATGAGAAATACCTAAGTACCTATAAAAATTGCAATTAAAATACATGAATAACATCACGATTTAATAGTTTAGAAAAAAAAAAAAAAAGATTATTTCGATGAAAAGGCATTTTACTCGACAGGGATAATTAACTTTGATGCCTTCAATATAAGGTAGAAAATAAATAGAATATTCATTTTTGGAATATATTATGAAATTACTAAAAATTTACCGCCCGGTTGATGAGGCTTGGCCCATTATAATCAGCAGTCTATAAATTTTCCCACTGCTGGGACACAGGCCTCCTCTTGGTGAGAGGGAATGGGCCGTAATCCACCACGCGTGCCAAGTGCGGGTTGGTGGATGTCACAAATGTCTTCGAATTTTTGGTTCTAAGACATGCTTGACATGTTTCCTCTTGATGTTTTCCTTCACCGTTTTGAAAGCAGTGGTGATGAAATATTTTACACAAGGTAAAGCATCTGTCCGGGATCGAACGTACGACATAATTATAACTCTTAAGTCGCGGCTTCTACCACTTGGCAGCCACTGCTCTCTTAAACTAGCGTTGCAAAGCGTTGTCCGGATAAAGCCGGACACAGTCAGGCTTTTTGGTTGCGTGTACGGCCAAATTATGCGGTGTCCGGCCTGTCCGGCTTTTGTTAGGCTTTTTTTTTTTTTTACATTTGCCATGTGTGGATTTCCGCTTCGCCCGCCTTACCTTGTAACGCTAGCGCAAGCGAGCGGAGTAGCACTGTCCTTAATAAACAAGACTGATTCATTTAAAAAAAAAAATTGTTTCATTCGAATTTAAAATAAGGTTTTATGGTAAATGATAAAAAAGCCTTTTTTTACTTTTTTTTTAAATTGTAGTGTTATAAGACAAAAAAATGAAGGGTGTCCGGTCTTTAAACCAAATGTCCGGCTAAACAGACTGGTTTGTCCGGCTTTTCGGTTTTAAGCCTTACTGACTGTATATTTGTAGACGATTTTCTATTCTGTATTCGTCTAAGTACCTGGTACTTATTGACAGGCCTGCGCTGTCCTCCCATACATTTTAATCTCTGTTATTTGAAAATATTGTTAAAGCCAATTATTTTTAAAAGAGTAACCGTGGAGTTTCTTGCCGGCTCTTCTCCATAGGAAACAACAATTTGGAACCGTGCACCTAGCTTCTGACGTTTCATAAGTGCCCATGCAGGTTTATATGAAATAAAAATATTTTGATTTTGATTTAAGATCTGGCAACCCTAGATACACCTCTGCCCAACCCATCGAGGATTACAGCCGTGATGTTATAAAATTAAAGTTGTTTTTATTTTGTTTCAGGCTTTTTCAAGCAATTCGAACCTGAATAAACATATTAAATGCATTCATACAACGAAATAAATTGGTAATTGAATACATAGGTAATCAATAAATATTTTTCTGTATAATTTGTTTTTTTTTTCTTTTAGTAAGTACAGACACCAGCACATCAAGCTGCCTCAATCTGTCAAGTTTCTTTGATAGATTTTCAACTTTAATACAAATGTATAAGGTTCATATTCAATTGGGAATATTTGACAGTTTGGGATAGCTTGATGTGCTGGCGTCTGTACCTAATTTGTATAAGTTTGAGTATGAATGTCGATGGCTATAAGAGTAGGGGGAGACCAAAGAAACGATGGATGGACTGTGTGAATGATGGTATGGTTAGAAATGGTGTGAAGATGACAACTAATAGAGAAGAGTTGAAGAAAAATACAAATAGCGCCGACCACGGGTAAGGTCAGAAGAAAGATGAATGATGAATTTGTCTAAGTAGGTACCTACTTTCTATTGCATAGTAATGCATAGTAAGTAGGTACTTTATGTAGGCCACTGATGTATACAGGGCGCCAGAGACAGCGACGCGCAACCTGTTACCATAGAATCATAGATTCAGTGCTTACATGATTCTAAATCTATATCTATATCTATATCTATATCTATACATATAATAAATCTGTAAAGGAACTTTTTCTGTACATTTAAAATATTTCGAAAATAATTGCTTGGGGTGGTAAGGGATAATCAACAGATGACATTTTAACCCTTATCAAAATTTTTGTCTGTAGCTCGGTTTTTCAGTTTCTATGTTGAATAGATCAAGTATCACGTCAAAAGAACGAAATTAATATGGTTATCTTTCATACTCAAATATTGTTTATAACTCAGAGTTTTTATTAGTCTTTGTTTCATCGCAATCGCTTCGGTCAACCTATCTAAATAATTTAAAGTGTTCAAGAAGAATTTATTTACGTATGTTGAAACACTTAGCGACATCTATTGGCGTGAAACGGTACTAACGAATACTTAATATTAACACGTCATTCTCATTTAAGTTACTTACTGTGTCTGTGTTATTTCAAAAAGTAAAGATACTGATTACTAAAATCGCTTTCCGTTGGTGGTTGATTCCCACGAATCAAAAAAGCTAAAAGAATTTCAAATAAAAAGTTGTGATAATATTAACTGACGTGGTGTTCTGAGTCATATACCTAGAATGCAATGTTAGATAAATATTTATTAGTTTTATCAATCAAATTAATACAAATAGAGGGGAAGAAATCTCATTTTTAATTGTGATAAAAGTCTTAGTAGCGCCATCTAGCATAATATAGCAAAATTAGAGCGGCTAGAGGAACATCTCCATAGAAATTCTTAATCTCTAGCGTCAGTAACGCCATCTAGGTTTGAATAGCAAACATGCAAAGACAACAACTTGATTTCGCGCGAAATTTGATAATGTTAAATTTAAATGCGTGTTTACAGCATTACTCGATTCAAATAATGGGAGTTTTGGGAGTAAAGAGTTGTAAATACTTATGTGCTAATTTTCGTGATGTTAGTTTTCGAGGTGGGGAGGGGTTCAAGCGAGGTCGGATGGTGAAAGTCAGGAAAAAAAATCCAAAATTGCGACCATAACTACTGGTGGATTTGAGTAAATAGATAGGTTTTCACACGGGCAACTGTAGTTATGTCGATGCTCTTCCGAGCAACATCGCTTACAGAGAAGCATTTTCTTAGTTAAAACAAGTTTAAAAATGTATTTATTTATCCATTTGGCATCTCCAACAAAGGATACATTACCTACACAGGAACAATAGAAATCACAATAGTAAAATATTGCCAATTTTAAAGTCGCTTCTTTAAATATAATTATTTATTGGTCTACAAATAAATGTATGGCTGAACAAAAGAAACACTGAAACATTTTTGATTACAATTTACAATAAAAAGGCATCGTAACTGAGAGTCGCGGAGGATCGCTCTGTTACGTCCATTATCCTCGGGATCGGGCTCTCTCTCTTCCTGCTGCCTGCGTCAGCAGCGGGGAGAGAGGTGGGGGCGCGCGCGGTATGGCACTACGTAGCAACAACATCGTACTTACTATGTTCATAGAAAACCCGTGCTATACAATTAAATAGTTTTTTTTGCCTGGTTTGGTTTTTTTTTCAACAGCGCTTTTAATGTGGATAATGACCGACGTTACGGGGCGTAGGTAATGGTAACATTCGCAGCGAGCATGTCTTTACGCTGTGTGCTAAAATCAGTGTTGCTCGCTCGCATGTTTTGCCGTAGGTACTACTGACTGCACGAATACTTGCTTGGTAACATATTAGGTGCATTTTGACCCATGACGCCGGTCAGTATCCACCTTTACAGCGTGATCTTTCTTCATCGTGATAACGCCATGGTCCCACGGGCCGTTAACTGACAGGTGGCGTCAGGTGTTACTGCACTGCTACCTGTCGAGGCCTATCGCAGTCCGTGCAGAGCATTCCCACTGCTGTGGTTTTATTCAGTGGTCAACGTTTGATAAACAAAGCTAAAAGACACGCGCCTGTACGGGCCGAGATAGGCGCCCGCCCGCGCCCCCGCGTGGAATAATGCTTCAGCACACTCAACCAGACGCGCAGTCGATTTATTGAGTAAGTACAGTAAAAGGTCCTTATTCGTGCTTCCTTCATTCGCGTTTTCACTATTCGCGGATTAAAAAAATGCGACCCAATTCCTATATCCGCGGCTAAAGATTTTTTTTTTTGCGGGTCTAATCGGTACATCGGTACATACATATTAACAAATAACAAAAAGGATTCCAATAGGTATCCAACCCAATATCCTTTGTAAACGCGTCGTCAGATGGACTATAAAAAAGTGAAATAGACCTTATTACAACTTCGCCTAAAGTACATTGTCAAATGATATCGCCGCTGTATTGGTTCGGCCTTTGACATCTACAATAGCCGCCTTCGCCGCGTGTTTTTAACCGACTTCAAAAAGAAGGAGGTTATCAATTCGACATGTTTATATTTTTAATGTATGTTCAGGCATAACTCCGTCGTATATAGACGGATTTGCAAAATTCTTTTTTTTTTCGAAAGTGGTTTACTCCGAAATGGTCCCATTGAAATTTCATATAGACAGGGCCCGATCTAGCTATTTAGCCGCTCCGGGCAAAAATAACATTCGCCGCCCTTTGCACTAACACCATCAAAGATGGTATGACCATAATTATGTGATATTCTTTTAACTATATAATATTCACATACGTTAGTCTACTACGGCTTCTGAACAAGTATACAAAAATTCATGAGAGTAGGTATGTTTGTAAGTATACATTTTGCCGCCGCTCATTTTTGCCGCTCTGAGCATTTGCCCAGCTTGCCCCCCCTTAGATTGGGCCCTGCATATAGATCTGATGATGCGTTTCGGAAACAGACAACGGAACTCTTCAAAAAATTACAGCAAATCAACCGCGAATGTTGCTATCACATAAATAAGTATGCATTGTTTTGACCCAAAGGATGATGAAATTTCGAATTGGTGTATGGTAGGCAACAAAAAAAGTGAAAAATAAAAACTTTTTTCAAAAAAATAACAACCGACTTCCAAAAAACACTACAAAGTGCAAAATAACTTTAATTTCGGAAGGCGGTGACAAATAATTAAAATACGCATCCAACGTCACCGACTTCCGAAATTAAAGTTATTTTGCACTTTGTAGTGTTTTTTGGAAGTCGGTTGGTATTTTTTTGAAAAAAGTTTTTAGAATGTAAACAAACATAATGAAACCAACCTCATCACCATAAAATATATTTATATATCATCATCATCATCATCATTTCAGCTGAAAGACGTCCACTGCTGGACATAGGCCTCCCCCACATTTATAAATGCTGCGACTTAATAGACATTCCATCCTTTGGTACGAGCCGCTTTGCGTGTTTTACCTATTGTTTCATCTTTCCATTTATTGCAAAATGTTGAAATTTTTTTTTTTACTTAAAAACGATTTTCGACGCGAAAAAATCTGTTTAACGCATAGAAATGCTTGATCGTTTACGCCTTGGAGAGTCGCTTGCATCCATATCACGCTCATACAATTAATCAATATGGTCAAAAACTTCAATTAAATTGTTCCCATATAAATTACCTACCATTCCATAGTCACGGTTTCTGTATTCGCGGTAGGTATTCTACGGAACGTATACCTCGCGAATAAACAGCTTTTACTGTACCTACGGCAGGGGCACATTTATTATAAAATGAGCCTCGACCAGGCGCATTGATCTATATTTATTCTTAAAAATCTGAGTGAGACTTCGTCGCAATATCATTATAACCCCTAAAGACGCCTGCAGGCCTAGACAAAATACCTTTCTGTTAACGTTCACGCTAAACTCTACGCCAGAATATATGGGAATGACATTACCGTGTCCTTTCCGCAGGTAATGTCATTCCCATACATTTTGGCGTACCGTTTAGCGTGAACGCCAAGAGTAATGTGTTTTGTCTCTAGGCTCTGGACCAGGACTGCATTCGAAAGCTGTGTTAGATTCCTACCAGGATAGATCGGAAGATCGGAGGAGTGGTACCTACACCGTCAAAGCGACAAATTATTGTTTTCCGACATGCACGCGAACGAAGTCGCGGGCACAGCTAGTTCTAAAAAAAAAAAAAAACTCTTGGTACAGAGACGTGGTCGCTCACAATTGGCCTTATCAGAAGGCTTAAAGTCACCCAAAGGGCAATGGAGAGGGCTATGCTCGGTCCCTACGCGATCGAATCAGAAATGAAGAGATCCGCAGGAGAACCAAGGCAACCGACATAGCCCCAAGAATTGCCAATCTGAAGTGGCAGTGGGCAGGGCACATTGCTCGCAGAACAGATGGCCGATGGGGCCGAAAGGTTCTGGAGTGGCGACCGCGTACCGGAAGACGTAGAGTGGGAAGGCCTCCCACGAGGTGGACCGACGACCTTGTGAAGGCCGCGGGTATCCGCTGGATGTGGGAAGCACAAGACCGGTCGAAGTGGAGGAGCCTGGGGGAGGCCTATGTTTAGCAGTGGACGTCTTTCGGCTGATATGATGATGATGATGGTGATGATTCTAAAATAGGGTTTGACATTTTTCGTCGGTTATTAAAAAAAAAAAAAAAACATATTTCCCATTTTTTGAAGTGAAACTTCTTTTGGGTGTACAAAAATCATGGAACTCGCGTCATGGTCACCGAACGCTTTCCATGACCTTGATGTATACTTTGCATATATGGGTGAACGAGCACAAGGATGAGTCGCGCGTTCATGTCTTTTGGAAAAATCCCTTTCTTTCACTAGGAAATTCTAATTCTTTTATCCCTTTCTTTGCCTTTGTATTTTTATCGTAAAAATCTGTGATGTTACATTTAATGGCTGAAGTAGATCGCTCGTTTATCATTTTTTACCGAGAGCAATCAGGACCCAAGGACCCAATGTGAAATCCCGTATTGACGATTTAAAAAATACACACGTAATTGTTCAAGTTTTCACTTTGTCGGCACTGCCGGAGTACGTACCACTGCTTTTTTTGAGTTAAGATTACATACCCAAAAAAAATATCGAGCTCTGTTTTACGATTGTTGTATCATGATATTTTAATTTATTGAAATATTAAAAAAAAAAACGTAAATCTTAAATCTATAAGGATGCATGGAAGGATTTGGGGGAGGCGTTTGCTCAGCAGTGGGACAGTGTAGGCTAAATAAATAAAAAAAACTTTTCTTTGAGCATTGATTTAAATAGTAGTATGTCAATGCCTTTGAGTCATTTATTTTTTTGCTTGTAATATTAGGTATATGTACAGTCGCCAGCAGGTCAAGCTATCCCAAACTGTCAAATTTTCCCAATTGAACATAAACCTTATTCCTTTGTAATAAAGTTGAAAACCTATCGAAGAAATTTGACAGATTGGGGTAGCTTGATGTGCTGGCCTCTGTTCCTCATCATCTGCCTAGCCTTTTCCCAACTACGTTGGGGACGGCTTCCAGTCTAGCCAGATGCAGCTGAATACCAGTATTTTACATGGAGCGACTGTCTATCTGACCTCCACAACCCAGTAACTGGGTAATACGACAACCCTTGGTAAGACTGGTTGTCAGACTTTCGGGCGTCTGACGACCTGTAACGACTGTCAAAGATCCACAAATTACAGACGGGGACCAATCGAGGCACGGAGAGGTCTTGGTATGTAAAGGTCACCCATCCACGGACCAACCGCGGCAAGCGTAGCTTAACCTGATCGATTACCCGTGTGGCTGTCGTTAGTTATTTATTTATTTATTTAAACTTCTCGCACACAAAAAGGTACAAAGGCGGACTTAATGCCTTAGGAATTCTCTACCAGTCAACCAAGGGTGGTGAAGAGATTAGACGGCAGGTGCTTAGGTTGAGAGGAAATATGATTAAAAAAAGAACCATAAAATATATCATTATGCTATACAAAAAAGATTGATACATAAATTGGTTATAAACATATAATCATATAATACATATACACGCATACATATCTACTACAATATATACTTCTAATATATATATAAATATACAAATTCAAGGAAAAGAGATATTGAGATTACTCTACACTATTTGTTAAGAAAATACCTCTGCAATTTCCGCTTAAATGCATACCGCCTGGTGGCCGTCCTGATTTCGAGAGGAAGCGCATTCCAAAGAAGAATGGACTGAATATGAAAGGAAGAATGAACAAAGTCAGAAGTATGAGAAGGACAGAGTATAAGAAGGTTGTTAGCAGAACGCAGATTCTTATTGTGAGAAGAACATAAATATTGGAAATGAGTCACAAGATAAGAAGGAGGAGTAGGAGAGTTGAGAAGGGAGAAAAGCGTAGTCAAAGCGCGCAAACCCGGCGAATCATTTGAGCTCAGACCTATAGCTCGACACATGGTCATATTTCCTGAGGTTGAAAATGAAACGGATACAATTATTGAGCAGTCTGTCGAGCTTATCCAGCAAAACCGCATTCAAATCGAAGTAGCACACGTCACCATAGTCGATGATAGGGAAAATCAAAGTCTGCACAAGCATGGTCTTCGTCTTAGCGGGCAAAAAGTTAGCCTCAAGCCCCTCATTTAATACGAGTATTATATGTACCTACTAACGTCAAGCCTGAGCGTTTTACAGTGTCCTACATTTGGAACAGTCCGGGTTAGCAGCCTACAATCTCCTAGGTTTTTTTTTTGGCGGGTGGGATATCATCAATGACTTCTCCCGCTCTGGGTAGAGAGCAGGAGGGCGTGTCAGACTTTTACTGACTAAAACCCACCAGTGTTCCCTAAGTTGCCTGTGTGCCAGGGATGACGGTGTCTCTTTCGAACAACCCGCACCCCTGGCAGGCATTGGCCCTTGCGGACCCCACCAGTTGTTGCTGACATCTCTGACGGCGCGCGTGGAACACAACGCGCCGTCCCGCCTACCACTTTTCGGCCGCAGGGGATAGGGAGAGCGGCCAACGCTATACCGACACTCCTCTTCCCCTGCGGCCCACCGCGTCCGCAATCAAACGGTGGCGGCCCCGTCCAGGTCACGGAAGGGAAGAGCGCTGCTCAGAAGCACCGGCACTCCTCTGCTGCAGCCCGTAACCCTCAGCCGCGATGCCTCCCATTCGACATCGCGGGCCACCTCAGTTGCAGTGCACCTCACCGCAACCTACTTTTTGGCCGCTACGTCATCGGCTTGAAGGCAAAAGCCCTGATGAGCGGCCCCACCTTTGGGTTCCTCTTCGCTTCACCGTGGCTGGGAGACCACGGTTACTGAGCCCCCCGCAACGACAATGCGGGAACCCACTCGGGGGGGACAACCTCCTAGGTTGACCTGCGAAATGCCATTTGCAAAAAAAAGACACTGTGCTATATTAAGAATACTTATGTAGGTACCTACCTACTGCAAAAAAGTTGTTTTAAAACAGGTTACATAATGAATCTGGTCTAAAGTTCACTAGTTCAATGTCAGGTCAGTTTTTTGTATCCCTATCTCGTACCTACTCATATGTAATAAAATAGTTTGCTATTAATAAAATTCTTTGACCGTTTTACCTTCAATGTAGCCCGCGAAATACACACTTATATTGTATTTTTTGCAAAGAAACTCTGCATTTCGCGTGCTTTCACCTAAAGAAAAGCTAAAGTAGAGTTTGACAACTATGACGAGATCTCAACTTCAAACTCTAACCCTTTTGCTAATAAACACAGAATAAAGTTATTCCAAGTTTAAATCTATGAAAATGTGTGGTTAGGTATTCCTTTTTTAACCTCCGACGCAAAAACGACGGGGTGTTATAAGTTTGACGTCTCTGTGTCTGTCTGAGGCATCGTAGCTCCCGAACGGATGAACCGATTCTGATTTTGTTTTTGAGTTACGCAATTAGGATGCTGGTATAACTTTAAGGCTTCTTCAAACAGGTGCGACGCGACAGCGCGTCGTGACACTCGGTCACTCGCACAACTACTTAAATCTACGAAAACTTCATGGAGATCGTTCTACAAGTGCCGCGTCGCAACTGTTTGTAGAAGCCTTTATTCCGTATTTATTAATTAGTAAGAGGGTTAATTTAGAAGCCGAGTAGGTACAGTGTCACTGTCACTCTCTGTCACTAATCGTGTTAACTCTACGGGATACAGGACTTTACCACTTCATTCAAAATCGAGTCATATATTAGGTACCTAAATACTTTTTCAAAAAAAAAAAAAAAACAACCGACTTCCGGAAAAAAACTACTTTAATTTTGGAAGTCGGTGACTTTGGATATGTACTTTATTAATTTCTTGTCACCGCATTAAAAAAAAAAACAACCGGCTTCCGGAAAATACTACAAAGTGAAAAATAAGTTTAATTTCGGAAGGCGGTGACAAGAAATTAATAAAGTACTTATCAAAAGTCACCGTTCACTTTACTTCCAAAATTAAAGTTATTTTGCACTTTGTAGTTTTTTTTCCGGAAATCGTTTTTTTTTTTTTTGGAAAAAGTTTTTGATTTTCACTTTTTAGTTATAGTTACCACACCAATTCGAGATTTCGTCATCCTTGGAGCCAAAAACATTTTTATGCGATAGCAGCAATCGCGGCTAATTTGCTGTCATTTTTTGAAGAGTTCCGTTGTCTGTCTCCGAAACGCATCATCAGATCTATATGAAACTTAAATGGGACCATTTCGAAATAAACCCGGTCGGTCTATAACAGAGTTATACTCCACCAAACTCCTAACCGCTAAAGAGTTGTACCTTCCTTCATCAGCTCAGCGTCACTGCGTCATACGCAAATGTCTCAATAGCTTTAGAAAATATGTGAAAAACATTGTTAATACCTATAACATTTGAGGGTTGTCCTTGATTTCCCTGGGATTCCTTCATCAGATCCTGACTTGGTGCTAATGGGACCACCTTAGGAGTATAGGTACTCTTTCAAATAAAAAAGAATTTTGAGAATCGGTGAGAAACAAATGGGGGAGAAATTGATGAACACACATTAAACAAAAATACATACAGTGGAACATACAGGAAAAGTTTTTATCCAGTGCGCAAATTGTAACCATAAATTCAGCATAATATATCATTCTAGACCCCCTAGCGCAGAAAATTTTCACCGGATACACAAAAAAAAAAATCAGCTGTTCCATACATTTTGACCGCGTAGGTATTGCACTTTTCTATGAAACAGCTGATATTTTTTTGCATAACCGGCGAAAAATTTCTGCGCTAGGTGTTCTAGAATGATATGCTGAATTCATGGTTACAATTTGCGCACTGGATAAAAACTTACCCTGTATTACCGTCTCCTTTTTGGAAGTCGGTTAAAAAGAAAAAAAAAAAGGAAATCAGTTCAGTCGTTTGGATGCTACGATGGCGGAGTACAGTAAAGGAGGAAGAACCTGATTATATACAATAACATGGAAAGTAATTAACATTACAAAACACACTGGCTGCCTCCGTGGACGGTCTTGGCCCTTATGGTGTAACGGGTCCTGTCGTGCAACCTGATTGACTGACAACTGTACTTAAGTCGGAAACCCTATTCCGTTATGCAGTATTCAAATATGGATACGGATTTCCTTTTAATTCCTCGACAGTCCCAACGTACAGACGCCAGCACATGAAGCTACCACGAACTGTCAAATCCCCAATTGAACATGAACCTTACACTTATGGAATAATGTTGAAAATCTATCAAAGAAATTTGACAGATTGGGGTAGCTTGATGTGCTGGCGTCTGTACATACAATCCCATAGGTGGTAAAGATTCGTGATTTGCATGTTTTGTTTTCGTGACCGTGGCCAGTCTAAACTGTCGTTTAGTTTAAGAAAAAATAGTCTTAAAATGCACTTTAAATCTATCATGAATTCATGACATTACATTAAGGAAGGGTACACTAGTCGCGGGCTCGAACTCACTGGTGGGTCTGGCTAAAAAGCACGCTGTCTCACCAGGCTTCGTGTCCTACAAAGGTAGTATCAGTCACAGACTACAATTATAGGTATCAGTGATGAGCAGTTAGACGCTAGTCTACACGCACAGAGCTGCAGGATCAGATAAAGTAAAACAGGCGCGTAAAAAATAATAGTTTATAAAAACTAAAAAAACACGCTTTTATTGCTGACCGAACTAAAAAGTAGAAAATAATTTTTAATTACAAAGAGTTTATGTTACAGTAGTAGGAAGTCAATAATTCAATTCAGAGTAAAAAGCGTGGGGTGCATTTTCCTATATTTTCATGACTCTCCTCTCATAGATGGTTGCCAATAGAATAGTTGTAATAATTAAAATATCAAGCACCCCACGCTTTTTACTCTGAATTGAATTATTGACTTCCTACTACTGTAACATAAACTCTTTGTAATTAAAAATTATTTTCTACTTTTTAGTTCGGTCAGCAATAAAAGCGTGTTTTTTTAGTTTTTTTTTAACTATTATTTATTTTCCATTTTTTAGTTCGATCAAATTTTTATCGAGAAAATCTTAAAAATTTGAAATTAAAAAAAAAAAAAATTTTTTTTGAAACTTTGAATTTTTTTATCGGGTTATTGCATTGTCATCGGCCCTTAAGACGTGTGCAAAGTTTCAAGTTGATCAGACGTCTAGAAACCAGTGAAAATTAGGCTCAAAGATTCCGTTACATACATAGATACATACATACATACAACCCGAGCTAATAAGAGCGTTATAAAAATTAAGAAACGTCTTCCGGAAGATCGGGTCTTCTGAAAAAACCACTGCATAATCTACCGACCGTCGATATTTACAGCAGCACCGTTTGGTCGAAGGTTAAGTTACGCTTGCCGCGGTCAGTTCGTGGATGGGTTATCATTCATTACAATATCGAGACGAGACCGCTCCGTACCTCGGAAAGCACGTTAAACCGTTGTCCCTTCTGTAATTCGTATATCTTTGACCGTCGTTAGGGGTAGGTCTGAAGCCAACGTCTGACAACCAGTCTTACCATAGGGTAGATTGTGTTGCCCAGTAACTGAGTTGTGGAGGTCAGATAGACAGTTGCTCCATGTAAAATACTGGTATTCAGGTGCATCCGGTTACACTGGAAGCGGACTCCAACATAGCTGGGCAAAAGGCTTAGTAGATTTCTGAAACGAACAGTGGAGTGTGAAGAACAATCGTGAGGAAACCGGCATGTCCTAGAACCAAAGACATGTGATATCTACCAACCAGCACTGGGCCCGCGTGGTGGATTATGGCCCAGTACCTCTCACAGAGAGGAGGCCTGTGTCCCAGCAGTGGGGAAACATTATAGGTTGATTATGTACAGACGCCAGCACATCAAGCTACCCCAAACTGTCAAATTTTCCCAATTGAACATAAACCTTATTTATTTGATATAAAATTGAAAATCTATTGAATCAAAGAAATTTGACAGATTGGAGTAGCTTGGTGTGCAGGTGTCTGTACATAAACAGGAAAAGTTTTTATCCAGTGCGGAAACTGTAACCATGAATTCAGAATATCATTCTAGAACCCCTAGCGCAGAAATTTTTCGCCGGTTGTACAGAAAAAAATCAGCTGTTTCATAGAAAAGTGCAATACCTACGCGGTCAAAATGTATGGAACAGCTGATTTTTTTTCTGTATAACCGGCGAAAATTTTCTGCGGTAGGGGTTCTACAATGGTATGCTGAATTCAGTTTGCGCACTAAAATAAAAACTTACCCTGTATGTAGGTATGTATGTACGATTGCATACGCTCACTCCATACTCAAAGGAATTCTTCGAACGCGTCGCTCAAAACAACGTCCGACGAAATATTTGTCTGCGTGGGACATAACGGTCCACTCTCTCTCACAGTGAGGAGACCTGCGGGGCGACAAGCGTGGATCCACCGTTGTGGGCACGATGGGCATACCCACAACCCTAAACCCTGAACCTAGAGTTGTGAAGTCACAGTTTCAACTTTCACGGTCTATTATAGTCTATAGATCCATAGGCTGATGATATTATTACCAATACATAATATTTTATAACAAATGCCATAACTTTACGTTTACTTTATAAGGTTTTTTGCTATTATAATGTAAGTAAATGTTTGATATCCTTTGAGGATGTAAAAAAAAAACAACCGATTTCCGGAAAAACAATACAAAGTGAAAAATTACTTTAATTTCGGAATTCGGTGACTTTGGATCTATGTATGTATATCTATTTAATTAATGGAGCAGCAGTGGTGGCCAAGTGGTAACGGCCGCGACTTACGAGTTGTGGGTCGTAGGTTCGAACCCAGACAGGCGCTTTACTTTGTGTAAATTATTTCATCACCACTGCTCTCAAAACGGTGAAGGAAAACATCGTGAGGAAACCGGCATGTCCTAGAACCAAATATTCGAAGACATGTGACATCTACCAACCCGCACTGGGCCCGTGTGGTAGATTACGGCCCAATCCCTCTCACTGAGAAGAGGCTTGTGTCCCAGCAGTGGGAACATTACCTATAGGCTGATGATGATGATGATGATTAGTTAGTTTTTCCGGAAGTCGGTTGCGTTTTAACTTTTGGAAAAACAAAAAAGAATTTTGAGAATCGGTCCACAAATGGGGGAGAAATCGATGAAAAAAATATACATACAGTCGAACATAATAACCGCCTCCTTTTTGGAAGTCGGTTAAAAATCATCAATATCGGATCATCAAAAAGTAACATTATATTTGGTTTGGTCCAGTGTTGCCCCACGGCTCTGCCCACGTGGAACTATACACTGTACAAAATCTTGGTCCGGGCGACATTTATTTTGTAAACATCCCCTTTGTAGGAATGCACTATATCGATCATGAATTCATGAGTGAGTTCATACTCCGACTCGCACGTGGCCATTTTTCGTGTGGCTGTGACCACAACCTTTTTTGAGGGGCTAGATCCGGCCTGTTGCGGGGCAATAGGGTATTTTCCAATTTATTAAAACTATTCCAATTTGAAGATTGGGACGAAATATGTAACAGAAAAATAAAAGTAAATTGATTTATATCCATTTCCGAATTAAAAACGATTTAAATCAAATTTATTTTTATTTTTTTGAATTTATTGCCAAAACGCTCCTTACGATGACTTTTTATCACGTGACCACAACTTTGTGTAAAGTAGTTAGTAAGTAAACAAGTGAATGTCGAGTTTATAATTAACAAGATTATTAATGGATAGAAAGTCATGTTACTGGAGTGCGGTACCTCGCAATCAAAATCAAATCAAAATCAAAATATTTTTATTTCATAGAAACCTGCATGGACACTTATGAAACGTCAGAAGCTAGGTGCACTGTTTCACTCTCAAAATCTGTCAAATTTCTCTAATAGATTATCAACTTTATAACTTAAGCGTAAGGTTCATGTTCAATTGGGAAAATTTGACAGTTTGGGGTTGCTTGTGTGCTGGCGTCTGTACCTATTCAACAAACTTCATTGCCCTTTAGTCCTACCTAACTACGTTAGCGTGAAGAAGGAAAAAGACAACATCGACTGTGAGGACAAGGTTCACTCACACATTGATGGCGTTCGTACACATTTGACGTCACTCGACAAGCACACTCATGTGCGACAAGCCCCCGCGCACACCTCCAAGCGGTGTAATAATGTAGCAGCTTCAGCGCTTTAAATACTGTTTGTTAAAAAAATAAATATGGCGTATCTCGTGGTCGCTTGATGACACTTATCTTATCTAGTGAAAAGGTTTTTCGAGTTAAATCATTCAGCCACTCTTGTCGCTGATGAGGCATTTCATAAAAACATTTGCCAGGACAACTAAGCGAGACAGGACAATCAATGGAGAGGAGGACTGTTGTGAAAACTACTGCGGTCTGCACTGTATAGCGTAGTGGGGCGGAGATCACTTTTGTATTTTAACAGGTTTAACAGCAGAATAATCAGAATCTGGGTCCGGTCACTACCTGCTCTTTTAGAATAAATGTAACACAGCGCAACTTTAGAAAATAGAATCAGATAAAGCGAGGAAACGGGAAGACTGTGCTAGAGCGTTGGAACAGTGCGGTGCAGTGCATTTTAGCAGAATGTAATCTTCAAAGAAGCGGAGCAGAGCTGCGGAGACATGTATTTAGCCAAAAAAAAAGACCAAATGCATTAAGTTTACGCTACCTCACGTTAAGCAGGTGAAAACTAATGTGTTGATAAAGGGCGAAGAATTGAATCCTGAAAATAGCACTGTATTCTTGGGCTTAACTTTGGATGCCAAGCTTCAGTGGGGCCCACATATAGCCAAATTATCGAAAAAGCTAAGCTCTGCAGCTGTTAGAAAAATTCGTAATTTAACTGATATAGAGACAGCCCGCTTAGTGTACTTTAGCTATTTTCATAGTGTAATGTCGTATGGTATTCTATTGCGGGGAAATGCCGCCGACATTCAGACTATTTTTGTCTTGCAGAAAAGAGCTGTTCGATCAATTTATAAATTAAGTCCGAGACACTCTCTCAGAGATAAATTTAAGGAGATTAATGTAATGAGTAATGACTGTGCCTTCACAGTATATTTATGAAAATCTTTTATATGCCCATAAAAATATTAAATTGTTTAAAAAATACAGTGATATCCATAGTATATATACTAGGAACAAACACAAATTTGTTGTACCATCAATGTATACGCTTCTATAATAAACTTCCAAGCCATGTTCAAGATCTAAGTCTCAATAAATTTAAATCATTCATTAAACGTAAGTTGTGCCTGAAAGCCTTTTATACCGTTAAAGATTATATTGAGGACAAAAAAGCTTGGGATTGACCTGCTCCAATTTTGTAGACAGTTTTTTTTTTTATATTCTTGTTTTGCTCTTTGACATTCGATTATTGTTAAATACACTTTGACATTTGATTATTATTATATACACTTTGACATGAATATTTACTTTGAGAAGTTTAATATTATTTTGCTTTAATTATTGTGAATGTGAGGACTATGTGGTATTTTTGTTTTTGTGTTTCATTTCTTTCTCAGTTCATTTTTAAAGTTAATCTGGCAGTTTGAGTACTTTATGTCGCCTACCCTAATGTCCTTTCTTTGGTATTGTTCGTCAAATCGTTGAGCTCCTCAAGTTCTGAGTTGAGCCGTATGATTACTGATACATGCGTGCACTGAATGGACAGGTCCACTCAATCTGTGTGGTTTCTTTCCTCAAAAGACCATTTCAGACACCAATCCACATGGTCTTCACATGATCTGACCAAGATTAAGTCTGGACTTTAAAAGAGACTGTGACCTCTGAGTTTGTTTCGGCCTTTCTTCTCAGAGTAGTCAGTTAGGAAACGCTGACCTCACCTAGTTTAAAAAAAAATGATTGACGTGTAAAAGTGTTTGTACAAACCTACTTACAGAAATAAAATCATTTATCATTTAGCGCTTTTCTATCTTTTCCTATTCCTTCTTCGGTACAGGCAAGCTAAAGCTGTCCAGCGCTTTATAGCTTAGTTGTAAAAACAACATTCTTCAACCGGTTTCCTCGTGACGTCACACGCAATACAAACACCATTTCCACCAGCGCGGCAGCGAGCCGCGTCGCGCGTCACTTCATTTCAAATTCGGAGCCGAATCGCGCCGCGCATGCGTTATGCGGACCAAGTTGCCGCGAACTAATAAAATTTGTAATAAAAAAAGCATTGTGAATTTGTTGTTTGAACAAGTGTTTTAAACGTTTAGAAATACAGTGTTGTTGATTGATTTAATAATTTTATTGAATGTGTTTGTGATATTCAGTGAAAGGAATCTCTGGAAAGACAGCTATGGCGGTAAATATTTCACGTTTGTTTTCGTTTCCTAAAATAAGTTGTGCCTGCGGGATTTTTAGGAGGAACTCGCCGACTGTAAATTAACTTCCTCAAATAAATATTTACGCAGTTAGGTGAATTTTAATTTTATTGATTTTGCCTCGTTGTTTTGAAGGGGGATATTTGGATAATACTTCAGTCAGACGGAAGACAGCAGGGTAGGGTAAAACACTCAGTAGGCTTTCATTTTGAACGTTCAACAACGTTCTTTGCGTTATAGTCGCGGGCTCAAACTCACTGGGTGGGCAGTGGCGTAGCTACCGGAAGGCTAGACGGGGCAGTGCCCCGGGGCCCCCAAGCTCAGGGGGCCTCTCGAACTCTGACTTGTAAGTCAATTTATAGTTTGTAAACTATAAATTGAACTAGTGAACATTTCTCCCACATTCGGAATATAAATAAACCAGATTCCAGCGACAGGACTTTAATAATGGCAAATTATTTGAAAAAATACAGGGGAATTCCCAACGAGTCTCGCTCATCTTTGTATGAAATTTGCGGGGAACTCCTCTGTATTCTTAGGCTGGTTTCACAGTCGCGCCGTCGAACAGCTGCGTGTAGAACACGTAGTAATTTTTCACTGTGTAGTGTTTTTTCGGAAGTCGATTGTTTTTTTTTTTTAATTTTTACAGACATACAAATAAAAATGTTTTTTTTCTGAATGACCACTACTTAGTTCTACCATGAACCATTTCAAGGTTATCCATTAAACACGGGACACCCTGTTTATGTATAGGTACATATAATCTGAATCTCGCAACTGCTCCAACAATTCTCATGAAATTTAGTATGCAGGGGCTTTTGGGGGCGATAACTCGATCTAGCTAGGTTTCATTTTTAGAAAACGTCAAACAAAAAAAAAACGCAAAGAGCTCGGTCATCCACTGTATACTAAAATGGGAACGATAGGTAAGAAGATTATACCAGTGCCCCTGCGCACAGTTTGTAACCGTTACAAATGCTATGTGCACTATCTAATGCGATTTATGAACTTGAGCGAACACCGTTAGGTATGTGTATTTCTCCGTACGAGCGGCCGCTTCGTATTTCGTACCCGACTTACTGAGGCCCGGCTGGGGAACTTCTGGTTACGGAGATATTGAAGGTCAAAATTCCAACTTTTAATGATTTGTTTTACGCAAACAAGTTTTTAATGAAATAAAACAACTATCTACCGTTACATGCACAATTTTTCGTTTCACGCAAAAACAGCCAATTTTGACACCAAAAACTGCAATTTGCGGCCGATTTCCAAAGAAACACTACAAAGTGAAAAATAACATTAAGGGGACACTTTTTGCGGGCTCGAACTCACTGGTGGGCCTGGCTAAAAATCACGCTGTCTCACCAGGCTTCGTATCCGACAGAGATAGTATCAGTGATGAGCTGAGACGCTAGTCTACACGCACAACGTTATTGAGTGAGGTGCAGGAGCATTTATAGCAAAACATTCGCGAAAAAATTAAGAAAATTCCTTCGGAAGATCAGGTTTTATGAAAAAACCACTGCATAAATCAATGACCAATAAAGTTTATTGAACTTACCGATAATTGGACTTTGTCGGTAAGTACCGACTTGGTTTTGGAGATTTTATACTTCTTTTATTAATTAAACACGCCCAAAGTTAGATTAAATTAGCAAGAAAAACTAATCTTTGTTGGCTAATAATTTTTTAATGGCTTTTTATTTTAGTATTCCGTACCGACAATATTAATAATGAGACAAAACCATACCATGTTTAAGTTTTGATGTACACTGTCAAACAGTGGAGTAAAACCCTCCCGAAGTTTGTATGGCAAAAATGTGGACTTGTTTCACCTTAATTTCGGAAATCGGTGTCTTTGGATATGTATTTTAGTTTTTTTGTCACGGACGTCCGAAATTAAAGTTATTTTTCACTTTGTAGTGTTTTTTCGGAAGTCGGCAGTTGTTTTTTTTATTTGGGAAAAGTTTTTATTTTTTACCTTTTAGTTATGGTAGACCTACCCCACACCATTCATATACTTGCTATGTTATCAACAGCGTCAGCAAGCAGCAGCATATCGTCGAGGACTCGAGGTACAGACGCCAGCAGGTCAACCTACCCCAAACAGTCAAATTTTCCCAATTGAACATGAACCTTAATTATGCTTACGGTATAAAGTTGAAAATCTATCAAATAAATTTGACAGATTGGAGTAGCTTGATGTGCTGGCGTCTGTACACACGGCTACACATCAAGCTATACATTTCCAGTTTACGCATTTACAGTTTAGGGTCGGGGCTCTCACACTGTACGAAAATCCTATACAATGTGAGATCAGCTCGTACTGGAAATGAACAGCTTGATGTGTAGCCGTGTGTATATAAAGTAGATTAAAAACGTATTATTGCGGCTAACGCAAAAACTACCGAAGCAAAGTTAGTAAAAATTAAAGTTGGTTAAAAATAAAAGTCGGTTCCCAGCTATTATTTTTGTGCAATGTTACTTGCATAGTTTGATGTGTACAGAAACGGTAGTTGATGATGTGTGATCATGGGTGTGATCGTCTTTTTACACCATGTATATCATTAGCGCTTTGAAACTTAGACGATAAGTAATGCTAATGAATTTGACAAATTCTCAATTCAGAATCCGGGTGTAAGACTACACCAACAACAAGACTTGAGAAAAAGCAAATTCATTATGATAACTTGATCGGCAAGGCCACGAATCAAAATGTTTACTTTCACGCCAAAATTATCGGCATAAGCGTATCCACTTTGTAATAATATTAAAAGTATTGCTAAATGCTAAGAACGTTCTGCTTCTTATTAAATATAAATTATATAGAGCGTGTCTTATTAAAAACTTTTTCCATAAGAAAAACAACCGACTTCGCAGAAACACTACTTTTTCATTTTGTAGTGTTTTTTTTTTCGGAAACCGGTGGTTACTGACTAAAACCCACCCGTGTTCCCTCAGTAGCCTTTGTGCCAGGGGCGGCGATATCTCTTTCGAACAACCCGCATCCCTGGCAAGCATCGGCCCTTGCGGGCCCCGAAGTCGGTGGTTATTTTTCACTTTTTAGTTAAAGTACCTACCCCACACCTATTCGAAATTTCATCACCCTTGTGGTATTCTCAAAGTCAATCAAATCAAAACAATTTGTATAACTATAGCAGCAATAGGGTATTTACCAATATATTAAAAACTATTCTAATTTGAAGATTGGGACGTAATATGTAATAGAAAATTAAAAGTAAATTGATTTATATCCATTTACTCAATTAAAAACGATTTAAACCAAATTTATTTTTCGTTGTTTTGAATTTACCGCCAAAACGCTCCTTACGATGTTTTATCACGTGATGTCAGCTTTGTGTAAACTAAAGTAGTTAGTAAGTAAACAAGTGAGTGTCGTGTTTTTAATTAACAAGATTTTTTATACATGGAAAGTGAAATCACTGGTGTGCGTTTCCTCTGTGCACAAAAAATCGTACTTCTAAAACTGCGCCAAACTAAGTATTTTTACCGGTGCTGTTTACACAAAGCTGACATTACGATGGCACGTGATAAAAAGTCATCGTAAGGAGCGTTTTTGCGGTAAATTCAAAACGACGAAAAATTAATGAAAATGGATACAAATTAATTTATTTTTATTTTTCTGTTAAATATATCGTCCCAATCTTCAAGTTAAAACAGTTTTTATCAAATTGGAAAATACCCTATTGCGGTTGATTTGCTGTCATTTTTTGAAGAGTTCCATTATCTGTCCTGTCATAATGTCTCCGAAACTCATCATCAGATCTATGGGACCATTTCGAAATAAACCCCTTTCGAACAAAAAAATAATTTTGCAAATCGATCTTATGACGGTATACTACTGAGGTGGTCCCATTGGCACCAAGACAGAATCTGATGATGGAATCCCAGGGAAATCGAGGGCAACCCTCAAATTTTGTAGGTATTAACAAAGTTTTTCATATATTTTCTAAAGCTATAGAAACATTTGCGTATGGTCATCATCATCTCATGACGCTGAGCTGATGAAGGAAGGTACAACTCTTTAACGGTTAGGGGGTTTTTTTTTTTTTGGGTGGTAAATCATCAAATAACTTCTCCCGCTCTGGGTGGAGCAGGAGGGCGTGTCAGACTTTTACTGACTAAAACCCACCCGTGTTCCTTCAGTAGCCCTTAAGCCAGGGGCTGTGGTGTCTCTTTCGAACAAACCCGCACCCCTGGCAGGCATCGACCCTTGCGGGTCCCATCACTTTTGTGCTGACATCTCTTTGAGGCGCGCGTGGAACACAACGCGCCGTCGACTTGGGCTTGGTCCTTACCGGACAGCGAGCTACCCATTACTCGCCGTCCGCAAGCCCATGCCTACGGTGGCCGGAAATCGGCCCGGGATTCCCGACGCCCAGGGCGTCTCCGTATCCTGCGGCGGCTGGGGTCGCGAGGGCGCATCTGCTGCCTCTCCCTCACGTGCGCCGCCTCCCTCTTCGCGAGCATCACTGCTTCGCTGAAGGAGGTGACGATGACGGCTCCCCATGCCCTCTCGCTCCGTACCATGGCCTGGACCAGGGCCGGACGCGAGAGATCCACGGTTAGGGGTTAGGTGGAGGTTCGGGCATAACTCCGTCATAAGATTGATTTGCAAAATTCTTTTTTGTTCGAAAGGGGTTTAGGTATTTCGAAATGGTCCCATTTAAATTTCACATACATCGGATGATGCGATTCGGAGACAGACAACGGAACTTCGAAAAATGACAGCAAATTAACCGAGATTGCTACTATAGCATAAATATGTATTGTTTTGACCCCAAGGATGATGAAATTTCGAATTGGTGTGGGGTAGGAACTCTTACTCGTATAACTAAAAAGTGAAAAATGAAAACTTAAAAAAAAAAACCACTGGCTTCCAAAAAACACTAGAAAGTGAAAAATAACTTTCCATATCCAAAGTTAAATACCCTGACAGAATAGATAATCATGGAAATAAATGCGTTGTTAGGTTGTTACATCAGAGCATCGAATTTGACCTTGAATACGTAATGTATGACTTCCCATGCGTGCTCGATGATGCGTATAATTTATTCTATGACTGCACTTACGCCTACAATATTCCTACATTAAGGTGAATCTATCCGAAAAAAAATCCATACAAACTTCGGGAGTGTATTACTCCATTGTTCGACAATGTACAGACGACAGCACATCAAGCTGCCCCAAACTGTCAAATTTTCCCAATTGAACATGAACCCTATGAGTAAATTATAAATATGAAAATCTATCAAAGAAATTAAGACTAAAATATTCAAGGCTAGACAGTAAAGGTGAAACAAGTCCTCATTTTTTCCAAACAAACTTCGGGAGGGTTTTACTCCACTGTTTGACAATGTACATCAAAAATTAAACATGGTATGGTTTTGTCTCATTATTAATATTGTGTGTGCGGAAACAGAATACTAAAATGAAAAGGCATTAAAAAATTAGGAGCCAGCAAAGATTCATTTTTCTTGCTGATTTGATCTAACTTTGGGCGTGTTCGAGTGATAAAGGAAGTGTAAAATCTTCAAAACCAAGTCGGTACCGAGAAAGATCAAATGTCGAAAAGTTAAATAAACTTTATTGGTCATTGATTTATTTACAGATTTTTTCATAAAACCTGATCTTCTGAAGGACTCAATAACGTTGTGCGTGTAGACTTGCGTCTAACTGCTCATCACTGATACTACCTCTGTCGGACGCGATGCCTGATGAGACGGCGTGCTTTTTAGCCAAGTCCACCAGTGAGTTCGAGCCCTCTACTAGATTCCCCTTAACAAATAACATGACATCAGGCTTTGTTTCCTCGAAAGGATGGCATCTAAAGACAGTGTTATAATAAATTACTTACGGGGAATCGAACGCGGAACTTAAATACTCAGCAAGCGAAGTTTTTAATGCGTAGGTAGGGTAGGACCTACATGGGTGGTCCCATAATGTTATTAATTTTGCATTTTCGACTTAGTGTATATTGATGATGTTATAATAACTACCTGTCATTGTTAAAGCCACGGATACACCAGGGTACAAATAGAGCAACATGTCGCTGACCACCTACGTGATGTAGGTACCCGGGGACTTAAAAACTTTATATCATAGATTGTTCAAAAAAAAAAAACTGTATGAATGGTTAAAAACCTTCTTTCTTATATCTATGTTAAAAACGAATAACTTTTACAGCATTAAAGAATTTACTAACGGGAGATATATTTAAATGTAACCAACAATATTTGCAAACTATGATATAAGCGAAACATGTATGCTCTATAATGTACCTTAAAACAACTTTATATACCATTATTATACGAATAAATATTATTTCTATTTCTAATGTTGCGGAACTTTGCAGGCGTCCACACTAGTCAGTAGTTTCAGGGATTATGACCGAAGAGGTAGATTTGATTAGTGCTGCCGTCATTTTATCGGGAAATAAGAAGAAGCGAAAATAATGATAGTGGATGCGTAATTACCTCCGAAGTCGGGAAACACAAATAAATATGTATATGTTTTAAGGTGAAACAAGTCCACATTTTTTCCATACAAACTTCCGGAGGGTTTTACTCCACTGTTTGACAATGTACATCAAAACTTAAACATGGTATGGTGTGGTCTCATTATTAATATTGTCGTTACGGAAACAGAATACTTACTAAAATAAAAAGCCATTAAAAAGTTATGAGCCAACAAAGATACGTTTTTCTTGCTAATTTAACCTAACTTTGGGCGTGTTTAAGTAATAAAAGAAGTGTAAAATCTCCAAAACCAAGCCGGTACCGACAAAATTCAATTATCGATAAGTTCAATAAACTTAATTGGTCATTGATTTATGCCGTGGTTTTTTCATAAAACCCGATCTTCCGAAGGACTTTTCTTAATTTTTTCGCGAATGTTTTGCTATAAATGCTCCTGCATCTCACTCAATAACGTTGTGCGTGTAGACTACGAGTAGCGTCTAACTGCTCATCACTTATACTATCTCTGTCGGATACGAAGCCTGGTGAGACAGCGTGATTTTTAGCCAAGCCCACCAGTGAGTCAGAGTCAGAGCCCGCGAAAAGTGTCCCCTTAAGTGATGTTTTGAAAAAGGTGCGCACACGTCGTCTACATTAGAGAATAAACGCCGCAAAACTGTCGGTCGCGGGACTTGTGTTTTTACCCGTGTAGAATGTTGCGCGAAACACTGAGGGACAAATCGGGGCAATTTGGGAACTCTGCTGTGACGTTGCAGCAACACGTAGAATCTGAGTTGCACGGGACATTTGTTCCCTAGTGTATCCGTGGCTTATTTAGTACGAGTAACTACCAAGCAGTGGTAACTATGTACGAATTTGTGTGGGGTAGGTAGTCCAACGAAATAGTGAAATAAATAAAAAAAACAACAGACTTTCGAAATAAATAGTAAGTAGGTAAAAAATAACTTTAATTTCGTAACTCGGTGGAAAAAATGAAAATAAAAACCTCGTCGAAAATCAGTGTCAAAGACATTTTGACATTGATTGTCGCCGAGTTCAGGGAGATAGATTGCTTTCTGTTATACTTAGCAAGTTCTGCAATCAACAATTACTAAACATTTGAGGCTAGCAAAATATGGTGTAAATACGCTCACTCAATACTCAAAGGAATTCTTCGAACGAGTCAACAACTTGCTAAGAAATATGTGTCATTTTCCTGTACAGACGCCTGCACATAAAGCTACTCCAATCTGTCAAACTTCTTTGATAGATTTTCAACTTTATAACATAAGCATAAGGTTCATGTTCAATTGGGAAAATTTGACAGTTAAGGGTAGCTTGATGTGCTGGCGTCTGTACCTAAGACCTGAGAGTGGTGGCCTAGTGGCTAGTGGTATCCGCACCGACTTCAGTTGTAAGCAATGACGTATTATAAATAGACGCGTCATACACGAACATAGAGCACTCAAAAACGGTGTTAAACATGAATGTAGCTATTATACTACTAGTACAAACAATAATACAGTGCGCGAAGAACAGGAAAGCCCCATACCGATTCCTGTTGTTAGAAAGACATAAACATATATTTAATAATAATAATAATAATAAATCTTTATTTATATAAAACAGATTGTAGTACATGTAAATTTTTACAAAGTGGTTTGCATTCAGTTTCTGGCAATCAAGTGGGTGACGTGCTGCTCTCCTTGCTAGGCTATGAAATAGCCTGTATTAAGAAGTAACAGTGCCAATCCCCTAATTGTGTTACTATAATTTTATTTTTTTACATTATACAGTTTTTGAATATTTAAATACAGTTATTGAAGTGCGCGAGCGCATTTGTGTGTGTATGCTTGTGTGTATGGGGGTGTGTGTGTATGTGTGTGTGTGTGTGTGTGTGTGTGTGTGTGTGTGTGTGTGTGTGTGTGTGTGTGTGTGTGTGTGTGTGTGTGTGTGTGTGTGTGTGTGTGTGTGTGTGTGTGTGTGAGCAGGAGCGTGCGGCTGCGTATGCGTGCGTGGGTTGGATTAGTGTGGGTCTATGTTTTGGGTGAGTGGTGCAATATAAAAACTTATCATAAATTTATTAAATTAAATATTTTTCTGTTTCCTCGTAGGTGTTATCTTGAAGAAATGTGCGGACAGACTTTTTACAATTTTGATAAGACAATTTATATATTGGACATTTTTTGTTTATTTTATTGTAGAGAGTCGGACCTAGATAATAAAAGAATCTTTTAGTAAACGGCAAGCGGGTTTTTGGAGGAGTACATATTATATCTTTTCGGCGTTTGGTAATTTCAATATATGGGGTCATGCGGTGTTGCAACAGAACTGATTGTAAAATAAAGTGTTGCCGCACGTTGAGGACGTTGCAGTTTTTGTATAACTGATTAGTTGGATATATTAGTGGCCGGAAGGTAGCCACTTTCAGTATAGCTCGATGTGCTACTTCCAATGGTTTAAGGAAAGTTTTGGCAGCACCACCCCAACAGGGAATACAGTAGGTAATAATAGATAGGCATAGGGCAAAATAGACATTACGTATAATTATAGGATTTGCAATATTTCTCAAGGTTTTAAATATATATATAAGTTTGCGAACTCTGCCAGCAAGGATATTTATATGAGATTTAAATTTAAGATTTTTGTCTATGACTAAACCTAGGTATTTAATTTCATCCGTAGAGGATATAGGTGCACAGTGGCATGAACCCTGTGCCTGCAAATTGCATGTGTGAGCTTTAAGCGATATCGGTGGGTTTGGTTGGGTAGCAGAACTAATTGAGTAGGTAATGAACTTGGTTTTGGAGGTATTAAGTGTAAGAGTATGGCAATAAAGCCAGTTTAGTGCTACATCAAAGCCAAGCTGTGCTTTTCCCTCGAGTTCAGACCAAGTGTTGGCGACGAAAGTTATCGCAGTATCATCTGCGTAAGATGTTATCTTGGCATTTGGGATGTTTAAATTGCATAAGTCATTTATAAAAATGAGAAATAAGATGGGTCCCAAAATGCTTCCTTGTGGAACGCCATAGTAAATGGGAAGCTCACTGCTGCTGTGAGAATTAATCTTTACTATTTGGGAGCGATTTGTTAGGTAGCTTTGAAAGAGATCAAGTTGTAACCCCCTGACACCCATCCCTTCAAGTTTGAGTAAGAGAGAACGAACGGGGACGGTGTCGAACGCCTTCGCAAGGTCTAAAAATATTGTTAAGACCTTTTTATTAGTGTTTAGGTTTTGTACAATATTATCAGTCAGTTCCTGAACTGCATCTCAGGTCGACTTGTGTTTACGAAACCCAAATTGTTTTGGTGATAGTAGTTTGTAATGTTCTAGGTAGTGTACAAGTCTTTTACTGATAAGACGTTCTAGTACCTTGGATAGGGCAGTAAGAACTGCAATAGGACGGTAATTATTCGGTAAGTTCCCGTCGCCTCCCTTAAAGATCGGATGAATAATTGCCTTTTTAAGAGAAGAGGGAAAGACGGCAGTCTCAAAACAGAGGTTAAAAATATGGCATAGTGTGGGTGCCAGGGAGGTTGAGTACCTCTTCAGGATGTAGGGTGATATACCATCCCAGCCAGTTGCAGCATCAGAGCGCAATGAACGGATGGTTGTTGTAATTTTGTCAAGGTCAGTAGGGTCGAGAACGAAAGATGAAATCGATGCGGTATCAGAAATGGGTTGAGTGACTGTGAATGGCTGCGTAGTACTAGTGTGAACTATATCATTTGCAAGCCTCTCGCCGATGTTAACGAAGAATGAGTTTACAGTGTTACATGACTCAATAGGTGAAGATGATAAAGTTAGTAATTGTGTTGATGTATTCTTAGTTTTAGTAGTGTTAGTTACCCTTTTAATAGTGTCCCATAATGCTTTTGGGTTTTTACTAGCTTTATTTAGTTCCTCTGTATCATAAATTCTCTTTGCTTTCTTTAAAATTCTAATACAAAAACTTCTGTATCGAAGGTAGGTAATTTTTAGAACTTCATTTCCTGGGAATTTTTTAACTTTTCTGTGTAGAGCATCCCTGTTTCTTATGCACCGTAATAAACCAGGGGTGATCCAAGGTTTGAGTATTCTCTTTCTTGATGGAACTTTTTTGACTGTGGTATTTGCAGAAATGGACACAGTCATTAAATTCAGTAATTTATCGGTAGCCAAATTTGCATCTTTTATACTGAGAATAGGGGAGAAGTCTAGTTGCGACATTGATTTGTCAAGCCCTTCATAGTCAATTTTTGTTATAAAGGAGTTTACGACCGTTCGTAAACATTTATCTTGTAAGCAAAGTAAGGAGGAAGAGTGATCAGTTATTGTGGAGGTTAAGACAAATGTGTGGGTGGGGGAAATTGTTTTGAGGAACGTGTGGTCCAAACAATTTCCATCCCTGGTCGGTAGGGTGTGGGCAGGAAGAAACCCGTGAAAGGCAAGGCAATTTAGATACTCGTGGGAGCGCATGTCTGATGTGGTGGGTTTGATGTCCACATTCAGGTCACCTGTTAAAACCACCGATTTAAATCTATGCAGTGACGGGAGAATGTTGTTAAGTACTGTGAGAAAGTTGTTTATATTGTCTATTGACGGCGATCGATAAATACAGATTATCGCCAAGTCAAGGTTAATTTTTATAATAAGTCCAGATGCGGATCCGTGGAAATCTGGCTCTTCGCACGTAACAGACAGGTCCGATCTTGAATACACCACTACTCCATCACTTTGATTTATATGTTTGGTGGTCATGAACCCGGAGTAATTATTCAGAATCGGGATAGTGCTATTGCTGGAGCATGGCAACCAACATTCAGTTAAAACAACCAGATCGCAATCGAAAGAAATTCGGTGGAGAAGCGTTTGTAAGTTTAGAAAGTTACGGTTTATAGAGCGAATGTTTTGTGTCAGGATTTTAATAAAGTTAGTAGGACACTTCACAATGGAGAGTGTTTCCTCAGGAGCGCATGTATAGGTAGTTGATACAGCTAGTTCGTCAATGTTGTCAATTAAATTGTTAATGTTAGTAGTCACTTTTCCGGTAAAGTTATGGTAGTTTGATGGTTACAAGTAAATAGGGTCGTATTTGTTCTAGGAACGTGTGGGTAGCTTATGATGGGGGGTAGTTTTAGAAAAAAGTTTTTTAAGATATTAAAGTAGCTAGGTAAGGTGTAATAGGGATGAACGCAGGCGTATGTAGAGATTATATATGGTGACATGGGGAAGTTGTAATATGTAGGTGTTGAGTGATTCATGTATGAGAGTATGTTGAGTTATTTAGTGACGTCACTAGCGTGTCGCCGCGTCACTGGATGGTACGTGACTAATAACACGAGAGGCAATTACCTTGCATTTATCCTGCCAATATTGAGCACCCGTAACGCATCTAAAGGTAACATATAATTAACTAGCTTTTGCCAGCGGCTTCGCCCGCGCGGAACTTTCATCCCCTATTTAACTCCCTTAGGGGTTGAATTTCGAAAAATCATTCCTTATTCCTTGTCTACATTATAAAGGGAATCTCTGTGCAAAATTTCAGCTTTCTAGGTCCAAGGGTTTGGGCTGGGCGTTGATGAGTCAGTCAGTCAGTCAGTCTGGACCTTTCTTTTTATTTATATAGATTGGTCGTAAGTTCGAACCCAGACAGGCGCTTTACCTACTTTGTATGAAATACGAGTATCATCACTACTCTCAAAACGATGAAGGATAACATCGTGAGGAAACCGGCATGTCTTTTATCCAAACATTCGAAGACATGTGACATCTACCCGTGCATCTACCAATCCACACTGGGCCGCGGTCTCACAACTCATAACTGTGTCCCAGCTGTGGGCACATTATGTAGGCTGATTATGTATACAGGATTAGTTTTTAACCAGTGCGCAAACTGTAACCATTGGTTCAGCCTCTTCAGCATATCACTCTAGATCTAGACCGTAGCGCAGAAATGTTTCGTCTGTTATACAAAAAAAATCTTCCGTTTCATAGAAAAGTGCAATACCTACCCGGTGGTAAAAAAAATGGATGAAACAGCTAATATTTTTTTTGTATAACCGACGAAAAATTTCTGCGCTGAGGGGTCTAGAATGATATACTCAATTCGTGGTTACAGTTTGCGCACTGGTTAAAAACTTATCCTGTATAAGCTGATTATGTATAGGTATGTATTTATGTGCTACTCCAATCTGTCAAATGTATTTGATAGTTTTCAACTTTATTACAAAGGAATAAGGTTCATGTTCAATTGGGAAAATTTGACAGTTTGGGATAGGTTGACCTGCTGGCGTCTGTACGATTGTACGCTCACTCCATACTCAAAGGAATTCTTCGAACGCGTCACTCAAAACAACTTCCTACGAAATATTGTGTCATTTTCCTGTACCCTTTGCCCCAATGAACCCGTTTCTAATTTATCGTGGCTACGTGCTTATAACCACATAGGTACTAACTAGAGTTTACTATTAAAACACATGTGGATCCGGAAATAGCGTAACGGGTTATAAATAGCATACACGTGCTCTTTAGCTCGCTAACTGTTGTGAAACGGATTGGGAGATATTTTTTACCAGATGCGAGGGAAAAGGAGGGTAAACAGACTCACAACTCACCTAACGATAGGTACTTTTAGGAATGTTCTGGCTCTGTTTACTCAGTAGGTAGGTACAACGACAACAATACACCAGAACACAAATAAAAATCCGGTAACACAACATGTAACATAATTTTTGCAAGACCTCATACACCCCAATTAGAAAGCCAAAAACAAAACTATTTTTTAAAGAAAAACTTGTTGACCCTAGTATTACATTATGCATTTAAAATTGAGTCTTATCACTTTGAAATAAGATAGAATTTTCTTTAGCTCAATCCGCGGTAGGGATGGCAAAAAAAAATTGTAAAAAAAAACCCATAAAAAAGGTAAGGTAGGCAAAAGGTAGAGAAATCGATTTAGTAGACAATTATAAACGAACTTCTTTCAGGAATTGCGTTGATTCTGTTACTCCTTGTAGGTATAATAAATATACTGTGCCAACAGAACCAACCGCCAACCGCTCTCTCTATCGATAAACTCGAACCATTGTTATTCGGATCCCGTTACGTCAGTGCCGCTCCGTTGGACATAACTGGCCAGTTAGCTGACGTGTGTTTATTAAGGCGGAGATTTCCTGAAGACGGTCAAAACGGTGGTTTTTTTAAAGCAGTGTCCTAAACCTATCTCTTTAATCGTAAGTAATTTTGGATGTAGTTCCGTCCCATTTATCCCATTTCTTCCCGTGGGTGTCGTAGAAGTAGAAGGCGAATAAGGGACTCACTAGAGAATGGGCAGCAGCGTTCTCTATGCGTTTTACCATCATACTGCGATCACCAATCCGCCTGCCAAGCGTGGCGATTATGGCAAACCTTATATCCAGCAGTGGACGTCTTCGGTTGAAATCATGATCATCATCATCAGTTTTGGAAGCAAAAAAAAAATATGTGTAAGTATGATAATTTCAAGTATTTTTTGCATACAGTAATCTAACTCAGGGGCGGCTGTCCCTTAAGTGCACTCGTGCACTGAACTACCACATTTTAATAGGTGTCGAAAGAATCACAAAATGTTTAATAATCGCATTGTGGCCACTGGTTGTGGTATATGTAATACTGACAAAACTGACGAAACAATATAAGCTCTTTGCTAAACTATTAAGGCTTATTTTCGCGGTACAGAAGATCCCTCGTGCGCTATGCCGAATTGCACGGCGAATTTTCGTACATTTCTATGAGATCCGAGCTAAAACGCCTAGCGCGTGAGACAGAAGATAGTTCATCATCATCATCATCATCAGCCTATAATGTTCCCACTGCTGGGACACAGGCCTCCTCTCGGTGAGAGGGATTGGGCCATAATCCACCACGCGGGCCCAGTGCGGGTTGGTAGATGTCACATATCTTCGAATTTTTTGGTTCTAGGACATGCCGGTTTCCTCACGATGTTTTCCTTCACCGTTTTGAGAGCAGTGGTGATGAAATAATTTACACAAAGTAAAGCGCCTGTCTGGGTTCGAACTCACGACCTACAACTCGTATGTCGCGGTCATTACCACTTGGCCACCACTGCTCTAAGAAGAAGATAGTTGACGTATCTGTATGGAGCGTTAAGGAGCAATTTGTCGATTCTCGTGCGCCGCACGGGGGAACCGAAGTTTGTCGTGTACGTTACCCTAGCAAGAAAGTGTCTCCTAGAGTTATATGAGTAGAACGTATGATGTGTGCCTTTTCTGCTGTAAATGTGCCCCAACATAAAAAATGTGTGCCCCCTGTCGTTTTGGAGAAAAACGGAAAAAACGATTCTTGCTGGGGTAACGTTTTTCTAGCAGGAAAATTCTAAACGAATGATCGGAGAGAGAAAATTTTTGCATGGCCAGATAGCTTATATGTGTGCCAAAATGTGCCCCCAAAAATAAAATCTGTGCCCCTTCAGGTTTTCGAGATATTGCATTTCCTGCTGGAGTAACGTTTTGATGAATCGTATATCTCTAAAACTATTGCATGTGCCCCTGTAGAATAAACATACACGAGTAGCTCTTAAGGGGCACACCTTAGTGCCCTAATTAGATTTAAGAAAATATTTATAGTTTTCAAGTTATCGCGGTTTTATGAAAATCCGAAAAAACATCGCAGCGCCTAAATGAGACAAGGCACAAGTTCGCTGAAAATTGTATTCGGTCCTTCTTGACGCTATTAATAACCATACAAAGTTTCAAAACTGTTCATGCATGCGTTTTTGAGTAATCTTGTTAAAAGTCAAAACGATGGTGTCTTAACTTTGACGGCAAAATACAAGGAACCGGCTCAATCCCAGATGTGTAAGTGTGAACCAAAATTGTGTGCCTTTAGTCAAAAATATATGGTGAAAATATTCAGCTTGGAATGTTTCGCATTAAGTTAATATTAACAAAAAACTAAATTAAGTAAACAACGGCTGGTTATCCGACCAAATTCCAATGACTACTAAAAAGCGACGGATTCATACATATCGATGACCTTCTTTATTTGACGTATTATACCTAAGCTGTTGTCCGTACAGTCGCGTTCGAAAGATTTGGGGGCTAATTAAAAATATATATTAAATGCACCTTGTGACTATTAAATGAAACAGCTTGTTGATGTGGAAATTATTATTTTTATTCCCTTAATTTTAATTCTTAAAGTAAGTATTGCATCACATCACAGATTAAATTTCCTAAAAAAATAAATAAATAGGTAAAGTAATGAAAAAAATCCAAGTACTTGATAAGTGTACAAGCATTTTTAAATAAGTCAAAACAATGCCATTAAATACTTACCACTGCAGATCGTGCCATAAAATTCACCACCCCTACAGCCACATAATTGTTATAAAATGCTTAATACGCCACTTTCAACCAACTTAAAAAAAAGTAAACAAACAGTATCAGTGCAACTGCGTGACTCAACGTAACAGTGTCCTTGGCGTCATAACATACTCGTAACTGCAACTGTTTACCAATACCAAGTAATAATCCAAACGGACTTCCTAGTCAATAAACACTTCGTACCTATTATTCATATTAGAGCGACGTTACACGTAACTGTCTCTGTCACACTAACACCGTACGCGTACTAGCTGTCTCACTTTCTCCAAATTAGACAAAGCGACTCCTTGCGACACGACGTCAGCGGATGCTGCGGGGCCAGAGATATCTGCAGCGGTGTGAGGAGGCGAAAAAAAGGAATCTTCTTTAAGGCGAATGCTCCAACCAGCCCGCGAAATTCAAATTTTCTTACGTTTTTTGGAATTTGCAGGCCAGTGCTAGGTTGTATGTTGATTAAAATATTATTCACGGCTGTAAGACATATGTAGTTACAGAATTATAATCATCAAAATCATCAATACTACGCTCTAAGTTCATAAAGCTATAGGAATGACTTTTTTTTTTGTTCCTACGCCTCTGTAACTACATACGTCTTACAGCCGCGAATAATATTTTAATCAACATACAACCTAGCACTGGCCTGCAAATTGCAAAAAACGCAAGAAACTTTGAATTTCGCGGGATGGTTGGAGCGTTCCCCTTACTGATGAAAAACTTACTGTTAATTTATCTAACCTACGGCTTATCAATAAATATAATAAAAACAGCAAGTAGAATATAATCCAATAACAACTTTATTTTATTAAATGACTTATTACTTTTCTACTTCAGTGTACTCAGGCACAACACGTGGTCAACGGGTTAGTGAGTAAAGTAAAGAAGGTCATCGATATGTATGAATCCGTCGCTTTTTAGTAGTCATTCAAATTTGGTCGGATAACCAGCCGTTGCTTACATATTTTGATTTTTTGTTAATATTAACTTAATGCGAAACATTCTAAGCTGAATATTTTCACCATATATTTTTGACTAAAGGCACACAATTTTGGTTCACACCTACACATCTGGGATTGAGCCAGTTCCTTGTATTTTGCCGTCAAAGTTAAGACACCATCGTTTTGACTTTTAGCAAAAATACTCAAAAACGCATGCATGAACAGTTTTGAAACTTTGTATGGTTATTAATAGCGTCAAGAAGGACCGAATACAGTTTTCAGCGAACTTGTGCCTTGTCTCATTTAGGCGCTGCGATGTTTTTTCGGGTTTTCATAAAACCGCGATAACTTAAAAACTGTAAATATTTTCTTAAATCTAATTAGGGCACTAAGGTGTGCCCCTTAAGAGCTACTCGTGTATGTTTATTCTACAGGGGCACATGCAATGGTTTTAGAGATATACGATTCATCAAAACGTTACTCCAGCAGGAAATGCAATATCTCGAAAACCTGAAGGGGCACAGATTTTATTTTTGGGGGCACATTTTGGCACACATATAAGCTATCTGGCCATGCAAAAATTTTCTCTCTCCGATCATTCGTTTAGAATTTTCCTGCTAGAAAAACGTTACCCCAGCAAGAATCGTTTTTTCCGTTTTTCTCCAAAACGACAGGGGGCACACATTTTTTATGTGGGGGCACATTTACAGCAGATAAGGCACACATTATACGTTCTACTCATATAACTCTAGGAGACACTTTCTTGCTAGGGTAACGTACACAAGTTTGTCGAACTGAACCGAATATTACCGAACGTCGATTACCGAGAGCACCCGAGGTTTGGCGAAGTTTGAATGGCGGCCATAATGAATGACCGACTCATTATTGTCACCGCGAAGTTAAGTTTACGTGAAACTGAATGCTATTGTTTGTTTTTTATTGGTTTAGATTTAAATTACTTATCTGAAAGAAATAAATTTTATTTATTTTCTTATTACCCCTAATACTTAGTGAGCTAGTAAAGTGCACCACCAGTTCCATGACCTACCAGCCGCCACTGATCTAACTCAAAACATAATTAAACATACTTTAATGCATCAAATAAATTATCAAAGACACCTCCTTATTATCGTTAAAAGCAGTTTATACCTTCAATAACAATTATAATTAAAAATATACCATAAAATTTCAAATGCCAAACAAACTGCATTCAGTGATGGAATAGTTATAATAATATAAAATCGTATTAATATCTAATTTAATACGATTTTATATGATTGATTATGACTTTACATTATTTTATTTGCATTTTACGACATACGCTTGCTCATTTATTATTCCAATTTATTACAACAGATTTTAACCCGTATCAGATTGCAATAAGAACTATTATTATCGCTCATAACGTCACTATTTAATGTTAACATGGCCTGCAGGGGCGTAACTAGGGTGGTGCAGCCAGGACATGTGGCCTGGGCTCCGCGCCGTTTGAAGGGGTGCGCAAAAACTGGCAAAAAGTCACCAATTATTTAATTTTAAAATGAAAATACACTACCTACTCTAAACCATTTCATACTGCTTCCTATTTCCTGTTTTTTTTATTCTGTGGTGAATGATTAACAAACAATGACGTTCGCGATTCCAACTTTCGTATTTGAGGGCTACAATCGGCCAAGAAAGGTTATGTGAGCTTTGCTCAGCGTCGAGCGAAAAGAGATTGATAAAACTGATTTCGATAGTATCATCGATGTTTGCGTCGGAGAAGGCCAGGAAGGTGCTATCGTAAATATACATATTTTACAGACTTGCTTTCGTTTTAAAGAGAAAATAAATATTTTAAGTTTTATAGATTTAATTTTTGACTGTTTTATTAATTGTATCGGTTTTTAAAATTTACGAAGGGGTGCAAATGTGATGCGTGTCCTAGGCGCCATTTTCTATTGGTACGCCCCTGCATGGCCTTAACGTGTGCAAGAGTCGAGGTAACATGAGAGTGCAGTTCCGGTGCTAAGCGAAGTGTAAGACATTGTGCAGAACCGAATATGCGATAAACAAACTAGGTACATAGATAAGTACTTTACTTACCGAATCAGTACATGATTACTAGGCCTAGAGACAAAATACAAAATACACGCTACGCCAAAATGTATGGGAATGACATTACCTGCGGAAAGATTACGTCGTGTCCTTTCCGCAGGTAACGTCATTCCCATACATTTTGGCGTAGCGTTTGGCGTCAACGCTAACAGAAATGTGTTTTGTCTAGGCCTGCTGGACACTCATGAGTTGAAATGTTTCGTCGGTTATAAAAAAAGAATATGCTTGCTGTTGTTTACGCATTTTGACCGCGTACCTAGCTCGAAGGTATTGCACTTTTTTTCATCAGCAGTTTTTTATTGAATAAGTAACCGACGTAAAATTTCGACGTTGCGTCGTAATTTGTTCAGGTCCAGAATCTTGTACTTAGGGGGCGTCCATTACTTTCGTGAGGGGGTGGTGGGGGTCGGGTCGAATCTCACCCAATTTCAGGTGGGGTAGAGGGGGGTCTCGGCAAATATCACGTTATTTATATATTTTTCCGCAAAGAATGTAACATTGCGAGAAAACCGGGTTAAATTATGTACAACATGTTTTTCCGCCAATATGGCTAAATCCTACAAAATAATATCTATCGCGGCTATGCGAACGCTACAAAGTAGCACAGTAGCTTTTCGATGATGTTAAACCGCCACCGGCCAGCCATAAGCCAGCCAAAAGCAACGCATAAATCCAACGCAAATAAGCACAGATTAACGTTTTTACACTAAAAACACGTATTTTGAAATATCTCACGAAATATCACCAGACCGGGGGGGGGGGGGGTGGGATCGAAAAATCGCCAAAATTTCCTCGCGTAATTAATGGACGCCCCCTTACTGAATCCATGGTAACAGGTTTTGCCTGCCACCCTGTAAATATCACAACTAACTATTTACATCTCGAATTCTAGACGTTTAGTTTGGTACCTAAAATTAATCGTCCAGCTAACTTACTATACCTACTTACAAATAAATACAAAAAAGGACAATTGGCGTCAACGTATACACGTAAGTATATACATAAATAAGACAAACAATGGGAAGCAGAATATAACGTACTTGTTGAGTGTTAGTCTTCCATCCTCCATACATGTCTATCAACCGCGTCACTGTCACAGAATGTGCCTCACTGACCATACATAAACAATCTATCCATCCATAGTTTTTTAGTCTACCTTATAATTATATTATAAGCTTCTGCCTTATATTGGCGCGTTTTTTTTCTTTTTTCTCGACTCGTAAGCGCCATATGCCATAGCGTGATAATAAGTATCCTTCCCTAAGAGTTGGGGAACAAACGCAATTTTTTACAATTCTGACTGGTTTCAGGAAGCGCATTTAAACAAAAAAAACAAACTCTTCAGATTTATATTATATAGCTTTTGCCCGCGGCTACACCCGCGTGGATGTCGGTCATCGCGTAAAAAGGTAGCCTATGTCGTTCCCCATTTCCCAGGCGACATCTCTGCCATCATGACGATCGGTTCAGCGCTGTAGGCGTGATAGCGTAACAGACGGACAGAGCTACTTTCGCATTTATAATAAATACGTAGGGATTATATGACTCGTCGTTCACACGGACGTAATAAAATCACGACGCGGCGCGGCAGGATTTTTTTGCGGACTGGATCATCAACGTATTACTTAGCGCTGCCGAGGGTTAGAAATCGAACACTGTGTTTCGATACGTTGAGTCCAGCAGAGTGCATGTCAGCCTGATATGCGCCCTCACGGCCTTAGCCTTCGCAGGAGACGCCCTGGGCGTCGGGAATCTCAAGCTGATTCCCGGCCACCGTAGGCGCGGGCTTGCGGACGGCGAGTAATGGGTAGCTCGCTGTCCGGTAAGGACCAAGCCTGGGTCGACGGCGACTTGTATTCCACTCACGCCTCAAAGAGATGTCAGCACCAACTGGTGGGGCCCGCAAGGGCCGATGCCTGCCAGGGGTGCGGGTTCTTCGAAAGAGATACCGTGGCCCCTGGCACACAGGCAACTGAGGGAACACGGGTGGGTTTTAGTCAGTAAAATTCTGACACGTCCTCCTGCTCCACCCAGAGCGGGAGAAGTTATTTGATGATTTTCCACCCTCAAAAAAAAAAAGCCTGAGATGCTCTCTGCTGTATTCCCAATGTTCGGTTCAGCACCGAGACTTGAAAACCCAGTCCGTAATAAAATCCCACTTATTCCCACCGCAACAGTTTTGTGGTTTTACATCAGTGTTTACGTCGACTACAATATTAACACTTGACAGCTGAGACTACAGCACGTTTTCAAAACTGAAGAGTCACTACACATACAACAAATCATGTACTTTGCACCATCTACTAGAATCATTACGTCATCCATCACTCATTACTCATCACTCATCACTGAATACATAGAAGCATATTTTTTGTATGGAAATGAAAAAAACATCTGAGTGTCGTCTTTTTAGGGTTCCGTACCTCTAAAGGAAAAAACGGAACCCTTATAAGATCACTTTGTTGTCCGTCCGTCCGTCCGTCCGTCTGTCAAGACCGTTTTTCTCAGGAACGCGTGGAGGTATCAAACTTCTATATGATACTTAGTTCTACTGTCCCTGGAAGCTGTAGAAAAATCAACCTTCTAAGTCAACGCAATCAAAAGATACAGCCATTTAGGCCGCAAAATTCCGCAAATTTTCAAACTCGCACGGGAATCAAAACCTACAGGGTACTTCCCGTGAACTTAGAATCTTGAAATTTTGTACGAAGTCACGTCTTATAGTACAGATATAGGAAAAATTACGAAAACCGAAAATTATTTAGTTTCGTCATATAAAAAAAATATTTTTGACAATTTTGAACTTTTACTTATATACCCACAGGTTTGTACGGAACCCTCGGTGCGCGAGTCCAACTCGCACTTGACCGGTTTTTTTGACGTCATCGTGACTATAATCATGTACACACGGCTACACATCAAGCCATAAATTTCCAGTATAAGCTGATCTCGCATTGTATAGGATTTTCGTACAGTGGGAGATCAGCGTAAAATGGAAATGTATAGCTTGATGTGTAGCCGTGTCTACATCCGTCATTCTAATAATCTTCACGCACGGAGCTATAATAATGGTGTCAATTTAAAAATAATTATTAATTGTAGGGCTCGTGGCTTAGTAATGAAATTACAGCCGCACAGATCGATCAGGGCCTGAATTCACTATTCCTTACTCGTAACCACGTCAAGCATACATGAAATCTGCTAACATTGTATTAATAATATCAACAAATTGTCATGGAACATACAGAATATGACATTTCGATTCCTTTCCGTTATATTGGTTTCTAAAAAACACAACATTGACGTAGTTTGAACGTCGTAATTTAAGATTCCGAGGGGCAGTGGCGTAACGTTCGAGGCCCGTGGCAAATTCATCGGATGCCACCCCCCCCCCCCCCCATATAGAGAAGCTGAACTAACTATAATAGTACCTATTTTTTATTTTGTAATACTTATTAATACACTTTTACTTGTAAGAGTTTAATAGTAAATCATTACGTGAAGTAGTTAAATAAATTAAAGACAAAACTTTTTTTTTAACTAAATGTGTAATAATAAATGTTGGGAGTTGGGATTATCCTCTGACCGGGGGCCCCTTCCGGCTGGGGGCCCGTGCCATTTTGCCGACTTGCCACCCTGTAGTTACGCCACTGCCGAGGGGAATCATTATAACCATACAAAATTGGGGCCGTGATAGCCTGAGGTAGAAAAAGCTACGCTAGCCGCGGTTGCTCTGTTGGTGGGTGAACATCTTTACACACCAAGACCCCTTCTTGCCTCGGAAAGTACGTTAAGTTTTTGGTCCAGGTTTTTTTCGAGGACCTTTGCAACAATATAATTCGGGCAAGGCAGGCAGATTATGAATACCTACAGCTGGTTTCCTTAAGATATCTTCCTCCTTCAATGTCGGTGGTGACCATGATAAATCCAGAATGTAGAAAGGAAAAGTCACATTGGTACTTAGGGGGCGTCCATTAATTACGTGAGGCAATTTTGGCGATTTTTCGACCCCACCCTGGTGTGGTGAGATGTCGTGAGATTTGACCCTCCCCCTCCCTATAATCTCACGTGAGATATTCTACTTCTTGTCACCGCCTTCCGAAACTAAGCAAAGTTATTTGTCACTTTGTAGTGTTTTTCCGGAAGTCGGTTGTTTTTTTTTTTCTTGGAAAAAGTTTTTATTTTACACTTTTCAGTTATAGTTCCTACCCCACACCACACCAATTCGAAATGTCGTCATCGTTGTGGTCAAAACATTCTATTTATTTATGCGAACCGTGGTAGATTTACTGTAATTTTTTTAAGAGTTTCGATGTCTGTCTCCGAAACGCATCATCAGATCTATATGAAATATAAATGGCATAAACCCCTTTCGGACAAAAAAGAATTTGAATGACGGAGTTATGCCCGAACCTCAACCTAACTCCTAACCGTCAAAGAGTTGTATCTTCCTTCATCCGCTCAGCGTCATGAGATGATGATGACCGTACGCAAAATGTCCCAATAGCTTTAGAAAATATATGAAAAACATTGTTAATACCTATAAAATTGGAGGGTTGCCCCCGATTTAATTGGGATTCCATTATCAGATCCTGACTTGGTGCCAATGGGACTACCTCAGCAGTATGCTCTTTCAAATAAAAAAAGAATTTTGAGAATCAGTCCACAAACGGGGGAGAAATCTGTGAAAAAACAAAAAAAATACATATAGTCGAACATAGAACCTCCTTCTTTTTTGAGGTCGGTTAAAAATAACATTGAACCACTTTTTTGAAGTCTGTTATTATGATAAATCCTCGGCAGGCGAGTCCTACTCTCAGCAGGTAAATATACTTATTTACTAGGTACATATACGGTACCTCTACCTACGCTCGTACAATAGAAATATAACAAAAGATAAGGGAAAAAGACCCTGTTGTTTTCGGTACATTTATTTAAGGCAAACAAAAGATACGAAATAAACCTTAACAATACCCAGAATGTGTAGGTGGATGTGGACCAACCGCTATAGGGAAGTAGGTTACTAAATAGGTGCTACATGTACTTGCTTTTTATTTTTATTATATTTTAAACTAGTTTTATCTAGTTAAACCGGTTTGAGTTGAATGTTTCCTTACCGCTTACCGGAATATGAGAGTAAGTGCGTACACAAATAGTTGTACAGTAAATAATGGACGTAAATGTGTCCGTTGTTTTGCTACTGTGCAGCTCAGCAGATAAGATAAAAATAACCTTAAAATACATAACAAGTATAAAGACTTTTAATTATGTATAGACTGATACTGAATCCTACTAATATTATAAAATTATGAAAGTTTGCATGTTTGTTACTCAATCACGCAAAAACAACTGAACGGATTTGGATGAAATTTGGCACACAGACAGATTATAACCTGGGAGGGGCTTGTGGCTAAATAACAATAGCTGCACGGGTCGATCGACCAGGTTAAGCTACGCTTGCCGCGGTTGGTCCGTGGATGAGTGACCATCTTTACATGCCAAGACCACTCCGTGCCTCGGAAAGCACGTTAAGCCGTTGGTCCTGGCTGTCATTTGTGGATCTTTGACGGTCGTTACGGGTCGTCAGAAGCCCAAAAGTCTGACAATCAGACTTACCAAAGGGTATCGTATTACCCAGTAACTGGGTTGTGGAGGTCAGATAGGCAGTCGCTCCATGTAAAATACTGGTATTCAGCTGCATCCGGTTAGACTGGAAGCCGACCCCAACATAGTTGGGAAAAGGCTAGGCAGATGAGTATAGATTATAACCTGGATTACCATAAAATACTTTTTATCCCGGTAGTACTCGTACGTTCCGTTGGGATAATTTTGGACAACAAGGCGGGCGATGCCGCTGGCAAAAGCTAGTGAGTTATATGTATAGACTGAAGTTTGGAAATAAATTACAGATTGCGGCACGTAAGTTGAACCAAAATGGCGGATTTTGATTCAACTTACGTGCCGCAATCTGTAATTTATTTCCAAACTTCAGTACACGTAACATCAATGACTATGCTAGAAGGTGAACTTATTCTTCTTCCGTGCGAGGCAACGATTGCATGCGCTCCTAACTTCGGTTATTTGTTCTGATGCTATAGCTATATTGAGTAAAGCACTTACAAACATTTTTTTTTAAAGGATAACTGGAAAAAGGCTAGGCAGGTGGTGGTGACGAAGGAATAGACTAAAGAGATCTTATTTTGCACTCGGCGGGCGCCATCAAAGAGGTGCCTTATCAAAATATTTGTCCTCATACTGTAGGTATGTGTTGACTCTGTACGCATCTTCTACGCGTAAAATACCGCAACACCGTCATTCAGAAGAAATTACAAAATATTTGTGTATCAAAATTAACCTGTCACTTTAGCAAACACTGGTTCATTGTTGAAATATTTACAGAATAGTTACAGTATAGGCAGGACAGAAAGCCGACTCCACGCAAAGAGCGAAAACAAGGGCACGCACACATTGACTTTTTAAATTGAAAATATGAAGTTGAGAATTACTGGGCCAGTGAGTTTGTGACCAGCACCTGCGTAACTCACGATCAATCATAATCGGTTTCGTTTTGACAGTTCAACAATATTCATTGCGTTAATTACGTTGTTGAGCCGACACATTTTTCGAACATATAATGGTTTAACAATCCGTTTCAAAACGAAACAAATTATGATGAATCGTGAGTTACGCAATTAGGGTGTCGTTCTCAAACGACTATCGCTAGCTGATAGCTTTTGGCTAGCCACATGGTGGCCTGCGGGCCTGCGAGCCTTGGTATAAATGAAATTGTGAGGAGCCACAGAACCGGCAAAATCCGACGCCTTTCCGAGGCAAAGCAGCTGAGTGTTACATAAGGATTTCCAAATAAAACAGACACAAAAGTGACACTGTTTTATATTTTTTATACATACCTTCAAAGACTTTAATTTAAGCATAAAACAGATAACCAAAATTAATGATAAAGTTTATTTATAGCCTGGCCATTGAGCCTGGCACTTTCGTTAATTATATCAAAGTCTAAAAGATTCAAGGCTAGACAGTTAACAAACTGGTCAAAAAGGTCTTCTCGCACATCAATGGTCTTACCATATACCTACGTGCGAGTAATAATTTTGTATCTTACGTAGTTACAGCTCATTGCACAGTGCAAACAAGGTTTTTATTTTTGGTATTGTTAAACAATGAAGCGGTTTAAATCGTTGCTTGCAGTTCGACCTTGAGTCAGATCTGATTCGATATTTTAAATTAAATAGCAATACGTAGAAATGATTGTGATAAAGGAAGCTTCGAAGACTGCACGCTTCATTAATTATACGACAGCGAAGCAGTTCTGGATTACGTCCGTTATTTTAAAAATATACAGAACTAGCTTCCACCCACGGTGAAGTCGGAAATTATCCTGCGGGAACTTATCACCGGGATAAAAAGCATCCTATGTATTAATTTAGGTTATAATCTATCTGTGTGCCAAATTTCATCAAAATCCGTCCAGCCGTTTTTGCGTGAAAGAGTAAACAAACAACCATACATCCATTTTTTTTTTTTTAATGGACTGAATGCTAAACTTAGACAGTAGTGCACGAAAAAGGATCTAACTTTGTGAGAGATTGGTGCCTGTAGAAAATTCTATTAAATATTGGCGTTATCAAACTACTTGTAATTCTGAAAAGGTTTTACTACAAATTCCAGTATCAGGCCTACAAATTCCGGTAATTTACTACTAAATATTGGTAGTACCCGCATACCGCTATGCTTGGAGTTTCCCTGCGTGATCGAATGAGGAATGAAGAGATCCGCAGGAGAACCAAAGTAACCGACATAGCCCGAAGAATTGACAAACTTAAGTGGCAGTGGGCAGGGCACATTGCTCGCAGAACAGATGGCCGATGGGGCCGAAAAGTTCTGTAGTGGCGACCGCATACCGGAAGACGTAAAGTTGGAAGGCCTCCCACAAGCTGGACAGATGACCTTGTGGGGGCCGCAGGAATCCGCTGGATGCGGAAAGCACAGAACCGGTCGAAGTGGCGGAGCTTGGGGGAGGCCTATGTCCAACAGTGGACGTCTTTCGGCTGAAATGATGATGATGATGACCCGCGTTTAAGCATGAGACATAGCTCCTCAATCCATACGGCCACGATATGAGGAGTAGTAACATAGGTGTCCACGTAGCACGTTTCAATGGGATCCGCGGACACAGCTAGTCAATAATAATATTGATCGCTGATTCAATCCAAGAGTCTGAGGTTACCAAAAAAGGAATGACGATCATAGTAGGTACGTTAAGTTTCCGCCAAATGAAGACATTAAAATAACGGTTTCCGTTTTCCCGTTATTTATACAAGGCAAATGAATACAGACGCCAGCACATCAAGCTACCCCAAACTGTAAAATTTTCCCAATTGAACATGAACCTTATGCCTATGTAATAAAATTGAAAATCTATCAAAGAAATTTGACAGAATGGGGTAGCTTATGGGTAGCTTGATGTGCTGGCGTCTGACCTACCTACTTACCTACTTTGTCACTAAAATTTATTATTGGAGCAGTGATGACAATTTGGATCATAGTAAACCTATTGAAAAGAAACAGGACAAGTCTTTTCGCACTGAAGCTTTTGGCAACTTTTAAAAGTAAAACGAAAAATTTATCTACGGTTGAAGTGAATACCTTGACAACTCTGAATTAGCAAGTTGACAATGACATTTATTTTAATGTCATAATGCTATTTTTTTTTTAAATCTGAACCATTTATGGGTGTTTGGTATTATCACGTTTGCGATTCAATAGTATTCGAGATGACTAACTTTAGACTAGCGAAGGACAAAAAAGAGAGTTGTTCAAGTGTGTTAATTTTCCTATTTAGTAGCTTTTAGTCGATCGCGGCGAGATTTCTTCACGCACCGTTTCAAGTCTGCCGCGTCTGCCTGTCTGTTCGCAATAAACTCAAAAACTACGGAATTATGAACGGTTTTTCATGCGGTTTTCAGGAATATACAGAATGATTCATGACGAAGGTTTAGGTGTGTAATTTGTTAAGGTTTTGTGCAGGTGATGCAGCTGGCAAAAGCTAGTTAAGAATTTAATAGTGGCCATTAGGGCCACTATTAAATTCTAGTTGCGAGTTTCATTTAACCATCTTGATCAAACGCATTTTTTTTTTGGGTTGGAAATCATCAAATAACTTCTCCCGCTCTGGGTGGAGCACACAGAGTACTTTTGTGGAGCAGGAGGGCGTGTTAGACTTTTACTGACTAAAACCCACCCGTGTTCCCTCCCTCAGTAGCCCGTATGCCAGGGGCTGTGGTATCTCTTTCGAACAAACCCGCACCCCTGACAGGCATCGGCCCTTGCGGGCCCCTTCGGTTTGTGCTGACATCTCTTTGAGGCGCGCGTGGAACACAACGCGCCGTCGACTTGGGCTTGGTCCTCACCGAACAGCGAGCTACCCATTACTCGCCGTCCGCAAGCTCATGCCTACGGTGGCCGGAAATCGGCCTGGGATTCCCGACGACGCCCAGGGCGTCTCCGTATCCTTGATTAAACGCATCGAGTGCGTTCGGCGCTCCGACTGGTCCGTCACCAATCCAGAGCCAATCGGAACGCCAAACGCGCTCGATGCCTCAGAGGCAGCGCGAGTGAGTGTCAGTGCGTCGATATAAAACAGTGTTCGATTTGTAACTCTCGGCGGTTAGACGTGCGTTGAAGATCGAGTGCGCGAAAAAATCCCGCCACGATATTTTTACATCCGTACGCAAATGGAGTCAACGTTCTGATAGCATCATGACGTGCCCAGCCCTTTTCCAACTATGTTCGGGTCGGCTTCCAGTCTAATCGGATGCATCTGAATACCAGTATTTTACATGGAGAGACTGCCTATCTGGCCTCTACAACCCAGTTACTAGGTAACATGATACCCCTTGGTAAGACTGGTTGTCAGACTTTCGGGCTTCTGACGACCCGTAACGACTGTCAAAGATCCACAAATGAACAAATACAAAATGCCGGAAAATCTGTTACAAAGCACTGCAAATATTGCTTGCGCGATGTAGGATTCGAAAGTGCGTATGATTTGACAACATAGATGTCGCCACTCTACCAGACCACCTTAAGAATTTTAAAGCTACGTCATCTGCCTAGCCCTTTCCCAACTATTTTGGGGTCGGCTTCCAGTCTAACCGGATGCAGCTGAATACCAGCAGTATTTTACATGGAGCGACTGCCTATCTGACCTCCACAACCCAGTTACTAGGTAACACGTACGATACCTCTTGGCAAGACTGGTTTTCAGACTTTCGGACTTCTGTTCTGATGACCAGTAGGTAGGACCTATGGTACAGAGACGTGGTCGCTCACAATGGGCCTTATCAGAAGGCTTAAAGTCACCCAAAGGGCAATGGGGAGGGCTATGCTCGGAGTTTCCCTACGCGATCGAATCAGAAATGAAGAGATCCGCAGGAGAACCAAGGCAACCGACATAGCCCGAAGAATTGCCAAACTTAAGTGGCAGTGGGCAGGGCACATTTGTCGCAGAATAGATGGCCGATGAGGCCGAAAGGTTCTGGAGTGGCGATCGCATACCGGAAGACGTAAAGTGGGAAGGCCTCCCACAAGGTGGACCGATGACCTTGTGAAGGCCGCGGGTATCCGCTGGATTTGGGAAGCACAAGACCGGTCGAAATGGAGGAGCCTGGGGGCGGCCAATGTCCAGCAGTGGACGTCTTTCGGCTGAAATAATGATGATGAGATAAAATAGTATATTTTTCTAGTAGTAGGTAGTCGTTTTTATTCCAACGGTCAAACCAGTCGGTGAGTCACATTATAATGGACATGACTGCTCCACAATAAAACCTTTTTTGAACAAGGCGTAACGGAATGTTGATGTAATCTTTGGTCTGTGCTTGAACTACTTAGGTACTTAAAAAAAAACCAGTTCCCTCCAAAAAACGCTCGGTTTAATGACCTCATAAATCAAGCCATACTTAAAAAAATAACGTTGTTGTCTGTGAACATTGTAGGGTAGGCAGAAGTGCAGAACTGAACTATTTTTATATCATGTAGGTACTTGGCATCATGTAGGTGATGTAAGTAAGGAGAGTATTGTATGTGTGTAATACGTACGTAATTCTAGTAATGTTGCGTCATGTATGTACGTGAACGGGCGCTGTTGGTTGAGACTGGTCATCTAACTTGCAGGGCTTATTTTTAATCTTATATTTCGAATTGTTTATTAAAATGTTTACATTGTTCTCACATACAGAAGCAATAAGAATAATGTTCCCAAGATTTTGTAATTCCAATTTCATTGAAAAGAGTGTCCGTGGAGTTTCTTGCCCGTTCTTCTCCATTGAGATCTACGATTCGGAATGGGCAACTAGGTTCAACTTTCCAACTGATCGACTTTTTCACAGTTGAAAAGTGCCTGTAAATGTTTTAATTGAAATAAATGCTTTGAGTCTTTTCTTCTACAAAACAGAACAGTAGCAGTAGCTGCATACCAACTGCATACAAATGACTGTCATAGATTCACGAATGACAGTCGACAGCCTGGACCAACGGCTTCGTGCTTTCCGAGACACGGAAGTGTCTCAGTATGTAAAGATAATGACCCATCTACGGACCGACCGCGGCAAGCGGCTGTTTTTAGTTAACCACGAGCCCCTCTGCCTCTTTATTAGTACTAGGTAGGTACTTAATTCTGCTATTCTTGAAAGTATTTGTGTTCGTACAGTTATATTTGAAACCGAAAGATTTGGCTTTTGGCGCGCCATTCAGTACATAAAGTAGTATTTATTTATAGTTTCGACTTTCAGGCGTAGATGTTTACGTTTCGGCAGATTTGCGTGAAACGAATAAATCAATAGGTTTATGTGAAATGCGAAAACGTATCGTATATTTTACAGTAGGTAAAGTTCATTGTCTATTAGGGCTCGCGGATTTCAGACGAGAATATTGTCTTGTTTCATACTTTTACCACATGAGTTTAGTTACTCATGTGCTTTTTACAGCGTGATTTTTCTGTAATCTGCACCCTAATTGCGTAACTTACGATTAATCATAATCGGTTTCAATTTGACAGTTCAACAGTATTCATTGCGTTATTTACCTACGTTGTTGAACAGACACATTTTTCGAATATATGAAGCAATGGTTTAACAATCTGTTTCAAAGCGAAACAGATTATGATGAATCGTGAGTTACGCAATTAAGGTGCCGGTTTCAGTTTTTTTTTAACTTACCCCATCCCTTTAAGCGTGCAGAGCCGTATTTCACCGTGTCTAATCATCTAGGTTGATTTGCAAATGTTTTACAGACGCCATTACATCAAGCTACCCCAATCTGTCAAATTTTCCCAATTGAACATGAACCTTATGCTAATGTCATAAAGTTGAAAATCTATCAAATAAATTTGACATATTGGGGTAGCTAGATGTGCTGGCGTCTGTACTTTAACCTGTCGCGCGTCTAATTAGCAGACACAATAGAAATTACAGTGAAACCTGCACCCTAATTGCGTAACTCACGATTCATCATAATCTGCACCCTAATTGCGTAACTCACGATTCATCATAATCTGTTTCGTTTTGAAACGGATTGTTAAACCATTGCTTCATATGTTCGAAAAATGTGTCGTTCGACAACATAAATAACGCAATGGATATTGTTTAACTGTGAAGACGAAACCAATTATGATCAATCGTGAGTTACGCAATTAGGGTGCTGTATCGTTTTGAAACGGATTGTTAAACCATTGCTCCATATGTTCGAAAAATGTGTCTGTTCGACAACATAAATAACGCAATGAATATTGTTTAACTGTGAAGACGAAACCAATTATGATCAATCGTGAGTTACGCAATTAGGGTGCTGGTTAAGTGGGACCTGGATAAGTGAGAAACCTCTATTATTGAGAACTACAATGAGGTCCCGGCACTTTTTCATCGAATAAAGTACCTCTGTATGTACCGTTATTCCATTTATAAAGGTGGAAATTTTGTGAAAGAAATTCAAATGTTTATAAACAATCGTGTCGTAACCTGTCCCAACCTGATAAATTGTCTCACTTATAAAGGGAATTGAGCTCCAGAGTCCCAAATCAAGAGGTAAACATCGAAAAAATCCTAGAAATCAAATCTCATTTAACCAAGTTCGAAAAGGCCCTCCGTAAATGAGACAGCTAAATTTTAAACCTGTCTAATTGGAAAACTGGATAAATGAAAACCTCTTTAAATGGTACAAAATCCTTGGTCCCTTGAGATCCCAATTAACCAGGTTTCACTGTATATTGTTTTCGGCATACTTGGTGTGCACTTGACATGCGAGGGCTGGATATTGGTATCGTTCTAATTCCTATATATTTCTTTAACAGGGCATGAACATACGGCTCGCTTTCGCCATCATCTCGTCAGCATGCTGGTCAGCCTTCCAACATGGATACAACACCGGAGTCCTGAACGCACCACAATCTGTAAGCCCACGTTTATTGAATTTGCAATCCTCGGTGCAACACCTAGAGTTGAAAATCGAACACTGTGTTTATTCGACACGCTGAGACTCACTCGCGCTGCACTGTTGGATTCTCAATCCTTGGTCCAAAACAGAGAGTTGAAAATCCCGTGCGCGATAAAATTCCGCTGCGATTTGTTCGCGCCGTGTGAAAAAGTGGGGCAACATGAAAGAAATAAAAAAAATGGGATAGATGTTGTTGATGAGGGGTGAATCGGGAAGAAAATTTAAAAATGTATTTTTTGAAAGATGAATTAATTGGTTTGTAGATTTACCGCTTCATCTCTATTCACCACGTTACATGTTTATCATTACCTGCTGGATGTATTTAAAGGAAACAATTTTTTTAAATGTATATTTTTATTTATTATTGGTTTACAAATCGGGTAAAACCAATATATAACTTACAACTTACTTTTGTTTACTACCTTTATTTTGTATAAGTACCTACTTTCTAACTGATAAACAATTATCTTTATGATCATATTGATCATACATAATAAACTTAAAAGTACGCAGCACTGCGTACCCAAAAAGAGTGAATATAGCATGTACAATGTATGAGCTAGTTATAATTATGAATATTACGTTTATTTTTTAATTAACAAACTTCCAAAAAAATACGCTACAGTCTGAAAAAAAAAAAAGAAAACTCTGATCTCGGAAGTCGGTGGCAAAAAAAAACGAAAATACAAAACAAAAAAATCAGTTCATTAATAAAAGTATTTCCAACAAAAAAAAAAAAAAAACGACCGGCTTCCGAAAACACTACTACGTGAAAAATAACTTTAATTTCGGAAGTCAATGTCTTTGGACATGTATTTTAATTTTTTGTCATTGCCTTCCGAAATCAAAGTTATTTTTCACTTTGTAGTGTTTTTTCAGGAGTCGGTGTTTTTTTTTTTGGAAAATGTTTTGATTTTTACTTTTAGTAGGTACTTACTACTTACCCCTCACCAATTCGAATTTTCATCATCCTTGGGGTAAGGAGCGTTTTGGCGGTAAATTCAAAGCAACGAAAATTTTATTTGATTTAAATAGCTTATAAACGAGAAAATGGATTTAAATATGAATCAATTTACTTTTATTTTTCTGTTACATATTTCGTCCCAATCTTTAAATTAGAATAGTTTTTAATAAATTGGAAAATACCCTATTTTCGACATCCATGCGGGGACGAAGCCGCTGGCAAAAGCTAGCTTTTCAAATTGAAATAAACACATCATTCGGAAGAGTTTTATTGTGATATTGGCAAGAAGGTTAATTAATGACCTACGTACTGCGGTGACACGTTTGTTATCAATTAAATTTAAGAAACATATGAAACCGAAAATTTGGTTAAAGTATTTTATTTTGAGCTGAAGCTATGTTTAGTGAATGAATGAATGAATGTCTTTATTTGGCAGAAACATGGTAGTTAAAGGGTATTATTTAAATATTTGGTTCAGCAAGTTACATCCCAGCTGTTATCTTTAGTGCTTAAGGATAGCAATAGGGTTTCTGATACACCCTATATAAACATGATCAGCCTATAATGTTTCCCCACTGCTGAGACACATGCCTCCTCTCTGTGAGAGGTACTGGGCCGTAATTCACCACGCGGCCCCAGTGCGGGTTTGTAGATGTCACATGTCTTCGAATTTTTAGTTCCAAGACATGTCGGTTTCCTCACGATGTTTTCCTTCACCGTTTTGAGAGGAGTGGTGATGAAAAAATTTAGTAAAGCGCCTGTCTGGGTTCAAACCTATAACTCGTAAGTCGCGGCCGTAGCTACTGGGCCATCCCTGCTCCGTATCCGTATCCAGCACCCTAATAGGGTATTCGATAAAAACTATTTTAATTTGAAGATTGGGCCGATATATTTAACCGAAAAATAACAATAAATTTATTAATACACATTTTCTCAATTAAAAACGATTAAAATCTAATTTATTTTTCGTTGTTTTGAATTTACCGCCAAAACGCTCCCTACGATGATTTTTTATCACGTCACATGTGACGTCAATTTTCTGTAAACGGCACCGGTACCAATACTCAGTTTTAGAAGTATTTGTGCACAGAGGCACCGCCCACCAGTAATATCACTTTCTATCCATTAAGTTGACGTCACGTGATAAAAAGTCATTGTAAGGAGCGTTTTGGCGGTAAATTCAAAACAACGATAAACACATTTTCTTTAAATCGTTTTTAATTGAGAAAATGGATATAAATCAATTTACTTTTATTTTCCTGTTACATTTATTTCGTCCCAATCTTTAAATTAGAATAGTTTTTAATAAATTGGAAAATACCCTATTGCGAACACATTATTAATCAGAATAGCTAGTGATTCATTCACTAGCTTTTGCCAGCGGCTTCGCCCGCGCGGAACTTTCATGCCCTATTTAACTCCCTTGGGGATTGAATTTCTAAAAATCCTTCCTTATTCCTTGTCTACATTATAAAGGGAACCTCTGTGCAAAATTTCAGCTTTCTAGGTCCAAGGGTTTGGGCTGGGCGTTGATGAGTCAGTCAGTCAGTCAGTCAGGACTTCTCTTTTTATTTATATAGATAGATATTTTGAAGGTTAATTGCTAATCCATTCTATCATATGTTCGAAAAAATTGTCTGCTTAGCAACGTAAACAACGCCATAAATGTGGTGGTACTTTCAAAATTAAAGCGATTCTTATTTATAGTGTACTAGCAGCGCTCCGCGGTTTCACCCGCGTAGTTCCCGTTCCCGTAAGACTACGGGGATTAAATATAGCCTATGTCACCCGGGGATAGTGCAGCTTCCCAACAGTGAAACAATTTTTCAAATCAGTTCAGTAGTTTCGGAGCCTATTCAATGCAAACAAACGAACAATCAATCAAATCTTTCCTCTTTATAATACTAGTATAGATTTGGCAATGAGGGTTTTCTGAAATAACATTCACTAGGTGGCAGCACTGAGACGTCAGGTCTGGGCACCTGTCAAAAGTGTCAAAGCGCCTACGAACTGAATGGTGAACGAAATAATGAAACGAATGACATCAAATATTTTAAGCTCATTGTCGAACTGGAAGACCTCTTGTCAAAGTGGCGCCAACTGGTGGCTTGAATATTCGTGAAACCCCCCTCATTAACGAAATTACAAAATTATTCATAAAATCCCTGATAAATATCATTTAAAAGTGGTCAGTCTGTGTTCTTAATATAGCCAAACGTAAGTCAGCCTCAATTCTCTTAGCATGGGCGCAGAGTTTGAGTTCCTCTGCTGTTTCTTTCTCAAGCTTCAGTTTATAGTACTTCTCCCGAGCTGCCTTCACCAGCCATTCTTTTTCAGCTTTTTCAAGTTTGAAAAGCACTTCTGCTCTGTTCAAGCTGTCGGTCGATCTTCTAGAGATACAGTTATCCTCTTCCTCGTGTTCTACTCCGTTCCGCATAATTCTGGATCCTGTAATAAGATAAGATAATTTTATTTTTATAAAAAAAACCGACTTTGTAAAAAAATCATAATAAAGAAGATGGAAACATGAAGAAACTTTTTTTTTAAGAGGTTGACTATTAAAAAATAACAACCGACTTCCAAACAAAAAAAATAACTTTAATTTCGGAAGTCCGTGACTTTGGATGTGTAGGTATTTTAATTCTTTGTCACCGCCTACCAAAATTAAAGTTATTTTGCAGTTTGTAGGGTTTTTTTGGAAGTCGGTTGTTATTTTTTTGAAAAAAGTTTTAATTTTTCACTTTTTAGTTACCTACCAATTCGAAATTTCATCATCCTTGGGGTCAAAACAATGCATATCAATGCGATAGCAGCATTCGCGGTTGATTTGCTGTCATTTTTTGAAGAGTTCCGTTGCCTGTCTCCGAAACGCATCATCAGATCTATATGAAATGTATATTGGACTATTTCGGAATAAACCCCTATCGAAAAAAAGGATTTTGCAAATCCGACTATATACGACGGAGTTATACCCGAACATACATAATAAAAAAATAAAACATGTCGAATTGATAACCTCCTTCTTTCTGAAGTCTTTTAAAAACACGAAAGTACCGATTTCATTGTTATCTGAATACTTTATGCAATCTCAGACTCGAAGGCATCGCAGGCTTGTATGGCAATGTCGTATCGCTACCAACAAAAAGTATGCGGTACGAAATCTGCCGTGCCTCCATAGAACATTCTAAATTATACAATTCAATTAGCAACCAGTTTGACAGACTCTAGATTGTCCTATGAAGCTAGACCACGTTTCCAAGCATTCTTATCTTAGACTAGCTTTTGCCAGCGGCTACGTCCGCGCGGAACTTTCATCCCCTATTTAACTCCCTTAGGGGTTAAATTTCGAAAAATCCTTCCTTATTCCTTGTCTACATTATAAAGGGAACCTCTGTGCAAAATTCAGCTTTCTAGGTCCAAGTGTTTGGGCCGGGCGTTGATGAGTCAGTCAGTCAGGACTTTTCTTTTTATTTATATAGATGTGATCCTCTAATAGGGTATTTTCCGATTTCATAAAAACTATTTTAATTTGAAGATTGGGACTTTTTATCACGTGTTATGTGACGTCAACTTTGTTTATACGGCACCGGTACAAATACTTAGTTGGGCGCCGTTTTAGAAGTATTTGTGCACAGAGGCACACCAGTAATATCACTTTATATCCATTAAAAATCTTGTTAATTATAAACTCAACAATCACTTATTTACTTACTAACTACTTTAGTTTACACAAAGTTGACGTCACGTGAAAGTGATAAAAAGTCATCGTAAGAAGCGTTTTGGCGGTAAATTCAAAACAACGAAAAATTAATTTGGTTTAAATCGTTTTCAATTGAGAAAATGGATAGAAGAAATCAATTTATTTTTATTTTTCTGTAAAATATCTCGTTCCAATTTTCAAATTAGAATAGTTTTTGAAAAATTGGAAAATACCCTATTTGTAATATGCTTGTTTACAAAGGGGCTTGTAGCGAAGTAATAACAGCAGCACGGGTCGATCTATCAGGTTAAGCTGCGCTTGCCGCGGTTGGTCAGTGGATGGGTGACCATCTTTAAATACCAAGACCCCTCCGTGCATCGGAAGGCACGTTAAGCCGTTGGTCCCGGCTGTCATTTGTAGATCGTTGACAGTCGTTACGGGTCGTCAGAAGCTCGAAAGTCTGACAACCAGTCTTACCAAGGGGTAACGTTTTAGGCAGTCGCTCCATGTAAGATACTGGTACTCAGCTGCATCCGGTAAGACTGGAAGCCGACCCCGACACAGTTGGTGTTAAGAAACGACTGCTGGCGCCATCTGTGCAGCGTGACGAGCAACTCTCGTTCACTAAAGGCTAGGCAGATGAGTACAGTCTTAAATAACACTCACCTCTTTGATTTAGTACTGGCATCACCAGTTCCAATGGCTCGGGAGACATTGCTGGTTGGTCTTCGGAGAGTGGGTCGGCAGGTATAGCAGGGGGTGAGATCGCTGGTTCTAGCTTGTTGACAGGTGGACCCTGCACGACATCAACCGAATACCATTGACTGATAGCATAGTCCTAGACCATAGACATTTTTATCTATATATAAATAAATTTAATTATTATATATAAATTACGTATTAAGTAATGAATTTACTAGGATTTTTTTTTAAATTTTGGCTATTCTAAACCATAATCAATCATGAAATCTCGAGACAAATGTTCAAATTCAAGAAAAAATGTGAAAGCGCCTTTAATGGCTGTTCTGCTGTTTTTAATTACCACAAGTATGTTAAAACTCTCAGAATACAGAAAGAACCAGAAGCCCCGTTCAACTGATATTGCAAGCTGCAGGCTGTGTCCAAAAACAGAACAAGTAACCCCCGCTCGCCTCACTTCCCACCCGCGTAATATTGCTAGCTCAGACATTATTTGCCCATTTTCGGGGTAAATGTTGAGAGTATTGGGGGTACGAAAATCATAAAATCAAAATTTTACTGTCCTTTTCTATACATGCATTAATACATACGGTTTGCTTTGATAACATATTTTTCAACACACTTGCTCATAAAATGGCTCTAATTTCACTACAATTAGGCACATAATGACACCTATTATCAAACTGTGACTTTTTCATTACTATTATTCACTAGTAAGTTATAGAATTGGTTGAGTTGCTTTGTTCTTAGTGAGTTATAGGTTGTTTTTAATTGGTCGAGTTGCTTTGTTCTTAGTGAGATAAAGGTTGTTTTTTAATTAGTTGAGTTGCTTTGTTCTTAAAAACAACGATGATGATGATGATGATGTTGATGATGACGACGATGATGATGACGATGACGTTGACGATGACATGACGATGACGATGACGACTACGATGATGATGATGATGATAACGATGACGATACCATGACGATGATGACGATGACGATACCATGACGATGACGACGATGACGATGACGATGACATGACGATGACGACGACGACGATGATGACGACGATGACGTTGACGATGACGATGACATGACGATGATGATGACGTTGACCATGACGATGACGACGATGGCAATGACGATGACATGACGATGACGACGATGACGATTACGATGACGACGATTACGATGACGATGACGACGATGATGATGACGATGACGATGACGATGATGACGACGATGACGTTGGCGATGACATGACGATGACGATGACGACGATGACGATGACGATGACGATGACGACGATGACGATGACGATTACGATTCCGATGACGACGATGATGATGACGATGACGTTGACGATGACATGACGATGACGATGACGACGATGACGATGATGATTTTGTAGTATTATTTTCTTCACAAGTGTGTTGAAAAACGTCGTATGATACACGTGTGTATTGATGATTATCGTCCTCGGCTCTCTTAAGACTCAATGGCGCCTCAGCGATAATCACCAATGTTACACACTTGTACCATAATGTACTATTTTTTCAAGTCGTTTAAAATATTTTTAAAGTACTTTTATACATACTACAATGAATAAAAGCCCTCACAGTTGGTAATAAAAGAAGGGAAATCAAACTCCTAAATTGGCAACACGTACAAGATGGACCCATTATTCACAATGAAAATTAGAAATTGAACAAATTATTCAATAATAAAAATAAGTCGGGTTTTCCTTCCTGACGCTATAACTCCAGAACGCACAAAGTCAAAGCATTTATTTCAATTAGGCACTTAAAAGGCACTTTTGAACGTCAACATTTACATTTAAACAGAATTGATTCTAGTCGCCCATTCCAAAATGTAGTTTCGTATGGAGAAGAACGGGCAAGAAGCGATTTCCACGGTTTTGCATTCGTTGAAAAGGTCTCGGGCTCCGTGAGGTTTATAGCGTAGGTAGGGTAGGTAGGGTAGGTAGGGTAGATAGGGTAGGTAGGGTAGGTAGGGTAGGTAGGGTAGGGATTCTGTATGAATGACTATTGGACGGACAGGACAACGTCTGTCAGGTCAGCTAGTTATTCAATAATTAAATAAAAACAATATCTGAATGCGCTACTTGCACATGAAATGTGCTCCTATCCTGTTTCTTTTTAGCCTGGCTAAATTTTTAGAGGTAGGAACAACACAAGACGGCATAATGTAAATAAATTGAACACCGGTAAAACACGTCGTGCGATACGACAGCCACAGAGTGACTGACCTGCTGCGCGTCAAACTACTCTATTTGAGAGTAGTTTTTTGAACCGACGAAAAAACGGAGGAGGTTACTCAATTCGACGCGTATATTTTTTTTTTTATGTATGACCACGCGTAACTTTTTCCAGAGTAGTCCGATTTTGATAATTCTTTTTTTATTGGAAAGGGTATACCTCGAAGTTGGTCCCATATAAATTTCGAAGAAAAATTCCAACCCTAAGGGTACGAAAACAGGGGATGATTGATTGTTTACTCACAGATTTTAATACTGAGTTGTGTATTAAATCAAAAATTAAGCATGTAGTAATTAGTAGATTATAGCCACAAAAAATTATAAAATAAAAACTTTTTAATAAAAAAATTAAACCGCCGAAAAACCGAAAAATAAAAAATAATAAACTAGCTTTGTCCAACCCCAATAACTAAGTTCGGAAGGCGGTGGTTTTTATTTTTCGGTTTTTCGGCGGTTTAATTTTTTTATTAAAAAGTTTTTATGTGGCTTCTGTATTAGGCGCTCTCACGGCTTCTGGTTCTTTTTGTATTCTGAGGTTAAAACTATATGTTAATTATTACCGCTGGAAAAGCCGGCACTCTTGCGTCAGTTTGTCGCTCTCCATTCCCCTCTCCCATGATAGATAAGATCCTCAATTCCATCGGTGAGAGGACTGTTGGGCACCCGCCGGCACGTGCTGATCTGTTGGCGGCTACGGCAGCTTTCTTAGCCAAATGCTTCTTGTCTGCCCACACCTAAAATATAGTCAGCTTTATATTAATATGTGATTACTAGTGATAGGAATAGCTAGTGCCTATTTGCCTAAACTTCGAAGAACAGAGACAAGAAACGGAGACTTCCTTAGGACTACATTTTTTTTCCCGGTATTTGGGAAAAATCTTCAGTAAGTTAGCGCACTGGATAAAAACGAATCCTATATAAGATGTGTAAAAGCTATTTTTAACTAAACTTGCAATTAAGCATCTTAAATAAAGCTTATTTTCAACTTACTGAAGATTTTTCCCGAATCCCGGGAAAAAAAAATTAGTCCTAAGGAAGTCTCCGTTTCTTGTCTCTGTTCTTCGAAGTTTAGGCAAATAGGCACTACCTATTCCTATCACTGGTGATTATTGTAATACAAAAATCCCAAGATACACAATCAGCGTCTCAAAAACGTTCGCATACATAGGACGCAATGTGCGCAGGTGTCAATTTCAGTCAGTCTTTTTGGACATAGCTTTGTAAAAACCACTTTAAGTCATGTGTAAGGTTGAATTTGTAAAAAAAAAAAATTAACTGACGTATAATTATCGCAAGACCTCATACACCCCAATTAGAGTATTGAGTTAAAAGCATAATACAATGACCAAACCTTATTTTTTTTGAAAACCAACTGGCATTAATTTGTGCATTTAAAATTGAGCCTTATCACCTTGAAATAAGATTGAATTTTCTTTTGCTATACATTATTTTAGAAAAAAAAAACCATATTAAAAGTTACTTACATATATTCAGTAGTTAATAATGAACAAACTACCTTCAAGACTTGCGTTTATTCTGTTACAAGTTCATCTGCCTAGCCTTTTCCCAACTATGTTGGGGTCGGCTTCCAGTCTAACCGGATGCAGCTGAATACCAGTATTTTACATGGAGCGACTGCCTATCTGACCTCAACAACCCAGGTACTGGGTAATACAATACCCCTTGGTAAGACTGGTTGTCAGACTTTCGGGCTTCTGACGACCCGTAACGACTGTCAAAGATCCACAAATGACAGCCGGGACCAAAGGCTTAACGTGCTTTCCGAGGCACGGAGGGGTCTTGGTATGTAAAGACGGTCACCCATCCACGGACCAACCGCGGCAAGCGTAGCTTAACCTGATCGATCGACCCGTGCAGCTATTGTTACTCAGCCACAAGCCCCTCTATTCTGTTACAAGTTGTATAATGAAATATCTATGCCCGAATTTCGACCACTGGAGACACTCGTTTGTTTCATCATCATCATTTCATCCGAAAGACGTCCACTGCTGGACGTAGGCCTCCCCCAAAAGGGGGGTTTTGACATAATCGCCACGCTTGGCAGGCGGGTTGGCGATCGCAGTATGGTGGTAAAATGCATAGAGAACGCTGCTGCCTATTCTCTAGTAGGTCCCTTAGTCGCCTCCTACGACACCCACGGGAAGAAATGGGATAGTGCTATTTTTTTACACACGGAACCTATGAATCTAGTTTGGTTAGTTGCATAAACACAATGAGCCTCATAAGAAGGCTGAAATTCACCCAAAGGGCAATGAAGAGGGCTATGCTCGGAGTTTCCCTACGCGATCGAATCAGAAATGAAGAGATCCGCAGGAGAACCAAGGCAACCGACATAGCCCGAAGAATTGCCAAACTTAAGTGGCAGTGGGCAGGGCACATTGCTCGCAGAACAGATGGCCGATGGGGCCGAAACGTTCTGGAGTGGCGACCGCGTACCGGCAGAGCTTGAAGGCCTTTCACAAGGTGGACTGATGACCTTGTGAAGACTGGAGGAATCAGCTGGATGCGGGAAGCACAGAACCGGTCGAAGTGGCAGGCTTATGTCCAGAAATGGACGTATTTCGGCTGAAATGATGATGATATATGTATTTACTCACCCTTTGCCATTGTTCAACAGTTTTAATACAACCACCCATTGAGTTAAGGGCGTTGCAGAGACCTTCCCACAACCGCTTTGACCGCACTCTCCCGTTCGTGTTTCTTAATTGGCCGCGAGCTAATTCCCGATTTTCAGCCATGAAATTTATCATGGCGTCTATTTGAGCTTGCGTCGCTGGTGACGCGGCTAGGGGCATAAAAAAAATGTGTGAAAATTCTTCAAAATCTGTAAATAGAGATCAACATTTATCGTCTGTAAATATTGTTTTTCTGTAACTACAACAGTTGAAGTACATCCTTCCCTTAAGGTGAATCTAGTCGATATTTTTTCCAGTCAAACTTCATGAGTGTATTACTCCACTGTTCGACAATGTACTTCAAAAATTAAACATGGTATAGTTTTGTCTCATCATTAATATTGACTGTACAGAAACAGAATACTAAAATAAGAGGCCATTAAAATTTAGGATGGGTCCTAAATAATAAAGATTCGTTTTTCTTGCTAATTTAACCTAACTTTGGGCGTGTTTAAGTACTAAAAGAAGTATAAAATCTCCAAAACCAAGTTGGTACCGACAAAGCTCAATAGGGTATTTTCCAATTTGATAAAACCTATTTTAATTTGAAGATTGGGACGATATATTTAACAGAAAAATAAAAAATAAATTATTTATATCCATTTTCTCCATTAAAAACGATTAAAATCAAATTTATTTTTCGTTGTTTTGATTTACCGTCAAAACGCTCCTTACGGTGACTTTTTATCACGTGACATCGTGACGTCAGCTTTGTGTAAACAGCACCAGTACAAATACTTAGTTTGGCGCAGTTTTAGAAGTATTTGTGCACAGAGGCACCGCACACCAGTGATTTCACTTTCTATCCATAAAAAATCTTGTTAATTATAAATACGACACTCACTTGTTTGCTTACTTACTACTTTAGTTTACACAAAGTTGACGCCACGTGATAAAAAGTCATCGTAAGGAGCGTTTTGGCGGTAAATTCAAAACAACGAAAAATAAATTTGGTTTAAATCGTTTTTAATTGAGAAAATGGCTATAAATCAATTTACTTTTATTTTTCTGTTACATATTTCGTCCCAATCTTCAAATTAGAATAGTTTTTAATAAATTCGAAAATACCCTATTATCGAAAAGTTCAATAAACTATTGGTAATTGATCTATGCAGTGTTTTTTTCATGAAACCCGATCTTCTGAAAGACTTTTCTTCATTTTTTATGTCTTACTATAAATGATCCAGCACCTCACTCAGTAACGTTATGCGTGTAGACTAGCGTCTAACTGCTCATCACTGATACTACCTCTGTCGGACACGATGCCTGGTGAGACAGCGTGCTTTTTAGCCAGGCCCACCAGTGAGTTCGACCCTTTCGACTTGATTCGCCTAAAAATCCACCATTACCATTATAGCGTTTTCCCAACTATGTCGGGGTTGGCTTCTTGTCTTACAAGATGCATCTGAACACCAGTATTTTACATATAAGGTGTAACAGAATAGACTAAGTACTGAAAGTAGTTCCTAATATAGTATACACAAAACTGAACAGTACCTTGTACTACACAATAATCAGGCATACGGAACTCGGACACATGCGGAGGAGTGGCTGGGTCTGAAAAATATAATTTGTAAGTCTAAAAAAATCATAAAATAAGTGACAGTCTAAAATATCATAAAATGAGTGACATTCTAGCATATCATAAAATGAGTGACAGTCTGAAATATAAGTCTAAAATATCATAAAATGAGTGGCAGTCTGAAATATTTATAAAATGAGTCAAAGTCTAAAATATCATAAAACGAGTGTGTCTAAAATATCATAAAATGAACGAGTCTAAAATATCATTAAATGAGTGAAAGTCTAAAATATCATAAAATGAGTGTGTCTAAAATATCATAAAATAAGTGACATTCTAAAATATCATAAAATAAGTGACATTCTAAATCTAAAATATCATAAAATGAGTGACAGTCTGAAATATTTATAAAATGAGTGAAAGTCTAAAATATCATAAAATTTGTGAAAGTCTAAAATATCATCAAATTAGTGAAAGTCTAAAATATCATAAAATGAGTGAAAGTCTAAAATATCATAAATGAGTGTGTCTAAAATATCATAAAATAAGTGACATTCTAAAATATCATAAAATGAGTGACAGTCTGAAATATTTATAAAATGAGTGAAAGTCTAAAATATCATACAATTTGTGAAAGTATAAAATATCATAAAATTTGTGAAAGTCTAAAATATCATCAAATTTGTGAATGTCTAAAATATCATAAAATGAGTGAATGTCTAAAATATCATAAATGAGTGACAGCATGTAATATTGTTTTCGATCATTCGTTTCCTTAGTTGTGACTAGCAGCGCGCCGCGGTTTCACCCGCGTAGCTCCCTTTCCCGTGGGAATACGGGGATAAAATATAGCCTATGTCAACCCGGGATAGTGTAGCTTCCCAACAGTGAAATAATTTTTCAAATCGGTTCAGTAGTTTCGGAGCCTATTCAATGCCAACAAACAAAATATCTTTCCTCTTTATAATATTATTATAGTTGTGATAACCCAGTGGCTAAAGCCTCGCCTCTCATACACCAGGTTCTGGGACAAAATTTGGACGAGACCAATGTGTTTTCAAATACATTCTAAGTTTATCTTGGATATTAGGGACGGGACAAAAAGAAAAGACGTAAGACGAGGACGCGTCGCAGACGTCTGTGCCATGTTTCGTCGTCGTCGGTATATGAAAAAGACGGCGTGGACGGGACGCGGCCACAAGTGAGAGACGAAACTTCATTTCTCACAATTAGCTTTGCATTTAAGCGTCTGCTTTTGAGACGAAAACATGTCTTCTTCAGAAAGACGAGGATGTTCTGGCTTTGGTTCAACTTGGTAACATTCAAAGGGTTGGACGTTACTGCATACATCCGGTATGGCGCTGCTATGAAGAACATCGATTTTTAGTAGCCCCCACGCAATCCCCTTTCTGCCGCGTCTTGTCTGCGCCTCGCCTCTTCTGGATGTTTTCGAATAGGGCGCAGTCGTCGAAGCGACGTGTCCGCGTCTCGTCCACGCCCTGTCTTTTTTTGTGTCGCGACGCTTCTATACATTTTGTATGATTTATTGAAGGTGAGCCGCGTCTGCGACGCGTCCTCGTCTTAAGTCTTTTCTATTTGTCCCGCCCCTTATTGACATTGTTGAAGGAAAACATCTGTTTCTAAAAAAAACTCGTCTTGAGCAAGCATGTTTATCAATGCTTGTGCCTTCTCTTCATAAGAGGCCTTTGCGCTTCAGTGAGACTATATTAGGCTGACTTTACAAAATTGACATAATATACCTACAATTCTAATGTCAACTCTTTATTAGTGGTTGCCATGGAAATCATGTCATACGGTTTAAATAGGTTTTTATATTTTACTAGCTTTTGCCAGCGACTTCGCCCGCGCGGAACTTTCATCCCCTATTTAACTCCCTTAGGGGTTGAATTTCGAAAAATTTATCCTTATTCCTTGTCTACATTATAAAGGGAAACTCTGTGCAAAATTTCAGCTTTCTAGGTCCAAGGGTTTGGGCTGGGCGTTGATGAGTCAGTCAGTCAGGACTTTTCTTTTTATTTATATATAAATTTAGTTAGTATTTAATTTATGTAGATTCCTTTATATTCTGTGAATGTGAGAGCATTGTAGGCCTTGTAGACTGTAAATTTGTAGACCATTATCTATTTTATTTAGTACCTGGTACTTGTTGACATGCCTACACTGTCCTCTCATACCTATTAACTTTGTGATTTGAAACCATTGTTAAATCCAATTATTTTTAAAAGAGTAACTGTAGAGTTTCTTGCCGGCTCTTATCCATAGGAAACAACCAATAGGGTATTTTCCAATTTTTCAAAAAGTATTCTAATTTGAAGATTGGAACTAGTTATTTAACAGAAAAATAAAAATAAATTGATTTCTATCCATTTTCTCAATAAAAAACGATTTAAACCAAATTTATTTTTCGTTGTTTGGAAATTGGAATTTACCGCCAAAAAGCTCCTTAGGATGACTTTTCGAACCGACGAAAAAACGGAGGAGGTTACTCAATTCGACGCGTATATTTTTTTTTTTTTTTTTTTTTTTATGTATGACCACGCATAACTTTTTCCAGAGTAGTCCGATTTTGATAATTCTTTTTTTATTGGAAAGGGTATACCTCGAAGTTGGTCCCATATAAATTTCGAAGAAAAATTCCAACCCTAAGGGTAAGAAAACAGGGGATGATTGATTGTTTACTCACAGATTTTAATACTGAGTCGTGTATTAAATCAAAAATTAAGCATGTAGTAATTAGTAGATTATAGCCACAAAAAATTATAAAATAAAAACTTTTTAATAAAAAAATTGAACCGCCGAAAAACCGAAAAATAATAAACTAGCTTTGTCCAACCCCAATAAATAAGTTCGGAAGTCGGTGACTTTGGATATGTATTTGATTATATGTCACCGCCTTCCGAACTTATTTATTGGGGTTGGACAAAGCTAGTTTATTATTTTTCGGTTTTTCGGCGGTTCAATTTTTTTATTAAAAAGTTTTTATTATCACATGACGTCAACTTTGTATAAACTAAAGTAGTAATTAAATAAGTGAATGTCGAGTTTACAATTAACAAGATTTTTTATGGATAGAAAGTGATATTACTGGTGTACGGTGCCTCTGTGCACAAATACTTCTTAAAACGGCGCCAAACTAAGCATTTGTAACGGTGCCGTTTATACAGAGTTGACGTCACATGTCACGTGATAAAAAGTCATCGTAAGGAGCGTTTTGGCGGTAAATTCAAAACAACGACAATTACATTAGATTTTAATCGTTTTTAATTGAGAAAATGTTTATTATAAAATTTATTTTTATTTATCCGTTAAATATATTGTCCCAATCTTCAAATTACTTAAAAATTAATAGTTTTTATCAAATCGGAAAATACCCTATTGGAACCGTGCACCTAGCTTCTGATTCTTATGTGCCCTTGTAGGTTTATGTGAAATTAAATATTTTGATTTTTGAAAATGTCAGTATCATTTACCTGTTTCTATCTCAATGTCATTTGAAACTCGTGGTAAGCTCTCACTGGTAGTAAACAAGACTTGAGGAGATTCTGTCACAGTACATACAGTACCTAACTCTGTCATGCGCTCCTCAACCTCTGTCATCTCTGTAAAAAAATAATAATAATCACAAACACATCTTTTTTTTTTCTTAATCTACTGCCAAAAAACAAAGCATAGGGACATGGTAGTGGTCGTGGCAGATAGAAATAGATTGTACGAGTATCATAGACATAAAGAGTGGACTGCGCGTTCCGTATTCGGTTGCACAGTGAATCAGGCCGAAAAGTAAGAGACAAAGCGAATATGCGACCAGTATTTGTCTCTTTCTAGAGAGTAGTCACTTTTGTGAGGATAACGCTCAGTCCATTCTCTATGTCTATGGATTGTATTAAATCGACGTACAGACGCCAGCACATCAAGCTACCCCAATCTGTCAAATTCCTTTGATAGATTTTGAACTTTATTGCATTACAATAAAGTTCATGTTCAATTGGGAAAATTTGACAGTTTGGGTTAGCTTGATGTGCTGGCATCTGTACACAGACGTAAAAATATTGCAGGGGGTGTTTTATATGGGCACTGACTTTTCAACAAACAACACACATATTTTGTGTGTTTCAACATTGACACACACAACACTTTTGTTGGTTCAAGTTACAGCTGTATTTACATAATGCAGAATTGCATGTGTGCCTGGAGGTTTTTATTGATGTTGTAAGTTCTGTTGACGTTTTTTTATTTATTTCTGGTGGAGTGCCTACCTATAATTTTCAATGTTTTGTTGGTGCATTGGCGTGTGCTAGCTAACATAATATGGCAAGTTTAATGTTTTTTGTGCTTCGTAATGTTAATTACTTACCTACTATTGTATAGAATCAAGTTCTTCTAACTTAACAGACAGCTGTGCTGCTGGGGAGTTTGTTGCGCCAGTTCTTCCCAGCTAAAGCACTAGGAAGTGGTGAAGGGCGGGCGCTTTTGGGGGACTGTCTTATGTAATTTTGACGTTCAAAAAGTGCTGACTCTCAACCTAGTTTGAATAAATGACTATTGATTTTGATTTTAAGAATCCAACAGAGTCCCATCTCAGTCCATCGAAAAAACACATTGTTGGCATAAGTTAGTAATAAATTAATATAATTATGATTTACCCACCTTCATTAGATGTGTTATCACCGTCACTAGAGTGTGCTTCTAAAAACTTGCGTTCAGTTGGCTCAGTTAAGTTACTAGATAGATCAGGGTTAGCAAGTCCACCCCCTGACATCATCCTTTCCTTTTTTTCTTGAGCCCGTACACGTTTACGTTGGGTTTTCAAAACTCTTCGAGTTTTTTTAGGCTGAGTATCTGCCATATTGTCTGAGAAAAGAATGTTATACTGTTAGAATATTGTTGTTACTTACTTACATAAGCCCACGCCCTCTTCTCATATGACGTAGGCAGAGAGTACGTAACACTATCTGCTTAGTCCATACATCATTTTCTAAAAATAATTGCAAAAAGACTGTTCGCTCCTTCTCTCTAAACCATAACTACGATGAAACTGAAGAGTTTCTACAGAAGTGATCACTTCATACATTATCGAAACACCACACAACAATATACTCGCCACACAAGCATACTAAACATTATTTTTTCTAAACTTATATGTTTTTTGAATTTTTTTAAATCTGTAATGTTTATTTTCCTTAATTTTAGACTTTGTGATATAAGTTTTTTTGTTTTTACTTTGTTTGTTAATAATAGCCCTAAATTATATCTTATCTTGTAGCTTGATGTAATGATTACTACATACATACAACATACTTACATATGCTATCTATAAGTCAACCATTTATGACGGGGATCGGAACTGTTTCTCCTAAATACAGGTTACTTTGTTACCCATCTAGGAGAACAGTACGGCACCCACTACCTAGATTAAGAAACGTATGCTTGTGCTCCATATTATATCACCTTGCCATGTAATCTAGTCCTAATTGAACAATGAACTTTCTTATTATATTATTATATCTGGTCATACATGCACGCCAGTTGCGAGTACTAAGTACCTACTATAAGGTCACTTAGGTCACTATACTATGTCGTTTGGAAAGTTGGTAAACTTTACTGAATTAGAACGTTTCCAGACAGCGTACCATCGGTGGCCGATTTATTGCAGGAACTGAATGAAAAAGTCAAGTCAACAACTGTATCAAGGCAACGCCCTACAAAACGTAGGACATACACAAAAAACCTGACCGATTGTAGGACCTACAATCCTACATAAAGAATCCAGTGTGCGTAACAACTAAAATATACTTTTGATCTGCACTCATACTTACTGTTGAATCTGTTCGATGCTAAGTATCACCATTTTTTAGCATAGGACATACATGGGATTTTTTAGTTTATCCCAATGACCAATGTTACTCTGTGTGTGACATAGAGTTTATTACTGGTGACCGTAGATTCTCTGTCTACGCTGGTGACCAAGGAACACAGAACTTCATTTAGCAAAGGGACAGAACATCGAAATTTCTTTGAACGTATTATACACATGAACTTTCCAAAATAAATTCTTTATACGATAATGAAAACTGTCATCAAAATCCGTTTCGTGGAAAGAACAAGTAATTGCAGCTAACAGACGAAAATAGCGATATTCGCTTGGAGATGGCACGAGGTAAACACAATACAACAACACAACAATCAATAAACGTAACCACAGAGCATCATAAAAAACGCCCTTTGTTTCCGCCGCGGGTTAAAAATTACACAGATTACATAGAAAATGCAACACTGAATACCATGGAATTAGTATGTACACTTGCTGTGCCTTAGGGACGAACTTGGAGAAAGACAATATTTTTACATGGTGTGAAATGATGTGATTTAATATTTGCGAAAATGAAGTGTTGTTGTGTTTCTAAATACTCCAAAGTTGAAGTCCACTATTTTCCGAAACACACTAAAATTAGAATTTTGGGTCAATTCGTAGAGATGTTTAAAAAATGTAAATAGAGTCGAGGATTTGTCGAAAATATTTTGAAGAAAGTGATGACGAAGAAATAAACTTTCCGTGACAAATATTTCATTCAAAATTTTGAAATCGCCATTAGAACCAAATGTTGAAATAAATTCAAACTCATGAATGAACACAAAACGGAATGAATGAACAAAATGTTAAATTCATTGTAGGTCTTAGGGACCTACTAGCCATGATCACGCCATTTACAATTATTTTTGCCCGACCTTCCCCTTAACCTGATAATGCACTCGCCCACATACTGCAGTGCTTAAACTATACACGGATCTTTTGACACGTGGCTTAAATCTGAACTAACGTCTTCATCGCGCTTTTTAACAGAACAATTTTCACTGAATGATTTGCACACACGGCTACACATCAAGCTGTAACCTTCCAGTATAAGCTGAGCTCGCATTGTATAGGATTTCCGTACAGTGCGAGTTCAGCGTAAACTGGAAATGTATAGCTTGATGTGTAGCCGTGCGTACCAACAGCACCTCCCTGTAATCATTCATTAGATTGATTCGAGCACACTAGCGGTGTTCAGACGTGCTCTTCAGCAATATTTCATAATTAAGTTATTTAATAAAATTGACCTCCTTAGTGCATTGCTGTCGTAATGCATGTGTAAAATTGTGCTTAGTGTGTAGTTTTGTTAACGATGTACACGACGAAATAGTGAAACTTTTAATACAACAAAATGGATAACAGCCCCTTTAAATCAAGGGGCCCAGTGCAACCCTCCGCCTCACCGTCGAAGACAACGACGCAAAACCCAGCCCTCGAATCGGTTGCCGCTGATATTGTTTCAACGCCCGAAATTCAAAAATGGATGTCAACCATCGAACAGCACCTTAATGAAGTTTGCTCTATTGCCGCGGATGGCAAACTCAACTCCGAGCAGAAAATGAAAATTTCTACCCTATGCCGCAAAGTAGGATCTGGAACGTCGCAAATGGCAGTCCTATATCAGTCGCTCAAGCAGAAAGCTATTCAGGCGTATGACGCGGTTGATGCCCTTCAAGAAAAGCGCGATCTTACGGAACATATTTCGGAGCTCAAGCAGACGATAAAGGACTCTGGTTCTGTAAGAAATGCTTCTTTTGCCGATATGGTGAAAAAGGGAACAAATGATTTCGTCCGACCCAACAACCTGAGCTCTGTTGCCATTTATCCGAATGATAAATGTAAATCAAGTGACGAAACGAAAGAACTCGTGCAAAAAATCATACGGCCCGAGCAGATGAAGCTGCACGTTCGTGGTGTCCGGAGAACAAAAAAATGGAGGCGTAATTGTCAGCACTGAGACGAAACATGATGCTGATAAACTGAAGCGTGCAGTCCTGCTCTCTACATCTGGACTTACTGCCGACGAACCCAGCAAGCGCAAACCTCGGATCGTGGTTGTGGGAGTGCCGACTTCCCTGGATGAAAATGAGGTGTTCAGGTGCATTTTCGAACAAAACGTATCCGAAAAGGTACCAGCGATGTCCTTGGAGTCCTTCTTAACCTTCATAAATTTAAGCCACAAATCGGGAAAGAGAGATGCTACGACCTGTAATTACGTTGTTGAAGTTACAGCCAATATACGTAGAGCCCTAATCTCTCAATCAAGAGTTTTTATAAATTGGATGTCCTGCCCAGTCAGGGACTTTACATTGGTAACAAGGTGTTATAAATGCCAACAATATGGCCATGCAGCTAAAACTTGCCGAGAGATCGTCACTACGTGTGGTCACTGTGGTGACTCTGGCCATTCAATGCCCGAATGCGGGAAAAAAGCCGACATTGCAAAATGCGCAACAAGCTCACGCTTTAAAAAACCCAGTGATCACAAAACGGGAGACGCTGATTGCCCTGCTAGGAAAATAGCAGAATTTAAATATATTAACTCCATCGATTATGAGGGCACCTAGTGCGTCATACTCAATAGGCCGGACTTCCGTTTCGCTTGTTGCTGACTCAAAAATATACCTGACCACTGCGCTGACCTACTTACCATCGATTTGCCGCTGTCTAAGCAATATCAGCCGGTCGCTTTAAAAATCTAAATGTTTCCTAGAAGGTGATTTATGCAATACCTATTTGTTTTCAACCTAGTTTATAATACTGCTAACACAAACATATTCTTGTAATGAAGTGCTAAAAACGATTTTCCGTACCTAAATATTATCTACATGTTTAAGACCTTATTAGTTAAGTAAATTCTAACATAATAAATTAACTACATAACTATGTCACTATTAATAAAACTTCAGTTAAATATTGTTAAGAAATCAGTTGTCCTAATATAAATTGTAAGAACTCATGCCGCCTGTGATACAGGTCTATCCTAGTACAGGCATCATACATTTTACTACCTATATTATTTCTAAGATTTAAACTGTATTGTACCAATTTTAATTTTTGAATAAAAATTTATTATTATTATTAATTTTAATGTACAGTCGCCAGCAGGTCAAGCTATCCCAAACTGCAAAATTTTCCCAATTGAACATAAACCTTATTCCTTTGCAATAAAGTTGAAAAACTATCAAATAAATTTGACAGATTGGGATAGCTTGATGTGGTGAATTGAATAGTCAATAAACACGACATTTAGTACACACGGCTACACATCCAGCTATACATTTGTTTACGCTGATCTCACACAGTACGGAAATCCTATACAATCGAGAGATCAGGGCCTAGAGTCAAAATACATTTCTGTTAGCGTTCACGCCAAACGCTACGCCAAAATGTATGGGAATGAGATTACCTGCGGAAAGATTACGTCGTGTGCTGTTATAGCTTGATGCGTAGCCGTGTGTCCATACATAGACTACTAATTCCATGTAGACCTCTCACAAATATTTTCTTCGTTATGTAAAAATATATTTTTTTTCCTTGCCAACGGGCGCCATCTCTGGACAGCCCGCAAAAACTAGAAGCTAGGGCGGGAATTTCAACTAGTTTGATGTCACAGGCTCTCATAAGCTGAGAACAAACTATCGGACGCGTCCATCAGCCGCGGCTTATTGAAATCTAGCCAGTACTTTTAATACTACCTGTGCAAACTATCGGTCGTAAGACGCGGACGTGACCTTGCGTCGCTCTTGAGCGTTCAGACGTCCGAACAGAATCTAGCCGGCTGGATGTCTGTGCTTCCGCGGACGGTTTGAACGGGGCACGGGACGCGTCCGCGGATGTTTCGATTCGAGTGTCACAAGCGAACCAACCACGCTCGCGATATGTCTGATAAAGAAAAATTAATTGAATGTTTTCGTGGCCACGACTGCCTATCTTCGTAACCACAAACTGCAGCACTACAAACTACCGTGCACACTGCTAAGCCGCGTCTGTCAGCCGCGGCTGACGGACGCGTCCGATAGTTTGTTCTCAGCTACTCTTGAAAACAGAAACTTCCCATTTTAGACAGACAGGTAAAACTAAACAAACAGCTGAGCTGCTAGGGAATTTGTTGCGCCGTTTCTTCTTCCTAGATAAAGGTAAAATAGTTAGTGGTGAAGGGCGACTTTGGTGACTTTCCTAAGTAATTTAGACGTTCCATATTGCTGATTCTCAGCCGAATTTGAATAAATTACTTTTGATTTGGTAACTGCGCGTTGCGTATAGAATTTTGAATCCCATCAGCGGAGAATGACAACTCCTGTGACACATCATCGCACTTTTCCCGCGCCGCTCCAGTACCTCAGCCAACAACTCAGCTTACAGCTGCGATGTACAGAGGCCAGCACATCAAGCTACCCCAATCTGTCAAATTTCTTTGATGGTTTTTCAACGTTATCACAAAGGTATAAGGTTCATGTTCAATTGGGAAAATTTGACAGTTTGGGATAGCTTGACCTGCTGGCGTTTATACTCAATCTTTATTACATTTATTTCCAGATAATATCAGAATGGCTACAAAAAGAAGCTTTAACCGGCACCAATACATCACTAGCGGTTAAGGAGGACGCTAAAGTGACGACAGTGATGTCTATAGCTGTCGCGATATACTGCGTGGGGGGCATGGTCGGGGGCATAATTACTGGAGTCGTGGCTGACAGGTGAGCTAAGAAATTAAGGGCTGATTTTTCAAAAGTCCGATATCTTTTATCTAAATAATAATTTTGTCAATTTAACATAGTTTTATAGAGGTATGAGGAATAGGGTGTAAAGTTCACTCATACCTTTGTTGGTATCGGAGGATCCTCCGACCAGACGGGTACTGTGTCTGGTGGGCAACTGCCCGACAGTTGATGTCGGGATATTTTATCTATTCGAGTGTCGTGGTAAACTCTCATGGCGCGATGTAGAATTCTAAGAATAGTTCACCTGCGGCATTGTAGATGGCGCCACTTTTCTTTTTGCGTTTTTCATTTTTATTTGAAGTGCCGCTACAGTTTCTATACGAAAGCTTTCAAACTGTAATATTCATTTCTCAGATGTATGTTATCTGAATACCATTGAAAAATCAGCCCTAAGACCAAAAAACATAGGACTAAAATATAGCACTAGAACATAAATAGGACCCTTGAGTTAAATAACTAGAAAAGCAAACCTCATTACAATGCGTCAAAAAAGAGTAACAACTATTTAAGAGGACCAAAAGATGCTAGTGAGAGCTAAATGACCATGACTAGGGGCTATCACCAAGCAGCACTACAAGGTCAAAATTCCACAGACGATGAAAACCGATATCTTAACCTCGATAAAAGCCGATCACTTGTATTGTAGGTACAGAATGACAACTCTCGTGACACATCACCGCACTTTTCCCGCGTCGCTTCGGTACCTCAGCCACCAACTCAGCTTACAGCTGCGATGCACAGAGGCCAGCACATCAAGCTACCCCAATCTGTCAAATTTCTTTGATAGTATTTCAACTTTATTACAAAGGAATAAGGTTTATGTTCAACTGGGAAAATTTGACAGTTTGGGATAGCTTGACCTGCTGGCGACTGTACTCTGAGTATTAAGTTGAGAGAATATCTTCTTCATTTTCCTCTTTCATCTTTTTTACCCATCACATCTGTAAAGTTTACAAAAAAATAACTGAATTTTAGAGCAACATTTTAAGGGACGACCTTAAAAAGGTGGCTAAGACAGGCAAGATGCGGAAGGCATAGGACAGAGAGTTGTGGCGCCACCTAGGAGAGTCCTATGTCCAGCCTGTCGATGGTAAAGATAAAACTAAAGAATGTACAAAATGTGTACAGTTTTTTAAATATGTTTGGCCCAAAATTCAGCGACGCGAATACCGTTCGCTGATGCAGCCATTAGGTCCTCACGTGTGCAGCTAATAGGGCATGCGGTGCAAGATGGGAGGCGAGCCATTGTCTGTGGAGAGACGCCGCACTCACACCGGAGATCTGACCCGTCCATGAATCCCCACTTGTAGAGGTTGTCCTTGCTGCGACCTACTTGGGTTCGAATTCTATTTAAGGTTTTCCAAGTAGGCCACGGTAGCTTGTGACCGGATGTTAGGCTCTCTGATGGTTCCACGAAGAAATCAGGAGGCTTTAATATTTCTTGCCAAAGATCGCGTCTTCCTGTGGAGGGGTTGCCATATGTTGATTGGTGATGAATACGAAAACAAGACTAACTTATCAAGTTTGTTATTTGTTGCAGGCTCGGCAGAAAAGGCGGCTTACTATGGAACAACGCGCTGGTGTTTATAGCGGCATTATTGGAAGGGCTCGCGAAGGTTGCCAACTCCGCTGAGATGCTTATTTTAGGAAGGTAATATCAACATCCCTTACAACTAAGTCAGCAGAATCAGCTTATAAAGTTCCCACTGCTGGGACACAGGCCTTGTCTCTGTGAGAGAGTGGCCCGTTACCAGCCACGCGGGCCCAGGTTTGGTGGATGTCACAATTGGTTCTAGAACATGCCGGTTTCCTCACGATATTTTTCTTCGCCGTTTTGAGAGCAGTGGTGATGAAATTGTTTGTACAAAGTGCCTGTCTGGGTTTAAAACACAACCTACAACGAGCGTTCATTCCACGCGGGCTGGCAACAACGCTTTTATAATAGTTTTTCGTAATTATTTAATTAATTAAATACAAAAAACAAAAGTACCTACTAATTTTTTTTCAGCCAAGCACTTGACCGTTTTAAAACGTTAAAAAAAGCCATTTTTTTGATTTTTTTTCACTGGTTACAAAAGGTAGAAATTACGTAAATATAAAACAAAAAAAAAAAATCGGATGCCTTGAGTATTTTTTTTTTTTAAATATTTTGTCGTAAATCTGGTATCTCGAATCCACTATTTACGCCACAACCTATAAAACGCAAAGAGTATTGTTGAACAGTTTGGACTATCAAAATAAAAGCTATTGTTACACCGTTATTTGTTACGCAATCACCCTCTGAAATTACGTTGTGTTTGTGTCTTTGGCCGGTGCACACATCAATCCCTACTTAATTAATATACTATATAAAAATAAGTCGGGTTTTCCTTCCTGACGCTATAACTCCAGAACGCACGAACCGATTTCCACGGTTTTGCATTCGTTGGAAAGGTCTCGGGCTCCGTGAGGTTTACAGCGTAGGTAGGGTAGGGATTCTGTATGAATGACTATTGGACAGCTAGTGTATTATAAATGCGAAAGTAACTCTGTCTGTCTGTCACGCTTTCACGGCTAAACCGCTGAACCGATCGTTATGAAATTTGGCAGAGATATAGCCTGGGACATGGAGAAGGGTATAGGCTGCTTTTTTATGCGATAACCGACATCCATGCGGGCGGAGCCGCGGGTAAAGCTGGTTCACAATAAAACCACAGTCTTGAATTTCACGTCCAATCTCAACTTACACAAACATTGTATTGTTTCAGGTTAATAATCGGCGTGAACAGCGGTTTGAATGCTGGCTTAGCACCCATGTATCTAGCTGAAATATCGCCTGTTTCACTCAGGGGATCGGTGAGTTTAACATTATCTGTATCTATCGTTGGGAGGTTTAGGAAATTAGATTACACACGTGCAGGTTTAGCTAGCCTAGTTTTACAGTTTACGACTAAACGCCGACAAACACTACGCCGACGACTGAACACCGAAAAGCCTTTTCTTCGGCGAGATTCTTCGCCGACGAGACTCATCAATAGGTAGGTACTTAATAGGTTTTTTTTTTTTTTGGGTGGGAAATCATCAAATGACTTCTCCTGCTGAGTAGAGCAGGAGGGCGTGTCAGACTTTTACTGACTAAAACCCGCTCGTGTTCCCTCAGTAGCCCGTATGCCAGGGGCTGTGGTATCTCTTTCGAACAAACCCGCACCCCTGGCAGGCAACGGCCCTTGCGGACCCCACCAGTGGTCGCTGACATCTTTGACGGCGCGCGTGTGGAACACAACGCGCCGTCCCGTCTACCACTTTTCGGCCGCAGGGGGTAGGGAGAGCGGCTGACGCTATACCGACACTCCTCTTCCCCTGCGGCCTCACCGCGTCCGCCATCAAACGGTGGCGGCCCCGTCCAGGCCACGGAAGGAAAGAGCGCTGCTCAGGAGCACCGGCACTCCTCCTCTACCGCAGCCCGTAACCCTCAGCCGCGGTGCCTCCCATTCGACATCGCGGCCCACCTCAGTTGCGGTGCACCTCACCGCAACCTACTTTTTGGCCGCTACGTCAATGGCTTGAAGGCAAAAGCCCTGACGAGCGGCCCCACCTTTGGGTTCCTCTTGGCTTCACCGTGGCTGGAATCCACGGTTACTGAGTCCCCCCCCGCAACGACAATGCGGGAACCCACTGGGGGGGGGGGGGGGTAGGTAATAGGTTAGGTTAGAATTGCGAACGGCTCGCGCGAGCCGAGCGAGTGAATCGAGCGGTGCTGCGGCAGCGGCCGGCGAGCGCTAGTTCCATGTTGCAGTTACTTGACTATTTAGTAATAGCGTCAGGATGAGCCCTGTCGGCGAAGAGTCCCGTCGAAGTAGTCTTTTCGGTGTTTAGTCTATCGGCGTAGTGTCTTTCGGCGTTTAGTCGTACATTCGTTGTTTTAAAATCTGGCTTTGCAAGGGTATTTCTGCGATTAAACATAACATCACACATATTAGGTATAAAGAGGGGTTGTGGTTAAGAAATAACAACTACAAGGGTCGAGCAGGTTACGTAGTTCGGCAAGCGTAGCTTAACGCTTGCCGCGGTTGGTCCTAACCTGTTCATCATCATCTGCTTAGCCTCGGGGTCGGCTTCCAGTCTAACCGGATGCAGCTGAATACCAGTATTTTACATGGAGTGACTGCCTATCTGACCTCCACAACCCAGGTACTGGGTAGCACGATAACCCTTGATAAAACTGGTTGTCAGACTTTTGGGCTTCCCATGACCCGTAACCACTCAAGGATCCATGAATGACAGCCGGGTCCAACGGCTTAACGTGCTTTCCGAGGCACGGAGGGGTCTTGGTATGTAAAGATGGTCACCCATCCACGGACCAAGCGCGACAAGTGTAGTTTACACTGAGCGTTGAACCAATGATAACATAATATACTTTTTTCTTCCAGATAGGCACAGTTTACCAACTAGTAATCACGATGACGATCCTTCTGTCACAAGTGTTAGGCTTAGAGTCAGTGTTAGGCACGCCCGAAGGTTGGTCGTACCTATTAGCGGCCACCGCAATACCGGCAGTGCTGCAGATATGCACGCTGCCTATATGTCCAGAGTCGCCGAAGTTTCTACTGCTGAATAAGGGGCAGGAATTGCATGCTCAGAGGGGTAAGTCGACATTAAAGTAGTTACATTTCTCTCCTACCTGCAAAACAACCTCTAGGGTTACAACAAGATAGTTGCCCCAGCTTGACGCTAGAATGACGCTTTATATTTCTACTCTTCTGTCACTTCAAACACAATAGGGTATTTTCCAATTTATTGAAAAGTATTTATATCCATTTTCTCAATTAAAAACGATTTAAATCAAATTTACTTTTCTTTGTTTTGAATTTAGCGCCAAAACGCTGATTCCGATGACTTTTTATCACGTGATGTCAACTTTGTGTAAACCAAAGTAGTTAGTAAGTAAACCAGTGGATGTAGAGTTAAAATTAACAAGATTTTTTATGAATAGAAAGTGGAATTACTGGCATACGGTGCCTCTGTGCACAAATACTTCTAAAACTGCGCCAAACTAAGTATTTGTACCGGTGCCGTTTACACAAAGCTGGCGTCACGATGTCACGGGATAAAAAGTCAGCGTAAGGAGCGTTTTGGCGGTAAATTCAAAACAACGTTAACGAAATTTGATTTTAATCGTTTTTAATTGTGAAAATGGATTTAAATAAATTTATTTTTATTTTTCTGTTAAACATATCATCCCAATCTTCAAATTATTATAGTTTTTATTAAGTTGTAAAATACCCTATTCAGACACAATTCGAATTGTTATATGAATAAATAAATAAATAATAAATGAATAGCAATCGCTTGTCTAAATTTCTTGGTATAAAACTATCTACACGGAAACTACTCGCGTCCGGCCCTGGTCCAGGCCATGGTACGGAGCGAGAGTGCATGGGTAGCCGTCACCTCCTTCTGCGAAGCAGTAATGCTTGCCAAGAGGGAGGCCGCGCACGTGAGGGAGAGGCAGCCTATGTACCCTCACGGCCCTAACCTGAGAACGGGAATCCCGCGCTCAAAGCCCGCGATAAAAGCTATGCAATAGCTCAAAAACCAAAGTATTGGCCAGTTTTATAAATTAAGTATTTTGTTTTTTGTACTGAGAGTTGTGTGAGAGAGTGATTTAAAAAAGTGTGGCAAGGCAACTAACCGACTTTTCCTAAGCCATCATCACAGTAGTCGTTTCTATCCATATTTTCTTTGGTCTTCCCCTACTATAGCCATTCACATTCATGCTCAATTTATAGTGCGGCACTACAAAAATAAATACTTCGCAACAGATATCGAAAAACGCAAAATGAAAAGTGGCGCCATCTACAATGCCACAGGCGAACTATCATAGCAATTCTAAATCGCGCAATCAGAGTTTACCACGCTACTCAGATAGATAAAATATCCCGACATCAACTGTCGGGCAGTTGCCCGGACCAGACACAATACCCGTCTGGTCGGAGGATCCTCCTTTTCATTAGATGATGAGCGAACTTTACACCCTGTTCCTCGTACACACGGCTACACATCAACTTATACATTTCCAGTATAAGCTGATTTCGCATTGTATAGGATATCCGTACAGTGCGAGATCAGCGTAAACTGGAAATGTATAGCTTGATGTGTAGCCGTGCGTACCACTAAAATAGTATAAATAAAGAGAGAAGTCCTGACTGACTGACTCATCAACGCCCAGCCCAAACCCTTGGACCTAGAAAGCTGAAATTTTGCACAGAGGTTCCCTTATAATGTAGACAAGGAATAAGGAAGGATTTATCGAAACTCAACTCCTAAGGGAGTTAAATAGGGGATGAAAGTTCCGCGCGGGCGAAGCCGCTGGCAAAAGCTAGTATTGCATATTTGTAAAGAAAGTCGAGTGGTTCAAATAATAATATTGAACCTATCTGTCTCAGCTCTCAATTGGTTGAGAGGCGATGTTGCTGTTCATGGAGAGATGGAAGAAATGCATCAGGTGAATATAAATATCATAATCATATTATCTTCTTTCACTTCACCCCTTCTTGCTATAACGTCTGGCGTTGGGACTATCCTTGGCCTCCGAAGAAATCTAACACAGCGACGTCGCTTATACAGGGTAAATTTTTAACCAGTGCGCAAACTGTAACCTTGAATTCAGCATCTTATCATTCTAGACCCCCTGCGCAGAAATTTATCGTCGGTTTTACAAAAAAAAAATCAGCTGTTCCATACATTTTGACCGCGTAGGTATTGCACTTTTCTATGAAACAACAGTTTTTTTTTTTGTATAACCGACGAAAATCTTCTAGATAGATTAACTTCTCGTTAGATATACTGAATTCATGGTTACAGTTTGCGCACTGGTTCAAAATGTATCCTGTATTATACATACCACGTAATTGATATTGTAACAATTTTTCGTCTGAGACCAGTCTTGGCCCAGTGATAACGATCGCGGCTTACGAAGTTGGACCCCAGACAGTAGCTTTATTTCATGTAATTTATTTCGTTACCACTGCTCTCAAAACGGTGAAGGAAAACATCGTGAGGAAACCGGCATGTCCTAGAACCAAAAATTCGAAGACATGTGACATCTATCAACCCGCACTGGGCCCGCGTGGTGGATTACGGTCCAATCCCTCTCACCGAGAGGAGGCTTTGTGTCCCAGCAGTGGGAACATTATAGGCTACTGATGTTAACGCTAAGTTTTCGTCTGTAGCTAAAAAGTTAACGAAGGAAACCTTATCTTTTCCTCAACTGACCCTTCATACTCAAATTGCAGGAAGCAGAAAAGAACAAGATCAGCAAGAAAGTGACACTTCGTGAGTTGTTCGGCAACCGTCAGCTCCGCCAGCCCCTCCTCATAGCCATGGTCGTGATGGTAGCGCAGCAGTTCTCCGGGATCAACGCCGTCATCTTCTTCTCCACAGACATCTTCACCAAAGTGCATCTGACCACGAGTCAGTCGCAGTATGCTACGCTGGGTAAGAGAGGATTACACCAAAGTATTTTTAAAATTAAAAAAAAATTGGAAAATCAAAAAATATGGAAATCTTGCAACTATGCAGGTGTTAGATTACTTGTAAACGAGGGACATACTTAAAGGGAAGTCATCATCATCATCATCATTTCAGCCGAAAGACGTCCACTGCTGGACATAGGCCTCCCCCAGACTCCTCCACTTCGACCGGTCTTTTGCTTTCCACATCCAGCGGATACCCGCGGCCTTCACAAGGTCATCGGTCCACCTTGTGGGAGCGACCACGTCTCTGTACCATAGGTCATCACTGGCAACACACACTGGTCAAATACTTTCGTCTTGAGACACTGTGTAAGGGAAAGGGAAGTACGGAAATAATTTTGATCAGATATGGGTTTTGTATGGAATTACCACTTTTTGAAAGTCAAACTTACGTAATACAGTCCCTCATAAGGTCCGCCGTTCACCACTTCTTAATACTTTAGCTAGGAAGAAGAAGTGGCGCAACAAACTCCCCAAAAGCACAGTTGTCTATTCAGTTATAAGAACTTGATTCTCTGTATAGTAAGTATTTAACTTTACCAAACGCAAATCTTTAAATTATATGCCTTATGACAGTAAAAGTTTTTCATTTTCATTGGCATTACACGTCCTTTAATTATGTCCCTAAAACACACCGTATTTGAATAGAAATTGATATTAAAAGCTGGCTCTTTACGCAGAAAACAAATAGATAAATCTGTCACAAATCGCTGCAAATATTGCTTGCGTGATGTAGGATTCGAAAGCGTCTATGATTTGACAACAAAGATGTCGCCACTCTACCGGACCAACTCCAGCAAGCCCAAAACAAGAGTCACGTTTTTAAGAACTTTCAAGCAAAGTCATCATCATCATCATCTGCCTAGCCTTTTCCTAACCACGTTGGGGTAGGCTTCCAGTCTTACCGGATGCAGCTGAATACCAGTATTTTACATGGAGCGACTGCCTATCTGACCTCCACAACCCAGTTACTGGGTAACACGATACCCCTTGGTAAGACTGGTTTTCAGACTTTCGGGTTTCTGACGACCCGTAACGACTGTCAAAGATCCACAAATGACAGCCGGGACCAACGGCTTTAACGTGCTTTCCGAGGCACGGAGGGGTCTTGGTATGTAAAGATGGTCACCCACCCACGGATCAATTGAATTTTTGAATGAGGGTTTTCTGGCAGCACTGAGACGTCAGATCCGGGCACCTGTCAAGTGTCAAAGCGCATACAGACTGAATGCTGAACGAATGAATGAAACGAATGACATCAAATATTTTAAGTTCATTGTCGAACTGGAAGACCTCTTGTCAAAGTGGCGCCAACTGGTGGGTTGAAGATTCAAGAACACCCTCATTAAGTGATTGTTTTTTTTTAGGTATGGGTGCCATGAACGTAGTAATGACGGTAATAAGTCTGCTACTAGTGGAGGTAGCTGGTCGCAAAACGTTGCTGCTCTCTGGCTTCGCAGGCATGTTCGTCTGTTCTGTAGGCTTGGTCGTCGCATATGTGTATGTAAGTATCATGTTCAAAATCAAAAGACATTTATTCAAACTAGACGTCGGCATTTTTTGAACGTCATAATTACATAAGACAGTCCCACGGCACGCCCACCCTTCACCACTTCCTAGTGCTTTAGCTGGGAAGAAGAAGTGGCGCAACAAACTGTACAACAGCACAGCTGTCTGTTAAGTTAGAAGAATTTGATTCTGTACAATAATAAAAATAAATGACCTATACAGTATAATAAAATGTATGTACAGAGGCCAGCACATCAAGCTACCCCAATCTGTCAAATTTCTTTGATAGTTTTTCAACTTTATCACAAAGGAATAAGGTTTATGTTCAATTGGGAAGATTTGACAGTTTGGGATAGCTTGACCTGCTGGCGACTGTACAATTTTATGAAGTAACTCATATGACTGTCAGTAGGTAAGCTAATTCTGGTGAAAGGACACAAACGTTGTCTTGAGTTAATCACAGCGACCAACTATTCTTGTCGTTTAAGTAGTCGTTAATAGAATAGTATGCCTTAGAATAAAGATTGGATTGTACTTTGGCTTTAAAGGCATTAAAATGTAAATCTAACAATGCAACTAATCCGAATACAAGTTAACAATTGAGTCGCACAGTTCTGCCGTCGCGCCCCGTATGGGCGGTTAGTGTATCGGACTGGCTAGATCAAAAAAATAAAAATAAAAATACGTGTGGCACTCGGGGACTGCCGCGGTAAAGCTATTGCATAGCATTTTTATCAACTTATGCAATTATAATTTTTATTTATTTTTAATTTATGCAGTATTTTATTTTTTCTGTGATTTAAATTCAAGTTTTTTCTTTGATATTCATTCAAGTTACACTTTTTGAGCGTGGTGACCGATAAGAAAACAAATGTTATTATATCGTACAGTCGTACCATATACATACATGTTAAGCGAACGCTCGGCCGAGCTACATGGTAGGCGGAGTGGGGGGTGTTCGGTTTTATTTTCGTTACGGAATTTCTTGATTCTGTCGCCGCGCTCAAAGCCCGCGATAAAAGCTATGCAAAAGCTTAAAAACTCTGATCTTATACGCCCCGACTTCGATGATATATTATTATACTCTTTGGCTCTTTGCAATCTTATTTTGGCTGGGGACTGCCACCTTAGTACTCGGTTACGTCAACTTGACAGCTGTCAAAATTGATACGATGATTTTAATAGCCTATGACCTATGACACTCATAAATAGCATGCACACACAAATCAGTTCAGTAGATCCAGAAATAACCCCCCTACAGCCTCACAAACTTTACCTCTTTATAATATTAAAGTATAGATTTTAGTAACTATGTATGGATGTATAACTGTGTATTTATGTTTTAATACATAAACATTTCTGTCCCATAGGCTCATGTATCATGGGTATCATATGTATGCATCGCGTTGGTGATCCTCTTCGTGGTGATGTTCGCTGTGGGACCAGGGTCCATTCCATGGTTCTTAGTTACTGGTAAGTACTTAATTACAACATTTTAACAAGAAGGTAGGAATTTGTGTACTTATAGCCAAAATAATAATTGGCGAGCAGTTGTGGCCCAGTGGTAACGGCTGCGACTTAGGTACGAGTTTGTAGGTCGTAAGTTCGAACCCAGACAGGCGCTTTACTTTGTGTAAATTATTTCATCACCACTGCTCTCAAAACGGTGAAGGAAAACATCGTGAGGAAACCGATATGTCCTAGCATCAAAAATTCGAAGATGTGTGCCATCTACCTAACCGCACTGGGCCCGCGTGTGGCGGATTACGGCCCAATCCCTCTCACAGAGAGGAGGCCTGTGACCTAGCGGTGGGGACGTTAAATGCTGATTATGACAAAATAATTGAATATACCACAATAACAACAATAATTCCACTGTCTATTCTATTCTATTCCAATAACTGTAACATGATACACAATCAGTCAGATCCATAGGTCAGACCGGTCAGACGACAACTGCCAAATTTTTGTTAGGTTTTCGGAATTCGCATCCACGACCGGTTGCAGAGTCTAACGAAAAATTTCTCAGAAACAATACAGATTGCCCAGTATATTTTAACTGAGGATGTCGTTGCAAAAATAAATGTAAATTTCCCATTTCTCCAATTCACTTTTTAGTTATTTTTATATTACTGGCTTATAACTGCCCTAATGCGACGCTAAGGCATCTTATAATACAGAGCATTAAAATGAGCATTAAAAATAAAATAAAAACAAATGATCACCACACTTGCTCAAGGCGGATTAGCGACTTAAACAATACTAACTTTTGCCAGCGACTTCACCCGCGTTAGCCAAAGAGGGTGTTCTTGAATATTCAAGCCACCAGTTGGCGCCACTTTGACAAGAGGTCTTCCAGTTCGACAACGAACTTAAAATATTTGATGTCATCCGTTTTATTCATTCGTTCACCATTCAGTCTGTAGGCACCTTGACACTTGACAGGTGCCCGGACCTGACGTCTCAGTGCTGCCAGAAAACTCTCATTATCAATAATTCTTAACAAATAATACACCTAAACCTTTCTCATTAACTGCCTGGGGTGCGGGTTTGTTCGAAAGAGATACCACAGCTCCTGGCATACGGGCTACTGAGGGAACAAGGGTGGGTTTTAGTCAGTAAAAGTCTGACACGCCCTCCTGCTCCACCCAGAGCGGGAGAAGTTATTTGATGATTTCCCAAACAAAAAAAAAAAAAAAACCTTTCTCATTAATCTGTCTGTACAGGAAAAGTTTTTATCCAGTGCGCTAATTGTAACCATGAATTCAGCATATCATTCTAGACCAGCGCAGAAATTTTTCGCCAGATATACAAAAAACAAATCCGCTGTTCCATACATTTTAACCGCGTAGGTATTGCACTTTTCTATGAAACAGCTGATTTTTTTTTTTGTATAACCGGCGAAAAATTTCGGTGCTAGTGGTTATAGAATGATATGCTGAATTCATGCTTACAGTTTGCGCACTGGATAAAAACTTACCCTGTATATTGGTGAAAGAAAAATCCATTCTGTAGTTTTTGAGTTTCTCGAGAATGAACTGACAGACGGACGCGGCGGCGGCGGCGGACTTTGTTTCATAATATGTAGTGATCGTGATTAACATAGATCCAGAGGGGTAATTGCGTAATACAATTATGATGCTGGTTGTGTCTGTTTCACCTTCAATAAAATCATTTATTTATTGTATTATTTGCTTACAGAGCTATTCAACCAGTCGTCCAGGCCCGCAGCGTCGTCGGTAGCAGTCACAGTGAACTGGACAGCCAACTTTATAGTTGGACTCAGCTTTTTACAGCTCTCTGTAAGTAATACATCAGCCACATTGAATTTTAGCTGACCGAAGCCCGTTTTTAATTAAAGCAGAGACGGGACTGACGAGGCTGAAATGTTTATGTGTCTACAATTAATCCGGCTCCCATACCCTTGGAAGTGGAACTCAGTAACGCTGTTTGCCGGCAAATTATTTATGATTAGCAGCGCTCCGCGGTTTCACACGCGTAGTTCCCGTGGGAATACGGGGATAAAATATAGCCTATGTCACCAGGGGATAGTGTAGCTTCCCAATAGTCAAAGAATTTATCAAATCGGTTCAGCAGTTTCGGAGCCTATTCAATGCAAACATACAAACAAACAATCAAATCTTTACTCTTTATAATATTAGTATAGTATATACTTCCCTGGACGAGCTCCTTCACAAAGAGCTCGACTGCTACGGCCGATTTCTTTCTAAATTCTAAATGTTGAAAAAAAAAAACTGTTTAAATTTAATCTTTTTTTCCACAGAGGGCACTCGGCGCGAACGTATTCATAATATTCGCGGTTCTCCAACTAATATTCATATTCTTCATCTTCTTCAAAGTTCCTGAAACGAAGAACAAGACTGTTGAAGAAATTACGGCTATGTTCAGACAGCAGATGTGATTGACGTTAAAGATGAGTTTTGTTAACTAGTGTACCAGTATTTTTATCACACAAACAAATTTTTATGGCTTCTCCATAGTTCTCATTTCACACAATGCAACGACTTAATGGTTTTGTTCACTATTTCGCCATCAGTCAAGTTGTACTGGGTACACTGTATCATATGTCAAACAAACTTGAGTGCAAGACTAAGAAAGGGTTGTGTGTTTTTCATTGTGTATGTTTGTATGCCCAAGTGAGTATCAGCTTGGTAAGAATGGGATGTGTATTTTTATGTAAATCGGACAATACTTTAAGAACAAATTGTTATTTTCTACCTTTACTTATTTTACTAAACAAGATTTTTTTTTTTCATTAATTAAATCGTGGCTAAACATACCTTTTTTGTATTTTCATATGTGTAGGTTTTTCTAGTATTTTTTTTAGTATGAATCTTATTTATTTTTTAGTTAAATCAGGAGGAAATGAATCAATGTAATAATTATTACTTAGTCTGCATTTATGTATAGTGTTTGTATTAAAATATTTTCAAGGTTGTCCATTATATTTATACTAGCGTCTACCCGCGTCTTTGTTCGAGTGAAATTTCTTGCTACGCTTCGTTAGTTCGTTTTCGCTTAGCGTTTCTTCTTGGTTTTCTTTTCGTAAAGTGACGGTAAATACTTTTCTCAAAAATTCGCCTTTCAAATGCAAAAAAAAAAACTGATAGATATGTAGTTCCATAGAGCTAAAAGTGCGTTCAAGCAAAACAAATCAACTCTAGCTTTATTAGGCCTAATTATTAGTATAGATTCACTAGAATTCACTGTAAAAAAATATATAAAATGAATTTATCGATGCACAAACGCACATCAAGCTACCCCAATCTTTTAAAATTCTTTCATCTTTATTGCATAAGCATGAGGTTCATGTTCAATTGGGACAATTTGACAGTTTGGAGTAGCTTGGATGTCCTGGCGTCTGCACGTTGAAAAAATATAGCGAAAGCACTGAACATTTTAAGGACTTAATTGTAACTATTTGAAGAAGACTTTTGTACTAGAATAGTGTTAAGGAAATAAAAATACTCAGTTATTTTATAACGTGTATCATTTTCCCGAGTTCCAAATTGTGGTTAAGACCCCGTTTGAAATGAATACTTTCAGCATACCCCGGGCTGTCTCAACTGCTTGCGCCACCACCGCCACCTTGCTGACTGGCTTAAGTACTAACGTACTGAGACGTTTTCTTGAAAAATTAAATGAATAAAATACTGTTCGCACTGTTTTAGATAAAAGGGGCAGAATCCAAACAAAGATTTTGCACACACCACAGAATCAAATGTCGTGTCCCGAAATTCAACAAAAGTGATAATATCGCGAAGCCAACCAAAATAAAAATCAGCGGGTCTAAAAAGGCCACTTTGGCAGAATCATAATATGATCATATTATGAATCATATTAAAAATCGTAAAATGGTCCCAAACTGACAATTCATAATATTTTCTGCTTACAATTCATATCACGCAATTCATCTATGTGACAGTTTTGTATGGAGATTCGTAAAATGGTCCACAAATAATGAATTGCTTTAGTGAAGTTTAATGTCAAATAGCAGAATCATAAGAAGTTAGTCAAGAGCAACATCTAACAATTCATATTAAGGATTTTGTGAAGAAATATTAGAATAATGGCCCTTTATGAAAATTTCCTTGAGCACGCCCTGGTTATGGAGACCCTTTTAAGTCGCCGACGAAGTTAGCGCTTCGGAAAATGGACCGGACCACGAATTTGTTGGCTTATTTAGGCTAGGTAAAAGTGTGTGTCGCGACCTCGTCCATGAGCTGAAACCTTACTTTAGTACCCGCCCAGGTGGCTAGTGAACACCATAAGATGCACCAACTGAGTGTTTCTAATTGTGTAACAATAACCATTTCCGGAGGAAGTATTTTCGTTTTCCGCAAACCCAGGCATAACGGAATTCTATCATAACTGGGTAAGGAAGAATAAATTTATTATACCACCACAATACCTACATTATGAATACTTGTTTGTAAGTTTTTGGTGGGGCAAGCCGCTCTTTCGATGTCTACTATATGTATTTAGAAGGAATAGCTTCCTTCTATAGTTTGTACACGGCCTTTCCCTTTATTTATGTTTAATGTTTTCTGGTTTTACCAGATAAGTAAGAATTGAAGTGGAGGAGCCTGGGGGAGGCCTATGTCCAGCAGTGGACGTCTTTCGGCTGAAATGATGATGATGATGAAGTAAGAATTGTAATTAGGTACATACCCCATACAGTTACCAAACGTTGTTGCTGTCAGTAATATATTCTTAATGTTATCTTACAACCCTCATGGGCTTTAAACATAACAGGCGAAATGTGGGTGTACCAGAAGCTACACGTCTGCCTAACCCTTAGAGGATAATGTATAGGTGTGATGTTATGTTATCTTACTATACTTTCCCTTCAATTTTATTAGGTAGTAGGTATCTATAAATGAGGACAACTAACATTACACATATTATTAAAATAAAACAATAGAAATAGGACATATATTTTACTAAATCAAATTCTCATCTATTCATAGTACTATTTAAATAAAATAATTAATCAGTATTTTTTTTGTCTTTAGGTTTGCGACTCTGATTTGAATATTTTGAGTATCGATGCTAGCCACGGAGGGGCTTATATGGAATCACCATCCACTTAACAGCCACTTGGAACAACTCCATCAGACTGAAAACGAAAACGTGTTGTTTATAACAAATAGGTACACATATCGAAACTGCATCACGAAGAAATCACCGCCTCGCTGCTGGTCAATGAGTACGAGATGCACTTGTACAACGGCTTTGGTCAGCGCGATAATAAATTTAGATAATTTTATTTTGCCTCTTTGTTTTTCTTTATATATTATTTCAATTTAATAACATGTTTAATATTAATATTTTATCTCTATGGGACACCAATATGGGATTAATATCTTTCGACTGCATCAGCAAGCCTCCCGAGGTTCTGTGCTATTTGCTGGCTGGCACGAGCAGTAGTAGAATCGTTGAATCTCCACATAAGATAAAACTCTCCGAGCCTCATCCAGTGCCAGAGCCAGAGGGCGACCGTTATAATTACAATTAGTAACATCATCGTTTTCAATAGTCATCATAATTCTTAATCGCTATATGAATAAATAACTGTAGGGTTATAAATCCCACACACTGCAGTATCTTGTCTGCAGAGTTCGACGAGGCAGAGTCACTGTAATAGCATTGACCGGGGTAGTGCTTTGTGCAGACGCTTTACTCTGCCCAGGACTTGAGGCTGCACCACACCGACAGAGCTCCCACTTTCAGTGTTGAGCATATCCGCAGTCGCAATCACCACTTCGTCCCTAAAATTCGCAGAACAAATTAGGAGGAAACTAGGAGGCCCTCCGCTCGTTGTGTTGGCATCAGCATTTATTTATGCCAGCTACAATCTTTTTGAGCTTACTTTTGTAGTTACTGACATACTGCAAAACAATATGTACGAGTATATGTTTAAAAAAAAACCGGCCAGGTGCGAGGGGAAATAAGATGAAATTGTGATGTTGCACACTATGAGAAATGTGAAATATGAAATTCAAATACTTACAACAGACCAATCTTTGGGGCATTTGGTTGTACCACTACCCTCAGCTTTGAGCAATCCAGCCAGCTTAGACCACTGGCGAGATGACTCTGCTCTACCTCGGGCAGTATTATTATAACCCTGAGCCCTAGCCAGGTTGGGGTTACGCTCCAAGAAATCGAGCAGAATGTTCCACTGGGAATCAGATACTCTAGCTGCACGTCTCTCCATTCCTACAAAATATTACGTACATTTGAATTTGTACAGCGATAAAATTAAATATTGATCGAAGATAATTAAGTGTGCACTTACTTTGCATTTAAAAAATGATACAATTTGCACGAAATTAGTATTTTATATAATTATGCTCACGAAAAACTGAAGTTTTAAATTACCCACGTCAACATAGATGACATAACTCAAGGGATAAACTGAAAACTTTTTTGTACGCGTTGCCAGTTTATTAAGTTTTTATTGTTTCTAGTTTCCTTTTTCGGGGCTTATCTGCGGTATTTTAATCAAATTAAAGGTTATTATATTGAAATAACATTTCAGTTGTAGAAATAAAAAATTAAAAACCAATTTGAGTAACGAAAACTTTAAAGAAATATTTACCGGTAAAATTACGGTCTTTATTTTTTGCATGCGGTAACATTTACACTAAATATGATTCTGATATGAATTGAATTGAATATGATTCAGCCAACTTGTGTCACCATTTTACGAAAATTAGAGGAATTGCTAATGATCTGCTGGGAATTCAGGAAATGAATTGCTTTTAGAGGAATTGCTTAATGTGGCCTTTTTAGGACCGCAGTACTAATGATCCTGAAAGCTCTGATGACCTGATTTTTTGACTATTCAATTTGGTCGGGTTCGCGATATTATCACTTTTGTTGAATTTCGGAATGCGACAAAAAAACTCTTTGGTAGTTTCAACCAAATGTCAATGTCAAATTCGATTCCACAAGAAATCACGAATTTCGTCTACACAAAACAAAAATAAACGTGTAAAATAATGAATTATCTATTACAATGGATATAAAAAATGATTCTACATGCGTATTTACGGTATGCGAAGGCTGTTTAAGCACTGACAGAAAACTTAAATGCATAACTGGTCAGACGAAAGCGCTATTTATTAAACTAAGAGAAGATGTGATCCAAAATGAAAATGTGAGTGTGTTTTGTTATTTTGGGTCTTTGAATTTTCAATACATAGTTCGTTTATAAACGTTTGCTATTCGATAATATAGTCCAGTATCTTAAGACCACTGCCCTAATGGTTGTCATGGTACATTTTTTAAATCACCTATTGTTTTATTGAAATCATTAGAGAACTGGTGGTTACTGCTGATTAAAAAGAACGACGTATAGATACAATAAAGTCTGGGAAATTAATAGTTAAGTAAATTCATTACCAACTTTAATTCTCTGTATTTTCAAATCTCGTTGCATGAAATGACTTCAACGCTGCAAATTAACTTTTAAGTCTTAATTTACTTAATAATTCATTTCCCTGACTGTACATTGGTATAAATTGTTGATGAAAGGAGGTTTTAAGGAAGGTTAATTTTGTTTATCACCTTTCTAAGAGTGATGGTTTTAATTCAAAATATTTAAAATCAGGTCTGAGTCTTTGCATGCCCTTTCTCAAAGGCCACCTCCAAACCGACCTCTTCCAGCTATCCCTGTTCCTTGCCTGTCTCGTCCATGTCTTGCCAGCCAACCTCAATAAGTAACACGGCTATCTTTTCAGAGGTTTTTTCTTTGATATATGATTTTATTTCTGTAAGTAGGTTTGTACAAACACTTTAACATGTTAACCATATTTTTTAACTAAATGAGGTCGGCATATCCGACTACTCTGAGAAGAAAGGCCGAAACAAACTCAGAGGTGACAGTCTCTTTTAAAGTCTAGACATAATCTTGGTCAGATCATGTGAAGACCATGTGGATTGGTGTTTGAAAAGGTCTATAGATGAAAAAGCAGTGGTGGCCAAGTGGCAACGGCCGCGACTTACGAGTTGTAGGTCGTGCGTTCGAACCCAGACAGGCGCTTTACTTTGTGTAAATTATTTCATCACCACTGCTCTCAAAACGGTGAAGGAAAACATCGTGAGGAAACCGGCATATCCTAGAACCAAAAATTCGAAGACATGTGACATCTACCAACACGCATTGGGCCCGCGTGGCCCAATCCCTCTCACCGACAGGAGGCCTGTGTCCCAGCAGTGGGAACATTATAGGCTGATGAAGATGATGATGATAGACGAAAGAACTACACAGGTTGAGTGGAACCGTCCAGCCAGCCAGTACATGCATTTGTAACTAATCGTGCAGCACAACTCAGAACTGTAGGAGCTTATCTTTCTTTTTCTTTCCCTCCCTGGGAAGGTTGTAATCCTACTTTCTACTAAATAATATTATATTATTAATGTGAAAGTTTGTATGTTTGTTACTCAATCACGCAACAACGGCTGAACGGATATGGATGAAATTTGGCACACAGATACATTATAACCCGGATTAACATAATAGGATACTTTATATCCCAGTAGTACTCTCCCATGGGATAATTTGAAGCCACTTTTTCATATTTCCCTATGTGATCGAATCAGGAATGAAGAGATCCGCAGGAGAACCAAGGTAGCCTACATAGCCCAAAGAATTGCCAAACTTAAGTGGCAGTGGGCAGGGCACATTGCTCGCAGAACAGATGGCCCATGGGGCCGAAAAGTTCTGGAGTGGCAACCGCGTACCGGAAGACCTAAAGTTGGAAGGCCTCCCACAAGGTGGACCGATGACCTTGTGAGGGCCGCAGGAGTCCGCTGGATGCAGGAAGCACAGAACCAGTCGAAGTGGCGGAGCTTGGGGGAGGCCTATGTCCAGCAGTGGACATCTTTCGGCTGAGATGATGATGATGAGTGTTTCATAAATCTGATTGGCTACATAAAGACTGTAAGTTGCTTGGTGGCTACTCCATTAATGATTGAACCAATAAATGTTTTATTTTAGAACACAAGAGGGCTACTGCTGTGTTGGGAATGTATTGCTTTACTAAACAAGTTGAAATACTTCCAAGCTCGCATCAAAACTGCTCAATACAGGCTGGTTCAGTATCTACAAACCTTTTATGACATTAAGGTAATTTGAATCTTATTTGCAGACACACAAAATCTAAATAACAGTAGTCAGAAATCACTGGCCGTGTAATGCATGTTTTTTTTTTCTTCATATTTCTACTCCCCTATTACAAAACAAGGTTTTATTTAGATCAGATTAAAATCACGAAGCCAGTTTTTGAACTAAGAATTCAACATACCTATAGAAATGCAGTTCTTTTTACAAGACGGACAGCTTTTTTTTTTTTTTTTTTTTGGGTGGGAAATCATCAAATAACTTCTCCCGCTCTGGGTGGAGCAGGAGGGCGTGTCAGACTTTTACTGACTAAAACCCACCCGTGTTCCTTCAGTAGCCCTTAAGCCAGGGGCTGTGGTGCCTCTTTCGAACAAACCCAAACCCGCACCCCTGGCAGGCATCGACCCTTGCGGGTCCCATCACTTTGTGCTGACATCTCTTTGAGGCGCGCGTGGAACACAACGCGCCGTCGACTTGGGCTTGGTCCTTACCGGACAGCGAGCTACCCATTACTCGCCGTCCGCAAGCCCATGCCTACGGTGGCCGGAAATCGGCCTGGGATTCCCGACGCCCAGGGCGTCTCCGTATCCTGCGGCGGCTGGGGTCGCGAGGGCGCATATGCTGCCTCTCCCTCACGTGCGCCGCCTCCCTCTTCGCGAGCATCACTGCTTCGCTGAAGGAGGTGACGGCTCCCCATGCCCTCTCGCTCCGTACCATGGCCTGGACCAGGGCCGGACGCGAGAGATCGCCGCCGCCGATCGCCTCCACGAGGACACGGCGGTGCTCCGCCCAAGCAGGGCAGACCGCCACCGTGTGCTCCACCGTGTCCTCAGGGCGATCTTCGCAGTGGAAACACCCGGGCGTTTCCTCCCGCCCTATCCGAAACAGGAACCTCCCGAAACAACCGTGTCCGGTGAGGACCTGCGTCAGGCGGAAGGTGAGGACGCCATGCCGCCTCTCGAACCACTCCTCAAAGAGGGGACTTACCGCCGCAATCGTGGCGTGCCCAAAGACGGACAGCTTAGCCCAGTGCCAAGTTGTCATTTTGTTTGTTGTATTAAGAACTCCATCCAAATCAAAATAAAGTTGGATATGCACAAACTAGCTCGGAGCTTTAGGCTAGAAATAAAATTTGTAATAAGACATTAAGTTTCAGTCATGGTTTCCCCAAAATAATAGTACATGGTCTAAGTCATTTCAATCATTACAGATTTAAAACTGTTCAATAGAGATTCACCTTTTAATGTTTCTCAAAGCCAATTTACCTGTACATTTTCTATTAATGTTTCCCGACATTACGAATTTCTCCTGTATTGCTGGTGGGTTTACAAACATTAAAACTCACTTACTGTCTTGTCTGTCTCGTTGAAGTCTGATTACAATAGAAAAGTAATTGTGTTAATTACTTGATAGTCGAGCTTATCCGCAAATAAATATTTGTTCCTTGCGGGAATGGAACTCGCGACACGGAGCGCAGCAGTCAATCGCCTGCCAACCGTGCCGTCAATCCAACATCAAAATATTCAAATTTTGAAAATTTCCACTAGTTAGTTTAATATCATTTCAGAGAGACATCCCTCACACATTATCACAGCTAATTAAAACGAAACATAAAGAATATGACTACAAATACATATATATCAATGAAGGCGATCAAAAAGACCAAATATTTGAACAAAACAACCTTAATCTTGAACAAAAAGACCAAATATTTGAACAAAACCACCTTAATCTTGAACAAAAAGACCAAATATTTGAACAAAAAGAGATCACAGACGATGAACGAGCTCACATAGACATAAAATTAGAAAATAATGAAACAATTAAACAAGAATATGATAATGACAATTTAAGTTTAAATACTGATACAGATTTCTATGAACCAGAATTAAAACAGGAAAGCGATTACGAATTTACATTACTGTACAGAAGTCAAAAGAAAAGATTCCGCAAATTAAAATCAAGGATTAAAAAGTATGAAGAATTTGCCTCTGTAACTAAAATTAACGGTTGCTTCCCAAGAAATGTGAGTCCATACTATGATACAGTGTTTGTCAGTTCAAGAGTTGTGGAACAAAATTACAGAGGAAAGCACAATTATCATAAGAATATGCAGTTCAGGTGCACATTGTGTAATATTGGATATAATGTGCGACTAGACTTTCAGAGGCATAACACTTTTAATCATAGCGAGGTTGGTATTATTTAAAATGTTAAATATTTTTTAAATTTTAAAATAAAAATTATAATATTCTAATTTACTGACATTAAGGGCTTGTGGTGAAGTAATAACAGCCGTTGTCGATCAATCAGTTAAAGCTACGCTTGCCGCGGTCAGTCCGTGGATGGGTGACCGTCTTTACATACCAAAACTTGACATCCTTGCCTCCAAAAGCACGATAAGTCCTTGGTCCCGGCTGTCATTCGTAGATCTTTGGCAGTCGTTGCGGGTTGTAAGAAGCCTTAAGTCTGACAACCAGTCTTACCAAGGGGTATTGTATTACCCAGTAACTGGGTTGTGGAGGTCAGATAGACATTCGCTCCGTGTAAAATACTAGTACTCAACTGCATGCGGTTACATTAGAAGCCAACTCCAACATAGTTGAGAAAAGGCAGGTAGATGATGAACAACAGTCGTTTCAGGTCGTCAGAGGCCCTAAAGCTGAATAACCAGTCTTACCTTACTAAAGGGTATGGTAAAACCCAGTAACTGGGCTGTGGAGGTCAGATAAACCGTAGCTCCATGTAAAATACTGGTACCTATTCAGCTGCATCCGGTTAGACTGCAAAAAAAAAAGACATTGTGAGAGAACCAAAAATTCGAAGACATATGATAACTACCAACCCGCACTACGCCCGCGTGGTAGATAAATAGCCCGCACTACGCCCGCGTGGTAGATAAATAGCCCGCACTACGCCCGCGTGGTAGATAAATAGCCCGCACTACGCCCGCGTGGTTGATAAATAGCCCGCACTACGCCCGCGTGGTAGATAAATTGCCCGCACTACGCCCGCGTGGTCGATAAATAGCCCACTCCTCTATCTCGAACAGAGGAGGCCTGTGTCCCAACAGTGGGAACATAAGCCGATTATGTACATATGACATTGGATAGGTATACTGTACAGGATAAATTTTTAACCAGTGCGCAAACTGTAACCGTAAACGTAGTGTAGACATTTTTCGTCTGTTGTACAAAAAAAAAGAGAAAAAATCAGCTGTTCCATATATTTTGACCGCGTAGGTATTGCACTTTTCTATGAAACAGCAGATTTTTTTTTTCGTATAACCGACGAAAAATTTCTGCGCTGCGACGAAAAGTTTCTCTGGGGGTCTAGAATGATATGCTAAATTCATGGTCACAGTTTGCGCACTGGTTAAAAATTTACCCTGTAGAACATCAATAACAATTTTTTTTTTTTACAGCTACAATTCCCAACTAGTTGTATAGCATGCAGACTGGAGATACTCTCAGAATCCCATCTTGAAGAACACTGGAAGAACTACCACAATCCAATGCTAAGTTGTACATTCTGTGGAGAACTGTCGAGAACAAAGGGAGAGTTGAAGAAACATCTGAATCGGTCGCATACCAAGCTGTTTACCTGTACAATCTGCCCATTGGAATTTAGGTAAGCCAGTTCTTGACAGCGGTTGGCCCATGGATGGGTAACCATCAGTTTATACCACTCCGTGCCTCGGAAAGCACGTTAAGCCGTTGGTCCCGGCTGTCATTTGTGGATCTTTGACAGTTGTTACGGGTCGTCAGAAGCCCGAAAGTCTGGCTACCAGTCTTACCAAGGGGTTTTGTATATATAAATGCGCCCTCACGGCCCTAGTCGCCGCAGGAGACGCCCTGGGCGTCGGGAATCCCAGGCTCATTTCCGGCCACCGTAGGCGTGGGCTTGCGGACGGCGAGTAATGGGTAGCTCGCTGTCCGGTAAGGACCAAGCCCAAGTCGACGGCGCGTTGTGTTACACGCGCGCCTCAAAGAGATGTCAGCACCAACTGGTGGGGCCCGCAAGGGCCGATGCCTGCCAAGGGTGCGAGTTGTTCGAAACAGATATCGTGGCCCTTGGCACACAGGCAACTGATGGAACACGGGTGGGTTTTAGTCAGTAAAAGTCTGACACGCCCTCCTGCTTCGCCCAAAGCGGGAGAAGATATTTGATGATTTCCCAATATCAAAAAAAAAAAAAAAAAAGTTGTATCGTATTATCCAGTAATTGGGCTGTGGAGGTCAGATAGGCAGTCATCATCATCATCATTTCAGCCAAAAGACGTCCACTGTTGGACATAGGCCTCCCCCAAAATGGGGGTTTTTTGCAATAATCGCCACGCTTGGCAGGCGGGTTGGCGATCGCGGTATGGCATTCAAATGCATAGAGAACGCTGCTGCCCATTCTCTAGTAAGTCCCTTAGTCGCCTCCTACGACACCCACGGGAAGAAATGGGATGGTGCTATTCTTTTACGTCCGGCACCACACGGAAGATAGGCAGTCGCTCCATCCGCTACAGCTGCATCCGGTTAGATTAAAAAGGAAAAAAAAATAGGAATAAAAGTAAAACTGGGTGATATTTTAACCGACGAAAAAACGGAGGAGGTTTCAAGTCGACGCGTATTTTTTTTTTTATGTATGACCACGCATAAGTTTTTTCAGAGTAGTAATAATTCTTTTTTTATTGGAAAGGGTATACCCCGAAGTTGATCCCATATAAATTTCGAAAAAAAATCCATCCCTAAGGGTAGGTGTCACCGCCTTTCGAACTTAGTTTATTTCACGAGCAACATATTAGGAGCAAGAATTTCACGAGCTACATATAGGAGCAAGAATTTCACTTGTTAATCCGCAAATATAATTTAACTATGTTATTTATTTAATTCAATAAAAAGCAATGGAAATTGGGCCTGATGTTAGGGTACAGACGCTAGCATTTAAAGCTACCCCAAATTGTCAATTTTTGCCAATTGAACATGAACCTTATAATTGCGCCATAAAATTTAAAATCTATCAAAGAAATTTAACAGATTAGAATAGCTTGATATGCTGGCGTCTGTACTACAAAACGATTTTTTTATATCTAATTTATTTAAATACTTTAAATTATTTTGTTACAGAACTCTCGGAGAATTTAGCAAACATTACATAATGGCACACGAAAGAGTCACCTGCGATTATTGCAATAAAAATATATGCTCTAAACGGAAACTGGAGACGCATATCAAGTAAGTTCATTATTATTTTAAACTTGCTTCTGTTAGCGGCGTCATCCCTTTGGAGGTCGGAAATTATCCCAGGGAACGTGCTACCGGTATAAAAAGTATCCTAGATGTTAATCTAGGTTATAATTAGGGTTGCCACCCGTACTTTATAATAAAGCATTGTACGTTATTTCAGGTAATTGTACTCTATACTTTATGAGAAAAATAAAGTTCACCAAAATACTTTATTTCACATGATTTGATTTCTTTGGGATTTTGAAAAGTTTAGTCGTAAGTATTTTTTCTCTAAACGAAATTTCTCTATTGGTGCTGAATCGATGTCGACACTCGCCAGCGCCGCATCACAAAGGCACTCTTATAAAGGTTCAATAAGAATACGATTTAAAATTTTATAGATTCATGCTATAGTAAATCATGGACAAGAATACTCCACATACTCGTACACCTACAAAACGTTATTTTGATAGTGAAACAGATCTGCTGATGCTGTGCAATTGTTTAGTAGAGATACTAATTTGATACAAATTGCAAAAAGCAATAAAAAATATGTTTTTAATCATAATAATAAAGAAAAATAAATTGTACTTTATTTTGATACTACGTACTTTTTTTTTCTTACCTATAATAACCAATGTACTTTAACTGCATGAATAATAGGTGGCAACCCTAGTTATAATCTATCTGTGCGCCGAACTTCATTCAAATTCGTTTAACGGTTTTTCGTGATAGAGTAACAAACATCCAAGTATAGAAACTTTTAGTAGTTATTTTTTTGGGTGGGAAATCATCAAATAGCTTCTCCCGCTCTGGGTGGAGCAGGAGGGCGTGTCAGACTTTTACTGACTAAAACCCACCCGTGTTCCCTCAGTAGCCCGTATGCCAGGGGCTGTGGTATCTCTTTCGAACAAACCCGCACCCCTGACAGGCATCGGCCCTTGCGGGCCCCGTCACTTTGTGCTGACATCTCTTTGAGGCGCTCGTGGAACACAACGCGCCGTCGACTTGGGCTTGGTCCTTACCGGAAAGCGAGCTACCCATTACTCGTTTGTAATTAAGTAGGATTACATGAACAAAATCCATCAAAAAATCATCAAATTATAAATCATAATGTATCACTTGGGATATACATAGAAATGTGTTTTTCAACCCAAAAATCAACAATTTTCAGAAAAAAGCACCTACCCGGTCACTGTACAATTTGTAACAAAGAGTACCGAACATACCACATCTTAGAAATACACCTCAGAAGAGTGCACCCCGAGTTAGTGCCACATTTGATACGAAACGAGACGAGCCAAGAAATGCGGTACTGTGTCGAGTGTGACAAACAGTATTCTACCATTACAAAGTATAAGAAGCATTTGCAGCAGTCCGCTAGACATAGACCTCAGAAGAAAGTCAGGTATGTATGTCAAATCAAATCAAATCAAAATATTTTTATTTCATATAAACCTGCATGGGCACTTATGAAACGTCAGAAGCTAGGTGCACGGTTCCAAATTGTTGTTTCCTATGGAGAAGAGCCAGCAAGAAACTCCACGGTTACTCTTTTAAAAATAATTGGCTTTAACAATATTTTCAAATTACAGAGATTAAATGTATGGGAAAGACTAAAAGACTAAAAGACAAAAGACTAAAAGTCAGACTCAGAAAACCACAAAGTAGACATACAAAGAAGTGTTTATACTCTATCGGCTTAGGTAATTAAATAAAGGTAAACAAATCGTAAAAAGGGTCTTTTATAGTTGACACTTTTTTGTTTAAAAATACGGTATAGCAAAATTTAATTTATTTTCGATTTATACGATAGTTTTCTGTTTTATTAATGTGTATTAAACTTTATCTTTTATTTTTAAACTATTCTTCCTAGATGTGACTACTTGAGCACAATTTGTTAGTTAGATTTATTATATTAATATAATATTTTGTAAAGAGATATTGTAAAGAGCCCAAAAAGACAGGTTCCCTAAACATTTTAGAAATTACAACGGATTAGATAACTGTGCTATATTGAAAAATATAACTGTGATGTAGTATGGCAACAGAACTGGCAGGTAATACGTTTAGTCGGTTAAATAAAATAAATGTAATAAAAGAAGAACAGAAAATGTTTAAATTAGATAAAATAATTGATGATGCAACGGAACGATTTATTATTAATATGACAGAAAGTTCATCAGATTCTGATTCAGATTCAGAATAGAGCCTTTGAATAAATTACTATAAATAACGTGATTTTAACATTTGGAATAAAAGGTTTCGCATCTATGAGTCACGTGTTTTTTTTTTGTTTACCTTTATTTAACTACCTAATCCTATAGGGTATAAGTCCCTAAATCTCCACAAATACCATATTGAAACTAAATGAGAGTTGGATTGTTTGTAATATTCACTCTTTCTAAATGCAAAATAAAATATTTCAGGACAAAACTAATGATAATAATCTTAATAGTCTTCACATGATTACCAAGATTATGTCTAGACTTTAAAAGACAGACCTCTGAGTTTGTTTCGGCCTTTCTTCTCAGAGTAGTCAGATACGAAACTCCGACCTCATCTAGTTTAAAAAAATATGATTGACGTGTAAAAGTGTTTGTGCAAACCTACTTACAGAAATAAAATAATTTATTTTTTATTTCAGGATACCCTGCCCGGCTTGTGACAAGATATTCTCGCGCGTTTCATACAAAAATAACCACTACAGATTAGTACACATCAAGGAAAGCAAACACTACTGCGAGTTATGTAATAAGGTATGTATTAAGAAAATTTGAAAACCACTCTTACCAAGGGATATCGTGCTACCAGTAACTGGGCTGTGTAGGTCAATAGCAGTGGCGAAAGCACCATATAACTCAATTCCTACCGGCTTCCCTTCGGGGATTCGCATCAGCAACTCTATCTCTATAAAAAAATGGAACGTCAATAGTGGCTACTATTGTCAAAAAATATAGTTACACTACGGGTATTTAACTCACCATAACATTCGCACAACAAAAATGGTTATTTTTATCTTTGTATTACAACAACAAAAAAAAAATGTTCTAAATAAACCCGGCGCCAAAACGTCATAATCAAATACAAAAATACGAATACAAAATTTATTTATTTGCAACCAAGAATGCACACAATTTGTAGATTTCCCTGGCTCCTGCGCTAGTTATATAACTGTGTTGCAGGAGCCAGTGTCCTCCCGTAAAACATAGACACAGTGTTAATGACAACACAAAAAGTAAAAAATCGGGAACTAAAAATTCATACGACAGCGATCCCGTAATAATGCCATTGTAGGTCACGTGGCACCGCTTGATATTGATGAGAGCATGCCCACAAAATAAAGAGAGTACAGAAGGCAATCACATGTATGTACTTCGATTTTCATACCTACGCTCGGCGGTCGCGCTAGGGCTGTCAACTTTAGCTTATGCACAAAAAACTATCGTGGTAGTGGCACTCGTATTTAGGTATTTGCCATGATCACATTTAATCTCAACTCTAATAGTTATGATCGGCGGCGGGTGGCCCGGCCGGCTCGCCGAGCAGTTCTATCTTTACTATTTATAATGAGGAAGATGAGTGTATTTTTTAGCTTATAAGTACTACAATAAATACCTAATATAAATTGTAAAAATATTACAAGGCCACAGTAATTTTCGTTTACCCACAACTAATTAGGTATTCTGTGTTACGTTAAAACGAACCATCGCAACACGAGAAAATACCTAGGTATTGACCTCTCTGGTCAACTCAACAACCGGTAGCTTAAAAAAAAGACAATTCACAGTTTAATGTTGAATTTAAACAACCGTCCTCTGAACAGATAGTAACTTTTTTTGTTGTTACATTTTTGCATTTCACAGACGCGTGTCTCAGGGGATGGCACTCGCGCTCGCACTGGTCCCAACCGGTCTGAGATATCGTGTCATTGAGCGGTGTCTATGTGTGCGTTGCCCAAGCGCACTTTGTATGTAGATTGCCTTCTGTACCCTCTGTTTTTCGTGGCATGCCTCTGTACAATGGGTTATAACAGAGACAGATATAGAAAAATGCGTCAGCGAGAACGAGATGGAGGAATATTGCACATTTAATTTGGCTTTTCAGCTGTTCAATTTTGTTGTATTTAATTCTTTACACTCCTTTATTAATTTTAGAATAATAGTAAGTATTCTTTATTGATAAGTTAGTAAGTTAACGCCGACTTCGCCTCGGCTTCTCTCGAGAAATTGACACCTCGCCGCTGACAGATAGGCAGTCGCTCCACGTAAAATACTGGTATTCAGCTGCATCCGGTTAGACTGGAAGCCGACCCCAACATAGTTAGGAAACGGTGGTGATCATGGCCTACTTTTGTCGCAGCAGTGGGAAAAATTATGGGCTGACTATGTATTATGGAGGAAACTTACATCTGACTAATTTGAAAACAAAATCCCGTGCACACAATGACCACATCTGTTAGCAAGCGTTAGTATAACGGCTGAGCGCTGCGAGCAATAATAGTCTTTACGGTGTATAGATGTTAGTTTCTTCGATAGTACTGTTAGTTTCTATTGTTAGTAGGTTAACACTAGCCAGGGGACAAATGTCCCGCGACACGTATCGCCAAGGATAAACTTTATAATAGACTATGTTGAATAGGGTATTTTCAATTTATTAAAAACTATTCAAATTTAAAGATTGGGACGAAATATGTAACAGAAAAATAAAAGTAAATTGATTTATATCCATTTTACCTATTAAAAACAATTAAAACTAAACCAAATTCATTTTTCTTTATTTTGAATTTACTGCCAAAACGCTCCTTACGATGACTTTTTGTCACGTGACGTCAACTGTGTAAACTAAAGTACACTCATGGACTTATTTAGAGGAACGCTTCATCAATCAAAGAAAAATACTAATATATGCACAAAAAGTTCTTAATACAAACTGGCCACATATACATTAACATTTAGTTTGAAAAAAGAATTACTTCAATAGTGTTTTGTTTTCACCTCGGAGAGTGGAACCGGCGAGAGATGTCGTGCGGTGTCCCACAGGGATCGGAATGCGCCACCGACGGGTTCCCAGATAAGGGTGGGAGGGGTTCACATCGGCGTCGAGTCGACGATGAAGTACTTGGGACTCGTCCTCAACAGCCGGTGGAACTTCGCGGAGCATTTCCGCCGTTTGGCTCCCAGACTGGAGCGGGCCGGGGCTGCGTTGAAGCGGCTCTTGCCCAATCTAGGGGGGCCAAACGCCTCCTGCCGGAGGCTCTACGCGGGGATCGTGCGGTCCATGGCCCTATACGGGGCGCCGGTGTGGGCGCCTACATTGAGGCGCCAACCAGCTCGCAAGTTGAGGGCGTCCCATAGGGTCATAGCGATCAGGATGATCCGGGGATATCGCACGATCTCTGGCGAGGCGGCGGGCCTCCTTGCCGGATTACCGCCATGGGATCTGGAGGCAAAGGTCCTCGCGCAAATATGGGAGTGGCGCGAGGAGGCCAAACGCCGGGGCGTAACTCCGCTGCCGCGGGAAATCGCGGCACAGCGGACAGAGCTCCGGCGGGATCTCATGGTGACATGGAGAGAGCGATTGTCGCAACCCAGTGCTGGGCACGCCACGATTGCGGCGGTAAGTCCCCTCTTTGAGGAGTGGTTTGAGAGGCGGCATGGCGTCCTCACCTTCCGCCTGACGCAGGTCCTCACCGGACACGGTTGTTTCGGGAGGTTCCTGTTTCGGATAGGGCGGGAGGAAACGCCCGGGTGTTTCCACTGCGAAGATCGCCCTGAGGACACGGTGGAGCACACGGTGGCGGTCTGCCCAGCTTGGGTGGAGCACCGCCGTGTACTCGTGGAGGCGATCGGCGGCGGCGATCTCTCGCGTCCGGCCCTGGTCCAAGCCATGGTACGGAGCGAGAGGGCATGGGGAGCCGTCACCTCCTTCAGCGAAGCAGTGATGCTCGCGAAGCGGGAGGCGGCGCACGTGAGGGAGAGGCAGCATATGCGCCCTCGCGACCCCAGTCGCCGCAGGATACGGAGACGCCCTGGGCGTCGGGAATCCCAGGCCGGTTTCCGGCCACCGTAGGCATGGGCTTGCGGAGGGCGAGTAATGGGTAGCTCGCTGTCCGGTAAGGACCAAGCCCAAGTCGACGGCGCGTTGTGTTCCACGCGCGCCTCAAAGAGATGTCAGCACAAAAATGATGGGGCCTGCAAGGGCCGATGCCTGTCAGGGGTGCGGGTTCGTTTGAAAGAGATACCACAGCCCCTGGCATACGGGCTAATGAAGGAACACGGGTGGGTTTTAGTCAGTAAAAGTCTGACACGCCCTCCTGCTCCACCCAGAGCGGGAGAAGTTATTTGATGATTTCCCACCCAAAAAAAAAAAAAAATTGTTTTGTTTCTGGCTTTCATTTGTTTTTTTCGTTTATTTGTTATTTTCACTAGTCTATTGGAATAATTTTGCTGACGTAGGCGTATTGATTTCATAAAATCTGTCTTTTTTCAAGTTTTTTTTACAAAAACGTATCGCAATGGTGGTCCTTACACATCAGTGAATACCTGAAGGCATAATGCCGGATCTTAGCGTAACTCAAGTTTCCAAAGATGTTACTTTAATTGAAAATGGTCGTAGTTATAAAGAAGTGGCTCAAACATTGCGAGTTTCCAAATCCGTCATCTTCCGAATTGTTAAACGTTACCGGCAGACTGGAGAATACACGAGACGTGCAGGGCAAGGTCGCAAGAGAGTGACATCAGCGAGAGATGATCGATTTATGGCGAGCACTGTTCTGAGAAATCGCACTTTGACTTCTTCTGAAGTCAGATCTACGCTCCAGGACGTTCGACAGGTGACAATTAGCACTAAAACCGTAAGAAGAAGACTTAAAGAAGCTGTAATAAAGCCATACTTGCCAGCTAGAGGACCCTTACTTACCACAGATCATCGAGTAGCTCGGGCTAACTTTGCTCGCTCATGCCAAAATTGGAATGATGCTGACTGGGGGAACATATTGTTCACTGACGAGTCTAGGTTTTGTCTTAAGCCAGATGATAGAAGGGTGAAAGTTTGGAGACGACCCGGAGAAAGATACGCTCAGTGTAACATTGTCGGAAGAGAGTCATATGGTGGAGGGTCAGTGATGGTATGGGGCGGCATTTGCATAGGGGCACGAACGGAGTTACACATCGTAGAAAATGGATCCTTGACTGCGGCTCGGTACGTAAATGACATCTTAGAACCGATTGTCATGCCCTTTGCCCCATATATCGGAGATAATTTTCAATTAAAGTAGGACAATGCGCGGCCCCACACTGCAGCGATAGTTTCGGGGTATCTTCGAGAGGTTGAAATTGACGTTTTGCCGTGGCCAGCACGCTCGCCAGACTTAAATCCCATCGAACATGTTTGGGATAAGCTCGGCAAACAAGTAAAATAGCGGGATCCAACACCAACATACATAGGGAATCTGAAAAGGGTACTGGAAGAAGAGTGGAATCGAATACCACAAGATTTCATTGATAAGTTAATCAAAAGCATGCCGAGCAAGCATTGCGTGCTTGAGCAACAAACATCTAAACATCTTCACAAACGTTCACATTCATAATATTAGTAGGATTTCGTATTAGCTGAAGAATATAAATGGTAATCGTCCGCAAGACGACCGATTTAGCCATTTTTTGTTTTAAAATATTCGTAATAGTCTGAATTAAGGTTTTATTGAAAGACAAATTGGAAAAGAGTTCGGAAAAATGTTCAAATTTGGAATAAAACTGAATGTCCTCGTTTCTTTTTTAACCGACGAAAAAACGGAGGAGGTTCTGAAGTCGACGCGTATATATTTTCTTATTTATGACCACGCATAACTTTTTTCAGAGTAGTCCGATTTTGATAATAAAAAAAAAATGGAACAGGACAAATACTGTACGTTCAGCTATTCATACAAATGTAAATACATTTAAAAGACATATAGAAATTTCGTTATTTTCTAATTTCAGTACTTTTCGAACGGGTACGGCGTTCGTAAGCATATTGAACACGTGCACCAAAAGATACCGAAACCTAAAGACAAGATATGCGATCTATGTGGACGAGGATTTAGTGTGAGTATATCTTTTGACTCCCTAAAGCCCCTGCTTGCTTGCAAATGGCACGTTGATACGTAAAGGTTCTCCATCCCTATGGAGAACCTTTACGTATCAACGTGCCATTTTTCTAAAGAAATGTTTAATGAGGTCACAGACGTCCCATCATTATATATTGACTTTGTGATTATTGGGAAAATAATAATAATAAATACTATCAACTCGAAACTCTTTATTTACTACAAAAAAAATAGTCGTCATCTAATACCTACATCACACTTTTTTTCGTAGTGCATAATTAATTTTGTGATCAGTGACGTGCCCAAAATATTGTGTCGCGTGCCATTGGTTCGCCATCCCTGCGCTAAAGTATGAAAAATGATATAGTATTTATAACTCACGATGCGACGCGCACTTTACTTGTACTTATCAAGTGTACAAAAGTGAATGTGTGTAAGCGCAAGCGAAGTCGGAAGTGTGGGTGTGTGTGTATGTGCTGGTGCAACTCGTGTTCACGCACACAGTCACGACGTGCTTGTCACACTTAGTTATCACCAACAAAGCGCGCGTCACTGAGTTAAAAATACTGTAATACACTGCTACAAGGATATTTCGGCGACGAAATATCCTTGTCGAATCGACAAGGCGAATCGAATGACGTTGACAGGTTAGACTGTCAGTAAACGTGAGTCATATAGGTGCAAAAGGCAGCAACATCCTATTTTTCAATGATAGCAAATTTGACTGCAGTCTCAGTGTTAAATCAGCTTCATTGTTGTTGTCTGTGCTGCTGTACAGTTTGTTGCGCCACTTCTTCTTCGCAGCTATAGCACTAGGAAGTGGTGCAGGACGGGCGTTTTGGGGGGACTGTCTTATGTCATTTTGACGTTCAAAAAGAGCTGACTCTCAGCCTAATTTGAATAAATGACTGTTTGATTTTGATTCTTAATACGTTTTTAGCAAAAACAGCAACATTTCATATAAAATAACCATCGAAATTATAGGTTTGCAGCAAAATCCAATAGTAACTGCACTGCTTTGAAACCAAAAATATTGTTAGCCGCCATTTTGGTATACCTGGATGTTGCTAACTTTGCATTTACAATGCATGACTCATCTGTGAAACGCATTGCAAAAACATGTGAGCAGTGTTAGTTTCGATTTTAGCCACACGTAGACTGTTTTAGCGCTTCACGTCACTAAAAGCTTTGAGTCCCATTTGGGCGCCAATAACATGCAGCAAAGATATTGGCGCCGAATAGGGTATTTTCCGATTTTATAAAAACTATTTTAATTTGAAAATAGGGACGATATATTTAAAAGAAAAATAAAAGTAAATTGATTTATATCCATTTTCTCAATTAAAAACTATTTAAACCAAATATATTTTTCGTTGTTTTGAATTTACCGCCAAAACGCTCGTTACGATGATTTTTCATCACGTGACGTCAACTTTGTGTAAACTAAAGTAGTTATTAAGTAAACAAGTGAGTGTCGTGTTTATAATTAACAAGATTTTTTATGTATAGAAAGTGAAATCACTGGTGTGCGGTGCCTCTGTGCACAAATATTTCTAAAACTGCGCCAAACTAAGTATTTGTACTGGTGCTGTTTACATAACGCTGACGTCACGATGTCACGTCATAAAAAGTCATCGTAAGAAGCGTTTTGGCGGTAAATTCAAAACAACGAAAAATAAATTTGATTTCAATCGTCTTTAATGGAGAAAATAGATATTTCATTACCCACTGCTCTCAAAACGGTGAAGGAAAACACCGTGAGAAAACCGGCATGTTCTAGAACAAAAAATTCGGAAGACACGTGACATCTACCAACCCGCACTGGGCCCGCGTGGTGGATTACGGCCCAATCCCCCTCACAGAGAGGAGGCCTGTGTCCCAGCAGTGGGAACATTATAGGCTGATGATGATGATGATGATATATCTGTGTATTTATAATTTATAAATATACTAAAATAGTATATTGTAGTTTATAATTTGCGCCAACAACATCCCCATTTTATATCCAGACCAATCGCTGTCCATGCCAAAGTTGCCTGGAAGAGAAAGCGGTAATAAGGCCGCCCATTGTATGTTTTGTAGTGTACCTTCTTTTGTTGTAATGTATTTTTGTGGTGTACAATAAAGTATATATAAATATAAATAATAAATAAGACAAGACTTTCTTTTTACACAAAACGTATTTGACAATATGTTTTCTCTACTTCACAGTCAAACAGGATCCTCATCAACCACCGCCGCACCCACACAGGTGAACGCCCCTTCAAGTGTCCGTACTGCGCCGCAAGCTTCGCGCAGGTAACTGCCATGAAAACCCACCAGAAGACACAACACAAGAATCTTTTAATGTCCAGTTAAAAATAAGCTAAGATAATTATGACGTATTTTACACCTATTTTAAGCTATTGCATAGCTTCTATCGCGGGCCTTGAGCGTGGAGACCGAATCCAGAAATTCCGTAACGAAAATAACCTAACACCTAGCAACAGGTCGGACTGTTGCATAGCAACGGAGGAATGACATGTTAAAATTGCAATTTTGACTGCTTTATCTGAATTTTCATACACAACATCGTATATTTATGGATAGTTTATGAAATTTTCTTACCGTTTTAGCAGTATTTTAGCCATTTCATACTGGGGGGTGTTTTTTTTTTTTTTGGGTGGGAAATCATCAAACAACTTCTCCCGCTCTGGGTGGAGCAGGAGGGCGTGTCAAACTTTTACTGACTAAAACCCACCCGTGTTCCTTCAGTAGCCCGTATTCCAGGGGCTGTGGTGTCTCTTTCGAACAAACCCGCACCCCTGGCAGGCATCGACCCTTGCGGGTCCCATCACTTTTTGTGCTGACATCTCTTTGAGGCGCGCGTGGAACACAACGCGCCGTCGACTTGGGCTTGGGCCTTACCGGACAGCGAGCTACCCATTACTCGCCGTCCGCAAGCCCATGCCTACGGTGGCCGGAAATCGGCCTGGGATTCCCGACGCCCAGGGCGTCTCCGTATCCTGCGGCGGCTGGGGTCGCGAGGGCGCATATGCTGCCTCTCCCTCACGTGCGCCGCCTCCCTCTTCGCGAGCATCACTGCTTCGCTGAAGGAGGTGACGGCTCCCCATGCCCTCTCGCTCCGTACCATGGCCTGGACCAGGGCCGGACGCGAGAGATCGCCGCCGCCGATCGCCTCCACGAGGACACGGCGGTGCTCCGCCCAAGCAGGGCAGACTGCCACCGTGTGCTCCACCGTGTCCTCAGGGCGATCTTCGCAGTGGAAACACCCGGGCGTTTCCTCCCGCCCTATCCGAAACAGGAACCTCCCGAAACAACCGTGTCCGGTGAGGACCTGCGTCAGGCGGAAGGTGAGGACGCCATGCCGCCTCTCAAACCACTCCTCAAAGAGGGGACTTACCGCCGCAATCGTGGCGTGCCCAGCACTGGGTTGCGACAATCGCTCTCTCCATGTCACCATGAGATCCCGCCGGAGCTCTGTGCCGCGATTTCCTGCGGCAGCGGAGTTACGCCCCGGCGTTTGGCCTCCTCGCGCCACTCCCATATTTGCGTCCAGATCCTCCTATGGGACGCCCTCAGCTTGCGAGCTGGTTGGCGCCTCAATGTAGGCGCCCACACCGGCGCCCCGTATAGGGCCATGGACCGCACGATCCCCGCGTAGAGCCTCCGGCAGGAGGCGTTTGGCCCCCCTAGATTGGGCAAGAGCCGCTTCAACGCATCCCCGGCCCGCTCCAGTCTGGGAGCCAAACGGCGGAAATGCTCCGCGAAGTTCCACCGGCTGTCGAGTCCCAAGTACTTCATCGTCGACTCGACGCCGATGTGAACCCCTCCCACCGTTATCTGGGAACCCGTCGGTGGCGCATTCCGAGGACCATGAAACCACATGGCCTCGGACTTGTGCAATGCCACCTCGAGTCCCAGTTGCCAGATCCTATCGACGATTGTTGCAACCCCTTGTGTCGCTAAGTCGGCCGCCGCCTGGTACGACCTCCCTTGCGCCAGGACCAGCGTGTCGTCAGCGTAGCAAACTACACTGACACCGCCAGGGAGGTCGGCGCGCAGCACCCAGTCGTACCCGATGTCCCACAGATGCGGCCCCAGGACCGATCCCTGTGGGACACCGCACGACATCTCTCGCCGGTTCCACTCTCCGAGGTGACCGGGGTAGATGACGGCCCTGTCCGTCAAATAGGCCTCGACCACACGACAAAGGTAGGTCGGCATCCGATGATACCGGAGTGCCTCCCTTATGCAACTCCAGGGCAGGGTGTTGAAGGCATTGGCGATGTCTAATGACACCGCCAAGACGACCCCATCCCGGGCCACAGCATCCCCCGTCGTGAGGGCTCGCACGCGCATGATGGCGTCCACCGTGGAGCGCCCCCTGCGGAAACCAAACTGGCTCTCCGCCAAATCCGGCCCCACCCGTTATAATTGCATAAGTTGATAAAAAATGATATGCAATAGCTTTACCGCGGCAGTCCCCGAGTGCCACACGTATTTTTTAGGTTTTTCTCTACGTTAGTTAGCTAGTTGTGGCGTTACTATGTAATGGTCACCTTGTATAAGTAACAGTAGATTTGATTTGCATGGTCTGTTTTAAAATTATCACGTAAAAACGTAAGTCCAATGACTTAGGGCTGATTTTTCAATAGTAAGATGATTTTTATCTATGTCGGTTTGACAGCTTTTGTATCAAATCAAATCAAAGCCCTTAGAAAGTGCTTTGGTTTGATTATTTCAATATTAAACTATGAAATTTTAATTTTAAATCACCTTAAATATGTTTTTCTGTTGACAATTCAGGTTGTCAAATTGTGAGTGAAAAATAACTTTAATTTCGGAAGGCGGTGACAAAAAATTAAAATACTTATCCAAAGTCACCGATTTCCGAAATTAAAGTTATTTTTCACTTTGTAGTGTTTTTCCGGAAGTCGGTTGTATTTTTTTGAGAAAAGTTTTGATTTTTCACTTTTTAGTTATTTCATCATCCTTGGGGTCAAAACAATGCATATTTATGCCATAGCAGCAATCGCGGTTGATTTTCTGTCATTTTTTGACGTTTTCTGTCTCCGAAGCGCATCATCAGATCTTTATGAAATTTAAATGGGACCATTTCGGAATACACCCCATTCGAACAAAAAAAGAATTTTGTAAATCGGTGTATAAATGACGGAGTTATCCCCGAATATAAATACAAAACTTAAAAAAAAATAGAAACATGTCGAATTGAAAACCTCCTTTTTTTTGAAGTCTAAGAAAAGTGAAGTGAGATATGAAGATATGGCTTTCAATATTATACTTTACTCTCTATGGCGCTTGAACATTTATGTTCGCTCTAGAAAATACGACACAATATTATGTAACTATCATGGTCTGTTAAAAATCGCATTTTGCACCTATTTGTAGGCCTTCCACGTGCTGTGGTATGGTGATTGGACATCCTGTATAAAGGTACATACAGAAGATTTAATTTGTATTTATTTTTAGTAAATATGTCTTTAAAGGAATATTATATTTTGTCCAGTTAAAAAAGGGTATTTTCCAATGCATTAAAAACTATTTTAATTTGAAGATTGGGACGAAATATGTGACAGAAAAATAAAAATAAATAGAATAACATCCATTTTCTCAATTAAAAATGATTAAAATCAAACTTATTTCTCGTTGTTTTGAATTTACCGCCAAAACGCTCCTTACGATGACTTTGTCACGTGACGTCAACTTTGTGTAAACTAAAGTAAGTAGTTAGTAAGTAAACAAGTGAATGTCGAGTTTTAATACAGGATTTTTAATGGATATAGAGTGATATTACTGATGTGCAGTACCTCTGTGCACAAATACTTCTAAAACTGCGCTAAACTAAGTATTTGTACCGATGCCGTTTACAAAAAGCTGACGTCAGGATGTCACGTGATATAAAAGTCATCGTAACGAGCGTTTTGGCGGTAAATTCAAAACAACGAAAAATAAATTTGATTTTAATCATTTTTTTTTCTGTCACATATTTCGTCCCAATCTTCAAATTAAAATAGTTTTCAATAAATTGGAAAATACCCTATTGCTATTGTTTTCAATATAGTACTTATTTTTTTTCATGGCTGTTATTAATTCTACGAATAGGTATTTGTTATTTTCTTACTGCAAATGAGTGTACTTACAATGTTTTTACAATTAAAATTATGTTGTTAAAATTGTAAATAACGATTTTATTCCGTGCAATACTTTAGTAGACAGAGCCATCGACGCGCATTCAGTGCATGATTCTGGAGGCCCATTTATGAATTATAGCGGTCCAACAACGTCTTATTCGCTGTAAGGGGAAGACAATTGATTCACGTGTTCTTTATAAAAATCAGCATTTGCACTACAGTTTAAGTTTACTTACACTGTACTAAACTAACTCAAACCGTCTTATTACAAAACGCGATCTAACTTTAATTCTAGCCTAAAACTCGAAGTCAGTTCATGCATTACCAACTTTTCTTCTATTTGGGTAAAATTCATAATACAAAAATGTCAATTTAGCACTAGACTAAGTTGTCAGTTTTGAAAAAGGAGCTGTGTTTCGATTTCAGTTAGGTTCTCATTTCAAAAACAGGCTCGATGGTTTAAACCATACCTAAAGAAAAACCTTGTTTTGTATTAAGGGGGCATAGGTTTTACCTTCTTTAGTCTTCGCTCCAATTCAGAGTTGTCAAGGAGTTGGATCGTCTCGACATTCACGTGATGATGAAGTCTGTGTTCATGAGCTTCTGATTTTATTTTTAATAATTATGTTTACGAAGTCCATCTTGAGAACTACCTCCTCAGCGACCTCCAACTGAACCTCAATTACGCAAGTGAAAATAATTTGCAACGTCCATTTATTTGAAAGATTACCACAGACTATAGAGCTAAGAGTAGCGTTAGTAAGGTCCCCGTCACGAGAAGCTAGAAATTTTGTAAATAAAGAACTTTTACCTAGTTACGCAGCGACAATTCAAGCAACAACAAATCGCAAATTCAATCAACTCAAAGTAACATACGTGTAATACGAAAATAGCGAGCAATTACACTTGGTCGGGTTATATTTTAGCGATTTAAAGCGCTGTCGTCTGATGTTTTGTGGTGCTGGAACGCGTCTGACTCGTGGAACGTAAACATTTGAATCCATGAATGTGTGTTTACAAAATTTCTCGTGACGAGGACTTTAGTGAAGTACATTTGGTAATATCTCTATGGTAGTGATGTAACAATTGATAAAGAAAAAAGGTTAACATGAAAACAAAAATGTTGTTCCATACATTTTTATCCGCGTAGGAAATCGCCATTTTTTTTTAACTGAAGAAAAATGTCAACGCAAGTAAGTTCATGTGCTGAATCCGTAGTAACATTGCGAGTCAATGTTCCTGCCACCTTGTATTGATGTCATGTCCAAAACATTGTATTATTGTAAATAATATTTATTCGTGTTCCAATAAAACATGCTCAACGATATTATGTTTTGTTTTCTTTACTAATCCCTACTTAATATTATAAATGCGAAAGTAACTGTCTGTTATGCTTTCACGCCTAAACCGCTGAAGCGATCGTCATGAAATTTGGCAGAGATATAGCCTGGTATATATACATATATCGAGGACATAGGCTACTTTATTACGCGATAACCGACAACCACGCGGGCGGAGACGCGACGCAAAAGCTAGTTTTATGTAAAGAGAAGTTATTTGTTTTGTTGTGTATGATTGTTTGTTACGCTTTCACGCTAAAACGGCCTGAACGGATTTCGATGACATTTTGACCTAGAGGAACGCATAGGCGTAGACGTTCCGGGCAACAGCCTAGAATTTATGTTCAATAAAAATAAAATATTGTTCTGGAGTCGTAAGTTTAATCGTATTCATATCATCAGCATGACATCATACTGGGCATACCATTTATCAAGAAGCTAGGCACCTTCCCCGAGACCGAGAAGCGACTAAAGCTAGCCACTAAAAAAAAATTGAAGACACAATACGGCGCCAAAAATCGGCCATTTTTTTTTTCATTTTTGTTATACCCAGTATCACTCACAATGAAGACAAATCTAACGGCACCTACAGAGCGTGCCAAAGAAATATACATACATACACTCGAAAACATAACTCTCCTGCTGGCGCAGTCGGGTAAAAACGAGTCGCCAGTCGGTTCACAACTACAACTACTCGCTAGGATGTATACCAAGTCTCAGCGAGTGTTCTGCCTACCAATTAGTGTTGCTGGGAGAGACCAGAGATCAGACAGGGGTGCGGGTTCGGTCGAAAGAGATACCGCCGCCCCTGGCATACAGGCTACTGAGGGAACACAGGTGGGTTTTAGTCAGTAAAAGTCTGATACGCCCTCCTGCTCCACCCAGAGCGGGAGAAGTTATTTGATAATTACCCACCCAAAAAAAAATGGTACATACATAATTATGTGAACCGGTCGGATCCCGGAGCATTAATATAATACTGGACCTACAATGTTTTGTAAGTTTCCTGAGCCAGAAAATCGTTGATCGATCGTCGGTTCCTCGTCTGCGGTGGCACATGCCAAAAATTTATGCAGGGTCAAATTAAATTACCTGGCCATACTTTGTTCCATTCATTTTCGATCACGATATTCAGCATGTGGGTCGTGTTATGTCGTGTGACATCGAAAACGAACGGACCAAAAAAAAAAATGTTCTACATGACACATGCTATGGTTTAAGGAAATTCACAAAAAGTATCTAAGATCCACGAAAGTAGCAGTTGTGAGTACTTTATGCGGCCTACCCAAATGTCCTTTCTTTGGTATTGTTCGTCAAATCGTTGAGCTCCTCAAGTTCTGAGTTGAGCCGTATGATTACTGATACATGCGTGCACTGAATGGACAGGTCCACTCAACCTGTGTGGTTCTTTCCTCAAAAGACCATTTCAGACACCAATCCACATGGTCTTCACATGATCTGACCAAGATTATGTCTGGAGTTTAAAAGAGACTGTGACCTCTGAGTTTGTTTCGGCCTTTCTTCACAAGAGTAGTCAAATAGGAAACGCCGACCTCATCTAATTTAAAAAAAAATATGATTGACGTGTAAAAGTGTTTGTACCGACCTACTTACAGAAATATAATATCATTTATCATTTTATCAGAAGTCCTAAATCCAACTGAATGACTATTTCATTAAAAAAATCGCGGGTTTCCTTACCGCATCTTCCTGCTCACAAAGAAGAAAAATAAAACGAAACTAAAAAACTTAATTCATTTTATTCGATTAAAAAATACATAAAATAATACTCAGCCTTATGATACATTATCTTAATTCTAGAAATTATAATCATTAATATAATGAATTAATGTACTGTACACAATATTAACATAAGTGCTGATTCTGATGTTCACCAACTAAACTTAAAGTATAGCTATCTCTTTCTAGCAGCTAAAACTAGAAAGAGACGTAAGTAGCAGTAAACAGGGTGACAGGAATAGCGACACACAATCTGGATTCAGTACATGATTCCGTCCGCACAGATATATTTTACAGCTTATAAAAAAATACATAGGTACTTTTGAAGGAAATGGCTGCTTTTTTTAAATAACCGAAAAGTGGGCATTGCTCGCAGAACAGATGGCCGATGAGGCCGAAAGGTTCTGGCGTGGCGACCGCGTACCGGAAGACGTAGAGTGGGAAGGCCTTCCACGAGATGGACAGATGACCTTGTGAAGGCCGAAGGAATAAGCTGGATGCGCGAAGCACAGAACCGGTCGTAGTGACGGAGCTTGGGGGAGGCCTATGTCCAACAGTGGACGTATTTCGGCTGAAATGATGATGAAGAATCAACGAAAAATTTTAACGCAGACAGGTTCAGAATCGTGTACTGAAACGTTGGTAGAAGGTTGCATTTCGATGTCCCTGCTGTATATAATAGGTCTTTACCTATGAAATTGCCGTTTTGTATGAAAAAATTTAAACGAATTTTTTTCATGAATTTTTTATTTGTATTAATCGAAGTAATCACCCATGCAATCAATGCATCTTTGCCATCGCAGTGGCAGTTTATTGATGCCCTTCTTAAAGAAATCAGCTGGACGGGAGGCAACAAATTCTTCAAAGGCATTTTGTACTGCCTCTCGGGTATTAAATTTTTTTCCCGCCAAGAAGTTATCCAAATTCTGGAAAAAGTAGTAGTCTGTAGGCGCAAGGTCTGGTGAGTAGGGCGGATGACGGAGAGCTTCCAACCCCAGTTCTTGCAACTTGGAGACCGTCTGCTGTGCAGTATGAGGTCGCGCGTTGTCGTGCAGGAGCAGCGGAGACGAGCGATTGACCAATGCTGGTAGGAGATGCGCCAGCTTCTCCATCATTGTGTTCAGTTCTTCACATTACACATCTGCAGTAATGCTCACCCCGTTTGGTAAGAAGCTGTGATGAATCACACCGGCGCTAGACCACCAAACAGTGACCATCACTTTTCTAGGGGTAAGTTTTCGTTTAGGGCATTGTTTAGGTGCTGAACCAGGATCCAACCAACTTGCTGAGCGCTTACGGTTATCAAACAGAATCCATTTTTCATCGCAGGTAACAATGCGGTTCAAAATTCCTTCATTTGTGTGTCTGTTGAGCAGTGCAAGGCACGTCTCGACGCGTACTTCGCGCTGGCGATCATTGAGTTCGTGGGGCACCCATTTGTCAAGCTTTTTTACCTTGCCAATTTGACGCAAATGGACCAATATTGTTTTGACGCTAACGTCGAAAGCTGCTGCTAATTCAGCCGTAGATTGTGTATCATCAGCTTCCACAATCGCCTTTAATTCGTCATTGTCGACCAAAGTCTTCGGACGACCGCGAGGTTCATTTTTCAGGTCGAAATTTCCAGAACGGAAGCGAGCAAACCAATAACAGGTGGTGCGTTGGTTTGTAGTGTTAGCTCCGTAAACGTCGTTGATGTTGCGTGCCGCTTGTGCCGCGTTGCTGCCACGACGGTACTCATATTCCATAATTACTCGAATTTTTAACGCATCCATGATGACGAAAAAGATTGAAATGCGATGAAAATGTAACACTAATCAATAAAGAAATGACTACTTTTAGAAAAAAAAATCCATGTTTTTAAAATAAAATTAATTTGAAATTAGAATTCTTAGCCAAACAAAAATTATTTTGATTTGAAATGGCCAGTACTGCAGAACGGCAATTTCATAGGTAAAGACCTAATATATTATTTAGCTTAGTTGGCGCCCAACAGATTCTACGCCACTTTTTCTTAGCATAAAACTGTAAGGCCGCGTACAAAACGGTCGTTGCGCGAATATGTGAACGTCGCGTTCTTATGCGTTTTTATTCGGTGAACGGGAATGCGTGGTCGTGCCAACAGAGGACGCTTTCCGGTTTTACCAAACAAAAAGTTTCTTTAGAACGCGGGGGTTATTCGTGCGTACGATCGTATACTCGCGCATCGTTCGTTTTCGGTTAGCACGCGGCGTTCAACATTTAACTATTTCTTAATAATAAAAAACAAAAAATGAGAAAAATTAATTGATATTTCAACAAAAATATTGAAATACAAATGAATATTTTTTTTACAATTTAACACATTTACGGACATTGGATTTTGAACTTTCGGTGTTTAACCAAGAATTGGGTATCCAACCGAGTCTCAGCGCGCCGAAAAAACACTGTCTTCAATTTTGAACTCTCGGAGTTGAGCATTGTGTTGAAGTTCCTGTGGGCGAAAAAATCTCGCCACGATTTTATTACTTCCGTTGGAACGAGGCTTCTTACCTGCAGGCTTAGCATGAGCCTTTCTATTTCTACGAAGAATAGACAGTGCTTTTTCAATACAAAGTCACATTTCGTTTCTCATTTTTGACATCGCACCGTAGATATCCTTCCACAATCTGTAATTTTGTCTTTCGTTTCTAACGATCTTTGTCTAGGTCCTTTTACATGTAGACTATTTCAGAATAATATTTCTTCCCAAACTGTCAAAATCACACTGACAACAAACTTTCTACTCGACGGCCACAAAGTGTGTACGATTATCTACAAAACATGATTTGTTTAGAACGCATAACTGTGATTATTAATAGTACATAGTTATATTAATAGTCATGTCTATTCTTCCGTCGACAAATCGGTGCTCGTGCTAAGCCTGCTGGTCACTAAACGTAATAACAATAAAACTTATATCTTGTTCAGTATCCTTTAACCAATTAACAAGAATGAACCAACCAACCAACCAACTGATGGTTGGTTTCTTCTCGGTATGAGAACCCTGCAGTGTTGTGATAGAGCCAAGAACTGCAGCGAAAGTAAATGTTTCCTCCTTAAGAGCGTTTGTTCTGAAAGTTGGCAACGTCGCAAATAGCTGTCAAATATTTACGTGAAATTACGTGTTTTGATTAATTGGGCAATATTACTGTATGAAAATATGAAATATCGCTAACTAGTTAGTTAATTATTGCATTCCATAATCTTTATTTTACATAGTTATGTAAAATAAAGATTATGGAATGCAATAATTAATGTTTTAACATCGAATATTTAGTTATAGATGTAAAAAAAGAACTTGGAAACTTTCCAAATGCCTTTTTTACACCTAAAACGGTTACAATATCTACCTAATTCAGTGTTATAATTGCAAATCATTATTCATATTTTAGATAGTTAGTTAGCGATATTTCATATTTTCATACAGTAATATTGCCAAATTAATCAAAACACGTAATTTTACGTAAATATTTGACAGCTATTTGCAACGTTGCCAACTTTCAGAACAAACGCTCTTAAATATACAGGCTACATTTTTTACCAGTGCGCAAACTGTATGTAACCATGAATTCAACTATCATTCTAGACCCCCAGCGCAGAATTTTTTCGTCGGTTATACAAAAAAAAACGTAAATATATTTGAATGTAAAAAAAACTAATTTTACATGATAAAAAAGCCGCCCCAACATAGTTGGGAAAAGGCTAGGCAGATGATGATGATGAAACTTAAATCTTACATACTTTACAAATTGACAATCATAGTAGACTCGGGCAGTTTCTTTAGGGCAAAAAAACTAAAATGAAAATATTTGCAAACTTTGAATGGAAAGAAGAGAAAAACACATAACATCACGCTTTCTTTCCCCGAAGGGTGGCAGAGATGTGCCAATAGTACACCCACATTTCGTCATGTTTAAGACCCATGTAATAGGAGGCGAGTAACTGGGCATGGGTCATTTAACAAACATCTTTTTGTCATAGGAGTAACAGACAGTCCGCTGTGCAAGACCTGCAAGGAGGACGACGAGACAGCGGATCATGTGCTGTTAAACTGCCCGGTGGTCGCTAATTACAGGGCTAAATACTTCAGTAACCCAAGTACTCTACGTAAGATTGTCAGCAACACCAAGGCATTACTGGCCTTTCTCGAGGAGCTGGGAGGATCGAATAACTGATTCTCCCATACGCAAAATTGCGGATAACAGCCTGTTTTACCTATTACCTATTAGGGTCGAGGCTAATTACCACTAACCGGGCATAAATTCAGACATTGGTATGGAAAAACTCAGTAACACTGCCCGACCTGGGCACCAAACTCACGAACTCATGCTCAACACTAACGCTTGCATTCACAAGATATTTGATTTGCTATTGTTCTCCTATTATAGAACTTTTTACACTTATAAAAAATACTAATATTATAAAGAGGAAAGATTTGATTGTTTGTTTGTTTGCATTGAATAGGCTCCGAAACTACTGAACCGATTTAAAAAATTCTTTCACTGCTGGGAAGCTACACTATCCCCGGGTGACATAGGCTATATTTTATGCCCGTATTCCCACGGGACCGGGAACTACGCGGGTGAAACCGCGGAGCCCTGCTAGTAATAAAAAAACCCAAGGCTATTCATCAAATTTTGTAAAAAAATATATTAATTTAAAAATAAGGGGTCAATTTGGCGTACTTACACACTTAATTTTGTTAATAAAGTATTTTTTACATAATTTTATGTACAGAAGATAAATTAAAAATATAAGTAGGTGATTCCTAAATTGACTTCAATATCTTTCTATTTTATTCTGGGGTGAAGTAAGCTAGACGGGACAGAAGTTGTTGTCCACTCAACATACTTGAATGGCAAAATGTCAGAGCAATTTACTGGCTCCAATGAAAATAGGACCCTATTACCATAGCCCAAATTGGAAAAAAAAGAGTAACCGAGAAGCGAGCATGCGCGAGCTGACTGTCGATATTCATACAAGTTTCTACTTTAGACTATGGTGATATGATCCTATTTTGAATGGAACCAGTAAATCATTCGGTGCAACATACCTTATTTGTACTGTGGTCTCTAGATACTGCCAGCATGTACCGAGCTCTCTGTATATAACCGTTGCTCAAATATGTACTAAACAAAGCAAAATTTAAGGCTTTTCTCTATAAAATTGATACAACACTTTTAAATGTATACTTTTTAGTCTAGGAACCTATACCAACCAACCGACGTAGGTCGATGAATATTCTCTTTGCTTTAACTCAAGACACTTTCTTTTCTATTTTAATGTACATAGTATATCTATTGTTGGACATGGATTAGACAAGCAGATCATTTTGCATTTGATATACATACATAACATCACGCCTGACATCTCGTCATTTTGTCAGTTGTCTTTTATTTTTTTTGGGTGGGAAATCATCAAATAACTTCTCCCGCTCTGGGTGGAGCGGGAGGGCGAGTCAGACTTTTACTGACTAAAACCCACCCGTGTTCCTTCAGTTAACTGTGTGCCGGGACCACGGTATCTCTTTCGAACAACCCGCACCCTTGGCACGCATCGGCACTTGCGGACCCCACCAGTTGGTGCTGACATCTCTTTGAGGCGCGCGTGGAACAACGCACCGTCGACCTTGGGCTTGGTTCTACTGGACAGCGAGCTACCCATTACTCGCTATCCGCAAGTCCGCGCCTGCGGTGGCCAGGAATTAAGTCCCATGTAATAGAGGCAAGCCTATTGTCATCAACTGGGTACAAAAACAGACTCCAAGCTGCTATTGATAAATTGCTGATGGAAAAACCCAATAACACTTTGCCTTACCCGGGAAACAAAACCTCTCAGCCTCATGCTCAGTAGAAGTGCTTCCGACTGCAAGCGATAGAGCAGTGTTTTTTCAACCTTTTTCATGACACACAACTCCCCTATAGAAGCTTCGCGACCCACACATTGAAAAACACTGCGATAGAGTAATGAACCTACAGACAAAATTATTGAAAAGCAGGAGGTCAATTCTTTGAAAGTAAGTAGGTAATTAAAAATGACTTTCCAAAATACCAATTTATTTTTAAGCGTTGCTTAAAGTTGACCCTTTCACAGGCAGTACGAAATATGTAGATTTTTTTTGTGTTGACGTAGTTAAGAGTTCAACTACATAAAATTTCTGAACAATTGCACCCCCTATATACGCTTATTTACTTTTATGGAGGGTGGCAATATTGGCTATGTCCGCTTTTGAATTATAGATTAAAATATTCTTATTTCAAATCAATTATGCGCCAGATTCAAAATACTTTTGTGACAAACATTTAGCCAACGCTCGTGAAAGGGTAAAGTAATGATTAGCAACTGTTCAACCATACATTTTCGACACTCAAACTTTAATCAACGTTTATAAATAAACCACAGAATATTAACTACAAAATGATCCACTAACCTAGATTCCTTCCATCTTAAATATAACAGTAATAATCTTTGATTTATCAGTTTTTAAACTACGTACTTCAATAGGACACTGGCGGTACGTGCTGCGGCATCATTGTTGTATACACACACTGGTTTTCATTCATCGTCGGTTTCATCACTTGGTGCATCTGCTGATGCTGCATAATATTCTGTAGCTGCGGCTGAGGCTGGGGCGGAGGCATTTGCGGTTGTTCCTGTTCCTCTTTCGGCTTCTTATTCTTTTTCTCACATTTCTTAAACTTAATACCGAGTTTGTTCAACAATATTAGTCTTAGAGATTCTTTTCCTCCACGGTAATTTAGTTCATGTTTCGCAGCAGTTAGAATTTTACCCAGAGTAGGGACCTCTTTTCTGACTGAGTAACTGTTCACAATGCCTCTTAGAGCACATAACTGGAAATAATCAAGTTGTACCTTAGTTTTTCTGACGCGTTTTTTCTTTGGACCAGCGATTTTCGTTTGTGTTGCTTCCGCGCGCAGACCGTCCCTCTTAATTCGTTTTATGGTACTTTCTGACAACCCTGTAGCTGCACACGCTCGTTTAACAACGTTTTCTACCGGGTACGCGTAGCCTCTGTTCTGTTTTTCGCTCTCAAAGAACTTTATTACCTTAAATATAATTTCTCGGGCTTGGCCCTCGATCGCTTCTTTTTTCTTCTTTTCCAACTTTTCTATTTTGGGTTTCCGCTCGGTCAGTATTGGTGGTTGCGTTGGTGCGGGCTCCTGCTGGTGTGTGTTCACCTGTGGCTGAGGTTGTTGTTGCTGTTGGACATGGTTTTGAAGCTCTTGGGGCCCCGGTTGATGCATAATAACAGCATTTACAACAGGCACTTCAAAAACATTGACGTTTATATTCATTTTTGTTATAAGTAATTTGCGTTTTTCACTAGATTTGCGTCCTTCATTAATATATCGCTTAATTATATCGTTGCTTGTTAGTGGAAGTACATTATTTTGTGTTTATTTACGAATTAATACACAAAAGAAACAATAAATTATCAAATACAGTAGCCATAGGCCATTGTTTACCATAACCAAAATCTCTACTTTTTTTTAAATCATTGGATATACGTGAAGCATAAACACTTTGCCCACCTTTTTTCGAAAATTACGCGGACGTAGGTTTTGATAACGAAACATTTCAATGATTTCTGCAGTTCATTTTGTATTTTGTCAATTTAAAATCTAAATTTTTCCTGATTTTATGGGTAAATTATTTAAACAACCATTCCATAGACAAATGCTATAAAATGAATGGCTCAACGAAACCGTTTAGTGTTCTGTGGTTTTCAGAATGAGTCAATGAGTATCGAAAGAATGAGTTCTCGGAGTACCACTTTGACAGCAATTGATTGTATTGCCAAGTCAATATTTTTCGGCCGTTCCACACTTCCGGGGACTGGATTTTACAGAAACAAGTTTCATAACAAGAAGAAATCATTCACAAAAAGAAGTCATTTGTTTTCTGTTGATGGATAAAATTATTTTATCGGGAACACTGTTCATTTAGGACTGGATTATAGTGAAGGAAAGACGTTTGTTGATTCTCGCTTCAAGCAAACGAACTTGAATATTCATAAAAAGACTGAAAATAAGTTATGTTTTTCACAAAAAAAAAATGTCACACTCTTTTGCTGATAAATAAAATTGATTTATCGGTGTCCTTGGACTCGCGGACTTGGTTGCTAAATGGGAACTTTATTACTTTACACTAGCCACACTCACTCAACCATTATCTGACAATTAACTGTCATCCTTACGAAAAAGAATAAGCGAAAGCGGGTGCTGTGCACTGTGCAAACTTGCAAAGATTGTAAATATTATAAACAATTAATCCAATTTATCAATTTCTACTCGTTTTAAACGAAGAAGTTTTATTAAAATGGACGACTGTCCAGAAGTAGAATTAAAGAAGCTATGTTGTACGTGTTTAAGTCGAGACAGAAAGTTGTTTCAGTTATGCAGACTACCTGACGGCGTTAATAATTTATATTTGCTGTTGTCCTTTGATTCTGAAGCTTACAGGGTAATTTTATATTATTTATTACTTTTGTATCTGAGGGTCACCATAGGGACGAACGGTATGAAAAAAATCAGACAGTGAAATTGATCTGTACATAATAATGTATAGGTAAGTACAGTCAAACTCACTAATTTAGTAACCTTTGCAGGCTTCAAAAATATATGAACGTCAAAAAAAAAATCATAATATTGTGACAACTTTATGCATCGTTAAATTGTGGTCAAGATTTAGATTCATTAATATGTGACTGGTTTTTCTCATAATTTTTCATATTATTCCCTAATGCACAGCGTATATTATTGAACCATTCACATGTGGACATATTTTTGATCCATAGGTTCTATAGAATTTTTGAGCTATCCAATTCTCACAATATTTTGAATCCTTGAGAGTTCCAGTATATTATTGAACTGGACCGAAACTGAAATTAAATGGACTGTACCTATGTTTTCCTCATGGTCAGGATTTGATAAATTAATTTTGCATTTTCAAATTCTTGAGGAAAGTAAAAGTTTAAGACTATTTACCATCACGCATCACGCTATGAGCAATTGGAAAAAAGTCTGCAGGAAAACTAAGCAAAAATAATTGTGTGGTCAGGAGACGCAACACGACCCGGTCGGTTCGGTTCCGAGGATACTTTAGTTTTATAAAATTATATTTACATGATATAAAAATACGGGTAGGTTTTGGTTTAGGTTTAGGACTTTGTCTGGCTGAAGTTGTGTCTTCCCGAATTACACACTTCGTTTATGCATAGCATTCTTTCTTACTTCTTGCTCAGCTCCTAAGAGCCTAGTGGGATGTTCATGTTCTTCATTGAGAATTTGGCTATTAAAAGTTCCAGAGATCAGGGCCCGATCTAAGGGGGGGCAAGCCGGGCAAATGCCCAGAGCGACAAAAATGAGGGACGGCAAAATGTATACTTGTTCAGAAGCCGTAGTAGACCAACTTGCGTAAATATTATATAATTAAAAGAATATCACATATATGTCATCCCATCTTTGTAATAGCAAGCTCATTACTTATATGGTGTTAGTGTAAAGGGCGGCGAATATTGTTTTTGGCCGGAGCGGCTAAATACCAAGATCGGGCCCTGCCAGAGATAAGTGCTTTCGAATAAACAAACTCTTCAGAAGCTACATCAAATTGTAAAATTTTCCCAATTGAACTTGAACCTTAAACATATGCAATAATGTTGAAAATCTATCAAAGCAATTTAGAAACATTGGCAGCTTGATGTGCTGGCGTTTGTACATAGATAAAAATAAAGACACACAACAATACGTAGATAAAGATTTGAATTTAGCCAACTGCCCAAGCAGATCCCCTTTAATATCACTGTTCTTATTGCAGGAGGGTTTCTACAAGGATACTGCTAGTTTATACATATGCTGGGAATGTAGAGCCGTTATGTGCAGGATCACACGGTTCAGAAAACAGGCCTGCTCTGCACAGAGAGAACTGACGAGTATTGCTGATGGGAGAACACATCATGTTAGTATTTAGAATTTTAAGTTAGCAAGTAACGCAACTTGGTGGTTAAGTAATATCCGCTGCACGGATTGATCATTCAGATTAAGGTACGCTTGCTGCTGTTGGTCCGTGGATGGGTGACCATCTTTATGTACCAAGACCCCTCCGTACCTCAGAAAGCATGTTAAGCCGTTAGTCTCGGCTACAAGTTGTCAGTAACTGGGTTATGGAGGTCAGATAGGCAGTCGCTCCTTGTAAATTAATGGTAGTCAGCTATATCCGGTTAGATTGGAAGCTGACCCCAACATAGTAAAGGCTAGGTAGATGATGAAGTAACACAGCACTAGATCTCATTTGCAGGATTACATGTTTCTCACAAGTCAGCTCATAACCTTAACTACAGTTGTTTTGTTAAACGTTATAGAACTAGCAAGGTTAGTCTTGCACACAGATATTTGTTGGGCGTTCCTATGCAACAAAAATACCCTGCTTCATAGGTTCTTTGTCCAAGCATTTTATCAAATGTAAATAGGTAACCCTCAGGGCATTAACGTCAGTCAAAAGAGATGTTAGAGTTGTAATCATCAAAATTCATCATCATCATCATCATCATCATCATCATCATCACCATCATCATCATCATCATCATCACCATCATCATCATCATCATCATCATCATCATCATCATCCAACCAACAGCAGTCCATTGGTGGTCATGGACCTATCCAATAGGGTATTACACCCATTTTTGAAGCGCCATATTGCTGTGTGGGTATGACGTCAGTTTGCTGTGTAGACAAATGCGCTGATTTTTTATATGATAATTGTTTATAATAAAAAATGAGTTATTTTTCTACTTATCGTTGGTTTGCTGTTCCTGAATGGAAAATATTACTCAAATAAAAATTACTTTGGTACGAAAAGAATAAAAGTAGTTTTTCAATTGACACGCCGTATGACGTAATAACATGGCGGCTACTATATCATGGTGTTCAAAAACAGATTTAAAAAACTGAAATCATTTAATTTAATTTTAACATTTATTTTGTTATTTCATGAACTAAAACTAACATTTTCCGACTGCATTTTGCCTAAGCTATCTCAATAATAGATTTTTGAATTTGTTCTCATATAGAGTAAAATACCCTATTGCACTCAAAACGGTGAAGGAAAACATCGTGAGGAAACCGGCATGTCCTAGAACCAAAAATTCAAAGACATGTGACATCTACCAACCCGCACTGGGCCCGCGTGGTAGATTACGGCCCAATCCCTCTCACAGAGAGGAGGCCTGTGTCCCAGCAGTGGGAACATTATAGGCTGATGATGATGATGACCGTATTGCACGACATGCAGCTGGATTGTCGAGCTCAATTCTCATCCAGCTGCCACCAGCCACCCTGCGAAGATGTTCGATTCACCTGGCGTTTACCTATTTATAAACATTCAATCATTGTCATGCAAAGTCAAAGCATTTATTTCAATTAGGCACTTAAAAGGCACTTTTGAACGTCAACATTTACATTTAAACGGAATTGATTCTAGTCGCTTCTAGATGCTTCTTTGAAATCAACTACTTATTCTTCCTATATTCCAGATTCAAACGACCAGCCTGTCCCGCTTAACTACACACCACAAGACTACGTACCAAAAAGTAATCTCAGAATCGAACACTACTTCAACAGATAATTTCATAGACTGTGGTTTAACCACAGACATAAAAAGCGAAAGTGAAGAGGACATACCTCTATCAGAACTGCACAGCAACTGGCTTTCTGACAACGAGACAGAGATAGCCATTCAAACCATAGACTGTAAAGAGGAACTGTCAAACACAAAAGAATTAGAAACAATAGACTGCAAAGAGGATTTGTTGTACAAGAAGAGGAAGAAAATTAAAAATGCGAAAAAGAAGAATTATTTTTCTACTGTTTTGGTAAATGATAGTGAGTTGGAAGAAATTCGGAGTAATAATAAAATGGCAGTCAGTTTTATAGAAGCGCAATTTAAATGTGAAAGCTGTATTGAAGGGTTTGGAAGTCAAGAGGAATTGGATGGCCATAATTCATCTTTGCATGTAGAGGTGAGTTCCGATCAGCTGTTTTTCAGGTCAATGCTATCCATCATCATTGCAGCCAAATGACGTCCACTGCTGGACATAGGCCTCCCCCAAAGGGGGTTTTGCCATATTCGCCACGCTTGGCAGGCGGGTTGGCAATCGCAGTATGGTGGTCAAATGCATAGAGAATGCTGCTGCCCATTCTCGAGTAAGTCCCTTATACTTGGTTCCTGTAAACAAAATCAAATCGTTTTGTTCACTAATGGTAGTATTTCCTGTTAGGTACTAAATTCGGCTTAGGGCCCTCACTCACGGCGACTTTTTGTAGCGATGCTGTCGCGCGTCCACATCGATACAGGCGCGAAGCGGTCGCTATCTGTGTGCCCTCGCCCACGGGCCCAGATTCAGTCGCGATACTGTCGCGCTTCTGTCGGCAGTTCAGTTACGGCACAAAAATACATGCGAGCGCTACAATTGCAAGATGCGACTCCGTTGAGGCAGCTCTCCCCGATGTCGTCCGACACGGTCGCGCGTTTGCATCGATACAGTCGCGATGCTGTAGCGCGTAAGTAACGCGTTGGCATCGCTTCTGTAGCGCGTTGCAAATGCGACTGACACGCGTTAGCAGCGATGCTGTCGCGCGTTTACGAAACGCGCGACAGCATCGCTACAAAAAGTCGCCGTGGGCGAGGGCCCTTAGAAATAGATTGTAAACTAATTTTAGCTGTGATAGCTACTTCCATATGGGAGGGTCTGCTATGCAAAACTATGAGGTGTTTGCTTCATTTTTGGTAGTCTTGTATCTTTACCATTCTTAATTTGAACCAAAAACGGTCCGTAAAAAAACTTTTTAACAAAAAAATTAAACCGGCGAAAAAACTGAAAAGAAAAAAATAATAAACCTGCTGTATTTAACCTTAATAACTAAGTTCGGAAGTCGGTGACTTTGGAACTTTGGTGTAAACGGCACCGGTACAAATACTTAGTTTGGCACCGTTTTAGAAGTATTTGTGCACAGAGGCACCGCACACCAGTAATATCACTGTCTATCCATTTAAAATCTTGTTGATTATATACTCGACATTCACTTATTTACTTACTAACTACTTTAGTTTACACAAAACTGACGTCACGTGATAAAAAGTCATCGTAAGAAGCGTTTTGGCGGTAAATTCAAAACAACGAAAAATAAATTTGTTTTAAATCGTTTTTAATTGAGTAGATGGATATAAATCAATTTACTTTTATTTTTCTGTAACATATTTCGTCCCAATCTTCAAATTAGAGTAGTTTTTAATAAATTTGAAAATACCCTATTGAGTAGACCTGTGTCCCAACTGTGGGAACATCTTAAGCTTATTATGCATTTCAAACATTTTATAGATATGGGTGCTCTATAATAATTGATTTTTGATTTTTTCAGAAACCTAACCACCTCCAATGTGACATATGCCTAGTATACGCTCCCATAACAACATATCATGACCATAGAGAAGCACATTACCATAGACATGTGTGTCAATACTGTGCGTTTACAGCATATAAAATAAATGATATGTTGGTACATTTGAAGAGCGGGCATGCTATGAAAAATTTGGTTTTACCTGGTAAAAGGAAAAAGGTGGGTAAATTGAAGTTTATTTATAAATGTGAATGTTCGTATGTTTAGATGTTTGTTTCTCAATCACAGAAAACGGCTGAACGAATTTGGGTGATATTTGGCACATACATAAATTATAACCTGGAATGAAGCTAGTAATTAATATAAATTGAGAGCAGTGGTGGTAACGACCGCGACTTACAAGTTGCAGGTCGTAGGTTCGAACCCAGACAGGCGCTTTACTTTGTGTAAATTATTTCATCACCACTGCTCTCAAACGGTGAAGGAAAACATCGTGAGGAAACCGGCATGTCGTAGAACCAAAAATTCGAAGAAATGTGACAACTACCAACGCGCATTGGGCCCGCGTGGTGGATTACGGCCCACTCTCACAGAAGGAGGGTTGTGTCCCAGCGGTGGGAACGTTATAGGCTGATTATGAATATAAATTAAAATAATTAATAATTATCATATAATACCATTGAATGAGTATTTCATTAAAAATCATTCAATTGAATTAAGTGAACTTGGAAGATGTTGTTGATAATTTTAATGACTATTATGACTCACCAGAATTCTGTAACTGCATAAGTATTACAGCCGCGAATCATACTTTTAACCAACTTCAAAAAAAAGGAGGTTATCAATTCGACATGTTTATGAATATTTATATATTTTTATTTATGTTCGAGCATAACTCCGTCATAAATAGACGGATTTGCAAAGACCTGTTTTTTTTTGTTCGCAAGGGGTTTATTCCGAAATGTCCCCATTAAAATTTCATATAGATCTGATAAGACGAAAACCATGCTTGTGCAGACTTTGATTTTCCCTATCATCGACTATGGTGACGTGTGCTACTTCGATTTGAATGCGGTCTTGCTGGATAAGCTCGACAGACTGCTCAATAATTGTATCCGGTTCATCTTTAACCTTAGGAAATATGACCATGTATCGAGCTTATAGGTCGGAGCTCAAATGGATGCCCATTTGCCAAAGAAGAAGTTTACGCGCTTTGACTACGCTTTTCTCCTTTCTCAATTCTCCTACACCTCCATCTTATCTTGTGTCTCATTTCCAATATCTATGTTCTTCTCACACTAAGAATCTGCGTTCTTCTAACAATCTTCTTTTACTTTGTCCTTCTCATACTTCTGACTTTGTTCATTCTTCTTTTCATATCCAGTCCATTCTTCTTTGGAATGCGCTTCCTTTCGATATCAGGACGGCCACTAGTCGGTATGCATTTAAGCGGAAATTGCAGAGGTATTTTCATAACGAATAGCGTAGAGTCATCAAAACATATTTTTCTCTTGATTATATATATATATATATATTTATATATCAGTATATATTAGGTCTTTACCTATGAAATTGCCGTTCTGCAGTACTGGCCATTTCAAATCAAAATAATTTTTGTTTGGCTAAGAATTCTAATTTCAAATTAATTTTATTTTAAAAACATGGATTTTTTTTTCTAAAAGTAGTCATTTCTTTATTGATTAGTGTTACATTTTCATCGCATTTCAATCTTTTTCGTCATCATGGATACGTTAAAAATTCGAGTAATTATGGAATATGAGTACCGTCGTGGCAGCAACGCGGCACAAGCGGCACGCAACATCAACGACGTTTACGGAGCTAACACTACAAACCAACGCACCACCTGTTATTGGTTTGCTCGCTTCCGTTCTGGAAATTTCGACCTGAAAAATGAACCTCGCGGTCGTCCGAAGACTTTGGTCGACAATGACGAATTAAAGGCGATTGTGGAAGCTGATGATACACAATCTACGGCTGAATTAGCAGCAGCTTTCGACGTTAGCGTCAAAACAATATTGGTCCATTTGCGTCAAATTGGCAAGGTAAAAAAGCTTGACAAATGGGTGCCCCACGAACTCAATGATCGCCAGCGCGAAGTACGCGTCGAGACGTGCCTTGCACTGCTCAACAGACACACAAATGAAGGAATTTTGAACCGCATTGTTACCTGCGATGAAAAATGGATTCTGTTTGATAACCGTAAGCGCTCAGCAAGTTGGTTGGATCCTGGTTCAGCACCTAAACAATGCCCTAAACGAAAACTTACCCCTAGAAAAGTGATGGTCACTGTTTGGTGGTCTAGCGCCGGTGTGATTCATCACAGCTTCTTACCAAACGGGGTGAGCATTACTGCAGATGTGTACTGTGAAGAACTGAACACAATGATGGAGAAGCTGGCGCATCTCCAACCAGCATTGGTCAATCGCTCGTCTCCGCTGCTCCTGCACGACAACGCGCGACCTCATACTGCACAGCAGACGGTCTCCAAGTTGCAAGAACTGGGGTTGGAAGCTCTCCGTCATCCGCCCTACTCACCAGACCTTGCGCCTACAGACTACTACTTTTTCCAGAATTTGGATAACTTCTTGGCGGGAAAAAAATTTAATACCCGAGAGGCAGTACAAAATGCCTTTGAAGAATTTGTTGCCTCCCGTCCAGCTGATTTCTTTAAGAAGGGCATCAATAAACTGCCACTGCGATGGCAAAGATGCATTGATTGCATGGGTGATTACTTCGATTAATACAAATAAAAAATTCATGAAAAAAATTCGTTTAAATTTTTTCATACAAAACGGCAATTTCATAGGTAAAGACCTATTATTATAGTAGATATGTATGCTTGTATGTGTATTATAAGTTTATAACCTATTTATGTACCTAGCTTATTTATAATATAATTTGTATTGTTTTTTTAATCATATTTCCTCTCAACCTAAGCACCTGCCATCTAATCTCTTCACCACCCATGGTTGACTGGTAGAGAATGCCTAAGGCATTAAGTCCGCCTTTGTACCTTTTTTGTGTGCGAGAAGTTTAAATAAATAAATAATGCGTTTCGGAGACAGACAACGGAACTCTTCAAAAAATTACAGCAAATCAACCGCGATTGCTGCTATCGCATAAATATGAAGTGTTTTGACCCCAAGAATCATGAAATTTCGAATTGGTGTGGGGTAGGTACTATAACTAAAAAGTGAAAAATAAAAAAATAAATGCAAAAAATAACAACCGACGTCCGCAAAAAACACTACAAAGTAAAAAATAACTTTAATTTGGGAAGGCGGTGACAAAAAATTAAAATGTATATCTAAAGTATTTTTCACCTTGTAGTGTTTTTGCGGAAGTCGGTTGATTTTTTTTTTTTTGAAAAGTTTTTAATCAATATACCTACAACTTGACACTGACCTGCTAACTTAAAAAAAAACGGAACAATTTTTTTAGTTCGCGTTCTCCATAAATTACGTCACACAAATTTTATGGTTTTTTGACCCTCCGTCCTTGTTACAAGTGGTCACACTTGTGAAACCCCTACTCCCTTGTGTGACGTCACATATTTTTCAATTTTGTATTTATGAATACATACATCATTAAATGAAAACAGAAGGTTTTCCATTTTTTAAATTATATTAAAAATATAAATAATTCATACTAATATTATAAAGAGGAAAGATTTTGATTGTTTGTTTGTTTGCATTGAATAGGCTCCGAAATTACTGAACCGATTTGAAAAATTATTTCACTGTTGGGAAGCTACACTATCCCCGGGGGCATGAGCTATATTTTATCCCCGTATTCCCACGGGAACGGAAACTATGCTTGTGAAACCGCGGGGCGCTGCTAGTCTTTAATAAAATTAACATAAAGTCAAATAATTTAGACACTTAATGGTGATTTTAACATGTGACGTCACAATGCTTTTGACCCCCTCGTCCTTGTCACGCAATGTCACATTTCGTTGACCACCCCATCAACGTGTGACGTAATTTATGGATGGCCCCTTATGGGTAAACAAAAACTAAATCTGAATAATAAATAATTTATTTATCTTTGCAGACTCGCCACAAAACCGCAGAAGATTCAATCTCCAGTTCCACATCCCGTCGAAAACCCTCCATGTTGGATAAAAGAACGCCCTACGGTTACCTGTGCACTGAATGTGATAAATATTTTGAGTGAGTACCTTTTATAACGTATAACGAAAGCATGTTCCCACTGCTGGGACACAGGCCTCCTCTCTGTGAGAGGGCGTGCGCCGTAATCCACCACGCGGGCCCAGTGCGGGTTGGTAGACTGACGTCACATGTCATAAAATTTTTGGTTCTAGGACATGCCGGTTTCCTCACGATGTTTTCCTTCACCGTTTTGAGAGAAGTGGTGATGAAATTATGTACAAAAATAATTTACAAAATTAAAAAACCCGACTGCCTAAAAAGTGAACTTTAATTAAAAAAGATGGAAACAAGAAACTTGTTTTAAAAGGATGGCTATTAGACTGAACACTGTAACCAATTAACTCTGCCTTCTCTTTATATCCTAGAAAATATCTTATATGTTCGCAAAAACTTAGGCCTTTTCAAAAAACGATGCGATTTCCATAATGTGAATACACGTAGTAAAGATGAAATTGTGATTCCAAAATTTAGACTGACTAAAACTAGCAAGTCATTTCTAATAAACAGTATCCGCTTCTATAACAAGTTGCCAAAGTCGGTTACAGAACTTAGCGATGGAAAGTTTAAAACGCACATCAAACGTGTCCTTATCAAAAAAGCATATTATATGATAAAAGACTACGTTGAAGACAGGGAAGTTTGGCATTAATTCCTTCTGCACATGTGGCTTCCCTGGTACCTCATTAACAGCATAACTAAGTTAAAGTCTATTAACTGCTCTCAAATACAATGTTCTTTTTTATTCTTTTTATTTTTACAATGCTGACATAATCTCGTCATTAATTGACATTATACATCAATTTTATTTAGGTTCATTTTATTTATGTAGATTATTTTACATATTGTGAATGAGAGAACGTTGTAGGCCTTACTGACTGTAGATTTGTTGACGATTTTCTATTCTGTATTCGTCTAAGTACCTGGTACTTATTGACAGGCCTGCGCTGTCCTCCCATACATTTAATCTCTGTAATTTGAAAATATTGTTAAAGCCAATTATTTTTAAAAGAGTAACCGTGGAGTTTCTTGCCGGCTCTTCTCCATAGGAAACAACAATTTGGAACCGTGCACCTAGCTTCTGACGTTTCATAAGTGCCCATGTAGGTTTATATGAAATAAAAATATTTTGATTTTGATTTTGAATCTAATGCAGTTGGCGTCTTCTTAAATTTTTGAAGACACAATATGGCGCCAAAAATCGGTAATGTTTTTTTTTTCCATTTTGATATACCCAGTGTCTTTCTCACAATTAAGACGAATGTAATGGCACCTTTCAAACTGAAATCGATCAAGCCGTTTAGGCTACAGAGCGTGTCAAAGAAATATACACACATACATACATACACTCGAAAAACATAACCCTCCTGGCGCAGTCGGATTAAAAGTATAGCGGCTGTCAGGCCTACAACGATCTCACATTGACAAAATATAAAAGAATGTACATAATTCAGAATATAAATAAAATATGTAAACCTATTTAAACAAAATGACATGATTACCACTCAAACTCACTAATAAAGAGTTGATATTTGGAATGTAGGTATATCTATTCATATACAGGGTAAATTTTTAACCACTGCGCAAATTTAACGTGGACGCGGACGAAAAATTTCTGCGTTGGGGGGTCTAGAATGATATGCTGAATTCATGGTTACGGTTTGCACACTGGTTAAAAACGTATCCTGTATTAAGAGGCCTACGTACAATGAACTGTCCATACATACGTAATACCTAAATCATTTGCAACTTGAGCATATTTCCATCATATTATGATGATATTCGGATTCAGACAGTATTTATCTAGGCTCGTAGGGGTTTTTTTTTCCAAAATACTTACCTGAAATGAAGTTTAAGCGAATTGCATTTCGCACATTTTTACAGCGTAAATGACATGTTTTCTCACTGTTTTTTTGGTATTATAACCAACAATTTCCGTAATATTGTTGTCTCAGAAGCATAGCTCATATTATCAAGTCGTAAAATGTCGAAAAAAATATTAAAATACAATAAGTTTTCATTCATCATTTTTGGTATTACGGAACACATCCAAATTCATCATAAATGGTCAGTAGCTAGTAGCGCTATCGCGTCAAGCCATTGTCAATGTGTGTGTGATCGTACTGCTCACTGTAGGTATGTATCCTCGACAGGTACTAACACTAGCGCAACGATAGCAATTTTCAGACGAAATATTGTCTCCGCCCGAATCCTAGTTGCGAGCTTCGGTCGTAGGATTCTTAATACGTGAAGCAAAAACTTTGTACCTCTTTTTACGAAAATTATTCAGACGGAAGAGTACGAAATTTCGCCACATTTAAAGTTTACTTAAAGAAGGTCCAATTTCGACTACTAGGGTACTAGTAGTGGTAATAATTAAATTTTATGTAAATTTTTTATAATAATTAAATAGTTAAATTTTGTTTGCAGCAACAAGAATCAAAGATGGAAACACGTACAACGTCACCACAGGGAAGGCTACAAATGTGCAACGTGCGCCAAAAGATTCGCGTTCAAGAACAACCTGGCGAGACATGAGCAGTGAGTATGTATGTACCTAATATGAAACAGCTCAAAATGACAAAGTTCTCAGCCTGGAATCTGGTTCTGTAACATAAGCTGGAACTAGTAAAAAAATAATCCATGTAAACTTCGGGAGTGTATTACTCCACTGTTCGACAATGTACATCAAAAATTAAACATGGTATGGTTTTGTCTCATTATTAATATTGTCCTTACGGAAACAGAATACTAAAATAAAAATCCATTAAAAAGTTAGGAGCCAACAAAGATTCGTTTTTGTTGCTAATTTAACTTCGGGCGTGTTTAAGTAATAAAAGAAGTGTAAAATCTCCAAAACCAAGTCGGTACCGACAAAGCTCAAATATCGAAAACTTCAATATACATTATTGGTCATTGATTTATGTAATTGTTTTTTCATAAAACCCGATCCACCGAAGGACATTTCAAAATTTTTCTAAGTTTGAATTTCAATTAAACATACATAGATTAAAAAAAAAAAAACTGACGAAAAATTATCATAAATTCTGTTTCACGGAATTAATTTTGGTGTATTACTGTGTGAAACATAAAATAAATATTTGATCATTCCAAAGAACAAGGCACAGTCCCTACCATGGACATTTTTATAAATTACTAAACTATTCCGTGTGGTGCCGGACGTAAAAGAATAGCACCATCCCATTTCTTCCCGTGGGTGTCGTAGAAGGCGACTAAGGGACTTACTAGAGAATGGGCAGCAACGTTCTCTATGCATTTTACCACCATACTGCGATCGCCAACCCGCCTGCCAAGAGTGGCGATTATGGCAAAACAATTTTGGGGGAGGCCTATGTCCAGCAGTGGACATCTTTCGGCTGAAATGATGATGATGATGAAACTATTATACTCGTATGTTCCATGTAATAAAGCATTTAAAAATGCCCGACAGTAAAATTTTATGAAACATCATTTGCCGAGACAAGGTTTTTACTGACTTATGTAAACAAATTGAAATATTTTTTTTAGAACACTCCCCTAGACCAATAATAAAATCTTCTAGAACATTTTTTTTAAATTCGCTATATCTAAACCATAATCACTCATCAAATTTCGAGTCAAACGTTCAAATTCAAGAAAAAATGTGAAAGCGCCGAATGTGAAAGAAATCAGCTGTTTCATAGAAAAGTGCAATACCTACGCGGTCAAAATGTATGGAACAGCTGATTTTGTTTTGTATATCCGGCGAAAAATTTCTGCGCTAGGGGGTCTAGAATGATATGCTGAATTCATGGTTACAATTTGCGCACTGGATAAAAACCAGCCATTCAGACGCACACGTTAAGGACCCTTTGAGGTACGAACCTCGGCTGAGGACGTCACTGGGCATGCCCGAATTTTTGTGACTTATAAATCTATTTATCTTTTTTTAGACTCCACAAAGGTCCTCCTCCGCGGGAAGAATGCCCTGTCTGCCACAAGATGATCCGTACAGATCTCGTCAAAGTCCACGCGCGCATACACTCGGACAGACAGCGGTTCACATGCGCGGCGTGTGCCAAGTGTTTCGTCAGCCGCGCGTCCTATGAGCATCATCTGAAGTACACTCAGGCACACGCACAGACAGACTTACACAAGTACGTAGAAGTTTACAGTGACTAATTAAATTCAAAATCAAAAGTCATTTATTCAAACTAGGCTGAGAGTCAGCACTTTTCGAACGTCAAAATTACATAGGATGACTGGTAATTAGTGACTGACATTTAAACACATGATTGTACTCATCATTATGAACAACTTTTACTATGGGACCAAATTTGAAATCGCAAAAAAAAAAATCTGCTGTTCCCTACATTTATGTTCGCATAACTCGTCAAAATGTAGGGAACAGCTGATTTTTTTTTCGCGTCCCCCTGCACGCCCGCCCTTCACCACTTCCTAGTGCCATCTTCTTCTTCCCAGCTGGAAGAAGAAGTGGCGCAATAAACCTCACAGCAGCACAGCTGTCTGTTCAGTTATATAGACTTGATTCTATATATATAGGTAGGCAAAGTAATTATTAACATTACGAGTTATGAAATAATATCTTACAGTCACAAGAACAGCAAACCAACGATAAGTAGAATAATAACTCATTTTTTTTTAATACAAACCATCATCATACAAAATATCAATGCATTTGTTTACACAGCAAACTGACGTCATACCCACAAAGCAATATGGCGTCCACTGCGTCCAGCGTTTTCGTCAAATAACGCGCGAAATATGAAAATTTAAAATTTAAATGCATTTTATGGCACTAATCGATTATTTATTTTTTAAAGTGGTTTATTAGCATTTTAGAATCTAATTATGACACTTTTCAAAAATGGGTGTATTATTAAATAATTTGTCATAATATGTCAGCTAGTCATGCCAACAAATTAAATGAAAACTTAACTCAAGCGCAAAAAAATAATATAAACATGGCAAAATACCAAAATAAAAGCCTCCTGGTATAAAGGGCGTGATAGCTTACATATATAATGCTGGATTATGTCCACATAGCTGTTACGACCCGATTTACAACTCGAGGCCACAAATGCTCTTTGGATGTGACGCTGCCTTTAGTTCCACACGCAAATATTATTTATTTTCCCATCACCTGGCGAGCTATCAAAAAAAACGGCGAGTTTGCAAATGGCGTAGATTAGGCCACGCCCATTTTCGGTCACCTTGCGTTTAAACCCCGATTTCACGCAATTTTACTATGCAACCAATAATAACTTGTTTCGTAATCTCTATATTTGAAATTATTGTGACTCTTTAAAATTTTGTACATTTTTATTTTTGGCTCTTGCGACTGAAAAGGTTGCCGACCCCTGACCTAGGACCATTGACGTAAAATAAACGTAAAAAATTGTAAAGGAAATTCTATAGACACATCTCGATGCGTTATCAGAGGCCCTTATTTAAGAGAAAATGCCTAAAAACCTATCAACAGAGAGTCTACAGGTTTCAGTATCTTGGTCATATATTGACTCGCGACCTCAAAGACGACGATGGCATTGAACGGGAGTGGAGGGCGTTGTCGATTAGAGCAAACATGCTGGCTTGCAGGTTTGCACGATGCTCACTTCCTGTTAAAATCACGCTCTTTCGAGCCTACTGTACTGCTTTTTACACGTGCATCCTGTGGGCTAGATACTAGTACGAAAAGATCGTTCAGCGCTCTCCGCGTTCAATATAACAATGCATTTAGGATAATGGTGGGGTTGAGCCTAGGTTACTCCAATAAAGAAATTTTATATTCTATAAACGAGAGAAACCTGAACCCTCACCACCAGTTAGGTTTCAGAGAGAAAGATTCAACGATAAACCGAGTACATGGAATTACCAACAACATTGAGAGTACGCTTGAAGGTAAAAAGTGTGCTACGCTGTATTTTTAGATGTGTTACATGCTTTTGATAGAGTTCGGCATAAGGCTTTGAAATACAAGCTAAGACTAATGCTGCCTAATGATTATGCCGATATCCTGCAATCAAACATTACAAATAGAATGTTTCGAGTAAGGCGCTAGGATTTTGTTCCGAGTTACGATAAAATTAAAGCTGGCGTGCCTCAAGGTAGTGTGCTGGGTCCAGTCCTATATCTGTTGTACACGAATGATATACCAGGGCGGCAAAATATAATGGTGCTGCTTGTGGTAGCAGGTCGTCTTACTGACCATGGTTTTGTTAATAGTAATTAACTGTTTTAACATATACACAGGCCGCGCTCTTATTAGTCGAGCAGATTGTGGCGGGAGCGGTTTGAAAGAGGTTCGCGTTAAATCCTCTCCCTTGTTACCTGACTATGACCCCATGCCCGGTCAAAAGGTTTATTTATTTGAGTCTGAAGGTCCTCGTTTACCCTTTGTGACTTCAAGTTACAACTATATGAACATAATGCACCATTGCATATGTAAGCCGGCTCGCCAGATGTTAAGTTCTGTTTACGGTTTTATGCTTGAGTATAGTTTTAAATTTTTCTCTACTTTTGACACTTTGGGTTACAAACATTTTTAAAGAATTAAAGTCATCAGTAAAACCCTCTAAGGTCATTTTATCCTATTTAATGATTATTCAATTAAAAAAATCGAATACCTTAACGTATACAACTACCTTCCCGTTGTTAACATGGAAAGAATAAATATCTTTTAAAATCAAAATATTTTATTTCACACTAGCAGCGCCCCGCGGTTTCACCCGCGTAGTTCCCTTTCCTGTCGGAATACGGGGATAAAATATAGCCTATGTCACCCGGGGATAGTGTAGCTTCCCAACAGTGAAAGAATTTTTCAAATCGGTTCCGTAGTTTCGGAGCCTATTCAATGCAAACAAACAATCAAATCTTTCCTCTTTATTAATAGTATAGATTTATTATAGATAGACAAACCTGCATGGGCACTTATGAAACGTCAGAAACTAGGTACACAGTTCCAATTTTTCGCATCCTCTTCCTTCTTTGTCTTCATAGAAACATGAGACTACGAGTCGCTTCGTGCAGAAAAGAAATCAAGTTGGATAGAACGAACTTTGTCTATTCTTGGTAAAATAGAGATATAATTGAAATGCTGCGCCTGCTGCAAGAGGAAGATTTCTTCTCCTAAAGATAATTTAAACGCTATTATGATGCTTACTGTACAATTTTCAGATATAAGTGCACGCTATGTGACAAAGGCTACAGGTCCCGGGGCGAGCTGAGGGATCACGTCAATTATCAACATATGGGGAAGACGCAGCATAAGTGTCCTGTTTGTGGGAAGGTGATCATTTCAATATATTCAATAATAACATATAACATAACATATTCAGCCTATAAACGTTCCCACTGCTGGGACACAGGCCTCCTCTCCATGAGAGGGAGTGGGCCGTTATCTACCACGCGGGCCCAGTGCGGGTTGGTAGATGTCACATGTCTTCGAATTTTTGGTACCACGACATGCCGGTTTCCTCACGATGTTTTCCTTCACCGTTTGAGAGCAGTGGTGATGAAATTATTTACTCAAAGTAATGCGCCTGGCTGGGTTCGAACGCACGACCTACAACTAGTAAGTCGCGGCCGTTACCACTGGGCCACCACTGCTCTCATATTATATAATCAATAATATTGCACGTTAATCTACAAAAGTAAATAAAACAAAGTACATGACGTTATATTTTTCGTTTCTTGTTTTGTTCTGCACTGTGGCATAGGCCTTAGTAAACACGCTACAACCGATGAAATGGACCCTACTCGCATCGCTGAAAATTCTGCTGTTTCTTGCGTAGAACTACCTACTTCTGATTTGTTTTGTGTAATAGAGCAGTGATCGGGATAGGCTGACCATATTTGCCTAAACGTCGGAGAACAGAGACAGAAAGTGGAGACTTCCTACGACACTATTTTTTTTCCCGGGATTCATGAAAAATCTTCATCATCATCAGCCTATAATGTTCCCACTGCTGGGACACAGGCCTCCTCTCGGTGAGAGGGATTGGGCCGTAATCCACCACGCGTGCCCAGTGCGGCTTGGTAGATGTCACATGTCTTCGAATTTTTGGTTCTAGGACATGCCGGTTTCCTCACGATGTTTTCCTTCACCGTTTTGAGAGCAGTGGTGATGAAATAATTTACACAAAGTAAAGCGCCTGTCTGGGTTCGAACTCACGACCTACAACTCGTAAGTCGCGGCCGTAACCACTGGGCCACCACTGCTGCTAAAATCTTTAAGTTGAAAATAAACTTTATTTAAGAAGTGTAAAGGCTGTTTTTAACTAAACTTGCAACTATCAAATTTTCGGGATTTTCATTTTTTTTTCCCGAAAATACTTATTGACAAAACGTAATGTATTCAATGATTTGATACAACAGTTAGTTGGATATAATTCGAATACATGAATTAAAGTTAGATTATTTATTTCGGGATTTTACGTGAAAATCTCAAAAATTTGGTCATTCCAAGTTTAGTTAAAAATAGCCTTTACACATCTTGAATAAAGCTTATTTTCAACTTCCTGAAGATTTTTCTCGGATCCCGGGAAAAAAATATAGTCGTAAGGAAGTCTCCACTTTCTGTCTCTGTTCTCCGAAGTTTAGGCAAATCATCATCTGCCTAGCCTTTTCCCAACTATGTTGGGGTCGGCTTCCAGTCTAACCGAATGCAGCTGAATACCAGTATTTTACATGGAGCGACTGCCTATCTGACCTCCACAACCCAGTTACTGGGTAATACGATACCCCTTGGTAAAGACTGGTTGTCAGACTTTCGGGCTTCTGACGACCCGTAACGACTGTCAAAGATCCACAAATGACAGCCGGGACCAACGGCTTAACGTGCTTTCCGAGGCACGGAGGGGTCTTGGTATGTAATGATGGTCACCCATCCACGGACCAACCGCAGCAAGCGTAGCTTAACCTGATCGATCGTCCCATGCAGCTATTTTTACTTAGCCACAAAGTTTAGGCAAATATAGTCAGCCTATTCCGATCACTGGTAATAAGACAATACTATTATTGGTCAAAATGTTAATTATTGTTAGTTTAACAAACGTAGTATGTGTAAGTGTTTTAAGCTACGCTTGATGGCACATTCTTTAAACGTATGTACAGTCGCCAGCAGGCCAAGTTATCCCAAACTGTCAAATTTTCCCAATAGAACATAAACCTTATTCCTTTGCAATAAAGTTGAAAAACTATCAAAGAAATTTGACAGATTGGGGTAGCTTGATGTGCTGGCCTCTGTACTATGTTTTTCTCTTTAAGTGAATTTGTAATTCTTTCGAGAAAATAAATATCTTCAACCGAAATATATTTTTAAACAAATCATTTCTAATTAAAAGCTTGTGTTTGGAACTAGCTACGACAGCGCCATTTTGACAGTTGCCTTCCCCATTAAATTTTGCGCAATATGCATTTGTACCATTGATTTACCACTAGCCGTAGATAGAGCGCGTCATACAAAAACAAGGCGAGAATTTGTCACCAACTGTATTACAACCCGTCTAATACACTAGACATCTGGCCGTTACATTATCTATAGCGGCGCGTAGTGTTTTGTAATTCACTCGGACTATACGGCTCGAGGCTCGACTGGGGGAAAGGAGTGCACGCGTCGCTATTTGTGCACTACTTTTCCGTACCATTTTTTGAGCGTTAATGATCGATCTACGGCTAGTGGTAAATAAATGATTTGTGCCCTAAGATGACTTTTAACCCGACGCATGGCTTAAAATACCTTTTTCTCTTTCTAGGCTTTAGCAACTCGTCGCTGTGTGACCAGACACATGCGCCGCGCGCACGACGGCGTCAAAGAGAGCGCCAGAGACAAGATATGTCAACAGTGTGGGAAGGCTTTCAGGGTAAGACAATCCTGTTAATTACCTTTTTCACTTGTAACTAACTATGTATGTAAGAAAATCTTGGAATCTTAATTTGACCCACTTCCCGGTCTTCGATTAGGATGAAATTTTGCACACGCTCTGAGTTCTGATGACAAAGAAAGCATGGAGCGTTTATGTAATCCTTACTCTTTTTGGACAAAACAAGTTATTGGGGTTGGACACAGCAAGTTTATTATTTTTTACTTTTCGGTTTTTCGGCGGTTTAATTTTATTTGCTCACATCTCTCTCTCTCTCCTCTCTTTTGCAGGACAAGAAAGGTCTCCGCGAGCACGAACTCATCCACACAGGCGAGCGCCCTCTCTCGTGCGAGATCTGCGGCTGTACGTTCAGACAAAGTGCGTCCTTGTACACGCACAGGAAGCGAGTCCACAAAATATACACGAGCGTTAAGAAGGTAACGCTGCTGGAATGAACCAATTACGTAATGTTAAGCTACGCTTGACGCGGTTGGTCCGTGGATGGGTGACCATCTTTACATACCAAGACCCCTCCGTACATCGGAAAGCTCGCTAAGCCGTTGGTCCCTGCTGTAATTCGTGGATCTTTGACAGTCGTTCGTTACGGGTCGTCAGAAGCCCGAAAGTCTGACAACCAGTCGTACCAAGGGGATCAAGTAACCCAGTAACTGGGTTGTGGCTTAGATAGGCAGTCGCTCTGTGTAGCTTCAGATAGGCAGTCGCTCTGTGTAAAAAAATGGTATTCAAGTGCATCCGGTAAGACTAGAAGCTGATCCCAACATAGGCATTGAGAAAAGGCTAGATAAATGATGATTTGATTTTATTTCTGTAAGTAGGATTGTACTAACACTTTTACACGTCAATAATATTTTTAAAATTAGACGAGTTCGGCGTTTCCTATCTGACTACTCTGAGAAGAAAGGTCGAAACAAACTCAGAGGTCACAGTCTCTTTTACACTCCAGACACATATATCTTGGTCAGATCAAATGAAGACCTGCCAGGCGCACCCCTGGTCTTCATATGACCTATGATCTGACCAAGATTTGTTCGAAACAGGTACCGTGGCCCCTGGTACACAGGCAACTGAAGTAACACGGGTGGGTTTTAGTCAGTAAGAGTCTGACAGATCCCTCCGCCCTGGGCCGGGTGGAGGACATCCAGGATTTTCCACCCAGGAACAAAAAAGAAAAAGAAAATCTTTCCACTCTGCATAAAGTACTAAGAAGGGATAGGATGCCTGGCGACACAATACGCCTTATGGAGTTCTACAGATGGCTAAGGTTGAACCGAGGATTCATGATATCTATCATTATTTTCACGGACGAAAGCGTATTTACAAGTAATAGAATGTGGTCCTGCCGAAATGCATCCGAAAACCAAAATCAAACCCAGGAATCGGGCTTCCACACACGGTGGACAAATATTGTGATTTTGCCAACTAAAAAAGAGAAACGAGAAAAAATACAAAAAGAGAAACGAGAAAAATACAAAAAAGAGAAACGAGAAAAAATACAAAAAAGAAAATATCAAAAGCCTAAAAAGAGAAAATATCAAAAGCCTAAAAGAGAAAAAAGCCAAATTGGGTCCGAGGCGGACATTCTGTCGTAAGTTTAATGGAGACTGTCCACTTAACGGACATTATGTCGACTTAAGGGAGGCTTTGTCCACTTAACGGAGACTATGTCCACTTAACGAAGGCATTGTCCACTTAACGGAGACTATGTCGACTTAATGTTGGCACGTTACAATTACTATAAAACGGTAGTTAATATGGCCGCTTTTAGGACTGTCAACAGTTATTAATTATTGCCTAAAAAGGGAAAAAATCCCAAATTGGGTACGAGGCGGCCATAACGTAAGTTTAACGGAGACTTTGTCCACATAACGGAGACTATGTCGACTAAACGGAGGCTTTGATGACTTTTAGGACTGTCAACTGTTATTAATTATTGCACTATTGTACATGTGAAGCTGTAAGTTACAAAAAAAATAACAAAACTTCAAAATTGGCTGCTCTGGTGAACGGGTTCATTTCTTCTTACTAAAATGATATTAGTTATTGAAATGTATAATGTAAAATAAACAAAAGTGAAAAATGTGTGTCTATGTACCGTGCAGGGTGGCGGGGACGATCGACTTCTAGTTCATCTAGCGTTAACATTATAGAACTGGAACGTGGCTTCTGACACAACCAAAAAGTAATGGAATGTGGACTTCCCGAAATGCATCCGAAAACCAAAATCAAACCCAGGAATCGGGCTTCCAAACACGGTGGACAAATATTGTGATTTTGTCAACTAAAAAGAAGAAACGAGAAAAAATACAAAAAAGAGAAACGAGAAAAAATGCAAAAAGAGAAAATAAAAAAGCCAAATTGGGTACGAGGCGGTCATTCTATCGTAAGTTTGACGGAGACTGTCCACTTAACGGAGACTATGTCGACTTAACGGAGGCTTTGTCCACTAAACGGAGACTATGTCGACTTAATGTTGGCACGTTAAAATTACTATAAAACGCTAGTTAATTTGGCCGCTTTTAGGACTGTCAACTATTAATTATTGCCTAAAAAGAGAAAAAATCCCAAATTGGGTACGAGGCGGCCATAACGTAAGTTTAACGGAGACTAACGGAGACTATGTCGACATAATAGTAACATGTGAAGCTGTAAGTTTAAAAAAGTTATAAAATAAATATAAGTACGGCTATTTAAAAAAAAAAATGACTGCTCTGGTGAACGGATTAATTTTTTCTTACTAAAATTATATTGGTTACTGAAATGTATAATGTAAAATAAACGAATGTGGACTTAGAGAAATGCATCCGAGTACCGAAATCAAGCCCACTAATCGGGCTTCCGTACACGTTTGAAACATCCTGTGCCCCATTTTCTTTCCACCCAGTATGAACGGATTCTGCCTACGTCGATCTGACCGAACGTTGGATGTCATACCACTGGTCCAGTGGCGAGATGTTTGGTACTAAGATTTTTGTTAACCAAAAAAGAGAAACGAGAAAAGATACAAAAAAGAGGAACGAGAAAAAATACAAAACAGAAAATAAAAAAAAAAACCTAAAAAGAGAAAAAAAGTTAAATTGGGTACGAGGCGGCCATAACGTAAGTTTAACGGAGAGTTTGTCTACTTAACGGAGACTATTCAGACTATGTCGACTTAACGGAGGCTTCGTCCACTAAACGGAGACTAGGTCGACTTAATGTTGGCACTTTACAATTACTATAAAACGCTAGTTAATTTGGCCGCGTTTAGGAGGACTGTCAACTGTTATTAATTATTGCATAGTTGTACATGTGAAGCTGTAAGTAAAAATGAGTTATGAAAGAAATATATGTATGGGTATTAAATAAAAAACTGCTTAGTAAAAAGGAGAAAAAATACAAAAAGAGAAAATAAATAAGCCTAAAAAGAGAAAAAAAGCCAAAAAGTAAAATAAGTGCATAAACAAAAAGATAAGGTTTTTCACCAGTGTGTATACGAATATAATTTTTCAAATCTCATTGCGCCATTTAGGTCTATGATAAAAGTAGATCTCGAAAAAGGCCAAGAAACGCGCTAGAGAAATAAAAATATTACTAAGGAGGCCATAAACCCGCTTAGGGGATTCAAAAGGGTTTCCTCCACTTTTTCAACAGAAAGGCGATTATAGACCGCCGTATATCTGAGCGCAGGTGAATTCATACGCTTTCTACCAGTGTGTACACGAATATGACTTGTTCAAATCTCATTGTGGCGTTTATGTCTCGAATAAAACTAACAATTGAAGACGGGGCGGCCCTACGCATAGGGGCAGGAAACCTAAATAGGGAAATAATATAATTTAGTATGTTACTCCTGACAACTCGAATGTATTAGCTATAAGTTTTCTTAATAAAATAAAATAAAAAGCGTATGGAGGGCGCCATGAAGCCTGCCAAGGAAATTCAAAGGCACCACGTGTACACGAATATGATTTGTCAAATCTGATGTCTGGGGAACTTTCGAAGAATGGGGCCCACGCAAAAGGGCTAAAAACATGAAAAGGGACTTAAGGATCCTGTGGAGGAGACCGAAAACCCCGCGAAGGGGATCCAAAAGTCCGTGGACACGCGCCTGCTGCTAAGCCTGGCCTGAGGCAATTGCGGCAGTAGTGGAAGCGTCTTTCTTCCCTTTCCAATAAGCAGTTAAGCTTGACTTTTACACAAAAAAATACCGTATGGGCTATTGAGTATTGCTAAAGGAGCAGCTTATATGAACGAAAGACTCCGCATTTTATGTCATTCAGAACTTCTGGGCGCATGTGAACTTATAAGGTTCATCACCAGTGTGTATACGAATATAATTTTTCAAATCTTATGCCTGGGATACCGACTAGAGTGATTTGACTTGTGACTTTGTCGAATTAAGAAGACTTTGTCGAATGAACGGATACTTTGTCGACTTAAAGGAGACTTTGTCGAATTAACGGAGACTTTGTCGAATTAACGGATACTTTGTCGACTTTTAGGGCTGTCAACTGTAATTAATTATTGCACTTTTGTACATGTCAGGCTGTCAGTTTTCTCCAAAACTTATAAAAAATATTTATGTAAGGATATTAAAAATAAACTCCAAATTGACTCTACTCTGGTAAAAGGGTTAATTTCTGCTTACTAAAATGATATTCGTTACTGAAATGTAAAATAAACAAAAGTGAAAAATGTGTGTCTGTGTACCGTACAGGGTGGCAGGGACAATGGACGCGCATCCTGATACCCTAGATTGAGCTCATTATTCTTCTACTTCACCTAGCATAAACATTTTTCGCCGGTAATAAATAAAAATATCGTAAGCTATACATTTTGACCGCGTAGGTAGGTGTATTGCACTTTTGTATGGACAAAGGGCATACATCAAGCTATAAATTTCCAGTATAAGCTGATCTCGCATTGTATAGGATTTTCGTACAGTGCGAGATCAGCGTAAACTGGAAAGGCATAGCTTTATGTGTAGCCGTGTGTTCCTAACAGTAGTTTTTTTTTTTTTTGTAACCGGCGAATTATTCCTACGCTAGATGGTTTAGAATCATGTGTTGAATACATAGTTACAGTTTTAGCGTGATGTCTCTGCCACCCCGCATACTCAGAAGTAAATGATATTCTATTCTATAATACAATGTTGTAGTAATACATTAATGTTCATTTATTTGTATTATTTTATGCGTTTAACGCTTTAATTGTGTTTTATAATTAAAAGTATTTTCTAATATGTTGTAGTTTTTTTTTTTTTTTTAACAATCCAGTGAGGGGTACTTAAGGTGAAACAAGTCCACATTTTTTCCATACAAACTTCGGGAGGGTTTTACCCCACTGTTTGACAATGTACATCAAAACTTAAACATGGTATGGTTTTGTTTCATTATTAATATTGTCGTTACGGAAACAGAATACTAAAATAAAAAGCCATTAAAAAGTTATGAGCCAACAGAGATTCGTTTTTCTTGATAATTTTACGTAACTTTGGACATGTTTAAGTAATAAAAGAAGTGTAAAATCTCCAAAACTAAGTCGGTACCGACAAAGCTCAATTATCGAAAAGTTCAATAAACTTAATTGGTCATTGATTTATGCAGCGGTTTTTTCAGAAAACCCGCGCCTGTTTTACTATAACTGATCCTGCAGTTCGCTCAATAATGTTGTGCGTGTAGACTATCGTCTAACTTCTCAACACTGATACTACCTCTGTCGTACTCGAAGCCTGGTGCTTTTTAGCCAGGCCCACCAGTGAGTTCGAGCCCGCGACTAGTGTACCCTTAAATAATAAATCAAAATGGAAATTTTATGATATATTTGCATCGATCACTAATAAAGAACTAGATACACAATCAGCGGTAAAAAATGTCCTCACCAAATGAGCACCCACTTGAACATTTGGGTGCGCTTTCGATTTAGTAGCATTCGAACGCTCCGACGGTAAACGTGTCTCAGTGCTCGTTTAAAAAATATAAAAATCACACATCTATGACGCTGAAAAAGTATGGCGTTTCATATTTTCGGTAAGTATTAATATTATCATTACATAATTATTATCACTGTATTATAAATGCTGATATTTTGTCAAGAAATCATCGTAAACACATTTTTTTAAATAAATCGTTTTAAACAGTAGGTGTTATAAAGCATCTCAATTCTAAAGACTCACACTAAACGTATTAACCATGCAATAGCATGCCCACTTGAATTATTCGGGTTATGTGCGTTGATTCTGTTCCATTTGTTGGAGACGCTATTTTTTTTTTTAAATTTTGTTAGTAAAGTTTTTTTTGTTTAATGAGAGTACTTGGCTGTTTCTGTCAATATTACAGTAACATTTTATGGATGTAATTTTAAAAATTAAAGATGAAAGTTTTTTTAGCTTTCCTCAAGATCCAATGAGGTGTGGAGAGTGGATATCAGTTATAGCACGTCAAAGATCCGAAGAATTCTTCAATCCAACCCAAAGAAGCGTTGTATGTTCGAAGCTTTTTTAGAGAGTGATATTTCATATTAGCGATTAGCATAATTTCATATTTCTAAACACTTTTGCCAAATTAATCAAAACGGGTAAATATTTAACAGCTATTTTTGTATTTTTGGCGTTGCCTGTCAGTTTATTCTGAGTTTAATAATTAGATCAAAATATGTACCTATACCAAAAAGGAAGATAAATAAATGACTGACTACTATTTATTAGTTTAATTAATAAACAAATGTGGTGCCCTATCCAAAAACATTTACATTCAAGTAAACTATATACATTACACATACACACCATAGAATAGAATAAAATTTATGTACACATTTTTTTTTAATATTCATCATTTTCCACGAATTTAAAAAAGTCCATTTATTATTACAGTACAAACAAAAAATATTGGACAGTTCGAGTCCACTCATTCCTTGTCCTAGCGGAGAGCCTGGATCGTAAAACTTTATTGCTTTTTATTAGCACTTTTAAATTCAAACTTTAAGACATGCGTGTAAGGTTGATTTTTTTAAATGTACGTTGACCAGTGAGTACCGGTCGTAAAAAATTATTGCTTTTTTAGATAGCTTTGTGAAATAAACTTTAAACTTTGCGTTTAAGGTTGAATTTTCATTACTGTATATTTATTTCAACTAGCATTACCTAAACACAATTTGGTGACAGTTTTAAGCGAACTTTTGCATGGGATTGTGTATTTAGTTCTTTATTAGTGATCGATGTATATTTGTTAACATATTCTAGCTAGATCTATACAATATGTGACATCTGCCAACCCTCACTGAACCCGCTTGGTGGATGTTCTTGAATAGAGGAGGTTTTCTGTCTTAACAATGTATATTGGATTCGCATTGATATAATATTAGAAAATAATATTAATATAGTCATTAAGTTTTCTTAAATTTTCTATTGTTACGCGCCACTTTCTTAATTATTTCTATTATGAGAACCTTCTGACAATAATAACAAACTTAACAAAAAAAGAATTAGAAAAATCGGTCCAGACGTTCATGCATGATGCCGTGACCAAGGGAAATATAGATTCATTTTTATATAGGGCGACTGGTAATCAGTGAACTACATTTAAACACATGATTTTACTCATCATTATGAATGACTTTTACTATGGGACCAAACACGAAATCGCGAAAAAAGAATCAGCTGATCTCGACATTTTGACGAGTTATGCGAACATAAATGTAGGGAACAGCTGATAATTTTGATGAAACATGATGGCGCCAGCGATGGCGGAGCGATAACGTCGTCATCATTTTGATTAGGTGGTACAGGGTTCATTGCGTAGGTAATAGAGGATAATAACTGTAATGCGATAGTTGAATAACAATGTCACTTTAATAAATCACTTTTAATTATTTCTTTACAATTCACAAAATTAACTGGGTAAACCGACAGTTTCGTTTTGGACGAGTGACCCGCAACCTAATTGCGTAACTCACGATTAATCATAATCGGTTTCAATTTGACAGTTGAACAGTATTCATTGCGTTATTTACGTTGTTGAACAAACGCATTTTTCGAACATATGAAGCAATGGTATAACAATCTGTTTCAAAACTAAACAAATTATGATGAATCGTGAGTTACACAATTAGGGGGCTGGATGGTGTCCGAATTCAAAGTGGATTCTGCATCAAACCCACTCTTCAACACGACTCTGTCCGCGTGCCGCCATTACAATCACAACTGACGTCACGTTGTTTACCACTACCTTGGTACAGACGCCAGCACGTAAAGCTACACCAAACTGTCAAATTTTCCCAATTGAACATGAACTTACTTGCTTACGGTATAAAGTTGAAAATATATCAAATAAATTTGACAGATTGGGGTAGCTTGATGTGCTGGCGTCTGTACTACAATAATCAAATGAGCAACTATTGACGATCCACGACATACATATAAAAAAGATTATGATGTATAGTAGTATTTATTTAGGAGTATGTAACAACTTATTATGGGTATAGAGAGCTGCAGAATGCGCGAACGTTGCGGTGCAGTGCGTGCAATGTAGCGGTCGCTCTCCGGTGTGTGTCCTGATGTGAGATTGAAGGATAGTTTGAGTCTGAAAATTATTAAAAAAAAATATTCTGTGATTCTGACTAGCAGTTTTCTAGTAAATCGATCGGTAAATGATTTTATTTCTGTAAGTACTTAGGTTTGTGCAAACACTTTTACACGTCAATCATATTTTTAAAACTAGATGAGGTTGGCGTTTCCTATCTGACTACTCTGAGAAGAAAGGCCGAAACAAACTCAGAGGTCACAGTCTCTAAAGTCCAGACATAATCTTAGTTAGATCATGTGAAAATCATGTGTGATTAGTGTCTGAAATTGTATTTTGAGGAAAGAACCACACAGATTGAGTGTTTGTCAGTGCACTCATTTGTCACTAATCGTGCAGCTCAACACTTTCAAGAGCTCAACAATTTGACGAATAATGGTGCCGATTCTGTTGTACACCGAACTAAACTATAACTAAAATTCCTTACTTTTGACTATGAGAATCTTAAAGCTATTCTGCAAAAAAAAAAAAAACTCTAAATTTAAAAACAATTTTGACACAACTAAAACCGAATTTGACAATCGCGACTCGCACGTGGTATGTTTTGGCTTCGCAACGTGGTACTTGTTTGCCCTACCCCGTGTTTTTTTTAGAGCCAGCAGCGCGCCGGGGTCGGCAGCCTCGACGTGATTTATATGGAATTTTCATGGAAAATATGAAAAATTATTACCCACATGTTGAGTTTTAGAAGTGTATTGAAATTCAGAATGGGAAATCGTCGTTTAACAGGAATAAACTGAATTTTGGTGATTTTTAGTCTATTTTAGAGAATTTTGTGACAACAGAATCGGCACCAATACCATGATTTGTATTGAATCAATGCTTAGTGGTGAAAATCTTTTTTAAGGAAAAGTAAGAAGTTTCAACAAAATCCGCCATTTTGGTTCAACTTACGTGCCGCAATTTACAGCATGTTTTGTATTTGGCAAATGAATTTCTTTGACTTTCTTTTCTTCTCTTACCCGTGTAGATGGCGCCTTAATCATCATAAAATGAACTACTATACAGACTAGAGGTTCAACTTACAGTAAAGGCTCTTCCACAATAGTCACAGATCTTGTTGCGAGGCGGTCTCTTCTTATTGTGCACGTATGTAACGTGGCGGTTGAGTGCATTACGGCTTTTGAAGACCTGTAAGATAAGAGACAATAAGGTAAGCTTAGTGGTGGTCTAGTAGAATCAGCCGCCACTTAAGAGTTGTAGGTCGTAGTTCGAAACCTGACTGGCGCTTTGTGTAAATTATCATCACCACTGTTCTCAAAACGGTGAAGGAAAACATCGTGAGGAAACCGGCATGTCCTAGAACCAAAAATTCAAAGACATGCGACATCGACCAACCCGCACTGGGCCCGCGTGGTGACACGGTCCCGCTCACAGAGGGGTGGCCCGTTTCCCAGCAGTGGGACTATTATAGGCTGTTTATGTATGTATGAGAACATAGTTTGTAAGGTAAAACACCCAATCTTCGACAAAGCACCATTGTTCGACATTAAAAAAGTTTACAAAAAAAAATAAGAGTAATATCTTATTTCTGAACGCATTTTATGCAAAAACAAAATACGATTATTGTCTAGCTGTCATTGCGGATGACGTTTCATACATTCGGCCATTTTGAAACAAATGGCATAATCGAACGTTTCGACCGCGAGAGATCTCAAACGAAAATCCAGTTTTATTAGTGAAATCACTAAGGAGGTGAGTACGATTTACTGCCCATAACTTATAATTGTTTAGCTTTATCGAAAATGTTACTTATTTTTTAAAATTAGGACACAAATAGTCTACTTTCTAATAAACTTTTACAAGGGTAAAGTTATAATAAAATGTCAAAGCACGCCTGTCGATAATTGGAATTTTTTCTTCGCTTGTTCTTATCTTCGACAAATGTCGAAACGTTTTTTGTTGTTATGTTGTGCATCTTATTTTACTATTTAGCTAAGTTTTGTCAGCACTCTAAAAATATAGTTCTTTCATTTAAATCATCAAACTGCTTCTAATGATCGACAGGCGTGTCGATGATTGGATATTCCATATGTTCCAGTTATCGACATTATATTTGTTTTGCAGGAATAGCGCCTAGAAAAAATTATACACCTCTTCAAATGACACAGGCGATAGAAGCAGTCAAACGAGGTGAAAAAATTTCAACTGCTGCAAAAAAGTTTGGCGTGCCCCGGGTAACTTTGCATGATAAGATAACTGGTAGGACTCCAGAAGAATGTTCTATGGGCCCCAAAACTTATTTGTCAATGAAGGACGAGGCTATTTTAGAGAAGTGGGTACTCGAAATGGCAGAAAACATATTTTTCTGCCATTTCGAGTACCCACTTCTCTAAAATAGCAACTGTGATTAAAAATTGCCATATTATATAAGTTATATAAAACTATTGTGATAAACCGTAACCGAATAATAGCATTTCCAAAACTTATTAAGTTTTTATGAAAGTATATAAATAATTCAGGAGATGATACTAATGGTAAGTAGATACTGATGCAACGGGTTCTTGTAAAAAAAAAAATAAGATCGTTTAAAAAAGAGAGATAGGGGTTTTTTTTTGTTGATTTGATTCGATTTGTAAAAAAAAGTATAAGTATTGTAACACCATAGCATTGAAAAAAGTTATTAATTACCTTGCCTACACATTACATGTGACCCTGTTTGTTTATTTTATGCTAATTAAAACGATTAAAATAATAAGACTTTTTATTTTGGAATAGCATTGGGATTATTTTTTTTTTGGGTGGGAAATCATCAAATAACTTCTCCCGCTCTGGGTGGAGCAGGAGGGCGTGTCAGACTTTTACTGACTAAAACCCACCCATGTTCCCTCAGTAGCCCGTATGCCAGGGGCTGTGGTATCTCTTTCGAACAAACCCGCACCCCTGGCTGGCATCTGCCCTTGCGGGCCCCATCATTTTGTGCTAGTGATGGGTAACTCATCAATTTTTTGTGAGGACGAGGGAGCCCCTCAGTTTGCTTCGCGAGGTCCTCACGAGGGACCCCTCATTTGAGGTGAGGAATCGTACGACGGCATATTCGCCTCACGACTTGCGAGCCCGAGCCGAACTCGAACGAAGCTCCGAGTGAGCGAGGCGGGTGCAACGACGACTCAGGAGTCACGACTCTCCGATAATCCGATTATTCACGTCCTCACTCTCTCACACACATCATTTTCTTTCGCTTATAAATTTTAGACCGCCAAAATAAACGAATCAATGACCCTTTATTACCAATCTAATGGTAATTCTTTTACAGTTCATAATAATTAATCGTATTAAAATATATAATGTTTACTGTGCCACGGTGTTGTCAAAACTTCAAGATCACTGATCACACCTCACCTCACTCATTCTCAATTCTCCATACAATTTTTGAGTTGGTTCATTCGCTCACTGAGCTCACTCAATCACTCAATGCTCACTCGCGAGTCACATACTCGCTTGCCTCGATTTCCTATTGTCAATTTTTAAGTGAGGGGTGATGAGGAATGAGTTGGTTCAATATTGAAATTCGAGTAACTCTTTCAATTTGCGATCACGAGTACCTCAAATGAGGGGCCTCATGAGTGAGAGACACATCACTATTTTGTGCTGACATCTCTTTGAGGCGCGCGTGGAACACAACGCGCCGTCATAGCATTGGGATTAGGTCGATATTTGGATGACGATAAATAGAACATGTCGATTACTAGATCACGATTATTGGAACATGTCGATTACTGTATGTCGATATGTGGAATTTTGCAGTCGATAATTAGGCTAAAAAGAGCCTAAATCTACTTTGATTTATTTTTGTACTTATTGGTATCACACATGTTTTACATTAAAATTATAAAGAATGAACCCTAAAATTTTAACCAGTGCATTAAAGTTTCATGTAATATCATAAAGAAATGAGATATAAAAAAAAATGCTCGAATGCGTTCGTTAAAGTGTCGATAATTGGGGGTATTACCTTAGTACCTACTCGCTTGACACTTCACTTTTTATCTAACCACCGTGAAAACTTACCTGAAGCAAGCTGTCATGTCAGGGACTGACACTAATGACAATTCGCTTCACCTTAGTTTTATAATAATGAGTTTATAGAAGAAGCCGAAATTCGTTTCACATTCGGATGACTTCGGTTTGAACCGAACTTCGGCACTCGGCCAAAATTCGGCTCATACGCCGTACATTCGATACAAGAAAATATAAAAATGCTATGTTTTCCATAACATAATAACTGTTTTAATTTACTGCAAAACAGCACTTATAATAATAATAAAAATGCGTCACACAATACCGGTAGAGTAGGCCGTCTTACATTCTGACATTTCAACAACATTCATTGCGTTATTTTCATTGTTCAGCAGACATATTTTTACAAATGAAGCAATGGATTATAAACCTTCAAAATGATTCATACTCTGACTAATGGTGTGGTACGCAATGAGGGTTTCCTGGCAGCACTGAGACGTCAGGTCCGGGCACCTGTCAAGTGTCAAAGCGCCTACAGACTGAATGGTGAACGAATGAATGAAACGAATGACATCAAATATTTTAAGTTAATTGTCGAACTGGAAGACCTCTTGTCACAGTGGCGCCAATTGGTGGCTTGAATATTTAAGAACACCCTCATTAGGGTGCCAGTCGAATTGGCAGCGCTTGGAGGTGGCCTATGACCAGCAGTGGACGTCTTTCGGCTGATATGATGATGGGTTTACCTTGGTGCATTTAGTACAACGATGCGTGTTGATTTTGAAATGTTCCCAGTTGATGTGCACTTGTAAGTTGCTCTTCGTCACAAACTTGGCACCGCATTCGTCACAGATGAATCTGTGAAAGACATTCACTTTCTGTACTATCTATATAAATAAAAAAGAAAAGTCCTGACTGACTGACTCATCAACGCCCAGCCCAAACCCTTGGACCTAGAAAGCTGAAATTTTGCACAGAGGTTCCCTTTATAATGTAGACAAGGAATAAGGAAGAAGTTTTCGTAATTCAATCCCTAAGGGAGTCAAATAGGGGTCCTATGGGTCGTCGGCTGATTGAACGCGCTAATCTCAGGAACTACTGGTTCTAATTGAAAAAATATTTTAGTGTTGAATAGCCCATTTATCGAGCAAGGCTTATAGGTTACTAGGCAACTAGCGCAGGAGCCAGAGAAATCTACAACTTGGTGTACGTTCTTGTTTGGTCATAAATAAATTTGTATTTGGTTATATAATGTCACGCTACTAAGTAACTAACGCTTAGGAGTCGAGTATTTTTTTTTTAAAGTCTCGAAGACGGAGTACTCGCACGGGCAAGCGAGTCGATGCGACGGGGTGGGTCGGGAGAGCAAAAAAGGGCGCGTATGAAGTCGCGGGCGGTGAGTTTAATACTGGCTGACACAAAAAAAATTGTGGCCCACCCCTATATACATTTTTGGTCGGGCAGCTTTTCTCTACCACTCCTTTTATTTTGTTTTCATCGAAGTTACTGTGGGAAGACGCGTGTCCCTTAAAATCGTTCATTCTACGCGGGCTCGCAACGTCACATTTCAAGTGGTTTGATTATCTAATTAAGTTTAAATCAAAGTAGACGCCAGCAGGTCAACCTATCCCAAACTGTCAAATTTTCCCAATTGAACATGAACCTTATTCGTTTGCAATAAAGTTGAAAAACTATCAACGAAATTTGACAGATTGGGGTAGCTTGATGTGCTGGCCTCTGTCCTATGTTTGGTATTTAATAATATAATCACGAAAAACTACTAGAAATGCGACGGACGTTGCCAACCCGCGCGATGAACGCTCTTGACACGGTGTCCTACGTGGGCGATTTAACGCGAACGCGAAGGCGATCGCGAAGCGAAGCGCCGCAGATTGAACAAACAATAGATACTCTATTGCGGTGGCCTACGTGACCAACCGCACCTGGGAGCGGTGTGTAAAATAGAGTATCAATTGTTTGTTCCATTCGCGATCGTATTCGCGTTAAATCGCCTAAGTAGGACACGGCGTAAGCGTTTAGTTATTGGCGAAGTTGTCACGAAAAAGTCTTGTACTCTTACCTCTTATCAGTCTCACTGACATGCCGGGAGTGTGTGCTCAAATGGTGCGCCAGACCCTGCTGCGTCCTGTAGTGCGTCTTACATTGAACGCAAAAGGCACGCGTGTCTGCTGTGCCATGTGCGGAGCGCTGGTGCGACTCCAGGCCTGAACGCGCGCGGTAATACTTGTCGCACTGAGAGCATTTGTAGACGCGGGAAGACTGTTTGTGGACTGTGCTGTGGAGGGGAAGAGGTTTTTAAAGTTACTATGAACTCACGAACAACTGAACTCGCGACACTGTTACCCGTTTAGTCACTCATGTGCTGTTACCGACACCACTGACAACATGAACGTATGAACGAACAACGTTGACCGTAGAACGTTGTTTAATCTGACGATTCAAAAAATACACCCGTAATACGGTATTTTCCAATTTTTCAAAAACTATTTTATTTTGAAGATCGGGACGATATATTTAACAGAAAAATAAAAATAAATTTATTTATATCCATTTTCTCCATTAAAAACGATTAAAAGCAAATTACTTTTTCGTTTGTCGCAAAAACGCTCCTTACGATGACTTTTTATCACGTGACATCGTGACGTCAGCTTTGTGTAAACAGCACCAGTACAAATACTTAGTTTGGCGCAGTTTTAGAAGTATTTGTGCACAGAGGCACCGCACACCAAATGATTTCACTTTATATCCATAAAAAATCTTGTTAATTATAAACTCGACATTCACTTGTTTACTTACTAACTACTTTAGTTTACACAAAGTTTTCGTCACGTGATAAAAAAACTTGAGAGGTGTCAAGGGACACCCGGATGGAACGAAGTTCCTTTCGATTAATTAGTGAAGGAATTGTATTTTTTTTTTTAAGTTATTTTTTATTTTTATTATTAGGTAACAAATATAATGTAATATAAACTTAATCAGTAGGCTCAATTTACATGCGCACGCCGCACGGCTTACTATAGCAAAAACAATAGTTACGTTTGTCTACGCGCCATCTGCTTTAAAAATAAATATATACGCAATCGATAAATAGGTACACAAATAAAAATACAAAGTCAAATTTTCCTAAATGAACATGAACCTTAAACGTAACTGTTTAATGTTGAAAATCTATCAAAGAAATTTGACAGATTGGGGTAGCTTGGTGTGCTGGCGTCTGTACATATTTAGTTCAAAGCTGCTTCGATACTCACTACATATGAACTTTAAGTCCGTTGCTGTTAACGAATGTATTCCCGCAAATATTACAACTTTGCTTCTCCTTGTGCTTGTCCATATGGTAGCGGTAGGCGCGGTTTGAGCTGTAACAACAATTAATTTTGTATTTATGACTTTGAGTTTTTTATACGATATTACATGGGGCAGAAACATAACTCGCGTAATGTTGGTGCACTACAGCGACGAGGTGTAAATTTTTCTATGACAGAATCCGAAGCGAAGTCGGCTTGTAACTTATTGATTGACTTATCAATAAAGAACAGCTGAAAACCAAATAAAATGTGCAATATTCCTCCATCTCGTTCTCGCTGACAATTTTTTTCTATATCTGTCTCTGTCATAACCCGTTGTACAGCGCCTTGCTCTCGTCCTTATCAAGCGGTGCCACGTGACCTAAAGTGACATAATTTCGGGATCGCTGTTGTATGAATTTTGAGTTACCGATTATGACGTTTTGGCGCCGGGTTAATTTAGAACGTTTTTTTGTTTTTTTTTTTGAAAACAAAGCTATACAGAACCATTTTTGTTTTTGAATGTTATGGTGAATTAAATACCCGTATTGTAACTATATATTTTTTTGTTAATGGAAGTCACTATTGACGTAACATTTTTTAATAGCGATAGAGTTGTAGATGCGAATCCCCCAAGGGAAGCCGGTAGGAATCGTGTTATATGGTGCTTTCGCCACTGGTGCACTATAGGTTAACCTCTGCACAGGCCTTCGGGGAAGCAAGGCGTATTGCTATTTTCTTCTCAGCGTTTCGATAGCAATCTATGTAAATACAGATAGCCCCGAATTTAGCTACGACCTTGGCACTGAAAGGGTACGTGAAAGGGGCCTTCCCGAGTGACGTATCAACTGAACAGGGAGCGAGTTTCCACGCTGATTGTCTAATCCTTTCACCACGATAACAATCCAAACTCCACCTATAAAGCCGGCTTTGTGCGTAGTCTCAATTACCATCGAAGGGTTTCTCACAAGATAAATCAGAACTTCTCTCCGATGTTTACCGTAAAAATCAATGCTACATTCTTTGCGTCGAAGAAACCCATCGAGATAAAACCCAATTAAAGCTAAACATCACACTTCTCTAAACTGACGCTTATCGCAGAGATCTGTCACCCGATGCATGGGTAACGCAGTGTTGGCTGCTGCAAGTATGCTATTACAATAGTGTTAGAATGGTCTATCATTGATATCATAATCGTTGATTTTGACAAGTTTGGTAATCTACTAATATAATGGCGTCATTATGACTTTGCAATGGTCAGCCACTGACACTACATTGAAAGAAATGGCATTTATTGGTAATCTCGTACATAATTAATGACAATTTAATGACTGGCTTAGGCGGTAATCTGCTAAAATTTTGACAGTTCCTAAAATACTAAGTTAAAAAATAACATGGAAAAATTTATATATAAATGAAATCTGATATGAATAAATGTTCAAAAGTAGTATTTTTTCGAAAATCATTTCTACTAACGGGTTTTATAATAATGACAATACGACAATGCCATTATAACACAATTCTACTACGAGACCATTGACCGACCATTGATCGACCATTATGAATTTAGCAGATTACGAACTTTTAGCAAAATGACAATGGGATCGTGTTGGAATGACGAATTTACAAAAATATCAGACTTGTGCCCCTGTGGTAATGTCGCGTATTTCCCTTTCCGTGTTCAACTGGCGACACCGGTCTCGCGAAATCCACACGCTTTTGTTTTACTACGGAATCCTACGATCCCGTGTTCAATTCGCGTCAACTGAGCACGCCTTTGTGATCAAGTGGCGCTGGGTAAGGTTTAACAAAATCGTGTGCAGTTGAACTGAACACTTTTTTGACTTGACTCTTAGACTGTTTGAGTCTTCAAAAGCGTGTTGAATCAGCGACGGTATTATTCTATAGTAGACAGTAGGTTGTATTATTAACTCAATATGATTTCAATGAAATATTACCTATAATACAATTAATGAAACATTTATTATCAGCACAAAAATAACAAAAAAAACACCGACAAGACAACTATTTTGCGGAACGTTCGTTTTGGTCTATGTTCACAGCGATATTGTGTGCACGTTTCTTTTTAACTGGACGGCCGGACTGAATTCTACCACTGCTGGGTAATTGTTTTTGATGCCGTCTCGAAATAGCTTTATTTTTCGTGAACGTCGTATTTTCTTATCATGCATGTATGAAACAATAGAGGAAGGAGTCTGCAATCGAGATAGTTCAGATGAATATTTTTTCAGTATTTGTGTGTTTACTGGATTTGGTTCTTCTTTAAGTACTTTGATTATTCTAATAAACTCAGACTCAATTGCGTCTACAGTAATCATATAATTTTCTTGAATTGAAGACTCTGTGGAAATATTATTTTCTGTGTTATCAGGTTCATTAATCGGCAATGTAAACTGTTGCTGTGAGGTGCCTTGACTTTTTTCAGCCATCTCCACGTCATTTGAATCCAGTGTTATATTTTGGAAGAAATAGGGGTTATATTCGTCTCCCAATGCCAATTTGGCCAAATCTTGGCGACAATCTTCAGTCAAATTTAACGATGTATTAATCGTTATGCCAAACTTTAGTTCCACAGCACATACATGCTTGCAGTAGCGTCCACCTTTCCCTGCAGTCACACGTTCCCATTTCAGAATCAACTACATACACGTCTGTTTTTTCTTTTATTAAGTAAGACGTGTCATCAAGTGGTGATATTTGAGTTATCGACTTACTTTTCTGACAAAATTTTTCGTAGCTTACTGTTAACTTTCGCTCTCTCCCATTAGCAAATTGCAACAATCTTTTTTTGTGGTAATTTTCAAACGTGTCAGTGATATAATCCAGCAGGGCACACATATTGAAAACTTTACATCTTTGCAATATAATATCTTTAAAAATTCTTATAGACGCCTCGCAAAAGTTGTTTGTGTTATGTCCTCTATTGATAATGTCATGCCTATAAGACAAACACCATTCTTCTCGTCGGGCCCACATATTTGTTAAATAATTTTGCAATTTATAATTTGTCGCGACTTTTACATCTTCATTCAATATGGACATATTTAATTCGGCCTCTGCTATAGTATTTGAATACATAACTTTGCGGAACAGTTTCATTATGTATTGTTTGTCATCTTTATTAACATTATGCTCTGTTTGCCAAAGCCAACGCCATATTGCTTGATTAACGTGAAATATGCAAAGCAAAAGCCGGGTGTTAGGTAAAACTGACTTCAACGCATTTCTTTCAGCTCTGCTGTCATCGGTCATGGCTACACTTGGCTGAAATAATTTGTTGAATTTATTTTCGAGGAACTCTTTCAGAGTTTTGAACGCTAAACTGTATTGTTCTTCTGTCTGATTAGCGTGTAAAATTATTGCAACAGGCAACGCACCAATATTAGAAGCTGCAAAAATAAATGTCACACATGTGTTTGATTGATCACATGATCCGCTGGTATCTATAAAAACTATTTCATCGGCTAATCCTTTAGTGAAAACTCGCTGCATTATTGGTGTAATAATTACACAAATAGTAGGATTGTCCAGTATGATCAAGTCTATACCCAACTTCCCTAACTCGTCTTGTTTTCTTTTCAAAATTTGTAACACAGTCTGTTCATTTCTATTTCCATAATTTTGTTTACGCCATTGTTCGTAAAGATACACAACTTGACGATCTAGAGGGTTATGCTGAGCGTTAGCTAAGATTTTGTAGGCATCGCTGTCATAAGTACTTATAATAATAGGTCTTTACCTATGAAATTGCCGTTTTGTATGAAAAAATTTAAACGAATTTTTTTCATGAATTTTTTATTTGTATTAATCGAAGTAATCACCCATGCAATCAATGCATCTTTGCCATCGCAGTGGCAGTTTATTGATGCCCTTCTTAAAGAAATCAGCTGGACGGGAGGCAACAAATTCTTCAAAGGCATTTTGTAGGTACTGCCTCTCGGGTTTTAAATTTTTTTCCCGCCAAGAAGTTATCCAAATTCTGGAAAAAGTAGTAGTCTGTAGGCGCAAGGTCTGGTGAGTAGGGCGGATGACGGAGAGCTTCCAACCCCAGTTCTTGCAACTTGGAGACCGTCTGCTGTGCAGTATGAGGTCGCGCGTTGTCGTGCAGGAGCAGCGGAGACGAGCGATTGACCAATGCTGGTTGGAGATGCGCCAGCTTCTCCATCATTGTGTTCAGTTCTTCACAGTACACATCTGCAGTAATGCTCACCCCGTTTGGTAAGAAGCTGTGATGAATCACACCGGCGCTAGACCACCAAACAGTGACCATCACTTTTCTAGGGGTAAGTTTTCGTTTAGGGCATTGTTTAGGTGCTGAACCAGGATCCAACCAACTTGCTGAGCGCTTACGGTTATCAAACAGAATCCATTTTTCATCGCAGGTAACAATGCGGTTCAAAATTCCTTCATTTGTGTGTCTGTTGAGCAGTGCAAGGCACGTCTCGACGCGTACTTCGCGCTGGCGATCATTGAGTTCGTGGGGCACCCATTTGTCAAGCTTTTTTACCTTGCCAATTTGACGCAAATGGACCAATATTGTTTTGACGCTAACGTCGAAAGCTGCTGCTAATTCAGCCGTAGATTGTGTATCATCAGCTTCCACAATCGCCTTTAATTCGTCATTGTCGACCAAAGTCTTCGGACGACCGCGAGGTTCATTTTTCAGGTCGAAATTTCCAGAACGGAAGCGAGCAAACCAATAACAGGTGGTGCGTTGGTTTGTAGTGTTAGCTCCGTAAACGTCGTTGATGTTGCGTGCCGCTTGTGCCGCGTTGCTGCCACGACGGTACTCATATTCCATAATTACTCGAATTTTTAACGTATCCATGATGACGAAAAAGATTGAAATGCGATGAAAATGTAACACTAATCAATAAAGAAATGACTACTTTTAGAAAAAAAAATCCATGTTTTTAAAATAAAATTAATTTGAAATTAGAATTCTTAGCCAAACAAAAATTATTTTGATTTGAAATGGCCAGTACTGCAGAACGGCAATTTCATAGGTAAAGACCTAATATTTAATTCATGGTACATCTTAGCGGCCGCGGCAGTCATACCTCTATCGAAATAAGATATAAATATTTGTTTCGTATCGTTCGAACATCGGAGCAAGGATAACGATTGAGCTACATTAACTCTGTGGGAATGATTGAAGTGGATGTCAACTATAACATTATATCCTTTTCTCAGCAGGGCTGAACTTCTCAGAGTACTTGCTGTAGTTTTCAAAAATTTTATATTAAGAGACGACTTGCAATTAAAGTTTCTGTTAACACCTTGCGTTTTATTTATCAATTTATTTCTTTCCGAAAGATGGCATACAAACAGTTTTCTGAATTCATAACGTATGGGTTCTGCAAACCGTCTTTTCATAACCCAGTTAGAATTTGTTTGTTTTGAAAAACATTCCACAAATCTAGCACATTTTTCGTCGTATTCTCCGTCATAATGTAATAAGCACTGAACTTTACACTTATAACTGTCACTCGACTGTTCGTCATAGTTGAGTATTTCAAAATCTTTAGTGATTTCACTGAAAACCCTTTTAAACTCTTCCATTATGCACTATGTAAACAAAACATAACCTTGAACGCACAATAACAAACTGCAATGAGAAGCGCGCGAATCCAACTTCGGGCGCTCTCGCCTGCTTCGGCCCGCACGATTTATCCCGAACATTTACGAACGCGCTAAATCAGTACGGATTTGTTTCGAATAGACAGGTTAAAAAACCGTGTTCAATTCAATTACACACTGTTTTGTAAAACTTTTTTTAACGTTGCTTGATCACAAAAGCGTGCTCAGTTGACGCGAATTGAACACGGGATCGTAGGATTCCGTAGTAAAACAAAAGCGTGTGGATTTCGCGAGACCGGTGTCGCCAGTTGAACACGGAAAGGGAAATACCCGGTAATGTCCATGTTCTGTTTATGTTATGTCTATTCTATTCTTAGGAGAGGCCTCCAGCAGTTAAGTGCAGAGAGATATGCTGGCTCGATTGGTAAACTCACGTGGTAGTGAATCCACACTCCTTGCAGGTGTACCCTTGCTGTATGCCTGCGCCGGCCGGGGCGTGCTGTTCATCGTAATGCTGCACGGCTGATTGCATATGGTTGTATCTCTTGCGGCATATCATGCACTCCATTCTAGGACAAAACATATATTTTTTAGGAGTCCTGAACATGCTTGTGGTTGCCTCAATAACTTATGGTCTCCAGCCAGGACTTAAAAACTTAAAACTAAGCGACTAGGTAAACGCTAAGGGCACCCCCTATGGGATACGGACATCGGGTTTGGTTGGTAGGGTTTTGGGTGGGGGTAGTTCCCATATAGCGCTGTAGATCATACTGTTGAACACAAAATCTACTATTTTATCAATTAGAGAATAATAAATACAGAATAGAATCAATTTTCTTCTGACTAAACAGACAGCTGTGCTGCTGGGGAGTTTGTTGCGTCACTTCTTCTTCCCAGCTAAAGTACTAGGAAGTGGTGAAGGGCGGGCGTGCCGGGGGATTGTCTAATGTTAATTAATTTGACGTTAAAAGATGCGTATTGCCAGCCTAATTTGAATCCCAATGAATGACAATTTAATGAAAAAATCTCACACCTTAGCACATCCACCTTAACTACATCACGAGCTCCCTGTTGCTACGGAAAAAAATTGTCTTCATATAACTCTGATTCTACGGGTCGTCCCGTGGGCAGACGAGATGTCAAGTTGGATAGCAAGCACTTTGTTTATTCCTGGTAGAATAGAGTCAGAAATAGTTATGGTACGCCTGACCAATGTGACGTGTGTGGTGTAGGTACTGGTGTGTGTGAGTGGTGTGCCTGGTTTTGGTGTGTGTGTCTATGTATCTTGTCGATGTACCTAAATATCTTTTTGTGGCTGACTGTACCTAACGAAGTGAAAACGGTGAAAGAGAAGCATGCAAAAAAGAAAACTTGTTTATTTTTACCTTCTGACGTGCCTTTTTGTATGTTCATTGTAAGAAAACTTGGTGCTTAGTACTGACTTGCAAACGTTACATTGGAAACCATTCTTCACCTGAAAGACAAAATGAAGAGGATATCAAAACGGACGTTTTAATAAGGCGGCAAAAATAGGTTGGGTATTACCTAGGTAGGTATAGATCGCGGCACGTAAGTTGAACCAAAAACATAACAAACAACCCAAGGTAGAAGCGCGTGCACTCGTTGCTTTGCACGGAGAAAGGATGAAGTCACCTTCTAGCATAGTCATTGATGTAACGTGTACTGAAATTTGGAAATAAATTACAGATCGCGGCACGTAAGTTGAGACAAAATCCGACATTTTGGTTCAACTTACGTGCCGCGATCTGTGTGTAGGATTTCCCCTCGTTACGTTTTCATTTACGTTTTCTTTATTTATTTTATTACACAGTACATTTATTTATTTATTTATTTGGAAACTCAACAGCTTATAATTAATTTACATGAGTATGAATGATGATAATTTACATGATTCATCATTGTGTACGGAATTCCGCTAGTTATTTTAATAAGACCCTGTACAATAAATTCATATCCTGGGCATATGTGCGTACCTTACTGTTTATTTTAAACCCTTAAAAATATCCTTACAATGCGATAGAACAGTCACACACGCAAACTTAAAATTAAAGCACAACAAAGATAATTTTTTGTAACATAATGTATGTACTTTTGCGAATTCACTCCAGTAACATGTAAATATATCCAATTCTACGTGAATGTCATTGATCGTGCGAATCGTGATAATGTGACCGATAAGAGAGTCGTTTATGAAGATTGAAGATTATGAAGATTTTTTTAAATGAATAGGAAAAGGCCTAGACGAAGAAGCTAGTAAAAAATCAAATAGAAATATCTTACCTTCCTATGCCTCTTCTCAACATGACTGACCAGTGTCAATTCATGATCAAACCCAACGATACAGTCTTCACATTTGTAAGGCAACTTTAAGTACCCTTCTTTTTTAGCCATCTGTTCCCTTTCTTCTCTTAATTCTTCTTCGGTAAGAATTACGATTCCTATCTTTCCTTCATACCTTTAGATACATAATGGAATAGGTGTTAATTTGAAGAATTACGTGATATACAAAATAGAGAATGCGCTAAGGTAAGCCGTAACATTCGAAATTTCTTACGTTTTTTACAATTTGCCGGCAGGCTGTATGTTAATTGAAATATAATTCAAAAATCATACAACCCTCTATGCTTATTTATAATCACATTGAATAACTTTTTCATTATTGAGTAGTGTATATGTAGTGTGTGTGTGTGAGAGTAGTGTATATGTGTGTAGTGTTTTATTATTATTTCCTTACATACATATCATAAATTATATTTATATATATTAGGATAAAGCCCTTGATCCAGCTGCCCAATGAGAGCCGCCTCAGGTATTGGTCGCAGGTCGAGGCTCTTGACTATCAAGCCATTGGTTGTTACGACTATCGGCACAAAAACAATGAAAATGAAAAAGTAATTCATTCACAGAAAACAGTTCGTGCAGGTTACATTTACCTCCACCAAACTGCACAGCAGTTTGTTGGCAGACATAACTCTACTTTTGTACATGACATGTCTAATTATTAACATAGTCAAGCGAGTCAAGTTATGATACTTGATTTATTTATCATTCTCGGCTTTCACGAGGTTCTCGTCCTTTGGGACTGTTAGGCAACGACCATTATAATTTTGTCTAAGATTAATTGAGGTTTTAACGTAGAATTACATACCTCAACTCATTCTTCGTCTTCCTTTTCTTCCTTTTTAATTCCGCTAAAGGCTCAGTCTCATTATCCGAGGAATCATGTTCAACCTTAACATCAGTTTCGACTTCCAAACATTCTGAATCAGTCGGTTCCGGCTTCACTTCTATTTCAGTCTCTAACTTGGTAACGCCATCAATGACCATAGGCGAGCGTTTAAAGTTATGTAGTTTATTTATCTTTAGGATGGGCACCTGGAAATTAAGTTTTTAGTTAATATTACATCAAGTGTATTCTCTGAAAGGGACAGTAGAGGAACCCATGCATGTCCAAGGAGGCAGGAACGTAAGAATATCGTAGCGGCATTTTTTTGCGCGATGAGTCTTCAACGAATTGCTTAGCGTCGAGAATTGAAATAGTGATCAAGACCGAGAGTTGAAATTCCAGTGCAAAATCCGGGTGCGATATACAGGTTGTTTGGCAGAACGTTGAACATACAAAAATGGTGGATGGGTGGGGTCATCTGCTACTTAATCAGCCCTAATTTATTTGGCCCTGGCCCCCTGGATATTTATTTTTTAATGTAAGTTTGAGGACTCATAACTTTTTTCTAGCTAACATCTGAATAAAGCAATACTTTTATAAGAATCTACCAACATTAAAGATTAAAAAAAAATTGCCAGTATTACCCATCTATATATAAAATGAATCGGCGAAATGTATGTACGCGCATAACTTCCGAACGACTGCACCAAATTGGATGATTCTTTTTGCATGTGTTTCTTATTGTCAGAACAAGGTTTGTACATGAGCAAATTTACAAAAAATATATAGATTTGATCAGAATTATTGTGAAATTATTGATAATTCAACTAATTTGATTTTACCGGAAGGGTTATATTTCCTCAGTCGCGACTGGAGAAATGAAATATGGCGGTACGAAGTTCGCCGAGTCAGCTAGTTTTTAATAAAAATTACACTTTAAAGTTAAGAAAGCGGTGAAACTAGAAGAAGGCAAAAAAAATCCAGGTCGCCAGGGCCAAATAAATTATGGCTGAGTAAGTAGCAGATGACCCCACCTATCCACCATTTTCGTATGTTCAACGTTCTGCCAAATACCCTGTAGAAAAACGACGTCGATCGGGAGAAGTTTAGAGGCCCTTGTGTGAGTTTCTTTTAGATAGATGATTTTTAAGGACTTTAAATTGAAGATCACGTCTAAACGGCTTGTCTCGTGTATTTGGAAAAAATATATGTTAAACTAGACAATTATCTTCGTCATTTGATATTTGAATATTTTAAATAATATTTTTATAACATAATGTAATTAATTGGTAAAGTAATGTCCATCGCGGACATAAAAATGAAATGTATTTCCATGAAACTTTCACCATCTAAAAGACAATTTAATCACCCAAAATTTAGTATCCGGTTTTTATTTGAATTGTGTTTCATAAATCAACATAGGTTGTTTTTCGAAAAACTTGTTGCGCGTTGAGGCGGGGTCTCTTGCGCGCGACGGGCGGCAGTGCATCGCTGTAGGTAGCTGTCATCTATCGTCGCCTTAACCGGGCGGCGCACCGAGTGGCCGTGGATTGGCGAAGGACCAATCGGAGCGCCGCGCCGCGCGGTCGATGCGTTAGATTGAGATGGTTATAAAAAAACTCACACTAGGGCCCCAAATCAGCCGACGACGATTCATCATCATCATCATCATTTCAGTCGAATGACGTCCACTGCTGGCATAGGCCTCCCCCAAAAGGGGTTTCTATAATCGCCACGCTTGACAGGCGGATTGGCGATCGCAGTATGGTGGTAAAATGCATAGAGAACGCTGCTGCCCAGTCTCTAGTAAGTCCCTTAGTCGCTTTCTACGACACCCACGGGAAGAAATGGGATGTTGCTATTCTTTTACGTCCGGCACCACACGGAACAGATTGACAGTTCTCAATACACGATCCAAAGTATGAATATCAGAGTGTGCCTCAAGTCTGTAGGTGCATTTTAACGGAATTCTAAAGTAAGAGGAACAACAAACAACTTTTTCCCTGACCGATATAATTACAGATATTATATAGGTCCCTAAGTGAGTATATGTACACAGGCCAGCACATCAAGCTACTCCAATCTGTCAAATTTCTTTGATAGTTTTTCAACTTTATTACAAATGAATAAGGTTTATGTTCAATTGGGAAAATTTGACAGTTTGGGATAGCTTGACCTGCTGGCGACTGGCCAAGACCTCTCGGTGCCTCGGAAAGCACGTTATGCCGTTGGTCCCGTCTATCATTCGTAGATCTATGCCACAGAACAAAGAAGGTACTTATCTATGCTAGTCGTTACGGGTCGTCAGAAGCCAACGTCTAACAACCAGTCTTATAAATGGCCGTTTTACCCAGTAACTGGGTTGTGGGTTGTGGAGATCAGTCGCTCCATGTAAAATACTGGTTCTTAGCTTTATCCGGTTAGACTGGAAGCTGACCCCAACATAGTTGGGAAAAGGCTAGGCAGATGATGATGATTTAAGTGTGTTTGTTTCTCTTACCTGATCCAGTAGCAATGCTATACTTTCTTCAACTTGTTCCTTGAATACATCAATCTTTTTAAGCATGTTGTGGCATACGTTGCAGATGTACGTCTTTCTCAAGTCAACCTAAAAAAATAAAGCATATTATTTAACAGCTTCTGCGAGTGGATTCCCGCAGTGTCGTGGGCTCAGTAGCCGTGGTCTCCCAGCTACGGTGAAGCGAAGAAGGAACCCAAAGGTGGGGCCGCTCGTCGGGGCGTTTGCCTCAAAGCCGACGACGTTGCGGCCATAAAACAGGTTGCAGTGAGGTGCATCGCAACTGAGGTGGGCCGCGATGTCGAATGAGAGGGATCGCGGCTGAGGGTTACGGGCTGCGGTAGAGGAGGAGTGCCGGTGCTTCTGAGCAGTGCTCTTCCCTTCCGTGGCCTGGACGGGGCCGCCACCGTATGACAGCGGACGCGGTGGGGCCGCAGGGGAAGAGGAGTGTCGGTATAGCGGTGGCCGCTCTCCCTATATAGCCTATTGCCTTCCTCGATAAATGAGGATATCCAACACTGAAAGAATATTTCAATTCGAACCAGTAGCTCCTGACAGTAGCGCGTTCAACCAAACAAACAAACTAATATTAGTACAGATTGCACTCGGAAAGCTGCTACGTATAAATGGAATTGGGCGGAACACATCTGCCGTATGTCAGACGATCAATGGGCCAAACTTACGACCCAGTGGGTGGCAAACGACATCGCGGCAGGCACAGACGGAGATGAAAGAATGAGCTGGACACCTTCATTTTGAATGTACTCATCGTATTGTCGTTATGAGCGATAATAGTTCTTACTGCAATCTGAAACGGGTTAAAATCTGTTGTAATGAATTCGAATAATAAATGAGCAAGCATGGTCGTAAATATGCAAATAAAATCGTATTAAATTAAATATTAACTATTTGATAAAAAATGATCCATCACTGGATGCAGTTTGGCAATTTGAATTTTATGGTATATTTTTAATTACAATAATAATTGTTATTGAAGGGATAAACTGGTTTTAATGATAATTAAGAGGTGAGTTTGTTGATTTTTTTTGATGAATAAAAGTATGCTTAATTATGTTTTGAGTTCGATCACTGAATGTAGAAAAGACTTGAAAATATCATATATTTTTTTGCTTTCAAAATTATTTACGGTTAAAGAGATAGGTACACTGGTTTTAAAAACCGCCTTTTTGAGCGTTTTCAAGAAATCACCGCCTTTAATAAAGATTGGCCCTTCACAGCTCTGGACAGCGAGTAGCCCAGCAGTGGGACTTTAATGCCTAATCTATACATATATCTCTATAAATAAAAAGAGAAGTCCTGACTGATTGACTGACTGACTGACTCATCAACGCCCAGTCCAAACCCTTGGACCTAGAAAGCTGAAATTTTGCACAGAGGTTCCCTTTATAATGTAGACAAGGAATAAGGAAGGATTTTTCGAAATTCAACCCCTAAGGGAGGTAAATAGGGGATGAAAGTTCCGCGCGGGCGAAGTCGCTGGCAAAAGCTAGTATTATAAACCAGAGTTTGTTTGTTTGCTTGAACGCGCTAATCTCAGGAACGATCGGTCCGATTAGAAAAATTATTTCAGTGTTGGATAGCCCATTTATTGAGGAAGGCTATATGCTGTATAACATCACGCTAAGACACTAAGAAGCCCAGCAAAGAGGAAAAAGTCACGAATACGAAGTACTCGCACGGGCAGGCGATTCGAAGTGACGGGGTGGGTCGGGGACCGAGAAATTTGACGCGAACGAAGTCGCGAGCAGAAGCTAGTAATAATAATAAAATTATTTATAGTACTAAGAAACGATATAGAAGTTGGCAGACCAATAGCCAGGTGGGTGGACGCGGAGGATCGCGGGGAAGACCTGGATGAGGCTCGCACATACCAGGGAAGCATGGCACAAAAACAGGAAGTCTGTACTCAGCACAATCAGTCTATAATCACAACAAGTGCTCCTTAATATAGTAATATTGTATAATTTAGTTATATTTTTGCTTTAACTTTGAACAAATTATTCTATTTTATTTTTATATACTTCTTATTTAATTTCTTTCCTAATAGTCTTTTTTATCATTTAACTTTTATTTAAGTAGGTATTTGCCACACGTACTGCTATTAATGTTCCTAGCGATTAGCTCTTTTTAGGGTTCCGTACCTCTAAAGGAAAAAACGGAACCCTTATAAGATCACTTTGTTGTCCGTCCGTCCGTCCGTCCGTCCGTCCGTCCGTCTGTCAAGACCGTTTTTCTCAGGAACGCGTGGAGGTATCAAACTGAAATTTCTATATGATACTTAGTTCTACTGTCCCTGGAAGCTGTAGAAAAATCAACCTTCTAAGTCAACGCAATCAAAAGATACAGCCATTTAGGCCGCAGATTTCCGCAAATTTTCGAAACTCGCACGGGAATCAAAACCTACAGGGTACTTCCCGTGAACTTAGAATCTTGAAATTTTGTACGAAGTCACGTCTTATAGTACAGATATAGGAAAAATTACGAAAACCGTAAATTTTTAGTTTCGTCATATAAAAAAAAATATTTTTGACAATTTTGAACTTTTACTTATATACCCACAGGTTTGTACGGAACCCTCGGTGCGCGAGTCCAACTCGCACTTGACCGGTTTTTTTTTCTTAAACTACTATGCCTACTTGTGGACAGCGTTGTGCTTGTGGGTTACTTTATAACCAAATTGCTTTTTTGTTAAACTAGTTGTGAGTCCATATAATGTAATTGTTTGCTGTTCCTCTCAATAAAAAATAAAAAATAATGCTGAATTCCCACTGCTGGGACACAGGCCTCCTCTCAGTGAGGGAGTGGGCCGTAATCCACCACGCGGGCCCAGTGCGGTATGTCAAATCACTTGGAATTTTTGGTTCTAGGACATGCTGGTTTCCTTACGATGTTTTCCTTCACCGTTTTAAGAGCAGTGGTGACGAAATAATTTGCATAAAGTAAAGCGCCTGTCTGGGTTCGAACCTACGACCTAGGTACGGCTCGCAAGTCGCCGCCGTTAACACTGGGCCACCACTGATCCCTGATGCCGATAATGATGAGGATTTGTTGTGACAAACATTTTGTGTTTGCCAAGTTGAGCTCGAATTCAAACGCAACCTAGTGGGCTAACGAGTTGAACTCCAGCTCCGGATCTAGGGGGGAGCAAACTGGGGCACCCGCCCCGGGCGGCAGTTTCAGGGGGTGCTAAAATCATAATATAGTATGAAAAGACTTGCTCCACAAAGCGCCTAGCATACGGAAGCCTGGTTGGCTAACCGTCGACCTGTAAGAAAAAGGCGCCACACAGGCCCACACCTAATTAATTTATATCAAACGCTGGACAGAGGGGCGCCACTATCAAGTTTCTGCCCTGGTTCGAAAAAATCGTAGATCCGGGGCTGTAGAATTCTAGTAATAAGCAAAACAAAAAACAACGTTCCGAATCGCATTTCTAAAAATATGCATCGACCGGCCATAATGTAACATTACGATGCCAATTCAGAATGTCATTCCTATAGCTATGAATTGATCACCAAAATATGCTCGAACTAACTAAAAATCTGTTGAAATAAGTTAAGGGACTTAAAATTACAACATAATTACATTAACTTACCTCCGATTTTATGTAATTCACCAAAAATGCTGTATGTTTACATGTACTTATATTTACTAAAACAGCATTTTGTGTAGTACAGCAAATGCAAACTTTACTCATTTCTATATTGTTTTGTTCAAAATCAAAATCTTGCACGTTTAGGTGCAGAAACGACGTCATTTTATTTTATTTTTACGAAATAAACAGTAACCAATTCTCTACGGACATTCTACAATTTCCACAATTACCAAACGTTTCTTTTCAGTCGCGCTTGGTCTTCTAGTAAATATTTTTACGTTATTTCAACGAAAATATTCTGTACAGATTTCACAGTACGGTAACTTATTTTGATATAATATTAAATAAATTTTTAAAATTTATTTGTTCTTGTCTTATACTTTCTTTTGGATGATTAAAAAAGACAACTGGTACAACGTCCGCACCTGTAGCGGAACGTTAAATGATGCGACGTTTTGATAACTATGTTTTAGAAATTCGCTAGATAATTGTAACAAAAATTTACGAAATAAATCAAGATGAAAATGATTAAAAAGTAGCTTTAGTATTACTTTATTTAAAAAAAAAATATGACTAGAAATCAATTTTTTTTTTACGCAGGTGTACTAAATAAACAATAAAACGTATTTGACATATAAGAAGTAATGGCCGTGGGCCCGTGGCGTACCCTTTCGCGCAAAACACTTTGTTTTTTTATTATTTATTCACTATTTCTGAATGAAGAGTGAAATAACATTAAAGTACTTTTTAAAACAAATAAAATGGATTCCAAAGAAAATAGCTTTTGTTGTGGTTGTCTCAGCTCAGGGCGGGAAATGATACTTCTTGTAGAATATTGGAAGAAGCAGTCTTTTATGCAAATTATAAGCGAAACACCTGTAAGTTTACATTATATTACATTCCTATGGCCTTTATAATGTTTAAGAGACATAGATTTGTAGCAGGTATCCCTGGTAGTAATTGATAAATCCATTTTTATGGAGAGTTTAATTCCCAAAGGTTGCATGCAAAATTGCAGCATTAAGTATTACTTTATCAATCTACATCAGACACAAATCGCAGACGTCACCCAAAAAGCAGCCAAGCTCGAATGGGACTGGGCCGGACACGTCTGCACGGCATCGCGGTCGCGAAAGTCCCAGGTGTAGATGACAGGTCGAACTTGACGGCTTTAAGAGGGATTGGTGCATATTGGCTCAGAATCGAGTTGAGTGGAAAAAGGAATAAGAGGCCTTTGGTCTGCAGCGGGACAATGAAGGCTGAATATTATATGTATTATACAAGGGAGTAGTCTCATCAGAGATATAAAATACTTACAATTAACCAGTTCAGACGTCCTATGGAAAATGGACAGGTCTATTGACATTTACCGAGTACAAAATCAGACTGCAGTCGACTACTGAGAATTTCTTCACATAAAAACATCACACTTGTAATCCTAGAAGAGCTTTGTAATTGCTTGTCACAGGTCTTATTTTTAGTTCTAGGACATACCAGATTCCTCACAATATTTTCTTTCACTGTTTTGAGAGTAGTCATGATGAAATAATTTACAAAAAGTAAAGTACCTGTACCACCATACTGCGATCGCCAACCTGCCTGCCAAGTGTGGCGATTATGGCAAAAAACTGGTTGAGGTGGCCGTGCTTGGGGGAGGCCTATGACCAGCAGTGGACGCCTTTCCTGAAATGATGAATGAAAGCACCTGTATGGGTTTGGATTGCCGCTGACTCTGACAACCTACGACCAGCCACCACTGCTCAATTTAAACATAAATTATATTTTTGTTTCGTAATGGTAATTACTTGCTTACAATTGTATAGAATTAAATTTTTGTACCGCTGTGTTGCTGGACAGTTTGTTGTACCACTTCTTCTTCCCAGCTAAAGCACTAGGAAGTGGAGAAAGGCGTGTTTTGGGGGCCTGTTTGATGTTTTATTTTTTCCTTTTTGGCAATTGAGCCGATGTCGACTATTCTGCCAGCGTCATGTAGGGACGGCAACACAGCAAGATGAGCCGTCGAACTTGGCATTATGTGGTAGTTATTGTTTGGTAGAGTTCAGCTGTCTGATGTTATTTTGACCTTCAAAAATTGCTGATTCAGCCTACTTTGACTTGACTAAATGATATTTTATTTTGACAAATTTCTAACTTTCTCACAGTTTTTAGAAGCAGAGAGTCTACCAGTGTGGCTGTGTTGGGAATGTGATGCACAGATGTGCCGCTTCACTAAGTTCAAGCAACAAGTTAAAACTTCTTACTCTTTGTTTTGTGATTATCTTAAACAGGTGAGTTCTGACATATTATAACAATCATATTGGTAACAGACGTAGTGTTGTGACACCTTTAAATTATATAATGCATTGTGAAATTAAATATTTGCAATTAATTTATTTAGTAAGACATTTTGTAGCGTTTATTGATAACTGAAGGAATATTATGACATTTTTAATGATTTAATGTATTCTGAAATTAAATATTTACACACCACATGTAATGGTAGAATGTAAATGGGCCACATTAATAATAACAACATACTACTTTGTGACACACAACCTGAGACCTCGAACTCAGTACATGATTTTGAACCCGCCTGTGTCACATCGCACTTTTTAAAACAATTTAAATGGATTCTGAAGAAAATATTCCAGGCCGTATCTCTGCCAAATTTTATGACGATCAGTTCAGCGGTTTAGGCGTGAAAGCGTAACATACAGACAGACAGAGTTACTTTCGCATTTTTGATAGTAGTAGGGTAATAAATCATTAAAATACTATTTAAGCATGCAAATACTGATTAGGCTTTTTTTTTGGGTGGGAAATCATCAAATGACTTCTCCAGCTGGGTAGAGCAGGAGGGCGTGTCAGAGTTACTGACTAAAACCCACCCGTGTTCCTTTATTTGCCCGTGTGCCAGGGGCGGCGGTAACTCTTTCGAACAACCCGCACCCCTGACGGCGCGCGTGGAACACAACGCGCCGTCTCGCCTACCACTTTTCGGCCGCAGGGGATAGGGAGAGCGGCCAACGCTATACCGACACTCCTCTTCCCCTGCGGCCCCACCGCGTCCGCCATCAAACGGTGGTGGCCCCGTCCAGGCCACGGAAGGGAAGAGCGCTGCTCAGAAGCACCTTTAGGTTCCTCTTGGCTTCACCGTGGGTGGCAGACCACGGTTACTGAGCCCCCCACAACGACAATGCGGGAACCAACTCGGGGGGGATACTGATTAGGGTTAGCCTTAAATTAGGATGATGGGATAGGAGATCCTTCATTTCTAATTGTGTGCTGATACAAGATAAGAAATATATTTTAAAAAAAGCACAAAAAACCCGACTGCCTAAAAAGTGAACTTTAGGTAATTAAAAAAGATGTAAACAAGAAACTTGTTTTAAAAGGATGACTATTAGATTGAATACTATAAGCAATCGCATGCAGTCGGAGGCAATAAAGGTCTTTATTGATAAATTTAAGAATATGCCTCCGGCTGCTTGAGCAAAAATAGAATAATAGTGCATCGGAAAGCACTCTTAATTCCGTCTGTCATTCGTGGATCTTTGACAGTCGTTACGGGTCGTCAGAAGGCCGAAAATCTGACAACCAGTCTTACCAAGGGTACCGTGTTACCCAGTAACTGGGTTGTGGAGGTCAGATAGGCCGTCGCTCCATGTATAATACTGGTATTCGGCTGCATCCGGTTACGCCAGCTACTTTTTACCTATTAAGGTATGGTAATTTTATTCTGGGTGCATCGTTTTCACAAATAATTTTATAATGAATGTATGTTAAATATTGTAAAACATTTTAAAAGAGTAACGATGGAGTTTCTTGCCCATTCTTCTCCATAGGAAACTACATTTTGGAAAGGGCGACTAGAATCAATCCAATTATTTTTTAAACGTTGCCCCACAAGGAATTGCGTGGGTGCGTTTACAAACACGTAAACTCATATACACAAACAGCCGGAACGCCGCGCGCCGCAGTTATATTTAAATTACTTGTTAGCTAATAAGCTAGATTGTAATGTAAATAAAGTATCAACTATTGTGATATTTTATAAAGGAAAAAAAAAAAACTACTAAAAGTCCTTTCTATATTTCAGAATACGAACCTAACAAAACTACAATCGAAACCAAGACTGACAATACACAAACTACACAACTTTGATGTACAACACAACACAGATCCACAACCATTCCAAATAATAAAACCGGAGAATAACGAACTACCAAACTGTCCCGAAGACGAGGAAGAACACAGCAACACGATAGAACCAACCTCAGATGACGAAAAATTAATAAACATACGGCCAAAAAAAAATAGGCGAAATAACAGAATCATTTTAGGAACGATAAAAGTGAAGAAGCGGAAAAAGAAGAAACTGGAGTTGTATAAAGAAATAGAGTTAAGTAAAGAGGATTTGATAGAAGAGAGAAGACTGGCGATGTTGAAAGAAGATTATGTTAACGCCATGTTTAGGTGTGAAAGGTGTATTTTGTCTTTTCCTAATGCTGAAGATTTGAAAGACCATATTGGTATGAAGCATGAATTGGTAAGTTAACGATTACGACACATACATACACACACAAACACACACACGCACACACACGCACGCACACACACAAACACACACACACACACACAGACACACACGCGCGCGCGCACAGTCGTGAATATTGTAAATTAATTAGAAAAAAGTCCATGTTTTTCTCTCATTGTCAATAATTTTCTTTTTTTTTTTTTAATTTGTTTTTCAATGTTTAAAATACTGTTTTTTTTTAATTATTTGTAAAAAACAAGGGAAAGAAAAAAAAAAAACATTGTGATTGTTTTTTTTTTTTTTGTCATGTTTGTTTTATTATAATTATCTTTATTTTTTTAGTCTGGGCTTATGGTTTTGTGATTTTTTTTTTCTCAAGGTTGTATGTTCATTGTATTTTTTTTTTTTTGTTGTTTGCTTTGTTCTTTTTTTTCTTTACTTTTTGTGTTGTCATTAACACTGTGTCTATGTTTTACGGGAGGACACTGGCTCCTGCAACACAGTTATATAACTAGCGCAGGAGCCAGGGAAATCTACAACTTGTGTGCATTCTTGTTTGCAAATAAATAAATTTTGTATTTTTGTATTTTGTATTTTTGATTATTATTAAACGGTTTTATTTAGCTTGCCCTGTTACACGGTTTTATTTAGAGTTGTTGTTGTTGTGTGTTTGTTGTTTTTGGTTTGGGTCTAATTTAGTACTTGAAATGTTACTGCCTTCCTGTTGGCAGATTGATCTGATATTTGGTACACACCTTTAGTTTTGATAACAATACAGTTTAATTTAATCAGTATCATTGAAAATCCAAGATGGCCGCCGCCGCAAAATGGCGGATTACATATTTTTTCACAACCCCTGCTTACTGTCTTTTGAGGAATATTGGCGTGAGGAATATTATATTACGTAATCTTGTCCACAGAACTCAAAACATTTCAAATGTGATATATGCGAATGTTCATTCGCCTCCGAAGTGTCATACAACTATCATACGAACAAGCACGCACGGCGCTACGAGTGCGGCGCGTGCGCAGAGCGGTGCGGCAGTAAGAGAGCTGTCATCAAACATTACGAGATGGTGCATTATCACGGGTAAGTGTTATTATTTGTGTGTGTCAGCCAATTGTCATACAAACTTAGTAATTTTTCTTAATTGTGTATTTAATCCAAATCGTTAACAAATAATTTGAAATATTTATTATTAAAAAAATTGCTATATAATTTTTATTTTTGTTCAGCAACTTAGAGACCTAGTGTGATGTTAAGGGGTCATCTATAAATTACGTCACACCATTTTATGGTTTTTTGACCCCCTGTCCCCCGTCCCTGTCACGTGTGGTCACACTTATGAAACCCCCTGCCCTCTTGTGTGACGTCACATATTTTAAAATGTTGTATTTAGAAGTACATAATTAAATGAAAACAGCAGTTTTCCATTTATTTTTATTTAAATTAAACTAAACTTTAATAAAATTAATAAAGTCAAATAATTTAGACACTTAGTGGTGATTTTAACATGTGACGTGTTGTAATTATAACTTGTTAGTCCCTTCTTTAACACTAGAACATCAATTTAATAGTGTAGTTAAATGGACTTCACTATACCTGTGTGTAAAACTAGTTTTGGCTATGGTTTATTTTACTTACTCTATGGTGAATCTCTAATAAAACCACATTTGATAGTAGTACTTCCGGTTAAGCTCGGCGCGGAGCCTTGCGGCTTCATTAGAATAGAAAATCAATTGTGTCTCATTAGCCGGGATTAACAGATTAATCGATTTAATTCATCATCATCATCATCGTAGTAATCGTTTTAGTTAATAAATACAACCTGACGTCACAAAGCTTTTGATCCCCCCTGGCCCTTGTCACACAATGTCACATTTCGTTGACGTAATTTATGGATGGCCCCTAAGTAGCCTTCAATTCAGAAATACTTTTTCAAACTCAAATGAAAGTTCCAGAAATTAGCGCGTTCAAACAAACATAAACTTTTCAGCTTTATTAACATTTTTTTTATAATTTAAAATTTGAGTAAACTCCATAGATTTATTACCCGACTGCGCCAGAAGGAGGGTTATGTTTTTCGAGTGTATGTATTTTTCATTAACAAACTAGCGTTCTCTGAGTAAACATTATTATATTTTATGTATTACAGGCCATCAATCGAAATTGATGTTCAAAGTCAGCATCAAAATGGCGGCACAACCGACGACGCAGATGGCACAGAAGATAACAGGTAGAATTACTTTATTTTTTGGAATGACATCTTGCTGTTCAACTAAGAGGTTGTGGAAATCTTTCTACAATTTGTCATTCCAAAATTTGGTATTCTGATAGCGCCCGCTGTGATGTCACGGACAGATATAGAACAAAAAGTAAATAGATATAAATAAGATAAAATGTCTCTACTAACTGAAAAATAAAAAAATATGTAACATACATAAATAGTAAAAACATTGTAATCCGCGTGTGTGCACCCTACGTAACATCTATTACTTGTCTATGCCATTAGTGACTATAACACTATGGCACCGCTTTGACAAGTAATGAGATGCAGGCGCCGACCTTCGTTGTGGAGTTCAGATAGGCAGTCGCTCCATGTAAAATACTGGTATTCAACTGCATCCGGTTAGACTGGAAGCTGACCCCCAACGCATTTGAGAAAAGGCTAGTCAATTGATAATGATGATGTAAAATGTTTTCAGTACAAGGCAGTCATCTTCGACATTTTCGTGCGAATTTTGCGACAAGAGTTTCAGATGGAAGGCATCTCTAAGAAAACACGTCGAAACGCACCGGATAGAAGCCGGACAGAAACGGAAGCCGTATTGTGAACCGTGCAGGTGAGGATATATTATTATTTATTTTATTATCTTTATATAGCCTAAAAAAAAATCCAGTGCGCAAACTGTAACCAGGAATTCAGCATTTCTAACATTCTAGACCCCAAGCGTAGCAATTTTTCATTGGTTATACAAAAAAAAACAAAGTTTTTATTTGTAAAACATAGGTAAAAAAGGTGTTGTGTATAAAATATGTACAAGTACGCTATGTTTTGCAAGACGCTCATTCGTCAGTGAAAGACGCTCATTCGTCAGTCTAAGCCGCACATTCGTCAGTGAAAGACTCATTCGTCAGTCCATGCCGCATATTCGTCAGTCCAAGTCGCACATTCGTCGTTCCAAGCCGCTCATTCGCCAGTGCAAGACGCTCATTCGTCAGTCCAAGCCGCACATTCGTCAGTCCCAGACGCCCATTCGTCAGTGCAAGACGCTCATTCGCCAGTGCGAGAAGCTCATTCGTCAGTGCGAGACGCTCATTCGTCAGTGCGAGACGCTCATTCGTCAGTGCGAGACGCTCATTCGTCAGTGCGAGACGCTCATTCGTCAGTGCGAGACGCTCATTCGTCAGTGCGAGACGCTCATTCGTCAGTGCGAGACGCTCATTCGTCAGTGCGAGACGCTCATTCGTCAGTGCGAGACGCTCATTCGTCAGTGCGAGACGCTCATTCGTCAGTGCGAGACGCTCATTCGTCAGTGCGAGACGCTCATTCGTCAGTGCGAGACGCTCATTCGTCAGTGCGAGACGCTCATTCGTCAGTGCGAGACGCTCATTCGTCAGTGCGAGACGCTCATTCGTCAGTGCGAGACGCTCATTCGTCAGTGCGAGACGCTCATTCGTCAGTGCGAGACGCTCATTCGTCAGTGCGAGACGCTCATTCGTCAGTGCGAGACGCTCATTCGTCAGTGCGAGACGCTCATTCGTCAGTGCGAGACGCTCATTCGTCAGTGCGAGACGCTCATTCGTCAGTGCGAGACGCTCATTCGTCAGTGCGAGACGCTCATTCGTCAGTGCGAGACGCTCATTCGTCAGTGCGAGACGCTCATTCGTCAGTGCGAGACGCTCATTCGTCAGTGCGAGACGCTCATTCGTCAGTGCGAGACGCTCATTCGTCAGTGCGAGACGCTCATTCGTCAGTGCGAGACGCTCATTCGTAAGTGCGAGACGCTCATTCGTCAGTGCGAGACGCTCATTCGTCAGTGCGAGACGCTCATTCGTCAGTGCGAGACGCTCATTCGTCAGTGCGAGACGCTCATTCGTCAGTGCGAGACGCTCATTCGTCAGTGCGAGACGCTCATTCGTCAGTCTAAGCCGCACATTCGTCAGTGAAAGACTCATTCGTCAGTCCATGCCGCATATTCGTCAGTCCAAGTCGCACATTCGTCGTTCCAAGCCGCTCATTCGCCAGTGCAAGACGCTCATTCGTCAGTCCAAGCCGCACATTCGTCAGTCCCAGACGCCCATTCGTCAGTGCAAGACGCTCATTCGCCAGTGCGAGAAGCTCATTCGTCAGTGCGAGACGCTCATTCGTCAGTGCGAGACGCTCATTCGTCAGTGCGAGACGCTCATTCGTCAGTGCGAGACGCTCATTCGTCAGTGCGAGACGCTCATTCGTCAGTGCGAGACGCTCATTCGTCAGTGCGAGACGCTCATTCGTCAGTGCGAGACGCTCATTCGTCAGTGCGAGACGCTCATTCGTAAGTGCGAGACGCTCATTCGTCAGTGCGAGACGCTCATTCGTCAGTGCGAGACGCTCATTCGTCAGTGCGAGACGCTCATTCGTCAGTGCGAGACGCTCATTCGTCAGTGCGAGACGCTCATTCGTCAGTGCGAGACGCTCATTCGTCAGTCTAAGCCGCACATTCGTCAGTGAAAGACTCATTCGTCAGTCCATGCCGCATATTCGTCAGTCCAAGTCGCACATTCGTCGTTCCAAGCCGCTCATTCGCCAGTGCAAGACGCTCATTCGTCAGTCCAAGCCGCACATTCGTCAGTCCCAGACGCCCATTCGTCAGTGCAAGACGCTCATTCGCCAGTGCGAGAAGCTCATTCGTCAGTGCGAGACGCTCATTCGTCAGTGCGAGACGCTCATTCGTCAGTGCGAGACGCTCATTCGTCAGTGCGAGACGCTCATTCGTCAGTGCGAGACGCTCATTCGTCAGTGCGAGACGCTCATTCGTCAGTGCGAGACGCTCATTCGTCAGTGCGAGACGCTCATTCGTCAGTGCGAGACGCTCATTCGTAAGTGCGAGACGCTCATTCGTCAGTGCGAGACGCTCATTCGTCAGTGCGAGACGCTCATTCGTCAGTGCGAGACGCTCATTCGTCAGTGCGAGACGCTCATTCGTCAGTGCGAGACGCTCATTCGTCAGTGCGAGACGCTCATTCGTCAGTCTAAGCCGCACATTCGTCAGTGAAAGACTCATTCGTCAGTCCATGCCGCATATTCGTCAGTCCAAGTCGCACATTCGTCGTTCCAAGCCGCTCATTCGCCAGTGCAAGACGCTCATTCGTCAGTCCAAGCCGCACATTCGTCAGTCCCAGACGCCCATTCGTCAGTGCAAGACGCTCATTCGCCAGTGCGAGAAGCTCATTCGTCAGTGCGAGACGCTCATTCGTCAGTGCGAGACGCTCATTCGTCAGTGCGAGACGCTCATTCGTCAGTGCGAGACGCTCATTCGTCAGTGCGAGACGCTCATTCGTCAGTGCGAGACGCTCATTCGTCAGTGCGAGACGCTCATTCGTCAGTGCGAGACGCTCATTCGTCAGTGCGAGACGCTCATTCGTAAGTGCGAGACGCTCATTCGTCAGTGCGAGACGCTCATTCGTCAGTGCGAGACGCTCATTCGTCAGTGCGAGACGCTCATTCGTCAGTGCGAGACGCTCATTCGTCAGTGCGAGACGCTCATTCGTCAGTGCGAGACGCTCATTCGTCAGTCTAAGCCGCACATTCGTCAGTGAAAGACTCATTCGTCAGTCCATGCCGCATATTCGTCAGTCCAAGTCGCACATTCGTCGTTCCAAGCCGCTCATTCGCCAGTGCAAGACGCTCATTCGTCAGTCCAAGCCGCACATTCGTCAGTCCCAGACGCCCATTCGTCAGTGCAAGACGCTCATTCGCCAGTGCGAGAAGCTCATTCGTCAGTGCGAGACGCTCATTCGTCAGTGCGAGACGCTCATTCGTCAGTGCGAGACGCTCATTCGTCAGTGCGAGACGCTCATTCGTCAGTGCGAGACGCTCATTCGTCAGTGCGAGACGCTCATTCGTCAGTGCGAGACGCTCATTCGTCAGTGCGAGACGCTCATTCGTCACCACTCACAGCGTCCCGTCCCCCGCCTCGCCGCGTTTACCTAAGGCGCGGTACTGCGGTATCGGTCAGGCTAATAGTAAGTAATGGTTCGTTAAATCTATATTTTATAATACATTCGGTGTAAATGTATCTACTTAAAATAAAATAACTTCTACTAAAAATATAGTTATTATTTTTATAAATAATTAGCTGTTCTATACATTTTGATCGCGTAGGTATTGCACTTTTCTACGATACATCTGATTTATTTTTTGTATAACTGACGAAAAATTTCTGCGCTAGGGGGGGGGGGGGTCTAGAATGATATGCTGAATTCATGGTTACAGTTTGCGCACTGGATAAAAATGTATCCTGTATACAAGTTGTAATAGAATAAACGTAAGGCCGCTGCCTCGAATCTTGCGGGCAGCGGGGCGGCGGCGGCTCGGGCAATTCTGACCCGTTCTCGAAACCAGCGGGCGGATCGCACGGCACTATAGCGGCGTAGTGTTGTGTCGTTCAGATATTTGTCAGTGCGAGACGCTCATTCGTCAGTGCGAGACGCTCATTCGTCAGTGCGAGACGCTCATTCGTCAGTGCGAGACGCTCATTCGTCAGTGCGAGACGCTCATTCGTAAGTGCGAGACGCTCATTCGTCAGTGCGAGACGCTCATTCGTCAGTGCGAGACGCTCATTCGTCAGTGCGAGACGCTCATTCGTCAGTGCGAGACGCTCATTCGTCAGTGCGAGACGCTCATTCGTCAGTGCGAGACGCTCATTCGTCAGTCTAAGCCGCACATTCGTCAGTGAAAGACTCATTCGTCAGTCCATGCCGCATATTCGTCAGTCCAAGTCGCACATTCGTCGTTCCAAGCCGCTCATTCGCCAGTGCAAGACGCTCATTCGTCAGTCCAAGCCGCACATTCGTCAGTCCCAGACGCCCATTCGTCAGTGCAAGACGCTCATTCGCCAGTGCGAGAAGCTCATTCGTCAGTGCGAGACGCTCATTCGTCAGTGCGAGACGCTCATTCGTCAGTGCGAGACGCTCATTCGTCAGTGCGAGACGCTCATTCGTCAGTGCGAGACGCTCATTCGTCAGTGCGAGACGCTCATTCGTCAGTGCGAGACGCTCATTCGTCAGTGCGAGACGCTCATTCGTCACCACTCACAGCGTCCCGTCCCCCGCCTCGCCGCGTTTACCTAAGGCGCGGTACTGCGGTATCGGTCAGGCTAATAGTAAGTAATGGTTCGTTAAATCTATATTTTATAATACATTCGGTGTAAATGTATCTACTTAAAATAAAATAACTTCTACTAAAAATATAGTTATTATTTTTATAAATAATTAGCTGTTCTATACATTTTGATCGCGTAGGTATTGCACTTTTCTACGATACATCTGATTTATTTTTTGTATAACTGACGAAAAATTTCTGCGCTAGGGGGGGGGGGGTCTAGAATGATATGCTGAATTCATGGTTACAGTTTGCGCACTGGATAAAAATGTATCCTGTATACAAGTTGTAATAGAATAAACGTAAGGCCGCTGCCTCGAATCTTGCGGGCAGCGGGGCGGCGGCGGCTCGGGCAATTCTGACCCGTTCTCGAAACCAGCGGGCGGATCGCACGGCACTATAGCGGCGTAGTGTTGTGTCGTTCAGATATTTGTTTTTATTCGCGAACAAAATGTCTGAACAACGGCGACAACATCTTTTTGCTTAAAATTTATTCCTAACGCTCGATTTAATGTGAGCAAAAAGAGAAGGAAATCCCGTGCGGGCGGTCACCGCTTGACTGGAACGCATCGCTCGTTGCCCGCTCCCGCGCCGCTGTTTTCGAGGGCAGGTTTTTGTACGCATTAGATCCTCCCTCTCACTGAGAGAAGGCCTGTGTCCCAGCAGTGGCAACGTTATAGGCTGAGTGTGTATGTATTAGATCCTGTCGCTCCCGCGCCGCCGCCCCGCAGCCCGCAAGATTCGAGGCAGCGGCCTAAGACCTGAAAGCAGTTTGTTCATAATTTACTACTGAATCAATTTCAGTAACTCTTAATATGGGATTTAAAAAATAAAGTATTTTGCCAAACCTACCGCCGATTGAGCCAAGGAAAATTCAGTCTTATTTCAAGACGATAAGACTGAGAGGAGGGGCTTGTGGCTAAGTAACAATAGTATGGAAGTGGCTTTTTAAATCATATTTTTTGTAAAAAATATCCCGAGATTCCAGGAACACTGGGAATTCATAAAGCTTTCTAGTCAGGTGTATAGTATGGAAACGACTTCTAAATTATTAGGATTGCATTCAGATGCATATTTATTTAATATTAACCCCGATGCAAGTAATATTTATGTGTATGTAGAGTGTACATCTGTTAGAGAAGGGGTGGTGTGAGCTAGTTGTAATATATATATTTTTTTACATTAAATTAAGATTTTTTCGATAAAATAGCGCGTTCTATATTAGCCAACACCTCAGCATTAGATGAATATGCATCCGAATATCAGAACTCTGTTCATCATCACCACCTAAAGCGTTCCCACTGCTGGGACACAAGCCTCCTCTCGGTGAGAGGGATCACTGGAGGGAGATATTATTATTACTAACTAAAACCATTTAATTATTTTCAGATTATCGTTTTCGAATACATCGAATCTTCAGAAACATGTAAAAACTAGTTCTAAACATCAAATACAATTGAAACTTAGGTAAGTGAAATTTAAATTTAATAAGTTTTTTTTTTTAACAACGACGGTTGGGTCAAAACCAAATTTAATTCAAATATTTGAATGACATGAAAGATGCTGGCCTATTTTGCTGGCCAAAGTGTCATCATCGCTATACAACGTGGCAATGCTGCCAGCGTTTTGGGCATTTTACGTTTTCATAGCGATGCGGACGAATTTTTTAAATGCCCTTTGATTATCTTTCCTCTTTTCATATACATGTACAAGGCAGGTCATCTGCCCATTCCTTTGGGAAAACAAGGCGTTATATACATATTATTTTAAGTATGTTAGCTTATATATTATGTATATACTTAAATACTACTTCATATATGGTGAAATGTTTATTGAGGATGATATTCTCGTAGCATGTTTGTCTATTTCCTTTTTATTTTTTGTTTTTATTATTTTTATATTCGTGTTTAGTTCTATCACATTAACATTTAATTATATAGGTATATTTTTTCTATAAGTTCGCTGTGCCAGTTCAGTGTCCTAATTATTGTTTGAGGCACCGGGCGACGTCATTACGTCAAAGCCGGCTGTCGCTGAAAACCAGCGCTGGGGCTCTGTCTAGCATAGGGTCGCAGCATAATGCTGAGCGATAGCCGTTTTGCGTGGATGTGACGCATGCTCCCCTCAACCTTTTCTTATTTTTGTATACTTACCTGTTTCTTTTTGCGTCATGTTTACCCCAAATAAACGTTTTTTCTTTCTTTCTAAATCTATTTATATAAAAACAAAAGTCCTGACTGACTGACTCATCAACGCCCAGCCATAACCCTTGGACCTAGAAAGCTGACATTTTGCACAGAGGTTCCCTTTATAATGTAGACAAGGAATAAGGAATGATTTCTCGAAATCCAACCCTTAAGGGAGTTAAATAGGGGATGGAAGTTCCTCGCGGGCGGAGCCGCTGGCAAAAGCTAGTATTATATACAAGGTGTAACAGAAACCCCATTGCTATCCTTAAGCACTAAAGATAACAGCTGGGATAGAATCACTATACATAGCTTCAGCTCAAAATAAAATACTCTAAGAATTGGTACCAAATTTTCGGTTTCATAATGTTTCTTAAATTCAAATCATAACAAACGTGTCACCACACTACGTAAGTCAATAACTTTCCACGTTACTTGCCAATTTCACGATAAATCTCTTCCGAGTGATGTGTTTATTTCAATGTGATGATTTGGTTTCTGGTATCAATGTATTAAAAATTCTCATAACTTCCGAACATGTAGAGATAGGATTAAAAAATCCTTCCAGTATCGTTTGATATCATCCAAAGAAGCCGTGCCCTTGCTATGTATATGTAGCGGCACTACAAATAAAAATGCTTCGCAACAAAATCGAAAAACGCAAAAAGAAAAGTGGCGCCATCTACAATGCCACAGGCGAACTATTCTTAGAAATTCTACATCGCGCAATCAGAGTTTACCACGACACTCGAATAGATAAAATATCCCGACATCAACAGTCGGGCAGTTGCCCACCAGACATAATACCCGTCTGGTCGGAGGATCCTCCTTTTCAATAGAGGATGAGCGAACTTTACTCCCTGTTCCTCATACCTCTATATATATACCCTTTCTGTTACACGTTGTATAGTCAATTTCAATATTGAAATAATATACTTTCTATACACTTATACTTACTATACACTTATACTTACTTACTTTTTGGACTCCGCCGTAGTTGAGTAAATTCAACTGATTCATCGCCTCCTCGTCGGTTTAGGTTGTAATTACGATTTCTGAGCGAGTCCTAGGTTCGATCCTCAGGTCAGGCAGTCAGTTGTATTGGGTGCTTATATCTGGAAATTCGTTGGTGGTCAGGACTCTGGATTTCGTGTCCGGTTGATGGTAATAGGCTCGCCCCCTATTACATGGGACTTAAACAAAAGTTAAAACATAAATTTCGTGTGTTGCCGGACGCAAAGAATAGCACCATCCCATTTCTTCCCGTGGGTGTCGTAGAAGGCGACTAAGGGACCTACTAGAGAATGGGCAGCAGAGTTCTCTATGCATTTTACCACCATACTGCGATCGTGAATTGCAAGTTTAGTTAAAAATTCCTTTACACATCTTAAATAAAGTTTATTTTCAACTTACTGAAGATTTTTTCCGAATCCCCGGAAAAAAAAAATTGTCCTAAGGAAGTCTCCGTTTCTTGTCTCTGTTCTTCGAAGTTTAGGCAAATGGGCACTAGCTATTCCTATCACTGCTAATAATAAATAAATAAAATGCTAAAAGAAGGGTAAAAATTGTAAAAAAATATACTAGATGTTTTGATAGTACTGTATCGAGAATCACTAGTTCTATCACCTGTCTTCGTTTTCGGAAGCGTTTCCCTTACACCCTGTGTAATATAGGTACACCTCTGCTCTTATTCTGGTACACGTTGTGCACTTCATTGCCTTAACGTATCAAATGTTTTACCACCAGAAAACTAACAGAATCGCTGCCCGAAGATACCTCGAACCCCGAGAAGCAACAACGGCTTATAGACCAGATCAAGTGTTCAGTGAATAGCGCTAAAGAAAAGTTCCCGTGTCCGCAGTGCGATAAGAAATTCCAGTGGCGAGGCAATCTGCTGCGGCATCTCAATAGCCATGTGGCGAGGTGAGAAGTAGACTAAATATTATCATTTGTCACTAAATAGTGCCACAGAAAAGTACCTGTGTCCAGTGTGATAAAAAGTTTCAATGGCGAGGAATCCTGCTGTGGCATCTTAATAGCCATGTGGCGAGGTGAGAAGTAGACTCCAATACCCGGCAATAAATTTTGCACATCGACATTTGGAAAGAGACAATCGGCTAATTTCGGCTTCGTAGAGCGTTATCTCTGTCGCACACTACCTATGTGACGTTTTGTCAGTCGTTGTTCAAGTGCGATAGAGTGCGGTCGCTTCCATTTCAAAATATATATTTAGAGTTGTTAACACCCCCAAGTTTAAATAATTTAAAGTTGTACTATGGCATCTCTTTTTTATTTTATTTTACCCCAACCTAAAGCCATCACTTATAGAAAAATTGGTGTATTTAATACAAAGAATAAAAAGAATTATCAAAAGAAGCAAATCATAATTGTTTTAACAGCTCCTAATAGATACCGGACTGTTTGTATTTCGTGCGACAGAGATAACGCTCTACGAAGCCGAAATTAGCCGATTGTCTCTTTACAAAGGTCGATGTGCAAAATTTATCGCCGGGTACTGTAAGCATTATCATTTGTCACTAAATAGTGCCAAAGTACCCGTGTCCGCAGTGCGATAAGAAGTTTCAGTGGCGAGGGAACCTGCTGTGGCATCTCAATAGCTATGTGGCGAGGTGAGAAGTAGACTAAATATTATCATTTGTCACTAAATAGTGCCACAGAAAAGTTCCTGTGCTCTTTTTATTAAAAAGTTTAAGTAGAACCCACTTATATTATAGTACAGTGTTTGAATATTATTTTCTATTTATTTGCAGAGCGAATGGCGAGTTAGTTTGCGAGCCGTGCAACAGAACGTTCTCGTCTATAGCAACTTATAAGCAACATATGAAAATAAGTAGAAAACATGTCAGTGAGAATGATTTTAAGTAAGTATGAAGAGAACAAGAAATGTTGTTTTTTTTTCGGTTTTGGCTTCGCACGGTTTGTGCATTTAGCCAGTGTCAAGTAATTTTACTTTTCAATCAAGTAAATGGCCCGATATCAGGCACGAAGTTACAAAAAAGTCATAGTCAGTAAAGTCAAAGTTATTGTAAAGCGGTAGTAACTTTACAACAACCTATTTGGAGTTTTTGGGGGGAACACGAAAAGTCCACGTTAGTCACTTATTTTCACCTTCACTACACTTGTGCACTCACACGTAACTAAATTGAATAATTATCTACCAAAATTATACAATTTAATTCGCTATTTCACGTAATTTCATGAAAATGAAAATTCGTGCGACATTTTCCAACGCGATCCCGCCAAAAAAAAAAACAACAAGAAATGTTTCGTTGGTCTAGTGCTCGTAAGAACAGCACTGCAAGAAAGAAAAGAAAGAAAAACAAGAAAGAATATAAAGAAAGAAAGAAAATTTAATTTGATCCAGGTTTAAAGCACACAATACGCAGAGTTTGCTGTGGTTCTAGGTTCGATTCCAAGGTTGGGAGGTTTGTCATCATCATCTGCCTAGCCTTTTCCCAACTATGTTGGGGTCGGCTTCCAGTCTAACCGGATGCAGCTGAATACCAGTATTTTACATGGAGCGACTGCCTATCTGACCTCCACAACCCAGTTACTGGGTAATACGATACCCCTTGGTAAGACTGGTTATCAGACTTTCGGACCAACCGCTTAACGTGCTTTCCGAGGCACGGAGGGGTCTTGGTATGTAAAGATGGTCACCCATCCACGGACCAATCGCGGCAAGCGTAGCTTAACCTGATCGATCGACCCGCGCCGCTATTGTTACTTAGCCACAAGCAAGGTTGGGAGGTTTGTATTAGCACTAAATGTGGATCTGTGTTTGGTCTAACTTAACAGACAGTTGTGCTGCTGTACAGTTTGTTGCGCCACTTCTTCTTCCCAGCTAAAGCACTAGGAAGTGGTGAAGGGCGGGTGTGCCGGGTAAGACAGTCCGTCTCATGTAATTTTGACGAACAAAAAGTACTGAATCTTAGCCTTTTTTAAATAAATGAATTCACCATCTAAATTTATTGAATGGATAAAATTTTCAGTACCGGTGAACCGGGGTTACATTGATTCGCGGGATGAGTTTGATCAAAACTTCCATTTCATATAAAATTGCTAATCGCGTAAAATGAAACGCAACATGGTAGTTTTTTTTTCTAGTTAAGCAACACTGAAGAACTGTTAAATGGTTTCCTGAGGAATTTACTAACAATTTTAATTAAAAAAGTTAATTATTTTTCGTGTTGGCAGATTTTCATTTTTTGAAATTGTATTGGCATTATAATTGGGGTTACTTTGTAACTACGCAATAAAATAGGGGGGTATCAAAGTAACCCTACATCGTACGTATAATTTTGATCAGTCAGTTTTATTTTATTCTCATTATAAAGTAATATTTATTCACGTATTATTACAGGAATCGAGAGTATAAAAAACGATTAATGGTTTTTTTTTTATAACCACAAACTTAAGAGATATGAACCTTCAAAGTTCAATATTGATTAAAGTAACCCCGGTTCACGGTAATAGGGTATTTTCCAATTTAATAAAAACTATTTTAATTTGAAGATTGGGACGATATGTATAACAGAAAAATAAAAATAAATTTATTTAAATCCATTTTCACAATTAAAAACAAATTTCGTTTTCGTTGTTTTGGATTTACCGCCAAAACGCTCCTTACGATGACTTTTTATCACGTGACATCGTGTCGCCAGCTTTGTGTAAACAGCACCGGTACAAATACTTAGTTTGTCGCAGTTTTAGAAGTATTTGTGCACAGAGGCACCGTACGCCAGTAATTCCACTTTCTATACATTAAAAATCTTGTTAATTATTAACTCGACATTCACTTGTTTACTTACTAACTACTTTGGTTTACACAAAGTTGACGTCACGTGATAAAAAGTCATCGTAACGAGCGTTTTAGCGCTAAATTCAAAACAAAGAAAAGTAAATTTGATTTAAATCGTTTTTAATTGAGAATATGGATATAAATCAATTTACTTTTATTTTTCTGTTACATATTTCGTCCCAATCTTCAATTTAGAATCCTTTTCAATAAATTGGAAAATACCCTATTCTTTGTCTAGCTATTTTTCCAAATTACTGTCCTATTTAAAATATATTTAAAAAAAAAAACTTTGAAACGTGGCCATAATATATGGCTAAAAGTTACCTAAAGGACAATGGAGAGGGAAGCTATACAAGTTTCTATAAGCTATGCTTGAAGTTTCCCTACGCGATCGAATCAGAAATGAAGAGATCCGCAGGAGAACCAAGGTAACCGACATAGCCCGAAGAATTGACAAACTTAAGTGGCAGTGAGTAGATTTGTAGACGATTTTCTATTCCCATACATTTTATCTCTGTAATTTGAAAATATTATTAAAGCCAATTATTTTTAAAAGAGTAACCGTGGAGTTTCTTGCCGGCTCTTCTCCATAGGAAACAACAATTTGGAACCGTGCACCTAGCTTCTGACGTTTCATAAGTGCCTATGCAGGTTTATATGAAATAAAAATATTTTGATTGATTGATTGAGTGGGCAGGGCACATTGCTCGCAGAACAGATGGCCGATGGGGTCGAAAGGTTCTGGAGTGGTGACCGCGTACTGGAAGACGTAGCGTTGGAAGGCCTCCCACAAGGTGGACAGATGACCTTGTGAAGGCCGCAGGAGTCCGCTGGATGCAGAAAACACAGAACCGGTCGAAGTGGCGGAGGTTGGGGGAGGCCTATGTCCAGCAGTGGACGTCTTTCGGCTGAAATAATGATGATGTCTTTATATTCACGCTTGTTATTTACAGGTACATGTGCAGCGACTGTGGCAAGCGTTTTGCCAACAAGACTCGACTCAAAGATCACGTGAATTGGGAACATTTGAAGAACTATCTGCACACTTGTCCTGAGTGTCAAAAGGTATATACCAGGGCCCCAATTCTGTATGGTTACAATGATTCCCCGCGGAATCTTACTACGTTCAACCTATGTCAATATCGTTTTTTTTAAACCAACGTCACGATAAGGAATCGAAATGTCAGATTCTGTATGTTCCAAGACAATTTGTCGATATTATTAATACGATATTAGCAGATTTCGTGTGTGATTGACGTGGTTACGAGTAAGGAATCGTTAAGTGGTAATAGTGAATTAAGGCCCAGCGTGTAAAATGACACATCACATACCCGTCAACTACGCTTTCTGTACATCAAACTAAGTAACATTGCACAATTTTTTTTTTATTAAAAAATAAAAATTTGCTGTTTGCAATATAACGCACGCAAAACAACGATTAAATACAAAGGGAAAGAAATGGATAAAAGAATTAGAATTTCCTAATGAAAGAAAGGGACTTTTCCAAAAGACATCAACGCGCGACTCATCCGCGTGCTCGTTCACCCATACATACACAGTATACATATAGCTCATGGAAAGCGTTCGGTGACGATGACGCGACTTCCATGATTTTTTTTTCACCCAAAAAGTGCTCAATGCGCGTAAAGAAGTTTTCACTTCAAGAATGAACGGTGTGTTTTCTAATTAAAAACGTATTTCTTGCCAGGTGTTCAAAAGCCACACGTCGCTGTATCTGCACAAACAAGTAGTTCACAAGAAGGACAACGCAGAGCATTTGTGTGACCACTGCGGGAAACCCTTCCCGGTGAGTATTACTTCATCTTTTGATTAAAACCTTTCATACATACTCGGCTACGTTCCCACTGCTGGGACACAGGCCTCCTCTCCGTGAGAGGGAGTGGGCCGTAATCCACCACGCGGGCCCAGTGCGGGTTGGTACAGATAGCGCGCGAGTTGAATGCAGTCGGGGTCTGAGGTAGTGAGCGGGAGCATCTCCCCCGCTACCCGCACGCCCCACCTCACGCGCCTGCAGTGTAGTGCTGTGCCATCCTTGTCAACTATCGTATCGTGGCTTCGATGATCACGTCATAATTTTAGAAGAAAATTATTGGCAAAGAGATGGATTAATTGAAGATACCATAGATCGATTCGTCATTGAGGTCAGCGACGGCGAGGATAGTGACACCGATTCAACCATATCTGCCATTTCTGAATCTGATTATTATTTTTTTATTCCGTTTTGTGAAATGATTATTAAAAACGTGTGATAATTATGATATTGTTTTTTTTTTCATCATGTTAACCTAGTGTAAAAAATAAAATTAAACTTATAACATTGTTTAAATTTATCGACATTCATTACTCATTCTGGTCATAATTAGGTCACAGCACTACCGCATTCCTAAGCTCTGCATTCAACTCGCGCGCTATCTGTAGATGTCACATGTCTTCGAATTTTTATTCTAGGACTTGCCGGTTTCCTCACAATGTTTTCCTTCACCGTTTGATATTAGTGATTTAAACCAGTGCCTCCTAAAATGTTCCATATCTATGTATTCACGGGCACTCCGTCAGTCAACCGGGTCGTAGGTTATTTTCGATTGGAATGAAATTTAATTTGTATTATAAAGTGTTTGTTTTATTTAAGTGTTTGTTTTATTTAAGTGTTTGTTGTGTCTGGTGGGCAACTGCCCGGCAGTTGATGTCGGGATGTTGTATATATGTGAGTCTCGTGGTAAACTCTGACTGCGCGATGTAGGATTTCTGTGACGTCCAGACTTGCGTAGTTCTCATTGTAGATAGCGCCACATCACTTTTTGAGTCTCAAGATATTTGTTGCGAAGTATTTTTCTGTAGTGCCGCTACAATTTATATCTTTTAGTGACTAAAACTATCGAGGAAACTTACCTACATCGGACCAATTTGAAAACAAAATACCGTGCACATTGACCACATCTGTTAGCAAGCGTTACTATAGCGGCTGAGCGCTGCAAGCAATAATAGTCCTTACGGTGTATAGATGTTAGTTTCCTCGATAGTACATCTAAAATTTGATAGTGAGTATCGGTTCTTCATTCCATTTATTTTGGCGTCGTGCCATTTATATGTGAGTGTGAAATCCGTGTGCCGTGGTATCACGCCGCACAGCCTGTGAGTGAATTATGTTTTCATCCCTTCTATTCGAAAAGTGTCGTTTGGTTCCTCTATAAGCGGGTGCAAAGTAACTCTTTTCTCCACTAGACTTTTTAGCGGGCAGTAATTGTTAACTTCGTGTATTCGTGTGGACTGTATATTGCTGGTAGCTTGATTCCAATTGAAACAACTTGCTAATTAAAACACTTTTATTGTTCACTGTTAGTACAAAAACCACGCACGTTCGATGGCGGACGGAAGACGATCTGTATAGTTTCTTACACAGATTAAAAACTAAACTAATTTGTGTTGCCATAAACAGTAATGAGATTTGAATTTGGAACATTCATTGAAATCAAACGCAAATTGTATAAATTAATGGCTGTAAGTGTTGGCTGAACGGTGCGGGGAGGCGCGGTAGCTAAAAAAATCAAGGGCGCGCCATTTACTTCCCTGTTCTTGTAATCGGTACGGACTTCTCAAAAATGCGCCAGTGTATCAAACATAAATTATAAATAATTCACCTTTTTACATTCATGTCATTTTTTAAATAAAACTTATTCATTAATTAGGTACTTAAAAGTGTCTCTTATTTATTTTCTTATAGAAGGAGATGAAAAGTAGAGTGAATTAATTCTACTGACATAATATTATTGTTTACTGACCATTGTGTACTTGGATTGAAGTGCCTTTACTAATTTAGTTTTTATTTTATTTTGTAAATTTTCTACATTTGTACGCCATACGGGTGAAACATGTACGCACGAAATATTTATATTGTGACATCCTACATGCTTAATTTGCATGCATACACATATTTCGACAAATAAAATTATCTTTATGACTCGAGAGCAAAAATATTTTCCCTCAGGCGTTGTACTTTGAATCCTTCGCTCCGTTCTGGATTCAAAATAGCGCCCTCGCCGTACATATATAATTTGCTCCCTTGTAATACAATCTACTATTGGATTCCGGCCACTGAGCGTCCACAATTTTTCTGAAATTTTCTATAGAGATGTTGTCCTTTATCCCCAGAACCAAGCCAAGCTCCGCTGCCACATGCTGGCCCTGCACAGCGCGCAGGCCGCCTACCGCTGCGGCACGTGCGGCGCACGCTTCAGCTGGCTATCGTGTCTGTCGCGGCACAACAGGAAGCTGCACGGCCAGCGCTAGGCGGCAGGCACGACCACCGATTTGTCGACGGAAGAATAGACATAACTATTAACAAAATAATGTACAATAAAGGAATAGAAGATAGCTGTGTTTTTCTATTAAGGGGAACCTAGTCGCGAGCTTGAACTCACTGGTGGGCCTGGCTAAAAATAAAATAAAATAATAAAAATGTTTATTTGTACTAATAGAAAAATATGTAATACATAAGTACACAAGGATTTACGAAACATTGTACAATAGAGTCCACATGAAATGGCGAACTGGTGACTCCTAAACTAGGCGGGAGCCTGTGTTTTAGGAATCAAGGTTCCTCCTGGTATAATGACACACAACTGGTATTAATTGTCATGCAAGTACAAAAATAAAAAATCACGCTGTCTCACCAGGCTTCGTGTCCGACAGAGGTAGTACCCGTGATGAGCAGTTAGACGATAGTCTACACGCACTACATTATTGAGTGAGCTGCAGGATCAGTTGTAGTAAAACAGGCGCGTAAAAATTAAGAAAAGTCCTTCGGAAAATCGGGTTTGATGAAAAAAACCACGACATAAATCATGACTTATAAAGTTTATTGAACTTTTCGATAATTGTGATTTGTCGGTGCCGACTTAGTTTTGGAGATTTTACACTTCTTTTTTACTATTACTTAAACATGTCCAAAGTTACGTAAAATTATCAAGAAAAACTAATCTTTGTTGGCTCATAACTTTTTAATAGTTTAACATTTTAGTATTCTGTTTCCGTACAGACAATATTAATAATGAGACAGAACCATACCATGTTAAATTTTTGATGTACATTGTCAAGCAGTAGAGTAATACACTCACGAAGTTTGTATGGGAAAAATGTGGACTAGGTTCACCTTAATTATCACAGTTATGCGTTCTAAACGAATCATGATTTTGTAGATAATCGTATATACTTTGTGGCCGTCGAGTAGAAAGTTTGTTGTCAGTGTGATTTTGACAATTTGGGAAGAAATATTCTTCTGAAATAGTCTACATTTATAAGGACCTAGACAAAGATCGTTAGAAACGAAAGACAAAATGACAGATTGTAGAAGGATATCTACGGTGCGATGTCAAAAATGGAGAAACGAAATGTCACTTTGTATTGAAAAAACACTGTCTATTCTTCGTAGAAATACTAAGCCTGCAGATCGAAATACAGCAACAAGAAGCTAGATGTTCAACTCTAGACCAACCAAAGGGCAATGGAGAGGGCTATGCTGGGAGTATCCCTACGCGATCGAATCAGGAATGAAGAGATCCGCAGGAGAACCAAGGTAACCGACATAGCCCGAAGAATTGCTAAACTTAAGTGGCAGTGGGCAGGGCACATTGCTCGCAGAACAGATGGCCGATGGGGCCGAAAAGTACTGGAGTGGCGACCGCGTACTGAAAGTTGGAAGGCCTCCCACAAGGTGGACCGATGACCTTGTGAGGGCCGCAGGAGTCCGCAGGATGCGGGAAGCACAGAACCGGTCGAAGTGGCGGAGCTTGGGGGAGGCCTTTGTCCAACAGTGGACGTCTTTTGGCTGAAATGATGATGACGATGATACAGTTTAAATTACAACAAGAAACTATATATTCTATTCAGCATTAGACGAACATACGATACACAAGGCAAGCCGACTTGAACCCAATGGCGTTTTACTTTAACCCGCACTGGGCCCGCGTGGTGGACCACTCCCTCTCACAGAGAGGACGCCTGTGTACTGTATATCATCATCTGCTTAGCCTTTTCCCAACTATATTGAGGTCGGCTTCCAGTCTAACCGGATGCAGCTGAATACCAGTATTTTACATGGAGCGACTGCCTATCTGACCTCCACAACCCAGTTACTTGGGTAATACGATACCCTTGGTAAGACTGGTTGTCAGACTTTCGGGCTTCTGACGACCCGTAACTACTGTCAAAGATCCACAAATGACAGCCGGGACTAACGGCTTAACGTGCTTTCCGAGGCACGGAGGTCTTGGTATGTAAATATGGTCACCCATCCACGGACCAACCGCGGCAAGCGTAGCTTAACCTGATCGATCGACCCGCGCAGCTATTGTTACTTAGCCACAAGCCCTGTGTACTGTATATAAAAGTGTATAATTGTAAATAATGTATTTTGATACCTCAGTGAGTAAAGTGAAGTGTGTTCAAACTGTTTTATTTTGTTTTATTTAACACTGGTTTCTTGTTCTTGTTCTAATCAATCAAAATCAATTTCTTGCTCTAACAAGAAATATACAAAGTGTAGAAGAATATACACAAATCCTGAAAGTAGTTTGTTCATAATTAATGACTACTGAATTAATATTATTATTTTTAGGTTTTGGCTTCGCACGGTTTGTGCATTTAGCCAGTGTCAAGTTATTTTACTTTTCAATCGAGTAAATGGCCCGATATCTGGCACGAAGTTACAAAAAAGTCATAGTCAGTCAAGTCAAAGTTATTGTAAAGCGGTAGTAACTTTACAACAACCTATTATTTTTTATTTTTGGGGGGAACACGAAAAGTCCACGTTCGTCACTTATTTTCACCTTCACAACACTTGTGCACTCACACGTAACTAAATTAAATAATTCACTACCAAAATTATACAATTTAATTCGCTATTTCGCGAAATTTCATGAAAATTTAAATTCGTGCGACATGTTCCAACGCGATCCCGCCAAAAACTCCCGACTACTGAATTTGATTTCAGTAACTTTTTTTTTTAATAATTAATTTTATGGCCTGGTTTCAGAGACCTTTTAGCCAAGTCTTTATTCGCATTCTAGTCATAACAAAGTTATTGTAAAGCGGTAGTAACTTTACAATAACCTATTATGAGTTTTTGGGAATCAACTCGTATGCGAAACTAATATTTCTGAACGATACCGAACATCGTCGCATCGGACCGTAAACGTGGCTCACACGCACGAGTGAGTCGTGCGTGTGAGCGAGACAAGAAAGCTCCATTATCGTGTTAGTTGGTAATTTTTGTTATATTATGATTTTTTTATTTAATTAATATGCAATGTTAACAATCCGTAATTGCGGATTGCAGTCGATGACCGGTCAACAATCGTTGTGGTTGTTTGTATTACGCGTCCAGAGTGTTAAAGTTTCGATTTAAGTACAGAGGCCAGCACATCAAGCTACCCCAATCTGTCAAATTTCTTTGATAGTTTTTCAACCTTATAACAAAGAAATAAGGTTTATGTTCAATTGGGAAAATTTGACAGTTTGGGATAGCTTGACCTGCTGGCGAAGGGAATGTCATTATATTTCTTAAAAGTCTTATCAAATTAATTACTTATTTGCAACAAAAAAATATTAACAGATTTTGAAAGTTCCAAAAAAAAAAAAAATGAGCATGCAAAACCTGCTATTAATTTAACAGCTTTTTAACCTGTTGACCACTGATGATTAACAGTTAAATTGCATTAACGAAAAAACCGTCAATGACCCACCTCTAATCAGTGGCATACAGTCCATAAGGACAGAAAGACACGGCCTATCCTACCAACGTCAAATAAATATTTGAAACTAATAATATTTTATCAATAAACAAAAAATCTATTCATTAATAAGCTCCACCTGTCGAGCGTCGGTCGTAGCATTAGTATCATCGATACAAATCCCATTCGTTCTTACAATTTGACGCAACTTCGCATTGCGATGCACTAGCGCCGCTGCGTGCCTCGGGAGAGACACGAATTATTTGCGGCTTAATGTTTGTATGTGTGCTCTCGTGGTCATTCAGCTTTATTGTGTGTGCCTTCCTATACATACGTGCACACAATGTAATAATTTACGCATTAACCGTTTAAGTAGTCACTAGCTTTTGACAGGACAAATTACGAAACTTACCGAAGTTTTCCGAACAAATTTGACAATGCGATGTTTTTTTCTGTAGCATTGTTTCATTGAATTGTCGCTACATAAACGATCATTACTTTTTTTACGTATTATTTAATATTTCGATTTTCGATGCAATTGTTTGTTTTGATTTATTTTGGTTGCAAGCTATGGATAGCGTGTATTTAAGATTTTAACTTTGATAATAGTGTGAAAAACATAATTTTCACTGTGAAAGTTGTTCAGGTGGTGCACAGAAATCTTAATAATAAAGCTAAAGGTAAAATCGTAAATTCAATACACAACAATATTTTTTGGTTCATTTAATTGCCTTACAGTTTGCATGCTGTGTAAGTACAGCAATAGGTTGTTTTTTTTTTTGCCTTTTTTAATTTCTGCCTACCCTGTCTAAAAACTGTGCACGCCACTGCTTTCAATATCGGTTTTCTTTTAAATTGAGCCAAATAAAATAAAGTCTTATTTCAGGGCAATGAGACTCAATTTTAAATGCATTAAGATAGAGTCAACATGATATCTATGAATGATAAAGAGGAAATATTTGATTGTTTGTTTGCATTGAATAGGCTCCGAAACTACTAAACCCGTTTGAAAAATTATTTCACTGTTGGGAAGCTACACTATCCCCGGGTGACATAGGCTATTGTAGCATTAATAAAAAATTGAGTGAAACGCACACACTGCTACTGAACACGTTTAATTTATATGATAAAAAATATACAAAACACAAGAAATAAAAAATATAGAAAGGGTTAAATTAGCTTTCAAAAAATACAACGTTTTTTTTGGGCTCGAAGTGTCTGGCGTGGGGAAACATAATGAAGATAGTGTTTTTTTTTTAAATTACGAAAAGGTTATTTTTAGTACACGACCTATAAAAAAAAAAAACGATTGCAATCGGTTTCGGGTAGGCGTATAAACAAAAACAGGATTGATTAATGATAAGACACTAAGCGAATCCGACGCGTCTTGGTAGACTTAAAGTTAGAGTTGTTAGAGTTTTAACATGAACAATTTTAGAAAAGAAACACTATGTTAATCAAATCCACTTAAAAAAAATACTCTTGCCACGTAATTTCAGAAGTGACCAGGGTGCTTACTCTCGAATATAATCCCGATAGATCGTCATTGGAATTATCAGTTAAACGTCAGGAATTGGCTGGACTCGAGTCTAGCCAATCCCTGACGTTTAACTGATAATTCCAATGTCGATCTATCGGAATTATATTCCAGAGTAAGCACCCTGGGGCCTAAGTCTACTAATTTATAAACGTCACAATGGTCTCTCAATGGTAAGTTTTTGACAGATTTGCCATACAAAAACTGTCAAAAACACACCATTGAGAGACCATTGTAACGTTTATAAATTAGTAGACTTAGGCCCCTGGTCGGCGGAGCACGTCCGCTGGGTGGAATGTAGAAAGAACTGGGGTCACGGAGCTGCGGTGCCCACGTCTACCTAGTACACGCCTCTACTCTTGATGTTTTTTTTTATCGAGGGGTTCACGGGGATCTGATCTGATGCCCACCCTAGAAACTTGTTGGCCCGCCCTAGAAAATATATTTTCCCGGTAAAAAGTAGGCACCTTCCACAGAATACTATTATTTTTCCTTGCTAAACTTTATTGAAATCCGTTTATCCGGTAGGTTTTCATAACCGTGAAAGGTATCTAATAGGGATGCCTCGATACACTTTTTTGCCGATACGATACCGATACTGATGCTCTTATAAAAATATCGGCGATACCGATACAAAATTTATAAGTAATAAAATATAAATAATAATACCAATACCGATACCGATACGCTTATCCGATTCAAAAATGAAGGTTAAATATATGGGTTTAAAAAAAAATAATATTAATACAGGAAAAGTTTTTAACCAGTGCGCAAATTGCAACCATGAATTCAGCATATCATTCTAGAACCCCTAGCACAGAAATTTTTCACAGATATACAAAAAAAAATCAGCTGTCCCATACATTTTGACCGCGTAGGTATTGCACTTTTCTATTAAACTAATATTTTTTTCTTCCAACCGGCGAAAAATTTCTGCGCTAGGGGTTCTAGAATGTTAAGCTGAATTCATGGTTACAATTTGCGCACTGGATAAAAACTATTACCCTGTATAAAAAGAACAAATAACAGGAAAACTAAATAAAACCGTTTAAAACTATAGACAGGTTGAGATAACTTATTGGTATATTTAGCATAGTTAGTTCGTGCCTCGTTTGCAACGAAACAGACGAGACAACACGCGCGTCTAGATAACATTTTTAAAGCGCGAAATTTGAAAAGTATCGTTGAATCGGATACAAAAATATCGCCGATGCTGATATATCGGCAAAGTTCGAGTATCGTCAATATATCGGCATCGGTATCGGTATCGGATGCATCCCTAGTATCTAAGCAGTCACACATTTATACTCAAATCTTCACGACGTTTTCCTCATTCCTCCGTAACACAAGCCCAAACTATGAAAACCGATTTCCACATTTCCACATCACTTTTCAGTTATCGATGCCACTTTCAGGCTTCCTCTTATGTAGGTACTCCCTCTTATGTAGTCACACACAGGTAGGTACTTACTAGAATTTCTTTTGTAAGTAGGTATTTATAATATTATGAGATTTTCAACTGGACTAGGGAATCCAGAACCACGCCACATGGAAAAGGAGAATGAATGAATGGGGCATGATAGTGCCAATACGGCCCAAAATAAAAAAAATAAACGTGGCACTACTTAACTTTCCTCGAAGCGTTTCGTCGTTTTTAACATCATCATCTGCCTAGCCTTTTCCCAATTATGTTGGGGTCGGCTTCCAGTCTAACCGGATGCAGCTGAGTACCAGTATTTTACATGGAGCGACTGCCTATCTGACCTCCACAACCCAGTTACTGGGTAATACGATCCCCTTGGTAAGACTGGTTGTCAGACTTTCGGGCTTCTGACGACCCGTAACGACTGTCAAAGATCCACAAATGACAGCCGGGACCAACGGCTTAACGTGCTTTCCGAGGCACGGAGGGGTCTTGGTATGTAAAGATGGTCACCCATCCACGGACCAACCGCGGCAAGCGTAGCTTAACCTGGCCGATCGACCCGTGCAGCTATTGTTATTTAGCCACAAGCCCCTCCAGCCAGCCACTTCTTCTTCCTAGCTAAAGAACTAGGAAGTATCGAAAGGCGGGCATACCGGGTGACTATCTGATGTTATTTTGACGTTCGAAAAGTCTAATTTGAATCATCATCATCAGCCTATAATGTTCCCACTGCTGGGACACAGGGCTCCTCTCTGTGAGAGGGAGTGGGCCGTAATCCACCACGCGAACCCAGTGCGGGTTGGTAGATGTCACATGTCTTCGAATTTTTGGTTCCAGGACATGCCGGTTTCTTCACGATGTTTTCCTTCACCGTTTTGAAAGCAGTGGTAATGAAATAATTTACACAAAGTAAAGCGCCTGGCTGGGTTCGAACTCACGACCGTAAGTCGCGGCTTCATGATTTGATATCTCCACGAGATCGATCACCGTGGCCGAAATTTAGTACGGGAGGTTTTAATTTATTGAATAGTTTCAGCCACACGAGTGAACCTACCACCCAGAAGCGTGAATGTGGCCCTTGAAACGTCATTCCTCTTCGATCCGAAAGAAATGAACGACAACAAATCTTTGGTGAAAAACATTCGAGGTTTTCTGGACAAACTGTACAAGATGATCGAACCCAAAACGGCAGAAAAAGAATTTAGAACGGACACGAAATTGCGGATGCCAGAAGAAAGATCAGGGACATTAATTGAGGTTAAAGACTTACTTACCTACTCCTTTGTAGTGTATCTTTATAATAGATATGTAAATACCTCGGATTATAAAACAAAGGCAGATAGACCGCGCGGAACCCACCTCGCGTGTCCACGCACATAGACCCGCGACGGTTGACCGTCGCGGGCGCTCGCATAACGCAGTTTCAGCCCTAAGAGTGAAGTCAAAAAACCAAATTGTATATAATGCGAGGCTTTAGTATTTGTTTTTTTGACTCTTGTGTGTTCTGCGCGATCTATCTGCCTTTGTTTGATAATCTAAACAAAAAAAAAAAAAAATACTAAAGCGTCGCATTGTATGTTACATAAAATACGACGCCTTAGTATTTCGTTTTTTGGGTTCCGCGCGGTTTATCTGCCTTGTTTTATAATCTGAGGTAAATACCTACTATTACAAAAACTAGCGATTGCCCAGTGGTGGAAGTTCGACCATAATTAATTTAAAACTGAATGGTATTTCTAATTCTAATGTACAGACGCCAGCACATCAAGCTACCCCAAACTGTCAAATTTTAAACTTACGGAGTAAAGTTGAAAAATCTATCAAAGAAATTTAACAGATTAGGGTAGCTTAAAAAATTACAAAAATTGGCTTTGTGGTTTATGCTCGTTTCCAGTAAACAAAAACGGATCGTTGTGTTTACCAATGGTAGCATTTTTTCTTGTTAAACTGGGCAATTAAATCGTTTTCTAAGCTAATTTTACCTGTGATAGTTACTCCCTTAAGTGAGGGTCTGCTATGCAAAGCATATAGGTCTTTGCTTCATAATTGGTAAACATACAGGCTCAGATTATAAAACAAAGGCACTCGTCATAGATGACGTCATGAACTCATGACATGCGCCATCTTGCGATAACGCCGACCATGTGTTATATTCATATCACCGTGAGCGAAAAATGACAGTTGTGCTGTTTTGTTTTGAGTCGCATCGAATCTTTAGCTAACTTAGATTTATTTGAAATAGTGTTTCTATCTAAGAAGAAGAAATGTGTGGTGGATACAAGTTTAATATGGTGAAAATATGTTTTAACGTTGAGTGAACAATTTTAATGCGATCACGAGCGTTCCGTATTGACAAAAATGACGGTTCTTAGCTGTCAGAATATCTAACTAACCGGAACGCAAAATATCGATGTGAGCGCTTACAGCACTATTTTTCTAATACGGAATGCGGCCCAAGAGTGAAGCCAAAAACCCAAATACTGATTCATAACTCGAGTTAGTGGAGTTTTTGGCGGGATCGCGTTGGAACATGTCGCACGAATGTTTATTTTCGTGAAATTTTATGAAATAGCGAATTAAATTGTATAATTTTGGTAGTGAATTATCCAATTTAGTTACGTGTGAGTGCACAAGTGTAGTGAAGGTGAAAATAAGTGACTAACGTGGACTTTTCGTGTTCCCCCCAAAACCTCCTAAAAAGTTGATGTAAAGTTACTACCGCTTTACAATAACTTTGACTTGACCGACTTTAGACGACTATGACTTTTTTGTAACTTCGTGCCTGATAACGGGCCATTTACTTGATCGAAAAGATTTTTTTTGAAGATTCATTACTTGACACTGGCTAAATGCACAAGCCGTGCGACGCCACAACCCAAAAAAAAAGCTCGAGTTTAGTAGGTACGCCACGAAGCGTCGCTTTAGTACCTATTTGATTTTTTGGCCTCACTCACTCTTGGTGTTCCGCGCGGTCTTTATATGCCTTTGTTTTATAATCTGAGTATATGTATAGGAGTCTTATTTTTAACCAACAACTGACCGAAAATTATAGAATTCGGTCATTAAACCGGATCTAAACAAAAAACCCTGGTCCTGGTTAAAAAAGCACACTGGTCCATGGACTAATGTGCTTTTTTAATGCATTTAGAGCAAATCAATGTTTTTTATAGGTTTTGCAGAGTTATGCACAAGGTATGCAGAAAATTTGGAATAATCATAAAAGAATGGCCCCAAATGAAGATAAGAATATAACTGAGAAGCAGCAATCGTTAATCTCACAGGTAACGATGGTTTAAATAATCAAAATAATCTGATGAAGTGTAAACAAACACCGCAAGCAAAATTTTCGAACATAATTTGCTGCTTAAATTTGAAAGGGCCACAAATAAAAATATTTGGACTATATTTTATATTCTAAAAAGACAACCAATATTTTCTGATTAAATATCGTATAGGTATAGGAACAAACGCTACAAATCTCCTCCAGGAGAATAGTAAGCTCATCAGCACTCATGCACAATGGTCCACTAAAAGGACTAAGTGAAGAAACTAAACCGAATAACATAGAAGTTCACCAGCACCTTCGTGGTACACGGGTCCCGTCCTTTGCACGAGCCAGCCCGCGCCGCTGTGATAAAATAATAAAAGTAACAAAACCGCGACCAAAACTTTTGATATACTCCCCGTAAAAAAAAAAAAAAATTGCTCTTAACCATAAGCGTGTACATTTTTAGCTCACCAAGGTGAGTTCAAATCCGAACACCGACAAAACTTTAGTGTTTTAAACCTTATTTTTCTTTTTAATTTTCATTGGTTTTTATTATTCAATAACACATACAAGATGGATTTACAAAATATAACTCTGAGAAGACATAAAACATTTATTAGCTCTCCGAATTCGTCTTTTGATTCTACAAATTCAATAAGTAGGTTTAAAAATTCGTGGCATTTTGATGAATTTAAAAAAATAGTTTAAATAAAACATCGTACCCAATCGTAAGTAAAGGTAAACTTTCAAAAAACTTTTTAATAAAAAAATCAAACCGCCGAAAAACCGAAAAATAAAAAATAATAAACTAGCTTTGTCCAACCCCAATAACTAAGTTCGGAAGGCGGTGACATATAATCAAATACATATCCAAAGTCACCGACTTCCGAACTTAGTTATTGGGGTTGGACAAAGCTAGTTTACTATTTTTTATTTTTCGGTGGTTTAATTTTTTTATTAAAAAGTTTTTATTTTATAATTTTTTGTGGCTATAATCTACTAATTACTACATGCTTAATTTTTGATTTATTACACAACTCAGTATTAAAATCTGTGAGCAAACAATCAATCATCCCCTGTTTTCTTACCCTTAGGGTTGGAATTTTTCTTCGAAATTTATATGGGACCAACTTCAAGGTATACCCTTTCCAATAAAAAAAGAATTATCAAAATCGGACTACTCTGGAAAAAGTTATGCGTGGTCATACACAAAAAAAAAAATATACGCGTCGAATTGAGTAACCTCCTCCGTTTTTTCGTCGGTTCGAAAATTACGCGCAGCTCGCTCGACTCGAGTCTGGCACGCTCTCGCCTCTAACTAACATCGAGGATCGAGGTGCATGTTAGTTAGAGGCGAGAGGGGTCCATATTGGCTCACCTAAAGTTCTTTACCCGAAATTGTTCTTCCTAATGATTTGTAATCCGAATGATCACTCTTCCTAAAAAAATTCATCCTAAAGTTTTCATTCATACTATTTGTAGTGCTACCGGCGATGTACATAACACTCATGTTTCCGAAAATTGTAATTAATAATATCATTAATGTAAATATATTTAAACTCCTACTGTTTTTTATCCGCTTTTATCCCTAAACATAATTACCATAATATTTTCACTCATACTCAGAAAGTAACATTTTCGCGACCAATTTCGAGGTAGCGCTCGCCGGCCGCTGCCGCGGCACCGCTCGCTTTGCTCGCTCGGCTCGCGCGTAGTTGTTCACAGTTCTAACCTAACCTAACCTATAGATCCCTTCCACATCGTTTTTACGACAAACGGTTAGTCGGAGACAAAAACACCAAGACACTTTAGCCTTATATTTAGGTGTATATAAGAATAATAGTACCATGGTACAAGTAGTTAAATACATGTTTTCATAATACGGATTATTATGAATAAAAAGAAATCTAAACAAAAAATATATGACTTCGAATAATAGTGTAAAAGATGGTTATGTTGAGAAAATATAGGAAAACAAATAAAAGTATAATAGATGTTTATTGCTACTGACATTATGAAGTTGAATGCTTCGTAATTATGAACATTAGAGATAGAGTAGTTAGGAATTGTGATTGTTAGGATGAAAAATTTTAGGAAGAACATTTTCGGATTTCCAATGATGTTGAAAATTTAGGTGAACTTTGGCGCACCCGGCGAGAGCGTGCTCAGCCTCGTTGCATGCAATCGACTGACTTCGGTGACTGAGTGAGACTCGGTGACGGTGAGTGAGAGTGACTGATTCGAACAATCGAAAACTAGCGGTCGAATCCATTGACTCGAAACAATCGAAAAACATCTCGATTGTTTTGTAGAACGGCAAGTCGATGGTTGACTCGATGGTTTATTTTAACTAGGTACTTCGATTCTTTCGATTGTTAAAACATCTTGGAATCACCCATCGCTAAAACAAACACGTGTTGTCACTTCCCGGTACAACTTGTCACTAACTAACTTGTCGAGCTGTTTTCATAAGGTCAGCAAGCGACAACACGCGATCAGGTATCGACGTGTCGCTTAGTAAATAGGATCGCTTTCTATTCACTTGCACTATTCACAAACACTACTACTAGGTAAGCACTAATCTCAGTTTACACATTTACACTTAGCTACTAAGCCCGTGTAAACCAGCCATCAGGCTGCTCGACTTCTAGTTAGTATAAGATCGAAATCGCCAATCTGTCTTGAGCGAGCGTGGTAATCAATGCTCGTGTCTACTTTGTATGAGAAGCGGCTTGTATCATGCCGTCGGAAACAGGCCTCCTCTCTATGAGTGGGAGTGGGCCATAATCAACCACGCGGGCCCAGTACGGGTTAGTGGATGTCACATGTCTTCGAATGTTTAGTTCTAGGACATGCCAGATTCTTCACAATGTTTTCCTTCACCGTTTTGAGAGCAGTGGTGATGAAATTTATTCACGCAAGAAAAGCGCCCGCCAGGGTTAGTTAGAACCATCGAACCTGCTCATACCTCATCTCAACTACAAACCAGTGGAAACATAATATGCTGGTATTATTATTAATCTTAAATTACAGGATCTGCCGACTAGAACTCAAAATCTCATCAAGGAACTGATAGACACTTGGATGAATAGCAAGCCAGATGATATTAAAATATTCATAAATTCAACCTTTAGCGAGAACAAACCTCTTCTGAACACATTTGCCAGAAGAATGAACAGCTACTACAACGATGGAGACGTAAAAAAACTAAACAAAATACTGAAAAAATTCAGAAGATATATTGACAATAATAAGGACACGACGAAAATTGTTAAAAAGTTACTACACAACACGATTTTTAAGAAATACGACAGCTTAAATGATTCTACTAAAGCTGCTGTAATGACCGACTTAAAAAGGCTATCAGAATTTTTAGTGGCGAAAAATTCTTTGACGGGACTTGAGAACCGAAGGAACTCGCCAAATAATGCAATCGAAGAAGCTGCAAAACCTGATGACATTACAGACCCCGCCCAGAGACGATCCATAGACGAGAAAACCAACAATGCCATAGACAAAAATGAGGATAAAAAGAAGGTTTTTAACGAAATTATCGTAGGTAGCGTGGAAATATTTCTCAAGCCTTCTCAGAATTCATAAATAACTGAATGACTGTTTTTTATTTTAATTTTTAAACCCTCGTACAATGTTTTACGCAACATTTTATATAGGTTATCTTTACCAACCCGACAACTTAATCCAATTCTTTTACAAAACTGACAACTTCATCCAATGCTAAAATTGACATTTTTGTATAAAGAACTTTACCCAAATAGAAGTTGGTAAGGCAAAATTAGACTTAAGAGTTTTAGGCTAGAACTAAAGTTAGATCGCATTTTATAAAAGACAGTTCAGGTTTATTAGTATGTATAGATGAATCTAAAACAGCTTTGAAACTCGGTATAAATGCTATTGTATTGCAACACAATTCGCACCCTAATTGTGTAACAAATTCAATCAGAAAAAAAAATATACGAGACAGTTTATAAGTTCAAAACAAAGAATAAAATCTTATGTGACGAGCAAAAAGGGTTCAGAAAAAATAAAAATATTAATATGGCTGTATACGATCTACTGAATAACGTAATGCCAAGTGTGGACCATAAAATGCCTGTATGCGCTATAAATACTGATATGACAAAAGCATTTGATTACGTAAACCATAATACTCTTATAAATAAACTCTATACGTACGGCATTAGAGGAAATGTCTTAAATCTAATTAAAACATACCTCACCAATCGAAAGCAATATACAGAAGGATATGTGTGAATACTAAACGAGAACATAAATATCTATCCGGCAACAGAGAAGTCAAATATGGCGTACCACAAGGTAGTGTACTTGGACCTCTATTATTTCTTTTATATATTAACGACTTGCCTCGCCAAATTCAACAACCTAGTTATGGTATTATTTGCAGACGACAGTACGGCTATAGTAAAATGCGGCAATAAAATTATTACGAAATTAATATTAATAATACATTAAAAAACATAATAAACTGGCTTAATAAAAATAATCCGATTATAATTTTTTTTTTAATAAAAGCTATGCATTTTCATCAGCGTCTAGGAGCTGAAAATTATGATATTGAATTTAATGGACAAAAAGTAGACTCCACAAATGTTACAACTTTCCTTGGAATTCTAATTGATAACAAATTAACCTGGAAACCGCATTCAGATAATGTATGTAAGAAGTTAAGCAAGTCAGCGTACGTACTTTATAACCTGGCAAAAAAAGTTAGCTTTCGCACCGTGCTGGAAGCTTACCATGGTCTAGTTGCGTCAGTTTTGAGATTCGGAGTTATATTCTGGGGCAACTGTACTGAAAGGGAGAGGATTTTCAAAGCCCAAAAACGTTGCATAAGATCAATGACTTATCTTAAAAATACCGACAGTTGTGCACCTGTTTTCAAATCTCAAAAATTATTCACCTTTCCGTCTTTGTATATACTTGAAGTTGCAATATTTGTTAGAACAAACATACACCTTTTACCCTAATGGACGATATTAGAACACGTCCGGGATCTGTTAGATCGCAGTACAAATTTTTTATGTTTATAGGTAACTAAGCACAAACCAGCATTATTAAGAAAAAGCTTACTATCAATGGGGCCCGTAATCTATAATAAAATACCACATGCCTACAAAGAAGAATCATTTAGTATATTTAAAAAGAGGCTAACACACTTATCTACTAATAGATAAATGCTACTATTCCATACAAGATTTTTTAAATGATAAGAGTTTATACTTAGTGATAAATAAATTTTAATTTCTATTTATGTAAATTTCAAAACATATATCTTGTTTTTGTTAATGTTTGTACCTAAGTAAAAATAATCAACCATTTGTAAAATATAGAATTAAGATTATTGCTTTGATTGTTTACGTAGGAAGGCATCACTGTACTTTAAGTTTTTTTTCTGTTGTGTTTAGTTGGTTGTAGAATTGAGTGCAATTTAATATATATTTTTTACTTTTGCACGCCGTAAGGCAGAGTGTGTTGGATTGGAACTGCTTTTACAATGTTAACAACTTATTTTGTACCCACATTCATTGCAAAAAATAAATGATTTCTGATTTCAGAATCTGAATATTTTTGAAGAATATTGCTAAAACATTACTAACGCAATGAATGTTGTTGAACTGTCAAAATAAAAGCCGTTCCTGCTGTTATATGTGTTGCACATCATGAATATTCAAACCACCAGTTGGCGCCACTTTTGTTTTTTTGGTTTTGGCTTCGCACTGGTCATTTAGCCAGCGTCAAGTAATTTTACTTTTCAATCAAGTAAGTGGCCCGATGTCAGGCACGAAGTTACAAAAAGTCATAGTCAGAGTCCAGTCAAAGTTATTGTAAAGCGGTAGTAACTTTACAACAACCTATTAGGAGTTTTTGGGGGGAACACGAAAAGTCCACGTTAGTCACTTATTTTCGCCTTCACTACACTTGTGCACTCACACGTAACTAAATTGAATAATTCACTACCAAAATTATACAATTTAATTCGCTATTTCACGAAATTTCATGAAAATGAAAATTCGTGCGACATGTTCCAACGCGATCCCGCCAAAAACTCCCGGCGCCAATTTGACAAGAGGTCTTCCAGTTCGACAATGAACTTAAAATAATTGATGTCATTCGTTTCATTCTTTCGTTCACCACTCACTCCGTTGGAGCTTTGACAGTTTTGACAGGTGCCCGGACCTGACGTCTCAGTGCTGCCACCTAGTGAACGTCATGACGGTTTCCTAAAACCGTCATTACTCCGCTGTTAAAAAAAAAACTCGTTATTTATGGTTTATAATATGATTTTATTAATGCACAATATAAAAAGTAGTTTCTCGTTTAAAATATAATAATCTCATTAAAGCCTTGAATACATTTTAAAAAAATGTGACCAAAAATCATATTTACACTTACGTAGGTTCGCTTTCTGTTACATGAGACTTAAAATCAATCAGCCTATGTTCCCATTGCTGGGACACAGACCTCTCTGTGAGCGTGGGCTATAAAATCCACCACGCGGGCCCAGTGCGGGTTGGTTTCTCCCAACCCGCATCACAGTCTTCAAATTTTTGGTTCTAAGACATGCCGGTTTCTTCAAGATGTTTTCCTTCACCGTTTTGAGAGCGGTGGTGATGAAATCATTTACACAAAGTAAAGCACCTGTCTGGGTTCGAACCTGCGACCTACAACTTGTAAGTCGCGGCCGTTACCAATGGGCCACCACACGTACAATATAAGTGGCGAAAAGTGGGTGTATAATAACACGTCTTTACCGTTAAAACCGCTTGGCGCCTAAGGCACGTTTTTACCTTTTTGACGTAGCGGACAAAAGGAACTAATCTTCGGTATTTGATCTGTAATTCCGAAGCTATACAAAATACCTACATACCAACTCACAAGTTTTATCCCTTTTCAATATTAGCAGATATATTTCATAATATACAGGCATTAGTGGATATATTTCATAATATACAGGGTCAAAATTCAAATTAAATTAGCTGGCAATACTTTACCCATGTGTTGAGTATTGACAGAACAAAAAATAAACTTTTTATTTTTTCATCTTTTAGAAACCAGCATCTCCAAGAACGAAAAATCCGAAGACATGTGACACGCACCAACGCGCACTTGGCTCACGTGGTGGGCTACAGTCCACTAGCTTCCTTCTCACATAAAGAATTTGTCCTGTGTCCCAGAGGGGGAATTGCTTTACACTATCAGTATGAGAGTTCCACATCATTAATGGCGTTGTTTACGTTGCTAAGCAGACAATTTTTTCGAGGATATGAAAGAATGTTTTGGCAAATCTTCAAAATGATTCATGAATGATAAATTTCCAAATCATTAAAACTTCGTAAAAAGAATAGACGAAAATAGAAGAAAATAATATTTTTTATTAATGCTCGTTCAGGGTCATATACGTCTGACACTGATGGTTTAATAGCATTAGTATTTTCGTATTGTTATATTGCATTTCATAAAGATTGTGGCGGGATTTTTGAAAGTAAACGATACGCGATAAGAGCATGCAAGGAGTTTTCTAAGTACATTAAACACGAAACCAAAGTTTCGTTAAAAAAAAAACGAAATTGATACAAATTCGATACTCTAAAATAAATATCGAATATTGAAATATCGCGATTAAAAATATCGACGATATAGGTATATCGATAACTGTATGGAAAAATATCGATATTTTTTGCCCATGCCTAAGACAGTCCCCCGGCACGCTCGCCCTTCACCGCTTCCTATACTCCATAAAAGATAGCTTGATCTCTGCGACATAAGTCAAACTGACATTCCTAGGGTTGTTAGGATATAAAAAATTGTCGATAGAAATTATCGACGTTTCTTACTATCATCGATGCTAATGTAACATATCATTGGGTCTAATTTAATTACAAACTTTACTAAATTAAACGAATATTTTAATATGAAATACATTTATTCTCTTAAAGGAAAACACCCCAAATCCATATCTGAATCAGTTTCTGAATAGCTAGAACAATCTTGTTTTATCATAAACTCTTGTTCGCAAACATGATCAAATCGGACGAGATGGCAGTGTCTTTTTTTGAGTTTATGGTTTGGTATGTTACATTAGTAGGTGAGATTATTTACTCACTATTATTTTAGATCAAGTATGTACAAATGTAAATAATGTTATGACATTTAAAATATACAATAAAATTAAAAGATAAATTAATTTAAAATTACGTTTTATTTAAAATATCGATAGTTTATAGTGTGTGGTCACGATGATTCATCGCCCATCACTAATTAGCTCGGCATGCCCATAAAGTATGACATTGACAGGTACTGTCTGTACTATTATGAAATTCAGGACTTCATAGGCGTGATTTTACTGACAGCTGTCGCAGAGATCAAGCTATCTTTTATGAACTATAGTGCTGCAGCTGGGAAGAAGAAGTGGCGCAACAAACTCCCCCAGCTATGCTTATATGCATAACAGTAAGTACTAAATAATAAAATACCTACGCCTCTGCGCCAAAGTGACGCCCACAAAAACGATATATTTTATTGAATTTATTGATTTATCCGATACGATAACATTGTAATAAAAATATACCAATAAATCACCAACTTTTATTAAAACAATTCGCCTGCCGTGCTTTTTACAGAAGGAAATATGAAATGAAACAGAAAAAGTGTAAACAATTAAAAATTTATGGTAATTTGTGTGAAAATATGAAAATTATAATATTGCTGTCTTCGATAGCTCTTGGTAAGAACTTACATAGAAATAAGGATTCGCAATTTGAAAAAACTTCGAAATTACTTTAATATACAGGGAAAATATTTAACCAGTAGGATGCAAATTGTACGTAACCAGAACTCAGCATAAAGCAGTAAAGAAAAATGTTTTCATCGGTTAGCAGAAAACAATCTGTTGTTTCGTAGAAAATCTACGCAAGTCTAAATATCTATTTTTTTAATTTTGGCAGCCTTATTAATACTTAATTTGATATCTCTACGAGATCGATCACCGTGGCCGAATTTAGTACGGAAGGTTTTTTTTTTTGGTGGGACATGGGGGGCTTGTGGCTAAGTAACAATAGCTGCACGGGTCGATCAATCAGCACCCTAATTGCGTAACTGACTATTCATCATAATCTGTATCGTTTTGAAACGGATTGTTAAACCATTGCTTCATATGTTCGAAAAATGTGTCTGTTCGACAACATAAATAACACAATGAATATTGTTTAACTGTGAAGACGAAACCAATTATGATCAATCGTGAGTTACGCAATTAGGGTGCAGGTTAAGCTACGCTTGCCGTGGTTGGTCCGTGGATGAGTGACCATCTTTACATACCAAGACCCCTCCGTGCCTCGGAAATCACGTTAAACCGTTGGTCCCGGCTGTCATTTGTGGATCCCTGACAGTCGTTACGGGTCGTCAGAAGCCCGAAAGTCAGACAACCAGTCTTACCAAGGGGCATCGTATTACCCAGTTACTGGGTTGTGGAGGTCAGATAGGCAGTCGCTCCATGTAAAATATTGGCATTCAGCTGCATCCGGTTAGACTGGAAGCCGACCCCAATATAGGTAGTTGGGAAAAGGCTAGGCAGACGATGATGATGATGACATCATCAAATAACTTCTCCCGCTCTGGGTGGAGCAGGAGGGCGTGTCAGATTTTTACTGACTAAAACCTACCCGTGTTCCCTCAGTAGTCTGTGTGCCAGGGGCGGCGGTATCTCTTTCGAACAACCCCCACCCCTGGCAGGCATCGGCCCCTGCGGGCCCCATCAGGTTCTGCTGACATCTCTTTGAGGCCGTGGAACACAACTTGCCGTCGCCCTGGCTTGGTCCTTACCAGTCAGCGAGCTGCCCATTACTTGCCGTCCGCAAGCCCACGCCTACGGTGAGCGGGATTCCTGACGCCCAGGGCGTCTCCTGCGGCGACTAAGGCCGTGGGGGTATACATACTGTCTCTCCCTCACGTGCACCGCCTCCCTCTTTGCGAGCATCATTGCTTCGCAGGAGGTGACGGCTACCCATGCCCTCTCGCTCCGTACCATGGCGTGGACCAGGGCCGGACGCGAGAGATCGCCGCCGTCGATCACCTCCACGAGGACACGGTGCTCTGCCCAAGCCAGGCAGACCGCCACCGTGTGCTCCACCGTGTCCTCAAGGCGATCTTCGCAATGGAAACACCCGGGCGTTTCCATAAGCGAAGCCTTAAGCGAAACAGGAACCTCCCGAAACAGCCGTGTCCGGTGAGCACCTGCGTCAGGCGGAAGGTGAGGACGCCATGCCGCCCCTCAAGCCACTCCTCAAACAGGGGACTTACCGCCGCAATCGTGGCGTGCTCAAGTACGGAAGGGTTTAATTTATTGAATAGTTTCAGCTACACGAGTGAAGCCACCACCCAGAAGCGTGAATGTGGCCCTCGAAACGTCATTCCTCTTCGATCCGAAAGAAATGAACGACAACAAATCTTTGGTGAAAAACATTCGAGGTTTTCTGGACAAACTGTACAAGATGATCGAACCCAAAACGGCAGAAAAAGAATTTAGAACGGACACGAAATTGCGGATGCCAGAAGAAAGATCAGGGACATTCATTGAGGTTAAAGTTTTACTCCTCTGTAGTGTATCTATATAAAGATATTATAGTCGGGGTACTTTTAGGCAAAAGAAACTCCAACTATTTGTACAGAGGCCAGAACATCAAGCTACCCCAATCTGTCGAATTTCTTTGATAGTTTTTCAACTTTATTACAAAGGAATAAGGTTTATGTTCAATTGGGAAAATTTGACAGTTTGGGATAGCTTGACCTGCTGGCGACTGTACATGTAAACTGTGTATTGGTACAAAACGGAAAACAGTGTGACACTAATTATTTGCTTCATAATTGGTAAAGATACAGGGTCCGATTATAAAACAAAGGCAGAGATAGACCGCGCGGCACACAGATTCAAAACTCGAGTTAGTACCTACGCCACGAAGCAGCGCTTTAGTACCTAGGTATTTGGTTTTTTCTCCTCACTTGGTTTTCCGCGCGGTCTATCTGCCTTTGTTTTATAATCTGAGAGTACAGGAGTCTTCATTTTAACCAAAAAATGTCCGTAAATTGTAGAATTCGGCTATTAAAGCGGATCTGAAGAAAAACCCTGGTCCTGGTAATTTAGAGCAAATCAATGTCTTTCTAGGTTATGCAGAATATAGGACAAAACTTCCTGAACATGACGGCCCCAAAAATTAAAGAAGCACTCGACACTATCCATGTTGAAGTTAAGAATATAACTGAGAAGCAGCAATCGTTAATCTCACAGGTAACTATGGTTTAGATAACTAAAATTACCTACCTGATAAAGTGTAAATAACCCCGCTAGTACCTAAATTTTTCGAACATATGACTCAGTATATTAGTAAAAATGACTCAGATTGTAATTAATTTAATAATATAATTTATCATCTATTCTCTCTTCACACAGCTGACTTAAAGTTAATAAGTCAAGTAAGGCAAGTAAGTTAAGTTAATGCGTACAAAAAATATGTCAGCTGTATTGCCTTGGCCTAGAGACAAAACACATTTCTGTTAGCGTTTACGCCAAACACTACGCCAAAATGTATGGGAATGACATAACCTGCGGTAAATGTGTTTTGTCTAGGCCTGCTTGTGAGAAACTAAGTGCCTAATATAGGTTTTTGGAAAAAAACCTGTGTTACAGGTCACCAGGCTTCCACGGCTAGCATTAGCTTTAACAGAGATACGATGCAAGAGATATTTAACAGAGATATTTTGCGTAACAAAAAAAAAAAAAAACTAAGTGAGAGTTAAACAATAGGCTAAACACAAATAAAATAATAAATTGTGCAGAAGTTATTGAGTCCTGTTGTGAGGCGATGTGTGAGTGAGTGTATTATCTTGTGTGAAGTGTTAGATGTATGGGAGTACCTAATTCAGAAGAGCAGTGTGTGAGTGAAGGTGACATTTGTGGAGTGAGTGCAGCGAGCGTTGTTTTTCAATGAGGCGAGGACAGCAATGTATGAGTGGGGTTGGTTAAAATTAGTTTTATTCCTGCACTTTCAAAAGATTCTTAGTTTTATGATAGTCTAGGGTTTTTAAGTATTTTTTTTTATTTCTTACTGCTTGACCGAGTTTTTGGATATAGATTTAGGACCAAGGAAGCAATAGGATATTTTAGGGAGTGTGGTTTTGAGTTGAGCCGTGGGACATACCCTACCCTTTCATCGGTTGTCTTTGAGTAGCAAAGAGCTTGTCCAGAAGGGGCGAATTCGTCGCGAAACGTTTTGCGCGAAATCATTCGCGCGTTAGTGAGATACTAGGCACCAATACATCGCGCCCACAAGCATTGCACGAATTCAAAATACGCGCGTAATTCGCGTGTACTACGCCAGACTCTCGAGTCGTGCTTGATTCGTCGAGATAATATGGACGCCATGTTGCGTTCAGTTAACGCGCGCACAGAGTACATTTTGAACGCGCGAACTCCAGAGCGAGTGCACGTATCGACGGAAATGGAGCGCCAAAATTTTGATACGGAATTGCCAAATGCTCGCTCGTTGGTACGATCTTTCTGGGCGCAACGGTCGCGCGTGATACGCACGAGAGAATCGCGACGAATTCGCCTCTTTTGGACATAGCCTTAACATCGGAATGCAATTGAGAATGTCTTTTAAGTTATTTACATAGTATGAACGTTTGTCTGACAGTGTGAGTGTCCCATTCTTTGTAATGATAGCGTGTAACGCAATAAGGCTACTGGACTTCTAGTTAATATAAGATCGAAATCGCCAATCTGTCTTGTGCGGGCGTGGCAATCAATGCTCGTGTCTACTTGTATAAGATGCGGCTTGTACCGGGCCGTCTGACACTGGCCTCCTCTCTATGAGTGGGAGTGGGCCATAATCAACCACGCGGGCCCAGTACGGGTTAGTGGATGTCACATGTCTTCGAATGTTTAGTTCTAGGACATGCCAGATTCTTCACAATGTTTTCCTTCACCGTTTTGAGAGCAGTGGTGATGAAATTATTTCAAGCAAGTAAAGCGCCTGACAGGATTCGAACCATCGAACCTGCTCATATCTCAAATCAACCACAAACCAATGCAAACATAATATGCTGGTATTATTCTCTTTAATTCGTTAAAATTAACATATAAATTATATTTTTAAATATTCGAATATAAAAAGTATTATAAAACATGTAAAAATATGAAAAATAGTAGCCCACCGGTATCGGGAACAGGGTCCAAGCTACCGGTCTCAGGGCTGCTGAGCGAGGAACCTTCTCACTATACGCGCCGTGTCCAGTAGTACCTACCGCTCTCTGGATCAAGCCATTGATCCAGCTGCCTAACGAGAGCCTCCTGAGGTGTTGGTCGAGGCTCTTGGCTATAATGCCATTGGCCGTCACGACTATCGGCACAATGACTACTGTATCCACATCCCACATGTCGACAACCTCGCGTGCCAGGTCAAGATGCTGGTATTATTATTAATCTTAAATTACAGGTTCTGCCGACTAGAACTCAAAATCTCATCAAGGAACTGATAGACACTTGGATGAATAGCAAGCCAGATGATATTAAATTATTCATAAATTCAACCGTTAGCGAGAACAAACCTCTTCTGAACACGTTTGCCAGAAGAATGAACAGCTACTACAACGATGGAGACGTAAAAAAACTAAACAAAATACTGAAAAAATTCAGAAGATATATTGACAATAATAAGGACACGACGAAAATTGTTAAAAAGTTACTACACAACACGATTTTTAAGAAATACGATAACTTAAATGATTCTACTAAAGCTGCTGTAATGACCGACTTAAAAAGGCTAACAGAATTTTTAGCGGCGAAAAATTCTTTGACGGGACTTGAGAACCGAAGGAACTCGCAAAATCATGCAGTCGAAAAAGCTGCAAAACCTGATGACAATACAGACCCCGCCCTGAGACGATCCATAGACGAGAAAACCAACAATGCCATAGACAAAAATGAGGATAAAAAGAAGGTTTTTAATGAAATTATCGTAGGTAGCGTGGAATTATTTCTCGAGCCTTCTCAGAATTCATAAATAACTGAATGACTGTTTGTTATTTTAATTTTTAAACCCTCGTACAATTTTTTACGCAACATTTTATATAGGTTACAATACCCACGGGTCGATCGATTAGGTGACCATCTTTACAAACCCGACAACTTAATCCAATTCTTTTACAAAACTGACAACTTCATCCAATGCTAAAATGGACATTTTTTTTGGGGTTCGTGTCAATTAAATACTGCCGATACAAATTACCAAAAATAACACTTTAATTAAAGACACTAATTACACAACACAATTGTACATACTACGGATCACTCTTAAGTCGCACTTGAAGATCGCTTTCGATGTTATTCGCATGTATCGCTGCCAATAAACTACCCGGAACGCGCTCCGTTTCCGCTTCTATAGGGCCCTCGGATAGTTCCAGAACCTTCTACCATAGAAGCATCTAGAATGTTCGAGTACATATCGGCCCTGACTGAACAGATATCGATAGTTCTAGAAAGTTCTAGCATCGAACTTTCTAGAAAGATCTTCACTCTATTAATTCTGCTACTAGACACGAGATGGCGCTAGTGGTAACCTAACATTAATCGTGCCGCGTGACTGTATAGATGAATCTAAAACAGCTTCGATACTCGGCATAATAGGGTATTTTCCAATTTATTAAAAACTATTCTAATTTGAAGATTGGGACGAAATATGTAACAGAAAAATAAAATCAAATTGAATTATATACATTTTTTCAATTAAAAACGGTTTAAACCAAATGTATTTTTCGTTGTTTTGAATTTGCCGCCAAAACGCTCCTTACGATGACTTTTTATCACGTGACGTCAACTTTGTGTAAACTAAAGTAGTTAGTAAGTAAACAAGTGAGTGTCGTGTTTATAATTAACAAGATTTTTTATGGATAGAAAGTGAAATCACTGGTGTGCGGTGCCTCTGTGCACAAATACTTCTAAAACTGCGCCAAATTAAGTATTTGTACTGGTGCTGTTTACACAAAGCTGACGTTACGATGTCACGTGATAAAAAGTCATTGTAAGGAAAGTTTTGGCGGTAAATTCAAAACAACAAAAATGATTTTGATTTTTATCGTTTTTAATGGAGACAATGGATATAAATAAATTTATTTTTATATTTCTGTTAAATATTTCGTCCCAATCTTCAAATTAAAATAGTTTTTATCAAATTGGAAAATACCCTATTGTGTTGTTTTTAACACAATTAGCAACCTAATTGTGTAACACATTCAATCAGAATCTGAATATTTTCAAACAATATTGCTAATCATTCATGTTTGAAAAACTTGTCTACTCAACAACGTAAATAACGCAATTAATGTTGTTGAACTTTCAAAATAAAAGCCGTTCCGGGGTTCCGGTCCGTGTGTTAATGTGTTGCGCATCATGAATATTCAAACCACCAGGTGCCGCCACTTTGACAAGAGCTCTTCCAGTTCGAAAATGAACTTAAATATTTGATGCCATTCGTTTCATTCTTTCGTTCACCATTTACTCCGTTGAAGCTTTGACACTTTTGACAGGTGCCCGGACCTGACGACTCAGTGCTGCCACCTAGTGAACGTATTTCAGAAAACCGTCATTACTCCGCTGTTAAAAAAAAAAAAACTCGTTATTTATGGTTTATAATATGATTTTATTATTGCACAATACAAAAAGTAGTTTCTACACATAAGTTAACTTTATAAAATATAATATTATTTAGTTTAAAATATAATAATCTCATTGAAGCATTGAATACAATATTTAAAAAAATGTGACCAAAATTCATATTTACCATACATGTAGGTTCGCTTTCTGTTATATAGGACTTAAAATCAATCAGCCTATGTTCCCACTGCTGGGACACAGACCTCCTCTCTGTGAGCGTGGGCAAAAAAATCCACAACGCGGGCCCAGTGCGGGTTGGTAGATATCACATGTCTTCGAATTTTTGGTTCTAAGACATGCCCGGTTTCTTCAAGATGTTTTCCTTCACCGTTATGTGAGCAGTGGTGATGAAATCATTTACAAAATCAAAATCAAAATCAAAATATTTTTATTTCATATAAACCTGCATGGGCACTTATGAAACGTCAGAAGCTAGGTGCACGGTTCCAAATTGTTGTTTCCTATGGAGAAGAGCCGGCAAGAAACTCCACGGTTACTCTTTTAAAAATAATTGGCTTTAACAATATTTTCAAATTACACAGATTAAATGTATGGGAGGACAGCGCAGGCCTATCAATAAGTACCAGGTACTTAGACGAATACAGAATAGAAAATCGTCTACAAATCTACAGTCAGTAAGGCCTACAACGTTCTCTCATTCACAATATGTAAAATAATCTACATAAATAAAATGAACCTAAATAAAATTGATGTATAATGTCAATTAATGACGAGAATATGTCAGCATTGTAAAAATAAAAATAATTAAAAAGAACTTTGTATTTGAGAGCAGTTAATAGACTTTCACATAGTTATGCTGTTAATGAGGTACCAGGGAAGCCACATGTGCAGAAGGAATTAATGCCAAACTTCCCTGTCTTCAACGTAGTCTTTTATCTTATAATATGCTTTTTTGATAAGGACACGTTTGATGTGCGTTTTAAACTTTCCATCGCTAAGTTCTGTAACCGACTTTGGCAACTTGTTATAGAAGCGGATACTGTTTATTACACAAAGTAAAGCATCTGTCTGGGTTCGAACCTACGACCTACAACTTGTAAGTCGCGGCCGTTACCAATGGGCCCCCACACGTACAATATAAGTGGCGAAAAGTGGGTGTATCCAGTGATCGGAATAGGCTGACTATATTTCCCTAAACTTCGGAGAACAGAGACAGAAAGTGGAGACTTCCTTACAACTACATTTTTTTTCTCGGAATTCGGGAAAAATCTTCAGTAAGTTGAAAATAAGTTTTATTTAAGATGTGTAAAAGCCATTTTTAACTAAACTTGCAACTACCAAATTTTCGGGATTTTAACGTAAAATCCCGAAATAAATAATCTAACTTTAAGTCATGTATTCGAATTATATTAACAATCCAACTAACCGTTGTATCAAATCATGAAATAAAGTTAGATTATTTATTTCGGGATTTTACTTGAAAATCGCGAAGATTTGGTAGTTGCAAGTTTAGTTAAATATAGCTTTTACACATCTTAAATAAAGCTTATTTTCAACTTACTGAAAAAAAATCCCGAATCCCGGGAAAAAAAATATAGTCGTAAGGAAGTCTCCACTTTCTGTCTCTGTTCTCCGAAGTTTAGGCAAATTTAGTCAGCCTATACCGATCACTGATAATAAATAACACGTCTTTGTCAACCTCTTCGGGGCATACAGCACCCTAATGTGGACACATTATGAATCTGAATCTTTTTGAAATATATTGCTTCATATATCCAAATGTGCTTTCTATATGGTTCTTTCCTCAAAAGACCATTTCAGAAACTGATTTACATGGTCATCAAATGATCTGACCAAGATTATTTCCCATGGGTGCGGGTTGTTCGAAAGTGATACCGTGGCCCCTGGCACACAGGCAACTGAAGGAACACGGGTGGGTTTTAGACAGTAAAAGTCTGACACGCCCTCCTGCTCCACCCAGAGCGGGAGGAGTTAATAGTATTCTGTTTCCGTACAGACAATTTTAATAATGTGACAAAACCATACCGTGTTTAATTTTTGATGTACATTGTGTATCTCCCGAAGTTTGTATGGGGAAAATGTCGACTAGATTCACCTTAACCTGGTTCATCGACTCGTGTGGCCGTTATTACTTAGCCACAAAGCCCCATTGATACTGATAGTGTGTTTCACAACCCCGTAGGATATTCACATTCCAAAGACTTTTTCAGTAGTACAAAATACAAAAACAGAAAACAAAAAGAACCAGAAGCCTTGAGAGCGCCTAATACTGAAGCCACAAAAACTACTCTCAAATAGAGTAGTTTGACGCGCAGCCGATCAGTCACTCTGTGGCTGTCGTATCGCGCGACGTGTTTTACCGGTGTTCAATTTATTTAAATTATACCGTCTTGTGTCGTTTCTACCTCTAAAAATTCAGCGGGGCTAAAAAATAAACAGGATGGGATCACATTTCATGTGCAAGTAGCGCATTCAGTTATTGTCTTATTTAATTATTTGTTCAATTTGTAATTGCCATCGTGAAAAATGGTTCCATCTTGTACGTGTTGCCAATTTAAGAGTTATGATTTCCCTTCTTTTTTTATTACCAACTGAGGCCTTGTAGTATGTGTAAAACTACTTAAAAAAAATGTTTAACGACTTAAAAAAATAATGTTATCAAAGCAAACCGTATGTATTAATGCATGTATAGAAAAGGACAATAAAATTTTGATTTTATTGTTTTCGTACCCCCAATACTCTCAACATTTAACCCGAAAATGGGCAAATAATGTCTGAGCTAGCAATATTACGCGGGTGGGAAGTGAGGCGAGCGAGGGTCACTTGTTCTGTTTTTGGACACAGCCTGCAGCTTGCAATATCAGTTGAACGGGGCTTCTGGTTCTTTCTGTATTCTGAGAGTGTAACATTGGTACCGGCCTACACAGGAAAAGTTTTTATCCAGTGCGCAAATTGTAACCATGAATTCAGCATATCATTCTAGACCTACCGCAGAAATTTTTCGCCTTTTTTTTACAACTTGCGTATTCATGGATAAAAACTTACCCTGTATGGGTCAGGGGGTTGAATATGGTCTAATATGGGCACTTCTGTGAGTTTTTCTTCTTTCTTCTTACACACAGGATACCGTTTAGATTTGATGTTAAGATGTACCTGAAAATAATAGAAAAACATTTTTATGTTTTGAAATCTTACTCATATTATAAATGTGATAGTTTTTAAAGCAAAAACGGTCGAACGAATTTGGATGAAATTTGCCATACATATTATAAATTTCAATAAAAAGTAATTACTTTTTATTCATTGAGTGAATTTCGTTAAAATATAAACAATAATGATGGCTGATAGTTGATGCTGCATAGCAAATACAAAGAAACCCGTTAAAATATAGCCATCAAGTAAAAAAAACACGTTTCTTTGAAAAGATGTTGATATTTTTGTCTAATTTTTTAACGATTTTTTTATAATTTTACTGTCGATTAATTATGGTCTAGTTTCACCCATTTTCATTTGTTCACTTTATCCAGGGACACACTGTATTTCATATTTACCTGTCTGATGTGTTATTTACCTGTATGGTGTGTTAATATTTACCTGTCTGATGTGTTATTTACCTGTCTGATGTGTTATTTACCTGTATGGTGTGTTAATATTTACCTATCTGATGTGTTATTTACCTGTATGGTGTGTTAATATTTACCTGTCTGATGTGTTATTTACCTGTATGGTGTGTTAATATTTACCTGTCTGATGTGTTATTTACCTGTATGGTGTGTTAATATTTACCTGTCTGATGTGTTATTTACCTGTATGGTGTGTTAATATTTACCTGTCTGATGTGTTATTTACCTGTATGGTGTGTTAATATTTACCTGTCTGATGTGTTATTTACCTGTATGGTGTGTTAATATTTACCTGTCTGATGTGTTTATATTTACCTGTCTGATGTGTTTATATAGGTTCGATTGCTGTGAGAATGTGGTCGGGCAGTACTGACATGTGAATGGCCTCTCGCCGGTGTGCGACCGAATGTGGGACTCCAACTGGACCGTGGTCTGAAAATTAGGAAAAGATAAAAATATTAGGAGTGTGTAAGGATCGTAGCAGATGGCGTTCTGCAGTTTCTGCTTACCCTTGTGGCGCCATCTATAACGCCACATGCGAACTACTCGTATATAGGGTTATTGGAAAAACACCAACAACCTCTTATAAGGTCATTGTATTCATAATTATGAAAGACTTTTACTATAGCACCAAACCTGAAATCGCGAAAATATACGCATCCCTGGTTAGTAGGGCGTGGGGCAGCACGAACAGTATCCTATCCAAGGGAGCAAGCAGAATAGATTGTGTGTTTGTGAGCCACTGCTGCAAGCTATCGGCCGGGCGAGTCATCTTGCAGCAGTGATATCGCAGATTGTTATATTCTGTGTTATTTATTTGACACTTTAAGCACATAAATGTACAGAGGAGAACATAATGTCATATAATTTTCTAACAGTCAGTTCTGTGTTAAGTGTTTGTTACAACACTGAGTCTTGTTCATCATTATTTCAGCCGAAAGACGTCCACTGCTGGAGATAGGCCGCCCCCAAAAGGGGGTTTTTTGCCATAATCGCCACGCTTGGCAGGCGGGTTGGCGATCGCAGTATGGTGGTAAAATTCATAGAGAACGCTGCTGCCCATTCTCTAGTAAGTCCCTTAGTCGCCTTCTACGACACCCACGGGAAGAAATGGGACGGTGCTATTCTTTACGTCCGGCACCACACGGTATTTTAATTATACCGCCATAATAAAAAATATATGGGCAAGAATAAAATTTTCCACTTTTTAATTTTTTGTATTTTTTTTTATTATAAATTATGTGCTTTAAGACCTTGCTTCGTAAAAAATATCAAGATTCTGAGTTCACGGGAAGTACCCTGTAGGTTTTGATTCCCTTGCGAGTTTAGAAAATTTGCGGCATAAACGGCTGTATCTTTTGATTGCGTTGGCTTAGAAGTTTGATTTTTTCACAGCTCCAAGGGACAGTAGACCAGGGGCCTAAGTCTACTAATTTATAAACGTCACAATGGTCTCTCAATGGTAAGTTTTTGACAGATTTGCCATACAAAAACTGTCAAAAACACACAATTGAGAGACCATTGTAACGTTTATAAATTAGTAGACTTAGGCCCCTGAGTATTTGATAAACATTCCAGCTTGATATCTCCACGCGTTCCTGAGAAAAAGGGTCTTGACAGACAGACAGACGGACAACAAAGTGATCCTATACGGGTCCCGTTTTTTCCTTTTGAGGTACGGAACCCTAAAAAGGTTTATTTAAATGTCTAATCTTATTTCAAACGGAGGATAGTATGTGATAAGCAGCGGTGGCCCAGCGGTAACGAACGCGACTTACAACTTGTAGGTCGTAGGTTCGAACCCAGACAGACGCTTTACTTAGTGAAAATAATTTCATCACCACTGCTCTCAAAACGGTGAAGGAAAACATCGTGAGGAAACAGGCATGTCGTAGAACAAAAAATTCGAAGACATGTGACATCTACCAACTCGCACTGGGCCCGCGTGGTGGATTACATGCCCACTCTCTCTCACAGACAGGAGGCCAGTGTCCCAGCCACGGAGTTAATACAAAGAGGAGCCGGCCTAAGCAACTGTGCACTGTGATTCTCAACCAGGTCCTGACGTCATCACGTGGGCGTGGCCTTAGTCAGTGTATTGTTGGCGTTTGTCCTGTCAAGTTCTGTGCACAACTTTGAACACGTTCCCATTTTATAGCATATTCGCGCTAGAAGAAAAATAATAATGAAATGTTGTGTTTTATCTTGTAAAAACTACTCAGATAGACGTTCTAATGCTACGGATGGCATCACATTTCATTTCTAAGTAATTTTATGAGTAATTTATCAAAATAGTTCTAGAAAAATCTCTAAGCGTCAGTCTTTTTAATATATAATTCTACCCGACACTAGATGGCGACACTTTGTGTCATGGGAAATAAAAATATTTAGGTACGTAGAGCTCAGTGTTAACATATTTTAATAATAAATATGTATTGAGATTTGTTCAACATTCATTCTTAAATACCCTTTAGTCGCCAAAATTATATTTTTGTAGTTCTTATACCATTTTGTAAACAGGCCGCCATTTATGTTGTCAACTATGAACAACAAACGGAAACATAACAAAAAGACAGGGCCGTAATTAGAATCTAATTAGTGTAACAAATGTCCCGCGGCTGTCACATATATGGAATTACTCATAAAAATACAATCTCCTATAAATTAAATATTCTATCTACAAAAATGTGTTTAAAGTACTTTCCCTCCGTGAGACAACTAAGCATGGTAGTTGTTATTTACTTTATTAAAAGGTCTTAAAGCCTACCTAATTTATTTAGTTTTTTAAATGATGTATGTTCAGATTTCTTTCCGAAGATAATCTAAGACAGCAATGAATTACAAAAATTTATATCACTATTTCAATACAAACATGAATGGTTCGTAAAATTTATAAAAATACCGGAGTACTCCCGGTACGACAATAGGGTATTTTACTCTTACAGGGTAAGTTTTTATCCAGTGCGCAAACTGTAACCATGAATTCAGCATGTCATTATAGACCCCTACAGCAGCAATTTTTCGCCCGTTATAAAAAAAAAATCTGCTGTTTCATAGAAAAAAGCAATACCTACGCGGTCAAGATGTATGGAACACCTAAATTTTTTTTGTATAACCGGCGAAAGATTTCTGGGGTAGGGGGTCTAGAATGATATGCTGAATTCATGGTTACAGTTTGCGCACTGGATAAAAACTTTTTCTGTATGAGAAATAATCTATAAATATATTATTAGATAGCTTAGGCAAAAAGCAGTCCGAAAATGTTCGTTTTAGTTCATCATCATCATCATCATTTCAGCCGAAATACGTCCACTGCTGGACTTAGGCCTCCCTCAGGCTCCTCCACTTCGACCGATCTTGTGCTTCCCACATCCAGCGGATACCCACGGCCTTCACAAGGTCGTCGGTCCACCTTGTGGGAGGCCTTCCCAACTCTACGGCTTCCCGTACGCGGTCGCCACTCGGTTTTAATTCATGAAATAACAAAATAAATTTTAAAATTCAATTCAAAGATTTCAGTTTTTTTAATCTGTTCTTGAACACCATAAAATAGTACCCGCCGTGTTATTACTTAATAACGCTGTTTAAACTAATCAACTGAACAAGTTTGTACTTTTACTATTTTCGTAACCAAAGTATTTTTTTTTTAAACTGTTTTTGAACACCATAAAATAGTACCCGCTATGTTATTACTTAAATAACGCTGTTTAAACTAATCAACTGAACAACTTTGTACTTTTACTATTTTCGTAACCAAAGTATTTTTATTGAAATATTATCTTACATTCAGGAACAGCAAACCGAGCAAACGATAAGTAGAATAATAACTCATTTTTTTAAATTTTATAAACATTATCATACAAAATATCAGCGCATTTGGTTACACAGCAAGCTGACGTCATACCCTCAGATCAATATGGCGTTCAGCGTTTTCGTCAAATCACGCGCGAAAAATGAAAATGAAAATGCATTTTTATCGCACTAATCGATTCAATAAAAACGTTGTTTTTGGTGGTTTATTACCATTTTAAAATCTAAATAAAAGACACTTTTCAAAAATGTGTCTAATACCCTATTCTGAGTACGACCCTGTTGCATCCTGCACTTAGTGACATCTAGTGTGAGATAGTTACGTAACTTCAAAGTAAAATAAACAGAACGAGCGAGTAGTTTTGCTATTGACCGGTAGATGGAATAAAGAAGTGGGCGGGATCACCGAGTTAAAGGGCGGGATCTAACACCCCCCTCACCCCGCAAATTGTCAGGCATTGTTTCTTAGGGAAATCTGATTACAACAGCTCCTCTTTGTATTAACTCCGTGGTCCCAGCAGTGGGAAAATTATGCTATGTAATGGAACAAGATAGTTGTCTTACTTACAGGGAATCCTTTACCGCAATGATGGCACATCTTATTATTGGGTCTTCCCTTGTGAACATTTCGTATATGCTGATCCAACCCGACTCGATTTTTCGAAGGCTGTAACAAAAAAGTTATCATTGTTATCTACCTAGCCTTTTCTCAAATACGTTGGGGTCGGTTTCCAGTCTAACCAGTATTTTACATGGAGCGACTGCATATCTGACCTCCGCAACCCAGTTACTGGGTAATACGATACCCCTTGGTAAGATTGGTTGTCAGACTTTCGGGCTTCTGATGACCCGTAATGACTGTCAAAGATCCACAAATGACAGCCGGGATCAACGGCTTAACGTGCTTTCCGAGGCACGGAGGGGTCTTGGTATGTAAAGATGGTCACCCATCCACGGACCAACCGCGGCGAGCGTAGCTTAATCTGATCGATTGATCCGTGCAGCTATTGTTACTTAGCCACAAGCCCCTCTGGCGAAAAATGTTTTATTAGAAAAAGAAATCTCGTAGCCTGGAGCCTCAATTTGTGATCGTTTGATGACATTAGGTTCGTCCTCTATTCATTCTCCTGCCATTAACCCTTTGTATGTATGTAACGTGGATCCACGCGAGACACAATGACTTTTCAATTGTTTTTGTAATAGGGTATTTTCCAATTTATTGAAAAGTGTTCTAAATTGAAGATTGGGACAAAATATGTAACAGAAAAATAAAAGTAAATAGAGTTATATCCATTTTCTCAATTAAGTAATAACGATTGAAATCGAATTTATTTTTCGTTGTTTTGAATTTACCGCCAAAACGCTCGTTACGATGACTTTTTATCACGTGACGTCAACTTTGTGTAAACCAAATTAGTTAGTAAGTACATAAGTGAATTTCGAGTTAATAAAGTTGTAAGCCATATTTTAAATCATTAAAGCTTTTAACATTTCCCTCAATATACATCTACGAAGTGGCGGTATTTGTTAAAACAAACCCACGGCTTTTTGGAATTAGGCCCCCCGCAAACTCACGTTTGAGAAAAAGGGAATCCAACATTCTCAGTGTTGGCCGCAGTCGAACAGCTCTTTTCCGCAAAAGTATATATCAAATGGCTCCAGTAATATACAATAAAATTCCGCGAGAAATAAAATATCTTAATTTAGTTATTTTAAAAAAACGATTGAAACAATTTTTAATTAATAAATGTTATTACTCAATCACTGAATTTATGGAGGATAACTGTTGACAATGATATTTTAAATTTTGACATAATTTTATTTCTATTTTATGGTTTGACATTTTAATTATACCTACAGACATTTATTTTATGTTTTTTGTAATATTATATTTCATTCTTGTGTGTAATATTTGTATGCTTGCGAGTAGAATGCAGCGCACTAACATTATCACTATAAGACCTAATATAAACTATGTACCTGCATTGTGACAAATAAAATGATTTGATTTGATAATGAACAAGATTTTTAATGTACTTATAGAAAGTGGAATTACTGGCGTACGGTGCCTCTGTGCAGAAATACTTCTAAAACTGCGCCAAACTAAGTATTTGTACCGGTGCCGTTTACACAAAGCTGGCGTCACGATGTCTCGTGATAAAAAGTCATCGTAAGGAGCGTTTTGGCGGTAAATTCAAAACGTCGAAAACGAAATTTTATTTTAATCGTTTTTAACTGAGAAAATGGATTTAATTAAATTTATTTGTATTTTTCTGTTAAATATATCGTTCTAATCTTCAAATTAAAATAGTTTATATTAAATTGGAAAATACCCTATTACGGCATTCAACCGGTTAATCCAACTGGCCAAATATAGGCGTAGTACAGACGCCAGCAAATCAAGCTATCCCAAACTGTCAAATTTTCCCAATCGAATATGAACCTTATAGTTTTGTAATAGGGTTGAAAAACGATCAAAGAAATTTGCCAGATTGGGGTAGCTTGATGTACTTGCGTCTGTACATCTGCCTGCCAATTCGTTAAATACAGCCGTAGAGTTCCTTATAACGTGATGGTTATGATCCGAGTCTTACCTTCAGACAGATTTGACACTGATATGTTCTGTTCAAATGTTTCTCTTCTATGTGATCTCTTAGCTTCGTCTTGTCGGCGAAGCGTCTGTCGCAATGAGCACAGATGAATCTGGAACAAAAAACATTATTTTACTAATTAACCGGTTTCACAAAAGGGAGTAGTAAAGCTATCAATTCATTTGTCTTTTTTCTGTCGTTATGCCTGTTACCTCAGAACTGCGTCATTTATAAAACGATTTGAAAGAATCCACTCTATACAGGGTAAGTTTTTATCCAGTGCGCAAATTGTAACCATGAATTCAGCACATCATTCTAGAACCCCTAGCGCAGAAATTTTTCGCCGGTTGTACAAAAAAAAATCTGCTGTTTCATAGAAAAGTGCAATACCTACGGGGTCAAAATGTATGGAACAGCAGATTTTTTTTTTGTGTCATCATCATCATCTGCCTAGCCTTTTCCCAACTATGTTGGGGTCGGCTTCCAGTCTAACCGGATGCAGCTGAATACCAGTATTTTACATGGAGCGACTGCCTATCTGACCTCCACAACCCAGTTACTGGGTACTACGATACCCCTTGGTAAGACTGGTTGTCAGACTTTTTTTTTTGTGTATCCGGCGAAAAATTTCTGCGCTAGGGGACCTAGAATGATATGCTGAATTCATGGTCACAATTTGCGCACTGGATAAAAACTTACCCTGTATGTATACCCTTTGAAAAAAAAAAAAAAAAAAGGGTATACTTATAGACCAAATTTATATGGGACCACCCATATAAATTTGGTCAAAATCTGATTAGCCGTTTTCAAGTTAGCTTCAGTAATAAGCATTTTTTCCACTTAGGGCAAATTTTCCAATCGTCAAATAATTTACGTTCAGATATATCTGTCTTCCCGTGTAGTGCCGGACGTAAAAGAATAGCACCATCTCATTTCTTCCCGTGAGTATCGTAGGAGGCGACTAAGGGACCTACTAGAGAATAGGCAGCAGCGTTCTCTATGCATTTTACCACCATACTGCGATCGCCAACCCGCCTGCCAAGCGTGGCGATTATGGCAATTCCCTCCCCGTTTGGAGGAGGCTTATGTCCAACAGTGGACGTCTTTCGGCTGAAATGATGATGATGATGAGATATATCTGAGGAATAAATTTGACAGCTTTTGTGTAGAAAATAAGTCAAATTGACATAATTATTCTTCAGAAAAAAGTTATCTGACTATTGAAAAGTTTGCCCTTAGTGTCATTTGTGTGGGGGAGGTACAGACTCCAGCACATCAAGCTCCTCCAATCTGTCAAATTTCTTTGATAGATTTTCAACTTTATCACATAAGCATAAGGTTCATGTTCAATTGAAAAAAAAAAAACAATTTGGGGTAGTTTGATGTGCTGGCGTCTGTACCAAAAATAAAAACTAAATATTGATGCGCGGTTACCACTAGCGCCATCTAGTATCGAGTAGCAGAATTAATAGAGTCAAGATCTTTCTAGAAATTTCGATGCTAGAACTTTCTAGAACTATCGACATCTGTTCAGTCAGGGCCGGTATGTACTCAAACATTCTAGATGCTTCTACGGTAGAAGGTTCTGGAACTATCCGAGGGCCCTATAAAAGCGAAAACGGATCGCATCCCAGGCAGTTTATTGGAAGCGATACGTGCGAATAACACTGAAAGCGATCTTCAAGTGCGACTACGAGTGATCAGTAGTACAAGAGGGTATTTTCCAAATTGTTAAAAACTATTCTAATTTGAAGATTGGGACGAAATATGTAACAGAAAAATAAAAGTAAATTGATTTATATCCATTTTCTCAATTAAAAACGATTTAAACCAAATTTATTTTTCGTTGTTTTGAATTTACCGCCAAAACGCTCCTTACGATGACTTTTTATCACGTGACGTCCACTTTGTGTAAACTAAAGTAAGTAAACAAGTGAGTGTCGTGTTTATAATTAACAAGATCTTTTATGGATAGAAAGTGAAATCACTGGTGTGCGGTGCCTCTGTGCACAAATACTTCTCGACGTCACGATGTCACGTCATAAAAATCATCCTCGTAAGGAGCGTTTTGGCGGTAAATTCAAAACAACGAAAAAAATAATAGATTTTAATCGTTTTTAATGGAGAAAATGGATGTAAATAAATTTATTTTTATTTTTCTGTTAAATATAACGTCCCAATCTTTAAATTAAAGTCGTCTTGATCAAATTGGAAAATACCCTATTGTGTTTTGTAATTAGTGTGTTGGAGTGGTTCTTTGGTTGTTTAATTAAAGTGTCATTTTTAGTATTTATATTGGCAGTTTTTAATTGTCACGAACCCCATGCTCGTCACAATATATTAAGTATACACCGTATTAAGTATACAACATTTATGTTCGCATAACACGACATAATGTATAGATCAGCTCATTTTTATTTCACGATTCCAGGGTTGATCCCAACGTAAAAGTTGTTCATAACGATGAGTACAATGACCCTTTAAAAGGATTAAAACGATTAAAATGTAATGGTGTATTGTGGAAGAGAGAGAGGCCTCTTCCCTGTAGTGGCACAATACAGGCTAGTTGCATTCGATTAGAAAAAAAAAAAACAACCGTTTTCTACAATAAAACACTGCAAAGTGAAAAATAACTTTAATTTCGAAAGACAGTGTAAAAAAAACGACAATACAAAACCAGAGACATTGAAACACCACAAGAATTAAAATTATTTATAAATAAAAAAATATATATATTTTAAATTTAAAAAAACCGACTGCTTTTTCATTTAAGATGCTTTTTTGTTATTATAAATTACAATGAATAAAAGGCGACTAACAATAAATACAAGGCAGATGTGAGTGCAAACCCTCGGAGGACATAAATAGTGACCTCATTAGTGATGTTCGTTCAGAAATTTCTGAATCAATCTAACCTATTCAAATCGGGATGCTCCAAATTTCGAGATCGCTCTTGTTTTACTAGTAAGATCTTTATGAACATTCAAAAAGCATGCATCAAAATTTTATTTGAAAAAAAAAAAAAAAAAAGTTGCATTAAAAATTACTCCACTTACTTGAGCTGGTCCTGCGAGACATGTTTGAGGCTGTTCTTCAAGTGTCTCTGGTAGGAAAATATTGATGAGAAACTCACATTACACATGGAGCAATATGCTGCAGCTGATGCCGACTTGCCCTGGGAACGAACAAAATACTATACAGGGCTAGTTTTCAAAGACTGTCGGGCAGAGTGTTAATGAGATTTTTTTTTAATTTTTCCTATCTATAGTTTACAGTGACAGTATACAATCAGCGTTCTTAGTCAACTGTACTCATTCATCTAGCATTTTTTCTTTTGAGTATTGACTTCGCACGGTTTGTGCATTTAGCCAGTGTCAAGTAATTTTTCTTTTCGATCAAGTAAATGGTAATCGACCTCTTCTAGTTAAAAAAAATTGAGTGACGTGTAAAAGTGTTTGTACTGACCCCAGCACATCAAGCTACCCAAAACTGTCAAATTTTCCCAATTGAATGACATGAACCTTATTGCATTGAAATAAAGTTGAAAATCTATCAAAGAAATTTGACAGATTGGAGTAGCTTGATATGCTGGCCTCTGTACAAACCTACTTACACAAATAAAATCATTTATCAAACAACCCTCATCATCTGCCCAGCCATTTCCCAACTATGTTGGGGTCAGCTTCCAGTCTAACCGGATGCAGTATGCTGCTGAATAACCAGTATTTTACATGGAGCCACTGCCTATCTGACCTCCACAACCCAGTTACTGGGTAACACTATACCCTTTTACTGGTTATCAGACTTTCGGGCTTCTGACGACCCGTAACGACTGTCAAAGATCCACAAATGACAGGCGGGACCAACGGCTTAACGTGCTTTCCGAGGCACGGAGGGGTCTTGGTATGTAAAGATGGTCGCCCATCCACGGACCAACCGCGGCAAGCGTAGCTTAACCTGATCGACTCGTGTGGCTGTTATTACTTAACCACAAGCCCCTCTTATCACACCACGCTCTTAATTTAAAACAAAAAGAGACATCCAAATTTCTTCACGTGGGTGTCGTAGAAGGCGACTAAGGGACTTACTAGAGAATGGGCAGCAGCGTTCTCTATGCATTTTACCAACATACTGCGATCGCCAACCCGCCTGCCAAGCGTGGCGACTATGGCAAAACCCCCCTTTTGGGGGAGGCCTATGTCCAGCAGTGGACATCTTTCGGCTGAAATAATGATGATGAAGCAATACCTTAACTTCGTGCTTCTCAAAATGCCGTTTCAAACTAGTTTTCCATCTGAAAACTTTATCACAAATGGTGCAAGGAAACGTGTTGCTGAATTCATGCACCGCCCTGGAAATAACAAAATTATAACAGCTTTACTATATACTCCATTTGAAATAAAATAACGGAGTGAAAAAAAGGTTTGTTTAAATGTCTACATTTAAACAAACCTTTTTTTCACTCCGTTCAACCGATTTTAACTTCTATTCCGTAAGCATAAGGACGGCATTAAAAGCAAAAAAACAGTGGTTACAATACCAACTGTTGACTGCAGATACCATTTATCATGCTACCATTCCAATAGAAGTCAAAATCAGTTGAACGGACTGTGAAAAAGGTTTATTTAAATGTCTAATCTTATTTCAAAAGTTTAATGTGTATCGAACATTGATACACAAAAAAAATCCAAGATACACAATCAGCGTCTCAAAAACGTCCGCATAAATAGGGCGCAATGTGCGCAGGTGTCACATAGTATCGTCAGTCATCTTTCAGTCAGACATTTTAGACATTGCTTTGTAAAAACCACTTTAAGTCATACGTTTAAGGTTGAATTTGCAAAAAAAAAATGTGTTTAATCATAATTATAACCACTGACGTATAATTGAGGACAGTATTGACTGTTACTTATGTTCAAGACTGTGCAATCTTGGGGTTTTTTGTATATCAATGCATTTAAGTGACAGTTTGTCAAAATCAACAGTTTGTTACTAAATTCTTATGACAGTACCAGTGGCGGCCGGTAGGTCATAGCACTGGTGGTGCACTTTACTAGCTCACTAAGTATTAGGGGTAAAAAGTAAATAAATAAAATTTATTTATTTCAGATAAGTAATTTAAATCTAAACGAATAAACAATAGTATTCAATTTCACGTAAACGAAACTTCGCGGTGACAATAATGAGTCGGTCATTCATTATGGCCGGCATGCAAACTTCGCCAAACCTCGGGCGCTCTCGGTAATCGACCTTCGGTAATATTCGGCTCAGTTCGACAAACTTCGGTTCCCCCGTGCGGCGCACGAGAATGGACAAATTACTCCATATCGCTCCATACAGTTATGTCAACTATCTTCTGTCTCACGCGCTAGGCGTTTTAGTTCGGATCTCATAGAAATGTATGAGCATTCGCCGTGCGCTTCGGCATAGCGCACGAGGGATCTTCTGTACCGCGAAAATAAGTCTTAATAGTTTAGCAAAGAGCTTATATTGTTTCGTCAGTTTTTTTTAGTATTACATATACCACAACCAGTGGCCACAATGCGATTATTAAACATTTTGTGATTCTTTCGACACCTATTAAAATCTAGTAGATCAGCGCACGAGTGCACTTAAGGGACAGCCGCCCCTGGACAGTACTAGCTTCTGCTAGCGGCTTCGCTCGCGTGTAGTTTGTAAATTATTCCACAAAAACGTACGTATCGGGATAAAAAGTATCCTAAGTGTCAATCTAGGCATCTAAATCCGTTCAGTCGTTTATGCGTGACTGAGTAACAAACATACAAACTGTCACATTTATAATATTAATAGGATAGGATGTACAGACACCAGCAGGTCAAGCTATCCCAAACTGTCAAATTTTCCCAATTGAACATGAACCTTATTCCATTGTAATAAAGTTCAAAAACTATGAAAGAAATTTGACAGATTGGGGTAGCTTGATGTGCTGGCCTCTGTACGGTAGTTAAAAAATTTGTTCGTCTGTCTATTTATCTCTTTATTCTGGCTTATCTCCTAAACGGCTGGATCAATTTTAATGAGACTTTCAGTGGAAGATAGCTGACCAGAGGGGCAGTTCTACTAATTTTAAGAACGTTCACAGTCTGATCTCAGTGTCAATCTGTCAAAAATACCTCGATTTTTCATACATTTTTGACATTTGCTTGTCGCTGAGATGACACTAGATTTTGAACGGTTTTACTTACGAGAATTGGCTTTCTGACGATAGGGTCATAGGCTACTACGTCTGTTCTAGTAGGATGTTCCCGGATATAAGTTAGTTTAATATGGACGGCACGGTTGGCGCAGCTGTTAAGCGATTGACTGCTGCACTGCGTGTCCCAGGTTCGATTCCCACACGAAACAAATACTAGCATTTGACAGCGGCTTCGCCCGCGCGGAACTTTCCTCCCCTATTTAACTCCCTTAGGGGTTGAATTTCGAAAAATCCTTCCTTACTCCTTGTCTACATTACAAAGGGAACCTCTGTGCAAAATTTCAGCTTTCTAGGTCCAAGGGTTTTGGCTGGGCGTTGATGAGTGAGTCAGTCAGTCAGGACTTTTCTTTTTATTTGTATAGATGACCTACAAGTAGTTGTTCCGGGTCTGACTGTTTGTGTATGTGAGTTTAAATGTTTGTAAACGCACCCGCAATACAGGAGAAATTCCTAGTGTGGGGCAACGTTGAATTCTTTTTAATAAAATCTGAAATCGCTAGTCTGTGGCGTGCGTAGGTAATAATGATAGAACACTTACAGTCTATGGTTCTTGAGTCCCGCTCTATGTCTGAATGTTTTGTCACACTCTGTGCACTGTACTCTTGCTTTGTGCGTGTCTTTGTGGTAGCGGTGTGTGTCTATGGAGCTGTGGATAGTTGAAACTAAGATTAGAATATATAGTGTCATCATCTTTCTAGCCATTTCCCAACAAATTTTGGAGTCAGACGACAGTCTAACCGGATGCAAGTGAATACCAGTATTTTACATGAAGCGACTGCCTCCACAACCCAGTTACTGGGTAATACGATACCACTTGGTAAGACTGGTTGTCAGACTTTCGGGCTTTTGACGACCCGTAACGACTGTCAAAGCAGCGGGAAACATTAAGGTGAATCTTGCCGACATTTTGTCCATACAAACTTCTGGAGTGTATTACTCCACTGTTCGACAATGTACATCAAAAATTAAACATGGTATCATTTTGTATCATTATTAATATTGTCTGTGCGGAAACAGAATACTAAAACAAAAAGCCACTAAAAAGTTAGGAGCCAACAAAGATTCGTTTTGCTTGCAAATTTAACCTAACTTTGGGCGTGTTTAGGTAATTAATAAAAGAAGTGTAAAATCTCCAAAACCAAGTCGGTACCGACAAAGGTCAATTATCGAAAAGTTCAATAAACTTTATGGTCATTTATTTATTCAGTGCTTTTTTCATAAAACCCGATCGTCCGAAGGAGTTTTCTTCTTTTTTTACGCGCCTTTTTACTATAAATGCTCCTGCATCTCACTCAATCATGTTGTGCGTGTAGACTAGCATCTAACTGCTCATCACTGATAATACTACCTCTGTCGGATACTATGCCTGGTGAGACAGCGTGCTTTTTAGCCAGGCCCATTAGTGAGTTCGACCCCGCGACTAGATTCCCCTTAATATTGATACTGACAGACTAATACTGACTGAGGCTGATACTGATTGAGACTGATACTGATTGATACTGACTGAGACTGATAGTGACTGAGACTGATACTGACTGAGACTAATACTGATTCAGACTGATACTGACTGAGACTGATACTGATTGAGATTGATACTGACCGAGACTGATAATTATTGAGACTGATACTGACTGAGACTGATACTGATTCAGACTGATACTGACTGAGACTGATACTGATTGAGACTGATACTGACCGAGACTGATAATTATTGAGACTGATACTGACTGAGACTGATACTGATTCAGACTGATACTGACTGAGACTGATACTGATTGAGATTGATACTGACCGAGACTGATAATTATTGAGACTGATACTGACTGAGACTGATACTGATTCCGACTGATACTGACTGAGACTGATACTGATTGAGATTGATACTGACCGAGACTGATAATTATTGAGACTGATACTGACTGAGACTGATACTGATTCAGACTGATACTGACTGAGACTGATACTGATTGAGATTGATACTGACCGAGACTGATAATTATTGAGACTGATACTGACTGAGACTGATACTGATTCAGACTGATACTGACTGAGACTGATACTGATTGAGATTGATACTGACCGAGACTGATAATTATTGAGACTGATACTGACTGAGACTGATACTGATTCAGACTGATACTGACTGAGACTGATACTGATTGAGATTGATACTGACCGAGACTGATAATTATTGAGACTGATACTGACTGAGACTGATACTGATTCAGACTGATACTGACTGAGACTGATACTGATTGAGATTGATACTGACCGAGACTGATAATTATTGAGACTGATACTGATTCAGACTGATACTGATACTGATTGAGATTGATACTGACCGAGACTGATAATTATTGAGACTGATACTGACTGAGACTGATACTGATTCAGACTGATACTGACTGAGACTGATACTGATTGAGACTGATACTGATACTGATTCAGACTGAGACTGATACTGACTGAAACTGATACTTACTTAGATATTTTCCCGCATAAATTACATTTATATTCCTTCAGTGATATCTCATGGGTCGAGTAATAATGTTGTTGCATCACTTTGAAGTCTAATGTTCTTTTGTGACAAATACTGCATTCGTATCTGAAGAAAATAAAACTGTAAATTCTTAAAAAAAAAAAAAAGTTTATTAAAATCTGTTATTTCCACTGAAGGTGGCGTTTTGATAACCGATTTATAAATGACGGGAGTTCTGAGGTTGTACCGGTTGTTCAGACGCCAGCACATCAAGCTACCCCAAACTGCCAATTTTCTCAATAATTGAACATGAACCTTATGGTTATGGTATAAAGTTGAAAATCGATCAAAGAAATTTGAAAGATTGGGGTAGCTTGATGTGCTGGCGTCTGTACTTTTTAGTATAATTTTTGTTAAATTAAAAAAAAGTACAACCGTTTTGAGAACGGCCTCCTTTTTTGAAGTCTGTTTTTAAACGTAATCGTAGCGGAAACTGAACGTTATGTGTAGGTAATAAAGTTACTTTATCAAATACTGTTTTGCAAATTTGTTTACGTGTTTGGAAACTAAATAGCGAACACAGATTAGATTCAGTCACCAAAAGAAATATCCAATTTATACAACATGTAAGATAATTAACGCAAGACCTCATTTACCCCAATTAGAGTATTGAGTTAAAGGCATAATATAATGACCAAAACTTATTTTTATTAAAAGCTAACTGTTATTATTAAGAAAAACTTGTTGACTCTAGCATTACTTCATGCATTTAAAATTGAGTCTTATTGCCTTGAAATAAGATTGAATTTTAATCTTTGGATCAAGCGGCGGTAGGCAAACAATATTACTTTACAAAAAAAAACCTATATTAAAAGTCACTTTGGGGACTGTCTTATGAAATTTTGACATTCAAAAAGTACGGACACTCAGCCTAGTTTGAATAAATGACTTGATTTTAATTTCATTTTGATTGAAATCGATCCATTAGTCAATTAGGAACAAAGTACTTTCTTTTACTTCTGTTACACCTTGTATAGTGACCTTGGTTACTCATCTCTGTTGGTGACTGTACGAGAGAAGAATAGTAACATACCTTCTCATATGCCTTTTATAATGCGCTGTGAATGATTCAACTGAAGGTATTATCGTTTTGCAAATAGGACAGATGTAGTCGCCTATTTCCTGTAAGAGAAGTAATATTATTTTGTTTATTCTAATTAACACTTATATTTATTTTTACAGGTACAATTCCATTAGAACAATGTAGCAGCGGCGAGGTGTAAATTTTTATAAAAGAGAAGCCGAAGCTAAGTCGGCTTTAACTTACTGACTTATCAATAAAGAATAGTTACTATAATTCTAAAATTAATATAGAAATGTTAAGAATTAAATACAATAAAATTGAATCCCCGAAGGGAAGCTGGTAGGAATCATGTTATACGGTGCTTTCGCCACTGCAATCACATATTTTTCATTCAGAGACGCCATGGTTGCAGGTTGGTAGATGTCACACGTCTTCGAATTTTTGTTTCTACGACATGCCTGTTTCCTCACGATGTTTTCCTTCACCGTTTTGAGAGCAGCGGTGGTAAAATTTCACACAAAAATAGCGCCTGTCTGGGTTCAAACCCACGACCTGCAAATCGTAACTCAGGGCCGTTACCACTGGCCCACCACTGCTCTCAAAATCTGTTAAAGGTGGATGAGCTAAGACAGGCCAGGGCCTAGAGATAAAACACATTTCTGTTAGCGTTCACGCCAAACGCTACGCCAAAATGTATGGGAATTACATTATCTGCGGAAAGGTTACGTTGTGTCCTTACAACGCTTACAGAAATGTGTTTTGTCTAGGCCTTTGCATTTTGTCTGTATCAAGTTGTACGTTGATTCGTGACCATAACAAATATAGCTTCACAGAATTAAAATAATTAAAATTGTAATAACAAACATTAAGTTCATTTAACCCTTTGTATGCCTACCAGGGGTATTGGTTGTTCGAAAGAGATGCCGTCGCCCCTGGTACATAGGTAACTGAGGGAACACGGGTGGGTTTTAGTCAGTAAAAGTCTGACACGTCCTCCCGCTCCACCCAGAGCGGGAGAAGTGATTTTATGAAGTCCCACCAAAAAGAAAAACCTTTTGTATCAACATAGATCCACGCGAGACACGATGGCTTTTTAAATGTATCTGTAATTACCGGCATTCTACCGGTTCATCCCAATGAATGGCTTTCTCATGAAATAGTTATTCAATGAGAATTGTTACCGTAACACGTATGTAACGGGTTACGGTCGCGAATAGGGTATTTTCCAATTTATTAAAAACTATTCTAATTTGAAGATTGGGACGTAATATGTAACAGAAAAATAAAAGCAAATTGATTTATATCCATTTTCTCAATTAAAAACGATTTAAACCAAATCAATTTTTCGTTGTTTTGAATTTACCGCCAAAACGCTCGTTACGATGACTTTTTATCACGTGACGTCATCTTTGTGTAAACTAAAGTATTTAGTAAGTAAATAAGTGAATGTCGAGTTTATAATTAACAAGATAATGGATAGAAAGTGGTGTGCGGTGCCTCTGTGCACAAATACTTCTACAACGACGCCAAACTAAATATTTGTACCGGTGCCGTTTACACAATGTTGACGTCACATGTCACGTGATAAAAAGTCATCGTCCATCGAATTTACCGCCAAAACGCTCCTTAGCGTTTTGGCGGTAAATTCAAAACAAGTAAAAATTAATTCGATTTTAATCGTTTTTAATTGAGAAAAGGGTATTTTTTTTTCCTGCTAAATATATCGGCTCAATATTCAAATTAATATAGGTTTTATCAAATCGGAAAATACCCTATCACATGCGCATGTAAATGTTTGCATGCCGAATGGTAAAATATGGCTGAACTTTGATGTTTCTTAACAACTATTGTGTATTACCCATATTTGCAAAATTAATTATATTCTATTCTAATCATTAAACAACCTAATCATTAAAAGTCTACTGCAGTTTGCAAGACCACTGTCTTGCAAACTGCAGTAGTAAAAAAAAAAAGTTATACAACTTACCGCCGAATGCTTAGCCGTCACATGAGCTGAATAGGACTTCCTATATGTGAACCCAATAAGACAACTCTCACATTTATACTCCGCCTTAATATACGCGTCTTTTGTCGATTCTCTATCTCTTTCTAACAACATATCTTCGTATGTCAACTCTATGGTTAGGATCTTTTGGTCTCGTTCTTTCGTAGATTTAGGCTGTAAATAAAAAACATAATTTTAAATCTAATCTATATACTAGGTATGTCTCTACTAATATTATAAATGCGAAAGTAATTCTGTCTGTCTGTTACGCTTTAACGCCTAAACCGCTGAACCGATCGTCATGAAATTTGGCAGAGATATATCCTGGGATATGGAGAAGGATATAGGGTACTTTTTTACGCGATAACCGACATCCACGCGGGCGGAGCCGCGGGCAAAAGCTAGTATTTATAATCTATACTAATATTATGAAGAGTTTGTTTGTTTGAACGCACTAATCTCTGAAACTACTAGACGGATTTGAGAAACTCTTTTTGCTTTTGATTGCCAAATTTTTAAGGAAGGCTACTTATCACCACGCTAGGAGGCCACGCGACCACACGGCACCCTTAGGAGCCGAGAAAAGACAAAAAAGTAAAGAAAACACCCTAAGCGGAAATGGCGTAACAGCGCGGGGAGGCGATGCAGTGCGACGGGTTGGGTCGGGGCGATGCAGTGCGACGGTTTGGGTCGGCGCGATGCAGTGCGACGGTTTGGGTCGGGGCGATGCAGTGCGACGGGTTGGGTCGGGGCGATGCAGTGCGACGGTTTGGGTCGGGGCGATGCAGTGCGACGGGTTGGGTCGGGGATAAACAAATTACGCGGGCAGAAGCTAGTATTATTACTAATATAATACAGCAAAATAGTTGGTTATGTTTGTTGGAACGCGCTAATCCCCGGAAATGCAAAAGGTAATTGCCTCTCGTGTTATCAGTCACGTACCATTCACTGACGCGGCAACATGCTAGTGACGTAACTAAACAATATATGCTTATCTCCTTCTAACAACAGGAATCGGTATGGGTCTTTTCTGTTCTTCGCGCACTGTATGATTCTATGTACTAGTAGGTAGCTACATTCATGATTTACGCTTTTTTTTGTGAATTTATGACGCGTTTATTTATAATACGTGATTGGAGCTCTGTTCTTCAACAGTGTTCACTCATGTCAATAAGGAAAGAAAGAGGTGAGGCACAAGACTTCTGTCCCACAGTTCATATATCTCTCTTGGTCTGGCTCCTAACCCTAGCCTGTTACGGTAAAGTAAACTCTACTGGCACAGACTTAGAGTTCATAGGAGCGCGCAAGCCCCACCACGACGTCAACGTAGAGATACGGCGATGGGGTTATTATTTTTATATTCTATTTATTTTATTTTGATACATATGGTTTACATTTTTATTTAAAAACACGTTAAATTATTGTTACTATCTAGTGGTCGAGCAGTGGTCGACATTGGACCATGTTTTTTTTTAAGTTAAATGTAGGTATGCATAATGCTACCCCAAACTGTCAAATTTTCCCAATTGAATATGAACCTTAAGCTAATGATCTAAAGTTGAAAATCTATCAAAGAAATTTGACAGATTGGGGCAGCTTGATGTGCTGGCGTCTGTAGAAGGTGTCACATAATAAACGCAAGTCTTGAAAGTAGATTGTTCATAATTGAGTACTCGATTTCAGTGAATGATTACCAAAACTTACGTATTTTGCCATACCGACCACCAATTGAACCAAAGAAAATTAAATCTTATCTTAAGCCAATAAGACTCAATTTTGCATAATGCATAAAGTGATTCAGTTAACGCTATTTTCTAAATGATAATAGTTTGCTTTAAAATAAAATATTTTTGGTCATCGTATTATGCTTTTAACGCAATACTGTAATTGAGATTTATGAGGTCTTGCGTAAATAATGTTACACGTTGTATAAAAATATTAGCTTTCTGTATTCCTTCTGCATTTAACTTAACTGTGTCAAATTGAAATTACATAATCCTCCGTCAGAGTTATTTTCGTAAAAAGGGGTACAAAGTTTTTGCTTTGAAGAACTGCAGAAAGCTAATATTTATACAGTATGTTAGGTTAAGGAGGGGCATACTTTAAGGCAGTTTGGTACTCATCAAAATATACAACTTATAAAATGCAGTGGACACCAAAATAGAGGATAAGTTTTTAAGCAGTGCGCAAACTGTAACCATGAATTCAGCATATTATTCTAGATAGCGTAGACATTTTTCGTCGGTTATACAAAAAAAAAACACCTGTTCAATACATTTTGACCGCGTAGGTATTGCACTTTTCAATGAAACAGCCGATTTTTTTAGAAATAGAAATAATATTTATTCGCATAAAACATGGTATATAAAGTTGTTTCAAGGTACATTATAGAGCATACATGTTTCGCTTATATCATAGCATGCAAATATTGTTACATTTAAAGATATCTCCCGTCAGTAAATTCTTTAATGCTGTAAAAGTTATTCGTTTTTAACCATTCATACAAATTTTTTTTGAACAATCTAAGATCTAAAGTTTTTAAGTCCCTTGGAATTTTATTGTACACCCGAACACACATGGCTAAACAGCTTTTATTGTATTTAGCCAGTCTCGGTAAGTCACTTAATATAAGCCTGTGAGGATCACGCCGGTTTCGAGGATATACATCATCTGCCCTTTTAAACAGGTCTTTATGTTTCTTAACAAACATGCAAACTTCATAAATATAGAGAGAGGGTAGCGGTAATAAACCAAGTTCTTTAAATATAGGCCTGCAAGATTCATCAGGTTGAAGCCCATATATTGCACGAATACATTTTTTTTGGGCAACAAATACCCTACTCCTATCGGTACTATTACCCCACATGATGAACCCATATCGTATTAAGGATTCGACATAAGCATGGTAGGTAGTAATAGCAGTTTTAATGTTTGTTATATTTTTCACCTTTCTGAGTGCGTATACGAATTTATTTATTCTTTTAGATACATCATCCACTTGTGCTTTCCAATTGATGTCCTGGTATATTATTACTCCAAGAAATTTTGTTTGTGTAACCGCGTTAAGTTTTGGTATGTCAAGTTTTAAATTGTATTTATTATTATTTGATTTGTTAAATTGTATGTACACGGATTTATCTAAATTAATTTTCAAGTTATTCATGTCAAGCCATTCAATTAGTTTGTCAATTGTATTGTTAATTTCTGCTTCATGGTCGTCAATTGTATTAGTCTTTTTATCGGACGTCACTATAATGGAAATATCGTCAGCGAATAGTATGCATTTATGATTTGTTATGTCTGTGATTGAATTTATATAGAGTAGGAACAATATAGGGCCTAATACACTTCCTTGTGGGACGCCATAATTGTTGCATTTATACTCGGATGAGTATGATGGCATGACATTATTTCTACCTAATTTTGCAATAATAACACGTTGTTGTCGGTTATTTAAGTATGACGAAATCCACTGAAGTGCATGTCCCCTTATCCCAATTACCTCTAGCTTTTCGTTTTTTGTGTTCGACTAAAAATTTCTGCGCTGCGGGGTCTAGAATGATATGCTGAATTCATGGTTACAGTGTGCGCACTGCTTAAAAACTTATCCTGTATAGAGAAAAAAAACAGCTGTTCCCAACATTTTGTCGTCAGAGGACGGGGTGTCTAAAGCTTTGTGACGTCACATGATAAAATCTAAAATACTAAAACTCGAAATTTATTTGTAAACCAAACTTAAAAATATTACTTACTTGATCTATATTTATAAGGCTTATTCTACCTATCTTAAATATTTTATAAACATTATTTTTAATTTAAATAAATACAATAAAAACTGCTCTTTAAATTTAATTAGTTTTCTAAATATACAATTGAAAAATATGTGACGTCACACAAGGGGGAGGGGGTTTCACAAGTGTGACCACCTGTGTGACCATTTGTATGACGTAATTTATGGACTGCCCCTTAGTAAAAGTTTTTCATTTTCATGAGTACTCTCCCTTAAAGTATGTCCCTCTTTTAACTTAACACTATAATAATGCATTAGAAATACATTAAATTTTAAATTAATTATGGTCACTGGGCGACCACTAGAAATAATAATTACATTAATGTTACAAAATGTATTTAATCCGAAGAATCAGGAACAAATTCATATATAAATGGTGGATCAGCATGCGAAGGTCCGGGGGCTTGGGGGTCATGGATGAACAGATCAACACTAGTTAGAGCATTGGCTCGCTTCTTGTCGCGATATCTTCTTGAACGTTCTTTGGCGCATTCTCTTCTTCGTTGGGCCCTCTCTTCTTCAATCTGCTTTTTTCTTATCTCATCCAATTGTTGTTTTGGTCTACGTTTTTTCTGACGATATCTCCGCATCCTTGCATTAGCCAGCTCCCTTTTACGAGCCCATTCATCGGTGTACTTGTTTATTTCGTCTATTTGCTGTAAACATTGTATTCCGATCTTAGTCGTGAACATTGCTCATATATTTTTTTAAACTCTTTTTTATTTTATAACTTTTATGAAATCCAACTAGCGATATCTTGTACGTTCTTTTAATTACTCAGCTAGTGCTGTGCACTTCTGTAAGTGATTAATTCACAATTCCTAAAACTATTTGTGATTTTTGTTTGTTTGTCTCAGTGAATACGTCGTTGAAGTGACTTGTCAAAAAATAAATAAATATAAATTAAAAATTTAAAAAACCCGCGACCCAAACAAAAACTCTAAAATGTAAAAAAAAAATATTTATTGGCCTTTTAAGTTGAAGAATTAATATTTTTATCAAGGCATTGTCAATTCGGGGGACGGCTAATGAAAATGCTAGGTCTCTGTTTGTCGTTTTCATTGACCGTCCCCCGACTTGACGTTTTTGCGTCGGGGGTTAAAAATAAAATCAAAGCATTTATTTCTATTAGGCACTTAAAAGGCACTTTTGAACAGCAACATTTACATTAAAATAGAATTGATTCTAATCGCCCCTTCCAAAATTTTGTTCGTATGGAGAAGAATAGACAAGAAACTCCACCGTTACTTTTTTTAAATGTTTTAAGTACATTCATTATATAATTATGTGTGAAAACGATGCACCCAAAATAAAATTACCGTACCAAAATAGGTAAAAAGAATGAAATTGAAGCAATGACAAATAAGTTAATTTTATGATAGATACATGGTGCTCACATATTTACAAACATTGTAAGAGTAAATATACGATTTTTTAGAATATTAACAAGTAATAAGTCAGTGTGTGAGTTTAAGTAATCACTGAGTGTAAATCAATGAAATAAAACAGAATTTTATATTCTTATTAGGTTACTCCTACTGCCTCATTGGTCTAGTGGTCCCAAGCGCAACTGCTAAGCTTGAGGTCTTGATTTCAGTTCCCAGGTCAAGCAAAGTGTTATTGGGTTTTTCTTTCTTAATTTTCTCAGTAGCAACCAGGAGTCAGGACTTGTGCCTGGATGATGACAATATCGAGCATATTACATAGGACTCAAACATACATTTAGGGGCCATCCATAAATTACGTCACACAAATTTTATGGTTTTTTGACCGCCCCCCCCCGTCCTTGTCACAGGTGGTCACTCTTGTGAAGACCCCTCCGCCTTGTGTGACGTCACATATTTTTCAATTTAATATTTAGAAGTAATTAAAAACAGCTGTTCTTCCATGATTTTTTTTTTAAAGAATAATCTTTAATAAAATTTACATACAGTCAAAAATTTTTGGTAGATAGAAGTAGCCTTATAAATATAGATCGAATAAGTGTTATTTTTAAGTTTTTGGTTTACATTTAAATTTCGAGTTGTAGTATTTTAGATTTTAACATGTGACGTCACAAAGTTTTGACCTCCCCTGTCCCTTGTCACACAATGTCACATTTCGTTGACCCCCTCTCACCCCCTTAACGTGAGACGTAATTTATGGATTAGCTCGCGTAATTTGAATTCTTTTAACACTAACCTATCGAATTTTATCTTGTATTCTTTCTTTTTAAAATCGTTTCCTTTCATTCTACAATTTCTACCGTCACTTTTCTCTATCAATCTTTGCCGCATTATACTCTTACTCAACCTTTGCCGAGGCTCGGCAACACGATTCAAAGGCGTATAGATGTTAATTTCGTCGATGGTACACCTCTGTCCAACACTTCGGGGTAAAAGACTTGTTATGTGTTTTAACTAAACCACACCAATACGTTTACCACTACTACAAATGTAAACAACAATGATAGGACCTATAAGACGGTGGCGCACTTCAATTCACAAAGCAGCTGAATGCTTCGAAACGAATCGTCTTGAAGAACAAGAAGCGCCAAATAAGCTAAACTCGCCCAAAGCCTTCATATGCTGTGCGTGTTGTTCGAAAGAGGTACCGTGGCCCCTGGCACACAGGCAACTGAAAAGTCTGACACGCCCTCCCACTCCACCCAGAGCGGGAGAAGTTATTTGATGATTTCCCACCCAAAAAAAAGGTCGTCGTATACGGCGAAAAGGAATATACAACCCAAATTTTAGTGTATGCGAGACCCGAAACACGGGTATCTACGCAATCTGGTAAGGAAACGAACCAGGGACCAACATCACAAGATATGGCTGGATCTAGGTGAGTGCAGGCAGGCTAAGGAAGCACTTCCTGCGAACAATGCCCGCCTCACAAAACAGGTTCTCCGTCTAACTAAATCACAGCTGCGTGCAGTTACAGCAGCTGTAACTGGCCATGGGTCATTTCACAAACATCTCTTTGTCTTAGGAGTAACAGACAGTCCGCTGTGCAGGACCTGCATGGAGGACGACGAGACAGCAGCGCACGTGCTGATAAACTGCCCGGTGATCGCCAATTACAGGGCTAAATACTTCGGTAACCCAGGTACCCTAAGTGAGATTGTCAGCAACACCAAGGCGTTGCTGGCCTTTCTCGAGGAGCTGGGTTGGATCGAATGACCGATTCTGCCACCCGTACGCAAAATACGCGCTTTGACGTGGAGTTGCGGACAACAGCCCGTATTACCTATTAACCCGAAACACGTGTGTATTTTTTAAACCGAGACATGGGTCAAATTCAACTAACAAGATTTCAACTACAGACACTGAACAGCAATAAACACAAAAGCTTGTATTATCAACATCATCATCATCATAATGTTCCCACTGCTGGGATACAGGCCTCCTCTCGGTGAGAGGGATTGGGCCGTAATCCACCACGCGGACCCAGTGCGGATTGGTAGATGTCACATGTCTTCGAATTTTCTGTTCTAGGACATGCCGGTTTCGTCACGATGTTTTCCTTCACCGTTTGAGAGCAGTGGTGATGAAATTATTTACAGAAAGTAATGCGCCTGGCTGGGTTCGAACGCACGACCTACAACTCGTAAGTCGCGGCCGTTACCACTGGGCCCCACGGCTATTTGTATATCAATGAATAATAATAAAAAATACATTCTTACCTTTTCCTTTTCATCCTCTTTGACTCTCTTAATCTTCTTGTCTCTTTTACTCTTAGTCTTACTACCTCTCTCTCGCTTCTCATCCCGATCCATAGAGATCATTATACTTTGTAGCTCCGACTCGAAATGCTTCGTGTTTTCTGAGCTGTCCGATAGAGGGCCAGTGTCGTCTAAAACATTTGTGTCATCTGAAAAAATACAGTTAAAACCGTTTAGACAAAATCATTTAGAGCAACATATTGATTACTAGCTTCAGCCCGCGGTTTCGCCCGCGTGGAAGTCGGAAATTATCCCGCGGGAACTTCATTATCCTTAATGTGCACTTTTTACATTGTTCTCACATTGATAATTTCAACATAATGATGTAACCAACTTTTTGTAACAAAATCATGATTTTAAAAGAGTGTCCATGGAGTTTCTTGCCCGTTCTTCTCCATAGGTACCTACGCTTTAGAATGGGCAACTAGCTTCATCTTTCTAACTCACCGACCTTGACAATTCAAAAGTGCCTGTAATTGGTTTATTTGAAATAAATGATTTGAGTTTATTTATTCAACTTACACACACTATCTTTGGAAAACCCCAATACAATAGTCGTTTGCAAACACACACAAAATAATTAGAAAATCAACTTACTCTAAACTGTAAAAATATAAAGTAACACTAATAAAAAATGTGGCTTTTAGAGAATAAAAAAAAAAAATATACGCGTCGAATTGAGTAACCTCCTCCGTTTTTTCGTCGGTTCAAAAATAGAATTTAACCGGTTCAAATGCTATAAGTATTAAATCCCATTTAATGACAATTTCATGAAAAAGTCATTCAAAGGGATTAAATATATGATCTTACCCGTGACAGCCCCGGATCTACGATTTATTCGAACCGGGGCAGGCAGAAACTTGATAGTGGCGCCCCTCTCTTCAGCGTTTGAGATAAATTAATGAGGATTTTCCGATTTCGATTTCGTTCACTAGGTGGCAGCACTGAGACATCAGATCGGGGCACCTGTCAAAAGTGTCAAAGCGCCTACGGACTGTATGGTGAACGTATGAATGAAACGAATGACATCAAATATTTTAAATTCATTGTCGAACTGGAAGACCTCTTGTCAAAGTGGCGCCAACTGGTGGCTTGAATATTCATAAACACCCTGATTAGGTGTGGGCCTGTGTCACCTGTTTCTTACTAGTCGACTGTGAACCAACCAGGCTTCCGTATGGTAGGCACTTTGTGGAGTTTTTTTTTATTTTTTAAACCGACGAAAAAACGGAAGAGGTTACTCAATTCGACACGTATATATATTTTTTTTGTATGTATGACCACGCATATCTTTTTACAGAGTCGTTCGATTTTGATAATTCTTTTTTTATTGGAAAGGGTATACCCCGAAGTTGGTCCCATATAAATTAGGAAAATAAAAACCTACCATAAGGTTGGGAAATGGCGGTGATTTATTGTTCACTCACAGATTTTAATGCTAAGTGGTGTATTACAAAAAGTAATCAAAAATGTATCATGTAGTAATTAGCCTCTAAAATATATAAAATAAAAACTCTAAGTATAATGATTTTGGCGCCTCTTGCTACTGCCGCCCGGAGCGGGTGCCCCGGTTTGGCCCTCCCCCTCCAGAGCTGCTTAGTGATGATAATTCTGGTTAGCCACATTTTTAAACTGTTGTTACACATCAAACTGTCTGGCAGCTTTGTAAACCTATGGACGCCATTAGAATTTACTAGCTGATACCATCCTATCTTATACACACCCTCTCACACACATACACTCACATCCTTCACCTACACACTCAGAGGACAGCAACCCTTTTATTCTTTTGAATTAGTTAAGTTCATACTTTAATATAAAAATGTTTCCGTTTGGTCATAAGCTCATACTTGCATACCCAGTCTGAGGGCTAGAGGCGCTGCGTGCTAAAACACAGGCTATAAACCTATTTCGACAGCAGACGCTAACAACTAGACACAATAGGGTATTTTCCATTTTTTTTAACTATTCTAATTAGAAAATTGGGGCGAATAATGTTACAGAAAAATAAAAGTAAATTGATTTATACCCATTTTATCAATTAAAAATGATTTAAACCAAATTTATTTTTCGTTGTTTTGAATTTACCGCCAAAACGCTCTCTATGATGACTTTTTATCACGTGACGTCAACGTTGTGTAAACTAACGTAGTTAGTAAGTAAACAAGTGAATGTTGAGTGTATAATTACCAAGATTTTTAATGGATATAAATCGATATTACTGGTGTGCGGATCCCTGTGCACAAATACTTTAACTGCGCCAAACTAAGTTTTTTATGTGCCGTTTACACAAAGCCGACGACACGATGTCACGTGATAAAAAAGGTCATCGTAAGGAACGTTTTGGCGGTAAATTGAAAACAACGAAAAATAAATTTGATTTTAATCGTTTTTCATTGACAAAATTGAAATAAATAAATTTATTTTTATTTTTATGTTAAATATATCGTCCCAATCTTCAAATTAAAATAGTTTTTATCAAATTGGAAAATACCCTATTGTAAAGTAGGTAAGACAAATTGTGTAACATGGATATTCGTTTTTGGTCTAATATATATATAAATAAAAAAAAGATGTTACGTTCGCGAATCATATTTTAATCAATATACAAACACACATGACACCTGCCACTGACTTGCCAATTGCAAAAAACGTCAGAAACTTTGAATTTCGCGAACGTAACAAACTTAGACTTTAGCTCATCAATTTATTAAAATAATATTTAACTAACATAGGTATTATTCAACAACTTTATTTAAAAAAATCTGCTTTACGCTCAGTTCAGAAGAAAAAGAAAATTTGTCGAGCAATCTACTGCCTCCAATGAAAATAGGACCGTATTACCATAGCCTAAAGTAGAAAATTATATGAATATTGACAAAGTCGGCTCGCAACTCGGTTGGTCTCGGTTTATATTGTGGCCAGAGAAGGCTCAAACTTGCGCGAGGATTTGTCAGTTGAACCTGACTGAACCTAAGGGTAGTACCTGACAGACAGAACGGATATTGTAGTACTGTCCTATTGTCAATCGAATCATTAAACCTGTAGGGCATTTTTAGTCATGCCTGACCCTATAGCATCATCATTGCAGCCGAAAGACGTTGAATCTGGAGATAAGCCTCACCCAATTGGGTTGTCATAATCGCCACGCTTGGCAGGCGTGTTGGCGATCGCAGTATGGTGGTAAAGTGCATGGAGAACACTGCGCCATTCTCTAGTAAGTCCCTTAGCCGCCTTCTACGTCACCCACGGGAAGAATTGGGATGGTGCTATTCTTTACGAACAGCAGCATATCTTACCGTTATCACAATCCCAATCTTCTTTGAGCTCATCTTTAACACAAATAATAGGTACTTCCGGGTATGTTGGTAGTGCTTCGTACCCGTCAGAGGGAGAAATACTGGTGGGTTCGGCGCAGTGGACCTTCAGGCGAGGTGGTCGGCTCACGTCTGTTATGAGGCATTCGTGGAGATTCTGTAGGACGAGAACAAGAAATACTTTCACTTCTCATGTAGTGATCAAACAAAATATTTGAAGATCTCAAAAGGATCTAATCTAGAATCCTAGAACCTTTAAACGAGCAATAGGGTATTTTCCAATTTATTAAAAACTATTCTAATTTGAAGGTTGGGACGAAATATGTAACAGAAAAATAAAAGTAAATTGATTTATATTCATTTTCTCAATTAAAAACGATTTAAACCAAATGTATTTTTCGTTGTTTTGAGTTTACCGCCAAAACGCTCCTTACGATGACTTTTTATCACGTAACGTCAACTTTGTGTAAACTAAAGTAGTTAGTAAGTAAATAAGTGAGTGTCGTGTTTATAATTAACAAGATTTTTAACGGATATAAAGTGAAATCACTGGTGTGCGGTGCCTCTGTGCACAAATACTTCTAAAACTGCGCCAAACTAAGTATTTGTACTGGTGCTGTTTACACAAAACTGGCGTCACGATGTCACGTGATAAAAAGTCATCGTAAGGAGCGTTTTGGCGGTAAATTCAAAACAACGAAAAATAAATTTGATTTTAATCGGTTTTAATGGAGAAAATGGATATCAATACATTTTTTTTATTTTTCTATTAAAAATAACGTCCCAGTCTTCAAATTAAAATAGTTTTTATCAAATTGGAAAATACCCTATTCTTGTATTATAGGGTGAATGCTAATTAGTGACCGACATTTAAACACATGATTGTACTCATCATTATGAACAAAAAAAAAAAAAAACATCTGTTCCCTACATTTTGACGAGTTATGCGAACATAAATGTAGGGAACAGCTGATTTTTTTTTCGCGATTTCAGGTTTGGTCCCATAGTAAAAGTTGTTCATAATGATGAGTACAATCATGTGTTTAAATGTCGATCACTAATTACCAGTCACCCTATATATATAATCTGAATCTCGGAAACGACTTCAACGATTTTCATGAAATTTACTATGCAGGGGGTTATGGTGGCGATATATCGAACTAGCTAGGTTTCATTTTTAGAAAACGTCAAACCAAAAAAGAACAGATATTAGAATATTATTTACGATTGCTTTACATTGATTTACAAAATACCCATGATACACAATCAGCGTCTCAAAATCGTCCGCATAAATAGTGCGCAATGTGCGCAGGTGACAAATAGTATCGTCAGTCATCTTTCACTGTCTTTTTGGACACTGCTTTGTTAAAAACCACTTTAAATCATGCGTATAAGGTTGAATTTGCAAAAAAAACTGTGTTTTATCAAAACTACCTACTAACCACTAACGTATAATTGGGGACAGTTGTGACTGTTACTTTTGTTCGAGACTGTGCAAATCTTGGGTTTTTTGTATATCAATGATTATTGCTACAGTATTTTTAACTCACAAAGCGACGCGCGCTTTACTTATGGTTACCACGTGTAAAAACATGCTGTCAATTTTTGTGAAAGCGCAGGAGCTTTTGGTACCGTCCGAGACAATGGCGAAGTCGGAAGTGTGAATGTTATGTGCTGACGGTACTCGTCTTCACGTACACATTTACAGCATATTTGTACACTTGGTTACCACAAGTAAAGCACGCGTCGCTTCGTGATATAACATTACTGTTCAGGTCTTTATTTACAAATTAACTTTGTTAAATTAAAAAGTTTAACTGCAGGCCAGAGTGCAAAATAATAAAAAATATATAAAGCTTTATCTAAAATGTATAATTCAATTACAGAATATCCTGGTGGCCTAGTATAATCTGCCGCAACTTACCGTGTTGTAGGTCGTAGGTTCGAACCCGAACAGACGCTTTACTTTGTGTAAATTATTTCATGACCTCACATGCTCTCAAAACGGTGAAAGAAAGCATCATGAGAAAACTGGCATGTCCCAGAACCACAGATTCAGGAGACAAATTCTAAAAGCAGCAGACTTAGCATGTCGCTTCCTATTTCTACTCTACTATAGAATAGAAATCGCTTATCTACATTTCTCGGTGTAAAACTGTCAACTGTCTATTCGGAAAAGTTTCTGCATTACCGAACCAACTGCTACCATTTTTCTATCTACCGAATGTTTTCCTCAGATACAAAGACGTTCAGAAAAGACATATGTAGAGATGCAACATATATCCCTCTCGTTGGGAGGTGTTGACACAGGAAAGACCTGTGTCAACACCTCCCAACGAGACAGCAAGAGAGATCACCTCAAGAATAAACCACCCACTTACATACAATATCATTACAATAATGGCATTTTTAACGTGACGTAACCTTTACAGTCAACTTCGGTTACATATACAACATCAGAGCACCCTATAGGTAAGGGGGCGTCCATTAATTACTAGAGGCAGTTTTGGCGATTTTTCGACCCCCAACCCCCGCTCTGGTGAGATGTCGTGAGATTTGGCTTGATCCTCCCCCCTCCCCATAATCTCACCGCTTACGAGATATATTTCAAAATGCGTATTTTTAGTGTAAAACTTTGATCTGTGCTTATTTGCGTTGGATTTGTGCATTGCGTTTGGCTGGCTCTGCTGGCCGGTGGCGTTTTAACAAACGAGGAGCTACTGTGCTAATTTGTGGCGTACGGATAAACGCGATAAATATTATTTAGTAGGATTTAGCCATATTGGCGAATAAACATGTTTTACTTCATTTAACCCAGTTTTCTCGCATTAGCCGCGTACTGACTGAGCGAGCAGCCTCGTGAGGCTGCCTCGGACGTTTGCTTCGCAACGTTTGCCGTGCAAGGCAGCCTCGGTCTGTATTTAAATATGCATGAGGCTGCCGCGCGCGTCAAAGCCGAGCCGGAGCGAGGCGGAGCCATTAGTCGAACGTCTCGAGCGCTCAGTGGTGACTCACAAGTCTATATTCGCCATATAATTGTATTAATTTGAGACACTGTTCTTTATTCATGGTGTTCTTCGAAGAAGCGAGGCAAAACACAACCGTCTTGAGTGCGCGCGGCAAAGTTACTGAGGCGCTTTAGAGCATGGACAAAAACCGACAATGTTTGGCTCGGGCCGCGGCACGCTCGGGCGAGGCAGCGCGTGGGTTTGCCTCGGGCGAGGCTCGTCTTGAACGACCGAGGATTTGCCTCACGCGGCTGCCTCACGAGGCTGCTCGCTCAGTCAGTACGCGGCTAATTACATTGTTTCTTTGAGGAAAAACTATCACGGGATATTTGCTGATACCCTCTCTCCCCCACATGAGAATGGGTGAGAATCGACTCGACGCCCTCCCCCCCTAAACGCCTCACGTAATTAATGGACGCTCCCGAACGAGTGAGTGCTATGTTGAAAACAAAAATAGTCACCGTAGCCCAAATCGGCATGGGATTCATTAAACATGCTTATAAAAACTCACCTCTTGAGTATAAGTCTGTAGTATCCGGTACGAGTCCTGTACTTGTTCTCTAAACGCTATGCTTTTCTCTAGCAAGGCTTTACACTCCCAACAGACCTGCAGCCTTACAGCAGTTAAATTGCACAGCTGAAACAATTAAATATAAAAAATATAGTAATCATACATTAATGTGTATTAAATAGTGTGTAATAGGTGTATTTGTAGCGGCACTACATATGTATAAAAATGCTTCGCAACAAAATCGAAAAACGCAAAAAGAAAAGTGGCGCCATCTACAATGCCACAGGCAAACTATTCTTAGAAATTCTACATCGCGCAATCAGAGTTTACCACGACACTCGAATAGATAAAAAATATCCCGACATCATCTGTGGGGCAGTTGCCAACCAGATATAATACCCGTCTGGTCGGAGGATCCTCCTTTTCAATAGAGGATTAGCGAACTTTAGACCCTGTTCCTCATACCTCTATATATTCTTCTAACTTAACAGACAGCTGTGCTGCACTCACTCACTCACTCACTCACTCACTCACTCACTCACTCACTCACTCACTCACTCACTCACACACACAACACACACTATACAAATGGTTCTCTTTTTGGTTAGACTGTTTTAGCTTCACTAAAATCTTTATTTTCTTTAATTTTGGTCTATTGTACCTACACTGTGAAGTTCCGAAAATTTATTTGACTAACTAGTGTTAACTTAAGAGCCCTGTCACCCATAACAAAAGTTTAATCTTAGCTTGGGTGACAGAGTTTTATAACTCTGTGTACACCTACAATAGGGTATTTTCCGATTTCATAAAAACTATTTTAATTTGAAGATTGGGACGATATATTAAACAGAAAAATAAAAATAAATTTATTAATACACATTTTCTCACATAAAAACGATTAAATTCGAATTTGTTTTTCGTTGTTTTGAATTTACCGCCAAAACGCTCCTTACGATGACTTTTTTATCACGTGACATGTGACGTCAACTTTGTTTATACGACACCGGTACAAATACTTAGTTTGGCGCCGTTTTAGAAGTATTTTTGCACAGAGGCACCGTACACCAGTAATATCACTTTATATCCATTAAAAATCTTGTTAATTATAAACTCGACATTCACTTATTTACTTGCCAACTACTTTAGTTTACACAAAGTTGACGTCACGTAATAAAAAGTCATCATAAAAAGCGTTTTGGCGGTAAATTCAAAACAACTAAAAATAAATTTGGTTTAAATCGTTTTTAATTGAGAAAATGGATAGAAATCAATTTATTTTTATTTTTCTGTTAAATATCTCGTTCCAATCTTCAAATTAGAATAGTTTTTGAAAAATTGGAAAATACCCTATTTACTAAAAGAAATATTTATAAATAAAGATTTATTTATGTAATATCTTCTCGTCCCAAATACCGCAGTGTCTCAAGACGAAAGTCTTTGACCAGTGTGTGTTGCCAGTGATGACCTATGGTACAGAGACGTGGTCGCTCACAATGGGCCTTATCAGAAGGCTTAAAGTCACCCAAAGGGCAATGGAGAGGGCTATGCTCGGAGTTTCCCTACGGGGTCGAATCAGAAATCATGAGATCCGCAGGAGAACCAAGGCAACCAACATAGCCAGAAGAATTGACAAACTTAAGTGGCAGTGGGCAGGGCACATTGCTCGCAGAACAGATGGCCGATGGGGCCGAAAGGTTCTGGAGTGGAGACCGCGTACCGGAAGACGTAGAGTGGGAAGGCCTCCCACAAGGCTGCAGGTATCCGCTGGATGTGGGAAGCACAAGACCGGTCGAAATGGAGGAGCCTGGGGGAGGCCTATGTCCAGCAGTGGACGTCTTTCGGCTGAAATGATGATGATGATTTATGTAATTTAGACATTCAAAAAGTGCTAACTCTAGACCCTAGTTTGAATAAATGACTTTTGATTTAATTTATGAATTATTCAACAGTAAACTATATATGCTATGTGGCGGCCATCGCTTTTCTAGGAAATCGTACCTTTAGTAATTACTAGCTTTTGCCCATGGCTCCGCCTGCGTGGATGTCGGTTATCGCGTACCTAAATAAATAGCCTATGTCCTTCCCCTTTTGATTTATTAGAGCTGTTACATTAAGGGCTTGTAGCTAAGTCATAACAGACTTGCCTACGCTTCTGAAAGGTCTTTAGGACCTTTCAGAAGCGCAGACACTAAATGCAGGGCAGTAGGTACTAGTAATCCAGCCGGAGTAGTGTTAAATTACGGATTTTACTTAGCAAAGATTGATTTCAATGTTAACTGCAAGCCATCTTTGCCACATAAAACCATAGCAATAATCTATAGTTTTGGTGCTAACATAGCTTTAAAATTTTGATTTTAGTAGCCCAAACCTATCTACAGGTACTTAGACTAAGACAAAAAGCAGATAATGATTTTAAAAGCTACGTGGTTTACAAAAAAAATCGAATTATACTTACAGGAATTTCGTCCAAAGCATTTAGGTAATATTTTTGTATTTTCGCATCTGTAATGTTGTGAAGCTTTCGCCCAACACAAAGGCAGGCATTGCAGAGCAGTTTATAATGTACACTTTCTTCTTTGAAATCCATTTTATTGAGTTATTATTACTCGTTCATGCTACAGATTTCTGAATTTCAGGTGAACTTTCACTAACTAAATAATGACATTAAATAAATTAAAATGATGAATACCGTTTTTTGTCTTTTCTTTTCTACTTAGATTATCTATTAAGTTCTATACGATTTGACGACTGAATTAACAATCATTCAAGAATTTCATTTCAAAAACATGCAACAAAACAAACTGCTGCCATTTAAAAACTAGTGTTGTATGCAAGGAACATAATACCTAGCGGGTTGTATGTGACATTGTGACTAGAGATGGGTCTAAAATTTAATAAGCTGCTAAATTAACACTTCTAATTTTTTTTAGTGTCAACAACTGTTAAATAAATGTTGATATTAGCGATGGGCGTTGAATGAACGAACTAGTTAATTCGACCGTCGATGTACTGTGAACGAGTCGACGGTTCACCGTTAATCGATGGACTAGTCGAATCCGTAGACGCTAGACGCCGAAACACGAAACGCGACGAGTTGTGAACGAGTCGACGATGCGACGGTTCACCGTTAATCAATGGACTAGTCGAATCCGTAGACGCCTCTGACGGCGTAACTGAAACGTAGACGAGAACGTAATCGATTCATTCGTTCGTGTGACCTTGGAAATAAAATAATCGTGCAAACAAATTTGAACTTTAAATCTAGTAAGAGGGAGTTGATAATTGTACGGGTCGAATAAAATTATTGTCATGGGAAGGAAAGGATGCAGTTATAGTAGTTTCGCATGTGCGAAGAGGAAGGCGATGGACTGGTAGGGCGATGCGAGGCAAACCGGTTTGTATTTGTTTAAACAAACTGTGTGTGTTTTCATATTGTTTTGATTTTTGAATTTGTAAATATTTAACAAAATAATAATTAATGTACATAAAATCAATTGATCTTCTAAATGCGCCAGAATAGTGCATCATCATCATCATCATCACCATCATCATCATCATCAGCCTATAATGTTCCCACTGCTGGGACACAGGTATAGTGAATACGACTTTATAATTAACTCTATTCAGTATTCAGCCAGTCCTAAGCCTGGAAAAGTATGAAGGGAAGTTCAAATGAATAGGTACAGCCCGCGAGAAATGAGACGTCTACCGCCTGCGTTCACGCCGTCGCGTCGTCGACTGCCGTAGATAGACGACGCGACGTCGCAAAGTTTATTAAGTTAACGCGTAAACTAGTCGACGAATTCGACTAGTTGATCGACTAGTCGATAAACGAAAATGGACGGTCTAGTTGCGTCGACGCCAAATACGTCGACGACCCATCTCTAGTTGATATAGTTGTTAAATTTAACAGTCAACCCACAAACACGAATGAAAACAGATAAATGTAGATGTGGCACAGATAACAATCTCAGAACACAGAGGCGTCAGGTACTCTGTGCGGAGCTACCCCGCAGTCGCACCACACACGGATATATTTGACCGCAGGCAGATGGCTATGAACAAAACAAAGGAAAGGAAAGGACAAAATGATGTTCTGTATCAAGTTAGCAAACTTAGCAACTCAGTTCAGTGTTCAGTCAGACAGATTGTTATTTAGTCGAGTTGATTTAATTAACTGCTAACTTATGTTAACAATCTATCTGTGGTTAAATTTAACAGTTGCTAAAAAAACTGCTAAATTTAAGTGTTAATTATTGTTAGCATTAGCATTTAGCAGTGTTATTATTTTTTAACGTTTAAGCCCATCTCTAATTGTGACGCGACTGGCGTCACACAATATTGATTTTATCGGTTTTAGGGAACTGTCAACAAGAAAAACCGATAGCCCGACAATTTTTTTTTTACTAAGGAGCTTTCTAAAGACGGAAAGAAGCTTGATTTTTATCAACGAATATGTTAAATCTAGTTAGAGGCACTTTAATTTCTTTCGCATTTTTTAAATGACGACGTGCTAGGACAGCCGCCGTAGGCCACTCTTTAAGGACGTCTCAAGTATTTACGACATAGGTAAATATGTTTTTGAATTATTTACCCAGAAGTAGAAGAGTTCTTTGCACAAGCTCTCATTCGGGAAAGTACTTACTACCTTACCCTATCCTGCCAATATCATGCCGCCAGGGCAGCTAGCTCACAGACATAATAAACAGTAGAGCTAGCTCACTAGCTCATAGCTACACACTTGTCTGTGATTCTAGACGCCCGTCAGTGATTTGTCACGCGGACGATCATACTAAGTTTCATGTTTGCCTCAGTTTGCCTAGGAATTACAAAAAAAAAAGAAAAAAGATCATCAAGAGTTCTGTCACTACGTATTATTTGGCAAACATGAACTGATGCTGCAGCCAAGATCGTCCACGCATGAGGGAATCAGTCCATTGCATCTTCTTGAAAGGAGGGTGGAGAAAATGTTCCTACTGAAAAAATAAGAAAAGACAGCTCATGAAGACCATTCGTCTTCTAATACTTACTTACCTATATATTTTAGCTAACGCCTTGTTAACATGGGGTAGAAAATACAGAACGCCACCTGCTAAAATTCTTACATACCTACCTATTTTTTTGTTACGTTTACGTTCTTAAGTACTGACGCCAGCACATCAAGCTACCCCAATCTGTCAAATTTCTTTGATAGTTTTTCAACTTTATTGCAAAAGCATAAGGTTCATATTCAAGTGGGAAAATTTGACAGTTTGGGGTAGCTTGATGCACTGGCATCTGTACCAGTGTGCAGTCCATAAAGACAGAAAGACACTGCCTACCATCCTAAATCAAATAAATATAATTCTATCAAGAAACAAAAATCTTTGCTCATAAATCAGCTCCACCTATCGAGTGTAGATCATATAATTAGTATCATCGATACGACACCCGTTCGTTCGTACGCACGGCTACACATCAAGCTATACATTTCCAGTTACTAATTTCGAATTATATAGGATTTACGTACAGTGCGAGATCAGTGTGAACTGGAAATGTATAGCTTGATGTGTAGCCGTGTGTACAATTTGACGCAACTTCGCATTGCGAATGCGATGCACTAGCGCTGCTGAGTGCCTCGGAAGCGACACGAACTATTCGCGTCGTAATGTTTAGATGTCTGCTCTCGTGGTCATGCAGATTTACGTTCACACAATGTAACCATTTACGCACACAACCGTACAGGGTAGTCACTGGCTTTTGACACGACGTATTACAAAACTTACCAAAGTTTTCCGAACAAAGTTCGCCATGCAACTATTTTAAAAAAGTAGCATTGTTTTATTAAATTGTCGCTACACAAATGACCATTAATTTTTAACGTATTACTTTTGTATTCTGATTTCCGACGACATTGTTTGTTTGTTTTTTTTTTTTTTGGGTGGGAAATCATGAAATTACTTCTCCCGCTCTGGGTGGAGCAGGAGAGCGTGTCAGACTTTTACTGACTAAAACCCACCTGTGTTCCCTCAGTAGCCTGTGTGCCAGGGGTGGCAGTATCTTTTTCGAACAACCTGCATCCCTGGCACGCATCGGCCCTTGCGGGCCCCATCAGTTTGTGCTGATATTTCTTTGAGGCGCGCGTGGAAAATAACGCGTCTTCGACCTGGGCTTGGTCCTTACCGGACAGCGAGCTACCCATTACTCGCCATCCGAAAGCCCACGCCTACGGTGGCCGTGAATTAGCCTGGGATTCCCGACGCCCAAGGCGTCTCCTGAGGCGACAAAGGCCGTGAGGGCACATATACTGCCTCTCCCTCACGTGCACCGCCTCCCTCTTCGCGAGCCTCACTGCTTCGCAGGAGGTGACGGCTACCCATGCACTCTCGCTACGTACCATGGCCTGGACCATGGCCGGACGCGAGAGTTCGCCGCAAAATTTCCAATAGTTGAGATATGTACAGGCACATCAAGCTACCAAAATTTGTTCTTTCATATTCTAATGTTACGCGCAACTTTCTTAGTTACTTCTTTCATAAGAACCATTTCCTGACAATAACAAACACAACAAATAAAGAATTAGCAAAATTGGTCCAGCCGTTCACGTGTGTTGCCGTGACCAACGGAAATAGGGGGGAGCCAGGGGCGAATCAATAGAAAATGGCGCCTAGGACACTCATCACATTTGCACCCCTTCGTAAATTATCTTCTCGGTCTACACAGAGCAAAGCTAGGTCGCATAACCTTGCTTGACTAATTATAGCCTTCAATTACGAAGGTATTAATTTCAACTTGCTAACAATCGCTTGCAATGCTGCAATTTTAAGAGAATTTGAATAGAAAAAGGCAGATTTGGAAATACTCTTTCATCCTCGTACTGCACAATAAATTCAAGTAAGTAGCTCTTCATATTTATTAGAACAGTATGAAATGGTTTGTTAAAGTTTTTTAGTATTTAATAATTGGCGACTATTTGCGCCCCCTTCGATAGGCGCCCAGGGCTCTTGCCCTGCCTGTCCCACTTTAGTTACGCCGCTAGGGGGAACTGAATTGTTTTTGTTTAACTGACGAAAAATGTCTACGCCAGAGGGTCTAGGTAGAATGATATGCTGAATTCAAGGCTACAGTTTGCGCACTAGTAAAAAAATTAGCGTGTATAGTTTTTTTTTTTTTGGGTGGGAAATCATCAAATGACTTCTCCTGCTGAGTAGAGCAGGAGGGCGTGTCAGACTTTTACTGACTAAAACCCACCCGTGTTCCCTCAGTAGCCCGTATGCCAGGGGCTGTGGTATCTCTTTCGAACAAACCCGCACCCCTGGCGCGATGCCTCCCATTCGACATCGCGGCCCACCTCTTGCGGTGCACCTCACCGCAACCTACTTTTTGGCCGCTACGTCAATGGCTTGAAGGCAAAAGCCCTGACGAGCGGCCCCACCTTTGGGTTCCTATTGGCTTCACCGTGGCCGGAATCCACGGTTACTGAGCCCCCCCGCAACGACAATGTGGGAACCCACTCAGGGGGGAGCGTGTATAGATTAGGACTAAATTAAAAATCAAGGCGAGACGAAAAAGTTTATTTTAAAAACGTTTCGTTACAACGTTACGTACTTAGAATAGATTAAAAGTGGTATGGGTACAATATACCACTTATCTAAATGGGTGTTTTGGACACCTGAAACTTTAATATACTAATCTGTCCCTATCGATATATGTGGGATACAGCTTTATAATTCGGATTATTCTAATTTCCATTAAATGTAGGTTTAGTACCTAAAATTTAAACACTAAAATGGGTGTTTTGGACACCTGAAACTTAAATACTAATCTGCCCCTATCGATAGATATATGTGGGATACAGCTTCATAATTCGGATTATTCTAATTTCCATTAAATGTAGGTTTAGTACCTAAAACTTAAACACTAAGTAGGATTACAATAATAATCTCAACATTGATAAAAAGGGTTTTTTTTACATTTTTATTTTCTTTTTGAAAGAAATACCTACCTACGAACTAAAAATACATTTAAAAAATATGTACAGATGCCAGTACGTCAAGCTACTCCAATCTGTCAAATTTCTTTGATAGATTTTCTATTTTATAACAAATTAAATAAGGTTCGTCTTCAATTGGGAAAATTTGACAGTTTGGGGTAGCTTGATGTACTGGCGTCTGTACCACAAAATACAGAGAGCACAGAAGGCAATCTACATACAAAGTGCGCTCGAGCAACGCACACATAGACACCGCTCACGGACACGATATCTTGGATGGGCTCGGACCAGTGCGAGCGCGAGTGTCATCCCCTTTGATACGCGTCTGGAAGTGCAGAAATGGAGCAACAAAAAAAAGTTATTATAACTGTTCAGTGGATGAGTGACAGTTGTTTCAATGTTTTTTAAGCTACCAGTTGTTTCAGAGAGGTAAGTAAGTAGGTATTTACTTGTGTTTCGATGGTTCGTTTTAACGTAACACACACAGAATAGTTAGTTGTAGGTAAACGACCATGACTTTGTGCTTCAAAATTAATTTTAAAATTAAAGCTCGATTTATATGTATAAGAGTTTCATATTTAGAATCAGTATTTAATAAACTAAGTCACTTATTTGTAAGGTAAATTCACGCCACCAAATATTACGTAAGTTGAAAACATATTTTTTTGTTTGTCTAGACATTGTATTGTTTTTAGTGTCATTTGATAGGATTAGGTCTAAAACGGATAGGGCAAAATAAATTGTGTAAATAGGGTAATCCGTTTAGAAGTTATTAGTGATTTTCGATAGTGAAAATTGACAAATGTAAAATTTTATATGATTTTTGTTCTGGAAACTTTTTGTATTGTACCTAACACTATGTTTATTGTTTTGTTTCAATATTGCAGAATTAGTTTTTTGCTATAAGGGCTATAACTACTGCAGGATTGTATAAATCAAACACCTAGTTACGAGTGCCACCACTACCACGATGAGTTTTGTGCATAAGTCAAAGTTGACAACCCTAGCGCGACCGCCGAGCGTAGGTATGAAAAGTGAAGTACAGAGGCCAGCACATCAAGCTACCCCAATCTGTCAAATTTCTTTGATAGTTTTTCAACTTTAGTACAAAGGAATAAGGTTTATGTTCAATTGGGAAAATTTGACAGTTTGGGATAGCTTGACCTGCTGGCGACTGTACATACATGTGATTGACTTCTGTACTCTCTTTATTTTGTGTCTGTACATAGGTTGTATAATTTTAAATTGAGCGTGGCTCCACCTAATTTTCTTTATACAAACTATTTAAATATAATCAAGCAGTGGAGGGGCGCGCTATTTTAAATAATAATATTAGTACCTACTTACTTTAAATAAATAAATTAGATCACAATATTTAAAACATCAGTCGAAATATATCAGTCCGAAACCGGATTTCTGGAATAAAATCAATGACATGTCATAGTTGAACGTCTTTTCGGGTGATTCGATTGGCTGTTGACAAATAACTCAGTCCGTCAATCGTAGTATTTGACATCTACAACATCCTTGTTCCACCCATTGCGTACACGTATGCCTCGTCTCTTTTGAGCCATGTGCCCCTGGTTTGTGCGAGTGTCATCAGTCTTCCCTGCGCAGTTGGCATACATTTGATCAATTTAAAAATTTGCTAACACAATGTTTTTTGTAGTTATAGGATTTTTATGTTGATTTTCGTTCCAGAAATCGGGCATAAAATAATTATTCTAAGATTAAAACACTAGTTATCGTGTAGCGTAGATATAGTTGACCACATAATTGCTCTAATATATAAAATTGGTATGCCACCTTAGAGGGGAAGATTAGTTCTAGCATCTCAATCACTAAGCCTGGGTTCGAAGCAACAATCACATGCAACGAAACTCACTTATTTGTGATCACAGTTGCATAATACAGTTAACGATCATCGCGCGTGGACACAAGGAAATAGTAGTGATCCAGCGTGTCTTATTTCTGTATCTAGAGTGACTAGAACACTTAAAAATATACAAGAAGGCATTTTGATGAGTACAAAAAATTACATTCTTGAGCTGTAGCGACATGCTCTCTTTAGATGATGGTCTGCGTGTGTATGAGTGTCACTGTGTCCATTACGGCCTGGCCACGGGAAATACGCCATAGCGAAAAAACGCGCGGTGCGACCGCCGAGGCGTCTAGCGACTGAAACAAACGCATAGAAATGTACTAATCAAGCCACGCGGGGCGGCGACCGGCGGGGCGACCGGCGGAATGTACCAAGCGAATGGCACGGGCGGCCGGCGGCGCGGCCGGCGAGTGAAACAAATACATGAATCAGTACGGCGCGAGCCACGGCGTCAAGCGGCAGTCGCGGCGACTAGGGCAGCGATCAAACGAGTTTAGTTGTTTTCGCCGCGAATAATGAACACAGATACTTTTATTGCTGAAATACTAGCAAGGCCACCTATTTGGAAGTCTGGCCACCCACAGCATAAATATAAACGTATAGTGAAATGATTGTGGGAAGAAATTAAAATAAAATTTCTAGATTTTCTCGTACTTCTTGTGGAATTCTCCATCTATACCTCGATTCCTATTCAACTTAAATACTTCACAATCTCTTCCAAATATTATAATTGAACCAAAAAACTATTACTTTCTAAGCAATATCGAGATAACTTTGTTAAAAACATTTCGCTCTCGGACTTCCTTACTGGCCGCGGCGGCGAACGTGACTCCCCGTGGCCTGCAAACGATGCCGCGCGAATTGTCGCCCCGCCTGCCGCCCCGCCGTACGCACCGCCGATCCCCGTGGCCAGGCTGTTAGACTTGATCCAGTAGGTCCGCGCGCTGTGTATCAAGTAACGTATCTTCCCCTTTCAAGTTTACTGTCACTTGTACGTCATAAATTGTTATGGACTATTAGTGTATGTGGTATGTAGCTTCAATCTTAGTGAAGTTTAATACAGTTAACGAACATCGCGCGTGGACACAAGGAAATAGTAGTGATCCAGCGTGTCTTATTTCTGTATCTAGAGTGACTAGAACACTTAAAAATATACAAGAAGGCATTTTGATGAGTACAAAAAATTACATTATTGAGCTGTAGCGACATGCTCTCTTTAGATGATGGTCTGCGTGTGTATGAGTGCCACTGTGTCCATTAGACTTGATCCAGTAGGTCCGCGCGCTGTGTATCAAGTAACGTATCTTCCCCTTTCAAGTTTACTGTCACTTGTACGTCATAAATTGTTATGGACTATTAGTGTATGTGGTATGTAGCTTCAATCTTAGTGAAGTTTCAATTTGAATTCGGAATTGTTGTCAAAATAAAATTGTTAAAGCAATTATGATGTTGGTACCTTACAAGAGCAGCCCACAGAGCATCATTTACAACCCGTGACAGCTTAGCCTCAGATCATAAAACAAAGGCGGATAGATCGCGTGGAACACCAAGTGCGAGGCCAAAAAACCAAATACTAAAGCGTCGCATTGTATGCGTACTAACTCGAGATTTGAATCAGTACCTATTTGGTTTTTTGGCTTCACTCTTGGTGTTCCGCGCGGTTTATCTGCCTTTGATTTATAATCCGAGAGTTTAGCCAAACTACACGTACACGCTTGATAGAGTTAAAGAAAGAAAAAAATATACTACAAAATATAAACTCTTAGAAAAAATATAATCGTTATGAGTTGGGTTACTCCTTAGAAGAATAACATATATATATAAAAGGGATATAAAAAAGTTAAACACGACATGAAGAAGTCTTATTTATCCTTATGAAAAGAGAATAAACGTTTGGCAGTGTTTACTGACAATAGTCGACATTTAAATGAAAGCCTAAATAAAATTCTGCGGTTGGACTTTCAACGCGGGCTGACCGACGAAATTTGAAGTTCCAATAACGTTTAATAGTGTTAGTGAAAACAAGCATCAGGTTTGGTTTACTAAGAAAGCGGTGAACGGCAGCGGCGCAGCGCCGGCGGTCTTTCCAAATCAAGTCGTTCTTGAACCACAGAGTATTGAAAATGTTTTTGCACTTGGTTTCAGAGCCATCTATATTTTGTGCTGTGTGTTAAAAACAGATGACGTATGAGGGAGCCATAGATAATATAACAATGTTTCCGAAAGTTCCTCACATTCGCACTGTTGTAAGTCCCGATTTTTGTTTGTCTAATGACGGTCTCATGCATGATGGCAAAAATATTAATGATGGAACCGGTTTCCTAGCAAACCAAAGCATTGATATACAAAAAACCCAAGATACACAATCAGCGTCTCAAAATGTCCGAATTATTAGGACGCAATTGCACAGGTGATAAAGTATCGTCACTTCGTCAGTCATCTTTCAGTCAGTGTTTTGGACATTGCTTTGTAAAAGCCACAGTATACGGTTGATTTTGAAACAAAAATGTGTGATATCATGACTGTAACCACTGATGTATAATTGGGAACAGTTTTGAGTTAGTTTTGTTCAAGACTGTGTTTTAAGGTTTTAAAAGTAAAACCCAGCGTGTGTGGATGTCAACATTCCGTAGTGAGATTTATCTGAAATTATGATAATGCTTGATTGACCGCAGTTGCTTATGCCTTTTCGGGTTCTTTAGTTTCTTTACCGGTTTTTTACGTCGCGAATCATCGGTTTTGGTTAATTTAAAAAAATATGGAAAAATTACATATTTCCAAATGACATGGAGGGCCCTTACAACCAGCAACAACAGTATGTACAAGAACATAGAAGATGCTACAGATAGTGTATGTGTTAGTACTAAAAGTATTATAAGATCTTTTAGTACGCTGAAACAAATAAATACAAATATTACTAATGGATTATAATTTCATCAACATCTTTTAAATTTTTTCCTACCAGAGGGTTTGCGTAACACTACCAGTAGGCTTAGCACGAGCACCGATTTGTCGACGGAAGAATAGACACGACTAATAATGTAGAATAGGAGAAGATAACTATGTTTTCCTATTAATTATCACCGATATATGCGTTCTAAACGAATCATGATTTTGTAGATAATCGTATATAAGTACTTTGTGGCCGTCTTCGAGTAGAAAGTTTGTTGTAAGTGTGTCATAACAGTGGGAAGAAATATTCTTTTAAAAGAATCTACATTATTATGGACCTACATAAAGATCGTAACGAAAGACAAAATGACAGATTGTAGAAGGTTATCTATGGTGCGATGTCAAAAATGGACAAACGAAATGTCACTTTGTATTGAAAAAGCACTGTCTTTTCTTCGTAGAAATACAATTAGAAAGCGGCATGGCATGCTATTAAGCCCGCAGCAGGAATGGCTTCCATTTGGATGGTTCAGCAACATTCATTGGGTTACGGGTAGTCAGGAGCCCGAAAGTCTGAAAACCAGTTTTACCAAGGGGTATTACCCAGTAACTGGGTCGTGGAGGTAAGATTGGCAGACGCTCCATGTATAATACTGGTAGTCAGCTGCATCCGGTTAGACTGGAAGCCGAACCCGGGAAAAGGCTATGCAGATTCATTGAGAGTTTTCTTATAAAATAAGTAGGTACCTACAACAAACCGGGCCCTGAAAAAACACTCATCGAGTTTTTCACTGCCGAGCGGCAGAAACAAAATCAAGTTTATTTACACGGGCGTTAAGTTGATGTTTGTCTAATAATCCACCATTTTTCGTTTTGCATGTTTCGTAACAGCTATTTTTTTCACTGAACTTTACACTAGTGTAAAATAATGATGACTTTGTTTTCTCTCTTCGAGGCTGTCATATAAAAGCTTCCCGCAGACATGCGCCATGAGCGACGAGATACTAAAACCATACTACATAATTATTTCCATGAAGTTTTCATAGAAGTTATTCTACTAAAGTCGCGTCATGTCTGTCTGCGGTAACTTTGAAGCTACAGAAAATCGCAAAGACCGTGTTATCCTGGCCATTAGCGGGGTGTTTGCGTATCACAATTCACACTACATATTTAATTTTGACAGTTCCAAAACATTAACTGCGTTAGGTAATTACATTGTTGAACTGAGGAATTATTTGAACTTATGAAGCAGTGGATTAGTAACATCCATCAAAATGATTCAGTTTGCGAAGTGTGTTACGCAAATAGGTTGTTTTTTTTATGGTGGGAAATCATCAAATAACTTCTCCCGCTCTTGTCAGACTTTTACTGAGTAATCCTACCCGTGTTCCTTCAGTTGCCTGTGTGCCAGGGGCGGTGGTATCTCTTTCGCACAACCCGCACCCCTCTGGTGACATATGAAAAGGAGGAAAATGAGTAGGTTGATACTTACTCTCCATAGCCTCCTGGCATGTTCAAATCGTAGCCAGGGTCGAGTAGTTTTTCTCCGGCAGAATACAGCGGCATAGCATGTTTTATCATAACGCCAAGTAAAAACAACGATACCAGTGGAATAAAGACGTATGACAGCTGAAAAAAAAATTACAATGATTAAAATAATAAATTATTTCGACAGCTGTTTCCTGTCAGAGGCAACCCAAATCAGAAGTGTAATTTTCGATAGCCTGTCGAATGGTTGTAAATAGCGACACTTGTGTGAAAAGTCGCCGTTTGCAGAAACGCGCAAAGCATTGTGCTTATGGGTGCATGCATTGGTAGGCTCAGTCGATCAGCAGATCTAGACAAAACACATTTCTGTTAGCGTTCACGCCAAACGCTACGCCAAAATGTATGGGAATGACATTCCCTGCGGATAGATTACGTCGTGTCCTTTCCGCAGGTAATGTCATTCCCATACATTTACTCGTAGGTGTAGCGTTTGGCGTGACCGCTAACAGAAATGTGTTTTGTCTCTAGGCCCTATTCTGTTATAATTTCACCGTGAATACTTAGGTGAAGTGAGCTCTAATGACCAGCATTGCAATAGGGTATTTTACAATTTTTTGAAAAGTATTCTAAATTGAAGATTGGGACGAAACATGTAACAGAAAAATTAAAGTAAATTGATTAATATCCATTTTCTCAATTAAAAACGATCAAATTTACTTTTCGTTGTTTTAAATTTACCGCCAAAACGCTTGTTACGATGACTTTTTATCACGTGATGTAACTTTGTGTAAACCAAAGTAGTTAGTAAGTAAACAAGTGAATGTCGAGTTAATAATTAACAAGATTTTTAATGTATAGAAAGTAATCAAGTATCGAAATTGATATTATAGGAATAAGCAAAGTGAGAAAACTAACGATATAGAGAAAATCATAGCAAAAACATGATTATTAGTAACATGTTGTTAAACACTGCTTTTAGTCCAGTTGCTTCTTTTACTTCATTATCATATATTTCCTATATTGCTTATAGCTAGGGTCCGCTCTAAAATAAATGATGTGGTAATCATGATCTCGTTAACCAGTCCACGAACAGTTCCTTCAATCATGATATGACGTGTTTCTGGTTCTTGCTGTATAATCTCTTTACCTCTTACTGTCTCCATGGTAGCTACTGTCGTATATTTGACTTAAAATATAGGAAAAAGGTCAATTTTTAATTTATGTTTTGCATCTACGTCTTTAATTTAATCTATTTGCCTTTTATAATTAGTCAACATTTCAAATGCGTTCCTGCACCGTATCTTCAAACCTCGATAGCATAATGTCAAAGTGAGGCAAATGGCTATGAAGGAATAGAAGACCACGGGAACGTACTATAATTATTAAAAAGGAGAAACTCCTGGCCAACACGGTGTTGGTTTTATGATAAAAAGGTACCGACCGAATCGAGAAATTAAAAGGAATATCCGAAAGAATAGCAATACCTACTCAGCATCAAACTTCCCGTACAAAATAGCAAAGATGAATCATGGTCAATTATTCAGGTTTACTAGCCGACTGAAGCAGATAAAAAACCAGATTTATCCAAAATAGAAGAATTCTATCAGAAATTACAAAGTAGTGTTGATACTGCTCACAAAAATGTAATATTAATAGGTGATTTTATTGAACAGATTAGGGAATGTCAAAGTGGCAATGAGTACACTGTAGGCAGACACGGTAATGGGAACAGAAGCAAAAACGGAGAAAGATTCGTTAATTTTGGTCTAGAAAACAAAACAAGTATCCTGAATAGTTTCTGTAAAAAGAAAAGGAATAAGAAATGGACGTGGACTTTCCCAAATCCATTTGGGAAAGTCCACGTCCATTTGTTATTCGGTTGTATTTTTTTATTTTTTTAAGTTTTTATTAAAGAGTCCACTCTTTAATAAAAACTTTTTTCAAAAAAAATAACAACCGACTTCCAAAAAAACACTACAAAGTGCTACAACTTTAGGAAGTCGGTGACTTTGGATATGATTTTAATTATTTGTCACCGCATTTGTAGTGTTTTTTTGGAAGTCGGTTGTTATTATTTTGAAAAAAGTTTTTATTTTTCACTTTTTAGTTACCTACCCCACACCAATTTGAAATTTCATCATCCTTGGGGTCAAAACAATACATATTTATGCGATAGCAACATTCGCGGTTGAATTGCTGTCATTTTTTGAAGGGACCATTTCGGAGTAAACTCCTTTCGAACAAAAAAATAATTTTGCTAAAAAACCGTCTGTATATGAGTTATGCCCGAGAACACATAAAAAAAAACATGTCGAATTGATAACCTCCTTCTTTTTGAAGTCGGTTAAAAATGAAATCGATTAAGTATGTACATTATAACCAAACGTTTTTAAAGTTAGGTCATTGTTTTTTCTGTATTCATGGTTACAGTTTGCGCACTGGTTAAAAACTTATCCTGTGTATGTCTATGTATGTGGGATATAGAGAAGCGTATGGGAGTAAGAAGAAGGAATAAAATACAATTAAAAAAGATCAAAGGAAAGACTAAATTTAGAAAAGTTCAATCAGTTTGCAGAAAATTGAAATTGCGTTGGACAGGACATATGTTGAGAGAAAAGAAAGAGAAATGGACCAAAATAATAACGGAATGGTACTGTGGAGAAAGCAGAAGAACTAGAGGAAGACAGCCAAAGCGATCGGAAGATGATTTGAAGCAAGTAGCTGGGCCAGAATGGTTACAAACAGCAAAGGACAGAAACAAGTGGAAATCCTTAGAGGAGGCCTTTGTCGAAAGACGAGCTGTTAAGAGGGGAGAGAAGCAGAATGCTGAGAATATGTTTTAGTTTAAATTAGTTTTCTTACCTCTATTGTTATAATTCATCATGGAGAAAGCATATCTTCACCAAACGCCTAGCAATGGGACAAAAGATCCGAAAAATTTACTGGATGCTAAACAAAAAGTCACAGCTATCACTGGAAAACAAACTGCTACTCTATAAAGTCATAATCAAACCCATATGGTGTTACGGCTTACAGTTATGGGGTACATCAGCAAACTCAAACATTGAAATCCTTCAAAGATTTCAGTCCAAAATGCTAAGAATTATAGCCAATGCACCATGGTATGTTACCATTGAAAGATTACACGACGACCTTAATATGAAGACAGTCAAGCAAGAAATAAAAGACAAAATGAAAGTTTACGCATCGAGGATCACACACCACCCTAACGCACTCGCGAAGCGTCTAATGAGCGAACCAACAACGCCAAGAAGGCTTAAACGGAAAAACCCGCAGGACCTATTACTATAGACTGTGACTGAGACAAAGCGGACCTGTCATTGGATATGTACCACACAAGCCTAACTCAAACAGATACCGAAATAATGCTGAATACCAATTAGATAGATTGCAATAAATAATAATATGTAATAATATGGAAAATAGTACATTATGGTACAAGTGTGTAACGTTGGTGATTATCGCTGAGGCGCCATTGAGACCCGAGCCGTTAGGCGAGGGTCTTAACAGAGCCGAGGACGATAATCATCAATACACACGTGTATCATACGACGTTTTTCAACACACTTGCGAAGAAAATAATACTAAATCATCATCATCATCATCATCCATCATCATCCATCATCATCCATCATCATCTATCATCATCATCCAACATCATCCATCATCATCCATCGTCATCCATCATCATCCATCATCACTCATCATCACCCATCATCATCCAGCATCATCCATCATCATCCATCATCATCCAACGTCATCCATCATCATCCATCATCATCATCCATCATCATCCAGCATCATCCAGCATCATCCATCATCATCCATCATCATCCATCATCATCATCCATCATCATCCATCGTCATCCATCGTCATCCATCATCATCCATCATCACTCATCATCACCCATCATCACCCAGCATCATCCATCATCATCATCCATCATCATCCATCGTCATCCATCATCATCCATTATCATCCAGCATCATCCAGCATCATCCATCATCATCCAGCATCATCCATCATCATCATAATCATCGTTTTTAAGAACAAAGCAACTCAAACAATTAAAAAACAACCTATAACTCACTAAGAACAAAGCAACTCAACCAATTCTATAACTCACTAGTGAATAATAGTAATGAAAAGTCACAGTTTGATAATAGGTGTCATTATGTGCCTAACTGCAGTGAAATTAGAGCCATTTTATGAGCAAGTGTGTTGAAAAAAAAGTTTTCTTACCTCTATTGTTATAATTCGTAGGTAATGTTTGGTCAAAGAAGTTAAAATCTAACAGCAATAAAGGTTTTTTTTTTGTACTTTATCGCGGGCGAAGCCGTGGGCGGAAGCTAGTACCTATATAAACTATTGTTTTCTACGATTGGACAGTCAAAAACGAGGATTCCAATGAAGGCATTTGTTTTAAATCATCTTACACTAGTTTTAAAATCGGTTTGTTAAAAATATAGAAAACACTTACGACAGATCCCCAGGTGAGTCCAGCTTCGCTCAGCTGACCATTGATGACCATGGAAAGTACTGGCCGAAGAAATGTTGCTGCGAATATCATGTGCTGATAAAAACGAACGGTCTCCAAATTCTCTCGGAGGATCTGTTTAAATCCTCTGGTTGGCTGTTTCCGTCTGGACGGTGGCTGAAATAAAAAAAATACACATTTTTAATACCATAACATCATGCTTGTAATCATCGAAGTGTTCGGCAGAACTATGTATTCTACACACATTTCACCAGCTCTTTTACATATTTTAGTTACTGCATGATCTTATGGTGAAACAAGTCCACATTTTTTCCATACATACTTCGGGAGAGTTTTACTCCACTGTTTGACAATGTACATCAAAACTTAAACATGGTATGGTTTTGTCTCATTATTAATATTGTCAGTATGGAAACAGCACACTAAAATAAAAACCCATTAAAAAGTTATGAGCCAACAAAGCTTCGTTTTTCTTGCTAATGTAACCTAATTTTGGGCGTGTTTAAGTTAATTAAAGAAGTGTAAAATATCAAAAACTAAGTCGGTACCGACAAAGCTCAGTTATCGAAAAGTTCAATAAACCGTATTGGTCGTTGATTTATGCAGTGGTTTTTTCAGAAAACCCAATCTTCCGAAAGACTTTTCTTAATTTGTTACGCGCCAGTTTTACTATAACTGATCCTGCAGCTCACTCGATAATGTTGTGCGTGTAGACAACCGTCTAACTGCCCATCACGGGTACTTATACCTCTGTCCGACACGATGCCTGGTGAGACAGCGTGATTTTTAGCCAGGCCCACCAGTGAGTTCGAGCCCGCTTTGGATGTCCATTTAAATTAGTCATATAAGTATTCGTAACTTTATTGTTCGATTTAATTTAATTATAATCAATAATTTTAACTTTAAATTTTATTTGATTTATTTAATTAATTGAAGTTTTTAATTTACTTACTTTACTTTGACTTGTTAGTTTTAATTTAATTTAATTTTAATTTTAATTTCTGATTTTCATGTTCATTTTCTTTTTTAGTGTCTGTAATTTCAAAATAATTAATGTATGTGTACCTATGGATCCTGACATTTGAATTAAAACGTTTTTATTTATTTATTACTAGCCTTGCTATGTATGTGTGGGCAAACAGAGGAGCCTAGCATTTTCATTGGTCGTCCCCCGACTTCACAATGCCTTGATCAAAATATTACCTACAACATAAAAGGTTATTTATTGGTTAGGTACCTATTTGTTTATTTTTTAGAGTTTTATTTTGGGTCGGGGGTTTTTAAATTTTAATATTTTAATCGTCAGTACAGGATTTCAAATTGGGGCCTTGGGTCCTGATTGCTCTCGGTAAAAAATGATAAATGATCATCGACTTCAGCCACATATTTTTACGATAAAAACTGTTACGCGGCACGATTAATGTTTGGTTACCACTAGCGCCATCTCGTATCGAATAGCAGAATTAATAGACCCAGGATCTTTCTAGAAAGTTCGATGCTAGAACTTTCTAGAACTATCGACATCTGTTCAGTCAGGGCCGATATGTACTCGAACATTCTAGATGCTTCTACGGTAGAAAGTTCTGGAACCATCCGAGGGCCCTACCTAAGCGGGAACGGAGCGCGTTCAGAGTTAGTTTTTGTTAAGTGATGCTTGCGAGAACATCTATAGCGATCTTCAAGTGCGACCTGTGTTGTGTAATAATTAGTATGATTAATTAAAGTGTCATTTTTGGTTATTGATATCGGCAGTTTTTAATTGTCATGAACCCCAAGTTCGTAACAATACAAAGGGAAAGAAAGGGATAAAAGCATTAGAATTTCCTAATGAAAGAAATCAGCCTAGTGTGACCACTTAAATAATCGTTCTCCATAATCGTTAAGCTAGTTTAGTCAATTAAAAAACACAAATAAATGAAATGAACCTAACAGTAGAAGGACAGTGGGGTTTTAGCAGGTAGGAGTTCGGCATAATGGTGTCATTTCTTGAATTAACATAAAAATATATTTCTATACCTTGTACGATTCACCGCGACACTGTTTTGCAAGCCGGATCACAGCAATCTTGAGCGAGCGCTGTGAACAAAATAATACGATTGAAATGCAAACTTAGAAGAAACTGATTGTGATCGAAATAAAATAGTAAAGTAATAAATAGGGGATCATAATTCAGCCTGAAAGCAAAGCTGGGTGATGATTTTAATTTAAAATGAGAAAACCTTTAGAACTGAAAATCCTAATCTGGCAAGACTGGTCAAGAACACAGAGGAATCGGCTCCGTAATAAAGTTGAGATAGTTGGTAACCAATGTGGATACTTACCAATTTTAAGACTACAACTTTATCTATCTGTTTCAAAGGTTCACAAAGACGTTACGTAGAATTACATACTGCAATAAACGGTAATAAGACAATAAGTGCGGGGTATTTATGAAAGTATTGATGGTTCAATACGAAAACACTGGGGGATGTTTGCATGCAATGTAACCTCTGGTGCTTTCGCATTGTTTTTTTTTTTTGTTTTGTTTATAGAAGTTTATACTATTACAAATACTTTTTATTGCTTATATTGTAACTTTGATCCAACTCCACTAGGAGTAATAGTGTCCTGTGCTTTGATCTCATGCTATTGTGAATAGATTTAAAACTAAAGTTCATAGCGGATGTAACTAACGTCTCCCTGAACGCATTGCTCGAGGCAATTTGCCAGCAAGATATTTTCGAACGCACCTTCGCGCATGCGCCTCACGCCGACCTATAGTAGCGTAGCCGGCGCGAATACCGGCCACTGATTGGCTGATGTTAGGTTGGTAGAAATGAGTTTGGTTGGACGATAGATGATAAGTATGGCGGCATTGGGATTCTAACTCTTGTGTAGTAATGATGTTATTACCAATGATGTATAAAACTATAGATACGTTGTCCGCACTCTAAAATGGCAACATGAAATGAAGCCAATTGGCCACATTGCGCTCAGTCACGCACCAACCTGTCGCGCGACGCTACGTTTGTTTTTAATTTATATCGTGTGTGAAAACCTGTGCAAAATATAAAGAAAACATGCCGTCGTGTGTTTTCAGAGGATGTACAAATTATACCCCAAAAGTTAAAGACAAAAATGTGTCATTTCACGCGTAAGTTTGCAAAACTACATTATTTTATTTTATTTTGTACGACGCTGCGTCTAATGGCGGCCGGCGCATGAAGTTAGTAGTCACGTGACGTTAGGGGAGGTTGAGACACTAATACACAAGTTTTTTTTTGTTGTTAGAATTTATAATATTGTTTGAATATAATATGCACTTGTTATGTTATGAATATACATTATTGTTTTCCGTTTCATTTTAGATTGCCTACAGATGGGCTGATAAAAGAAAAGTGGCTTAAAATGATAAGGGTTCAAAGACGTGAAAACGATTGGCTACCAACTCCCTATACTAAAGTTTGCTCAAAGCATTTCTCAGCTGACGATATTTATGTGACGAAAAAAATTTATCGAAGAATAAAAAAAACTGCAGTTCCTATAATTATGGTAAAATTATACGTCATTTTTAAACACATTATTTAAAAGTATTGGTTTTTGTGAAATAACCGGATTGTTTTATATATATTTTTTTTTAGCAAGAAGCACAAAATATTATTTCATCACCGACGAGTTTGGAACATGTTCAAGTGTCGGAAGAAGGTTCAATTTTTGAAACACCAAGGAAAGCTATTTTGAAGAAAAAGATTAGTAAACTTTCCTTAGAAAAACGCAAGTTACAGTTTAAAAATTATAATTTAGTAAGAAAAAGTAAAAGGCTAAAAGAGAAATGCAATAACTTAAAACAATTAGTTTCTGAGCTCCAAAAAAAAAATTTTTTTACTATTGACCAGATCAATGAACTGAATCTTAAAGCCGAAGCAGTAGAATTTATAAATAGACTGGCTCAAAAGAGCAAAATTAAGGGCTATCGCCAAAAATATACGCCAGCGTTAAGAAAATTTGCTGTCACCTTGCACTATTATTCCGTAGCTGCCTACAAATATGTAAGACAGATATTTAATGGATCTTTACCACATCCTCGTGTCATAGGGAAATGGTACGAAAACAGCTCAGGTGATCCTGGGTTTAATAAACAAGCATTAGATGTTTTAGAAAAGAAGTATAAACATAGTGGCCAGCGAATATTGTGCACCTTAATTGCAGACGAGATGGCTCTTCGTCACCAAACTACGTGGACAGGAAAAAAGACTGTAGGTGTCGTAGACTTTGGTGCTGGATCAGCAAAATCGTGTGAAATAGCGACTCAGGCATATGTTTTTATATTAGTCTGTATGAACGAAAGTTGGAAAATCCCGGTAGCATATTTTCTTGTTAACGGACTGTCGGCTGAAACTCGGGCAAATTTACTGAAAACATGTCTTAGTGAATGCTACCGTGTGGGAGTTGACATTGTAGCCATAACATTTGATGGCTGTGCATCTAATATAAATGCAGCTAATTTATTAGGTTGTGATCTCAAACAACCATCACACCTAAAAACAACATTCAAACACCCTGAATGTGATTTAGATGTTGCAATTATGTTTGACCCTTGTCACATGATTAAATTAGTAAGAAATTCATTTGAATCTAAAAGACAATTTTTTGACGGGAGTGGAAGGAAGATTCGCTGGCAGTTATTAGAAAATTTAGTTAAGCTTCAAAAAAATGTTGGACTTAATTTTGCTAACAAAATCACCCCTCGTCACATTTATTTTAGAAATGAAGTGATGAAAGTCAAATTGGCAACACAACTCATGAGCATGAGTGTTGCAAATGCTCTCAAATTGTGTGATGAGATTTTAACGTCTTCTCTTTTCGTGGACACTAAAGGAACGGTAGATTTTATAGAAAATTTTAATCATTTATTTGATGTTTTTAACTCCAAATCATCCGATTTGTACGGCATGAAAAAACCGCTTTCTCTAAAAAACGCCAATAACATCATAGCTTTTCTAGAAAAAGCAAAACAATATATATTAAATCTTTATATTTTTATTAAGTATAGACGCGAGGTTCGTAAACGAATCACAATAAAAATAATTAAGAAAAAAATTGTGGAATCTAAAAATAAAACAGGCTTTTTGGGCTTCCTTATTTGTATAGAAAGTTTAAAGCATCTATACACAACGTTGGTCGAAGGACAACGTTTGCAATATATCGCAACTTACAGGTTGTCCCAAGATCACATTGAAATGTTGTTCGGTGCTATCCGGCGACATGGAGGTTATAACAATAATCCAAACGTTATCCAGTTCAAGGGAATTTTCAAAAAAATCCTTCAACACCTTGAAATGAAATCTTCGTTTTTAGGAAACTGCCTACCGTTAGAAGACATAACTGTATTAACGTGTTCGTCTGCAGTTCACAACATTAATTCTACAGTAAGTAGAAGAAATATGGATGAGGAGATTGACTCGATCGAGAATGACTCTCAGTTAATAAATGCAACTGCTGTAGAAGATGATATTAACACAAATGTCGAAGTGTTTTCGACAATGTTAAATCAAGAAGGCGTTAAAAAAACCACTGAGCAGATTGTCGGTTATATTTCAGGATGGGTATCCAGAAAACTGGCTTCAGTATTGAAATTTTCGACATGCACCGATAGTCTGTATTGTAATAACAAATTGTGGTTTCACAAACTGATTATTTTAAAAAATATGGGTGGACTATGTTTCCCGAGTGAGGATGTGTTCCGAATCTGTCTGAAGTCAGAATCTATAATTAAAAACCACATTAAAGAAATGGGTCACATTATCCTTCCCTCATCATTAACATTTAAAAGATATAATATTGGTATTACTTTATTCGTAAAGTAGGTAACACGGTACAATATTATAAATTATTTTATTAACTCTAGAAAATCGAGTGTCCTTTTTTCCCCATATGCCTCTGATAGCTACGTCACTCATGCGCTCGACCAATGAGCATGTAATTTTACTATTACTTATCCTGTGACGTAACTGAAGATGTTTATTTATCTCCCTCTAGCAACAGGCATTCCGCCGTACGGTGTCATATTTTCTTTCCCTTTCTTTACGCGTATAAGTAGTTATCTAGTATTTTCGCCGTTTTTAAGCGCCGAGATGTTTGTTGATAACGTGTCTATATATAATACGTCATTGGTTATTACCTATATTTTACAGTTTCATTAAAGATTATGCCAATAACAAAACCCTTTGACTATATATTGACTCACCCCGACTCCAAGTTTGTTTTAAAACTCAGATGTTAATTTGATAGGGCGTGTCAAACTCAAGTCAAATGCGGGGCTTACTAACGCTGCATTAGAACAGTCAGTGCGTACGGTGATTAAATAATAAAGATTCAACTCACGAGCATTGCGAACAATTGCCAGTAGTCTGGGTTCCAGAGATAAGAGCGACCCCACAAGCTGTTCTGTAATGAAAAGGCTTTTGTAAAGGACACGCTAAAGAAATAGCGGAAAAGAAAAAACAAAATAAAACCTGCATGAAATCTATGCTAAATAAAATTTGAATATTTTAGTTAAAATGACTGAATAAAATATTGAATTGTACAGACGCCAGAAGGTCAACCTATCCCAAACTGTCAAATTTTCCCAATTGAACAAGAACCTTATTCCTTTGCAATAAAGTTGAAAAACTATCAAAGAAATTTGACAGATTGGGGTAGCTTGATGTGCTGGCCTCTGTACCTATATTCTATTTCGCTACTCCACGAGACTGGTATAGTCACCCAGATTCATCTACATAGTCTTTTTTCAATTAAGTTGGGGTAGTTTCCAGTCTAAAAGAATGCAGGTGAATACCTACCAGTATTTTACATGGAGCGACTGCATAACTGACTTCCACTACCCAGTAACTGGGTATAAAATGCCTATACCCCTACCTTGTTTGCTGGACATTTTTTTTTTGTTTTTTTTTTTTTTAATTTGCGGAGGCATAATCGCATAGCAACGCTGCAGCGGAATCGCGTAAAAATTGTTATTCATAATTTTGTAGACACAAAAAAATAGGAACATTTCTTACGAATAAATTATAATAGGTACAGACGCCAGAACATCAAGCTACCCCAATATGTCAAATTTATTTGATAGGTTTTCAACTTTATAACCTAAGTATACGGTTTATGTTCAATTGGGAAAATTTGACAGTTTAGGGTAGCTTGATGTGCTGGCGTCTGTAGGTACATAATTCAAATAAATTCCCTGCTCCTGCAGGCTTAGCACGAGCACCGATTTGTCGACGGAAGAATAGACATTACTATTAACTAAATGATGTACAATAGGAGAAGATGGCTATGTTCTTCTATTCATTATCACAGTTATGCGTTCTAAACGAATCATGATTTTGTAGATAATCGTAAAAACTTTGTGGCCGTCGAGTAAAAAGTTTTGTTGTCAGTGTGATTTTGACAATTTGGGAAGAAATATTCTTCTGAAATAGTCTACATTTATAAGGACCTAGAGAAATATCGTTAGAAACGAAAGACTAAATGACAGATTGTAGAAGGATATCTACGGTGCGATTACAAAAATGTAGGAACGAAATGTCACTTTGTATTGAAAAAGCACTCTATTCTTCGAAGAAATACAAAGCGCCATGCTAAGCCCGCTGATGCCGATGGACTACTATATTTTATATTTTTAATGAGTTTGAGCTTTTGTTTAATAGTTATATTTGTTTATATTTAATTGTTTGCCAAATAAAAAAAAACAAAAAAGAAAAAGTTAAATGTTTTTTTATTTAATATAAATGATATTACTAGTTGAAATAAAAAGATCATAAAATAATTATAGTAAGTAATAGCAAATAATTTTATGCACACAAAATATTTACATACATTACATACAGTGTATAATGTATGATAGATTATGTTTTAGTAATCGCCTAACCGCACACAAAAAAAGTACTCTATAAAGTGAAAAAAAAAAGTGAGTTATAAAAAGATTATCTCCAAGATAGAGATGTATAGGATAGGATAGGATATAGTTTTTAGTTTGTTACTAGTTGAATTAAGTATATTATTTACTATATTAAATAATTATGTATAAGTAGTTACTTAGTACATTTCACCTAAATTCTCAACAAATTTCAACCGTTCGTTAGCACAGAACAAAGGACTCTCACATATATAACGGTGATACTTTTGACTTTGATTATTATTTACTAATATTATTGTTTTAACTGACTTTCATAAAACAGAGAAAACATTTGAACGATATTTACTTACTTAATACTTCCAGTAATCCACAGGGCCGTGTCGACTTGCTGAGCACAGGTGAAAAGGACGAGCGTTCAAAGAATGGAGGCAGAAATCAATAATGCAACTATGCGTTTCGTTGACACAATTTCCATTTATTTTTCCCGGCAATATTAACTAAATAAAACGTTATTCGAACTACCTACAATGGCACAAAGTTTTCTGTGCTAATTTGTCATTTCTAATCTACTGTCAACTTTTCTTATGTTCCTTTCAAGGCGAACGATGCTGTGAAGAAACGTAGCGCAGTGAAGGACAGAAGTGTACATACTATTTCCATGGAAGTTTTGAACGTTAATTTGGGCATGGGTTTGACTGTTTGACAGGTTACAGGTGTGATGTCTTGAACTCTTGACAGCAAAATGAAAACAATATCAAGACTCTTGTGAGAAATTACTGTTTCTTGTTGAAATTAGGGGTTTATTCTAACTAGAACAAATATTGGATAGTTATATAGGAATATAATAAGATTCTAATATAGTTATTTTATTAGTGATATCACTAACCATAATGATTTAATCGAAAATTATCTTTAAAGAATTTTGTGTTTATAAACATTTCATATAGTTACGTGAAAATGATGGACGAAACCGAAATAAAGTATGAATTCCCTAACTACGGGGACCAGTGCAGTGTCTGCCTTAGCGTTGGAAGAAAATTATCTCATTTAGGAGAATATATCGGTGTTTTTAGAAGAATTACTTCCGACATTCAAAATCATGTGAGTATAATAAAAAAATACAATATTAATAGCTCAGATTATAAAACAAAGGCAGATAGACCGCGCGGAATACCAAGAGTGAAGCCAAAAACCAAATACGGATTCAAAACTCGAGTTAGTATGCCATGAAGCGTTGCATTGTATGTTACATACCATCCTTTCTTTCCTTTTTCCCCTCTCCTACTAATCTATCTATATACGAGTATATAAAAGGGTCCCCTATGTGTCGCCGGGCGTAAAAGAATAGCACCATCCCATTTCTTCCCGTGGGTGTAGTAGAAGGCGACTAAGGGACTTACTAGAGAATGGGCAGCAGCGTTCTCTATGCATTTTACCACCACACTGCGATCGCCAACCCGCCTGCCAAGCGTGGCGATTATGGCAAAACCCCCAAAATGACAAAGGTCGAAATGGAGGGACCTGGGGGAGGCCTATGTCCAGCAGTGGACGTCTTTCGGCTGAAATGATGATGATGATGATGATGATGATGATATAAAAGGAGAAAGTGGCTGACTGACAAATCAACGCACAGCCGAAACTACTAGGACTGGGAATTGTTTAGCACTAAGAAGGGGTTTTTGGAAATTCGACCTTTAAGGGGGTGAAAAGGGGGAATTTTGTTTGTATGAAAAATCTTATTCCTTGAGTTAATAAAATTGAAACTTGGCACAAATACTTATCTAACAAAATTATAAAGTTGGTCATTTATTGTTTATCAAAACTGGGATTGGGGGTGTCAAAGTTTGGAATGGAAGAATTTTAATGCGCTGTCTGATTAACCCGAAACTTAGTATTTATACTTACTTAGAACAAAAAATAAAGAATTACGTATATCAGGGTTTTTCAAAATTCTACCCCTAGATCTAGGGATGATTTTACTGCGAGTCTTGATTGACTCGAAAATTGGTATTAACAACCTTTATGTCAAACAATGTAAAGGATAGTGATCACATCACTTTACATTGTTGACGTCAGAGGAGAAATATTTATCCTACTAATATTATAAATGTGAAAGTTTTTGAAGATGTTTGGATGTTTGTTACTCAATCACGCAAAAACGACAGAACGGATTTGGATGAAATTTGGCACACAGATAGATTATAACCCCACTCAATCCGCATACTCTCGGACAGCATGGCTGTTCTGCAAGCGCTGAACAGTCACACAGTTGACTCTGGGCTAATATACGAGTGCCACCAGCGCCTTAACGAGGTAGGTAGCCTCAACAATATTACCATTCAGTGGATCAAAGGACACAGCGGTTCGCTAGGCAACGATGCAGCCGATGAACTTGCCAGGAGGGGGTCGAGTATGGCACCAGTGGGACCAGAACCCATCGCGCCACTTCCCTTCGGGTATCTACGCACTCTGGTAAGGAAGCGAACCAGGTATCAACATCACAAATTATGGTTGGACCTAAGTGAGTGCAGGCAGGCTAAGGAAGCACTTCCTGAGCTCGATGCTCGCCTCACGAAACAGGTTCTCCGTTTAACTAAACCACAGCTGCGTATAGTTACAGCAGCCATAACTGGCCATGGGTCATTTAACAAACATCTCTTTGTCATAGGAATAACAGACAGTCCGCTGTGCAGGGCCTGCATGGAGGACGACGAGACAGCGGCTCATGTGCTGATAAACTGCCCGGTGGTCGCTAATTACAGGGCAAAATACTTCGGTAACCCAGGTACCCTACGTGAGGTTGTCAGCAACACCAAGGCGTTGCTGGCCTTTCTCGAGGAGCTGGGGTGGATCGAGTAACTGAATCTCCCACCCGGACGCAAAATACGCGCTTTGACGTGGAGTTGCGGACAACAGCCCGTTTTACCTATTACCTATTACCTATAGATTATAACCTAGATTAACATATAGCATCCTTTTGATCCTGGTGGTATGTTCCCTCAGGATAATTTCCGACTTCCACGCTGGCAAAGCCGCCGGCAGAAGCTAGTAACGTATATTTATCTTTTTAGACCCTGGCACCATTAGAAGAAATCAAACTATGCTGGGAGTGTAATGCATTTCTGCGGAGAGCCAGTATATTCCAACAGCAAGTCAGCAAAGCTAACGAAATGCTTCAATTGGGACAGGTATACATATTAATGACATACATAACATTCACCTGTAATTCCCGCATACATGGCACGGTTTCTTTACTGTATGGTGCACTAGACGTACAGTAGCATTTATGTTAGCATTTTTTATGTTTTGTTACTAAGTGGGCCTGCTCTTGACCTCGATCACGCCAAATGGAAAGCGATTTATGAGGTCTTTGATGGATCGCGTGTGCCCAGAAGAATTTTGTTCACTCTTGTTTTGAAGGTTTTAGTTCTATGTAATAGGGGGCAACTCTATTGTCATCAACTGGGCACACACGCGCAAACGCACACGTACACTCACCCACGCGCACACACACACATATGCACGCACGCACGCACGCACGCACGCACGCACGCACGCACGCACGCACGCACGCACGCACGCACGCACGCACGCACGCACGCACGCACGCACGCACGCACGCACGCACGCACGCACGCACGCACGCACGCACGCACGCACGCACGCACGCACGCACACACACAAACACACACACGAGCTTAGCTGATTTCATGATTGTTTTTATTTTATTGCATAAATGTTAATGTAACAAGAATGGAAGAAGACACTGATTCCTGGATAATACAGGTTACAACCTAGCTCAGGAATTAGGGATTCTATAAGAGATGCCTTAGAGCAATGTTTAATTTGCAAACCACGGACAGCTGCAAACCTTATTTTTTAATGCATAAAATTTTAACATTGCCATCCATATACATTCTAGAAACCGTCATGTTTGTTAGGAACAATCCTAGATTGTTTCCGCGCCAAGCAGATCAATTTCCCAGGAACAGGCGTGACCAAACTCAACTATGTGGACTTCCCTGTAGGACTGCACTTATGCGCAAAAGTGTTTTTCGCATGGCTCCAATTGTCTACAATAAGTTGCCTAAAAGTTGGAAGGAGCTTAATAATTCACACTTAAAACGAAATCTTAAGACATATTTAGTAAATAAGGCATACTATAACATTAACGAGTTCCTAGAGGAAAGATTTGAATTTTGATTAGGTAGTCTTACTATTTTATATTTGTTTTTGACATTTTGTTATTTCAAATTTATTACAATGTTAATTACTAAATTTATTGTTATTTTGGAGGAATGTTTTTAATTAAAAATATTTGTTGACATTTGCACGTCACATCATGTGGCAAACATGTCTATAAGTACTTCATATTGTTGTTACCATCTTGCATGCAGGTCTTTAATAATTGTATGTGTGACACATGTTTATGCAAATAAATATCTTATATGTTTATGTATCACTGCTTTATATCAATAAAATTTAATTAATTATTTTTGAACAGTTTCAATTATTTTATTTACAACTCTAAACACTCACTGTAAGGTTGAAATTTGTACGACTCAAGTGTTTCACTATCAGCTTTTAAAATCTATACTTTCTTTTTACAGTCGTACCTCTTTGGAACACAATCAAGCCTTGCAACAATAATACTAAATGATTCACATCGTCACACTATTTATGTAAACGATTTAAATGTAAAAGTACAGTCAGAACCAAAAATATGTGACAAGAACAGTGATGATGATGAAATGAATGGTCCATGCGAGTTCGGTGATGAAGTTGGTGATGACTGTACTAAAACTGAAGAAGTGGTGAAAGATATCACAGGTACTCATTTTAGACTATATTTTTATTTTAAGGTGGATGCGCTAACATAACTCAAATTTTCTTACTTGACTATTTCATGGAATGGAAAAGTCATTCATCATCATTATCAGTGATAGGAATAGGTAGTGCCTATTTGCCTAAACTTCGAAGAACAGAGACAAGAAACGGAGACTTCCTTAGGACTAAATTTTTTCCCGGGATTTGTGAAAAATCTTCAGTAAGTTAAAATTTGCTGGATAAAAACTTTTCCTGTATAAGATGTGTAAAAGCTATTTTTAACTAAACTTCCAACTACCAAATTTTCGGAATTTTACGTGAAATTCCTGAAAATTTGGTAGTTGCAAGTTTAGTTAAATATAGCTTTTAAACATCTTAAATAAAGCTTATTTTCAACTTACTGAAGATTTTTCCCGAATCCCGGGAAAAAAAATTTAGTCCTAAGGAAGTCTCCGTTTCTTGTTTCTGTTCTTCGAAGTTTAGGCAAATAGGCACTACCTATTCCTATCACTGATCATTATTTCAGCTGAAAGACGTCCACTGCTGGGCATAGGCGTCACATTATACGAACATTATAGCTTGAATATGTAGGTATGTGTACAACTCAAGATTTTGGTATATCGTATAATATTTCTGCCGTAGGTGTGACAGACCCAAATCCTGCTTGCATGAACCAAAATTGGGACAATAATCTTAAACTAAAAAATATTTGTAATTTACGGGAATCATCCGAACAAAAGAAGCCGAAAAATAATCGCTGGGCGAAAAAAAAGGCATTACAAAATAAGAAGCCGAAATTCAAAATTATAACGGAACATATACAAGAATATTTTAGAAGAGTACAGATAGATGATGAAGAGCTACATTGTTTGTTGAAGAGTGAAAGAGACAGCGTGTATTTTAAGTCGAAGAGACTTAAATGTGAAAAATGTGTTTTGGTGTTTTCGAGTCAAGAAATGTTGGGAAAGCATGATAAGAAGTGTCATTGTAAGGTAATATATTCTTTTTTACACGCTTTTTATTAGCTTCACCTGTATGTATGTTTGTAAACGACTTCTTTGGGCGCGATTTTGACTCACTTTAAACGGCCAGATTTCGTTCAAACTTTGTAGATTTATCGAGGACCGATGACAATACTCTAATTTGATAAAATTATTCCATTTTTCAATTTGCAAAATATGATTTTTGTTAATTTAAGTCGATAAGGTAAGAAACTTAATTTTAATTTTTTGCAATTTTTCTCCACAGTCGATAAGACAGGACTTGATGTTAATTTTAATTTTATTTTTGTGCTTTTTAAGATATTATCAAAATGATAATCACTCTAATGATATCTGTCAATAAAATATTTATAACTGTTGACACCATGCACCCCACGCTTTTTTTTAAATAAATTATTTTTTCCATAGAAATTTTTAACACTATTCTTAATTTAAATTTATTTTCAATTTTTTAGTTCGGTTTTCTATAAAAAGCGTGTTTTTTAGTTTTTTTTTTAAACTATTATTTTACTTGTTATACAAAGCGTAACAACAAAAATAGACAAGTCCTGAAAGCAGTTCATATTTTTTTAATTATAAAAATATCGTTTGTTTATAAAAGGGGCATATTTACAAAGTATCGTAACAATTAAAATAGAGCACAGTTGCATATTGCCTGTTTCAGGCTAAGAAATGCATTAATACTTAATGTAATAAATTAAGTGTATAAAGTAAAAACTAAGTTAAAATTAGAAAAATAAAATTAAAATAGCATGTAAGAGCTTGTCCAGAAGGGGCGAATTCGTCGCGAAACGTTTTCGCGAAATCATTCGCGCGTTAGTGAGATACTAGGCACCAATACACCGCGCCCACAAGCCTCGCGCGAATTCAAAATACGCGCGTAAATCGCGTGAACTACGCCAGACTCTCGACTCGCGCTTGATTCGCGTGTATTGCGCGCGTGTCGAGATACTAGGGGTCCATATTGGCTCAACTAAAGTTCTTTACCCGAAATTGTTCTTCCTAACGATTTGTAATCCGAATGATCACTCTTCCTAAAAATTTTCATCCTAAAGTTTTCATTCATACTATTTGTAGTGCTACCGGCGATGTTCATAACACTCATGTTTCCGAAAATTGTAATTAATAATATCATTAATGTAAATATATTTAAACTCCTACTGTTTTTTATCATAACGCTTTTATCCCTAAACATAATTACCATAATATTTTCACTCATACTCAGAAAGAAACATTTACCATGACCATGCATGCAGCAGGCATGCAGCATGCAAGCATGCAGCAGGCATGCAGCATGCAAGCATGCAAGCAAGCATGCAGCATGCAACATGCAGCAGGCATGGTTTCTGTCACGGCTCCGGCGCTGTGGGGCTCCGGCGATCCCACGCGAGCTGCTCGTCGCAGATGTGTTTAACGCTCACCACCGTAGCTTCGGCTTGCTGGCCGGCATAGCCGGCCAGCCTCAGCCTCGGCGGCGGGCGTTAAAACCACCTGCTCCTCAGCTCGCGGGCCGCCTCGCCCCTCCGCGCCTTCGCGATTTTAAATAACACTCTAGGGGTAGGGCAAACAAGACTACGTGGAGTCGATTTTGCAACGATTCGTTTCTTGGGGGCACTATGAATAATAGTATAAAAGATGGTTATGTTGAGAAAATATAGGGAAACAAATAAAAGTATAATAGATGTTTATTGCTACTGACATTATGAAGTTGAATGCTTCGGAATTATGAACATTAGAGACAGAGTAGTTAGGAATTGTGATTGTTAGGATGAAAAATGTTAGGAAGAACATTTTCGGATTTCCAATTATCGGAGTTGAAAATTTAGGTGAACTTTGGCGCACCCAGATACTAGGGACGCCTTGTTGCGTTCAGTTTTTCAGTATATTATAACGTACTCTGTGGTTCAGTTAACCCGCGAACTCCAGAGCGAGTGCACGTATCGAGGGAAATGGAGCGCCAAAATTTTGATACGGAATTGCCAATTGCTCGCGCGTTTGTACGCTCTTTCTGGGCGCAATGGTCGCGCGTGATACGCACGAGAGAATCGCGACGAATTCGCCTCTTCTGGACATAGCCTTAGTCGTTTTATTTGCAGACAACAAATAGATCTTCTGTGTTATATTTAAGTATATTTTTTTTACAGCGAGACTAATTTAATTTATAGATAGGTACTTTTTTAATATGGTTTTATCAAAATGTATGTATTTTGCCATACCTACCGCCTATTGAGCCAAAGAAAATTAAATCTTATTTCAAGGTAATACGACTCAATTTTAAACACAAAAAGTAATGCTATGGTCAACACGATATTCTTAATAATGACTTGGTTGAAAAAATCCCGGCTGTCATTCGTGGACCTTTGACAGTCGTTACGGGTCGTCATAAGCCCGAAAGTCTGACAACCAGTCTTACAACGGGGTAGGGTTTATCCCAGTAACTGGGTTGTGGAGGTCAGATAGGCAGTCGCTCCATGTAAAATACTGGTATTCAGCTGCATTCGGTTAGACTGGAAGCCGACCCCAACATAGTTGCCTAGCCTAAATCCTTTTTTTTTTTTTTCAGCTTACAAAGTATACCTGTGATATTTGTACCTCAAGAATCTCAAATAAACGCCTATTACTAAACCATATAAGAGACCATTACAAGAAGTATATATGCACACTGTGCGACTTCTCTTGCTACGACAAATCACACACAAAATGGCATCATCAAAGAAGACATAGAAAAGTGTTTCAGTGTGTCAAATGTGAATTGAAGTTTGGGTGAGTTTTTTTTTAAAATAAAAACAAAGAGAAACAAGGTGTAAAGTTCACTCATACTCTATAGAAAAGGGAGGGATCCTCCGACCAGACGGGTGTATTCACGGGCGTAGCCAGGTTTTAGTTTCGGGGAGGTTTCAAGAAAATAAAAGTACATAAAATAACCCTTTTATAAGAAAAATATTAAAGATGTGAAAAATACATACCTACAGAAAAAATCTCCGTGAAGAATTCCTTCAAGGAGATTTTTTCTGTAGGTATGTATGTAGGGGAGTCCTTTTTAGAGCAGTGGGACAATATAAACTATAAGCTAAATAAAAAAATAATGTTCCAAAAATCCAAAACACAAGGACAAACTACGTGCTCCCTTTCACCGGCTTCATAAGGTTCATAACTCATTTATTGGTCTTGGTATAACCTTTTATAACAAGCTTCCCTCTTCTGTGCTAGATTTGAATTTTAATGCGTTTAAAGCTAAAGTAAAATCCAACCTTTGCGCAAAGGCATTCTATTCAATCAACGACTACTTAAACGATAAGAATAGTTGGTCGCTGTGATTAACTCAAGACAATGTTTGTGTTCTTTCACCAGAGTTTCCTTGCCTACTGACAGGTCATATCTTTATTAACTTAATTGTTTGTTTTTATTTGACTGTATAAATTCATTTGAATTTACTTAGTGTTGACATAATCTACTCATTGTTTTTTATTTTTTTTAAATAATGAGTTAAATTGCAAGATGTAGCTAGCTAGCGACCTCGATAATTGATCTATTATATCTAGAACAATTTAAAAAATTTATATTTCGTATCCTACCATTGTATAAAATCAAGTTCTTCTAACATAACAGACAGCTGTGCTGCTGTACAGTTTGTTGCGCCACTTCTTCTTCCCAGCTAAAGCACTAGGAAGTGTCGAAGGGTGGGCGTTTTTGGGGAGCTGTCTTTTGTAATTTTTGACGTTCAAAAAGTGCTGACACCAGCCTAGTTTGAATAAATGACTTTTGATTTTGATTTTGATTTTGACTATATTTTAATGTTGGTAATAGTAGTTAGTAATCAATGAGATATGCCGCACGCCTGTTTTTATTTTAATTATATGAATGTTAATATCTGAACATTTCGGGGGGGGGGGGGGGGCTGGCTACGCCCGGGGGTGTATTGTGTCTGGTGGGCAACTGCCCGACGATTGATATCTGGATGTTGTATATACAGGATAAAATTTGAACCAGTGCGCAAACTGTAACCATGAATTCAGCATATCATTATTTTTGTACAAAAAAAAAATCAGCTGTTCCATACATTTTGACCGCGTAGGTATTGCACTTTTCTATGAAACAGCTGATTCTTTTTTTGTATAACCGACGACGAAATACTACGCTAGGGGATCTAGAATGACATGTTGAATTCATGGTTACAGTTCGCGCACTGGAAACAATTTTATCCTATAAACCAGTCGCATGGTAAACTTTGATTGCGCGATGCAGGATTTGTGTGACGTCAGGTCATCGACACGTAGTTCGTACGTGGCGTTGCAGATAAGTATCCACTATTTTTACCCGTCTACGGCGAGCTTTCTGCTTCAAGGAGTCTTATGATTTTGACCGGTATGTGCCCTCATAACTTCTACAAGTACTTATCATAATTTGACTAATGAGGTATTATTGGAAGCGTCTTGATCGTTCGCTGGTTAAAAGCTATGTTATGTGACGATAAAATAAATGGCCTTGGCAAGCATCCCAAGGTACAATACTCAGCCCCCCATCGAACTCTGGTATCCGGAGGGGAGTTATATAGTGACATCTACATCGCTACATGTGAATTACTCATCACACTGACGTCACGCAAAATCCTGCATCGCAAAACCTAAGTTTTAGTTAAACGTGAAAGTAGCATGTATTCAAGGTTCTGACATCTATCGTCGAGTTAGTTGCCCACCCGACATCCGCCCCGACCCTTGCTCGAGCCATCCCGCGCTGGTGAGCCTATAGCTTTAAATTCGTCTAAATAACCATTCCGATCCAGTCTGTTCCTCGCTGCCCCCTTCCGGCGACGCCCTGAACTGAGTTTCGTACCCCACGGGGGGTGCCCTTAATTCATTGAGGCACCCACAGGCAAGTCCGCCAACCTCTTAGATTGACCAGCGAGAAGTTATTCCCAAAAAATAAAAAAAACAATACCAAATACCGCAGTGTCTCAAGACGAAAGTCTTTGAACAGTGTGTGTTGCCAGTGATGACGTATGGCACAGAAACGTGGTCATTCACAATGGGCCTTATCAGAAGGCTAAAAGTCACCCAAAGGGCAATGGAGAGGACTATGCTCGGAGTTTCCCTACGTGATCGAATCAGGAATGAAGAGATCCGCAGGAGAACCAAGGCAACCGACATAGCCCGAAGAATTGCTATACTTAAGTGGCAGTGGGCAGGGCACATTGTTAGCAGAACAGATGGCCGATGGGACGAAAGGTTCTGGAGTAGCGACCGCCTACGGATGACGTAGAATTGGAAGGCCTCCCACAAGGTGGACCGATGACCTTGTGAAGGCCGCAGGAATCTGCTGGATGTGGAAAGCATAAGATCGGTCGAAGTGGAGGAGCTAGGGGGAGGCTTTTGTCCAGCAGTGGACGTTTTTCGGCTGAAATGATGATTTTAAAAAAAAAAACAATCGTCCGGCAATTGCCCACCAGACAAAACACCCGTCTGATCGGACGATCTTTTCCATAAAGGATGAGTGAACTTCACACCATTGTCCAACATTGTGAACTATTAAATCCTGATGATGATTACGAGATTTTGTCATATTTAAAGTATCAATATGATTTTTACAGCAGTCGTTGGGAATTCTTTAAGCATTACAAGGAATGGCATGAGAAGTTTGTTTGTGACTATTGCGGGATCAGCTTCAAGATGAAGTACTGCATCAAAGACCATATCAGGTGCGTAGATAATCTACATTGTCTTCACATAATCTGATCAAGATTATGTCTGGACTAAAAGAGATTTAGACCCTTGAGTTTGTTTCGCCATTTCTTCTCAGGGGTTAGTCAGATAGAAAATGTCGACTCCATCTAGCCTTTAAATAGAGAGAGAGAGAGAGAGATCTACAATAATACTAGCTTTTGCCAGGGGCTCCGGCGTGGATGTCGGTTATCGCGTAAAAAAGTAGCCTATGCCCTTTTCCATATCCCAGGCTATATCTCTGCCAAATTTCATGACAATCGGTTCAGCGGTTTAGGCGTGAAAGCGTGACAGACAGACAGACAGAGTTCCTTTCGCATTTATAATATTAGTAGGGATCATAATGTCGCCATTGTGCGAGTGCCAATGCGGCACTTTGGCACCCTCGAAAACCATGAAAATGACCCCCATGAAGAAAGCTTTGAAGAATCTTTGCAGCAATCATTTTGTATTGTAATTTTGAACGCAGTATCGGCATTAGCACTCTCGAAAACCATGAAAACGACACACATGACAAAAAAAATGAAAATGTTCATAGCCGCCATCATTTTGAAATAGAAATAGAAATAATATTTATTCGCATAAAACATGGTATATAAAGTTGTTTCAAGGTACATTATAGAGCATACATGTTTCGCTTATATCATAGCATGCAAATATTGTTACATTTAAAGATATCTCACTATCGCCTCACTATCGGCTTACGCAACCTCAAAAACTATGCTACCACTATTCAGAAACAAATATTATAAATGTTTTTAGAAAACAGCACTCCCCGTTCGAATGCAAGCCGTGCAACAAGCGCTGGGCTCGCTACAACGGCCTCTGGCTGCACAACAAGACGTCGCACGGCGCGCACAAGGCTGCGTACTGCGTGGAGTGCGACAAGCAGTACCGCGACGTGTACCGCTACCGGTGGCACCTCGCCAACAGCGCCAGGCACTCGCAGCACAGGAAACATAGGTGAGTGACGATCCTGAAATTCGCGGCACAAGAAACAGGTGTACTTGTAAGTCAACACTGGACATCATCCTCCATCATCATCAAGCCTTTGCAGTTTTTTTTCAGCCTTTTCTGTTTTTGTTCAGTCTTTGGTGTTTCTGTTCAGCCTTTGGTATTTCTGACAAGCTTTTGGTGTTTCTGTCCAGCCTTTGCTGTTTCTGTTGGCGATTTTTGTCCAGCCTTTGGTGTTTCTGGCCAACCTTTGCTGTTTTTGTCCAGCCTTAAGTGTTTTTGTCCAGTCTTAGGTGTTTTTGTTCATCCTAGCCCTGATTGTCATTTTATCGTGTGAAAAATCTTTTTAACATCATGAATTGCATTACATAAAATTATGTTTTGAGATCGCCGATGGGGCCGAAAGGTTCTGGAGTGGCGACCGCGTACCGGAAGATGCAGAGTGGGAAGGCCTTCCACAAGGTGGACCGATGACCTTGTGACGGCCGCGGGTAACCGCTGGATGTGGGAAGCACCAGACCGGTCGAAGTGGAGGAGCCTGGGGAGGCCTATGTCCGGAGTGGACGTCTTTCGGCTGAAATGATTATGATAATGATGTTTTGAGTGCCCCAAGTATCTTTCAAAAGCCTTAAATATATTGTGAGTGCCCCTTTCTATCAACAGCCGTTACTATATCTTTTATATTATTTACTAACTTTTGCCAATGGCTTCGCCCGCGTGGTGGAAGAATATTATCCCACGGAAACGTACCTACTACCGGGATAAAAAGTATCCTATTGATGATTTTAATGATTATTATTATTAAATTACAAACGTGTTACGTTCGCGAATAATATTTTATTCAGCATACAATCGGACATTGACCTGCAAATTCCAAGAAAACGTTAGAAAATTTGAATTTCGCGTTCTATCTCTTCTTCTCTTTCTAAGATAGAACGCGAAATTCAAATTTTTTAGGGGAATCTCGTCGCGGGCTCGAACTCACGGGTAGGCCTGGCTAAAAAGTACGCTGTCTCACCAGGCATCGCGTCCGACAGAGGTAGTATCAGTGATGAGCAGTTAGACCCTAGTCCACACGCACAACGTTATTGAGTGAGATGCAGGATCATTTATAGCAAGACAGGAGAGTAAAAAATAAAGAAAAGTCCTTCGCAAGATCGTGTTTTATGAAAAAAAAAAAACCACTGCATAAATCAATGACCAACAAAGTTTATTGAACTTTTAGATAAATTGAGCTTTGTCGTTACCGACTTGGTTCTGGAGATGTTACACTTCTTTTAGTTCTTAAACACGCCCAAAGTTAGGTTAAATTAGCAAGAAAAACCAATCTTTGTTGGCTCATAACTTTTTAATGGCGTTTGATTTTAGTATTCCGTTTCCGTACAGACAATATTAATAATGAGACAAAACCATACCATGTTTAATTTTTGATGTACATTGTCGAGCAGTGGAGTAAAACACTCCCGAAGTTTGTATGCAAAAAATGTCGACTTGATTCATCTTAGGAGGCTCTGCAGCAGGCTTAACGCTTTCTATTTCTACGAAGAATAGACAGTGCTTTTTCAATACAAAGTGACATTTCGTTCCTACATTCTTAGCATCGCACCGTAGATATCCTTCTACAATCTGTCATTTTGTCTTTCGTTTCTAACAATCTGTGTCTAGGTCCCTATAAATGTAGACTATTTCAGAAGAATATTTCTTCCCAAACTGTCAAAATCATACTGACAACATACTTTCTACTCGACGGCCACAAAGTATATACGATTATCTACAAAATCATGATTCGTTTAGAACGCATAACTGTGATTATTAATAGAAAAACAAAGCTATCTTCTCATTCTTCTCCTATTGTACATCATTTAGTTAATAGTCATGTCTATTCTTCCATCGACAAATCTGTGCCCGTGCTAAGCCTGCAGTTCTATGTCAGTTTACAACCACGGGATATTTTTGTAAATCTCGCAGATATTCAATGCCAAATTCCTCATACATAGCTGTCCATTGGTTCTAGGATCCCCTGCCCTGGCTGTGACAAGATCTTCTCAAAGAACATCTACATGAAGGACCACTATAACCTTGTGCATCTCAAGTTCTACAAATATCGATGCGAACAATGTGATAAGGTAAGAGACGCTTGTTTATAAATGTTTCTTCATCCTAAAAATTCTTGAAGAAATCTTTACTAACACTAGCTTCCGCCCGCAGCTTCGCCCGCGTGGAAATCGGGAATCATCCCTCGTGAACATACCACCGGGATAAAAAGTACCCTATGTGTTCATCATCATCATCATTTCAGCCGAAAGACGTCCACTGCTGGACATAGGCCTCCTCCCTTGGGGGGTTTTGCCATAACCACCACGCTTGGCAGGCGGGTTAGCGATCGCAGTATGGTGGTAAAATGCATAGAGAACGCTGCTGCCCATTCTCTAGTAAGTCCCTTAGTCGCCTTCTACGACACCCACTGGAAGAAATGGGATGGTGCTATTCTTTTACGCGCGGCTACACACACGGGACACACCCTATGTGTTAATCTAGGTTAATACAGTGATGTGATCACTATCCTTCACACAAAACCACCTCAGCAAGTTTCAGGTTTATAATAATATGGCTCAGGTATCATTATGTGTATATTATTTAGGTACTTCTCTACTTAGGGGCTTGTGGCTAAATAAAAATAGCTGCACGGGTCGATCGATCAGGTTAAGCTACGCTTGCCGCGGTTGGTCCGTGGATGGGTGACTATCTTTACATACCGAGACCCCTCCGCGCCTCGGAAAGCACGTTAAGCCGTTGGTCCCGGCTGTCATTTGTGGATCTTTGACAGTCGTTACGGGTCGTCAGAAGCCCGAAAGTCTGACAACCAGTCTTACCAAGGGGTATCGTATTACCCAGTAACTGGGTTGTGGAGGTCAGATAGGCAGTCGCTCCATGTAAAATACTGGTATTCAGCTGCATCCGGTTAGACTGGAAGCCGACCCCAACATAGTTGGGAAAAGGGTAGGCAGATGATGATGATGATGATGATTTAGGTACTTATCTACAGAAAACTCTTCAAACAAACTATATTCCACTTTTCATCCTCAAAGAGGTGAATTTTTTAAAAGTATTTTGTTTCTTTTACATTATTTGACTTAAAGGTCAAGGTGCCAATTTTCGAGTTAATCAAGACACGCAGTAAAATCATCCCTTGTAAAACTTAACTACCCTTTTTTACCCCTTTAGGGGTAGATTTTCGAAAAACTCTGATACACACTGGTGTTTATTTTTGGTTTTAGGTATAAATACTGAGTTTCGAGTTAATCAGACAGCGCGTTAAAATTCTTCCATACAAACTTTGACACCCCCCAATGCCCCTTTAGGGGGTAGTTTAGAAAAACAATAAATGACTAACTTTATAATTTACTTAGATAAATATTTGTGCCAAGTTTCAAGTTTATTAACTCAGGAATAAGATTTTTCATACAAACAAAATCCCCCCTTTTCACCCCCTTAAAGGTCGAATTTTCAAAAATCCCTTCTTAGTGCTCCCCTACATTATAAAAGGAAGCCGTGTGCAAAATTTCACGTTCCTAGTCCTAGTAGTTTCGGCTGTGCGTTGATTGGTCAGTCAGTCAGTTTCTCCTTTTAAATATATATAGAAGATATACAGGGTGTAAGGGACAGCCCTCCACAGACTGATGGGGTGAATTCATTTTATCATACTTAGATGACCGGTACAAGAATGTATTTCAGGAACGTTATGGGAATCCAATAAACCTGATTTGTTTTATTTCCGCACACGCAATGTATCGCTACCAAGACAAAACGCACGCAGCGAGCCTTCGCCGGCGAGAGTTCGATGAACTCTGTAGTTAGGCAGAAAGTGAACAGTTGATTTTACGCGTCGTTCGTTACGAGTATTTCAACATCCATTGCTGCTTTTCTGATTTTAGCTGTATTGTTTACATAAATGTAGTGCTGCTTACAGAGAATGTAATTTCATATTGAAATTAAACTGAAAAAAGTAAAAAAATAAAAAAAAAATCCTGTGAAAAATTTCGATGGAATATGATTCAAAATAAGGAGCTGAATGCATCCTGTCAGTTTGTGGAGGGTGCCCTTACACCCTGTATATATATAATAGGTCTTTACCTATGAAATTGCCGTTTTGTATGAAAAAATTTAAACGAATTTTTTTCATGAATTTTTTATTTGTATTAATCGAAGTAATCACCCATGCAATCAATGCATCTTTGCCATCGCAGTGGCAGTTTATTGATGCCCTTCTTAAAGAAATCAGCTGGACGGGAGGCAACAAATTCTTCAAAGGCATTTTGTACTGCCTCTCGGGTATTAAATTTTTTTCCCGCCAAGAAGTTATCCAAATTCTGGAAAAAGTAGTAGTCTGTAGGCGCAAGGTCTGGTGAGTAGGGCGGATGACGGAGAGCTTCCAACCCCAGTTCTTGCAACTTGGAGACCGTCTGCTGTGCAGTATGAGGTCGCGCGTTGTCGTGCAGGAGCAGCGGAGACGAGCGATTGACCAATGCTGGTTGGAGATGCGCCAGCTTCTCCATCATTGTGTTCAGTTCTTCACAGTACACATCTGCAGTAATGCTCACCCCGTTTGGTAAGAAGCTGTGATGAATCACACCGGCGCTAGACCACCAAACAGTGACCATCACTTTTCTAGGGGTAAGTTTTCGTTTAGGGCATTGTTTAGGTGCTGAACCAGGATCCAACCAACTTGCTGAGCGCTTACGGTTATCAAACAGAATCCATTTTTCATCGCAGGTAACAATGCGGTTCAAAATTCCTTCATTTGTGTGTCTGTTGAGCAGTGCAAGGCACGTCTCGACGCGTACTTCGCGCTGGCGATCATTGAGTTCGTGGGGCACCCATTTGTCAAGCTTTTTTACCTTGCCAATTTGACGCAAATGGACCAATATTGTTTTGACGCTAACGTCGAAAGCTGCTGCTAATTCAGCCGTAGATTGTGTATCATCAGCTTCCACAATCGCCTTTAATTCGTCATTGTCGACCAAAGTCTTCGGACGACCGCGAGGTTCATTTTTCAGGTCGAAATTTCCAGAACGGAAGCGAGCAAACCAATAACAGGTGGTGCGTTGGTTTGTAGTGTTAGCTCCGTAAACGTCGTTGATGTTGCGTGCCGCTTGTGCCGCGTTGCTGCCACGACGGTACTCATATTCCATAATTACTCGAATTTTTAACGTATCCATGATGACGAAAAAGATTGAAATGCGATGAAAATGTAACACTAATCAATAAAGAAATGACTACTTTTAGAAAAAAAAATCCATGTTTTTAAAATAAAATTAATTTGAAATTAGAATTCTTAGCCAAACAAAAATTATTTTGATTTGAAATGGCCAGTACTGCAGAACGGCAATTTCATAGGTAAAGACCTAATATATATATATATATTAATATATATAATACTAGCTTTTGCCCGCGGCTTTGCCCGCGCGGAACTTCCATCCCCTATGTAACTCCCTTAGGGGTTGAATTTCGAAAAATCCTTCCTTATTCCTGGTCTACATTATAAAGGGAACCTCTGTGCAAAATTTCAGCTTTCTAGGTCCAAGGGTTTGGGCTGGGCATTGATGAGTCAGTCAGTCAGGACTTCTCTTTTTATTTATATAGAAGATTATAAAACTGAAGAGTTTGTTTGCTTGAACGCGCTTATCTCAGGAACGATTGGTCCGATTTGAAAAATTATTTCAGGGTTGGATAGCCCATTTATCGAGGAAGGCTATAGGCTATATAACATCACGCTAGCCCTTAGGAATCGAGCAAAAAGAAAAAGTCACGAATACGTACTCGCACGGCCAGGCGATTCGATGCGACGGTGGGTCTGGGGAAAAAAGGCTCCGGCCACCGTAGGCGCGGGCTTGCGGTCGGCGAGTAATGGATAGCTCGCTGTCTGGTAAGGACCAAGCCCAGGTCGACGGCGCGTTGTGTTCCACGCGCGCCTCACTGAGAAAAATTTCCTCTGCCGCACTACGTAAAATAAGGACAAAAATCGACCACAATGACGTGTGTAACCCGCTCCATTACGCGTAAGTAGCCAGTCATACGTAGTCGGCATACTGACGCTCATCATGGAGCGGGTTACGTAATTTACTCGTGGTCGATTTTTGTACGTACGTACGTAGCCCGACATCCGGCTACGTAATACGTAGTGCGCAAGTCGCACTGAATACTCCTGAAACTACGATTGCAACACCCGTATACTATTGTTGCGAGCACAGTAGAACACGGTGAACCTTACGTGTGTACCATGGCGGCTTACGTACGATACTGTAGCGGGCACGTTAAATAATGATGAGCCATATCTGTGCACCGCGACGGCATACGTACGATACTGTGGCGGACACAGTAAAGCACGGTGAGCTGTACGTGTGTACCACGGCGGCATACGTACGATACTGTGACGGACACAGTAAAGCACGTTGAGCCGTACGTGTGTACCACGGCGGCATACGTACGATACTGTGACGGACACAGTAAAGCACGGTGAGCCATACGTGTGTACCACGGCGGCATACGTACGATACTGTGGCGGACACAGTAAAGCACGGTGAGCCATACGTGTGTACCACGGCGGCATACGAACGATACTGTGGCGGACACAGTAAAGCACGGTGAGCCGTACGTGTGTACCATGGCGGCATACGTACGATACTGTGGCGGACACAGTAAAGCACGGTGAGCCGTACGTGTGTACCACGGCGGCATACGTACGATACTGTGGCGGACACAGTAAAGCACGGTGAGCCGTACGTGTGTACCACGGCGGCATACGTACGATACTGTGGCGGACACAGTAAAGCACGGTGAGCCGTACGTGTGTACCACGGCGGCATACGTACGATACTGTGGCGGACGCAGTAAAGCACGGTGAGCCGTACGTGTGTACCACGGCGGCATACGTACGATACTGTGGCGGACACAGTAAAGAACGGTGAGCCGTACGTGTGTACCACGGCGGCATACGTACGATACTGTGGCGGACACAGTAAATCACGGTGAGCCGTACGTGTGTACCACGGCGGCATACGTACGATACTGTGGCGGACACAGTAAAGCACGGTGAGCCGTACGTGTGTACCACGGCGGCATACGTACGATACTGTGGCGGACACAGTAAAGCACGGTGAGCCATACGTGTGTACCACGGCGGCATACGTACGATACTGTGGCGGATGCAGTAAATCATGGTGAGACATACGTGTACACCACGGCGGCATACTTACGATACTATAGCGGACACGGTGAATCATGGTGCGCCATACGTGTACACCATGGCGGCATACTTACGATACCATGGCGGACACGGTGAATCATGGTGCGCCATACGTGTACACCATGGCGGCATACTTACGATACCATGGCGGACACGGTGAATCATGGTGCGCCATACGTGTACACCATGGCGGCATACTTACGATACTATGGCGGACACGGTGAATCATAGTGCGCCATACGTGTGCAGCGTGGCAGCATACGTAGGATACTGTGGCAGGCACAGTAAAGCATGATGTGTCAGACGTATTAACTGTCGTAGTAGAGGTAAGGTACCGTTGCCGGTACAGTAAGGCATGATGAACCGTGCGTATGTACCACGGCAGTGGACGTACGATACTGGTGCGGGACCAGTAAAGCACGGTGAACCATACTTATGTACCACGCTAGCGTACGTACGATACTGCTGCGGGTATAGTAAGGCATGGTGCACTATACTGTGTTACGTATGGCACACCATGCCTTACGATACTCGCACCTGTATTTTCCTTATGCTGGCGCATGGTACATACAAAGGTGTTCAGATACTTATTTTGAATATTAAACACTCAAATCAATGAAATTTTGTAGACATGATCGAGAAACTAATATCTAGGTCTGTGGTTTATTACATTTTCGTAAAAATGTATAGTTTAAATATTGCAGGGAGTTTTGAATGAAAATATGAAAACCCCCTGCAATATTTAAACTATACATTTTTACGAAAATGTAATAAACCACAGACCTAGCTAGATATTAGTTTCTCGATCGTGTGTACAAAATTTCATTGACTTTGATTGGTTAATATATAATAATATCTGAACACCTTTGTATGTACGGCCAGCGTCATAAAAATATATACGTTAACAAGAGCTCAAAAATATCTACACGCCTCTATGTCACTGACAATAAGGTTGGTGTTTACATATTTTGACTCGATGGCTGTATATATTTATATATTAATGACGTTGACTGTAACCATGCCAGCATAAGGAAAATACAGGTACAAGTATCGTAAGGCATGATGTGCAATACGTAACACGTAGTGCAATAGTGCACCATGCCTTATACCCGTAGCAGTATCGCATGTACTCGGGCGTGTAGATGGACGGGTATGGTGAATGGTATGGTGCCATATTGTCCCGCACTAGTAATCATACCTTTTATTTTTCTTCTCAGCATATATATTCGTCCACTGCTGGACATTTATGCTTCTCCCATGGTTTTTCTATGTCATCCTCGATGCGGCGTATCTGGTCGAGGTCGGCCCTGCCATCTTAGGAATGGCGGTCTGCCTACGCTTCGACTTCCCGTTCATACCTCTACTATAACAGTTAATAAGTTTTATACACATTATGCTTTGTAGTATAAGTAGTACAACCTGCACTGGTCACATAGATATCTACTTATAAATAATGGTGCGGGTACGGTAAAGAATGATGTATCATTATAAAGCTGACCAGATGTTTTAAAACCCGCGTGCGGTATTTTTCAGATTTAATTTCTTTTACTGGCAATAGTTACGTATAAATATATCACAAAAGGTCGCGTCCTCATTGCAGGGTTTTTTTAAAACTCTGGTCAGGCTTTACCTACTGTTGTTGAATTTGTACGATATTAGTGCGGCTATTATTATTATTATGCAAAATAATTTTGTAGCAAACTTAACAGCTACACCGATATAGCACCAAATCGGACCTGTAAGTGAAAAGCATACACTAATTGGTAATTTAGATAAAATAATACTTCACGATACATATACATTTAGTGTAGGTACTACCTACACAGCAATGATACATCATTTTTTATTTTTTTAAACTTTTACAAGGTTATTAACAGAAGAAATTCTGAAGAAGTTCTGTTCTCAAACCCTGTACAAGTTTTATAACTTTACATGCTTAAAAGGAAATAGACATAAAAGATTCATATTATTTATTTTCAATCGTAAAATTGAGACATACAAAAAAACCACAAGCTTAATTAATCATACTATTCTAGAATTACATGGTAGTCAACTATGAACGAGGAATTTCACCGTCTGTCGGTTGTTGACAGGCGTCCACCATTGCAAGATTTAAGGCCTACTCAAATCTGACCGGTATCCCGTACCGGTGGCGATAACGATATCCCGATGGGTATGCGGTAACGCGCTGTTCAAAGGTGTTCCGCAACTGCTGCCGGTAATGCCATACAAAATACCGGTCGGGATATCGGTCAGGTTTGAGTAGGCCTTTACAAAACGTAATACGGAAAGGACGAGAGGATTGGCGATTAGATATTTATTAAAATATAAGGGCGTCAGTAGATATCCTATCTTATATAGATTTCGTCTGAATGTTTTAGGGCAATTATAAATACTTAATTAGGTATAACAACAGACAGTCCATTATCAACATGAACAATGTCTCAGATCTCCGGTATTTGTAGCACGAGCCGGAAGCGGGTAAGTAAGAGCAACCTAGGATTCCCGACCAAAGAATCACTAGTACGAGCCAGTCCACACGGCGCGTTGCGTCTCCGTTGCGTCGACGCAGCGCTGCCGTTGCGTCATTTTACATTTTGCGTTGCGTCGACGCAACGCGCCGTGTGGACTGGCTCTAAGGGTACCTTGGCATCAATGGAGTCCGCGTGGTCGTCGCTGGAAACCAATGCATCTAGGCCTACGGTAAACTTAACTTAAAGCTCGTTCGCATACGAACGCTAATATATACGCATAAACCTAACTAGTTGCGGAACCTATGTCGCAAGGCCCGACTTTAAACTGATATAACCGGTATTCTACAAAAAAAAAAATACAAAATGTGGGGATCGCCCCGTTTTGGTAGCGATCCGAGAGCCACCTTTTGGCAGTAGGGGCGGTGCACCCCTACCCCATGGCCTAGGTGAAGGTTAAACATCAGTACCGAGTTTCGATATTTTCTACTTTTACGAAATTTGACTGATTTTAAAAGCATAAATGACAATACGATGAAAGAATACAAACAACAAATGAAACTCAGCTGATGTTTAACCTGAAGTTAAGTTAAAGAAACAAATTGGTGGTGGGCCCGTATTCACGCTTTTGCAAAACGGTATATAATGTAAGGTATGGGTACGTAAAATGTGTAAACTGTATCACCTGCGGGCAACAGATCCGCACAGGTGGGTGTGTTTCTGAATTTTTGCACGTGTTGTATGTGTTATAGTCAAACCCCGAAGTCCCGGCGCTCCAAGGTTTGCCTAGTCAAACCTCAGGTTTGACAAGAAGGCTTAGTCAAAGTCCAAAACTAATAGCGTGTTTCGACCTTTGGCTAACGCATTTATGGCCAAACCTAGGAGAGACTAACTTGGAAAGTCAAACGCCGAAACGCAATTTGATCAAATCGCAATTACTCCGCTGCGAAATTTCTAACCTGCAGGACCACGTGACCTACAGGAGTAAGGCAGTTTTGAATCTAACATCGGAAATGAATGAAGTTTTTCATACATATTTAGGTTATATAACCCATTCTGTCCCTAATTTAAGTCTGACTAGTCAAACCCCGATTTGATCGTACTGAGTTTCGGCGTTTGACTACCCAAATTGGTCTCTCCAAGGTTTGACCATAAATTCTTTTGTCAAAGGCCAAAACACGCTTTAGTTTTGGACTTTGACTAAGGCTTCTTGTCAAACCTGAGGTTTGACTAGGCAAACCTAGGAGCGCCGGGACTTCGGAGTTTGACTACATATGCATGTAAGTGTGTGATGAGAGAAAAATAAACGAAGAAGGTTGGTGCTAATATGATGGGAAGTCCTACCCCAAGGGTACGTACGTCGTATGTGATGTGTAATGGTCGTTGTTATTCTAAAGTCCATCGAACAGTGACATAAAGTTTTAAATCTGACATTATAGTAATTGTAGCCGGTACAGGCGAAACAAGGGTATTATAATTATGTAATAGGTAATCGTTGGTTCTCATCACTTGATACGCATAGTAATGCTGATTAAAATCTATACACTCTAATGAAACACACTCAAATGTAACTTCATCATTGTCAAGTAAATAAATATTTTTTATTTCACCAAACTTTGGTAAGCCTGAAGATTCTGAAATATCTAGAATGACAATTGACGACAGCTCAAATCGGACACCATACAGTTTCACCCATGATAATGAGTACCTACCAACAATTATTTTCGATTATACCTCGAGAATGAAAGTTTTGTCTTACATTTTCAATTTGCGCTTCTGTCATATTTGCCTTTTTGCCATAAGAGATCGTCTTTACAGTTTCATTTTTAAGAAAAGTATCGTTTAAAATTAATTGATGTTTAATAGCTATTGTTTTACAAACATTTACTCTGTTGTGTGATGCTCTGGCCACAAATTTAGATATACGATGCTTGGCTTCAAACCTCATCGTCCAGATTTGGGTAAGTGGGCCAAATTTTTTTAACATTTCTGGATAATGTGTAAGAAAATGAAACTTTGGCTTTAAGTCTGTTTCAGCAAATTTTCGATAGAGCTCGTTTAATTCAGCTACTGAAAATTTTACTTGATCAATAGTATTTTCATGGATTCTATGACTCAAAAGTTTATCCAACAATTGTCTTAATTTGATGTATAAGAACCAAACTTCGTTTTCATCTGGGACATTATATCCGACAATCAGCCCAAAATATCGAACAAGGGTAAGCATTTCAGAAGCCGAACATTTTAACTTTAATGTTGAGCCTTCTTTTGCTACAGAATCGCACGGTGTCGATGTAGAATCAGGTCCATAATTAAAATACCGTATTCTTGATTTTAAATTGTCAAAAGAAATTAGCATCTGAGTACACACTAGATTCTGTATCACAAATGGCATCACATATCGACAAGCACCCTCGAGATAGTCATGTAAAACATCTACGGCGACGTTTTGAAATAAGTCAAACCCATCTAAAGCAAGCCACGAGCATTTTTCTTTAAGACCAGTCATATGAATGTCATTTAAATGTAAATCATTTTCATAATTGACATTGTTTCTCAACAACGTGTCATCTTCATAAAGCAGTGTTTTGATTTGTTCTTTATTAGCAGTACAAATTCTACATGGCCGATTTGCAGAAAAACTTTCAACAAAACCTAACATAGCATTCAATCCTAAATTATCTCCCGTCACAGCTGCAACATAAAACTTAATTTTGCCAGTATACACATCAGTTTCAACATGAATACCATTGTTCCTTAAATCATTAAGAACATCAAAAACTTTTTGAAAAATTATGTTGTTTCCAAAGCTTGTTCTGTCTGATGAGTGAAAAAGAGCCAATAATAAAATATTTTGCAAAAGCGACACGTAGTGAGGTGGAAGACATGGTACTGAGGCATAAATAGCTCCAAGTTTATGAATCCCAGCGTGGCTTCCTAAGGGATTGCCTATTTCAAAATCGTCAAAGTAGATTATTAATGGTAAAATCATTGCATCATGCTCTACAGAATTTTCTGTCATTTTTTTCCATACTGAACCCTGAACAATATTCTCAATACCGAAAGAGTCATTTTGTACTGTGTCCAAATATTCAAGTGTATCCTTAATGAAATTTTTTGATGAAAAAATTAGTTTTAAATTTTCTTTTAACGGAATCACCTGCATTGTACAATTTACTTGTACTAATAACAAACCAGCCGCTGTTTTTTTAGACTCATTACGTTGACCTACAACCACTTCAAGGGGCTCAGAATAAGTTCCTATTTCATTAAAATATTTTAAACGTTTGTGTTCCGAATCTAAATTCTCAAACGCATCGCTGAACGCGCTAAATATTTTTTTTAAAGCATTTTTAACATGAACATTATCTTGGTCTGGTGGTACCATATCATTAAACTGTCGCTCTATAATGCATTGTGATTTAGAATGAAATAATTGAAGATTTTCTACAAGAACTTGTACGGCTTTACGCGGTATTATTGGGTTAGCATATAGAGTGGAAACGAGACTTGCAGCATGGTGACCAAGAGAGTTTTCGTCTCTTTGAGTTGGTAGAGATTCCATCGTATTTGCCGTTTCGTAAGTTTCTTTGCTTGACGTTGAAGGTAAATTTGAGATATTGGCTTCTGTATCAATCGGTTTGTTACTATTTGGATGAGGCAAGACTGACAATGATGACTGGTGCTCTCTAACTAAGTGCTTTTTGAAAGATGCAGAGGAAATATAATGACGATAACACCCTTGTTCACCACACCGAAATCCGGAAAATTCTACCGTTAATTTACAGAAAGTTCGCACATGAGTTATAAGTAAATTCGGAGACACACTGGCTTTTTTGCAATAGTAACAGGTAAACATTTTTAAAGTATTAACTCTAGATCAGTTAAAAGACTATTCACAGCCTGTGTGGGCCTGTCAAATTTAGTTTTAATATCGTAGAAACCCAATTGAATAAAAAGCCATATGTCTCCAGCTTCCTCCGGGTAACAAGCTCCTATCGATTGAAATATTTTAAATGCACAGTCTACTGCTGTTACTAATTTGTTGAAACTATACAATGTGTCATTTATTACCACATATGCTACTTTTACCTCAGTAACGGTAAGGCCAACAAAAATAACGTAGGGTTGAACTGTGCGGCCTAGCCTCTGCAGGTTCTCCTTTTTTTGAATGATCTTGTTGGTAACGTCGGCTTCAGAAGCAGCTTGCGATATATAGCCGTCGCATACTTCTGCTCTGGATGGCTTCCACGCTGGCTTTCCTTTTATTTTCCGTGCAGGTGAAATGTTGATGACATAAGCCAGCAACATCAAAGCAACATTGCTAGATGTCTCTGGTTCATCTTCTGTATTCAAAGAAAAAAAAAAAGTTTCGGTTAATTTTTAAGACTTAATTTTACTAAAATTAAAAAAAAAACATTATGGACGTCATTTTTTCAATACACTAACTGAGCGGCTCGGTGCTGAGGGGAGGGGGAAGTCACAAATCTGTGCGATTTCTAGAATGGGCGGGGCCTCTGAGACTCCACGTCATAGTTAAAGATTAATAATAAGAACTAATATTTGAGCAAAACTTCTTACCGTCAATCAGTGCAATTATATTTGCTATTTTTGTTCTCGTATCTTGGTCTCTAATTTTTCGTAATTTTAATGAAGCATATTTTATAATTTCTTCATTTTTGAGGGTGATAGAGGAAAATAACTTGTTTTCCTTTCCCGGATACAGACGACTGAAATCGTTCATTAACTGAAAAAAAGAATACAATAAATGTGCGCCACGTTATTTCCACTGGTGAGAAAGGTCCGGATGGCTACCAAATAGGTTATTGGGTTGTTGAGCGAGAACTAGAATAGCTTGTCTCTTTTAGTGCCTGCACAATATCTCGTTCTGCAATGTCGGCAGCGCGCGAGTTTTGCAAGTGACTAGAGTCTGTGCGAAAAGAGAAGAACCGTGGCAGATACGGGAACTAACATTACGAATTTTACATGGCAATCGAAATTCAGACACTTGTCTTATAACCCCTCGTTTTCACCAAAGTATAATACATGTATTTTACAAATTGAATGCAATGTTTTAGTTTTTCGCATGTATTAAATATGTTGTTCAAAACTTGTTATGAAACTATATTACATGATTGTATAAAACTTGTTGTAAGTATACAAAACTTGTATGAAACTTGTTAGTTGAAAACTTCTAGTCGCCTACATGTTTATGATCTCATATACAGAAATTGCAATAAAATAAACATTAATTGTCTAAACCACGTTTGTATTTTGTAGGTGAGAACGCTGTCAATGTATCAGAGGGCCTAGTGTGAGTTTCTTTTAACCATCTCGACTTTACGCATCGACCGCTTTTCTCCGATTGGCACTCGTTTGGTGAAGGGCCAATGAGAGAGCAAAACGCGATCGATGCGTAAAGTCGAGATAGTTAAAAGAAACTCACACTAGGGCCACAGACGAGTTAATACATGTCACAGACTTCATTGTAAACGCAAATGTGTTTTATACTTGTAAAAATACTTGCTGGCTACACAGTTGAACGAAATAATGTTTGAGACAGTTTTGACAAGTATTCTACAAGTTTTTTTTTTACATAATCCTTGTGGTTATTTATAGAAAAACCACAAGGATTATGTAAAAAATAAGCGGCTGCGGTTTATGCTTACCAAGGTATAGCCTTGTGATTGTTTTAAGGCTGGGAAATCCTTGAAGTAATCTGCTATATCACCTTTTCCACATTGGATGCGATTTAGGCGGTAATCTGCAGTTTCTGCCCACTTTTCTTCAACAGATTTCCATGGATCGACATTGTTTTTCAGCCATAGTAATGTTTCTTCATAGACAATACCTGTAATTTATATGTGTATGGTGGGATGAGTCAACAAGAGGAAGGGCATCATAGTACAGTCGCCCGTAGTACATTTAAATCACGAAAAAGGTGACTAGCGATTATTTGCTTACCACTTTCCAGAGATTCCAGGCTATAAATGTCATCATCTGTGATAGTTGGCGTGGATCTGAGCGATGATCTGGACGACTTCGAGGATGAACGGCTAGTTCCCGGCAACTGTCCACTTTCTCGCAACTTTCTCCTTCGAGCTATATAGCTCTCGTAGAGCTTTCCGCTAGCATTTTTTTTAGCTAATTTATTTGTAGCTGATAAATATGCAGAATAATACACTAGAACGCGTTCCTTGTGAAATATTTCCACAATTTCGGTAGCTAGTTTATAAAATTCTTCACTGGAAATTTTCTTCGCACAATTGTTTTCTAGTATGTGGTGTATTAGCAGCTGGCTCAATTTCCTTCGGGAACCCTCCGTCAGTAAGCCTCCTTTTCCCTCTTTGAGTATTGCTCTGCCGTCTAAACTTTCCTGTATGTAAAACACAAACACTATTGATACCAACTTTTTAAAGTTGTTGAACAAATTGATAAATTAATGAGTAAATGGTCCAGTTGGAGAACAGCCTTCGGAGCTCTATGAGTAGTAAATAAAACCAAAAAAAAAAAAATAGAATTGAAAAAAAAATTTTTTTCGGTGACCGATTGTCCCTCCTTTTTTTGCTCTTATTTAATTGAGGATACCCATAGAAACAATTTAGGCTTTATACACTTTTTCGTAAAATGCATATTTTTCGAGTAATTTAACTTTGAAGATTTTTTTACTTTTTTTTAATAATTAAATATCTCGTGATAATAATTAAATAACTGTGAGTCGGGGACACATCATGCCCATGACATAAATTGATGGGGACAATGATCGAAAATCGATATAAGTTCTCAGTAAATATGCATTTAACGAAAAAAAAATTATAAGTTTAAACATGTTACTATATGTGCCCTAAATAAAAAAAAAGCAAAAAAAAGTCATCGGTAAACGATTTTTTTTTCAAAAAAAAAAAATTAAAAAGATTCTGAGTCTTTTTTCCCATAGGCCCCAAAGGCAACACTCCAACTGATTCCGACGAATTGAGAACGTCCTCCTTTTTAAAGTCGGTTAAATGCCGCGCAGTTACCAAGTTAAGCTAGCTAATGATAAATACTATTGAATACTAAATAGGTATATACTACTTAGTAATGCAGACCATACACGTCCAATTCGATCGTTCAATTGGCATGATACTGCTGATTGGATCCAATCTGCAGTTCGTCCATATACCTACACCACACACGATCAATTCTAACTGTCCAATCGGACAAATAAAGAAAAAGAAAAAAAACATAAAAATCGGTCTATAAATATCGAAGATATGCGCAAACAATGATAAAACAAATATATACAATCTAATTAAGAACCTCCTTGTTTTTTGAAGTCGGTTAAGAAAAATCATACGATCGATCGCCCACTGCCATACACGGTCCAATCGGCATGATCCAGCCAAAATAATTGAATTTTGATTGTTCCGCCAATTCGATCTGTCCTGCCTGCCGATCCACGGCCACATACGGTCAATTCGATTGGATCCAATCGGCAGTGTCATGCCAATTGTACAATCGAATTGATGGTGTATGGCCTGCATAACTATACGAGTTGTAATAATACGGGTTTTAATAATGTACCAAATAAATACTATACATACGGATGTACTTACATTTTTGCTGGTTAAACAATATACCTAAACTATGAATATTCTACTAGCACACTAACTTTGACTAGTGCCTTCTAAATACTCATACAATCTACTAAAGAAAATAACATTACATTTAATAGTTTCAATACCTGAAACAAAACAAAACGTAATCTAAGAATTATTACAAACTTAAATAGGTACCCGGTCCTATCTTAATGATGGGCATTTTCAATTTTATCTTAAGCAAGGTTTACACGAGGCCATCGCAAGCCAAGCCAGCAACGCTGGCGAGAATAAAGTGCCCGTCTATTTTTCAAGCCAGTGAGACTGGCAGCCAGCGATGGCCTTATGTAAACAATGCTTTTGGTCCATAACACAAACATAAAGTACCTACCAAATTAAGCTACAAAATAAAAATTTAAGTGAGCACCAAAAAAGGGTGGGGCAGCCTGTCAGTATTGTATTACAATCACTGTAAACTATACAAAAATGGACTTAGCAGGTTAACGAATTAGGCCGACGAAATACGTTTTGTTATCAAACTGAGTAATTTTATTATTATAAGTAACTCACAGTGTTATTAGCTGCAGCAGTACAATCTGTAGAGATTTTTGCATTATCACTGACATCAGTGTCCCGTACAGCGTTTTGAGTTGAGTCGTTTAGCCCAGCATTCCTAATTTCAAGGTTCTAGAAAAATAATTTAAAAGTATACGGCATCGGTCCAAGAGAAAAAATCGAAAACATTTTTATTAGCTAAATACAAGATGTACAATAAACAAGTAGGTACGTACATTGACACTGGTCGCTTTTTGATGTTGTAGTAGCCAATTTTTAAATTTTATTCTGGGGCCAATCTTTGGAATCATTTCTTTCAAATCTTCATCGTTTAACAGAATGGCAGTTTCAAGTGATGTTATAAGATTGTCTGAAAAATACAAATACAAACATGTACAAAACTTGTTATGTAGGTAAGTACCTACCTACTTATAATTGCCTACATGTTCAGTCGGAGAGTCAGGTTTTTGGGCGGTCTCTTGGTTTTCAACAAAAAAAAATAATCTTTTTAACAAAAAATTGAACCGACGAAAAAATAAAAAAAGGAAAAAATAAAAAATTAACGTTTTAGTCCAGCTAAGCTCCACATTAATTTCGAGTCGGCGCCAAAGTTTGTATGGCGCCACCTGTACACTGTTGAGGACCTCTTGGAACTGACTTCACTACAACATAACAGGGATCTGGAGTTGATCTAATAATGGAGACGCCATCATCAGATCCGTGTTATGTTGTGGTGTCATCACACATCATAAATGTTTGGTTAATTTCAACAGAATCGGTTCACAATTGAAAATTCAGTAGGAAAATTATCAATAAATTCCTTTTTTTCTACCCTTAGGGGCAGATATAATTTTTCATATTTAAATGGGACCGATTTTTAGATATACTCTTTCCAATAAAAAAAGAATTTTTGAAATCGGACCACTCAATAAAAAGTTATGAGTGGTCATACATAAAAAAAAATATACGTGTCGAATTGAGAACCTCCTCCTTTTTTTTTCGTCGGTTAAAAAATGCTGTCCGTTACCGATTAGTAAAGTTTACAACTTTATCCAACAAGCAATAATAAGGTTTTAAACTTGTTTGTAAGTAGTATTATATGTAAAAGGCTATCAGACAAGTTCAAACATGCCACCAAAGATGAGAGTGAAAATAACTCAATGAGTGAAAACGAGGGGTTATGTTATGACGCAACATACTATTTCAAAGTGCGACAGATCTAAGAAAATTTATAATCTAAATAAAACAAAAAATCTTGACTAAATAAAACCGAGAAACTGGCTTACCTTGAAGGAATGGTATTATTTCAGATAAACCGGCGTTTAATATCTCTTCCATAAATTCCATGATGGCTACGCTACGACGCGTTTTAGCACAAAATCACTAATCATAATTCAGCCAGACTTCGTGTTGTTCGGTCTGTTTTTCTCAGGCGACTGCTGACTGCCGCGCCGTTGCCACGAGGCGCCCCCGCCTCTGGCGCCGCCGGGGGCGGGGCGTCACGGGCTGATGCAACACATTACCTTATTTGGTAGCGTTTCGTGACCTTCGCGATGTTTCTTTATTTATTTTTTTCTTTACCCTTGCGGGAAGGCAAAGGAATCTAGCCCATGCAGCCTGATCTTATGTTATTGATTAACACATTTTGTAATCAAAGGCAAAATGCAAAGTCTTTTTTTTTATAATAGTTCTTCACTTTCTGGTAAATTCTAGTGTTCGATTCTATAATGTCCAATTTTTGGCTGATTCCCTGTTTTAGAGCCTCTGCGCAGTGCCTTGCGGGGGAGCGCGGTGCGTTTATTCTAACGTGCGGTCAGTGTAGCCAACCCTACAGTTTTAACTGTAGATCTACAGTTTTTTGTAAATTCTCTCAGTTTTTAGTTTAGGCCTCGAAATCTAAAGTTTTTTATTTAAGATGATGGTGTCTCTGTTTTGTTTGCTACGTAGTCCGTATACTAAGTCAGCTTCAGTAAAAAAGAACAATGCCCACCTTCCATACATTTAAAAACCTGATAATGAAAGTATATGTATAGTTATATGATATAGTAGAAATACTTCATATAAGTTTATAAAATAATGTCTTATAGTCATTTTGGCGATTTAAACGCCACGAAGTCCAAAAAATATTAATGTTTCTTTTTAGGTTAGGATTTGGCGTTAGGTACCAAAAATAATGAAACAAACGTGCATGAACTAATTAATTAGGTACGCTCGATGTTTTGTCTAAAATAGGAGTATTTACCTAACTATGGTATAAAACATCCTTTTTACTTTGTTAATTCCTTGAAACTAACTGCCCCTAAGTCAACAATGCTAAGACTGCGCCGACCAGTGTTGCCATATGGAGGAGGCGTGAAATCTATATTTTCATTTTAAAAATCCGTATTACCAGTAAAATCTCACAATTTTTCATTGTTTTTTGGCAAAAAAACCTGTAACAGATCTTTAGGACGTTATAGGTACTGAATTTCAATGTTTAGTCGTGTTCATGTACATACTTAAAAATATTCGTCTTACCTCCGCGTCCAATAGATAAGTCACTCAATTTCTTTTTACATAATGCAAACGTGCAAAATCCTTCTTGCTACGTTTCAGCAAAACCTTGAAAGTAGATTCAGCCAACCAATCTAAGTTGAAGCGCTAAATTATGCCTGATTTTTTGCATTTCCAGCCATTGTTTTCAAACTACACTTAATGTCCTTTTCAATCAAAGACAATAGCTCTAAAGGTTTTGTCTTTGATACACGGTTTCGAACGCGACCTATGGCACGGTATTCCCCACATCTCATGTTTGTGTTACGGCTCTATTATGTTATATTTCCATGAAATGAAAATAATAGTTGCGACAGAGGACTAAAATGTGATTTATAATGAATACTACGAAAAAAACTTCGGAATATGCTCTGTACAGCATCTGGCTGAGGTTGAGTCCATCTGTACGTAAATCCGTATAAAAGTCCGTAAGCATGATTCATCCGTACTGGACTTCCAAAATCCGTACAAATATGGACAAATCCGTATATATGGCAACACTGGCGCCGACCGCCGATGCAAATCACAGAACTGTTAAATGTCAAAAAATCCATTTCACTTGCGCACACTCAATGAAACACTGAATGATTAATTTAATTCAATTATTGTGTTATTTTTATATAATTTAATTTATCCCATGACTAATAAAGAAATAGTTACTGATCAAATTAAACGTAAAATAAGTATTAAACTACGAAACGAAGTTAAATATGGTCAACCAGCAATGTTTAAAATGGAACGTTTAAAAAAAAAGAATGATTGGATGCGTTCAAAATATGTCAATACGATATGTCATGACGTAGAATTAGCTTAAATTAATGTTAAAAAATCTTTTTTTCCTGCGTTTCTTTTATCATTGTGATAAGCGTAATCAATATACAATTCAATAAGCTATATTTTAAGATTTATTTCATTTCTATACATAGTCAGGTCAAAAATAAGCATTCTTCTTTGCTACGTAGTCCGTACACTAAGTTAGCTTCAGTAAAACCTACTATTATCGGACTGGAATTAATTGTCAATCGATTTATTAGATGGCGTTAATGGTGGACATAGTGAGTAGATCGTTCGGTCGATGTCTGTTTTACCGACATTCCATTGTTTGCTTTTTTACTTAGGTACTCGGGAATCCCCGTGAATGCTTTGACTATCGAGTTATATGGTACCTTTATTGTCATGAGTTATTTTCAGGGCAAGCTTCCTCAAAAATCACTAGTCACTTTTTCTGAAGTGCTGTATTAGCTTAACAATACTAGTTTTTAGATAATACTAATGTTACTTGACGTAGAAAATAAATGTATCTTTGAGACTTTTAACATTTAATTTGATTAAAACTTTGATGATTACATGTTTTTTTTTTTTTTTGTTTTTATTTCCTTCGCTATGATGTATTTTATTTACTACTATCACATTACTGTTGTTAGTTAAATTTTCGCACTTCTTTGTATTAAACTGTGACTGGAATGCACCCGCAACGGAAATTATGTAATTTTGCAACAAAACTCATTCATGACACGTCAGCATGGCAACCTAACATGTTTGTTTACTTTTAATTTTCATGAACTTCCCTAAAATACTATATTTTTCCCACTGTTTGAAAAAATACTATTATCCTTCAAATCAAATCAAATCTTTTTATTGTGGGCATAGGTTATACAGATGATCAAACAATAAAATTTATTGTTTGATCATCTCGGCAGGACATAGTGGAGCTTAATTTAATTAAGTTCCACTATGTCCTGCCGAGTAGACATACAATAATTATGTATTACAGCAGGTATTCTGGAATAACTTACAAAACTACATACCAAATCAAACTACCATACAAATTATACTACTATTTTGACAAGGAAATAACGCAATGTTGAAAATATTGAAAAATCCAATATGGCGGCCAACTTTTTTGTTTTTTGGTCGATTTCGATGAAACTCGGTTTTTGATACTATTTTGACAAGGTAATAACGCAATGTTGAAAATATTAAAAAATCCAATATGGCGGCCAACTTTTTTGTTTGTGGGCCGATTTCAATGAAACTCGGTTTTGGTACTATTTTGACAAGGAAATAACGCAGTGTTGAAAATATTAAAAAATCCAATGTGGCGGCCAACTTTTTTGTTTTTGGGCCACAGTAATTTCATGATGCGACTGACGTCATAAAGATTCTATGTACCGAACACAGTCAGCAAATAACGGAGTTCGTAAAATGAGCCAGGATACGTAATAACTGATGATGTAGGCGGAGACATTATTAATTATCCAGTGTGCGTAAAATGTATCGGCATATCCCCTACCCTGCTCGTACATTATGTACGTAACCGGGACCATTACTTAATGAGACGGATTCAGTACAATGATTTGGCAACCAGTTACTGTTATAAAGAGCCTGGATACTGAAATAAGGCGGCTGTATAACGTCGTACTTACGTATAGCGCATACATATTTTATGTTACGGGTTAAGTAAATTACGTATGCTGCTCTGTGCGGAATCAATAAACCGCATACGTAAATTTTAAGAGTGCGCTGCAGTAATTTCATGATGCGGCTGACGTCATAAAGATTCTATGCACCGAACACAGTCAGTAAGTAAACGGAGTTCGTAAAATGAGCCAGGATACGTAATAACTGATGATGTAGGCGGAGACATTATTAATTATCCAGTGTGCGTAAAATGTATCGGCATATCCCCTACCCTGCTCGTACATTATGTACGTAACCGGGACCATTACTTAATGAGACGGATTCAGTACAATGATTTGGCAACCAGTTACTGTTTTAAAGAGCCTGGATACTGAAATCAGGCGGCTGTATAACGTCGTACGTATAGCGCATACATATTTTATGTTACGGGTTAAGTAAATTACGTATGCTGCTCTGTGCGGAATCATTAAACCGCATACGTAAATGATAAGAGTGCGCCACAGTAATTTCATGATGCGGCGGACGTCATAAAGATTCTATGCACCGAACACAGTCAGTAAGTAAACGGAGTTCGTAAAATGAGCCAGGATACGTAAATGATTATGTAGGCGGAGACATTATTAATTATCTAGTGTACGTAAAATGTATCGGCATATCCCCGACCCTGCTCGTACATTATGTACGTAACCGGGACCATTACTTAATGAGTCGGAGTCAGTACAATGATTTGGCAACCAGTTACTGTTGTAAAGAGCCTAGATACTGAAATAATGCGGCTGTATATCTTCGTTCGTATAGCGCATACATTTTTCCTGTTGCGGGTTAAGTAAATTACGTATGCTGCTCTGTTAATACATATGCGGCATCATTAAACCGCATACGTAAACGTTAATAATGCGGGCACAGTAATTTCATGATGCGGCTTACGTATTAAGGATGCGGCCTCATTACAAGTAACTTGTTTACATTGTCTTTACAGAGCATTATGCCGCATACTTACTTAACATGGTGTCGTTTCATTATAAGTATGGCTCTTATAATTTTCATGTCAAAAGCACATTATACGTATCTGGCTGCCAGTACATTACAAATTTGCCAATTTTAAGTAGCCCGTTTTTCTCAGTGCTCAAAGAGATGTCAGCACCAACTGGTGCGAGTCCGCAAGGGCCGATGCCTGCCAGGGGTGTAGGTTGTTCGAAAGAGATACCGTGACCCCTGGCACACAGGCAACTGAAGGAACACGGGTAGGTTTTAGTCAGTAAAAGTCTGACACGCCCTCCTGCTCCACCCAGAGCGGGAGAAGTTATTTGATGATTTCACAACCTCAAAAAAATTACCCAGTTACTTGGTAACACAGTAACAACTGTCAAAGATGACAGCCAGGATCAACGGCTTAACTTGCTTTTGCACGGAGGGGTCTTGGTATGTAAAGATGGTCACCCATCCACTGACCAACCGCGGCAAGTGTAGCTTAACCTGATCGACCGACCCGTGGGGCTGTTGTCACTTACCCAAAAGCCCCAAGCACAATAAACATACCAATATAATTGATTTTAGAACTTCATACGCAATGCTGACCTGGTGAAGCATATTCGTCGCGTCCACGAGGGCATACTGCCGCCCAAGAATAAGATCTGTTACATATGTGGGAGGGGATTTTCTGTGAGTATACATCATTGCTAATATCTAATATTTTATTTGGCCAATGGGGCTGAAAGGTTCTGGAGTGGCGACCACGTACCGGAAGATGTAAAGTTGGAATGCCTGCTAGAAGGTGGACCGATGACCTTGGGAGTTCCGCAAGAGTCCGTTGGATGCGGGAAGCACAGAACCGGTCGAACTGGCGAAGCTTGGCGGAGGCCTATGTCCAGCAGTGGACGTCTTTCGGCTGAATTTATTATGATAATGATCATTTTTTTTATTTGAGGTTGGCAGGGAAATTACACGCAAACTGAAACTAAGCATTCAGAAAAACCGACGAAAAATTTCTAAGGGGGCGTAGAATCGTGCTGAATGCACCGCAATTTACCGGTATATTTACATAAATATACCGGTATACAGGGTTATTGGAAAAACACCAACAACCTCTGAAGAGGTCATTGTACTCATTATTATGAACAACTTTTAATAGGGTACCAAACCTGAAATCGCGAAAAATGAATCTGTTCCCTACGTTTAGATGAGTTATACGAACATAAATATAAGGACCAGCTCATTTTTTTTTCGCGATTTTTTGTTTGGTCCCATAATAAAACTTGTTCATAATGATGAATACAATGACCTTTTAAAAGGTTATTGGTGTTTTTCCAAAAACCCTGTGT